>CM076598.1:111312500-112612500 GCA_038502835.1 Octonoba sinensis | reverse complement strand
TAGTTGAGAAATTGGAAAATTACGAGGCCGCCAGGCATAATTTGCGAAAATATCCTGCCGTAAATGCGAAACCTAACTTTCCGGTGCATGCACGACAAGCAACTGAGAGTAATAAGCCGTCCAAAAACCATTTTGAAAATACCGATAAAAAATTTATCAGATGTTACTCGTGTAACGGCTACGGCCATAAGTCTTTTGCCTGTAAAAACAAAAAAGAAACTCCGACGTGTAGAAAGTGCGACAGGTCTGGTCATATAATGAGTGAATAACCCTTTCCAGTCGTGAAAGAAACAATGGTTACCCGTGCGAAAAACAAGAGAAAATTTGAAATTAATGTAAATATAAATGGACAGAACACTTCATCTTTGGTCGACACCGGAAGCGAAATTTGTTTGTTTTTTTTTTTTTTTTTTTTTTTTTTTTTTTTTTTTTTTTTTTTTTTTTTTTTTTTTTTTTTTTTTTTTTTTTTTTTTTTTTTTTTTTTTTTTTTTTTTTTTTTTTTTTTTTTTTTTTTTTTTTTTTTTTTTTTTTTTTTTTTTTTTTTTTTTTTTTTTTTTTTTTTTTTTTTTTTTTTTTTTTTTTTTTTTTTTTTTTTTTTTTTTTTTTTTTTTTTTTTTTTTTTTTTTTTTTTTTTTTTTTTTTTTTTTTTTTTTTTTTTTTTTTTTTTTTTTTTTTTTTTTTTTTTTTTTTTTTTTTTTTTTTTTTTTTTTTTTTTTTTTTTTTTTTTTTTTTTTTTTTTTTTTTTTTTTTTTTTTTTTTTTTTTTTTTTTTTTTTTTTTTTTTTTTTTTTTTTTTTTTTTTTTTTTTTTTTGGGGTGGGTGCTGTAACCTCCTTCCTATATACACCCATGATATCTCTCTATGTATATTTTTCCCTTCCAGTTCATAAAGAAAGGCGCTACGAAAAGGAATCCTGTGCTGGGTAACTCCCGATGCAGCAAAAAATCGAAAATGCAATCTAAAACTTGTTGCGACATGCCAAGGCAAGGCATTTGTAAAATCTTTCTGAAGATTGCTCGCAATCATTTATGTAATGCAAAATATAAATGAAGTTGTATAAAGGAGAACTTATTGTAAATAAAGTTTTTTATGTACATGAACTTTTTGTATAAGTGTTTCTAAAGAATTCAAAGTGGTTAAAAATTAAATCATTTAAAATTACAGTACACGGTCTTGAAACATGCATGCAACATTGTTGAACTCGGAGAACGAGTATAAATTCTTTTTTTATTATTTAATAGAGACTAACATATTTAGTTCTAATCGCTTAAACTATTTTAAGTGAATCTTTCAAATGCTCCAAACTTGTAAACTGCAATTAATAAATTATTCTTTTTAATATGAAAAGCGTCTAATTTGAACTAAGACGAGGAATTTCATTTGCACTGTTGAAAAAAGTACATAATAACATAGGTTATACATAACAGGTACTATAAAAGAGTAATAAATATAAATGTCCTGTACAGATAAAAAAACTCATATAACAGTAATATTATATCCCCATTGAACTTGTACAAGCAGGCCCGTGCAAAGCTTGCTCTGCGCTGTCGTGTGAGTTTCTGCCGAACGCCTTTTTTAGTGCTAAAAAACCAGGGTTTTTTCCCGAAAAACCTTAGTTAACCCAATGGTTTTATTGTGTTCATATTTTTTTTGCATCTTTTATTGTGCTTTTTTAACATCGCCTTTTGATTCGGCGGCTAGGCGCCTTTTTGATACGGTTTCGTCGTGCGCCCCACGACGTTGCACATATGGAGGGCGTGGACCTGTTTACAAGTATAGTTTTTTATAGTGTTCGGCAACTACTCGTCAAAAAGTAGTTAACTACCAACTACTAACTAGTCTAAACAAAACTAGTTGCAAATAGTAGTTAACTACTTTTTTCTGAGACTAGTTGCAACTAGTAGTTAACTGTTCTCCAAAAGTAGTTAACTACTAGTTAACTACTTTTAAGTATAAGTACTTTTAAGTAGTTAACTACTAGTTAACTACTTTTAAGTATAATTCATTTGAAACTTCATCGTACATGTGCTGTTTCAGGCGCCATTTATTGATTATATTAGAAAGCTTTTCCTAATTTGCGTAAATACTGCAATAATTATTCTGATTTTTTACGAGTACTTTTACATTATAGAACAAAAAAAATGTACATTTGTGCGAGTAATATTCATAAGCTAAAAATTTAAATAATTTAATGTTTAAGAAAAATTATTTTTGAAAGTAGTTGAAACTAGTAGTTATGGAAAAAAAGTAGTTTAACTAATAGTTAACTATTTCAAAACAAAAGTAGTTACACCTAGTAGTTAACTAGTAGTTGCCACTAGTAGTTAACTAGTAGTTGCCACTAGTAGTTAACTACTTCTAGTTAACTACTGCCGAACACTAGTTATTTATGAAAAGGAGCTTATTTAATGCAAATAGTTGAGTAAGACTCATCTTATTTAAAATTTATATGATTAGTGTACATTATTAAGCAAAGAAAACAAACTATAACGCATTTGAATAGTGTTCAACTTAATGAAAAAAAGTGCACTTTTTTTAATGGAGCGGGGGGAGGGTGGTAGAAGAAAATGCAAAATCGGCGGTAAATGTTAAAAAATAATAATAATAATTTTATTCTTAAAAACCAGGGGAAAAAATCTTTCGAATTTTCTTTAAAAGACTTTTATAGGTTTAAAAAGGGAACTTCTGTGTTTACCGATAACCTTAATATTTATAAATTTGAATAGCAACTCTTAAAAGTGATCAGCACTTTTATGCGTTTTATTTTAAAGCTGAAAACTAACTAACAGGTTTAAATGTTGTAACTTTTTGCATTAATAAATAAATTATTTGTGAATACCAGTTTTGCATTGAGCCTGTAAAATTGGATATTTTTGAAAAACCTGTTTATTGACTCAAAAACTTCCAACTACCTTCAATCTCGAACTTTTACTGTAAATTGGCTGCATTTCGCGAAGAAATTTGAAAATATTTCCTCCTTACAATTACAGTATAAAATCAAAATATGTATTTCGTTCTGCATGAAAAGCCAATTTAAGTACGTAATGTGTAACGAAAATTGTAAATGTGTCAATTTCTGAAGTTCTTATGTAATATATAAAATAAAGTTTCCCATCTTATGCAGATGGCAGCACAAGTTAAAACTAGAACGGTCTCACACTCTACAACCGCATCTGCCATTTTACAAATTTAATTTTTTTTTTTCGCCCTTTCGTTAAAATTTAGGAAAGCTCACAATTGTTATCGTATGGGTTAAGGTGGGATAAAATACGTAGGAAAAGGGCTGTTTTTGTATTCAGTATATGCTTTCAGTCAAAATAAGCTAAAAACATGCTTGTTTATAAATTTTTTATTCAAGAGAAGCATTATTATTATAACTAAATTAATTAATTTTAATATTTTTGACATTGAATGTAAACGTTCTGAACTTTTCTACTTATATAATACACACATACACACACACACACACACACACAGAGAGATATATATATATGTATTATTATTTTTTTTCTTCTATGTCTAAATACTAATAATTATCAGAAATATTACATTGAAGTTTCTATAATGTTTATAAATGATAATAATAAGTATAATAATGCAAAAAAAATTACTATGTGGCAGTAGATGTAAAGTACCAGAAAATAATACACAGCAAGTCAATCATACACTAGATCAGGGGCGGCCAATTTTTAAGAGCGACTTTATGTATTAACAATGTGTCGCTATCTGCCATTTTATACGACCAATGTTTTCCGATCAACCTTTTTATACGAAAAATGTGCCGATCTATCTTCAAAATTTCTGTTTTCTCCAAGAGACGCGAGTAAAATATTTTATAAATACTATACTGCTAAGCAGAATATTTTTTGTGGTAATATTATAGTAGAGTATTTTTTAAGTAAGAAAAAACTAACAAAAATAAAACCGAATAAAGAAAAAAGCGAAAAATATAACTACTTGTGTAAAGAAAATACTGTGTAGTACGAAAGTCGTATAATAACTTGATCGCAGATCGTTTTGAAATCGTTCCTCAACTCAACGGTCGATCACGACGGAGCTGTTAGACACCCTGTACTGGACGATTATAAACTAAGACACACACAAAATATTTTGAACTCATTATAAATTTCATCAACTTGGAGAGTTTCGTGATAAAAGCATAGTATAATAAGTTAACCGATACGCTTTTTTCTAAACTTTTCAAGTGCAGTCAGAATTCATAAACGTACGCAACGTATAATTTAGTTTTTAAAATTAAATAAATTGCATACTTGCTACTCAATTATTAGTGACAGTTATTGGATTATATGAGAATTAATTTTAGAATACCATGATTTGTACTGGTATGAAGGGAAAAAAAGAAAAAAAGTCATTTTCTACTCACAAACTGTCTGCAGTGGAGTCACGATTCAATTAGTTTGTATTAGCAGCTGTTTGTTGAAAGACACCTTCTTACGGAAGTCTTTGCATGTATTTTATTCCCTTCTTTAGTTTTGTTTTTGCTTATGTTGTGTGTCACTCTCACTAGTGTTTTCTCCGATGCAGTTTCTTAGTATACCTGTCAACTTAGTCGGTGCAAATGCACTCACTTTGAGTTTTTCTAGTTGATTTTTTTCTTTTTGCATGTTAACATGTGGGCTAAAGTGTGTCTTGTTGGACCTCAAGGTAAGATTTTTGCATTGAATTTAATTAGAAGTTAAATTACCTGAAAACACCTACATTATAATAAAAATGAAATTAATAGTATTCGTCATATTTAATTCGAATTATCTGGCTCTTTTTCTTTTTTCACTATATTTTTGTTGAAGTATTTATAATGCAAGCTTTATTTGTCACAGGTCAAACTGTCTTTTGCACCGAAATATCATAAGAATGGAAATTAATTTGATTTTATTTATTCTATATATGTCAAAGATCTGAAAAGCAATCTTTCTGAAAACTGCTTACCATAAAATAAATACATCAACTATCCGCCCCCTAATTAGTTTTTTTCAGTTAGATGTTAATTAGTTAAATCCTTTATTAGTTGTCCTTAGTCTAATTACTGAATTCTTAATTATTTTGTTATTTTGTTCGAATACGTTTTAAATGTTACATCATACCTCCCTCTCTAAATATATCCTCTGAAACATAATTCTGTTTTCGGCACCAAACTACTGAAAAGAGAAGTCAAGTTTTAATGGCACAAATAAAGGGTATTGATTTAATTTCAAGAAAAAAGAAAATAAAAGCTCGACTTTAGAAAGGATTATTTCTTGACTAGAAAAGCGAAAAACGATTGTGGCCGCTGTCTAGTATGTTCAGTCTGCTCTCTGGTATCTTAAGTCCGCTCTATAGTATCTTAAGGCCGCTCTATAGTATCTTAAGGCCGCTCTATAGTATCTTAAGTCCGCTCTCTAGTATCTTAAATCCGCTCTCTAGTATCTTAAATCCGCTCTCCAGTATCTTAAATCCGCTCTCTAGTAAATTAAGATGCGTCCAAACTGGAGTATGAGCTTATTCAACACTACGTGTCAGAATGAGGAAATGTAAGTTCTATTTCAATTCGCTCGTACTCATCTGAACTCGGTATTATAGAGCATTTTTGATGGTAGAACCAATGCTGGTACTTCCTTTGTTTCATCGGAAAAGGTATTGTTCCCCACAAATATGGACAATCCTTTTCTAATACAAGTTTGAAGATGCTTTTAGTAACCACATCTGCTCAGTAGTAAGTCTGAACAGGGCGGATAAAGTTACCCATGTTTGTAAGACCAAATTGAATGACAGATTGCATGAAATCTAAAATTTTATTTAAATGCATCGTGGTTTTGTATTTAACGGAAGATGAGGGTGGGGTGATGCAAAATTTGAATATTTCAGAAGAAATAATGTGCACCTATTTTTTATTTATTTACATATTTACTATTTAATTTTACGCTGAAATGCATGGGGGAAACATGACCATTACAGTATAGCTAACTTATCATTACTATTTCTGTACTTAAAAATGTATAAATGGTTTTAAAGAATCATTATTTAAACCTTGCATGTTAACGTAAAAATTACAAATGTAGCAGAAAATTTTAATACAAAAATTTAAAATGATAAAAAAGCTCATTATTCGTTAAAGTTTTTTCTTTAACCCTTATTCTCATAAAGTAGCATATATGCTACCTGGGGTTTTTTCCCTACTTTCTATTTATTAAGTGACGTAAGCGCGTATGTTGCATTGTTATTTGCTAGAGGAACAGTATAGAAGCTTCGTTCAGAGTGAAAAAACTGTACAAAGTTAAAATTATTTAAGTTTTAGTGGAATGTAAATTGATGGGTTGTTGTTTTTGTGCATCACGTCTCGTGGTCTGCATGAGGTAAGTTGATTGAATTATTTTTCATATTAATTTTGATTTTTCTTACTTTGAGAAATATTTTTCACATTTTTTATGTTCTGTAGTTTTAAAAAATTGTTTAAGTTGTTTGATTACCACTGTTTTTGGAAAAATACAAGCTAAAAACTGAAAGTTGCATGTATTCTACTTCATGAAATTAGGGTAGTTGTTGGCACGACCAGTTGTTACTTACACTTGAATATATTTTTTAAATTTTACCCAATTGTTATTTTACAATAAGATTTTTTTTATTTCTTACGTAGATTTTGACTTGATTTAGGATTTCACATCTAGAGGACAATTATTATTGTCTCTCGTTCCTCAATCTGGGGCAATTTTTGAAGAAGAGGAAGATGTTGATGAAGAAATTCCCGATCAAGAACTAAATTTAGGGGTGGATATTTTTTTGACAAATATGCTGCTTACATCAATGTAGAATATAAAGATTAACCGGAATTGCTTTGAGCAAGCACATCATTAAATATAATAATATTTTATTGTATATAGATGTATATAGCTTTGTATATATAGTTTTTTGTTTTTTACTTTGTTTCGTTGACTTTTTTATTTTATAAAAAATTTTCATTAAAATAATATTTGTAAGTAGCATAATTTTTTTGACTTATACCGCCTTTAACCTCTTCATTCCAAGTGCATCCAATTGGGTACATTTTAAAATACTGCTAGCTACTATAGTTGTTAATAACAACTGTTTGTGCAATTTGAAAGCTAAAACACCCAATTGTTTTTGAAATTAATCAAAAGATAGTTTACTTCATTTTAAACATGGAAAATACGGAACTTGGGGATTAATTATTATTTAAACTAATTATTAATTAAAATTAAAAAAAATTTTTTAGTTATTTTGTTTTGTAATTATTTTTTAAATCAGAGAACCAAAATATTGCGTCAAAATTGTTTGTGCTTAGATCTGCGGCGGATAGAAGCGATTATCATGTAACACAAATACAACAACAAGGCCCATGAACCAGTGACCCTAATCTCATGCAGTAGCATATATGCTACCTTTTGTAGAACTGTAATTAATTTCTGCCCTAATTAGATTAGAAAGGTTATGATACTAAATAATCTTTATTTTAACTGTAAAAATAAAGAAAAAAAAATATAAATTAAAAATAAAAATAAAAATCGAGGGTCATGAAAATAAGGGTTAATTGGTGCACAAGAGAGTTAACTAAATTTCTGAACTACAGTCTAAAGTTGAATGTTTGTTGCGTAGATTTTTTGTGGTAAAATTGCGTCCGGTTTTTCTACGCACGCTTTTACCCCGAGACAAGGAATGCATAGCATTTAGCTGTTGCTCCAAATACAAATCTACTTTATCCGATGGAATTTGCGTTTTTACTTAACAAGCACTCTGGTTTTAAATTTGTAATTACGTCATTTAGCTGAAAAATTTTAGCACCTTACAAATCTAGCTGTAATGTACTTGTAGATCAAGACAGTGCAGAAACAGTATAAGTAGAAATTTTTTCAGTACTGTAATTTTTTCAACTGTAAACCAATTGGTTTACAGTTAATTCTTAGGCTATATAAGCTTTGTTTCTGTTGTTTTGTCTGCTTCATTTGGATGTTTTGCATCTAGAAGCTCCCTGTCGCATTGAAAAAAGGATTCCAAGCAATCCCGAAACATACGTCTGCGTTTTAATGCTCATTTGTGCTTTAAATTAACGTGAAATTATATTTCTTTTACTGTTTACTTGCACAAAGTTAAATTATTATTATACGTCAGTGTCTGTTGTTTTCACCAAAATTTTTAAATTTTCAGGTACTTTACTTATGTGGAAAACAATTCTTGTACCAGCTTCTTCATGTTTACATGCTAATTCAGTTTCTTCAGTTTTCACTACAAGATATCCAGCAGAACAATATGAAAAACATTTTTCTCCAACAGAAATATAAATTTTTTTATTTCCCAATACTGTAGCAAAAGAATCATCGGCCCAATGGTTAGCTCAGAATTTTACCAGGGCTTCTTTGAAACGAAAATTCTTCAAGCTTTTTAAAAAATCATTGGTTCTTGTTTTCAAAGGGCCATTAATTGTGTATGGAATATCAATTCCTTCTCGATTTTGTCGTTCGCAATTTTTAATAGAAGGCGTTAAATATCTATCAAATATGATATGTAGTTCCTGAGCATTTTTTGAACAAAGTTTTATCAATATCGATTCTGCTATTTTTCCAAATGTTTGGCAAAGTAGAGCCAATTTGATACAAATAATGGAAAAAATCAATGATTTCTATGTCGACTTGTCCGGAATTAGCTGGTGCAATCTGTTCAGTTGAGAACACTATCATTCGACGCATGCGCAATGGCTTTAAAGCGTCGTACAGCTGGCATTTTTAACAACCAGCAACCCTTATTTGCGGCCAGATTTAATTAGGCAACCGTATATCACAATAAACAGAAAAAATAGCTTTAATTTGATATATAAATAACAAATGTACGTTATGAACGTATAAATGCATCAAAATCATACCTGTTTACACCTGGCTGCGAAGAGGTGCGGCTAAGTGTTCAACGGCAACCGTGATTTTTCAGAGGCTTTATCTATATTGCCGTGAAGTGGACGATATTTTATTTAAAAAACAAGTGAATGAATTTTATTCCGAAAAATAAATTAACAATAATTTAATTAAAAATATTAGCGGCCACATTTCGATAGGCAACCTGGTAGATATATATTCTCCTAATCATAAATATGCTTAAAAATTTAGATTTTAGCAAACACTCGATGAGCACAGAATTCTGCAGCCGGATCTTAGACTAGTAGATCACAAAAAGCTTAGATGGAGTGGTATCTCAACCTTATTTAATTTATCAACTTTGTATGTCTTCTGATTTCATGTCAGCTTCTTCATGCAAATGAAGAAATATTCCATAGGGTCAGGTGGGGGAAAATGGGTCAATTTTTAGCTATTTTCATATTCAAAGTTTCATAGCAACAAATTCAAGCAGGAACATTTCCCATTTCTTTTCAATTGCATGTAAACATTGACTTCCTTTAGAACAATTTTATGTAATTTTAATATTTATTTTTTAATTATGAAATAGTTTAACTGAGCTTATAAAGTTGTGACCTATTTTACGCCATCGTGGGGTAAAATGGGTCATAATGCAAAATAATGCTGAAAAAAGTTATTTATTACTTCAAAATTGGAAAAAATGTGTAAGTAACATATTTAGTAAGATTTTGAATTATGATTACATTGAAATGTAAAAATAATATTGTTCTCGATAGTTACATATTGGTTCACGTAACACTTCAACAACATCACTTCACTCTACCACATCAACATGATCATTTTTAGGGAAAACATAATTTTTTTTAAAATTTAATTTCAATAAAATAAACAACATACATTGTTTAAATTAGGAACTTGCTGCAGTTAGGTACAACAGAGTAAATAATAATAATAAAAAACTGGAATAATATGACCTAATCCTAAACGACCCATTTTACCTCATCCAAGAAAAAAATGGTAGAATATTTAATCAAAGAAAATATTTAATATTTTTCTTAACTGCTCAGCTGGAAATATTCTCCAAAGTTTCTTAGTAAGGTAATCCTTTAAATTTGGGCTGTTATTTGGTAAAATATAGAGCTTTTCAGAAGTTGGTAAACCATCTGTTAAGCACACCATCATCCAAAGTTAACAAAAAAAAATATGTTGCCATATTTAAGAACCTAACTTTTTTTGGATTGAAAAATGCTGCCAACACATAGAAAAATAACATTAAAAATATTGGTTTAAAAATTTCAATTTCAAGTTCCATTATTTTGGGTTTTTTATAAAGTGACCCATTTTACCCCATCCTCTCCTGTCATTTTTTTAATCACATTTTTATTTTCTTTTATTTCTTCCAGCGTTTCTCCTCTCTGTTAAATTTGAAGTATTGTTACACGTACACTTTTGAACGGTATTTATGCTTCTGGAACATAAGCTATTTCATTAATTAGAAAACTAATGCGCAAACTGATATCTATTTTTTTCCCTGAACAGACTTTACATCGGGATTTTATTTCGTTCGTTGGAAGTATCATTTGGATATTGAGGGTTTTAACTTTCCCCAAAGAACTGGATATTTTTTTTTTTTAATCTAAGTACTTGTTAAAGAGAGGTATTTCATCTTGGGGTTCAACTGTATTAATTTCTCCATTACAAATCAGAAAAAAAAATCAAAGCACTGCATTAAGATTTTAAATTCTAAGATTGCAATGGCATGTATTATTAGTTGCATGCTATTTTGTGACGAAAGAAAAATGGCGAAAGACGCACTAGCAAAAATGCCTGTAAAAAGTGCAGCTGGAATAAATACACAGCTCTAAATCAAGTTCATCATTCTATAAACGATACATCTGGGAGAACGCCTTCTACGTTGTAGTTTTATGAAATGAAGTGAAGCAAAAGAATATCTTTTGTAGTATTAGTTTTCTTTTACCTGAAGCGTAATTTTAATACCACACTTGTTTTAATTTGAAATATTGGTTTTTAGTAGTTAAATCGCTTTTGAATCGTAAAGGGGTAAGAATGATTTTTCTTTGCTCTAGAACAGGAATGAGCAAACTACGACCCGCGGGCCAACACCGGCCTGCTGGAAAGTTTTATCCGGCCCGCGGATTGAATTTTAAGGTGCCTCGGACGTTGCCTCTCGAAGGACACGGCTTGATGCAGTAGTGAAGCTTGTAAATACTATTCGATCTCGTGGGCTTACTCACAGGCAATTTCGAGAATTTCTTCAGTCCGTGCAATCTGAATACTCTGATGTACTGTATTACATGAAAGTAAGGTGGTTTAGTGCAGGATGTGTTTTCGAGTGAGTTTGGCAGCTAAAAGACGACATTGTGTCGTTCTTCCATGGGAACCAGTGTTCTGGGGAGTGCGAAATGCTAGAAGATACAGAATGGCTTTTTGACTTTGCGTTTTTCAGATCTTCTTTGTCATATGAACAACTTGAATACCAAGATGCAAGGTAAAAATCAATTTAATGATGATATCTGGGCCCATCTTCAAGCTTTTAAACTAAAACTTAATCTTTTTGCCTTGCAGCTACCTAAGAACGACTTGTCTCATTTCCCGAGGTTAAATTCAATACCCTCAGTAAATGAAGGGAAGTTTAAGAATTAATGAAGATGGCTTGAAATAACTGCATTTTGAGTTCGAACGTAGATTCCAAGATGTCAGCGCCATTCAAGCTGAATTCGATATTTTTACCATGCCTTTTAACGTAAATTGTGCAGAAGTGAGGTCCGATTTGCAGTTTGAATTAATTGAGTTGCAATCTAACAATCATCTCAAGCAGTTGTTTCTAAATATTCCAAAGTTAGAATTTTACAAATCATTACCAAAAGCAAGTTTCCCAAATTTAATATCCCTTGCCCAGAAAATCAGTGCTATATTTGCTTTATCTATATGTGAACAAGTGTTTTCAACTATGAACCTTAGAAAGAATTATTTCAGAAGTAGACTGACAGATGAGCATTTATCCTCGTTCCTTAGAATCAGCACATCTCACTTCTAACCTCAATATAAGGAACTTTTAAAAATGAAATCACAATTTCATTCATCTCATTAGGATATTTAAATTGTAATACTTGTGAATCTTGTGCATTATACAGCGCCAGCATAAAAAAGGTTAAAAACAATAAACACACAGAAAGAATTGGAAAAGAAATATTATGATCATTTTAGTTATTTAAGCCGCCTTTAAGGCTGCTCTTCAGTCAGAAAAAATTTCGTGGTTAGGCTTAAGATGGCCTTCGAAGGGCATGAGGGGAGTGTGTCAACCTCAAGTGATTGACATTTCAACGACCAATGAAATGTACGATAGCTCTTGGAAGAAGGGTCTACTGTCCCCCATAATTGACCTGTCACTTCAGGCCGAGACCCCCTGCAGTTAGTGTAGTCGCTAGAGGCATGCACGTGTTTTCTACTACTTACACAACGTTGCTCCTTTTAGTTGAAACGAAAAGAAAACATATTGTTACCCTTCTTTCATTCTCCCGAATTGTTAGTAAATTGCGTATTTAGTGCTGTAAAAATGAAAATGTAAACGATACTTTTAAAGCAAAGGTTTGTCTTTCTGAGAACTTGCTTCTAGACCTAATTTAGTACAAATTGATCAATCAAAATTTGCGATAAATTGCTTGATATTCCAAAAAAAAAAAAAAATATTAAAAAAAAATTATTTAGCGAAAACTTGCTGAATGCTGTTCTCAGTTATTGTTACATAAAGAGCGCTAATTCGTCTCTTGCATAAAGCTTAATTTAAGAGCAGAAATTTTTGCGTTAGTATGATTAAAATTAAATGAATAAATAAGAAAAGAGATAACCTAAGCAACGAGTTTTGCTCGAAACAGGAGTAGCAAATGAAGATTTGTTAAGCTCCACTACTCTATTTTTTTTTTTCTGAAACTAAATGTGAATGTTTGCGTTTCTTTCTTTATTTTATATAATTTATTTAGTTATTTTGCATTTTATTTTATTTATTTATATACACTTCTTCAATTATGTTTTGCTAATTATTGCATATTGAATACTTGATCAATATGATGAGACCATCACATTCATTTTATTTCTTTCCTTTATATTTCTGTCATTTAAAATAAAATTCCCGAATCATTTTTCGAATAAAACATCCTGGTTTTCTTTTTCTCTGACAAAAGAACGTTTTCAATGGTTCTTTACTTTCTGTGTAGTTCCGCTTCATTGGCACTTCAATATGTAGTCAAGTAATATATGTTTATATAAGCGTGCGCAGAGCTTTAGCAAGGGGGGGGGACGCTACTGTTCTAAAGGGGGTACCAAAATACACCCATAAGCAGGGCCGGCCCGACGGTATTCGTCGCCCTTGGACTTTATAAAAATAGTCGCCCCTAGCCCTCTTTCATCATACAAACTAAAATAATATAAATTCAAATTGTGTATAATTTTATTGCGTTTTCAATTACTTTAAAAATTTTAATAATTACATACATGAAACAAATAATGTTATTTTTTATTTCTAATGGGCTGCTGTTGGCTTCTCGTAATTGAAGACCTAGTGTGGTTCACAGGGATTGGTACCATCTAATCATCTCTATCAAGCACCACAGTAGGTATAGTACCATCGCTACAAGTGAATTTTGACGCTAAGTTCTTTCACTTGAAAGATGGAGTATCTGATAGGAGTCACTATCAATGGGTCTGCTTACGTGAAGACAACTAGAATTTTGTTGAACTAATTTTATGAAACACGGATTATTGTTTTTTTTTTTTTCTCTCTCTTACGCTGAGGCGCCCCCAATATGATGGCGCCTTTGTACTTTGCACTCTGATAAGGCCGGCCCTGCCCATAAGATTTGGGTCCCAGATGCATCTCCAGGGAAACTTATGACAAATTAAACGCAAAGAAGCATATCTATTGAATACAAACGCGAAAAAGGTTGCCAGTTTTGTAATTAGCTTTCATTTTTATTTGCTAATGGGGATACAATGGTATCTCTAAGCCCCGCACGCACACCTATGAGTATCTACGTATGTATGTTGTAAAATATATATTGCTCAGCAAAATTAAATCACGAACTTGAAACTGGGGATGTGCATAACATACTTTCGCTGTTGCAAAAGTATGCGGCAATTACAAGTTTACCAAAAAAAAGAAGAAAAAGAAGGCAGGGAAGAAAGGAAAAAAAGAACTTAAAAAAAAGAAAGAAAATAAGCAAATGGTTGGCAATGACTGTTTTGAAACAGTGGCCTTTTTTCCGAGTGCATTTATTTATTACTTTTTTCCTTCATTATGTACAAAAGATTAAATAGTTATTGAAATATTAGGGTTTAAACAACTTTTAAATTTTTTCCGTAATACACTGAATAAACGGAAGCGATAAATATTGTATTTGCCATTAAAAGCTATTCAGAGCAGTGAATGGAGCTGGAGCGGACTTGAAACTATAACATAAGATTCGGAGGGGAGCTGTAGCATAGCAACTCAAAAAAATAAATTAGCATAAATAATAATAATAATAATAATGATAATAATAACTCTGCTCCAGTTCCCTGCGCAAAAGGTATTCAAAACTTTCAAAATGGCAGCCTGACTACTGGGGCGGCATATTCCTCGGAACCAGAAGTCCCAATTTCTTATCCTGGCAACAAACGTTGCTTTGATAAGCGAGCTGAGGTGGTTGCTGTGATAATTTCTATTTAATACTTATCGAGAAGTAAGTTGAGAGTTTTCCTGGTTTTCTCTTATGATTGAATTCACAAAAACACCATTAGAAGGCCTCGCAGGGCGACAGCTTTTTACCAAGGCTTGTTGAATCGAGATAAAGTTTGTATGGTTGCAGGTTGAGGTGAGGGCTGCCAATTTTAAAACTGCAAATACGGAACAGACGGGGCACATCGACAAGGCGGGGAGGGGCTTGAGACGCGCATTTGCATCATTTCTTCTGTGCCGATTCTTCATGTGCGAGCTTGCCTGTTTTTATTATCCAGTAAATAAAAACGGAGGAGCGCGGAAGATCACACTTCAAACTGAAGCAGCATAGAACAGAAATGAATATAACCAATAAAGATTCAATATGCGATGCGACTCAAAATGACAACGGTTTTCCCGAAGGATATAATTTACGCAAAAGGAGATAAGTACATATAGTTAAAATAATGAGTAAATAAAGGAAGTCCATCTACAGCGCATTTAAAAACAGTTTCCGGAGTATATACTTCAAAAATTGTTTCAATATACCTTTTGAAACTTGAAGACGGAAGTACATGATTAACAGTGAATAATCTGAAAATAATGTACATGCACAAATAAATGACAAGAAGATTTAGTGACAAATTCAGTTATTCAAATGCAAAACCTGTAATGTATGGATTTATCTTCTGAAATGAATTCTACATGGTTCTTTTCCTTGTCGTGTTTGTTTGTTTTGTGTTTTCTGGGATGTGCGAAATAAAAAGATTCGTTGAGATAAATTTCATTACAAAATGCAAATTTACAGGAATGTAACATACAGTTAAAAAATGAGACAATAACTTTTAAATTCTGAAATTTGTCATGCATCACGAACGGATTTCTCTCCTTTTCGTAAAAAAAAATATTAACAACAACAAAAATAATAATAATGAAAAAATAAATGTCATATGATGACTCAAAGTCTAAAATCAATGTTAAATTTAATGCATATTGAGATCCCGTCATATTAAACTTCAAAATTCAAGAAAAAATTTACCATTTGAAAGAAAAGGCATCCATATTGTAGTGATTAGTAATCTGACAGAGAAAATTAACAATTCGGGTTCACATGCCCATCAGAAAACGTAATTATTATTATTATTTTGGAGAGTTTTTTTCTCCGGTGAAAAGAGCAAAAAATGACAGATGAAATCAAAACAATTTTCAAATTAATTAATTCCCATGCTAACTAGGGAATTTTTAAGCTCAAACCCAGTCATTGGAAATGGTTGATATTTTTTTTTTCAGGGGAAAAATTTCAAATCGCGAATATAATATTGCAATAGCTGGATTTTTAATTGCGAACGCAAAACAAAAAACAAAATTAAAAATGTTCATACATATTAGAACGGAGATTAAAAATGATTTTTTTTTTTTTGTATAAAATTGTTTTCCCGATAATACGGAAAAGTTGTGGGGCATAGGAACTATACGCATAAAATTTGAAATGCACTTATTTCTGCATTGCGTAAATTTGAAAATTTGGATCGTGAAGTGGTTTATTGATCAAAAGGTATTAATTGATCTATATTAATTTTAGAGGTATGTTTCTACTACCATTTCTCACTTTTTCCACGCTAGTGCGAAGGAAGATATTTTAATTTCAAATTTTGTACTCACATTTTAATAATACTTTATTCCAACTTTCCTGCTCTATCTCAATGGAAATTTGAAAACATGTAAATTTCCCAATATTTCTGTAAATTTCCATAACTGTTGCGAATTTTGTATATTTCAACGTGGGAATGGAACCCTAAGATATTTAATGATTGATTCTAAATTTTTTTTTACTTATATTTTTGGTGTCATTCCACAGTATCTTTTTCACAGTATCGAGGAAATAATTACTAAAAACAGAGCTTTTGCAAATTCGTATGTTTACTGCTACTATTAATTATACAAAAAGAACAAATAATAAAAATAAGTAATTAATTTTTTAAATGCTTGTATTACTAATATTATTATTATTATTGTAGCTATTATGTTAGTTTTTATTTCCATTTAGATGTTTTAAGAATTGTTTCATTACTTGTTATGAACTGTTGTGAAGCTTGAAAAATGAATGTGCAAGCAAATTTTATTGTTTTCCTACCCGTTTACTAAGGACTACCAAAGGGATTTGCCAATTTCTTTCCGAGTTTTAGAAGGGCTTCGCTAGGAAAAAATAGTTGGGAACCCCTGACTTAAATCATATGCAGAAATTTTGCATAAGAGACATAGTTCTTTTTTCTTTAATGACGCGAGTTCGCATGCATAAATTTAATGTAGAGAAATAATTAGTCCTCAGTTGAGCTGCGAAACTAAAGAATAAAACGTCAACATAATCAAAAATTGCGGACACGTGTTTCAGAGTTACAAGGAGCTTGTGTTGCAATGCAAAGAAGTAAGCTTATGGATGAGAAAAAACCAAACCGTTTTTATTCTTTAGCTAATAAGATATTATTTCGTAGTGCCACACAGCAAACATTGCATAACCAGGAATGGGCAGCCTTTGGAAAGCTGCGGGCTAAACTGAAAAGGTTAAAAAAGTCGCGTGCCGTAGAGATAAGTAGGTGTCAAGTTACCGAGATTCCGTAACTTCAATCGCTGATATTGGTCTGTATTGTTATTTACTTGCCATTCAAGTTATAAGAGTGAATTCCAGTGTACGAAATTATTCTCGTTTATTATTTATCTATTATTATTTTGAATAGTTAATACATTACAAATAAATAAATATATAAACATTAAATCAAAATACCTCATGAGAAAAAAATCCATAATTTTTGTTTGCTTTTCCCTCTGAAGAGAAAACATAAATTCCCCAACACTATTAGGCTTGCTAATTTGCAATTAACTTTTTTCTCGTGTTCGTAGAACGGTACAAGGGGAATAAGGAAATTTTCTAGGAACACTTTCAAGAAAAGAATTCATTTATTGATGAAAAAACACCGCTGTAAAATTCCCAGAATTGTGCACCGTGGAAAAATACCGGAGGAATACAAAATAAATAAATAAGAATACAAAATGGAGGTCGACTTACAGGGGTTTCTGAAAATTGTGTGTCAAGTTAGAGAGTTTTTCGCCCATTGAAATTAGCATTGGGCCAACCATTAGGGGAGGGATATGTCGACTTACCAAGGGTTAGTCGACTTATCTGCGCGTCGAGCTACCGAGGTTCCACTGTATTTAGTTTAGTCATGTGAACTGTGAAGAAAATAACTTTTGCGATTCAGGAAAAGAAACATGTAGTTTGTTTTCTAAACAATGTCCCATGCTTTTCGCCATTCCCCGAGGAAGTGTACTGTACAGTGGAACCTCGCTGTTCGCACACAATTCATTACAGGAGGCAGCTCGAATGGCAAGTTGTACGAATAGCGAATTATTTTTTCACATAAAATACAGTGTAAATTGGATTAATCCGGTAAAGACACACAGATGGTTGCTTATTTAAACCTATGAAAAACAAATGTACAGTACTGTTCATGAAATTATAGATAAATTAAAATTTAACTGCACTTTGCTTGTACTGAGGTGAGCTGATGGCATATGTGGAATGGTGAGATGAGGGAATGAAAGGGCTGGAAGAGGAAGAGGAGGCCCCTTCTATAAAAACATCAGGTAATATCCCTTCAAGTGTTTTCTCCCTTCCTGTTGTCCTTTCTTTTTGCACTAGAAGAATCTTGGGCTTCTTTCCCTAAAAACCTGTCCAATGTTGTCTGGCTTTGACGATTGTTCAGAATTTTTCTAAAATGGCCAATAACATTGTCGTTGAACAAAGCATCCCAACATTTCTGTTGACCACAGCAGTGTTGGGATGCTGTTTTCCCATCACTCTCTGCGTTTTCTTGCAGGAATAACACAGCTCTTTAATTTCTGCTCTAGAATTAAAAAAAGAAGTTCAGACAGAGGGCAAATGTCTTAAACTCATGATTTCCGCAAGACACATACTAGTGAAAAAAATAGGTATTTACCATTTCACCGCTTTTAAAGAGAACAACTACAGACTTCAAACGAATTCTTAAAAAAAATGTCTTTATTTGAAAATTAAAATTTATCGCTGAATCTTAACAAGATGTAGATTAGAGCTCGGAAACTGAATTTTCGTAATCCTCATTTTTTTGCGAATCCGGTGTTGTGTCACCATTTGCATTGTAGTACATAGTTTCGCATTTCATGTTTTTTGGCGACGATCCACCAGAAATTGAAGAAAAAATCTTCGAAGAAATACAATTCAATTCATTAACATTATTACTTTTTTATTTTCAATTTTTCGATTAAGCAAATAACGGGTCGATTTATATACCAGTCAACCTATGCACGAGTAAAATTACGGTATTAATTTGTATAAAATATATAAAAAGGTAGTATTTCAACTAGAAACTGCATTCAGTAAATCCAATATAAGGCTCGATAACAGGTATTATAATTATAATAAAACTTCAAAGCATCATCTTCATTATTATTTTATGTGTACAAATCATAGTCCATCATGATGAAAAAGATACTAACTCGATCGAAATTTCCTCAAACTATTTCACTCGATAAAGAAATCTCTTTTTTTAACTCTTTTATGAATTCAAATTCAAGTTTATTTAATCAGTTGATGTATCTTTTGTTTTAGGATCAGGGAAAACAACAATTGCTTCTAGGCTAGATAGTGCGAGATTTTCTTCTGGACGATGTCGGAGTGGTAATTTGTTTACAAACTGCAATGTGTAAGCTTTAATTTTCGTAAATTAGTTTAACATTATTAGTCGGTTTTAATTTTTTAAGACATTATGATCTTGACGATATGTTTGTTGCAGATATATAAAACCCTTTAGAGATCACGTTACTAATGATAATTAAAGTTGTTCAGGAATGTGTATATTTTTCAAGGAAATGTGGAACTTGCATTTTTGTATGTAAATTACTCGCTGTTCATAGAATTCAAACATTTTTTCAAAAATTGAGCATTTGTAATTCTTTTAAATTAAAGTAATTTAAGGTAGTGCAATGCAAGAGCGATCAAAAATTTTAATGCAAGAGCTGAGGCTTTCATGGATGGCATGAATCCCGTTACAACGAACTTCTAAGGATCTAGAAAATATTTCGTTGTATCGCAATGTTTCGTATAAAGGAATATACGTCATCTTGATGGCGTTAAAAACGGGACTGAGCATCTATTCCATTATTACGCATATTTCGTTGTATCGGTATTCTCTATAAAGAGATTTCATTGCACAACTATTTTCCGGACTCAAAGGTAGTGGGCTATCCAGAATGTTTCTGTCAGAATCAGTATCATTACAGCTGAGTTTGCTGCCCTTCTCAAAGAGTATTAAGGTCAAGATTCACTTTGGGATTTATTAGTAGACTTCTCCTTTGGATTCATTCGTGCTCTGAAGAAGTATGAGACATATCAGACTCAGACGAAACGACAGTGAGAGACATCCTGAATGGACCATAGGTACATGTCCTACATGCGCGGAAAATTTTTACGTTTTAAAAAGATTCAAATGATCGAAGTCATCAATTAACTAACTCAGTGGCACGATAGCCCAATGGGGCCATGGCCTACTCTGCCCAACCCAGCTTTCGAGACCGAGGGCCCTGGGGTGCATAAGCAGATATTCCGGTCAAGTGGTCGGCCTGATGCGGAATCCCCAGTGTTAGTTCCCAAGTATGCTTGGTCCTCATTTTATCGACCCAATTGAAGGGATGAAAGGTTTCGACCCTGCCTAGCCCGGGAATTGAGCCCCGGACCTGTGGCATGGTAGCACGGAAGGCTACCAGACATCAAATAAACCATTGATAAAAATAATTATTTAAATATATTTTAAACAGGCAGTTTTTGGTGACCTTGTTTTGCACATCCTCACGATGTAAAATCGTATTGAGCCAAAATTCATACTCCTCTGTTGAGCAATATTTCTTGTAGAGGCTGTCATTCATAAAAATACTGCTGAATTTCTAATTCATTTTATGTATATAGGTAGCGAGAGAACATTTTGTTTAACTTGTTTTTGGCAATATAATTCTTGCTACAAATTTAGAACCATCAACTGTATCAACAAAAGCCATCAACATATAAAATATCAATATCTGTATTCTTCTTGTTAAATTTTTTTTTTTTTTTTTGGGGGGGGGGGAGGGGAGGGTACATTGCTTATAATTTACTTACAAATTAACTTTATTATTTTCATCATTTTTACGATCAATTAACAATTAATTGACTTTAATTAGTTCTTTTGTTTACAGCATAGTTGGTGAAAAGACGGTAGACCTGGAATTAGTTGATATATCAGGAGAAGACAGACTTCTTTGCATGGTTTGCTTGTATATATATATATATATATATATATACACATATTATTAAATAATATATATTTACTTATTTATTTATTTATTTATATATATTTTTTCTATATTACATTTTCGTGCTTCCGACATTATTTATTTAATGGTGTGTGAATTATATTCAACTCGGTTTCCAATGTTAAAAAAATTGTAATCTTTTTGCCCATAACTCTACTAAAGTTGTTATTTATTCTAGACTAGCTGACATACCCGGCTTTGCGCGGGATAATATTGCATCATTCGCAGGCTAAGTGACGCATGTCCAAAATTCTGTTGTAAATATGTAAGGAAAAATCTTCTTAAAAAATCCAAGAGTAGGAGATGGGCAACAAACAGGCCTTAAAAACCTTATTTAAACAGTGAAAATCATTGAAAAACTCGATTGCATTAAAACGAACAGCCTAGAAAAATTCCTTTTAGACCAAGAATAATAGTCCATAAAAATCCACATTAAAATGCCAACAACAGTTCATAAAATTGCCATTAAAGTAATTGCAACAGTAACTAAAATGCGCACATGCAGCGAGATAATTGTGCCAAAATGATATCAAGAGTCCATAAAAATCGTAATTACAATATCTAGAACAATACATTTAAAAATTCCCATCAGAATAAGAGCTGTATTCTGTTTTAAAATGTCCATCAGATGAAGCAGAACTGTAACTGAATATTTTTGCTACAATAAAGAAAAAAATCCTTAAATCCCCCTATTTAAATAAAGACAACTATTCCTAAACATCTCTAATAGAATAAGGACATTAGTCTCAAAAATTTCCATTAGAATAAAGACGGCAGTGACTAAAAATACCCATTAGAATACTGACCTTCAAGAGCTACTGTTCCTAAAATTACCAACAGTCCATCATAAATTCCCCATCAAAATAAGGACAGTTCCTATAAATCCCGCTTGCAAAATCGTCAAAGGATTTCCTGAAAATTCATCTAAATAGCACTTTCATAAAATTGGGATAAAAACAAAAGAAAGGAAAGCATTATATTTCCAAAGGCAAATGCACATTTAAGTTAGAAAATGTTTAGTACTGAACCAATCCTGACGTGTGAAATTTAAGTTCATATAATAATACAAAATCGCCAAAAAACAAAGAAGAATCAACCTCAAGAAGTAATTAAAAATCGTCTGCAGTATGCTAAAAAATGAATTTTTAGAAATTGTTTCGCTCATAAAACGGCCTGAATAAAGATAAAATAGCATTTTGTCAATCTTACGTTAACAGAAATCATCTAGTTGGCGACCAAAGTACTATTTATTTTGGCGAAAACACGGAAACTGAAAAGATAAATTCAGAGGTAAGCCTCGTTTTAAAATTCGAAAACTACTGTAACATCTTGAGGACTTGTGTATATGCCGAGTGGTAAAGCATGACTTCGATGGTAAAACTTAACAAGATTTCATTTACATATTATTTACAGCTTCATCAAAACTTAGGGTTGGTAGACAGTGACCGAGGTCGGACGGAACACGTCCGTTTCTCTCCTCGTCAAAAGATGTTCTTCTCGAACTCAGAATTTTCTTACTTCTCCTTACATGTCCGTTGGCCTGGCCTCCGGAAACTGCCCAGCCCCCTTTCAGATAAAATCGAGAGAGGGATGCGGCCGCCCCTTTTGTCGGCGGGCCCACAACCCTGGGAACGGAAATAGATTTTGGGCTAAAACGGATGCCAGAGGTCAGGGGTCAAATTCGGACAGAAAAAGTCAGCAAGCATCTGGATTTTTGAAGTATCGTTTTTCTCGACGCAGATAACATGAAAGGGGACCGAGGGGAAAGTGGATACGTCGGAACGAGGCAAAAAGGACCGGATGCCCCTTCTGACCGGATGCGGTCGCCAAGAAGACGCTACAACTCCTCCCCCCTTCAGAACTTCAAAAATCCATGACAAAAATGAACAATTTCACACAATAAAGTAAACTCAATAAAACAAAGTATCCTTTCCTTATGAGTTGGCTGTGATACACAAGTAAACAATTGACTTGATTTTAAAGTTAATAATTTAATATTTTAATTGAAACTAATATTTTCAAAGTAAGTTAGTTATAACTAAATTTTAAAAATAATAATAACTGGTTAGTGCAGTTGCTTCAAAAAGTAACACATACTAATGTATATAAAACATTCAACACAACTAATTAAGATGTGTTTTTCACACAATCATTTGCTCTAACTCTGAGCTTCTCTTAAACAAAGATCTTAAATCAATAAACACAACCAATCAATAATGAAAAGTAGAACTCAAGTATATAATTTATGATTTTAGACTCATAACTAATTCCAATACTTTACTTTGGCAAGCAAATAATCATAACTTTCAAGACTCCAATTTTTCACACATTAAACTACAAGTTTTCTTTTAAAACAAATAATGAGCATTTGATTAAAACAAACTTTCCAGCAATAAATACGCTCTCTTCATCATCCCTAGTGTAAGGATATGGAAGTACTTAATAATATTTGAATTAACTTCCTGACAAGTTGAAAATTTTCAAAGTTCATGATTAATAATTAAAAAAAACAATAAACGAGCCGATTATGAATTTTAACCAGTTCAGAAATTTTCTGCAATACAAAACTGATACAGCATTTAAACTCTATCTGTGCTCACAATATTACATCACAGAGGAATTTTGCAAATCAGCTACATCCTGAGGATCAGAATGTTGTAAACATAGACTACAATTACAATTACACAACACAAAATTTTCGTACCCTAAACAAACCAATAAAAATACAAAAAGTCGTCAACTTAAAATCCGCCCTAGAATTTTTATTCGGAATAATTGGTTAGTCACAACTATCCGGGTGGAATATACGATGTAGTTTACATACTCCGACATTTTTAATATTTGATTTTGACACCAACTTGTCATCTGTCACAAAATCATAAACACTTGGATTGAGCATAATCCCATTTACAAACCTACGGTTTTCCTTTCCTGCAAACCTTTCAACATACCGAAACCGTTTTGTAGTCGGTTTTCCTTCCCTATAGCTCTTTAGCACCCGATTATCTAAACAACAACTCAGGCCTACAGAAAGTTTCTGCTTTCTTGAGGGGTCAACAAACCCTCTATTCTTTCTTGCGAAATCATTTACGCTCTTACCCCCATTGGGTCTATTAGCTGTTCGAGTTTTCCTCCGTTTTTCCCCAACAATAAAACTTGTTTGGGAGAGGGGTGACTTTCACGCCCGCTTCTATTTCTGCTAAACTTCTCGGTCCTTCTCTTATCTCTGAAACCACTGCTAGACGGTTCCTGTCGTTTTGAAGAATGCTTCGAACCCGTAAGCTCCCGACCTACCGAGGGGACTTTTTCTACCCCTTATTTGTCTCGGTTCTGACTGCCGCGGTTCATTACAGGGGGAATTTTTTCTTTCTGCCTCTTCTCTCTACTTTCACTATCAAAAGGGAACTTCTTTTCTCCTGCATTTGGAACTTTTTCCAGAGTCTGTGCTCTTTTCCAAAACTGCTAAAATACCATTTCCTAAACAATCGGATTTTTTTTCCTCACAACCTATGTTTATCTCAGCGATATCTAAAAGCAACTTTCCTACACAATCGACACTCCTATCCTTAGAACCTGGGTTCTTTTCTGCAACACCTGTCATCCCATTTCTGACATAATCTAAACTATTCTCCTTAGAATCTGTGTTCTCCTTCACCATATCTATTATCAATTCATGAGCAGGGTGCTCTACTTTAGTCTCAGTACGACTTATCTCTGCGATATCTAAAATCAACTTTCCTACACAATCGACATCCTTAGAACCTGTGTGCTTTTCTGCAACACCTATCATCCCATTTCTGACATAATCTAAATTATTCTCCTTAGAACCTGTGTTCTCTTTCACCACACCTATTCAAGGGCGGATCTAGAAAATCTTCAAGGGGGGGGGGGCGATTTTGGAAATCTCAGGGTTTAATGTAAGGATGGATGGAGGAGATTCTTCATTCCTTTTCAACAGTCCCTCGCCCCCCCCCCCTTTTTTTTCAAACAGCAGGAACAACAAAAACAATGCTAGTGTAGCGCTATTTAAAATTTTACTAGCACATTTTTTCAATGCATATACGTTTATTCAAAGCCCTTATAAAAGGAACACAAGCTGACGTTTTTTTGCTTTCGCAAATCTGTCTATAATTTTTTCAACGTCCAATGTAATATCTTTATGGATATGCAATAACGCTAATTCAGTGAGTCTATCATCACTCATTCTGCTTCTTAGCCAAGTTTTAACCGAGTTAGGATTTCCTTCAAGCTTTCTCAAGAAAAATGTAGGCTTGTAAATACATTTTCTAAATTTGAGTTGATATGTCTAAATTACAAAATAATAGCAATCATTAGTAATATATTTTCTAAAATTTTCAAAATGTAATACTAAATATGTACTAAAAGAACCATCAACGAGTATGTGCAATTGATATAAACATCTGTAATTATGAAGGTTCAATGAAATGTTTCAGACTCCAAGTTTTAGTGTAAATGCTGCAGGAATTTACACCACGTGCTAAGGGTTGGCTAGCTGTCACCAGTTTGATAGGTAGAAGAAAAGAGCAGGGAATCTCTTTCCCATTACTCCGAGGATTAGCAACTCAGCAATACTAAAGGACAAAGGAACAGGGGGAAAGCATAGAACTTGAAGGGCGTTTAGGCTGGGATTCCAAGAACATAAAAAAATGGCTGGTCCCGGGGCACAAAGAGTAAAAACTCACTTAGGAGTGTCGTTGTAGTATTCACTTGAATCAGCCCAAGGGGGGGGGGGCGATCGCCACATCGACCCCCCCCCCCCTTAGATCCGCCGTTGCACCTATTGTCAATTCAGGAGCAGGATGCTCTAATTTAGCCTCGGTACGACTTATCTCTGCGATATCTAAAATCAACTTTCCTATACAATCGACATTTTTGTCCTTAGAACCTGAGTTCTTTTCGGCAACACCTATCATCCCATTTCTGACATAATCTAAATTATTCTCCTTAGAACCTGTGTTCTCTCTCTCCATATCTATTATCCCCTTTTCGACATAATCGAAATAATTTTCCTCAGAATATGTGTTCTTATCTAGACTATTTATCAATAATTCATGAGCAGGGTGCTCTAATTCAGATTCAGTAGGATTTTTTTCAACTAAGAGAAACTTCTGCGACTCAGTATTTGTTTCTAAAATTTGTACGTTAGAGTGCACAATGCTGACACGGGATTTGTGTGATAATCTATTTAAGCTTTTGATATATGCGATTTCGCGATATATTTCTCGCAGCTTAAACTGTCTTTCTTCTCTTTCTTTTTCCCATTCTTCGCTTTTTCTTTCCCATTCTTTCTCTCTTTCGACCCTTTTTTGCTCTCTTTCGACCCTTTTTTTTTCCCATTCCTTCTCTCTTTCGACCCTTTCTTTTTCCTCTCTTTCCTTTTCTTTTTCCTCTCTTTCCCTTTCGAGTCTAGTCTGAACAATCTCATCAGCAAAATCCTTAACTAGGTTTTCCTCGTACCTTGCATTTCCGGTGATCAAGGCGACGAAATCTATTTTTTTTTAACACGGGTTAACCTCTATACGAAGCTCTGATGCAAGATTTTGCAAATCTTCCTTTTTTAATTTATTTAAAAATGCCATACTTAAGGAATTAAAGCACTACAAAAAATTTTCACAAATCAAAATGAAATTATAAACAAAACAATATAGTACTCTAATTGTTTACCTCAGGGTAATTCACATGCATTAAATTATTCTACAATTAACACAATGACATGATTTTAAAGCACTTCAAGAGAAAATGACTTTATCAAGCAAATGCCCTGTTTAATTTTAGAAAATTTAACTCACAATCAACAAATTAAGAAAAAGATACTCACGTTTGATGGTTGTCCTCTCTGCAGCATTGGTAATCCTATTTGGAACACATTTTTTTTTCACACACAAACACATACACGCGCACTGATGGATTCAGCGAAAATTTCAAATTCTATTTGACTATTCTTCGGAGAACCGGATATCTCCTACTCTCAGAAAATTGTTGAAAACGGATTTCTTCATATCAGTCAGGGTGACTGCAATATAAAAGAACTTCAACACGTAGCCAGGGGGGCTGTAAAACAAAATCCTTGAAACAGGTTGTTTTGAAACTGCAAAACTTTAGCCAGGGTGGCTGCAACACGAAATGACACGAGGAAACGAAAGTTTCCAAACTGCAAACTGGATGTTCGCAAAGCACAACAAAATTTTTTTTCTTCTTTTCAGCCAGGATAGCTGCAACACGAAATGACACGGGGAAACGGATGTTTCCTAACTGCAAACTGGATGTTCGCAGAGCACAACAAAATTTTTTTCTCATTCATCAAACGAAAAATGAACGGAAGAAACACTTCTCGGAGATTCTCCTCTCGATTCAACGGCAAGGCTCACAGCCGGGGTGCTGAAAGTCTCATTCACTCGGGGCGAGTATATCTTCTCTGCGGGGTGCAGAAACATCCCCATTCGTTTCTCTTCACGGAGAAGGGAGAAATCGGATACTTTTTACCACTGTCTACGCATCGCACCGCTGAACACCAAATTATAGCTGTAACATCTTGAGGACTTGTGTATATGCCGAGTGGTAAAGCATGACTTCGATGGTAAAACTTAACAAGATTTTATTTACATATTATTTACAGCTTCATCAAAACTTAGGGTTGGTAGACAGTGACCGAGGTCGGACGGAACACGTCCGTTTCTCTCCTCGTCAAAAGATGTTCTCCTCGAACTCAGAATTTTCTTACTTCTCCTTACATGTCCGTTGGCCTGGCCTCCGGAAACTGCGCAGCACCCTTTCAGATAAAATCGAGAGAGGGATGCGGCCGCCTCTTTTGTCGGCGGGCCCACAACCCTGGGAACGGAAATAGATTTTGGGCTAAAACGGATGCCAGAGGTCAGGGGCCAAATTCGGACAGAAAAAGTCAGCAAGCATCTGGATTTCTGAAGTATCATTTTTCTGGACGCAGATAACATGAAAGGGGACCGAGGGGAAAGTGGATACGTCGGAACGAGGCAAAAAGGACCGGATGCCCCTTCTGACCGGATGCGGTCGCCAAGAAGACGCTACACTACTTTAAGTAAATATTGCGTATGTTCTATTTGTACTACGAACTGCAAAAAAAATCATCTTGTGCAGTTTTTTACGGGCCTTCATATGCTGCAAAAATAAAAAACGTGGGATGTTTCTTCGAAGAGATAAACCGAAAATCAACAGTTTTGCTTAAAATTGGAATAAAAAAAGAACAAATTCGAATTTTATTAAAAACGCTTCGAGGTGCACGAGGACCTGACCCAAGGTACCTGTAAACAAAATTTCGTACTTCTGGGCCGTTCCATCTCGCCAGGACGTGATCGACAGACAGACACACACACAAACTTTCTGTTTTATTTATATATATTAAAATCCTAAATATTAATATATTAGCTATACTAATTGCTTCAATGTTCTTTTGCATACATTATATCTAAATAAAATCGCGAGAGCAACGAGCAGTGGGTGGAGACCCCTAGTATATATATATTAATCTTTGTCGTTATTTCCTAACATACATGCATATGTGTCAGAGCTTAATTAAAATGCTCAGTCGCTATTTGTTTAGAAAATATTGCATTATCTTGACTGCAGATGATTCAAGCGTTACATAGAAAAACCCATGAAGAATTGGAGGGAAACCCCATGAATAACTCAAAATTACTTATTTTGAAATAAGTAATTTTGAAATAAGAATTATTCATAGTTGAATGGTGGTTACATCAGAAATACGATTGCAAAATATGAAAACTTTTAATAAATAAGAAATAGAGTGAAAAAATTTTGTAGTGCATATTGTCTTTTTTTCGATACTTGTGTCTTCATTATTTCTCTTTCACTTTTCTCCGATTTTTCAACTAAGTGAATCAAATAACCTTAAAGTATAAAACCTTTCCCTAGATCTATTTAATTACACAAAAAAAATAAGCAAAACTGGTCTATTTATCCATTTCTTTTTTTATATATTAATTTATTTTCTAATTAAATTCAATTATCTAAAAATGCACAAAAAGGAATAATTAAGTAAGTAACATCAATCCTACATAGACAATGACGAAAATAATTCGTTGCTTTTACTTAACGTTGCATTTATTGTTGTTGCTAATGTCACTTGGAAATCCCAGCTCCCCTCGTACAGCGACCAGAAATTAAGGCAGACAGTTAGCGCTTTCCGTTTTTAATGAGCACCACAAGAATAGATTCACGACTTGGCTCAAAAACAGATTATATATCGGATGAAGCCACCACAAATACGCCACCTTTCTCTTTAGACCTATGACTGACGGGAAGGGAAATTCTCCAGCCTCCGGTACTCTCAGAACTGCCACGCGACTTCAGGGCCACGGATTTTACATACACGTATCCCCAAGTGTACATGGTGGGTCTTCAGTGGGTCGGGTATCCAACACCAAGCCTCCCAGTTATAAATTCGGCACTCTAACTGCCACGACGGTATTTAAAGATATTAGGTCATATTTTCTATAAAATTATTCAGTTTCTTAACTTTCTCGTATTATTCACACTCCTTCGTGGGCGCAATGTGCTTAAAAAGGGGTACAAAGTTTTTTCTTTACGCATTAATATAAGATATGAGTAAACCAAAATTGCATCAATCAAAACTCCAGATAACACATCCACTTTAACAATTTTAAAATGGATATTATTATTAAGTAATAGAAACTTGACGCAAAGTAGTTATTAAACTTCAACATTATTGTAAAAATGAAGCATGCGCTTAAAACTGCTGTTTACCACATTAAAATAAATTTTTTTTTTTTTTTAATTTCTCTAGGGACCTATATTTTACAAAGAAGCTAAAGCAGCCCTTTGTATATTTGATTTGTCATCAGAGACATCTTTTAATGACCTTAGTCCATGGATTAATAGTAAGTGCAAGTATTTGTATTAGATGTACTCTTAGCAGTCAGTTATATTTTTGTTTGGATGCTACTATTACGCGCTTTATTACAGTACTAGTATTTCAAAAATTCTTATACTTCTGCATTTTTAAAAAAATTATCAAATGTTGAAACAATTCCTCATTAGTTAGTTTAAGCGTCACAAATACTTGTCAGAAGTACACATCGATATCATCTAATATGGACAATATATGACTGCGTAATGAGTTTCCTGAAAATTTGGCTCTTCTCATCAATTTACGTATTTATGCTGAAAATCGGTTCAAAAAATATAGTTCACATTGGATAAAGTTTTAGCTCTGGATTTAAGTATGTAGACAATGGATCCTGGAGGAATTTTAGTGGTAAACTCCTCTTATGAGTAGGAAGAAAACAGGAAACACTTTGCTGAGAAAACGTATAAAAAGTTCGATGTCATCATCACAGAAATTTTTGAACTTCAGTGTGTTCTTGAAATAACCATGGGCTTTGACAACATATTTCTGTTTGCTTCACATGCATGTACACATGTATTTATCTGCAATTAATCACATTTGGAAGCATACTTGTAATACAGAGCTAAAGCTTATAAACTTGGAGAAATTAACATTTTTTCAGACATTAAATCTGCTAGATGTAGCTACATTTTAAAATATGCATTGAATACGAGTAATTCTTCACGAAATTGAATACAGGGAATTACATAACAGGCATTCGAGAAAAAAGGGCACAAAAGCCATGCTGTAAAGATTAACATAATTTGATTGGAATTATTTGTAACTATTTAGGGGAAATCAAGTTAATAACTACATGCAGGGCAACAATTACATGGGAATAGATAAAGCTACTAAATGGAGAACCTTAAAAAGTCTCTAAAGAAATTCATAACTATAAAAAATGGATAATACATTATAGTAATACTATAAGACGGACACAAATTATTTCCTGTGTTACACGACAAAAAAAAGAAAAAGTTATAATAGTAACGAAATCCGACTTTCATTCTTATTTAAATTTTGTATTCAGAGAGCCTGCATAAAAAAATTAAGTAAATAATAAAAAAATGTATAGAAAAACCTTGATCGTTCTTTGCTTATTTAAAACAGTCACACTTAATAAAAAGAGTTAAACGGAAAATTCCTGTGCTTTATTTTTATCAACGACCCAAACTGATTCAATCTGTTTTGCAAAGAAACATTGTACGATGACTAAATGGTACGATTTGCACTATAAAGAAGGGCCATGCTGCTAACTTAGACAAGACTTAGGAAGTGAAGAATAAGTCTCATCGTGAGTTTGATTAGCAACAGAATATATCCTTTCGATGCACAAATTTTGAGAAGAGAAAATCTTATGATATGCAAAAAAAAAAAAAGATGGAGGAGGGAAAAAATGTTTCATCAAAAAAAAAAAAAAACATACTGTGTAGTAACTTACACTCCAGACTCATCATTCACCATTGTCCTTTGCAAAGAATGGACTTTTTTACTAGCATAAAGAATGCATGGTCAAGGCTACAATGCGAACAAAGAGATATCGTAAAAGTCAAGGTGTGAATTAAGTAGACACATCATTGTTACATAAATGAATAAGATTTGCGACTTATGTCTGCAGTGCAGGATTAGTGTTATGTATTTTTTAATGGAGCGGTTTGATCATCATTTTGTATTCTTCTTTATGAAGTACACTACCTTTTTGAATGCTCATTCCTGTACAAGTTTTCTGAAAAGGATGTAAGGCGATGAAATTTGAAAACGTACTGAAAAAGCAGTGTAAAAAGGGAAAAAATGAGACAAAAATGTCTACATTAGCTACAATAATCTTTGTAACAACTATCACAAGAGCGTTAAATATTATATTGTATCCTATGTAGGTATTTTTTTCCCTTTCGGAACCTAGCAAGAGGTTTTTTTCTTTTTGCTGTTGAAATAATGTTTGGGAAAGCTTATAAATATAATATTCAGTTCTTTGAAATATCCCCCATGAGTCACAATTTTGCGTAACGTTGTTGAAGTAGAGTTCGCAGCATCGCTCATTAATTGCATTCCATTGTGAACTGAAATAACTCCTGTTAGCAGCTCGTCGAAAATGAATATGTAAAATCACTACAATATATGTTATTGGTATACTGTATACTAGTATTTCTAGTAGAATTTGTTACTGCCATCGAAATTAACTTATGGGGAAACTAGACTTTTTTTTTTTTTTTTTAAATTTCTAATGGGCTGCTGTTGGCTTCTGCCAATTGCAGCCCTAGTGCGTTCCCGAGAGATTGGTACCATCTCTTTCAGCGGCACCCCAATGAGTGTGGTACCATCGCCGCATGGTAATTTTGACGTCCGGTTTCTCCACCGGAAATGCCAAGCACCCGGACTCTGTTGATGCGAAATTGTACTAGGAATTAAATTTAGCCGAAGGGATCTTTTACATGGCGCATAACCATACGACATGGGCGCAGACGATCTGCACCTTGAAAATCCACCGACTCAGGCCAGGTTTGAACCCGCGAACTTGGGCATACGAGACTTGCGCCTTACCACTACGCCACCCTGTCGACCGAGGAACCAGACTTACTTTTATTGTTTTACGTTCAGACTCTGACTTTGAGGACATGGAGTGTCAGGAAAGACTAGTACATTTCTACTTGCCTTATTTCGTCTCTTATATTTTCTTTATAATAGTAATAGTATTGAAAATATTGCACTTCTTATTCTAAAAGTAAAGCAATGCACAATAAGCACTCAACATACACTGTTAAAAATTATGTGCTTAAAAATGAGAAAATACACTTGGTAATTTTTTAACGTAATTTTGACTCAGAAATTATAGTTACAGAAAGGGCAAATATATTTTATTCTTACTGCAATGAATTAAAAATTTACAGAGCAACTTAAAGTATATAATTAATACAGGATTTTTTTAAACAATTACTTTTTCGGAACAATAATAAAACTCCTCTATAGCGGACCCTCAGTCCTGCATTAAAAAAATTTCGTTTCAATGGAACAAAAATATTTGTCCGTAATAGAGAGGTGTACGCTAAGGAGGGATTTTTATGCAACCCGGACGGTTAGATGGACAGATAATAATTCCTCAGCAGCAAATCACTGAGTAGGCTCAATGATTTGCTGCTTAGAAATAATCAACTGTCCATCTAATCGTCCGTGTTGAATTTGAAGGTTGTCTGTCAGGACGAGTTATGCTGTATTTGTTCAAAATTAAGGAACTATTTACCACGTGAGACATCAGAACAATCAAAGAATTTGAGGTGTCTGCTCACTCTTCGGAGTAGGAATACAAGATGATAATTCTTCAGATTTGGATCAGACGTAGCAAAACAAGAAAATAGAACGGACGAGTGGACAAATGACGCTCTTTTGGATTGGGATAAGAAGAAATTTGGCACGGAACCATCACATTAGCACCCGCAGCTGGTACGTTTAGAAGCTATACAATCCAACCTTTTCCTGTCCGTTCCGTGTTCTCCTGGCCCCGTGGTAGAGCAATAGCTCGCATCCAGGACAGTCTGAGTTCAAACCTCAGCGTTGACAGCGGTTTACCGTTAACGTCGACAATGTACTCTTGCATCATACATTTTGTTTCTGATAATCTCAAATTTACGGAAACATTTTTTTGGTGGTGTCTCAAAAATGAGATCGCCCCGAATCGTTTTTGAGAAAAGGATTACTTTGAAAATAAGAGCTGCAATTCTCAAATCAAAGTCATTTTTACTCGGAGCTATGACAAGGACACAATGTGCTTGAAAGAAACCACTTTGTTGTTGTTACTAATCCCCCCTGGTATGTAGGAGAGCCTACAACCAGGTCGAGAAGATCAATAATCCCCTGGCTTAGGTTGATATGCAGCATCATTTTAAAGCGAGGAACCACAAGGGCTGAAGACTGACTTGACCTCAAATTTTTTTGTGGTCTCTTAATTTTGAGCCAGATCCCAGATGAGACCTGGGATTGGCACACCCAGAGGTATCGTTTCACTTGGAGGACTTTGGAACCTATTTAACGTGCACCAGTTCCCTTTAGCGTAAACGGCCCACAGGAACCAGCCGCGAGAGGTTGTCACATTCCCAAACACTGACCTAAGTCGATGTTGTTTTACTTTCGGTGTTCTGCGGGAACCAAGCTTCTACCGACTGGTCCACTGTGGAACAGAAATAACTTTAACTCAATAATAAGAATTTTAATTTAACAGTGAACACTAACGCTGTTCTGTTAAGTGAATGGAACATCAAAAATAATGATATATTTAATTGCCGTAGATATTTTCACTATTAATATATTTTAGCCGATAAAGAAGGTTTAGAATCAGAATATAGACATTGGACCAATTGCAGATAGCACAAAATAAATCAAAATAATAGTGTAACTAAATTATAGTAACTTGTAAATTTGATAAAATTTCAGATTCACTCATATTAATTTAAATTTTTTAAAAAAGGCAGTTTTGGGGTCATGGAACATGCCAGTTTACCAAACCAATAATACGGCCTTGTTTACATTACCGATGGATACTTTAGGAAAACTTGAACAACGCTTGCTAAAAAATGGTCGGGTTTTGCTTTTCAATCGAGCAGAAACATTTTGGCGAAGGTGATAAAAGTAATTTTCTACGATCTCGTGAGTAAACTAGATAAAAATTAAATAGCCCGAATTAGATAGAGGTACCAAAAACTTATTTGAGTGAAAATGGGTCTTTTCGCGTAATAGATATTTTACGAGACAGTCAATTTATGGAGCAAACCTATGAAGAGTGCCCGAAATTCGCATAAGCACGTTCTAAGTTAATCGAAGTTCTATACCTAATGATGAGTATACCTTACCATGTGTACTTTTCTCCTCCAACCTCCTTCTCTGTTAGAACTAAGCCTTAGGGATGCCTTCCCCCAGGCGCGAGGTACTGGCGGTAGTGGGGTCCACGGATTTCCCACGCACGTATCCTCAAGTGTACATGGTGGGTATCGAACACGCGAGCTTCCAAGTCCGACGTCCTAACCTCTAGGGTACCATGGCCCTCTTGTACCATGTGTACTAATCAGAATCTTCTCTTTGATTTCGAAATCAAATTAGTTGAAAAGAACAATACTAGATTAGTACAGAAATTCTTTTCACATTTTTACAATAAGGGCAACCGAATAATAAATGAAGTTCAATTACCTACGTTTTCAATTACTTGGGCAGAATAATCATGGATATATATAAACTTTTTATGTCGTAACATTGGTCTACTCGACTGTTTTATTCTACAATTAAGAGTAAAAATTCCACGTTACAGCAGACATTATGCATTCAAAATATCTTTTTATTTATGTACATATTTTAGCCAAAGCTGGTTAAATGAAGGAAGCTACTAAACTTGAAATCTTCGTGGGAAAATTTACTTTATTTCTGGCAACGCATATGAGAGCTGATTAAATAAAACAAATATATTACTCAATTCCTACAAGATACGTTGCAAAAACTTGTGTCTTATACTTTCTATTACTGAAAAAATCTTCTCGGCCATCGTAATGCCCATTTCCTAAAGCGTTTATTGAGCTAAATATTACGGAAAACGTTAAATTTGAAACGTTACAAAATATATAAATGTTTTACTTGTACATATAAATGAAATAACGTTTTGCTTAGGAAAGAGCAACAGTTCCGTTTTTAATTTCATTTCTTAGTTAACATAGTTTTTTTTTTGATAGAAAAATAGTGATGTTATCAAAATAAAATTTTAGAGAAAATCAAACAAATATTTTGTTCGTAAAATTTTCACTTAATGTTTGCCACATAAGATGCTCGATAAAGAAAAGTCTAAATATTGAAATTCTAATACTAACACTGCTACTGCTACTGCTACTACTACTACGACTACTACTACTACTACTACTACTACTAATAATAATAATAATAATAATAAAAATAATAATAATAATAATAATAATACTAATAATAATAATAATAATAATAATAATAATAATAATAATAATAATAATAATAATATCAAATGTAGAAGGATGATATGTCGGTAAAAGAGTATTCAAACCATTGATCTTGAATCTAAAACCATTGCAGCTGAACAGTATTTTACAATAATATGATTTTTTGCAGCAGTACAAAGTAGTCCTGGAACGCTTACAACTTTATGCACATGTTTTTGAACAAAGTTTTCTCTTCAAAATTTTTCCTATTGCAGATTTCTTATTATTCTTGACCAAAACTACACAAAAATAAATCGGTTAGTAGAAAGAAAGGAATAGTTGAAAAATATCTGTAAAAATACATTCGTTCAATAGACATTTGACACTTAAAAGCATTAAATATCAGTTGGAACTCGGAACATTTTGGCAACGCAATTCGTTCAATTCATGATGTACTTTACAGATTCATTGAGATTATTGCAAAGGACGATATAAAGTTATGCAACCTACTTTCATTTATTGTGATAACCATGAATATACAAACAGAAAGATTTGTTAGATGTCGGTCAAAATTGGGTTTAATATAACTTGAAAACCATAATTTCTAACTATTGTTTGAATTTCGGCTAATTTTTTTTTTGCGTTTTTTACAGGTTTTAAATTTATATAAGAATAGAAAAAATAAAGGAAAATCAGATTTCGTAATTTGTAGAAGTATGTGGATAGCTTTCTTTGAAGCCAACTTTAAGTTTTACATGCTTTAAATTTGCATAAAAATCAAAACAATAAAAAAAGTCTTTGATTCGGTAGTTAGATATCACAGTTTCAGTTTTACTTAAAATAGACATTAAACTTTACTGCCTTTAGGTTTGTATGAAATTTAAAACGATGTAGGAGAGGCCTTTTATTCTGTAATTCAAAAAAATATGAAAGTTTGGCTTAAAAACGAAATTAAGATTTTCGAGCTTTAAACCTGTAAAAAAAATCAAAAGGATGTGAAAGTCTTTGATTCTGTACCTAGAGCAGATGTACGACATTCTTGCTTAAAAATGGCATTACATTGTACGGTCTTGGCATCTGTATAAAAATCAAAATGATATAGTAACGTCTTTGATTTTATATTTATCAAAGATATATCAATCTATATATATTATTTCTCTAGCCTGTTTTTCTGTCGGTCCGCGGGATCTTCCTTATTCATTTATCAAATTCCATGATTTACCTCTCACTTAAAAGCTTATCGCGCCGGCTAATAACGAAAAATAGACCCACGGTCTAAAAGTGTACCGCTTCTTTTAAATTTGAGATTTAAAATCATCTAGGAACAAGTCCTTTAATGGATGCCAAATTGGTGTTGTCTATGCTGGCGCCATCTGCTATCAAGTAAACAAACAAGAAACTCTTCGGTTTTTAGTGTGTAGCAAATTGGAGTTTTAGTTGCGTCTGTGTGTTAAACTTATTCAATCGTTAGGCTCTACACATTCATTTATACTATAAATGTGTTGAGCCTAACCAACCAACAGTAACTATATTTCAAGTAATGGGACTGTTTCGTTATTTTAGTGCTATGTATACTGATAATAAAAATAATTGTCTTTATTATTGTAATTATTGTATTATTCTGAATATTCAAATAATAGTGGAAAAACATTTGTAACAGCTATTTGTACGGATGTGTTCAATTACATGTCTTCTTTTGTATCAACACCCGGTTACTTTTTTCTATTCTTCTTCCATAATGTCCTTTCTCCCATTTTTACGGAATGTAATGCTACACAAAACGATTTGGTACGTAGTGCGGAATTCCGCACGGGTCGACTAGTTATCCTTAAAATCGACAGTAAATAAGACATTAAGAATTAGTTTAAGAAAAATGGCTTCATGATGAGCTGTGTGCAGTGTTCTGAAACCATAAAATATATAAAGAAAGACGGGGGTAAAATCTGAGATTTAACTCATTGGTTAAATACTAATTTGCATATGAAGTAATTTCTTGTCTAATTAATGTTTAAATGTTTACAGGTGTCAAAAACTATGCCAGTGAGGACTGTTTAATAATGATCATAGGAAATAAAAATGATTTGCTGAGCAAATCCAAAAGCGAAGGAAAGAAATTGGCAGAATTGATTGGAGCTAAATATTTTGAAGTATCTGCTGTCACAGGGAAAGGTTAGACAACATTCGCTTTTTTTTCCTCATTCTTACGCAAGGACTGTTGCAAGAAAAAAACAAGATTTATTAAATTTTCCCGACACTCTTTTTGTTACTGATTTTTTCAATGATTAAATTCGTTATTGTTGAAAATAACGTGACTAAACATTCGGAAATACCCAATAACATTTCGAAATGATGTAGATTAGATGCCCGTTCTGGTTTGATTTTCTATTATACTCCTGCGTGAACCTGTTTTTTTTTTTCTTTTTAAATTTTCTTGATGTGCTTCTATTATCAATTCCTACATGAACGCACAAAAGTTCTATTTAAAAACCGAATCATTAGTACCAAAAATAAACTGCATATTATTCCTGTAAACCGATGTCATGAAACTTTTAAATAATTCTGATTAGAGCTTAAGCACTTATTTGCTATTTATCCGATAGGAAAATTCTGCGACCAGAATAATAATCTTTCCTTACTGGATCATTTATATAAAAAGTAAAGTTTCAGATTGTCCCTATATTTTTTTAATTTTTATTAAGACACCTGCGTTATCAAAATAATTCTTTATTGGGGCAAATAAACAAGAAGGCGCAATAAAGTTTTGAACAGCATGAAGTAAATGTTATAAATATCACTATATCATCCAGAAAAAAGTGACATCAAAAGTAAGTCAAAAGGTACTTCTGATTGCAATTAAGATCAGGGACAGTCCGTGAAGAAAAAAATTAGATTTCTACCGCACAATATCAGAACAAATATAGTAAAGATTAATTGAGCACTTTTATGTTATTTATAGGACTAAAAAGGTCTGGCACGTTAGTTATTTCCAGTCTTTAAATCTAAAATATAAGATAAACTTAGAATAAATTGGTTGTGCGAAATATAAAGCGTTTAGTGTTTTTTGCAATGATTGATGAATTGTAATAATAATTTAACTTTGTGCAAGTGAACTGTATTAAAAATTAATTTCACGTTAAGAAAACACAAATAAGCATTAAATGCAGACATATGTTTCGGGATTGCTTGGAATCCCTTTTTCAATGCGACAGGGAGCTTCTAGATGCAAAACATCCAAATGAAGCAGACAAAACAACAAAAACAAAGCTTATATAGCCAAGGAATTAACTGTAAACCAATGAGAATAAAGGCAGCGTGAATTGGAAGTAGAAGTAGCAGGGAAGGCACCAATAAGAGAGCAACAAACAAACCCAGTTGAAAGTACACGAAGTAAAAAGAATATCAATAAAAACAAAGCAAAAAAGACGACAGCATGCATAAAAATGTGAAAATACATGAAAATTGCAAAAATAGTAAAATAAAATACAAAGAATAAAATGGAAATAAAAATAAGTACAGAAAGTACCAAAACAAAAATTGTTTTTAAGTACTTTTAAATGGAGTCCTAGTTAGGTCTTAGAGTAAGGATTATAGTTATTTCTCTTTCTTATGAGTGGAATATAATCGATAAAATTATCATAAACGGTTATGCGCCTTGAAAGATTTCAGTGTTGGATACCTCATTTGTATATTTTGATAGTGATACTATCTACTTAGATCTTAGTCAGGGATTAACTTTCATGGGAACTCAGGGAGCTTAGCTTCTCGACTTTTTTGAATTTTTCCGGAATTTTTACATGGTTTACGAAATTTAGACTACGTACTTATGAAAACCAGTCTCATAGAACATAGGGCTTCTACGGTTCTTTTCTTAGAAATTAAGCTGTTCTCCTGGGTTTTATTTTCTGACGGGTTTTGGAACTTTGTTGTATAGTTTACTTTTAATATAAGATAACTTTTCTATCTTACATTTTTTAAAAGACGTTCTTTATATGTACCTCCCAATGAACTTAAAATCTTCATTACGTTATTTAAACTCTTAAATTTTTGCGTCCCTTTTAGAAATGTATTAAAAAAATCTATTTGTTGTGTGTGTGTGTTTCTAATAATTGAAAGTATTTTGTACTGTGTTTGAGAGAGACAATTTAAAATTGAGGGCACAATACTTAGTTATTTTTCGTAAAACCTGGTCTGTACATTTTACATTATATTTTACTTATAAGTGTTAAACTTAAGGATGCACCTTATAATGTAGAGATGAAATAGTATGCTTTTCATCATTTGCTACTTTTTTTTCAGTAACTGCAAATCTTGAACAATGTTTGTTAAAAACATAAATATAACATTAATGCACCTAATTATGTTGCCATGTTTAAAATAAAAACATCCGCACTAGCACTTTAACTTATTTAAAATTTTATTTCTTCTTTAACATTATTTTTCAATAGAAGCCGTATTCTATGTGAATACACAAATCGTAAAAGAAAATTGTCAACTATGATAGGTTATGTAAGTAATAATATGTCTTTATTTTTGCATATTCACATTATTGAAGCAAGTAAGCGATTGCCAAATAAAGGACTTCAATAGGAAATCAGGTGCCAACTAAGTGCTATACTGAGAATTTGCGGAATAAATTAAAAATGGAATTACTCTTAAAATGACTTGTTGCTTCGATGAGGGGAAAAAAGTCAACAATATTATTAATTCGAAAACTGCCCTGCAATATAACATTTTCTTTATTCATCAGGGTCTTTTTTTCACACAATTGAAGCACATAAATGACTTTGTGAGTTAATCGGTTTTTGAATTGTCTTATTTCCCAAGTTAACTTGTTGCTCGTCAATAAATTGTTATTAATTTAACGTTTCTTCTTGAAGCCTTTTCACTTGTAATCTCTGACATCCTTGAAAAGTAATACCGTCAGTGAAGTAGAAATCTGGTTATACGATTCTCGTTGCCATTAAGGTGATAGATTTGAGTAAGTTTCTACGAAGGACGAAACATCTTAAATCAGGATTGGAAAGTAACACGGCCGAAGTAAGCGTTTTTATGAGAGAAAAGCAAAGGGAAAAAATATATAAAAAATTATTCCAGTTTGCAAGGTCTTTCTCAGAAGGAGGAACTGATGAATAGAAATCATCGTAATTTTTTTTCAGTATCCGTGCTAATAAAGCTGACATGTTTACTTTCAAGTTTAGGGGGAGGGTCATCAATCTTCATAAAAGTGAAGAATGATGATCTTACAAAAAGTCCGACTCTGATGGTAAATGTTAAACAAAAAAAAAGAAAGAAAGAAGAAGAAGACAGAGAAAATGACACAGTATTTATAGCCATTTTGAACAACTCAAAAATGAACATGAATGAACTTTAAACAAATGAACTGTTTTAAGACCACACAAATATGTTTGAGAATTACCACCATTTTGAGCGATTACATAAATCAATATCACATTACATAAACACATAAGAAACCTTTTTACTCGACACAATTATAACTAGAAAGAAAAAGCAATAGTTACAACATAATTTCAAAATTCGTCTTTACTTATAAATCAATAATAAATAAAAGTACAAAATACTTTTTTTTAAAAATGTACAGTAAAACCTGTAAAGTTGACTAGCTTTGTAAGTTGATCACCTGTCTAAGTTGACCGCTTTTGTCAGGAATGGAATTAGCCCTATGTTATGTATTGCAGGGAAACCTTCGTAACTTGACCACCTTATCTTGACTATCTGTCTATGTTGACCACTTATTTACACTAAATTTGGTTGGGAGTATTATAAAAACCCTTTGTACGTCGACCACCTAATTATTACCATGATATTTATTTATTTAATAACAGAAATAACTTTTCCAAGATTTTTTAATGTTATAATGTTATACCTGTATGCGTCTGCACTGCATGGATTTAACACTAATTATAAAGCTTGTCTAAACCTTTTCTTAACTTAACCAATTGGAAAACTGCTATGAGCATTCTTTTATTCTTTAAATAAATTTCTTCTTTTTTGTTCTATCTGATATAGATATGTTAAACAATTATGTATTTTCAGAAAATCTGTACCATCAGATAAATAACTTGTACAATTAATAAAATATTTATCCTTTTTTTAGCTAAGAATTTCAATTTTAAAGTTGTATGATACATTGTAAGCCATTCAGGTTTAATTTCTGCAATGATATTTTATATAATTGTGAAATAAAATAGCTAATTGCTAACAATAATAGAAATATAATTTCACGTTAATTTAAAGCACAAATGAGCATTAAAACGCAGACATATGTTTCGGGATTGCTTGGAATCCCTTTTTCAATGTGACAGAGAGCTTCTAGATGCAAAACATCCAAATGAAGCAGACAAAACAACAGAAACAAAGCTTATATAGCCTAAGAATTAACTGTAAACCAATGAGAATAAAGGCAGCGTGAATTGGAAGTAGAAGTAGCAGGGAAGGCACCAATAAGAATGCAACAAACAAACCCAGTTGAAAGTACACGAAGTAAAAATAATATTAATAAAAACAAAGCAAAAAAGACGACAGCATGCATAAAAATGTGAAAATACATGAAAATTGCAAAAATAATAAAATAAAATACAAAGAATAAAATGGAAATAAAAATAAGTACAGAAAGTACCAAAACAAAAATTGTTTTTAAGTACTTTTAAATGGAGTCCTAGTTAGGTCTTAGAGTAAGGATTATAGTTATTTCTCTTTCTTATGAGTGGAATATAATCGATAAAAACTGTAAACCAATTGGTTTACAGTTAATTCTTAGGCTATATAAGCTTTGTTTCTGTTGTTTCGTCTGCTTCATTTGGATGTTTTGCATCTAGAAGCTCTCTGTCGCATTGAAAAAGGGATTCCAAGCAATCTCAAAACATATGTCTGCGTTTTAATGCTCATTTGTGCTTTAAATTAAGGTGAAATTATATTTCTATTATTGTTTACTTGCACAAAGTTAAATTATTATTAGCTAATTGCTATTTAGAAGTAAGGTTGATACATGATGCTAAACTTAAAAATATTTTAATTAGTTAAAAATAAATTAATGCATAGTGCAAAAAGGACAAAATAATAAAAAAAAAACATCCTCACCCTTTATAACTTGACCACCTGCCTAAGTTGACCACACTGTTAAAAATTTCCGTAAGAAAACAGTAATATAATCATTTATTTGATTGTTATTTTACAATATTAAATTACAACAGTTGAATAACCATTAAAAAGATGGTACTCAAACCGCTAATTGTGAAAAAAAATCGTTTATTCTCTGTCTGTCCTAAACAACGTTTAACTAACCGTAAATTACAAGCGCCACTAGGTCTCGTAGTCAATAAGAATCGGGCGTCCATCTTGGTTGTGGAACCTTACTGGTCGTACGTTGTTGTTAAAATATGAATAAAGATTTATTCGTTCAAATCTGCATGTGTATGTAAAAAAGAAGAAAAGGAAAGTGGCTTAAGCAGTGGTTGCTAAATAGAAACACATACACACGTAAATCAAAAATTGGAGACATCGGATTCCCAAACTGTTTGCGAATGAGCGAATCCATAATTTGAGCTGCTGAAGCTTGTTTGTATTTTAATTTTTGCAGCAAATAACATGGTTTTCGTCAATATGCAGTAAATTTAGACTAAAAATAACTTTGGATCCAACCCAAAAACTGAAATCTCAATTTTAATACTGTTTGCCTGTTGGAAAGGATTTATTGATAAATTAACGACTGCTTTGAGTGGTGTAGATGACCGAATGGTTAGAGCGCAAGGTTGGTATACCATACACCCGGTTTTCAAAAGGTTGTAAAAACTTAAATTTACAGTTTTGAAACCATTTATAAATGGTTATGAAACCGTAAACTTTTGTATTTACGGCTTTTTAACCAAGCTGATAGAAAATGGTTTAGGTCCCGTAAATATAGAAAAACGTTCCGAACCGTAAATTTAACGGTGAATTAGATGAACAGACTGCTGCCGGCTATTTAACCGTAATTTCATGATGAAATTTCTAACAGTGCACTAAAGTTGTGCACCGCAAGTGGTCAACTCAAACAGGTGTCACTGTAAAGTGAATTTCTGGAAAATGTTTAATGTTTTGTTTGTTTAGTTATTTTAGTTATCGGAAGTCACTAAATGTGATCATTATCGAAAAAATACTTTCTTTCTGCTTGCCTTTTTAATTTTTAATTGAAATTTTTCAGCAGTAAAAGAATTAATAATAATAATAACAAAGCTAGCATTAATGGCAAGAGTAATACTTAACATAATTTTTTATTTGACCATTATAGGGTTGCTGAAGATAATGATATACATAGCGAAGCATCTTCTGCAACGGAATGACTGTTCTACAAGTTACGCAGCTAAGAGATCAATAACTTCTAATTATATTGAACATATTGTCACCAAAGATGCTAAGAAAAGAGACAGACGTTTATCCTTTCCATTTAGAAGTGTTTCTCTTTTAATATTTTAAATATCAAAAGTTGAAATTCGTTGTTTCTCATTGTCGATGCAACCAAGTTGTATTAATTGTTAAATATTTCGTTTTGATTTGTATTGAATAAATGTTATCTTTTCACTCGCATGTGAGTAGTCAATAAGTGCATCACACAAAGATGAGCCATTCAAATACACCATGTTAATGAGAAGTCCTCTCTTCAAAGATAGTTAAAATCGAAAAAGTTAATAAGAAGAATAGGTAAGTGCTGGGTGAGGCAAAGAGGACTATTTTCTGAAAATCACAAAAGCGTACATTACTGTTAAAAAAATATTTAGATAATGTGCTAATATTGAATTATTATTTGGCAAAATCAGTACTGGGAAACAGGCATCAAGTGTTATCTGTTTTATTTTAGGCCCTTCTGAAGGCCATCTTGAATGTTGGAAGCAAACAAATGTCGGCAAACAAGACAGAAGGAGTTTGTGTGTGTGGGGGGGGGGGGAGGACTGAAAACTATCTTAGACCAAAAAAAACGGTGCTCTATCGCTCATAGCGCCATGGCTACAACTTTTAAAAAGATTTTTTATTCCGAGAACCGAATAGTACTTGCAACCTCTTCTGTCCTTATCTATGGAGTTGAATACTGGGGACTGAGGATATTTGATCCTTTTGGGAAAAATATATCAAAATCAATTAGTAGAGAATTAATATATGTCCACAATGTTAAAGTTATACTTGTACACAAAAAGAAAAAAGGAAACATCTAATCTTTTTCAGCTACAGTAGAGCCCCGGTTATCCGAGCCCCGACTAACCGAGTTCCGGGTTAAATAAAGTACATTTGCCCTTGAAAAAAAAAAATTTTTTTTGGCGGCCGATGGCGGCGTCACTGACTGACGTCAATCATCCAATTATTTTAAGGTGATATAAAGACCTAGAACAACCGTTAAACAGAAAACAATATATATGTACTGTACATAGGGTTCGTCAACTACTCGTCAAAAAGTAGTTAACTACCAACTACTAACTACTCTAAACAAAACTAGTTGCAACTAGTAGTTAACTACTTTTTTCTGAGACTAGTTGTAACTAGTAGTTAACTGTTCTCCAAACGCAGTCAACTACTAGTTAACTACTTTTGAGTATAATTCATTTGAATTTCGATTTTTAAGCTTGTTCTGAAATATTTAATCCTAATAATTCAACTCAATATTATTTTTAATCATTAACACAATTTTAAAGAAATTCCTGTAAAACATTCAAAGATTGAATATTTCCAAATAACACTGAACACTTAATCTATAAACAGAATATAAATAACGACAAAACCTTTTTCTCTAAACTTTTATTTTAATATGTGTTTTTTAAATAAAGTTAATAATTTATGTTTTTAAGAAATAACAATTTTTCAGCAGTTGTTGTAAAATGAAGGGGTTTACCCTTAATATCAATTTAAAATTCTCCCTCTGCCCAACCCCCATTCATTAACAAAATATCTTTATAACGCGCATGCTTTAGAATTTAGATTATATTATTTGAAATTGTGTTGAAATCATGGTTGGTATTTTTTTTTTATTTGAAAAAAATTATAAAAAAGTATTTTTTTGATTTAAATCAGATTTTTTGGATTTTTTTAAACAAGATATTAAGGCTCGACTGATGCATCGGCGCCGATTGTTCAACAAAGTTGCCATCGGTCATCAGCATCGGCAGCCGATGTTAACTTTAGAAAAACATCGGCCCATCGGCCTTGAAAAACATCTAAAAGCCGATGCAAGGCCGATGTTTTTCCCAACTTTCCAGAAAACATTATGTTTTTAACTTTCTTTTTTCTCGATAGCTAGATTTTTATTTTGATAGAATAATAGGCAGCATATCAGTTAAAAAAGGCACAAAAATAATGTCATTCTGCAAAGTATTTGATAAAAAAATTCGGGAAAATAGTTTACGCGATCGCTGCCCGAAAATTTTCATTATTAAAATTATTTCTCTTTGAACAGAATGCTCGCGAAATAGCATATGTTAAAGAAAAAGTAATAGAGGCGTCTTATGGAGGGCTATTTGGTTTTCGCACTAGGGGACCGTTCATAAATGATGTCACGCTTTTTCCCGATATATTTGACCCCTCTCCCCCCTGTCACAAAATGGCACACTTCAACCCCCCTTTGCCACATGTCACGCTATGTTGTAAAGGCTGATGTCACACTTCTTGTTACCCCCTCCCCTTATGACACTATTCACGAACTATCACTTATTTCACGAACCCTCCCCCCTCCCCCTTGAAGCGTGACATCATTTATGAATGATCCCTAGGTTAGTTGCCTCATTTTTGTCCGTTTTTCGTTTAATAATGACTTAGTGCATTAGATATCATTGTGCAATAATATTATACCATCTGCTTTTAGTTTGTCTTCTTTCTTGTTATACTAAAATTGTAAACAATAAAGTCAACTCAATCAAAGTACGATAATAATTTTAATTTTTTCCAGGGTAAACTTTTTTTCTTAGCGTTTTTTTTTTTTTTGCTTCGATCCCACGTGTTACAGTTTTTCTGCAATTGTGCTGCAATCTCGTTGCATCTGCTTTTAGTGTGCGGTTGTTCACAAAATTTCATTTTTAGTTTACAACATAGAAAAGATTGGTCAAAAATAAGAAAAAAATTTCCTGTATAAATGTTTATTGATCGAAATTTTATGTGTCCAAGTTCGACTTACAATTTTTAAAAACTGAATTCTCAAAATGCGAGTTCGCGCGACAGGATTTAATGACATTTTTTAAAAAATGTTAAAATTTCTTAATTTTCAAAGATTGATCAATGCATATTTTTTTTTTCAAAATACATCTTAACTTTTTTTATACGATAATTATTTTAATTTACCCCCGTTTATACTTCGTTTTTTAGCGCATTTTTCTTGTTTTCTATGATGTCACGTGTTAGACAGTGGACAGTTTTTCTGCTATTGTACAACAATCTCGTTGCATCTGCTTATTTCTTGTTATTTTATTGTTAGTTTACAACATAGAACATATTCATAAAAAATATGAATGAATTTTTCAGTATAAATGTTTATTGATCGAAATTTTATGTGTCCGAGTTCGACTTGAAATTTTCAAAAATTTAATTCTAAAAAAACGAGTTCGCGTGACAGACTTCGTTGTAATACCTTAATAAAAATGCTACGATTTCATTAATTTCAAAAATGGCAACGTATATATAAATATATATATATATTTCAAAATACAGCTTCATTTTTATAAACGATCACGTGTTTTCAAAAGATTATTTGTCAACAGAAAACTGCTGGTGCTCAAAATATTGGTTTATTTCGGTGACCTTACATTGTGTTCATGAAAATATAAAGAACATGTCAAGTATTTCAGTGTAATTTTCAACTCACAAGAAAAAAAATGAATAAGATTATTTCTTGAGACCCAGCATTCATTTGCAATGACCAAAAAATCTCACGTCTATGTTTTTAAAGCAATATTCAATATTCCTTGGTTATGAGCAGGGGGGCCTTTCTGCGAGCGAAATTTTTTAATATTTTATTTTCATTTTAGAAAAAGGACTATTTTTAGTTAAAATAACTTTTATAATGAAAAATAACATATAGTCGTTCCCGTTTTTCTTTTAAAAACAGGGGGGTGAGGGATTATGGAAAAAAATCTGAGAGGTTGACAGTTTTGTTAAAGATACAAACCCACATTATTTGTTAGTCTGTATTACAACACCTGCATTCCTCTCCATGAAAAAAAATAAGAAAATAAAGGCAGCTGCACTTGGCATTTGCAGTGAGGTGCTATTAAGAGAAAATGTTGAAGGAAAGGGAATTAGACCCGATCCGATCCAATAGTTGTTGAGTTTTTTTGCAAAGATAAGAAAAAGAATTAAAAATCCTCTGATATAGCATTTTTCAATTTTTTTTAACCTCCAAATAGTTGAATTACTTTACTAGAATCGCGAGTGATTCTTTTAGTTTTAATTATTATGTAAACTTTCCCCAAACAGTTTTACGGTGCTTGAATAACGCATTTATGTTTTTATAAACATAAAAATAAATAAATGATTTGACATTTGTGACAAGCATTCTGCACATTTTAATGGTTTAAAGCAACTTTTTTGTCATCGGCCGATGGAAGAGGAGAATAATCGGCAATCGGCAATCGGCCATCGGCCTATCTCGGAACAATCGGCCAACAATCGGCATCGGCCCATCGGCCAAAAAATGCCATCGGTCGAACCTTACAAGATATGTATGCCACACAAATACAGTAACAAATTCAGTTAATTATTTATGTCTTTAAAGAATTTTAAGATATTTCAGTTGAAATAATTATTTATTACTAGTTAAAATTTAATTATTAATTAATTATATTATATAAGAGACTATGCTTTATAAACAGAGAACAACAAGAAACAGAAGAGAAAGCTTACATTTCTGAACTAAATGTACATATTATAATTTCTTGAATATATACAAATAAGTTGACTGGACTATTATAATTTTTTGAGTACATACAAATTTCTTGAATATATAAACAGAGATGGCAAATATCATAAAAAGTTTACTACAGCTTAATCATTTTTACTATTAAGATGTTTCATCAAGAATAGCAGTTTTGATGCCTTATCAACCCCCAATCTGTTTCTTAATTTTGAGTGCACTATTCCAAATGTAGAAAAAATCCTTTCCAAAGGTGCTGTTGATGCTTTTGCTGTAGTCAGCATGTCCAAAAACTTAATGTACTCTGAGAAAATGTCATTCTTTGGCACCTTAACGAAGCTATTCCTCCTTTGCCTATAGAGGACTAGATGCATTAAGGCTACCATATAATGATTTGAAATTCTAATGAATTGCTTAAACCCAGAATATATTAAAATTTATAATAAAAAATATCTATATTTTAATAATTTAGAAGAAGCTCATATAAATATTTTTTTAGATCAAAGAAATCATTATTTTGTCTAAAAAAATCATAAAACTCAGTTTTTTCTAAAAAAAATCATAAAAATCAGTATTTTTTCTTTCGTTTTGTGTTTTATGGTATCCCAAACGCATGCATGGTACTGGAGTAGAGATAAAGCTTCCCCATAATGAAGATTTGGTCTTTAAATGAAACTTCATTGTGCATGTGCTGGTGCGGGCGCTATTCATCGACTATTGTTAGAAAGCTTTTCCTAATTTGCGTAAATACTGCAACAAAAGTAGGGGAATAATGGGTGTTCACCAACAAGAGGCGGTGGCGGTGGAGGGGGGCGTGGTCCCACCGCCTCCCAATGCCCCCAGGCGTGCCCTCAGGGGTTAGTCGAGTGGAGTTGAGTTGTATGCCCTCAGGCGTTTTTCGAGTGGAGTTGAGTTGTATGCACCCAGGCATTTTTCGAGTAGAGTTGAGTTGTATGCCCTCAGGCCTTTTTCGAGTAGAGTTGAATTGCATGCCCTCAGGCGTTTTTCGAGTAGAGTTGAGTTGTATGCCCTCAGGCGTTTTTCGAGAAGAGTTGAAATGTTTTTCAAAAATTTATAGTTTTGGAATGGCAAAACCTTTTGTTTCAGTTTAGGACTTGATGTAATGTAAAACCGATTGTAGCGCCATCTATGAGAAGAAAATGGAACTATTTTGGAACTTAAAATTTTTTTTTCTAATGTTTTCTCTCAGAATTCAAGCAGGAACTGTTTTATATTACAAAAAATAATTATAATGTATAATGAATTTAATTTATTGTCGCTATTTACATCCTATTATGTATTTATTTCTTTTTTCGACTTAGAAAGATTTTCTTTTTCAACCTTTTTAATGTTTCCACTTAGCATCTGCACAGGAACTATTTTATAAGTTAATTATTTTTACACTGTGATTAGCAAATTCTCGTCATTTTTACTTAGAAAAGACTTATATATTTTTTAGTTTTTATTTATTTATTTGTTTTCAGACTTAGAAAATTTTTCAGTTGCAAATGATTTTTTTTTTTTCTAAGTATGTAAAACATAGTACAGTAACATTTTTCTGATCCGTTTTGCAAATTTTTTCTTAAATCATAATTTTAACTGCATGACACATTTCATTCTAAAGTTTTTTCTACTTTATATTATTATCACACTTGCAGTCTCCTTCAAAGAATATTTTATAAAACTCTATTATTTCACATATGAACGCAAAAAACTGAGATTTAACGCGTAAAACAGAACAATAATGTAAAAATACTAAGTACAAAGCATATTCATCCAGTAAAACTCAGTACAGAAATGTAAAATTGCTAAATACAAAAGGTTTAAACAGCATGGAAATATAAAAGTACTAGATACGAAATGTCACAACAGCATGAAAATATAAAAATACCAAGTATTAAATGTTAAAACAAAACGAAACGAGTCTTAGTACTACTAGTGCTTGTTCCAAAGTTAGTTTCATCCAGCAAAATTTAGTGCGAAAAGCAAAAGTACTATGCCCAAAATGTTGAAACATTGATTCATTCCGTAAAACAGTAAAGAATGTAAGAAATTACTGAATAAAAACGTTCGAACTTGCAAAACAAAATGATTTTCTGCTTGCAAAATTTTAGAACTTCGCATGAAAATGTAACGTTTGAAACTTGGAACTAAAATTTCAACACTGAATCATCAAAAATCCGAAACAATTTAAGCTGTGGAATAAAGATTCGAGACTTAAAAAGTAAATGTAAACTCACTAAAAGAGATTTGAAAATCTGAAAAGGGAAATAGAATGATAACTTCACTAGAAACGTAAAACTTGAAAAATTTAAATCACAAAACTCAAAACTATTGCAAAGTGCTTTTTATGTGAAACGTAAAAGTGCTAAGAGCAAAATGCTAAAACTGAGGAAACTTAGAACTACGTGGAACAAATCATTTAAAACTATATACTTTAAAAACTTAAACTCATTCAGAAAACAACGGAAATGCAAAATTACAAAACAAAAGTGTTACGCTCTTGCAAAATATTAAAACTTAACGCAAAAAAATGTAAGAAAGTACAAAACACCAAAAGTTAAGAGTAGTATAAAAAAATTGTTACTTAGATTCATCTAAAACATGACTCGGAAAGATTAAAAGTAATATACGCAAATTGAAAAAAAACTTATGTTCACCTACTAAAATATAAAAATAGCAAGCACAAGACGTTAGAACAGAAAGAAAATGAAAAAGTATGAAACGTAAAATTACAAAACCTAAATTCATCTACTAAAAGTTCCGTAAAAAATGTAAAAGCACTAAGAGTGAAAACTACAAAACAGCATGAAAGCTAGAAATAAAAAATATACAACATCCGAACTTAAATTCATCCAGAAAAACTTAGAAGAACAAATGTAAAAGTTCGGAAATTTTCAAAACAAAAGTATGATGCACTTGCAAAATGTTAAAACTTAGTGCAAAAACGTAAAAAGTACTATGTACAAAATGTTAAAATTTAGATTTATCTAATAAAACAGTGAATGAAGATGTAAAATTACTAAGATTAATATGTTAAAACAACACTAAAACGTAAAAGTACTCAGTACAAAACGTAAAAAAAAAAAAATATTTATCTGCTATAACTTAGACTGAAGTCGTAAAATTACTAAGTACAAAGTGTTAAAACATCATAAAAATGTAAAAATATCAAGTATAAAGCAGCAAAACATAGATTTGTCTATAGAAATCTTGATCAAAAAATGTAAAAGTTCAAACAACAAAATCCTAAAACTCTGAAAAATTGAAAACACGCAGTAAAAAAACAGCAAAACCTGTAAAAATGCTAAATGTAAGGCAGCAAAACTTAAATTTTTCCAGAAAAACTTAGAACGAAGTTGTAAAAGTACGGAACTTTCCAAAGTTAAAGTGTTATGAACTTACAAAATGTTAAAACTTAATGTAAAAATGTAAAAAATACTTCGTCTAAAATGTTAAAACTCTGATTTATCTACTAAAACTTAGAATGAAAATGTAATTGAATCAAATGTACTAAGTATGAAATAGTAAAGTAACATGAAAATGTAAAAGTACTAAGTATATACCGTAGTCATCAAGTGAAACTTTGTACAAAAATGTTAAACTTAAGTACGAAACTTAAAAGACTTAGATCTGTCTGCAGAAATCTTGATCGAAAAACTTAAAAATTCAAACAACAAAATCCTAAGACTCTGAGAAAAGTAAAAACACGCAGTACAAAAACAGCAAAACATATATTTGTCTACTGAAATCTTGATCAAAAATGTAAAAGTTCTACCAACAAAATCTTAAAACTCTGAAAACTTAAAAACAAGTAGTACAAAACAACAAAACATGTAAAAATGTTAAGTATAAAACTGCAAAACTTAAAAACAAGCAGTACAAAACAACAAAACATGTAAAAATGTTAAGTATAAAGCTGCAAAACTTAAAATCATTCAGAAAAACTTAGAACGATGATGTAAAAGTACGAAACTTTTCAAAATAAAAGTGTTATACACTTGCAAAATGTTAAAACTTACTGCAAAAATCTTAAGAATTACTACGTACGAAATGTTCAAACTCTGATTTATCTACTAAAGCAACGCGAAAATGTAAAAGTACTAAGTATATAACGTATTCATCAAGTGAAATTTTGTACGAAAATGTAATCGTTTATGTACGAAACTTAAAAACCTTAGATTTATCTACAAAAAAATCCAAACTAAAGTCGTAAAAAGTATGAAATGTTAAGCAACATGAAAATGTAAACTTTCCAACAAATGCAATCATCAAAACTTAGTTGTATCTATTAAAATTTAGAACGAGTAAAAGTGTCAAACTTAATAAAAGTACTAAGTGAAAAAAACAAAAAAAAAAAACTTATGTTCATCTACTAAAACCCAGAAAAACTTAGAAACAAAAGGTAACAGAAAATTTTCAAAATAAACGTGTTATGCACTTGCAAAATGTTAAAACTTAAATTTATCTACTAAAACTCAGAATTAAAATGTAAAAATACTAAGTATAATACATTGTATTATCACAAAAATTTAAGAGTACTAAATACAAAACGTAAAAAAGTTAGAGTTATCTACTAAAACTTATACTGAAGTCCTAAAATTACCAAGTACGAAATGTTTAAACATCATAAAAATGACTAAATAACAAGTATAATGTATCAAAAACGTAGATTTCTCCATTGAAATCTTAATCAAAAATGTAAAAGTTCTAAGGTCAAAAACGCTAAAGAAGAGAAAAAATGAAAAATATGCAGTGCAACACAACACAGCATGTACTATCTATAAAATTTCTAATCTTGAATACTTAGTAGTTTTGTGGGATCAGTCTAAGTTTTAGTAGATAAATCTTCATTTTTTACGTTTTGTATTTAGTACTTTTACATTTTTGTGTGGCTTTAATATATTATACTTAGTATTTTTACATCTTCATTCAACACATTTGCCTTACGTTTCAGCGCTTTGCTAATGCATAATACTCTTATTTTTATAAAACAACTGTACAATTACGTTTTTATTCTAAGTTTTTCTGGATAAAATTAAGCTTTGATGTTTTGTACTTAGTACTTTTAGATTTTCATGCTGTTTTTAGTTTTTTTTTTGTTCTTAGTAGTACTTTTACTTTTTTAACCGAATTTTTAGTAGATGAATTTAAGTTTTGCAAGTGCATAAAACTTTTATTTTGAAAATTTCCGTAGCTTTACATTTTTGTTCTAAATTTTTCTGGGTGAAATTAGGTTTTGAAGCTTTATAGTTGGTACTCTTTCATTCTTTATTGTTTTGTACTACGTTTCTTTACTTTTAAGGTTTTAGCACTTTGTTCTTCGAACTCTTGTATTTCTGATTAAGATTTTTGTAAACAGATTATGTTTTGATGCTGAATCTATGCTTTGAAGTTTTAATAGATAGTTCTAGTATTTTGCACTTTTATAATTTTGTGTTTCTTTAGTATATTATACTTAGAATTTTTATACCTTCATTCTAGGTTTTAGTAGATAAATCTAAGTGTTAACATTTTGTATATGGTACTTTTTACGTTTTTACATTAAGTTTTAACATTTTGCAAATGCATAGTACTTTTATTTTGAAAATGTCCGTACTTTTACATCTTTTGTTCCAAGCTTTTCTGGATCAACGTAAGTTTTGATGCTTTGTACTTAGTACTTTTAGATTTTCGTGCTGTTTTAACGTGTTGTACTTGCTATTTTTAAATTTTCATGCTGTTTTTAGTTGATGTACATAGTACTTTTACAATTCAAACCATTTTTTTAGTAGAAGAATTTAACTTTTTGGAGTTTTACATTTCGTACCTTTACATTTTTGTTCTGTTTTAACATCGTGTACTTAATATTTTTACATTTTAAAAGGTGAATATCAGTTTTCACATTTCTTTCACAATTTTAGAGTTAAGTCCTACTTGATGATTCGAAGTTGCAGTTTTGTTATTATACTACTCCAAGTTTTGATGTTTCGTACTTTTTGTATCTAGTACTTTTTACGTTTTTGCTTTTAATAATTTGCAAATGCCTATCACTTTTGTTTTGTAAACTTCAGTAATTTTACATTTCCGTTCTAAGTTTTTCTGGATGAAGTTAAGTTTTAAAATTTTATGATTTGTTACATTTTTAAATTTTAGTTCTAAGGGTTTTTGCAGTTTGTATGTAGTGCTTTTCTTTCTTTTATACTGTTTTAATAGATTAATCCTTGTTTGATGCGTTGGTTTTAGTACTTTAACAGTTTCGTTCTGTTTTTTACTAAATAAATGTATATTTGAGGTTCTATGCTTAGTATTTTTACATTTTTGTACTAAGTTTTACGAGATGAATCTAAGTTTTGATGCTTTGTACATAGTGCTTTTACATTTTAGTGTTGCTTCAATATATTATACTTAATAGTTTTACATCTTCATTCCGTGTTTTCGTTGATAAATCCAAGTTTTAACATTCATACACAGTACTTTTTATATTTTTGCATTAAGTTTTAACACTTTGCAAGTTGATAACAGTTTTATTTCTGAAAATTTTCGTTTGGATTTACATATTTTTTTTCGTTTCTAAGTTTTTTTTTTTTTTTTCCTTGGATGAATTCAAGATTAGAAGTTTTATAGTTAGTACATGCTTTGTTGTGTGGCACTGCGTATTCTTCATTTTTTCACTTCTTTAGCATTTTTGTCCTTAGAACTTTTACATTTTTGTTTAAGATTTTAATGGAGAAATCTATGTTTTTGATACATTATACTTGTTATTTAGTCATTTTTGTGTTGCTATAATGTATTATACTTAGTATTTTTACATCTTTGTTCTGATTTTTAGTAGATAAATTTAAGTTTTAACATTTTGCAAGTGCATAACACGTTTATTTTGAAAATTTTCTGTTACCTTTTCGTTCTAAGTTTTTCTGTGTTTTAGTAGATGAATATTAGTTTTTTTTTTTTGTTTTTTACTTAGTACTTAGTACTAGTAAGTTTTTTTTCAATTTGCGTATATTACTTTTAATCTTTCCGAGTCATGTTTTAGATGAATCTAAGTAACAATTTTTTTATACTGCTCTTAACTTTTGGTGTTTTGTACTTTCTTACATTTTTTTGCGTTAAGTTTTAATATTTTGCAAGAGCGTAAAACTTTTGTTTTGTAATTTTGCATTTCCGTTGTTTTCTGAATGAGTTTAAGTTTTTAAAGTATATAGTTTTAAATGATTTGTTCCACGTAGTTCTAAGTTTCCTCAGTTTTAGCATTTTGCTCTTAGCACTTTTACGTTTCACATAAAAAGCACTTTGCAATAGTTTTGAGTTTTGTGATTTAAATTTTTCAAGTTTTACGTTTCTAGTGAAGTTATCATTCTATTTCCCTTTTCAGATTTTCAAATCTCTTTTAGTGAGTTTACATTTACTTTTTAAGTCTCGAATCTTTATTCCACAGCTTAAATTGTTTCAGATTTTTGATGATTCAGTGTTGAAATTTTAGTTCCAAGTTTCAAACGTTACATTTTCATGCGAAGTTCTAAAATTTTGCAAGCAGAAAATCATTTTGTTTTGCAAGTTCGAACGTTTTTATTCAGTAATTTCTTACATTCTTTACTGTTTTACGGAATGAATCAATGTTTTAACATTTTGGGCATAGTACTTTTGCTTTTCGCACTAAATTTGGCTGGATGAAACTAAGTTTGGAACAAGCACTAGTAGTACTAATACTCGTTTCGTTTTGTTTTAACATTTAATACTTGGTATTTTTATATTTTCATGCTGTTGTGACATTTCGTATCTAGTACTTTTATATTTCCATGCTGTTTAAACCTTTTGTATTTAGCAATTTTACATTTCTGTACTGAGTTTTACTGGATGAATATGCTTTGTACTTAGAACTTTACATTATTGTTCTAAGTTTTACGCGTTAAATCTCAGTTTTTTGCGTTCATATGTGAAATAATAGAGTTTTATAAAATATTCTTTGAAGGAGACTGCAAGTGTGATAATAATATAAAGTAGAAAAAACTTTAGAATGAAATGTGTCATGCAGTTAAAATTATGATTTAAGAAAAAATTTGCGAAACGATCAGAAAAATGTTACTGTACTATGTTTTACATATTTAGAAAAAAAAATCACTTGCAACTGAAAAATTTTCTAAGTCTGAAAACAAATAAATAAATAAAAACTAAAAAATATATAAGTCTTTTCTAAGTAAAAATGACGAGAATTTTCTAATCACAGTGTAAAAATAATTAACTTATAAAATAGTTCCTGTGCAGATTCTAAGTGGAAACATTAAAAAGGTTGAAAAAGAAAATCTTTCTAAGTCGAAAAAAGAAATAAATACATAATAGGATATAAATAGCGACAATAAATTTAATTCATTATACATTATAATTATTTTTTGTAATATAAAACAGTTCCTGCTTGAATTCTGAGAGAAAACATTAGAAAAAAAAATTCTAAGTTCCAAAATAGTTCCATTTTCTTCTCATAGATGGCGCTACAATCGGTTTTACATTACATCAAGTCCTAAACTGAAACAAAAGGTTTTGCCATTCCAAAACTATAAATTTTTGAAAAACATTTCAACTCTTCTCGAAAAACGCCTGAGGGCATACAACTCAACTCTACTCGAAAAACGCCTGAGGGCATGCAATTCAACTCTACTCGAAAAAGGCCTGAGGGCATACAACTCAACTCTACTCGAAAAATGCCTGGGGGCATACAACTCAACTCCACTCGAAAAACGCCTGGGGGCAAAAACAGCTCAACTCCACTCGAAAAACGCCTGAGGGCATACAACTCAACTCCACTCTACTAACGCCTGAGGGCACGCCTGGGGGCATTGGGAGGCGGTGGGACCACGCCCCCTTCCACCGCCACCACCTCTTGTTGGTGAACACCCATTATTCCCTTACTAACAAATATTATGATTTTTTATGAGTACTTTTTCATTATATAACATAATATAAAAAATACATTTGTGTCAGTAATATTCATAAGCTAAAAATGTAAATAATTTAATGTTTAAAACGTTATTTTTTTTCAAAAAATAGATTTTTTTTTTTTTTAAAGTAGTTGGAATTTTGAAAGTAGATGTAACTAGTAGTTGGGAAAAAAGTAGTTTAACTAGCAGTTAACTAGTTCAAAACAAAAGTAGTTCCAACTAGTAGTTCACTACTAGTTAACTAGTAGTTGCCACTAGTAGTTAACTACTTCTAGTTAACTACTGCCGAACACTAACTGTATATATATATATATATATATATATATATAGGCTTCTTCAAGAGACAACTTAAACTGGAACATGTACTCTACTGATGTGTACATTTAAAATTGGATATTTGCATGTATGTAACGTCATTTTTTCACTTTATAATATGTACAGTAAAGGCCTTTTTTTACATCTTTGACGACATTTTCATTCATTTCAACACATGTTTCCCTCTCGATTTGGACAGAGTCCATGTTATCCGAGTTTTCGATTATCCCAGGTACCCTCGATCCACATTACCTCGGATAATCGAGGCTCTACTGTATTTTGTTTTATCTCAAGAAATGAGTTTTTACGTTTACTAATATTTACGCTATGTTCAGAATACCAAAACTAATTTCAACATTTAAAAATGTTGATGAATTATTTGATATTATCAGGCATATTATAAAATTTAAAATACATATAAATAAATTTTTGCTATCATAACATTAAACCATTGTTATCATAATTTATGAATCTTTGCTATTATGTAATATAATTTATACAAAGATTTTATGTTATACTTCCGAATATACCACCTAATTACGTCGAAGCAATTTCCATTATGTGCTTTATTGTCTGGTTTCCCACCAAACTAATCATGAAATAGTTCATATTTTCAAGGAACTAAAATTTTACTCTCAATTCAATTTTAAAAGGGGATCAGGTCGCGCATTTTTTTCTCAAATTAATTTTTCCATTCTTCTTAGGCCTCTATCTAATTATCAAAACATTTTAAAATTTTGCATTTTTAGTACTATTTTCTGTTAAAATAAATATTTATTAATGCAATAAAAATTGATGCTATCCTTAATGACAAACAATTTCTAAAGATTCTTTTCGGAATAAAGAAGGTCATTCAGTGGGAAATAAAAATGCTTTTTTAAATGCAATAAAACAATACAGTTATTGAAGATAAGATAATAAGACTATCAGAGTAAGACCAACTTTTGCCATACGCATGTCTTCCTGAATTTACAGTATTTCATATAAACTATGAGATTACATGATGGTGTGACTTTGAAATCTTCTCGTAGGGAGCTGGACGTTTAAATAGTTCAGAAGGGTGTTGAGATAATGGCGTTTTTTGATGTTAAGGAGTAAAAATGGATTAAATAAATATTTTTAAATAACATACTACAAATAAGCAGACGTGCGTCCGAGAAAAAAAATGCTGTTATGGTAAACTCTTATTTAAAAAAAATCTAGACTATGCGAAAATAATTAACTAGTCTAAAAATTATTTTTGTCATTATGATATTTGGCAAAATATTTCTGTGTGTGCTAAACCCAGCAAATTCAATGTAATTATTATGATACTCATTAACCTCGACTTCATTACGGATAAGTAATGCATATCGCTGATGTAACCTTGGAGAATATTTTTTTAAACAGGGATACGCAGAAGGGGGTGTTATTTAAAAATATGGGAAAAAAGTTTTTATCTGAATTTTTCAACGAAAAGTTTCCTTATCGATACATTAACACATGAATCCAAAAATTTTGAACAGTGATACCAAAGAAATCCGTTGGAAATTTCAGTGTCAATCAACGAGCGAGTCGGGGATTAGGTGAATAGAATTACGCTCAGTGGCCTTGCCCGAACTAAATGACCATGGAAGAAGCAGTATAAATGGAATATGAAGCTGACTGTTCAACCTGGGCCTATAATTCACATCTGATTTTAATTCACATCTGATTTTTAATTATAAGGGAAGATCCTTCATTTTACGATATTTTGGTGCGTATATTGTACCAAAACATAGTAAAGTTATACACTATACTTTAGCTAGCAAATTGACACTATTTTTTAGTGCAGCATACCGCTAAATTGTTTATAGTGGAAAATGTGCATTTTGTTTAAAACTTCCTTTTTTTCTAGGTTTTGTAGAAAGCAATCATTGTAGAGAGTACGTGTAAAGGTGCATAGTCACGAGACAACATAGACAAGAATATTTCGTCAATGCGCAAAAGCAAAAGTGTTAAGGCTGCTCTTCAGTCAGAGTTTCAAATCTTCGAAACCCATGTTAACCTACGGGAAAAGTTGGACTAAGTTTTAGAAAGTTCCTTTGAAGTTTTCGAGTCCGGAATTTTTTTGAGTATTTTTCAAGCCTATATCTCGGTCTTTTAGTTTTTACTTTTTTAAAATATCACTTACCGTATTTTTAAAAAATCGTTAAAAAATGAATTTTGGAAAAAACGTGGTACTGTTAGACGTTTCGCTCTATAAAATATTTTCAAAGCATGTTACCGAAATTTTAAAAACAACAAGACCAGCAAAACATTTCCAGCTTTCTTTTGAACTTTTGTTTGAAATAATGCAAACATTTTTAAAGACAAAAAAATCCGTAAAAGTTTGAAAATATTTCCAAAAAAAGCTGGAAATTCCTATAAGCCACGCCTCCGACCGCTTCCCATGCAAGGGGGCTTGATTTACGAGGTCGATTAGCTTAATGACTCTCACTGCGGAAAGCATTGCTGCTTCGGATTCGGACAATGGGGAAAGTGTAGTCAACCTCTTCAGACCCTCAAACCGGCCAGACACAGAAGACAGACCACATGTTTTTTTCGAAAGGAAAGAAAATTGAGAGCTTTTTGGAAGAAATTTGGAGAAGCTATGACTTATATGTAATCTTTTATATGGGCAAATTCCTGTTCCCACGGTACTATAAAAATATTTTTCACGAATTAAATGTTTGTACAGTTGGGGAAAAAAACATTTTTTTAAAAATGTAAGCTTGAAAACATCACTGCTCTTTAATTAGTAAATCAAATGAGAAATTATTTAATGTAAGTAATTATTCATTTGTAGGTTATTGATTTAATTTTCTTCTACACAATCCATTCTTCTTTTCTTCAAAAACTTTCTGAAGAGAAAAGCGTTGCCTTTACTTCCCCCCCCCCCCTGCCCTCTTAAAGACAACTGTGTATGAAACAGATATAACTAAGTTGAGCGAGATAGAGTTTTTTTGTTTTTTACTGAAGGGATAAAGGAATGATAAACTTTAAATGTTTTCGTAAATTAAAAAGGGATTTTTGAGGAAATGAATGTAATTTCAAAATTTTATATTGGCCTCTTTCTGAATGCAGAATGCAATGTTTCAATAATTTGTGTTTTAGAAACCGAAAAAAAAAAATTAAATATTGATTAAATAAACCAACATCTTCCGGTGGAGCTTAATTTTGAAAAACAAAATTACATATAAAGGTCGACAGCTGGGGGGATACTAACAACCTCTTTTCTTTCTTTTATTTCCTTTTTTTTAATGATTTTTTTATGCCATTCGTAATATTTATTAGCCTCTCCTTTCATAAGATTTTTCCATCTTTCGATATCTTTTACTTCTTCTTATCCTACTTTTCCGTAAAAGTAAAAAAAAAAACAACGAAAGAAGGCTAATGTATCAGATCACAAGAATATCGTTAAAAATAGGAAAAAGTCATAAACAAGTGAAGTAAATAAATACACATTGAAAAATTAAAAAAAAAATTGAAAGTAGGGGTTTGAGATGGGGTAATTGTGTCTGTCGGTCTGTCTCCCCCCCCCCCCCTGTAGGGCCCCATTTGTCAGCCTTCGGGGGCATCTAAAAATCCGATGCGCCAGACAATGGCAGGTGCGGGGCGTTCTGGGTGCGCATGTCTCCCCCCCCCCCCCCCCAATAACTTTTGAAGGAATTGTCCGATTCGAAAGATTTTTTTCCCTGCATTCGAAAGATCTTGGCGAGGACATCTCATTTTCATATTTTACTTTTTGATTTGAACAATTTTTCGTTCAATTTTGAACAGTTCAAAAATTCTGAACATTAGCGACTTCGGGATTTTTTCCTGAAGCAAAGTATGCAAATTCTGGGCAGAAGATCCAAGTTCCTTTGAACAAGCGTATTGGAAGGAGCTCTCGGCGTGAAATATTTTTTTATCCACTCCGAATTTCATAGTTCAGAAAAAAAAAAAAAAAAAACCGACAGCGCCTACGGGAAAATTTTACTCGTATACAAATCCTGAGCAAACCAACCGATTAACTTAAAATAAACTTTATCGGAAAGATGTTATGACGTAGAACATATACAGTGGAAATCCGCCATTCGTACTTGTCCCTCAATTCGTACGGCGCCAGGGGTCAGCTGGGTCGCCAGTTTGGCTTTTTTTAAGAAAAAAGTCGAGAAATTATGCTCATTTTGAACTCGTCTAGAAGTAATTTGTTTCGCGTTTTGGATTTTTTTAAAATTTTAATACTTTTTGAGATTTTACTGACAATTTTAGCTTTCTAAGGGGGCATCTAGAGGAAGTGGTTGAAGAACTTTCTTCTTCAGAGGAGGAAAGTAGTAAGAAAAGCATTTACTTTGCAGAAATTAAAGAGCTGTGTTATTCCTGCAGGAAAACACAGAGAGTGATGGGAAAACAGCATCCCAACACTGCTGTGGTCAACAGCAATGTTGGGATGCTTTGTTCAACGACAATGTTATTGGCCATTTTAGAAAAATTCTGAACAATCGTCAAAGCCAGACAACATTGGACAGGTTTTTAGGGAAAGAAGCCCAAGATTCTTCTAGTGCAAAAAGAAAGGACAACAGAAAGCGAGAAAACACTTGAAGGCATATTACCTGATGTTTTTATAGAAGGGGCCTCCTCTTCCTCTTCCAGCCCTTTCATTTCCTCATCTCAACATTCCACAAATGCCATCAGCTTACCTCAGTACAAGCAAAAAGTGCAGTTAAATTTTAATTTATCTATAATTTCATGTACAGTACTGTACATTTGTTTTTCATAGGTTTAAATAAGCAACCATCTGTGTGTCTGGACCGGATCAATCCAATTTACACTGTATTTTATGTGAAAAAATAATTCGCTATTCGTACAACTTGCCATTCGAGCTGCCTCCTGTAATGAATTGTGTGCGAATAGCGAGGTTCCACTGTACAGTACACTTCCTCTGGGAATGGCGAAAAGCATGGGACATTGTTTAGAAAACAAACCATATGTTTCTTTTCCTGAATCGCAAAAGTTATTTTCTTCACAGTTCACATGACTTAACTAAATACAGTGGAACATCGGTAGCTCGACGCGCAGATAAGTCGACTAACCCTTGGTAAGTCGACATATCCCTCCCCTAATGGTTGGCCCAATGCTAATTTCAATGGGCGAAAAACTCTCTAACTTGACACACAATTTTCAGAAACCCCTGTAAGTCGACCTCCATTTTGTATTCTTATTAACTTTTTCCTCCGGTATTTTTCCACGGTGCACAATTCTGGGAATTTTACAGCGGTGTTTTTTCATCAATAAATGAATTCTTTTCTTGAAAGTGTTCCTAGAAAATTTCCTTATTCCCCTTGTACCTTTCTAGGAACACGAGAAAAAAATTAATTGCAAATTAGCAAGCCTAATAGTGTTGGGGAATTTATGTTTTCTCTTCAGAGGGAAAAGCAAACAAAAATTATGGATTTTTTTCTCATGAGGTATTTTGATTTAATGTTTATATATTTATTTATTTGTAATGTATTAACTTTTCAAAATAATAATAGATAAATAATAAACGAGAATAATTTCGTACACTGGAATTCACTCTTATAACTTGAATGGCAAGTAAATAACAATACAGACCAATATCAGCGATTGAAGTTACGGAATCTCGGTAACTTGACACCTACTTATCTCTACGGCACGCGACTTTTTTAACCTTTTCAGTTTAGCCCGCAGCTTTCCAAAGGCTGCCCATTCCTGGTTATGCAATGTTTGCTGTGTGGCACTACGAAATAATATCTTATTAGCTAAAGAATAAAAACGGTTTGGTTGTTTCTCATCCATAAGCTTACTTCTTTGCATTGCAACACGGGCTCCTTGTAACTCTGAAACACGTGTCCGCAATTTTTGATTATGTTGACGTTTTATTCTTTAGTTTCGCAGCTCAAATGAGGACTAATTATTTATCTACATTAAATTTATGCATGCGAACTCGCGTCATTAAAGAAAAAAGAACTATGTCTCTTATGCAAAATTTCTGCATATGATTTAAGGCAGGGGTTCCCAACTTTTTTTTTCCGAGCGAAGCCCTTCTAAAACTCGGAAAGAAATTGGCAAATCCCTTTGGTAGTCCTTAGTAAACGGGTAGGAAAACAATAAAATTTGCTTGCACATTCATTTTTCAAGCTTCACAACAGTTCATAACAAGTAATGAAACAATTCTTAAAACATCTAAATGGAAATAAAAACTAACATAATAGCTACAATAATAATAATAATATTAGTAATACAAGCATTTAAAAAATTAATCACTTATTTTTATTATTTGTTCTTTTTGTATAATTAATAGTAGCAGTAAACATACGAATTTGCAAAAGCTCTGTTTTTAGTAATTATTTCCTCGATACTGAAAAAGTTGTGGAATAGTGGAATGACACCAAAAATATAAGTAAAAAAAAATTTAGAATCAATCATTAAATATCTTAGGGTTCCATTCCCACGTTGAAATATACAAAATTCGCAACAGTTATGGAAATTTACAGAAATATTGGGAAATTTACATGTTTTCAAATTTCCATTGAGATAGAGCAGGAAAGTTGGAATAAAGTATTATTAAAATGTGAGTACAAAATTTGAAATTAAAATATCTTCCTTCGCACTAGCGTGGAAAAAGTGAGAAATGGTAGTAGAAACATACCTCTAAAATTAATATAGATCAATTAATACCTTTTGATCAATAAACCACTTCACGATCCAAATTTTCAAATTTACGCAATGCAGAAATAAGTGCATTTCAAATTTTATGCGTATAGTTCCTATGCCCCACAACTTTTCCGTATTATCGGGAAAACAATTTTATACAAAAAAAAAAAAATCATTTTTAATCTCCGTTCTAATATGTATGAACATTTTTAATTTTGTTTTTTGTTTTGCGTTCGCAATTAAAAATCCAGCTATTGCAATATTATATTCGCGATTTGAAATTTTTCCCCTGAAAAAAAAAATATCAACCATTTCCAATGACTGGGTTTGAGCTTAAAAATTCCCTAGTTAGCATGGGAATTAATTAATTTGAAAATTGTTTTGATTTCATCTGTCATTTTTTGCTCTTTTCACCGGAGAAAAAAACTCTCCAAAATAATAATAATAATTACGTTTTCTGATGGGCATGTGAACCCGAATTGTTCATTTTCTCTGTCAGATTACTAATCACTACAATATGGATGCCTTTTCTTTCAAATGGTAAATTTTTTCTTGAATTTTGAAGTTTAATATGACGGGATCTCAATATGCATTAAATTTAACATTGATTTTAGACTTTGAGTCATCATATGACATTTATTTTTTCATTATTATTATTTTTGTTGTTGTTAATATTTTTTTTTTACGAAAAGGAGAGAAATCCATTCGTGATGCATGAAAAATTTCAGAATTTAAAAGTTATTGTCTCATTTTTTAACTGTATGTTACATTCCTGCAAATTTGCATTTTGTAATGAAATTTATCTCAACGAATCTTTTTATTTCGCACATCCCAGAAAACACAAAACAAACAAACATGACAAGGAAAAGAACTATGTAGAATTCATTTCAGAAGATAATTCCATACATTACAGGTTTTGCATTTGAATAACTGAATTTGTCACTAAATCTTGTCATTTTTTTGTGCATGTACATTATTTTCAGATTATTCACTGTTAATCATGTACTTCCGTCTTGAAGTTTCAAAAGGCATATTGAAACATTTTTTGAAGTATATACTCCGGAAACTGTTTTTAAATGCGCTGTAGATGGACTTCCTTTATTTACTCCTTATTATTTTAACCAGATGTACTTATCTCCTTTTGCGTAAATTATATCCTTCGGGAAAACCGTTGTCATTTTGAGTCGCATCGCATATTGAATCTTTATTGGTTATATTCATTTCTGTTCTATGCTGCTTCAGTTTGATGTGCGATCTTCAGCGCTCCTCCGTTTTTATTTACTGGATAATAAAAACAGGCAAGCTCGCGCATGAAGAATCGGCATGAAGAAATGATGCAAATGCGCGTCTCAAGCCCCTCCCCCCCCCCCTTGTCGATGTGCCCCGTCTGTTCCGTATTTGCAGTTTTAAAATTGGCAGCCCTCACCTCAACCTGCAACCATACAAACTTTATCTCGATTCAACAAGCCTTGGTAAAAAGCTGTCGCCCTGCGAGGTCTTCTAATGGTGTTTTTGTGCATTCAATCATAAGAGAAAACCAGGAAAACTCTCAACTTACTTCTCGATAAGTATTAAATAGAAATTATCACAGCAACCACCTCAGCTCGCTTATCAAAGCAACGTTTGTTGCCAGGATAAGAAATTGGGACTTCTGGTTCCGAGGAATATGCCGCCCCAGTAGTCAAGCTGCCATTTTGAAAGTTTTGAATACCTTTTGCGCAGGGAACTGGAGCAGAGTTATTATTATCATTATTATTATTATTATTTATGTTAATTTATTTTTTTGAGTTGCTATGCTACAGTTCCCCTCCGAATCTTATGTTATAGTTTCAAGTCCGCTCCAGCTCCATTCACTGCTCTGAATAGCTTTTAATGGCAAATACAATATTTATCGCTTTCGTTTATTCAGTGTATTAGAGAAAAAATTTAAAAGTCGTTTAAACCCTAATATTTCAATAAATATTTAATGTTTCGTACATAATGAAGGAAAAAAGTAATAAATAAATGCACTCGGAAAAAAGGCCACTGTTTCAAAACAGTCATTGCCAACCATTTGCTTATTTTCTTTCTTTTTTTTTAAGTTCTTTTTTTCCTTTCTTCCCTGCCTTCTTTTTCTTCTTTTTTTTGGTGAATTTGTAATTGCCGCATACTTTTGCAACAGCGAAAGTAGGTTATGCACATCCCCAGTTTCAAGTTCGTGATTTAATTTTGCTGAGCAATATATATTTTACAACATACATACGTAGATACTCATAGGTGTGCGTGCGGGGCTTAGAGATACCATTGTACCCCCATTAGCAATAAAAATGAAAGCTAATTACAAAACTGGCAACCTCTTTCGCGTTTGTATTCAATAGATATGCTTCTTTGCGTTTAATTTGTCATAAGTTTCCCTGGAGATGCATCTGGGACCCAAATCTTATGGGCAGGGCCGGCCTTATCAGTGTGCAAAGTACAAAAGCGCCTCAGCGTAAGAGAGAAAAAAAAAAAAAAAAAAAACAATAATCCGTGTTTCATAAAATTAGTTCAACAAAATTCCAGTTGTCTTCACGTAAGCAGACCCATTGATAGTGACTCCTATCAGATACTCCATCTTTCAAGTGAAAGAACTTAGCGTCAAAATTCACTTGTAGCGATGGTACTATACCTACTGTGGTGCTTGATAGAGATGATTAGATGGTACCAATCCCTGTGAACCACACTAGGTCTTCAATTACGAGAAGCCAACAGCAGCCCATTAGAAATAAAAAAATACATTATTTGTTTCATGTATGTAATTATTAAAATTTTTAAAGTAATTGAAAACGCAATAAAATTATACACAATTTGAATTTATATTATTTTAGTTTGTATGATGAAAGAGGGCTAGGGGCGACTATTTTTATAAAGTCCAAGGGCGCCGAATACCGTCGGGCCGGCCCTGCTTATGGGTGTATTTTGGTACCCCCTGTAGCACAGTAGCGTCCCCCCCCCCCCTTTGCTAAAGCTCTGCGCACGCTTATATAAACACATATTACTTGACTACATATTGAAGTGCCAATGAAGCGGAACTACACAGAATGTAAAAAACCATTGAAAACGTTCTTTTGTCAGAGAAAAAGAAAACCAGGATGTTTTATTCGAAAAATGATTCGGGAATTTTATTTTAAATGACAGAAATATAAAGGAAAGAAATAAAATGAATGTGATGGTCTCATCATATTGATCAAGTATTCAATATGCAATAATTAGCAAAACATAATTGAAGAAGTGTATAAAAATAAATAAAATAAAATGCAAAATAACTAAATAAATTATATAAAATAAAGAAAGAAACGCAAACATTCACATTTAGTTTCAGGAAAAAAAAATAGAGTAGTGGAGCTTAACAAATCTTCATTTGCTACTCCTGTTTCGAGCAAAACTCGTTGCTTAGGTTACCTCTTTTCTTATTTATTCATTTAATTTTAATCATACTAACGCAAAAATTTCTGCTCTTAAATTAAGCTTTATACAAGAGACGAATTAGCGCTCTTTATGTAACAATAACTGAGAACAGCATTCAGCAAGTTTTCGCTAAATAATTTTTTTTTAATTTTTCTTTTTGAATATCAAGCAATTTATCGCAAATTTTGATTGATCAATTTGTACTAAATTAGGTCTAGAAGCAAGTTCTCAAAAAGACAAACCTTTGTTTTAAAAGTATCGTTTACATTTTCATTTTTACAGCACTAAATACGCAATTTACAAACAATTCGGGAGAATGAAAGAAGGGTAACAGTATGTTTTCTTTTCGTTTCAACTCTCAGCCACAGAGAATTAATTTTGGAACCGGAAAAGGAGCAATGTTGTGTAAGTAGTAGAAAACACGTGCATGCCCCTAGCGACTACACTAACTGCAGGGGGTCTCGGCCTGAAGTGACAGGTCAATTATGGGGGACAGTAGACCCTTCTTCCAAGAGCTATCGTACATTTCATTGGTCGTTGAAATGTCAATCACTTGAGGTTGACACACTCCCCTCATGCCCTTCGAAGGCCATCTTAAGCCTAACCACGAAATTTTTTCTGACTGAAGAGCAGCCTTAAGGGAACTCGCTTTCTCCACTTCCCCCATTACAGGGTTTTATGTCCCCCTAGATTTGAACAAATTGTAGTAACATCCAAAACGTTTCTGTAATTGCATTACAAATTTGTCACCATGTGTTAATTAGTCTACTCAAATATATACAAAATAGGTTTGAAAATTTCACCTTATATTTGTTACTTAATGCGTCCTTCTTTAGTTGTTGAAAGGCCTTGTTTGGTTTTGAACTTCTGAGAAGTATTGATTCTTATATCTCGTTCAGTGATCTAAGTGTTAAAGTCGATATCAGGTCATGAGAAATGTTTTGCGCTTATAGATAGCGCGCTATACGTTAGTCCCTTTTTTATACTGAGAATTTCTTTTGTAATGAAAACTTTTTTTTTTTATATTATGTGAATTATTTTAAAAATCAGATCCGCAGCTATTTCAAAATAATAATAAAAATAATAAAGGACATTTTGATTTTGTAAACTTTAAACTTAAATTGCAGTATGTTTTAATTTCGTTCAAAACACTATTAGGCATTCTAAAAAAAACTACCCTACATTAAAAGAATTTATTACGGTAGCCGAAAGCACACCCGTCAAGCGCTGAAAGAATAAAAGGCACACTAAAGAAAACTATAAGGCATGATATACCCACTGAATGTTGTCCAGCTTTTTTCAGAACAACATTGAATAAAATATAAACATTGGATTATAATTAATATTACATAATCATGAATTAACTACATACTACTTACTGAAAAGGAAATTATGTTTTGTCAACCTATTATGCTTGTCAATCAAGCTGTCCATAAAATTGCGGATCAATTACACATACATGACAAAATAATGATCCATCGACAAATAAGCAATCGTAGTAAACATAATCGACAACGCGAGTTGTAAACAAAACATATTGTTAGTTTTGTCAAAATGTACAATCGTTGTTTACATTCGAATATTTGAATATACATGTCGACCAAGTGATCTAACCATTTAATCATCGTCAAAGTGATCCGTTGAAAAAGTGGTGGCCAGACGAAATCGACCATGAAAAAATAAAGCCGAATGCAAGTGACTACAATGATCAGTGAAAGTTTTTTTTCCCCCAGATCTAAAAGTACTTTCTTGAGCTGTTACAGCGTGTATTAAGTTACAATATAAAAGTTCATAATGAGATTTCTCTCTTTCTTTTTCTTTTCATTTTTTTTAAAATTTGGCACTTAAATTGAAGATATATGTTTTCATTTACTTAATGTATTTCTGATTAATTACAATTTCAGCATGTTTTAAAGACATGCTAGATGTTCTTTTTTTCAAGTGGAAAATATGTATACAAAAAATTTAGTCAATGAAACAACGATTTTAAGTTTCCTGGCAAAGCATTTAAATACTTAAGAATTATAATAATATAAAAGAAAACAAATTTAAAGCAAAACTGCATAACGAAAAAATTGTGAAAACTTAACCTAATTGTTGATTTTTTTAAATTTATCATATAAATTCTTGAAGTAATAGCATGTTTGAAATACAAACAGAATTTTTATTGCTGTAATGGTCGTCATCAACAAAAAATATTTCTTGAGAAATAAGTTCAAAACTGCTTTCAAGTCGATTTGGTTTTAAGAAATCTTGAATAGATTTTTTATGTCTGTCACAAAAAATTCTGAAACGTCGAATTAGTCTCATTTGCTTATAAGCTAAATACTTGGAAATATCTTTCACGAAAAACACTTATCATGATAAAACAGATGCTTCCTTTTTTAACATAATAAACTTTCATAAGTGCCAGTGATGAGACTAATAAGAAAAATTTTAAATGCAGCTTTTAATACTAAAATTACTTCAAGGTAAGCGAATTTTAGAAATACGTAAACAAGTAGTTATTAACTAATCAAAGCTTCAACAAAACGCATTATTAATAACTCATGAATTAAATAATGATGTATATATATATATATATATATATGGGTAATTTTCAAGGCGTTTTTGATGTCCGACAAAACACAAATTTTTATAATAAAATTAAATAACTTGTTGGGTAAATTGTTTATTTTTTCTAAAAGTACATACTATTAAGAGTAATCAAGTGTAATAATATAAGAATACGTCTTAAACTTTTTTTATATGAATTTTTAATAATGAGCAACTCTATGAAAACAGACTGTCCGAAACGACAAAGTGAAATATCTTTTTAATGTTTTACCTATTTCAGAGATATAAAATCACTAAAAAGAACATATGTACCCTTGAAATATATTTTATGATAACTCTATTTATTATCTTTGAAATTGAAAAAAATATATTGGTTGTAATTAATTGTTTTGTGCTGTCCGAGGGAAATGTCAGGTCTGTTACCAGGGTTAATCAATTTAAAAATTACTCAGTAGATTGCTCCACCATATTTTTACATTGTTCTTCCAATTCAATATATGGAACAAACTATTTTGGATGATCACCTTGCCTTCAAAGGATATATTGAAGACTTTTTGAGCTTTCATAAGGTGAGTATTTTTTTATGTGGTCAGGTCTGTTGCCATATTTTAAAATTCACTTACTGTCGCCTTATTGACTGCCTGTCACAAACAAAGTAACTCTGTAAGGTGTATTTGAGCAATGATGATCTTAAGCCTAAAATGTTAACACATAGTAGTTAAAAAAATCAAAAAGGTTAAAATGTCAGGTCTGTTACCTGGTAAAAGTAACAGACCTGACATGATTTTTAAAAAATAATGTAAAACTTTCAAAATTTGTACATAAACTCCTAAAATGTCACATGTACAATATGTAGTTGCTGGAAACACATAATAATAATAATAAAGAATAGCATAATGTTATCATAAAAAAAGTTTTAATATTATCTACGCATTTTATCCAAAAGAGTATTCCTTAAACTATTGATTTTATTTTTAAAAATTTACTTTTTTTTAAACAAATCATCCTTTTGTAATTCAAAATTTTAATTTATCTCTAAATAAACAATCATTAACTATCTCTTTATGATACTTATATACATATTTCAGTTTTATAAAGCACACACGCCGAAGTTTTACAATGAATTATATTGCATGTTTTGGTGCAAAATGCTAATTATCTTTGGATATTTTGGAAGCCCATGTATAACTACATTTTCAGAAGAAATACTTCGTATACATATAACATCTGCTTTACCAAATCATGTCAGGTCTGTTACCTTGCAAAACATATTTTTTCAAAAAGAAGTATTTGACTTAAAATTTGAAAGGAGGATGCAAATAATAGATATGAAACCTATTTATGAATAATCTTTGCATATATACAGCAAAGAATTATTTTAAAACATTTTAGAGAAAAGTTAAATTGCTAATAAGGAGTTCAAGCAACAGACGTGACATGAAATAAAATAAATAAAATATTAAATATTTTCCTTTTGCAAAAGTGTAAAATAAATTTCTATTTTAGACTAATTACCTGCATAGAAACTGGTTTACTAATTAAAAAAATTGTAATCTCATACAAAAACTATCAAATTTTTTTCCGGTAACAAAACTGACATTTTTTAAGTTCGTGGTGAATTATAAAAGACCCATGAGTTTAAACTTCAATTTAAACTCACTGCTGACAGTGAAAACATGTACAAGACATATGTGCAAACAAATGTAAATTACCCAAAATGGTTGATTTAAATTTTATTTTTAAAACCATTTCAACTTTAAAGATGCCTAAAATTTGAAAATCACCCATATATATATATATATCTGTTCTGTACCACTAAAATTTTGAAATTGAGACACCCACCAGATTGCCACTTTAAGGGATTAAGAAAACAAATAACTTATATTAGACCCAATTACCCTTACATTAAAATTTTATCGTAAAAAATAAGTTCTATTGTTGTAATCTCCAATTTGAAATAAAAACTTTGAGCTCAAGCCTTCTAAGATTTTACTTGGAAAATTTTCTGCATTTTTTAAATTCCCATTCCCATTCAGCGAAATCTAACTTTAAATTTTAGAAAAGGTGCACCTGTATAAATATGTTCCATGTAATTTTCAATTTCAAAAGAAGCAAATGGAAAAGCGAAAAATAATTACAAAAAAGAAGACATATAACATTGAACAAGTAGTTTCTGTTTTTAAAAACAAAGGTCATGTCATATATTTTTCATTCCACTATCATATGTTCAGAAAATGTAAAAACAGAACTCAATCTTAATCCCTAAAATGCGTAGAGTAGTGGTATCAAGCGGATTAAAGAATATGACGAGGTGGAAAACACAAACTGCTAGTAGTAAAACGTCGGCAACATCTGACAATGGCGAATGCATTGGAAAGATGAAACTCAGGTAAAAGAAGTTGCTAACAATAACTAAGAATATTCCCGCTTCTCCGTTATCTTTGTTTTCCTCCTATTGGATAAAGTGCTGAGAAGTAGTGATGTCATCTTACTACTGGATGTGACGTCACTCCGAAGTATTTACAATTTCTTCCAAAGTAGTTTTTCGGCGTTTCCCGTTTTAATTGAAGCATAATTCAAGGAGGAGATGCGGTATTGGTTTTTCTTCACTCTTGCTTCATTTTAATATTTCGCGATCATTTCTCTTTCCTTTTTTTTTTCGTAAGAAGTTGATCTCTCGGGATCATTTCTAGTCAGTTCGTCTTGAAGTTTTGCCGGTGCTGCCGTCAAATTTAACGGAGCTTTTTTGACGTTTCGGTTTACCTTCTCGGAGTTTGCGCGTTTCAGTTGCGGATCGTTCTTGAAAGAGGAATCATACTTCGTTTAACCAGCAACTTATTGACCTGAATTTGAAAAAATGTTGGCTAAAGTTTGTCTTGTGGGACCTAAAGGTAAGCTATTAATTGTTTAGCTTAATTTTTTTGCTTAGTTGAAAATAAATTTCATTTCAAGAAAATGCATTTTTCAATTCGAAAATGCTTAATACAATATGACATGAAAAATTTTACTTTAGAAAAAGTTGATTAAACTGTTGTTTCACTATTTAAATTATGTTATTGAAGATTCTTATGTTTACTTCAAAAAATATGTTTGGAATCTTTTAAGTTACTTGTTGAAATATAACAATTAAAATTTTACTTGAGAAAAATTTTATTGAATTGTTGTGTCACAATTAAAATTTTCCTTTAAATGCCTTCAAATTCTTTACTTCAAAAAAATATGTTTGGAATCGTTTAAGTTACTTGTTGAAATATAACAATTAAAATTTTACTTGAGAAAAATTTTATTGAATTATTGTGTCACAATTAAAATTTTCCTTTAAATGCCTTCAAAATATTTACTTCAAAAAAATATTTTTGGAATTCTTTATGTTTTATGCATTTTCTCCCTTAATTTATTTTCGTAAAACATGAAAAAAAGCAATAATGTAACCTATAACAAGTTTCGTACTTTTTAACGCACAATATAACTGCAAAATATTTTAAGTATAATGCGATTTCGTACTGTTTATGTTGCTTATTAAGGTTTTGAAGATATCTTTGACTTCAACATTTTCAGATATAACAACTGCGTCTTTCTGTTTCCCTACTTAATTTTACTTCTACCAGTGTCACATTTTAGTCTTCAATATTTTATTATCATTATTATTATTATTTAATTTCCTCTTTTTATCCTTCTTAAAAGTTACCCATAGTTTAACTAGAAAATATTTAGTAATTTTTTAAACTAATATTCCACTGTTTAGTACTACATATTGCTTTTTTGCTATCTTATTATTGCCAACTGCGGTAAATGGTGTGTATAAATCGGCAACTATTTTTAAAATTTAAAATTTCAGCATTATTTTTTTCCCAAACATCCAGTAAAAAATTATAATTAGACATAAAATTGTTAATTCAAAGTACAGTGGAAATCATGCAATTCGAGCACGGTCACAATACAAGATTACATCTAAGGGACCGTTCATAAATGATGTCACGCTTTTTTCCCGCATATTTGACCCACCTCCCCCCATTTGTCACAAAATGTCACACTTCAACGGACCCCCCCCCCCCCCCCCTTTGTCACATGTCACGCTATGTTGCATAAGCAGGGATGTCACACTTCTTGTTACCCCCTCCCCTCCCCTTGTCACACTTTGTCACAATTTCACGAACAACCCTCCCCCCTCGAAGCATGACATCATTTATGAATGATCCCTAATGCGGGAAATTCTAAATGTAATACTGAAGAGAAACCGGCCAAAGAAAAAATATCGCTACACAAGGAAAGTTTGCGATTCTAAATTGATTTTAAAATGAAGTTGCCGTTATTGTCCAATGTTATTTTTTAGAAACAATACTTTTTTTTTTTTAATTTTTTATTTAAAAGTCTTCGCATCCCCTATTTATATCGTAGTAAGATTATTTTTTTTTCTCATTTAATTGCAAGGAATGTGCTACGTTCCAACAGCTGTAGTTGGTAAGCAGCGTGTACCGTACTGTGTTTGCATGCGAGAGTTATGAATTAAGTTTTTAAGATTGATATTATTACGCTCTCTAACATTGTGTTGCAGACACTTCTTTGAAATGTAATGCCAGCTGTAACTGTGACGCATGCCTATCGTTCATCGAGCTGTCTAGTAGATGTTTTCCTGGTTTACGCCGAAAACATATGCAGATATGAGGGCATACCCACAAAAGTCTTTCAAAAACGCGTGTCAGTATTTATTACTAGCATATAGTTTTCTTGATATTCACCATAACATATAGACTGGGCACACTTTCAGAGCGGCCAAATGGAATTAGATAGAACAGAGCGTGAAGACGAATAATTTTCAAGGCTTTCAGACTAAAAACTACACGTGTTAATTAAGCTTAATTGTAACCGAGTATAAAATCAATTGAATTTTTAGAGAATTTTGATGAAATACGAATTAAGGTGCAAGGTTTTTTCGTAAAAGATAATTATTACTCATGTGCGTGATGAGCGTGAAATAATGTTTTTTCTAGTCCTCAGACTAATAAGCGGTTTTACTTCGATTAACCTCGTGTTTGTTCAATTTTTGCAAACTCTACACGTCTTCTTATAAACTATCAAACATCACTTTTTGTACAATTTACTTCTGATGTTGTGGTTGTTGTCGTGTCCTCGCGCGTGGCGAGGAAGAATGGGTATTCTGCTCTTGAGACTAACGGGGCCCTTGTAGGCAGGAGGCCGATTTCGGCCCCTTTTGAAAGGTCTCTTAATTTTCTAAACCAGCTCCCAGATGAGAGACTGTCACCTAGGATTGGCACCCCCAGAGGTATCGTTTCACTTGGAGGACATTGGAGCCACGACCTATTTAACGTGCACCAGCTCCCTTTAGCGTACACGGACAGCAGCAACCAGCCGCGAGAGGTTGTCCCCCTCCCAAACACTGACCTCAGTCGATGTTGCTTCACTTTCGGTGTTCTGCGGGAACCGACCTTCTACCGACTGGTCCACTGCGGGACATTTACTTCTGATGCCATGTTAATAAAAATTTCTCAATCACTCTATAAAGTATTGTACAGATTTTACAATGAAGTTTGTGTTGGCTCTTATGTTAAGCCTTTGTGTTAAGATTAATTTTTGTTACAGACATCTAAAAAACACTAGGCAATAAAATGATGTATGAAAAGATTGAGTTCACTGAAAAATACAATTATCAGACTTTTTGGAAAAATATTTTTTTAAAACTTTCAATGCCCATTAGATATTACATATTTTATTGAAAATAGCTGTTACTAATTTTGGGAGAACAATGACTTTCGTATCATAGTGCAATAGCATTATATACAAACATCAAAACTAATTTTACAATGTACATCTAAATTACGTTATTTGACACATTTTGCACTTTTAAGAGCACTTTTTATGCAAAAGTTACTGATGCTGTTAAAGTCTGTTACATGTGTTCTTATAGCAAACATCAGAATTGTTCGCGGCAATCAGTCAAGAATTCAATATGTGGATTCTGATATTAAATCTTTTAACGCATTGCATATATCCACATTTTTGACAAACTCTTTTTATAATCGTAATTAATTCTAAGATTATGAAAAAGTGTAAAACGTTAAATCTGTTGCGTACCTTATTTTGGCAAATCCCAGGAAAATTTTAAACAAATAAAAATTTAAATTTTCTAAATCAGCTCTGAAATTAATCAACAGGCAATACTAACTTATTTTAGATTATGCCTAAGTACAAATGGAGATTTTGTTACTAACTAAGAAACAACGGTTATTGAAAGCATTAATGTGAATTTGAATTTGATTTTAAATCTCTATTCGTAAAGTTTTTTCCCCTTTAAGTATTTTTTCCTTCTGCTTTTTTCTCTTCTGAGTCATTGTATGTGGGAATACCGGGTTACCAGTCTCTTAAATGTGGTTTTACCTGCTTTCTCAATAAGTATTTGGTAATTGGTTTCTTACGTAAACTATTTATTTTAAGATGCAAACATAAAGTGTTACTGCTCTAAAATTAATTTTAAATTTCTATTCGCAAAAGTTTTTTTTATCCTCCTGTTTTCTTTTCTTTTCTGAGTCATTGTAAGCGGGAATACCGGGTTACAGTGGCTTAAATGCGGTTTTACCATCTTTCTCAATAAGCAAAGAGTAATTGATTTCTTGCGTAAACTATTTATTTTAAGATGCAAGCACAAAGAGTTACTGCTGTGAGTCATTTGCAAGACACCATCAAAAAAACATAAAATGATAATCGAATTTCAAATTGTCAATAAATTTAAAAAGATTTGAATAATTTTATTTGCATTTGCGTATTATGCAGCGAGTCAAAGTTATTCCTTTATCATTTTAATCTTACTATTCATTGAGTGAAAATTTCCCGTTTCTTAAAAGCTAAAAAGGCTTTCTTAAAAATTTAGGGTTTGGAGCTTTGAATTTTTTTTAATCGTACCTTTTATAAGAAAACGCGTTGTTTAAGTAAAAATAAAAATTGTTTACAAAGATTTTTTTCTTTTTTTTTTTTTATGTTTACGATACGCACTAAAGCTTCAAGGCCACATTATTTACTCTGCTTTCCAACCTTGCTCCATGTACCAATGAATACACTTTCATTCATTTTAACCATCAGTTCTGTTTTCTCAATGCCAGGATTCTTCAAGATCGAGGATACTCCTTCTCAATGTCAAACAATGTCATCATCTGAATCCAAACAATATGCAACACATGAGGCGCTCTTGATTCACAACACAATGTGTGAATACACAAGATGTAAGGCTTGTTTCAAGGCGACTTTAGTTGACGAGTTTATACCGACGTCTAGCAAATTTTTCTCGGAGTCCTTTGTTTGTCTGGCGGGTAACGCACGTTTAGAAGCTAACTGCTCATCAATAAAACTAAAATTTATTTATAGATTTAACTCATACATTATATTATGACAATTAGTCTTGTACATTCCACATTGCGATAATGAAATCCAAGGAAATCAAAACTGAAAATTGTGTTAAATGTTGCAAATGCTAATAAGTTAGATAAAATTCGCCACGTTATTCAAAAAGCTAATGTACCATTTTAAATTAATAATCTTCGCTTTGATTGTTTCTGAGAACTATCTTATAAACTAAAGCAAGATAGATGTACATTTATGGATTTTAACGTTATAAGACACCAATTCTCGGTGAAAATTGCATGCACGAGATTTGGCGTCGTAAGGACCTCTTCAATGGTTGGAAATGGAGGTGCAAGTGAAATTTTTTTTTATTAGCTTTTATTATTATGAAATGGTATAATTTCTACTTATTATTACTAAATAGCACATTTTTCTCTCGAAGGGATCATTCATAAATGATGTCACGCTTCGAGGGGTTAGGGGGGTTCGTGAAATTGTGACAAAGTGTGACAAGGGGAGGGGAGGGGGTAACAAAAAGTGTGACATCATGCATTATGTGACACTTTGTTACAAATGGGGGGAGGTGGGTCAAATATGCGGGAAAAAAGCGTGACATCATTTATTAACGGCCCCGAAGCTCTTTTGTCGAGAAATGAAAAAGGAGTTCCTTATAACCCTGAAACACATGAATGAATTTTTATTAAAAATTTGTGCCTTACAACATAGGTATTAAACTGATGTTACGTCGGCGCAATTAAGATAGTCGTTGATTGAAGAATATCAACGAGCAAATATGAATTTCTAACTTTGTGCCTTATTGCATTTGTTTTTTCTTTTGCGGGTATGACAGTAAAGATTTAGAAGGCATCATCATCATCTGATATAAAATCAGTCAATGCTAAAACGTAACAGAATAGTTCTTCACTGGTCACCCACTCTCCCCTATCTCTTACCAATCGAACACGTTTGAAACAACAATGACTCTACAACGCAATGATCACATGATGTTGTCGATCACTATAAATGGATTATGTTGCAATGCATCACCACTGTTCATTTCTGTGACTTTCTTCTGCCGGTTTTCATGCGTATTCATTCTATTGAATTTTCAGTCTCGTCATTTAGAACTAAAACTCTTGCTTGTTTGCTACTATATTAACACTTAAATTGTTATTATATTGAAAAAAAAAATACGTATTTGTTGTGTTATGACATGATATTCCGAGTCAGTACAATTCCACTGCAAAACTCATGAATTCTGCATCATTTTATAAGTTATTTTGTTAATTTTTAATGAAGTTTGAAGCAATAACTTCATTAAAATTAGGAAAAATTGAAATTAGGAAAACTTACTACTTCAATAGAGTTATAGGCAATTGGAATAGTTTACCAGAAGCGACTGTTAATTGCAGCGGGGTAAAAACGTTTAAGAAATCTCTTGATGTTCATTCGGGACTGCTAAATTGACTAGGACCAGCCTAGCTGGGCCCTGAGCCTGTTGCTGGTCATCACTTTTGTATTTGTATTTGTATAATACTTTATTTAGGCATGTGTAGCAGCCTCGGAATACAATTTGAAGATTCTTAAGTGGAAAATAAAATTTTTATATATATTTTTTTCTTAATATAACCACTGCAACAAACCTCTATGCTCGTTCACCTTAGTGAAAGAAATAAGAGTAAAATAGGTGAAAAGGAATTTTAGATTTAAGTCTAATCAAAGGAATCCGTAGCTATTGTTTAGAAAGGATGCATGAATAAGATGCCTTGGAACTAAAAAAATATATGTGTTTCGAATGATTATTTATCATTTTCTTGAATAGTTAGTAGTGACATCACTTTTCTCATAATTATAGTCTCAGTGCAGCACCAAAATAGCGTGATATTGCAGTCCATCAACATGCCCTTTGATATTTATTTCGATTTACCAAGGTCAACATTTCCTCATTATCACGGCCATCGTTCTAATATTTACGAAAAAGGCAAAACATATTTCGTCCTTAATAATTAAAAGTTTAAAATCTTATTTTCGTTCTCAATTTCAAACCCGTCATTTAGGGGGAGGTAATTGCCTCCTTAGAAAATTTGAGATGACGGGTCTGTCCAACTTGCTTCCCCCGCACTTTATATCATTCTCTGGAAAAACAATATAAATTCAGAATTCTTCCTATACTTTCTGCTGATAAATTTATGTTAAATTAAGCCAACCTTAATGTTTTTTCTTTCTTTTCTAATCATAAGTTGGTTAAGACTGGCCCCAATGAAGAGAGTAAACTCTAATCTTTTGCAATAAGGGACAGTGAAAATTATTTCAGGTAAAAATTATAATTATGTAGAACTCTTAGTAAATAGTTTAAATGATACTTGAGTTTCTGTTGCGGAAAATATGGAACAATACATAATCTTTTTCCTCTTATTTATTTATTTTTCTTACTTTAGGTTTTAGCCTACTTACCAGAAAATTGTAATATTTGTATATATATATACATATATAAACGAATAAAAGCATGAAGGAAGACAATATCCAGCAGAAATTTCTCAAAAAATAAAAATAAGTGAAAACAATGAAATTAGGTAATAAAATGATTGTTTTGAAATGAAAAAAAATAACAATAAGTAAATAAAAGTAGGTTGTCGGTCCCCATACACTTTTTGATATCCTTTAGGAGAAAATCGGATTCTTACAAAACTTTTTTGCTCGAAAGATCTTCAGGCGAAAAAGGAACAAAAAAAGTGCCCAACAAGTGTGACATTTTGTGACAAAATGGGGAGGGGGTCATATATATGGAAAAAGAGTAACACCATTTATGGACGGTCCCATTTGTCTATATATCACTAGTCTACAATTAGTCCTGAAAAAAATCAATTGCAATTTATTTGAACGAACCGACATAAAAGCATTTTAAATCTTTTAGCATCAATTTTCGCATTTATTAGGTGATTTTGTACATCCCACATTTCTTTCTATTTTTTTAACTCTTTTATTCTCAATTTTTCCTTTAAAAGGCATCCATTGTTTCATTTTACTTCAATATTTTCTTTACTATATGCTAGCTTTTGTCACATTCGTTTCCGTTGATCACTCATTTAAGATTTATTATCACATTTTCCTTCTTTCTATTTTTGTAAAACTAGCACCTTTTTTGTAAAACTATTGCACATGTTTCAGAAATAAACATATCATTATCTGTTTATAGCAGGTAATGAGTTTTCAGCCTTGTACTTGACCTTGGCAGAATTGTCTCGTTAATAAAGGACTTCGTCATCAGTTATTGCTTTTTATTTTATTAAGAAAGAGTCAGCGTCAATGTCTAATCAAAATGTGGCGCATGCATTTTTACCTTCGTACATAATAACGTATGTATCACTCTCAATTTTATAGGCTTTCTTTATGAAAGCTATTCATTGGAAGAATCGTTTTTTGGTTAAAAACATCATAGTCAATCAGGGTAACTTTGATCCCCAATTTCTCTGTTTTAAATTGCGCCAGTCACATTTTAATAGTATTATTGTATTAACTGCCATAAAACTGAAGAAGAAAGCCTAAATTATTGCATAGTTACCAAAAATTAAGAAATAATATTCATAGAAATCATTTAAAGTGAATTAAAAACCTGTTTCAAAGTGGTCCTTCCGTTTAGGGTCACTTTGCACCACATCAAAATAGTGATTTTAAGAAGAATTACTTTAATTACACTGTTAGAAATTTCATCATGAGATTACGGTTAAATGACCGGCAGCAGTCTGTCCATCTAATTCACCGCTAAATTTACGGTTTGGAACATTTTTCTATCTTTACGGGACCGAACCATTTTCAATCAACTTGGTTCAAAAGCCGTAAATACAAAAGTTTACGGTTTTATAACCGTTTAATCTTCGAGGCGTGAAAACCGCAAACGAAGCTTGCAGGAATAGATCCCGGGTCTACAGGAACACCAACCTTGCTCGCTAGCCATTCGGCCACCTAAACCACGGGAAGCGGCCGTTTATTTATCAATAAATCTTCTTTCCCAACAGGCAAACTGCCTTAAAATTGAGATTTCAGTTTTTGATTGGATCCAAAGTCATTTTTAGTCTAAATTTACTGTATACAGTAGAGCCTCGGTTATCCGAGCCCCGACTAACCGAGTTCCGGGTTAACCGAGGTACATTTGCCCTTGGAAAAAAAAATATCTTTTGGCGGCGTCACTGACTGACGTCAGTCACCCGATTATTTTCTGGTGATATAAGGACCTAGAACAACCGTTAAACAGAAAACAATATAGATATACTACATATATAGACTTCTTCAAAAGAAAACGTTAACTAGAACATGTACTCTACTAATGTGTACAGTATAAAATTAGATATTTGTATGTGGGTAACGTCATTTTTTCATTTCATAATATGTGCAGTAAATGCCTTTTTTTTTACATCTTTGACGACATTTTCATCCGTTTCAACCCATGTTTCCCTCTCGATTTGGACAGAGTCCGTGTTATCCGAGTTTTCGATTATCCGAGGTGTCCTCGGTCCACATTACCTCGGATAATCGAGGCTCTACTGTATTGACGAAAATCATTTTATTTGCTGCAAAAATTAAAATACAAACAAGCTTCAGCAGCTCAAATGATGGGATCGCTCATTCGCAAACAGTTCGGGAATCTGATGTCTCCAATTTTTGATTTACGTGTGTATGTGTTTCTATTTAGTAACCACTGCTTAAGCCACTTTTTTTTTCTTCTTTTTTTATATACACATGCAGATTTTAACTGATAAATGCGTATTCCTATTTTAAAACAACGTACGACCGGTAAGGTTTCGCAATCAAGATGGACACCCGATTCTCATTGAGCGCTTGAAAATTATGGTTAGTAAAACGATTTTTTTTCGCAATCACCGGTTTGAGTACCATCTTTTTAATGGTTATTCAACTGTTGTATATAAATATGGTAAAATAACAATCAAATAAATGGTTATTTTACTATTTTCTTGCGGAAATTTTTAACAGTGTAAAGTATTATAGCTATGCAACTTCCAGAAAAATAAAATTCCAAAATCTTTTTTAAAAATTATTTCACAACATCACAGTATTTTTATAGTTTATGATAGTGAATAAAACAACTTTAGGAATTACAGCAACTTCAAACTAGCATTGAAAAATATCTTCTGAGCTATGACTTCAGAACGACTGTATTCTACAATTATCTGTGCACAGTGTTGCAGACTTATTTTTAAATTAAGAGTAGAAAACTGATTTTATCACCTTGCCAGCTAACTGCAACACTGAACCTTCTCGTTTTTTTAAGTCAAATATAGTAGAAAAATATGACGTGGTTCAAAGTTAACTCCCATGGCTCAAAGTTACCCCAAATGACTCGACTCTAAGTTTTCATTAGCTGAATGATATGCATCAACTCTCTTAAAAAGGGAAGTTAGCACCCAGAAATGTTTTTAAAAAATGAATTATTTATTTGTTTATAATTTTTTTTAATTATCTTAAACGGTGAGCAGCACCTTAAAAAATGTTTCCTGAAAGTTTCGGAAAGATTGATACAATATTTATTGATATATTCTACGTTTCATATTCCATCGGACGTGAAGTAAGCAGTGCTCAAAATTTATTTTTATTGCATATTAAAAACAGGATGATTTATTTCTTCGTCTGAACTGTCCACTTCATAAAAAACAGTATTATTTGTAGAAGTAGGAGCAAAATATGCTTTTGTACCTCCACTGAAATTGAAATGTGCAAGTGATATTACATTGGCGCTGAATATTTTTAACTTAAAACTTTAAATGCCCCATTTTGTTTGTTATGCATACCGTGATATTTAAAATGTAAAGGCTTTTTAATTTTTTTATCTATAATTCTAATTTTTTTCATTTATTCCTGAAACAATGTAATGTATTTACACATTGCTTTTATGATAACTTAAGTACTTAAAAAAATTATAAAATAAAACACACAGGTTCAGTTATTATTGTGGTTTTCTTTTTCTATTATTTCCGTTTTTATTTATTTTTTCCTCAGAAGTTTTTCACTTATATAAAAGCCAAAACATAAAAGTTTTGTATTTGACGTACTGAATCATATAAAAAACTGGCGACAATTTTTGAAATACGATGTACTTTAAAAATTGCTTAATTTAAAAGAAAAAAAAATCACATTTTCTAAATTTTATTTTTGAAACCAATTTTTTGATGTTAAATTTCGCTTTTTACGTTAAATATAGCATGAGAGATAGTACAAAAATTTAAAATAAATTAACTATAGATAATTACAAGAAAGGAATTGTGTTACCGGCAGCCCTTAATGAAAAATATACTTCTGAATTCAAAAGTTTAATGAAAATATTTCTACGAATTAGTATTAATGTAATATCATGCATTTCTATGCGTTATTTGCATTTCTTGGACGATATTCCTCTTAGATATTATTTATTTGACAAACAATATTATTGAGAAGCATTAATTTAATAAAAAATATTATGGGTATGTAAATAATTTGTTTATAAGACCAAGTAACTTTAACAGATGCATTATATTATTATACATAATAATTTGTATATTGTCGTAATCTTGCATTAAATGATGCCACAAAAGCAAAGCAAATACTGCAATAAAAGGTTTGAAGTTATTTAGTTATTTTTCTATCTCAGCCGACATGAGAGCGTTATTTTACACGGTAAAGGTAAGTTTATGTTCTTTAAGATGAAATATATAAAAAGCTGGTAAATTAAACTTCAATAAAACTAACAAAATTTGAGCAGTAAAATGCTCTTGTTTTTGCAGCGTAAAATAAATAGAGAAAAACCATGCACTTAACTTTAACGCAGACAAAAGGAAAGCGCAAAACATTGTGTCTCGGATTTTATGACTTAATTTATAATATTATCACTCTCTATTTTTTAGCCTACTTTCATGTAAAAGTAAAAAAATAATAATAATAAAGCATTAAAGAAGGTTCGATGTATCGTGAAAATATCGTTAGAAATCAAGAAAAGTCAAGCAAAAAGTTAAGTAATTAAATAAAGATTTAAAAATAAAAAAATTGAATTTAGGGTTTTGAGTTGGGGAAAACGTTTGTCGGTTGGTCTGTCGGTCTGTCTGTCGTCTGTCGGTCCCTCCCCCCCCCCCCCCCTCTAATAACTTTTGACCGAATTGTCCGATTCGAAAAATTCTTTTTGAATTCGAAAGATCTCGGCGAGAGCATCTCATTTCCTCTCATCCATTTTTATTGTACTTTTTGATTTGAACAATTTTTCGTTCATTTTTGAACAGTTCAAAAAATTTTAACATCAGTGCCTATGGGCAAAAATGAAGCAAATTATGTCAACTGGGCACAAGATCCAAGCTCCTATGAGAAAGCCCATTTGAAGAAGCTGTCAGCTTAAAATATTGATTTGAACAATTTTTGTTCATTTTTGAACAGTTTAAAAAAAAATTAACATAAGCGCCAACGGGGAAATTTCAATCCTATATAAATCCTGATCTAGCAGACGGATTCGCTTGGAACAAACTTTATCGGAAAGCTCTTATAATGTAGAACATGTACAGATAAAAAGTTCATCCAGAACTAACGAGCCTATTTTCCAGTGAAATTTTTTCTTCGGGATTTTCAAAAATATTTTTGAATTAATGAATGGACAAATGAGTGAATAAATGAGCGAATGAATGAAAAAATAAGTGAATGAGTGAATAAATACATGAATGAGCGAATGGATGACTGAATGAATGACTGAATAAATGAATGAATGAATGTGTGACTAATTAACCTAATGTAAACTAATTAACCTAATATTACAGAACACATGTAACCATTATTTACATTGGAAAAAAAATTTTAGTTGTTTAAAGGAATACTGCTCAAATCATCATTTATTTTTTACTAAGGAAATTACTAACGCTTAGCCAGCTAAGGAAATATTACTTATCGTAACAGAAAACTTCTTTCTTTGCTCATAAGAAAAACGTTTCATCATATCACTTGAACCTATAGCTACAGCTATGAATGCCATACAGTGTATTTTTTTCTAACTTTTATTTTGTAGTAGTTGAAAAGTATGACCTTTGTCCACATTTGTCCCTTCTCCCCTACAAGGAGAGTTTTCCATTTTTTATTTATTATTTTTTTATTTTATCTTATTTATTTATTTATTTATTTTGAATGTAAGCAGCATACACAATAGGGAGAAACAAAAAGTGTGAAAAATAAAAATATAAAAATTGGAAGAAAATTCGGCGCAGGGTATGAAAGTTGTGTTTCTTAAGCATATTAGATTACATTTTTTTTTAATTCAAATACATTCACATCTTCTGGCGTCCCAAGTGCTTTACAAATAGTAGTTAAAAATAACAATTTTACGAAAGCTGGAGGAGAATTTTGCTTTTCGAAATTACTTTTGACATATGCTGTGTGATACAGTAGCTTACATACTTTTATTATTATTATTATCATTGAAATCCATATTTCATACCATCCGGTACCCCAAGATCCCCAAAACATATGAAAAAATTCGCATATTTATGGAAATGTATTAGAATTGTAAATTTATTCTGAAATACATTCATATAGTTTGGTAATTATTAAGGCTTATCTTTCTCTCCTTAAAATCAATTCTTCAGCCCCTTTTTATTCAAAATATTTAAATGGAAATTTTACTTTAAGGGATACTTAAGGGGGAAAAGTGTTACTTATAAAGTTCGCACTTGGTTTTTCAAATCTAAGTCTTTTTGACTGGGAGCAATTCCGAGGACATGATGTTCTTGAAAATAAGCTATTTTATTCCAATAACAAGAATTCTGATTTTACAGTGCATAGATAACTGCTAGTTTAACTTTTTGATGTCAACCTTATGAATATTTTAAATAATTGTTATCTATATTTAAACTATAAATTCAAATAGTTCATGTTTTCCTTTTAAGACGAACAGTATGTTCACTGTTTTTAACCGCAAAATACTAATATGAATTCATAAGACCTGGTTCGTTCAGGGGTATTATCTAGTGTCTTCAGAATTGATTTTAGTTCCATCAAAAAAAAAAATCTCCAATACAGAATACGTTCTGTTGTTCTAAAGAACAGATAGACACAGTCATCATCAGCTTTTTTTTTAAACTACCGTTGACATTTTACTAGAAAGTACATTTGTCATTTTTGTCAGTTACAATATTAAATCAGATTTGTTATTATTGGGATGAAATGGCTTATTAATTGCTTATTACTTATGGTTTCATGCAAAATGCGTTTCTTGTGATGAAATTTAGTTTTCATTTTCCTGTCATTGATCCTGATCACTAAACGTTCATGACGAAAAATTCGAGTAGAGATACAAACAATTTTAAATTTACCCTGAAGCTTTTTCTAATTAAATTACATTTTTAATTTTATTTTCTCTCTGTCTTTCGCTCTCTCTCTCTCTCTATCTCTTTCTCTCTCTCTCCCTTTTTGTGTGTGTGTATATATATATATATATATATATATATAAAGTAAAATCTGTAAAGTTGACCACCATTGTGAGCTGACCTCCTGTCCAAATTGACCACTTTTGTCAAGAACGTAATTAGCCCTATATTATACAATGCAGAAAACCTTTGTAACGTGCCCCCTTAATCTGACCACCTATCTACTATATTGACCATTTATGTACGCTAAATGTGGGTGGGAGTGTTATATAAAAATCCTTTGTAAGTTGACCGCCATATTTATTTGTTTTAGCTATTTTCGCAAAGGTTAAAAAAAAACTAAATTAACTTCTCCAGGACATTTTTTATGATATAATGTCAGACCAGCATTTGTTTGGATGGATGAAACAGCAATATAAAGTTTTCCTAATCTTCTTTGTAAGCTAACCATATGGGGAAAATACTATTAGCACTCTTTATTCTTTAAATAAGTTTCTTCTTTTTTGTTCTATCTGATGTAGCCATTTTGAAAAAATATTTATTTTTAGGAAATCTTTACTATCATATAAATAACTTATATAATTTATAAGATCTTTATCTTTATTTTGACTAAGCACTTTACTTTTAAAGTTGTATATGATACATTGTAAGTCATTGAGGTTAAATTTCTCTAACGATAGTTTAGATAATTGTAGGGGAAAAAGTACTATTTTAAAGTAACATTAATACATGTAGCTATATTTTCAGCATTTACAATTGAATAAATGCATAGTGTAAGAAATGACAAAAAAAAATCCATCCTCTATAAGTTGACCACTAAAGTGTGGTCAACTTAGACAGGTTTCCCTGTATATATATATATATATGTGTGTGTGTATGTTTGTGCACGTATATGTGTACATGTTTGTATGTTGTATGTAGGTATATATTACCGCTCTATAACATCAATAATATATTATAACAGAGGTATTTGAAAAGCTTTTAATAGCAAAAGAGTAAATAACAAAATTTGTTTTTCGTTAAATGCAATGTTCTGTTTAATGGTAATTATGTCCCGTTTAATGCCTGAAACAGAGAATAATGCGCAATTTACAAGTGCTAAGAGTTACATTACTTAACATAACGGCATAAAAATGATAATTGCCTAAATATACTTTCATGTTGTTATGTTATATTTATACGGAACACAAAATACCAATTTCCAGCCATTTATAGTTTAAATGTCAACTTAATTTTTATTGTCAAATTAAAAATTCAGGTAATACTCTTCTTCAAAAAAAAATCAAAGAATAAATTTTCTGTCAATGATCTTTCCTTACAAACATTTGATTATTAAATCAAAGAAATACTTAGAGTATATTTATGTGCAGTAATTAAAATTGAATTTCATAATTTTTGCATCTTATATATTGCTTAAAAAATAATTATTGTCAAGGATATAAGAACAAGTTTTTCCCCTATCATTCAATCATTACATTGAATTTATTCTCTTACTTTTTCGCTGTAGTGTTTTAAACATAAATATTTTATAGGGGGGTGATTCTGGCAGTGGTTTTTTATTGAAATAAAGATACTACTATAAAAATATGCAATCTTCAAAATCAACAAAATATCCCGCCCCTTCCCAGCCTTCTTTGTAACTACCCATCAAAATAGTGAGCGCCTTGTTTTATTTCGGACGTTTAAAATTTCAATTATACTATAACTATTCGTAAGAAAAGTCTTGTTGCTAATGGTGCACAGTTCGACACATTAGTATTTGCTAGAACTCTATACTTTCAAAACATTTCATTTAAGAGCATGCGAACAAATAAGTAAACGCACCACTTTCAATTTGAGTTGAATAGTTCACTATGTCATATGTAGTCATTTATAAATGAAGAAAAATAACAAAATGCTTAATTATGCTTTCACCCAAGCACGAGTAAGTTTCATAAAATTTCTCTTTTACTTTAGGAGTGGGTAAAAGTACCATGGCATCGAGATTTGACAAAGATGCTTTCTCAAAATTTCTTAGAGGCACTGCAATAGCAAACTATAAAATGTAAGTATGAAATGTTTCCTTGTTGTTTTCCATTATATATGTGAGATAGTCACTTGCCAATTTTCCAAGCGAAACGTGGTTGAAATGGACTCTACTTCTTGTTATTAAAACACTTTTTAAAAAAGTAAATCTGCAGAAAATTAAAACAGGAATTAATTCCTACAAAGTGAACAAAATGTAAATGTCGAAATGCCTTTCAAATTTTTCAAAATCTTTCTTCAAATTTCAAATCTTTCAAATTTTCACAAGGGAAAAAATGAATTTATGCTTAACAAAAGCTTTTGGATATGAAAGTTTTGGATAATTGAGGTTTTACTGTAATTTAAAAACTACAGGAGGTTAATTCCGTGTGTAACGGAAGGACTTTTTTCCCAATAAAATAGGATTTTGTGAGCTTATTAATTGAAAAAAATAACTATCGTCAAAAAACTGATAATCACACCTTTATACTTTCGATTAAGTTATATGAAAATCAGTAAATTTGAAATCAATAACTTTTTTTTAATTGAAATTTTAAAGTTGGTAACGGAAGGAAAATTTTCTGACCTGATAATTTTGGTTACACAATCAACTTTAAAGTTTAGTTAAACTAATTGACGAAATTTCTTGAAAACATTTGAACACCTTAAGGAGGGCTCATCCAATGCATAATCGTAGAGTTTTTTGTTTTTTTTTTAATAATTATATTCACTAAAATTGAATATTTTTCATGGTAACGGAAGGACAAAAATGCCAAAATGTAAAATACGTATTAAAAAGGAAGAATTTAATTCAAATATGTGTGAAATCATGTGTATGGCTTTTTCCTAGACTTATCAAATAGCATATCAGATCATCAACTGCAATGTAATGTTTATACTTGAACCTGTGCTTCAGTCAAGTGCCAGGACATAGGGTAAATTAAAATCACGTTATTAAACTCTACGAAGGAGTAACAGAAAAGAGTACCTTTGAACACAGTTTTTCAAACAAATCATGTCGAATTCAAAAAATGTTTCTATTTTAAAAACATTCACTTTTTTCTGAAGAAAATGATGTATTACAAATGGTCCAATACTAATTTTTAAGTGTCATTTCCCCTTTCTCGCGGAATTCACCAGAAGAAAAAATCCATGATTTTGTATTGGAAATTAACTTTTGTCTCATTCGTGATCCTAATGAGTCTGAACCAAAATTTGTATATTAAGAAGTTCCTGTATTATTTTTTTACTTCATTTCGGTCACACTGGAACAGATATATTTCTTCAGTTAATGAGTAATGTGAAAATTGCTCATGTCAAAAGCTCTTCAAAATTGCGTTTTCACTGAAGCATAAATCGTATAAATCTGTCAAGTCAATATTTAATTCAGGGCTGCGTAGATACATGGTGCTTAGTAATTATCGGAGTATAAAACCTACGTTTTATTTCCAGACATTAATTCCTGCTTCTATTTTAGTGCTAATTTATTTCATATAGAAAACAATTTTTAATAAGTCATACGTTTCTGACAAATGCCATCTTGCATAAAGCTATAATTTCATCCCATTACTGAGTCGTAAAAATCAGGAAAATCAGTTTTCTGTTTAACGCTTTAAATATTGGGAGGCGCATTGCTCTAAATTGGCCATAAAACCTTTATGTGCAACCTGAAGAGTGTCTTAAATGTCTAAATATGTAATAAAAACGACTAAAATTCCTGTTGTTCGGAATTCATAGTGTTCAGTAAAGCAGAAATTATATATTCTCAACGTAAGCATTTTTATTTCGTACCCCGTATCAGATGTAACTTCGTGCATGTTACATCACTGAGCTTACAATCCAAACTGATCTAAGAAATGAATTCTGTTGGGAAATGCGTTTCACGCGTTCATTGTAATTCGGAAGAAACTTATTTTTATGATCTGAAGTATTTCTGCCCAAGATTTGCATCAATTGATTCAACAGCACGAAAGAAAACTCCGTTTCTACTTGTATAATTTGTTGATTTACTTTGGATTCTTTAAAGGAATATTTCGCGAATGTTCGGAAAACTTTTTATTCATCTGCATCAAAGCGTAGAATCACCACAAATGATTCAAAACACATTTTTCTAGAAATTTAAACTTTCATAAATACAAAAGGATGATCTGTAAAGTTATGGCAGCATTAAATTGTGACCTTTTATGATACCTAAAAATGTGGGTGATACATAAAAAGTTGCAGACTTTCACAAACTTTTAGTCACATACAATAAATGGTCAACATGTGCGAACTTGATTAATCGCTTAACGATTATCTAGCTTATGAGAACAAAGATAAAACAACGTAAAAAAGCACAAATTGTCAGAACAATTATCGCAAATAGCTATTACCCGTTTACACTAACTGTACACTCGCGTCTATGAATTACGGGCAATAATTCAGTTTAAATGAATGGTAGAAACTAAGTTCATTCTAAAAATGGTGCTATAGAAGCTTAGTGCGATTAAGCATCATTTGTCTTATAATTATCGAGCTTGGTTTGTACGATCAATCATGTAAGTTCTCGTCGATAACAGTGATATGATGCTTTTATTCTTGCAATGTTGTAGTCGCTGGCTCATTGCTTAATCCAAAAACTTCCCAAGTGTCTGCATCTTTACATGTATCCATCATCTTCATTTAATTTATACTCATAAATAAGAAGTATTCCGAAAATCGTTTGCACTAACTGTACATTAGTGTCTATGAATTGCGGGCAGCAGACATTCAGTTAAAATGAATGGTAGTAAATAAGTTCATTCTAAAAATGGTGGCTTAGAAGTTTAGTGCGATTTATTAGTTCGAAAAAATTTCTGAATGCATTGTAAAAAAATCGTTTTTAAACAAAAAGCACGCATAAGAACCTCTCCCAGACGTACAAGGTGTAAACGAACACGAAATTGATTGTCCAACGTTTATTAGAAAATGTTTATTACACATAATTTATACTAGTTGCTCATTACAAAAGACTTGGTAGTTTGATACTTTAAATGTTCCTAATCGTATGATCATCTTGTTCACTTATGTTTGGCTAAAAACCCCAGCACAGTGTGTCTCTATGAATCGCTGAAAAACCTACAGCTTAAAGGTAATTCGACCAAGCTGTTGCCGGCCAATGAATCCAACCCATGAATTTTTGCGAAGTGCTGTTGCGGCGCATGGGAAATTAGTGCACATTGTGTTTGTCATATTTCCATAAATGACGAATCACTGATTGAATATGCCATTTCCAATGAGAGTGCCTTACTCGATGAACAAAACTTGTAAGCTATGAAATTCAAATCAAGGGCATTTTTTCCAGAGACAAATACAATAAGCGTGATTTTGTGGATCAAGAACTACATAATTTACAGGTGAAAGTAACATAATCACCCAAATTAATACGCACACGTGCAAACATGCAGTGTCCTGGTACTTATCTATGAGGGAAGCGTCGTTGGATAATTACGTTAAGCAGAATGTCCTTTGCCAAAATTTTATTATTTCACAATGAGTGGAACACTGGCAAGCTTCCTTATGTGTACCGTTTGCATGATCCGAGTACCTCTTGAATAAGGAAATCAGGAATATAGCACGCAAACATCCAAGATAAACAACGCTCAGCATTGACTTGTGGTAATGTTCCAGTTATAAGCCTCGATGAATTTCCCATCCTATAGCTTTATATGTTATATTATCGTCCCTAAAATTTTGAAAACATATTCTGAAGACACCATGGATGTATACATTTGCACACTACAGATTGTAAATTCATCTATATCCACAGAGGAAATATTTTATTTACCGCACGGGTACACATGAGAAAAAAGGTTGATGTTTAAACTTAACATCGACACTTTGATCTTCATTTATATGATGCATCATTTTCTTATGTCCGATCTCGAAAGAATGTTTAAAATCAGAAAAGCGAAAATAACACTAAAAATAATAATACATAATAACTTCATAAAAAAATTTATAAAATGAATTAAACTGGAAACCAGATGAACCACTTAAATGTAAAGAAAAATGCAAACTATTTCTTTCTGTATTTGAAAATGTGGAGGTTAGGAAACTGTCCATAACTTTATCATCTTATCAGTTTTCATGTTATATCATTCTCAGCTGGTTTTAGAAAACTGATAATATTCATCTTTTATTCAAAACTATATAATCAACAGCCGTTTATCAGTCACTGCCAAAAGATGTGTCTTGGGATTGAAAAATATCTTTAAAAGGAAGAGGTACTTCGTCGAGACAAGGAAGGAAGCATGAAAGGCCGCCGTTTCATATTTTTTATGAAGAAAAGTTTATGATTTTTGATAAGGGTTTTACATTTCTTCGCGTGCTTTTACACTTCCTCAATTTGCTGATGCTGTGTAGAACATCTTTATGAAATATGGTGTCGAAAATTTCATATGATATATTTTTTAATGTAAGTGATACGTACTATCTTCAACTACGTACATAACGTTGCGCTATATGGCCTTCATTGTTTTAATGTTAAAGAGTGACTTAATATAAGTCTAGATTTATGGTGCGAGATTTCTGCGCATAAATTGGTTGAAAAAGATTTCATACGTAAAAGTGGTAATATAGTTACGATTTTTTCCCGCTGTAATTATCTGTCTGTCTTTTTTGTGAGCTTTTAATAATAGACGTGATTATAGCATCTACGTGTTCGCATACATATCTTATACACTGTAAAGAAATCCTGAAAAATTACGGCATCCATGTTGCCAGTACTTTTTGCCGTAAAAATTACTTTTACTTACGGTAAATAAAAAAGTTTTCCGTAATTTTTACCGGCAAATTTGAGGTAATTTTTTTTTCTACTCCTTTTTTTTACGCTAAAAAGTACTGCCAACATTGGATGCCAGTACATTTTTCCTTAAATTTTCCTCGGTCTTTTACAGTGCATAAGGTAATCAAAATTTCCAACCACCACTTTTAGTTCAGTGACTACATTCGTAGGTCAATATTTAATTCTAAACTTACCTTTTTTTAATAATCTTCTAATTCCAGCTAATATATGAGAAATCCTTTTGCCAAATTTACTAGTTACCTACTGTTGCTCGTTTGAAGGATCATATTTTTATTTTATAATAACGGCGTTTTATGCAGTTTCCCTTCCTCATATAATTAAAATTCACTTTTACTTTAGAATGGGTATTTTTCCTTATTCAGTATTCATTTAGTCATTAGATAATTATCGTCCAATTCATTATAATATTACCCCCCCCCCCCCCAGTAAAATTTATGTGTTAGTAACTAAAAATGTTTCCCGCAGTTCTCAGGACTTTCTTCATATAATCATTAAGGTTTTAACCAAGTTAAAATTTTTTGTTCTTTAGAATTTTTTTCTTAGTTCAAATTTTATCGCAGTGGTTAAAATCCCCCCCCCCCCGCCCCCTCTTGCTTTTCGTCCAGAAATTTCCTCTCAGTGATTTGGATTTTTCCTGCATACAAATTTTACCATTTGACATTCCGAGCTTTTCCTAGTCACCAGTTTTTCCTTAGTCATCATAATGTTTTACTAGCAGATGTTGAATTTTATTTCATCCATAAATTCAGGGGATTTTTTTTCTTCCAGTCGTTATGGTTTATTTATTTATTTATTTATTTATTTTGTGATCTTTAGGGTATTCTAATGCGTAAGGAGTTCCTCTTAACTCATTAGAAAAGTTCCCTCCTTTAATTTATCTTATTTTCTAGAAAATTTTCCTTTCTTCTGAGGTATATTTGTTAGCACTTAGAATTTTTCCTCCATTCAACACTTTTTCTTACTCTTAACTCCTCAGAACTAGCACCATGCGCAAAATACTCACACCAAGAAAAGAAAGAGTATATCTGGTATTCTAACTTCATAGGTGCTGGAGGAGCTAGACAGAGATCTAGCTTCTCCTTGTAACCTTCTCTTGTCTCCTCATCGCTGTCACGATGTGTTTTTCAATCGTTAAGTCTTTGTCTGATGTTTGACTGTTGCCAAGATCGTTTGCTAGTCAGTCAGAGTAATCAAGTGTGAGTGTTTTTCCATTGGGCGAGTTATGGTGAAACTTTTTTTTTTTTGAATGTGAGTTTATTTTTTTCATCAAGAGAGTGCTCGTGGGATTTACCGAAAACTATATTTTTATTATGTTTCATCAAATGTTAGACCAGGTACTATACCTAAATGGACTAAAATAAAAAAATAAATAAATTAGTATAGTTGTTCAATTATTTAAATGTCTTTGTACTGAAAAATTGTTTTTATTTTCGAGGATGACTTCAAGAGAAGGGTTGTTGGTTTAAATAGCTCTGCCTAAAAATGCTTCCGATAAAATCTATAACATAGACATACATAGTTCACAAATCAATTTTTTCTTAGTTTTTATAAGGAACATTTTGCACCCCACAAATAAAAAGTACATTGAAAAAATTTCGAGTTTAGTTTCCCCCCTTTTTGGTGTTACTGAACACCATTTTTGGTTTTTCAGTTGGTGTAAAGTTGAAAACTATTCATGTTTTGACGTATTTTAAACTCTTTTAAGTGTCTCTCTCAAAAAATATTGGACAGCATAACGTTTCTTAAAACATGAAATTTGTTACCTCCGTTACGTATCGAAACTTCATTGCCATTGCTCATTTCTATGGAAATAGGATAAATGAGCAATCATACTGAATTTTTAATGCGTAGATGACTTAACAAACATCATATGCTAAAAAAACATTCTGTTGCCTGTATTGTTTTAGACAGACACTTAAAAAATTAAAAATACATTAAAAAATGAATAATTTTCATCTTTACACCAACTGGACACCAAAAATGGTATTCAGTAACACTAAAATTTTTTACAGTGTACCGAAGTTGCGTGGCATAATATTTCAGGACACCTTTACTATATATTTTGAACAATATTATTATTTTGGGTAACATTTGGTGTCAAATACATAAAGATGCTTTTTAGTTGAAAATATTTCATTTACTATCATTTTTTGAGAGAAATAGGTGGTGTGAGAAAAATGCTCACACGCAACTTCTTAGGTTACTCATTTTGACGCGAGTTCTGAAGGGGGATGTTTGTCCTTACTCAACAGAATTTTTCATTGCTAGATTTACTTTAATGGAGTCTTGAGATTTTTTTTAGTTCTTAGAATTTCCTCCTGAATCACTAGGACAGTATTCAAAATTTCCCCCATCCGTCCCTCTTTGCTCTTAGGATTTTTCCCTTAGTGTAGTTCATGTGAGTATGTTGTTCGTTAATAATTTGCAACGAATAGCCACTTCAAAGCTAGGGAAGCCTCTTCATCGACGCAATAACGCTCAACATACAAAAAGACTGGCTGTTGCGACGTTGCTGTTCTGTGTTGAGTGCTTTTGCACCGAGAAAGAAACTCCATTGTTGCCTTAAAATAGATATTTGTTGCTTATTTATTTATTTATTCATATACAGTGGAACCTCAAAAATTCTAAGTGGGGCTGAGCCCTGTTCCCGGATTCCGAAAAGTTCGTATTTACCGGGTGGCCTATTTAAACTCTTGTTAATAGCTCAATAGTGATCTGAAAGTCCTTGTTTTGTTAATAAATTGCAACGGTTAGCTATTTCAAAGCTAGTGAATCCTCTTCATCGACGCAATAACGCTCAACATGCAAACACAAAGACTGGAATTGAACGTGTGCGACGTTGCTGTTGTGTGTTAAGTGCTTTTGCACAGAGGAAGAAACTCCACTCTAGCCTTGAAATAGATATTTGTAGTATATTTATTTATTTATTTATAGCGAGTGGAACCTCAGAAACCCCAACTAATTGAGGCTCAGCCCTGTTCCCGGATCCCGAAAAGTTGGTATTTACCGGATGACCAATTTAAACTGTTGTTAACAGCTCAATAGTGATCTGAAAGTCTTTGTTTTAAGTTAATAATAATAAGCAATCTTACCACTGATGCTTAATACGTCATATACATCATAGTAGCAAGAATATCGTTGTAAGTATGTACAGTACAGTATAAAGAAGTACGAAGCGACTGTACTAACACTAATGTTTATACGAATCGTTGTGATGTACAATGTATGTGCATCGCTACATTGAGCAAAACTCGGGTGCAGCTCCAGCTGATGTAATAATGTCCAGGCGTCGGTGGTGCAACATCACGTCATCACGCCGATTCAGTTCGTTACACCAACGAAAGATTACCAAATTCAGTTCTACGTAATAAGGTACAGAGCTTGTATTCAAACATTTGCTAAAAGTAGCTGTCATTAAAAATCTAACTTCGTTTTTGAATCGTAGTCATTTATTTTCTCTTTTTTCACATCTTATTTTAGGCCTTCACTTCACAAGCTGTTTGAATTATCGGGAATTTCGGATCTCCGGGTTTCGGGTTTCTGGAGTTCCAATGTGTAGCATTATTTTATATATTTTTAATTTATTTTTTTAACTTTTATTTTTATTTATTTACTTTTGATGATTTGCGCTTTATTAGTGGTGATTGTTCATTTTATTCACATTTTAGCACAAGTAATTTTTTTATTAACTTTTCTTATACTTTGCATATATCTTTACCTAAATACGCAAAACGTAAAATCTAGAATATAAAAAAATCAGCCAGTAAATGAAATGCAAATATGTTTTTCCCTCTTTTATTGTCACGTATTAACTTCACCATAGCAGAAGAAACAAATCTAGAATTTCTGAATTTTTCTATAAAATTAAGTAAACAGTGTAAAAATCATTATATATTTTGAATATCTTTATATGTGATTAAAAAAATTCATTTTTTTACATTTTATGGTTCCTATGGTACAAATGAAAAATTAAGGCATTCATATCCCAAATAAGTAATAATAATTTTAATATTTTTTTCAAAAGTTAATTATTATATTTGCGTGGTTGAAAAAATAACATATATGTGCTAAGATACTTTGAACAATAAATCACTCTAAACAATAAAGACCTGAAGACAAAATTATTACAAGAATGTATTTCACTCAAAGGCAATATTTATGGCATTCTTTTTAAAATAAATAAAATGTGTAAAAAGCTCCGAATGACAATTGCCACATAGAATTGTAAAACTCAAAGCTATAAATTTTAAAATAGGACTTTGACAACACTATTTTCCAAAACCTTCTATTTTTTGTGGAAATTTATGGTTTCCTTTGCATAGTTCTGATTAATTTACAAAATGTCTTATTGTTTAGGGTCATTGGAAATTACAAAATGGATTTAGAAATTTGGGATACTTGTGGAGAAGATCGTTTTAGGTGCATGGTAAGAATTCTCAGGTTTTCATTCAATTTCTTTGAGACGGAAAATTTTCTCCGTCAAACAGACTGTTTTCTCAAATTCTAAATGCATGAGAATAAGGCTTTTTTTTATTTTATTTCTTTTAATTTCATTTTACTTATTTATTTTTGTTTCTATTTTTTTCCCTCTCATTTCATTCATTTATTTATTTTTCCTTGTTACCCAATTTATATTTTTATTTTTAAAATTGTGACTGTTCTAAAAGTTTAACGCTTCAAAAATGGTAAAAAGTACGTGCAGTTGTAGTTAAAGGCAAAGAATTACCTTATAATAGAACAAGAATTTCTGTCTAGAGCTATACGAACCTACTTTCCCGTATACACCCCCAACTTCAAATTTATAATCTAGCTATCTCGCTCTCTTTTTCTCATTTAACTTTAGCTCTCGATTACTTCAAATATACCTTTTATAACGGTTAATACATATTCATTCACTCTCATTCATTCCTTTCATTTATTCTTCATTCATTTACTCATTCATGTACTTATTCACTCATTTATTTATTTTTTCATTTATTCACTCTTTTATTCATTCATTCCTTCAATCATTCAATCACTCATTCGAAAATATCCTTAAAAGTCCCGATCACAAAATTTCATAGGAAAATACTCTCGTTTAGTTCTGGTTGAACTTTGTATCTGTACATGTTCTACGTCATAACATCTGTCCAATAAAGTTTGTTCCAAGCAAATCGGTCTGTTAGATCATGATTTATATGGGATTGAAATTTACCCGCAGGCGCTATATTAATTTATTTATTTTGAACTGTTCAAAAATGAACAAAAATTGTTCAAATCAAAAAATATTTCACGTCGAGAGCTTCTTCCATTAAGCTTATTCATAGAAAATTGGATCTTACACCCAGATTTTACATAATTTGCCATAGGCGCTAATGCTAAAATTTTTGAACCGTTCAAAATTGAACGAAAAATTGTTCAAATCAGAAAGTAAAATATGGAAATGAGATGTCCTCGCCGAGATCTTTCGAATGTAAAAAAAAAAAAAAAAAAAATCTTCCGAATCGGACAATTCCTTCAAAAGTTATTAGAGCGGGACAGACAGATCGACCAGACTGACAAACCCTTCAGACAGCCCGACACACATTTTCCCCATCTCAGAACCCTACTTTCAATTTTTTAATTTTTCAATCTTTATTTAATTACTTCACTTTTTTAACGATATTTTCACGATACAGTAAGCCTTTTTTCATGCTTTATTAATGTTTTTTACTTTTACGGGAAAGCAGGCTAAAAAAAGCGGTTGCTTTTGGACTCCCAAATATGGCTAAATTCTAATGGTAAATTTTGATTAAAATTTTTCTCCTTATAGAAAATGTGAATTACTTTAATCGGGCAAGGTAAACGTTTTCAGTGCTTTGATCTGAAAAAAATATTTCATACTCTTTCGTCTCTTTGTAAAGAAGTCTTTTTTTCTGAATGAGTGTGCAAAATGTTAACACCCCTGTTGTTGTTTCTACTTTTTTATTTATTCATTTATTTTATTTTATTGTTATTTTTTAGGTTGCAATTGTAAAATCATATTGTTGGTATCTATTATTATTTTAAAAACCCTTTTTGATAGTATTTTTGTGAGTCTAATTTCGAATAGGTCGGAAAAATCAATTAATTTTAACAAAAGTATGCCACCCCATCAGAAAGTATGCTAATAACTGTTTGACGTTAGCTTCAAAGACATTTTATTGAATAAATGATGCTTAAAAAACTTAGTATATTTTTTTAAGTATATGTTTCCAAGATTATAATTATGTTTTGATGATATATATTTGATTTGTGGTTACGTATACTCGGATTATAAAATGGTATATTATTAAAACTTCATTTTGGTCAAACGTACTTTGATTCGTAGAAAAAATCCTAGACCTACAAAAATGAATTTTAAAAAAATTGACTTCTTCCTTTTTACTGATAAAGTATGATCCACAATGAATAATAATAATTTGTATTGAATTGAGTGCATCATAAGTGCATAAAAGTTCAAATTTGCCATTTTAAGTAACAGGTCACGAAACACTTGCTTAGCAAAATATTTTATGGTAATAATTACCAAAATCTCACGCCTCAGGCCTGAAGCAATTTTCAATAGAGAACTATCCGATTCTTTGAACCTTTCTCACTCCTTGCTCAGTGGAAAATATGGTGACGAAACGTAACAATCTAATCGTGATGCAAGAAAAGTAAAAAGTCATCCTCCGTTGCGTGTTTAAAAATTTGATTTATTTGTACGACGAGCCACATCGGGAGAAAAAAGAACTTGGAGAACAATGGCAGATGATGTCGTTGTGGCTAACGTTGGTATTCAAAGTTTTTAAAGAAGAGATTCATATATAAATGCAAAAAATGGGGATTGTTTTTCATAAGTAAAAAATGTGACGTAATTCGTTGTTTTCTGCGACTTTTTTTTCATTACGATCTTGAATATATCTTTGCTTTATTTACGGATCAGTGTTACATATTTATTTTATCTCGTCTTAAAGTGTAAAGAGTTTTCTAATTATATTTAAAATTTTTGGGATCAGAGATAAAAGATAATGGACATTTTGATTTTAAGGAAACATATAATTCCAGTTCTTGGTGATACATGTTTTCTTATTCAAAAATCGTAATTTCAATTCTTGGGGACGTAGTTTCAATTTCTGGTGATAGATCTTAAACCAAGAAAAATGTAAGCTATTTTTTCTTAACTTATTTACATGCTTTCGCTCTTGATCAAAAATCAGAAGGAAACGCTTCTAATTTCCAATATATGCACAATTGAAACAGTATAGTCCTTCTTATAACGTGATATGTTATTATAAAGCGTTAAAGCAGTGCTTTAATAGGCACACCTGAAAAATTTGCCATTTATATTTCTTGTTTACGTTACTAAATAATGCAAAACAAAAATGAAAAAAAATTATTATATAAATTCGTTCTATGCCTAATATCAAATGAAAATGATTATAATATCCGATATCGGAACAAACGAATTAACACACTACTTCAGATCACGTGGGGTGCTAATCTAATTAAGTATTAATACTGCTTTATCTGAAAATAAGAGAAATCCGCCCAAAGTACACTTTTCTAGTTTGCATTTCTCAATAACACACTCACATACATGCAAAAAATAAAATAAAATGAAATTAAAACATATTATTGACTTAGCAACTATGGAAATCTGTAAAATCATATTTTTAATTTAATCATTTTTTCAAACAATCGACATTTTTTATTTAACTTTGTTTTTCTAAATAATCTTTTCTTAACTAATTCTTTAACAGGTACGAAATTTTACTGATAAAATAACTAAATCTAGACTTAATTGTAAATCCCGTACTTTTAGAATAAATTGTAGATCACGTACCCTAACTATTTAAAATAAGGCTCTTATTAATCTTAAAAATAGCTCGTAGAGGATAACGCATTAATGTACGTTTAAAAATAATCTTTCATGTCAAGAATTCAAATCTTTCTTCTGTTTGTTTTCATTTAACTATGAGCACTTTAATGATAAACTAATCAAAGTAATTTAAAAAGTTGAATCCATTTTTTATTATTTTATCTTCTTTCATTTTAATGAGTAGTCTTTCTATACTAGAATTGTTTTTTCTACATAAACGTTAGGTCTCCCAAATCGCCTTGGGCCAGGTTTGATCCTGCAAAATGCAAAGGAAGTATGTGTCTGCTTTTGTTACCGACTTTCAACAGGACATACACAACGAAAAATCAGTTTTAAAAAAATACATTTTTATTCCAAAAGCAAAGCATTCATAAGGGAAAGGTGAATTATGAAAACATTTATAGCAATGATCGAATTTCAGGTTCAGAAATGTATTATTGTTGTGTTTTTATTCCACGCGATAAATCATGTCTTCGTATATGTTCTTTCTCTAGGGTCCTATTTTCTACAAAGCAACAAGAGCAGCCATGTGTATGTTTGACATGGCATCTAAACAGTCATTTATCGACCTTCAAGCTTGGGTTGTCAGTAAGTTTCACTCTGTTTTTCACTTTTATTTCATTTGAGTTTTTCTTTTAATGCACCAATCACGTTGACATTGTAAAAAGTCAATGATGCGTAACCAATATCTATTGGATACGTATCTTTTTTTTATTTTTAAAATTTACGTTGTGTTATGTTAACCAACGTTAAGGGGAGACCAGGGATATGGCCCCACCTCAAGAGAAGTTCAATTTTTTCGCCATAAAAGGAAAGGGAAAATAAATGAAGAAACATTCTTAAAATACTTCATCTGTCTTCTTTTAGATATGATTCTGGCTATCATCAAATTTAGTGGAAAATAATATTATACTTAGCTCAGTGGTTCCCAACTTTATTTACGTTGCGACACCATTTTTAACCAATAAGCAATCCGCGCCCCCATATATTTACACACACACTTTCACACAAGTATTTTGGCACGACAACGATGCGTTAGGTTCAAAGCTGTCTCTGAATCCAAGCCCACTGTAAATTTGTTTATTTCATATTGTGAAAGGACACTAAAATAAACAAATTTATAGTGGGGGACTGAAAGGTTGCATTTTTACTTTTGTTCTTTTTTTGTGTCTTCTCTGAAAATATAATGCTTGGAATGAAACTAAATTTGGTACACACATGGACCCTAATGGGAAGTAGTGCTGATTAGTTTTTGGCGATAATCCCGTCAAGAGGGATGTCTGAACTGAATTTTTTCTCGTTACGCGTAACTGTTTTCAATAACGAATGGAAGGATTTAAACAAAAATGGGTTGTCGCCGTATAATGCATGAAAGACGTTACTTTTATTTGCATATTTCTGTAAATTATTTGAATTTATTCAAATGCTGTACCTCATTTGAATGTTTTTCTCATATTATTTGACTATTTCTCTACATTATTTACACATTTTTAGTGAATTTCTGCCTTTTAAATAATTTTATTCTGGTCGTATATGACGAAAATCGTAATTTCACTAGACAATTTCATTGTAATTTATGTCCTTAAGTTCAGCACAGAAAAATACAAAATATAAGAAAGACTCATTTTGTCCATCTGGTAAAATTTTTATTTAAAATAGGAAATTATATGGCGAGCCCAGGAGAAGTGCCTCGTGAACCCATTAAGGGTCGCGACCCACAGGTTGGAAACCCCTGATTTAGCCAAACTATTCAAAGGGACGACATTACACAGGCTCCCGGGTAAATCCGCTATACCTTATGGGTTATGCCGCCGTACCACATTTGTCATACAACATAGTTTTTTAATGGAATAATAAAGATAATTGCAAGTACTCAGTTTGTTTTATAAGATTAGTATTTAATAAAGTATAAGGGTGACGGCACAAAACATTTATTTTTCCAAAATCTCTACAAGAACAATACAATAATTACACGAGCTCCACGACACACAAACACACAGCTCCACAGCCATCGTCCTTACGCTCAGGTGGGGAAAAAAACAACATCTCGAGGCCTTTCGTGCCCTCTGGCGGCGGAGAGGAGAAATAATATTCCTTGGTTACATCCTCCCCCTCTGGTTGTGCCATGGATTGTGCCGACGTCCCGACAAACAACCAGCTCTAGCAGCGCCCCTATATCTAGGAAGCCTTTGCACGGCAGTAGTCTAAATAAAGTCACGTGATTATGAGAAGGCCATCAATCTGCCGTTGTGCTGCTACCGGTATTGAGTCCTGTTTTATGTTTGTTGGTTATCGTTTCTATTATCTTCTTGTAATCAATTTTCAAAGTTTTAAAATGCCTTACAAGCGTGCCGTTTACGGCTGCAAGGGCAATTGCGCAATTATGCTTCCGGACAGAAGGCGACAATTTCAAATTTATGAAAGATCCAGTTCTTTAAAAAGTGTGGACATCAAAGACGATGAGCTACATCTTCAAACCATCGAATAATTCCAGAGTAAGTAATTAAATTCGTTAATTTATAGTACGATTAAAGAATATAGAAACTGGAAATATATAAATCCCGTTTTACGAGTTTGTTTCGTTTTTTAATTGTGTCACTGTTCTTGCCGGTGTGCGATGTGTTACATTATCATTCGTCATTAATGTTGTGGAATTAAAGTTTTATGGTTAATAAGTTTTAATTTTCGATGAACGACTTTCAACTTTCCTCTTTCTGCAATTTGAAACTATATCGACTTGATCTATTTGTTAGTTTGTATGTCATTTATGTGTGACAAGGTTTAACTATGCTTATCATATTTGATGAAGTTAGAAAACTTGATTTTGGTTCTTGATCGTTTTGCATACACATGACATTTAAGTTAAAACTCATTACTAAACTGTTTTATTGTTCTTAATGTTACTATTTCTTAACTAAAATTATTTTTGAACGCTTTAATGTACAATTACTTTTAACGTACTACTTTTTATTCATTTCTTTAGTGTTCATAATTTTGTTTAAGAGTACTGTTACCAATAATAAGTGTGCCCTGTTTTATCTATAATTTAGGGGGTAGGTTACTCACTGTATTATATTGTGTGAATACAGCATGGGGATCATTCATAAATGATGTCACGCTTCGAGGGGGGAGGGGTCGTGATGTAGCGACAAGGGGATGGGCTAACAAGAAGTGTGACATCATGCTTATGCAACATAGCGTGGCATGTGACAAAGGGGGGGAGGGGGTATGTTGAAGTGTGACACTTTGTGAAAAGGGGGGGGGGTTCAAATGTATCTAAAAAAATTCTGACATCATTTATGAACGGTCCCATATTGCTTTCTGGATGATTCCACCTTATTTTTGTGTTAAGTGAGGAACATTTTTGAGCAAAATTCTGGTATATTTATTTAATTATTTTTAATTATGAAGATATTAATGCAAAGTTTTCAAATTTTTTTAGATCATTATGTACAGCTAGAGCCATATTTTGAATATTAAAATTTTGTTTCGCACGGGACATCAAAAAAATTGTAATATTTTTTAAACAATAAACTATTTACCCTATTGAAAAGAAATTTTGTACCACTGCTGCTCCAAATGTACGGAGTGTTCATTAAAACTTTTGAAAACTTTTCATTAATATCTTCAAAATTAAATGCACCAAAATTTTGTTCAGACATTTCCAGTGGCGTGGCTAAGGGGGGGGGGGCAGCCCCGGGTGTCATTCGTTCTAGGCTGACACCGGGCACGAAGGGGGAAACAATAAACCTTTAAAAGCTCCATATAATGAAACAAATACATTAAATAACTATTCTTGTTATTACTCCCATAACAAGAATAGTATCTTTTCCTTCTTTTTTTTTTTGCTGGGCTTTCTTCTTTTTTTTTTTTTGTGTGTGTGGGGGGGGGGGGGGTGACACCACGGATAACCACCCCGGGTGTCACCTATGCTAGCTACCCCACTGAACATTTCTAGTAGGTAACACAAAAATGCTGTGGAATGACTCTTCTATGTTTTATTTAAAAAGGGATTTCAATATTTTAAAGATTTTACCCACAGCTCAAATACGAGTAGAACTCAAAAAGTAAAGGGACTTTTGAGAAAAGAGGCATTTATTCTAATGATAGGAAACTGCAATATACCAATATACATTATTTTTCTGCATAACCTTTCTCACAAGTTCATATAATGTCCAACGTTTCACAAGTTTTATTACACAAGGTACATTATATTTGTGTAAAGTGGTTAGAAACTTTATACAAATATAATGTACTTTTGGTGAGAAATCAGTTTAATATTATATTAAAATTTAACAGTAAATATCAAATGGTTGTTTAAAACACAAGAAAAAAAGAATCATACAGCTTGTAGTAAAACTTTTACAAACAATGGCTAAGTTCATTCTACATTTTAAGAGTTCTGAAAGAAATAGTGCCGAATTTTAGATTATTACTTTTTTTCCAAGTGCTAAGTATTAACATGAAATAAACATATAAATAACGTAGAAATTCAAATAATGTTTGAGAAGATAATTCCTTTATGTAAATATATGAGAAAATGTCAATGTAGTTACGGTGGATTGCTTTTCAAAATACACAAGATTTTATTTTTTCTTATTAAAGAAAAACATCATAGCGTAGATAGAAAAAGACTAAAGGTTAAATTAAAAAATGAGTTAAGAAGAAAAGTTATCAACTAATGAATTTAAGATGAGTGTTAAAAGAAACGAATAATGTACAAGATATTTTGGAATGACTGAATTTTTGGTGTATGTTTTTTTTACATAAATTCACAATTATTATTTCTAATTATTCTATTTTTTTTTTCTTTACAAATATTGATTAATTTTAAGTAGCAGTCAATTGAGAAGAAAAAAGCGCGAAGCGAAGTAGTCTTTCTCACTCATCGTGTTTAGCAACGGAGACTGAGAGACTGGCCTTCTGCTGATCACGTGACTTGCCTGTTATCGGGCTTCCTGATGCAGGGGGCATTGGCTCTAGTCTTCGGTGGTCTACCCCTTTTGCGTACTGGTGCTACGGGTGTTTCGGTAGCATCTTGATACAGTTTCAAAGCTGACGAGTGGTACACACCAAGAGGTTCCTGGGGCTTCTGAAGGCTCGCGATCTCATATGAGGATGGAGAGCGTTACATAGGGTCCGTCTCGTCGGGGCATGAACTTCGCGCTTTTGTCCTTGGCAGAACTACTTACTGGGTGTAAATTCACGTACACCCGGTCTCCTGGAGAAAAATGTTGTGCAGGACGTCGTCTTTTATCTGCATATAACTTGTTTTTGTCCTGATGTTCCTCAATCACTTCTTTGACTTGCGTCATGAACTTCGCAAATCTTTTCAAGTAAGGCGTGATTTCTGGAATGAAGTTATCATTTTCAACTACTCCACGGATGTCGTTGGTAACATCATCGATCGTGCGTAGTTCACGACCAAAATGCAAGAATGAGGCAGTTTGGCCAGTAGATTGACATTTGGCGGTGTTTAACGCAAAACGTATAGCTGGTAATTTCTCTGACCAACCAGCATGTTCATTTTGAACCAAAATCGCAAGGCGTGGTTTCAGATCTCGGTTTTTACGTTCAACCGGGTTGGCCTGCGGATGATACACGGGAATCAAAGATTGCTTTACGTTCAAAAGGAAACAAAGTTGCTGCATTACTGCAGAAACAAATTGGGTCCCATTATCGCTGATGATGCGGCGAGGAAGACCGTACCGCAGGAACACCTCTTCAAACATGGTGATAGCACATTCTCTTGCCGTGGCATTGAGTAGGGCAAATAACTCAACCCATTTTGTGGCGCAGTCCTCGATGATAAGGATCCACTTCTTGCCATCTTTGGTCTCAGGCAGAGGGCCAAAAAGATCTATTGCGATGGTTTCGAACCTTTGGGATGGTACTGGGGTCTGCAAAAGTCCTGTAGGTTTCTGATTTGAAGGTTTGAATCGGTTGCAATCTGGGCAGGATTTGACGTAGTCCGTGATGAATTTCCTCATCCCAGTCCAGTGGCATCGTTTGGCAATTCGCTCATAAGTGCCTTCGGCCCCATAATGGCCGGCGGTCGGTGCATCATGATGATCTTTTAGTACAGTGTCTCTTTCGTGACTAGGGACTACTAGTTGGGCCTCTTCACTCTCTGAGTCAGGTGAATAGCGATAGAGCACTCCCTGATTCATCAAAAAACCACGCTCCGTCCAATTGGCGTAGTCTACGCCCTTCTCCTTGCTTTCAAAGCATCTGATGATCTTTGCTACTTCCTCGTCCTTTAGTTGCTCCGTTTTAAAATTGTTTGGAGATCTTGACGGGATGTTAATGGTAATTGCACAAATGTCACATGAAGAGGTTTCATGTTGACATACAGGCCTTGATAGCATGTCCGCGACAACGTTGCTCTTCCCTGGAGTATACTCGATTTTCAGGTTAAATGACTGCAACTGCAGAGCCCAACGGGCTAATCGTCCCGATGGCGATTTCAAACTCATGAGCCATTTTAATGCTTGGTGATATGAGGCGACAGTCACACTTGCTCCGTCGATATAACCTCTAAACTTGTTGAGGGCCCAGACGACAGCCAAAGCTTCGCGCTCTGTCGTAGAGTAGTTCCTTTCAGCAGCAGTAAGGAGTCGGCTGGCATACTCAATGGGTCTCTCCTCAGTAGCCTTTTCCCCTTGTAGTAAACATGCACCTAGGGCGTTGTTACTCGCATCCGTTCTTATCACAAAGGGTTGTGAAAAATCAGCTTGCTTGAGCACAGGTGGGGACACGAGGCTTTGTTTTAGGGAAACGAAAGTACTTTGCTCTTTCTCCTTCCAACTCCACACAGTATTCTTCTTCGTTAGGCTACTCAAGGGTTGAGCAATAATGGAGAAATTCGGAACGAACTTCCAGAACCAAGAACAGGTCTGCAGGAACGACTGCAGTTTTACATTTTTGGGAGGAGGGATTCTCAAAATTGCAGTTACTTTATCGGGATCCACCTCAATTCCTTGAGGAGTGATCAATAGACCAAGATACTTAACTCTGGAACAGGAGAAATGGCATTTGCTTCGATTTGCATGCAGCTTGAACTCGATCAGTCTCTTGAACACAGCTTCAAGATCTGTAATATGTTGCTCGAAAGTTGGAGACAACACGATTATATCGTCTAGGTACGTGAGGGCAGGCAGGTTTCTACAGAAAATGTCCATAAGCCTTTGAAAAGTTCCCGGAGCGTTTCGAAGACCAAAAGGAATTCTGGTAAAGCGAAATGTCCCAAAAGGACACACGAAGGCAGTTTTGTCCCTATCAGCTGGATGTACCTGAACTTGGTGGTAGCCAGACTTTAAGTCTATGGTTGACATGAACGAAGTATGATGAGCTCCTTGGAGTAGGTCATCCATTCTGGGTAATGGATACGTATCAGGAGTGGTAATGGCATTGAGCTTTCTGTAATCGATGCATAAACGCACCGTGCCATTCTCTTTAGGAATTAGGACAACTGGTGCAGCATACGGTGATTCGCACTCCTCAATGATTCCAGATTTCAGCAATTCGTCCAACTCCTTCCTCAATATTTCTTGTTTACTAGGCGACATTCTATAGTGTGGCACAGCTACAGGTGGGTGGTTTCCGGTATCGATGTGGTGTTCAATGAAGGGAGTAGGCTCTCCCCCTGGCTGAAACACTGTCTCGTAACCTTTTAACAAGGAATCCAGCTTTCCCTTCTGATGTTGGGTCAAATTCTTTGCTTCGTCTTCTCGCAGAAGACACATCTTCACACCTATTTTACTGACAGGGTTGTCAGGAATGGGCACTTCCTTAGCAAAAGGAAACTTGTAACGAGGGTTGTTACAGAAGGCCAACAGCGATTTCTGGGATCGAGGATGATTCCGGCTTTCTCCAGGAAATCTACTCCAAGCAGAGTACGATTACCTCTGACATTCGGGAGAAACAGTACGCTCGTCAGCCCTTTAATCCTAATAGGTATCTGACATTCTTGAACCTGTTCGGTTCTCTCTTGACCATCAGCGAGAGTTAGGGTTAACTCGAGCTTTTGAAATTTCTGACTACGGTTTACTAAAAAGTTGTACAGCAACTCTCCACCAACGGTCCGAGTTGCTCCAGTGTCGGCACATACAGTAGCCTTTGCATCAAAAATTGTAATATCCACCAATGGAAGATGTGCTCCAGAATCAATGCATGTATACAGCTGTACAGAGTTCAGTCAAGCATCTTCTTTCTTCACAGTCGAGCAAATTGGACACTTTGCTTTGATAAACCCATGGTTACCACATCCGTAGCATCTTAAAGCGGGTTTTTCGAGATGTGGATGGGTAAAATTTTCTCTTTTCGGGAAATGGTTTTCCTTTCTGAAAGGGTTTGCCTTCCCAGTAGGTTCCTCTCTTGGTTTAGAAAATGTTTTCCTCTGTTGCTTAGCAACATTATTTCTTACATTGTCATACGAGTCCAGTTTATCAGCAAGTTCCTTGGGACAGATGAGTTCCTCCCATTCATCCAAAAAATGTTCCTTACAGTCCGGAGAACACTTCTTTTTCATCTGATCAGAAATAATGAGGTCACACAGTCATGGGAACTCAGTAACCTTTAATTCAGCAATCCATCCTTCAAAGTAGGTTCGGATCTTAAAATAGAAGTCCTTCCAAGTCGACTCAGGAGACTTGCGATGTTGAGTGAACAACTTTCTGAATTTGTCAGCGGACAGCTTAAATCTTTGAAGGAGAACACCCTTCATGTGGTGATAGTCTTGGGACTTTTCTTCAGGTTCTCTTGCTAATAATTGGGATATTTCACTTGGCACAGTCCCGATAAGGTGAGACACCCAAATTTCCTCAGGAATGTTTAGGACTTTCATTTGACGTTCAAACAACATCAAAAACAGCGATATATCATCTTCATGGATATCGAACTTTGGAAGAATTTTCTGGAGTTCATATTTTGTCGAGAATCGCTCGGGGCGAGCTTCTGCCAAGTTGCCCCCTTGAGACTCTTTTTGTATTCTCAACTTTTGCAACTCATATTCTCTGATGTTACGTTCTTCTTCAATACGTCTCTTTTCACGTTCATCTTCAATTCATCTCATTTCACGTTCTTCTTCCTCTTTCTCTTTTCTTTCACAAACAAAGTTTAGCAGAAGTTCTTTAGCAAATTCTTCTTCATAGTCGTCACAAGACATTATAGCCTTTTTAATGCCTATAATCGTCATATCAGGGGTAACCGAGGCTCCTATCTCACTTCCCAACCTAACCATATCTTCCTTACGTGCTTTCCCCCAAAAAGACATTATAGTAAAATTTTTAGGTTCGCTTTTCCAAAAAACGGTAAACTCAACAGAACGTTTCTTCGTAATTACCAAGGGTTTATCTCTCCTCTCCCCCTACAATACACATTTCCTTATTGAAAAAAGATACTAGGAAAGAAACTCAAGGCAAAAGAAAACATTATTCAGCATGCAATTTGCAATAAATCTCATAAACAGACATAAATGAATTCAAGTGACTCAAATAACAACTTACCAAATTGAGGATACTTCAATAAATCAGTCATGAAAACGATATCTACTACAACAAAAAACAATAATAAAAAACCACAGTTGCAAAAATTATTTTCCATTAATACACATAAGATAAACAAACGAGTGCTTTTATCCCCCCCCCCCCCCTTTCATTCCTTTCTGAGAGGAAATGCGATGGATGATTCACAAACACCTGCTCAGTGTCACCCAGAATTGACCCACAGTTTAAAATAAACACCTGCTCAGTTATGCAGAGACCACGGTTCAAAACGAAAGTTACGAAACTTAAATTTTCTCTAGATTAACACTGGGAAAATTTTCATTTGTAAGAATTTGAATTATGCCGGCAACTGTACATATGCACATCTCAAATATAATTTTATACAACAAACATTTAAAAAACAATTAATAATACTGGATTGTTGGTTGAGAACAGGAACATACGTTTCTATCCTCACTGAACAAAACTAAACTACAAAATTTAAAAAGAACAATATTCAGTAATTTAAAATGATGCTTAATAACACCTTTTGAATCATAACATATTCACCAGGATACAAAACACCATCTGTTTCACTTATCTCTGTATGAATGACTCTGGAAGCTTAGCGAGTTCCGTTGGATTTTCAACGCGAAAATTGTAGAATGTGATTGAAAACACTGCCAAAACACTTGCCACAACAGACAGATGTCCGGTTTTACTGACGATTCACTGAAGATCGCGAGCTCACTGAAATATATCGGACTGGGTGTCCGGAACAGGCAGACTCGACTCAGGAGACTTGCGATGTTGAGTGAACAACTTTCTGAATTTGTCAGCGGACAGCTTAAATCTTTGAAGGAGAACACCCTTCATGTGGTGGTGACTCTGGAAGCTTAGCGAGTTCCGTTGGATTTTCAACGCGAAAATTGTAGAATGTGATTGAAAACACTGCCAAAACACTTGTTACAACAGACAGATGTCCGGTTTTACTGACGATTCACTGAAGATCGCGAGCTCACTGAAATATATCAGACTGGGTGTCCGGAACAGGCACAACACTGAAATATATCGGACTGGATGTCCGGAACAGGCACAACACTGGAAAATATCGTACTGGTGTCCGGATCAAGCACAACACTGGATAATATCGGACTGGGTGTCCAGAACGAGCACAACACTGGATAATATCGGACTGGGTGTCCAAAACGAGCACAACACTGGATAATATCGGACTGGGTGTCCGGAACGAGCACAACACTGCAAAACATCGGACTGGGTGTCCGGAACAAGCACAGGCATCGGTCGGTTGACCACCTTCACCTTTCACTGCGACACAGGACGGAGGCAGGGCTGGATGCAGCAGACGTCAATTTCGTGGTTTTCGGGCCACAGTTTGGGCGCCAGTTTATAAGGGTGACGGCACAAAACATTTATTTTTCCAAAATCTCTACAAGAACAATACAATAATTACACGAGCTCCACGACACACAAACACACAGCTCCACAGCCATCGCCCGTACGCTCAGGTGGGGAAAAAAACAACATCTCGAAGCCTTTCGTGCCCTCTGGCGGCGGAGAGGAGAAATAATATTCCTTGGTTACAAAAGTTTAAAAAATAACGATAGAAAGTTACATATAACTTCAGTAAAAAGTTAAGTAGTAAAATATGTGGGTTTCTGAAATCTGAATTATTTCTAGATAGTTTCTTAGGCAGTCGAAACCTTATTGTTTAATATAGAAATAAATGTATGAAATGCTCTTGAATTCACTTCCGATGAAACTACAAAAAAAAAGTCAACATTTTATTTTTAAGACCTTCTTTCCTGAACTAAGATTCATTAGAAAGAAAAACTTACTTTCAAAAACTCGAAAATATGAGAAATTCGAGAAATGCAGTCGTTAATTCTAAATGCCTAGCTTCTACAATAACTTCCAACCTTTGTAAAAGAAACTTTTTTTTTATTGCTCAAAATCTAAGTCAGAAAATTAAATGCTAAAACCGATTCACATATTCGATAATAATTCTGATTTGAAAAAGAAAAAAGATAATAATATTTTGAATATTTTGATATAGTGGCGTACACGAACGAAAGTGTCATAAAGAGGAAAAAGTACTCGAAATGAAACAAAATATAACAATAAATAAGTCAGTACCATACACATAGTTTGTGAAACCTACGTATTATGGTGGGAAGGGAGTTGGACTTTTCTGCTTTTGCATTACAGTAGTACAGAAGCCAGTTTCAAGAAAGGAAACTGACTTTGAGTCACCGTTACTGAATTATAGGTAGCTTATTGTGGTCTTGCACCCCACACATTTTCATTGAGGTAATGCAAGGAATTTTTAACCTATTTTAATTTCTTTTTATATGAATTAGGTGTTCAACAGACTGCAAATGATGAATGTATTTTTGTACTGCTCGGTAACAAAAAAGATCTGAGTGGAAGCAGGGAAGTGACGGAAAAAGAAGCACTGAAATATGCAGAATCAATAGGAGCAACGTATTTTGAAATCTGTGCCGCAAGTGGAGAAGGTAAGTGATTACATAATTATATCATTTTATCCTTTAATTTATATTTTAATGAAAATATCAGTTACTAAATTCCGGAATGTCTTGCTAGAAAACTGATCAGTTATTAAGGAGTTCTAATTTCGATCAACTGATTTATATTATTTGATTTAAACGCTTTATTTACATAAAATGCTTGCACCTGGTACATAATGTGCTCAAAAAGCCTCATTTACCGCAGTATTGCATCAAATGTATCAATGTTTGAGTTTTGATGAAAGTCTGTATGATTTGATTCAATTTTGATACAATATCGTCAATTTCAAGGCATGAATAGATGTTTTTATTTTTCAAGATACAATTTATTTTTTAAATTATTTTATATGGTCAATGTGTGTACGAAAGGCAACTTTTCTGCACTATTGATGAACTCTCATCGAATTTTGATATTTTTCACTCTACCCAATTGAATCATCAGGAACATCGTGCTCAATAATCGAAAAAAATACCAGGTACAAGCATTTTATGTAAATAAAGCGTTTAAATCAAATAATATAAATCAGTTGATCAAAATTAGAACTCCTTAATAACTGATCAGTTTTCTAGCAAGACATTCCTCTCATTCTCTTCTCATTTAGAATTGCTCCTTATATGGAGGTTTACTGATCTTTCTTTTTTTTTTGGGGGGGGGGGGGGGAATTATCGTTTCTTATTGTACCTGCATTCTGACAATTTGACTTAAATTTCTAGAAAAAGAGGAGAGATAGAGTACACTCTCCTATTGGGTTTTTTAATTCGATTATTTGTTACAAAATAATCCAGAGACTTATGTCTTTTGGATATATTGAACTAAAAAATATAACTCATTTCCATCTAAAATCTTATAAACATTAGAAGTTTACTCGTGTGCTACCATATTAGGTAGGTAAGCTTTTTGCTCCCTATAATTTATACTATTAACGTACTCGCAGTCGCAAGTCCTCCAAACGCTCGTTTCAAAAACTTATTCACTTTTTCTGTTAATGCTTACTTCTGACATTTTATATGGATAGAAAACTATTAACTCTCAGAACTATATTCCAGGAAAATATAAAAAGGCAAAGGAGGTCTACTAGATTGTATATAAAGCAGAACCTTGTCATTCAACTTTTCCTGCCTTTCATTAATTATAATTTCGTACAGCACGATATAGATCAGTTGCGGCACCATGGGTCATTCAAACGCAGGTTCATAAAACAAATTTCGTAAATGAAAAATAGACGCACGACGTAACTTACAAGTTAAAATACATTTCACAAGTTTAAAGAAAACAATTCAACTATAAAAAAAATGTTATCATAGGTTTAAAAAAATGAAAAATTTCTTTTTCTTACAATGGAAAGTAATAAACCACGGAAATGCTTGTTTATGTATCTTTGAATGATGATCACAATACAGTCAAGTACAATTTTTTGCTCCTTAAATCCACTAGTCTGCCCTTTCCCCGCTCTTTTTTATTTCTTTCATTCTTTTTTATTTACTTTTTAATGCGAAAAAATTCATAACATTCTCATTGAATTTAGTTACGTCATTTACCATGACACTATTATACGTCTTTTTTCAATTGAGAAAATGTCTAGAAATCTTCTTAAAAATTTCTTAACGACTTCTATACATCGAAACTGAAACTAAAAAGTGCGGCAATGTATTCTTAGAGCGCTTGAAGCATCAACCGAATTCATTTTCCATGCATAAATCTAATTTTGTCTTTGTTTTCGCGCAATTCACTTGCGACGGTTGCGGCAAAATTTAGCCAGGAGCCAAATACCAAAATGATCTGATAGGTAGTCAAATATGGCAAACCTCTTATAAGTTGCTGGGTTGCTAAACTCAGGAGCACAACTCAAGTTGTGCGATCGGAGAAAGAGCTTTGAATTTTCACTCGCCGCGTTTCGTCCGCTCTGTTTCTCGAAGCCGGTTTTCGGTTATTCATTTTAGTCGATTGCACTTGCGATCGAGAAATGCACGTGCTTTTAGTAACCAACGAACGTTAACAACGAATTGGCGTATTACAAAAAAGGTGGCATAGGGAGCAGAAATTCATCCTGGAAATTTAAAAAAATTGTGGAGATGTATGTAACATTATTTTATTTATTTTTTCAATAAATTTATTCCTGCGTTTTCCTTGGCAGTTCACATGCTCATGTGCACATATAGACGAACCGACACTGGATCAGATATTCATTTTCCTTTTTTTTTCAATACAATTGTAACTGAAATGAATCAGAACAACTAAATTCCGCAGAGAAAACGTGCAAAAATTTGACAGCATCTCTTAGTTGCTTGCTACAAATTAGTTAAAGCTGTCAACAACTTTCAAGTACCTTTACTTTTAAACCTAGTTGAGCACCAAGCAGTTGGTCTTCATTTAAATTTTCGTGACCTGTGCTTCTATTCTTAATGCGCGTCGCAGCATTCTCCCACAAACATGCCATTCAAATGATATTTATCCATCTGTCTACATTTCTGCCAAATTTATGTGCATGTGTAAAAGTCAAAGCCTGGTAATAAAATAATAGCATGAATCGGAAGAAGGAATCGTTGTGAAGTCGCTGATAATAGAAAATTAACTTACTATTTTTGAATGAACTGTAAAACTTTAAGACAAATTATCTTCTGTACAATAGACCACATTAATTCTTCAAGTAGAACGAATCGTTCTAGATCTCATTAGAAGAGAAGTATTTAAGAAGTAAATTTCGAGGGAAATTTTGCAGACACGATCTTCTGGGGTGTGGGGTTATCTTGCATGCGTCTGCTGCAAATTTTAGTCCTTAATCAAGGCACAAAAAAAGTGAAAAGAAATTGCAAACCACGGTTCCAATGTTGCAGATTAGCTAGTCAGTTACAATGCGAAGAAATGATGCTCTGGAAAAACGCTCAGTGCACTCTTGAGTAAAACTGAAGCCGGGATATTTTTTTTTCATAATTAAAAAAAAAACAATGGGATTGAAATACATAGATACGCGTTATTTTGCACTAAACGTATTAAGAAAAATATTAGTGAAGGAAATAAAAACTTTTATGAAATACATATAGTAGCAAATTGAGAAGAAATTCAAGATTGAAACAGTAATGTCGATATTGTCAGTTTAGAAAGAAAAAAGATAACAGATGTCCCCGAAGAACAGACTCTCTTTACTGCTTACACTTAACATGACTGAAGTGGGATTCAACCAGCAATTAAAAAGAGAAAAGCCGCATTGTAAGGTTTTGGGTATTTTTATCTAGTATTTATGTAAAATCCAATATGAAATACCGATCGACTGTAGCGCCATCGGGCGGAAAAAGAGACAATCCAACAGTTGAGCGGGACATCTGGTCCTGTGGGAACATGTGGGCATTGTGTATCTCAAAGCTGTTATGATAATCTCGGTCGAAGTAGCATAATTATCTGTAAATACTGCAAATTAATGTTAATATATTGAATTTTATATCTTTCACTGTGTATTATTTTGAAAAACAACCCTAGACACCCGATAACAAACCTACATTTATAACAGTCCAAAATGCAATCACTATGAAATTATTAAAAATCATCTTTGTTTCAAGGTCAACAAATAAGTCAATGACTTCATTTTGAAATGACTCTAGATATTTTTAAAAGCAAAAAGCGGTACTTTTATTACAGACCGCACATATTTAAAATATAGGTATCATTTTTAAACTTTCACTCCTGCCCTACATCTTGGAACTCAAAACTGAAAACACATTCCCGAAAATCGTATACACGGCGTTGCTATCAATAAATTTGCGATTGAACAGCATTGGTATTCATCGGACCACAATCGACCGCGTAGATCGGATAGACCCCGAGTATATTGGATCAACCCCGAGTGAACGGTATCGACCACTTTGAACTTTGGTGAACCCCGGTTTATATAATCATAAATACAGAGTTCATATTTTTTTAAATGATGAGTTATAGATCAATATAATTCTGTTGTTAACACAAAGAAAAGAAAGAAAAAGGAAAACGAAAATAGGCTAAATTGCTTTTTATACATTTTACATTTACAAGATTCAGTTACAGAATATGTTTGAAAAATTTATTGTTGATTGTGTGAAAAATTATCTCTTGAGCATGAGTGACTGGAGAAAACATGTTGCAATAATGTCTTTTTCGAAAATGTAGAAAATGCTACATGAACTCGTGCAGTATATCACTGAGAAATAAGCTCAATCATTCCTTCTATTAAAAATATCTTTCGAGAAATTATCTCTCGTTTTATTACATCTGTCTACAAGCAGATATTTATCTACAACTATCGCGTTACTCTTTCGAACACAAAACTGTTGCCATGATAAACAACTAAATTGCTCATGTTAGAGGTAAAAACGCATGTTGGAGTGCTTTAAAGAAATCTGTCAAAGGAATTACCGGGTGTTTTGACCGTAAACTTAACAGTATTATCTCTAAATGCCAGTCAAATGTAGATAACTTTCGTAAGGTATTTCTGTAACGCGCAGTAAAAATGAAATGCGTCTAATACATAATGCGTTTTTGAATAATAACACAGAAGTCTGAAACGGTACGATATATGTAATAGTTTTTTAATGAAACAGAAACTAACATCGATTTTTACATTATCCAGCTTCAAATAAATTGTATCTAGAAACTTAAAACATTAGTTGCAAATTAAGTTACCCAAATGCAAAAGAAGTTTAAATGGAAAATGTACTGTTGAAATTTAGTCATTTAAATTAAGCACACTAGTAAGCGTTAGTCTTCTTACCTAATAGGCACTTTTTTTATTGTTACCTTACATCAATAAGTAAATTTTACCATTTTTTCTTTTCTAAATTAATGCAAATGTCTTTTTTTTAACAATTCAATTTTAGTTCTCCTATTTTCTTAGAAACATAACTTATTTAACGAGTGGTTTGGACAACGTTCATAACTAAATTTCTTTCACAGTATTATTGTATTTATTCATTTATTTACTTATTTAAAAATCGTGTTAAAATGAAAAATTAAAGGTGAATTTAATCATTAAGTTACTTAAGTATTATACTACTAATTATGCGCAGAGTAGCTCAGCAAACACTTATCCAACATGAATAATTTATCAGGAGCGTATCGAACAGTTGTAAAGTCAAGTCCATGGCCCATACATAGGTGGTAGACTAGGTAATGGTGTAAAATTTTTATATGAGCTCAGAACTGCAGAACTTAGTCATGTAAGTAACTAGCATCATGTAAAGTAACAGTTTTGAAAAAGTAAAGAATTTTACATGGATTAGCATGTTATTGCCTCGCTCAAACATAAAATGTTTCTCCTTTTTAAATAAGGCAATTTTTAGTTATACTGCAAGGTTTTTTCAAATTGCGGAAGCTAATCTGGAAAGAATTATTGACATCCAAAGGAATTAAAATTTGAAAAAATTAAAGTTGCAATAGCAACTTTCTTGCATTACACTGGTGAATTTGCGGTGCGTGAAAAGGTAAAGAAAGCGTGTAAGCAAAAATTTTTAAAGTATTTTTTTCTCAGATTCACCAGTTACTTAAAAATAACTATCCATTCAGCTCTTCAATTCAAAGTTGACTGTGCATAAAACCTCTCAAAAGTGCCGAATTTTTAACTTCATAAAGTTTTACAGATTATTTAATTTACGTATACAGTAAAACTTCGATCGATCGTTTCTCACGGACCATTCATGTCAAACTATACATACGAAAAACAACGCATGCAGGTGAGCATAAAACAAAGCGCTACGTTAAAATATTAAGAAGAGACGATGCTTACGGGAAAACAACAGATATGGAAACGATGAATCGAGGTTCTGCTCTAGGTAAAGTACCCTAAAGCTGACACCTAAGAAACGGTTCCTAAAGCTGACACCCTCAAATAAAAAAAATCGTTTGAAGTATAGCCAATTTAAAGAGATTTAAGAAGCGAAGGTATTTAAGAAGTGATACCATTCAGAAAGACAGAAAATCTAATTTTAAATTATTTCAGGGAATTGGTAATACTTTAAATGTATTTTTATTTGAGGGTGTCAGCTTTAGGAAACTTTACCTTAAATCTTTTACTGCAAATAATCCACAACTTATCCAGCATTTGAGAAAGTGTTAATTCTGAATCTTTGTGCAGACGTGAGGGGTGAAACAGGCAATAATGTGCAAAATGTGCTGTTTGTTACATTTAAATTTACTTTTTTTCTAGGAAGAACTAAATGTACCTTTCTCAATGTTTGAAAGAATTATCCTCTTACTCTTTTAATAAAGTTTTACGTACTAGCCTAAATTTTTTTAGTTCCATAAAGATTTCAATAAAATTCGACTTTTCCAAAGAGAAAAATTTTGTCATATTTTTAAGTCATCTGGCACATCATTCTCGTAAAATTCTCCACGAGTCTGACAGCAAACGAAATCTGTCCAAAGTTATTTGAAACAAACACGACAATCACACCATATACGCATTCTTAAAGGAATGCTGTTTTCTTATATTTATGAGAAGGAATATTTTTAAAAGTCTGAGATTTATAGCTTCAATTCCTACAATTTTCTCCTCTCGTTCAAACAAGGCCACGTGATTGACATTTTCCACAACAGTCGTGCTTGTCCTTGAAATGCGATGAGTATCACAATAGAGTGGATGATATTGCTTATCTTTTAATTCCCCCTCCATTTCTTTGCCTTATAAAATCTTATCACCAGAAAAATACCTGTCTACACCACTTTAATTGCCGTGATCACATTCCAAGGATGCCTCCCGCTTGTGTTCGAGTTCGATAGAAAATGAGTTTTCAGCGGGTGTTAACGTTTTTTTCTTCTCTTAATGAATTTATTTTTTATTGTAAGAAAATAATCAGCAATATCTCCCAGACAAATAGTAAAAAATGTCATTTATATGCGCATAAAAAAGAAAATATGTATGCGTAAAAGAATTTTAAGAGTAACATATTAGTACATCTACATCTAGGACTCAGTTTTGCATGGACACAAAAAGGAGTTCAACTTGTGTGTGTGTGTTTCAAATTGTTTTATAAATGGATGGATTTCAGACTATTTACGTATTAGTTTAATTTTGAAGAATATAAGGATTTTACTATTTTTTTTGTTAGAAATTAAGAGCTGAGCATACTAATTAACCACTTATTAAAATCTGAGTTTCAGTTCCAGAAATATTACTCCTAAAATATGCTTATTTTAGAAGAACTCAAGTTGGATTTTTTTATTTAATATGTTTTGAAGGGGGACTTGTAAATGAGTTTATGTTTTACGTATTTCAAGCATAAAGTTTGATGGATGCAAAATTTTTAAATATATATTCTATCAAAAATAAGATTGCAGCGAATGTTTAGCCAGTTTATTTATTTATTCATTTTTCAATGAATTTCATGTTTTATTTTGGAACGTTTATGAATAATGTTTCAGAAATGAATCATCTATACAGATTAATGTTACACACATACCAATTTTTTAAGTATAATATAGTAGTATATCATTGCAATATAAACGTTAACTTGTAGTTTCATAAATATTTTTATTCAAATTGTCTGCTTATTTTAGAAGGACTGTAGTTGGAAGTTTTATATTTTATGTACTCTAAATGAGGCTTTTTGAATGAGTTTCTATCTACGCATCTCATGTGCAAGGTTTTTATGGGTACATCATTACAATCATATTTTATCAAACCGTATATTATATTCACCAGAAATCAATTCAAAGATAAAGTGTTGCTGATCATGGTCAAAGCTGAAACTTGTACTTTTATGTAGGTAATTACATTTCAAATCATCCTTATACTTAATTACCCCCTTAACCGTTTTCGGTAAAAAATGCTTTAAAAACGTCGACGAACTGCTGCAATGAATTAGAATTTGAAATTTGATATAAACTAATTACACAATTTAAAAGTCCCATAAGTAAGTTTACTGTAGAAATTAGTGATCTGTAAAATGAGTGTTACTATTTTTCCAAACAATTTGAAAATTTAAACTGACATTTAGTGACTTTTACCATAACGCCGATGACATGATATATACTTCAACAGTAATTTTGTGTAGCTTTTCTAGTTTAAATATTAGTTTAAACGGAATTCAGTTATTAAAGATTTATTACTATGCTATGTAAATTTAATATCTTACTATTGCGTATGTGTAAACATTATTATTTGTTTGAGCCCTTACATGAAATGAATGCTACATTAAACAAAGAAAGTAATGAATTTTAAGTTCTTCAGTATTTCCTTTTAAGGTGGTTTTATCCGATAAACTCGTTAAATCAGGAGTCGGTATGTAGTGCTTCTAATGTATTACTGTTCCCTTGAAGGTGATATTAGATAAGGTATTAACTTGTTTTAGGCAGAACATTCTACTTTCTCTGATGTGAGCATTATCATGACTTGGACCTTTATGGGGAAGATAACATTTGTCATGCGTATATGACACACACTTTCGTAGGCATCTGTTGCATATATTAATTTTTGATTTTTGCCAAATCATTTTCGGATATGTCTCATTATTATGAAAAAGAAGCATTAATCCCAGCTGGTTTAATAATTTTCTAGTTTTTGTGGTTTCAGCGAAAAATATGTTGGTTTAAAATGAACTTATGTAACAAAAACAAGCTTGGAGTAATCGCGATTACGTAATCGTAATCTCCTGTAATCGATTACATTTTGGCAAAATCGAAATCATAATCGTAATCTGACAATAGCATATTCTTATAATCATAATCGAAATTGAGTAATTCCTTTTCTTGCGTAATTTTAATCGTAATCTAAAGAAAAAAAATCGGTAATCCCTTATTAAATCAAAAATTTAATCATAAATCATAAATTTTTTATTTGTGACACTGTTGCAAAAATGAGAGTTGTATGCATAATATCTTCTAATGTCTCGCTAATCTAATCGTAATCGGTTATCATAATCGCAATCGATTACATTTTTTAACGACTGTAATCGCTGCCGTAATCGTAATTACTTTTTGGCAAAGGATTACAATTGTAATCGTAATCATAATCTCTCAATTTTTATCTTTGTAATCGTAATCGTAATCGATTACGTTTCTTCTTAATCGACTCCAAGCCTGAACCAAAAACATTCCTTTTTCTGCTATCTAAAGCGTTTCTTTGGTTTATGATCCTTCCGCACTGTTACATTGAAATCAAGTCATAAAATTATGATTGCTGAAAGTGAATGCACCCACGATGAGCTTTTCAAACCTTTCTGATAATCTAGAAACAATTGCAATGAGAATGAAGTAAATGCATGCTAAATCTTTCTGAGATTCGCTGATTAAAAATTTACTTTTGTAATGTTGCTGGTGGTCACAACGTTGGTCATTTCCTGGTTATAAGTAAATTTAATTCTAAGCTACCTTTACCTGATGATTAACTTAAATTTATAACAGGTTTGCTTGGAATTGTCAAATTGAATTAGACAATGTATTTCTAAATGACTGAAACAATTATTACATAAATTTTATTTAGTAGCACAATGAATTCAAGTTCACAGCTTTGTTTATAGTTACATTCATGCTTTACAGCTTGATAAATCATGTGTCCTGCTATATCTGAAACTTAAATTTGTCAGACAAAAGGCTAAAGAAAATAAACTTGAATACGAACTTAATAAACGAAAAAAAAAACTCTTCTCTCAATTTTAGCAGTTTAAACTTCAGTTCTAAATCAGAATCACAGAATAACATGTTTTATCGCTTCAATGTACTCATATATATTTAAAAAATACTGAAAAATATGAACAGTTTGCCTCTTACAATGAGCCAGGAAACATTTTGTCGACTATTAAAATCATAGCTTAGTATTCCTCCCTCAGAAATATAATTAATACCGTAAATCTCTCAACATGTTATACCTTTATCGCTGAGGGTTTTATCAATTAAAATGCTAAATCCTCCGAAAAAACGTCCTTCTAAAAACATGATTCATATTAAATGTGTATCAATGAACGTTAAAATGAAAGAAATGATAAAGAAATGCAGTTTGGAACAAAGTTATCAAACCGCATTTTTCAGGAGATGAGTCTTTCGAACATATTTTGTTATCATGTATCATCGAAGTGATTTGCTAATAGATTCTTGCATCTTCCGTAGAGATTTTCGAAGCGATGCAGGAAGATAAGAGCAAGTAAAATTACAGTTACATATAGGAAACTATAGAAAATAATGATATGGCTTTTTAGCTTAATGATACTTTTTAGCCTGCTTTTCTGGAAAAGTGAAAAAAATGTAGAAAAGAAGGTTAATGCATCGGAAACAAATGTCGTTAAAAGCAAAAAATAAAGTCAAAAATGAATAATTAACTAAAATCGAATAATTTAAATAAAATAATGAAATCTGACATTTTTATTGGAGTTCTTTCTTCCTTTTTTTTTTGGTAATTCTGAATTATGAAATTTAAAATTGACTAATAGTCTTCCTTTCACATAAAAAATACACATTTTGTTTTCAGAGAAGTGTTTTAATTGTTAAGAAAGGTATATTTGAAATAGCTTGCAGTTTTAAGTCAACAGAAAGAAAGATCGCTTATAAAATTGATGTTGGTGTTTGGGCGAACTTCTTCGTTTACCTTATAGATTGGATTATATTGCTTTAAAAACATCAAATGTGCAAAATGTGTAAAAGTTTTGTCTTTAAGAGCTTTTTAATCCTGTGACTGTACATGAATATAAATGATATTTTCAACGAACCTGAACGTAAAACTTTGCTCTTGTAAGTGACGTCACATTTGTCAGAATCTTATATCAAACAACTGTGATCGTTATATTAATTGTGCATCACGTTCCAAGTCGTTTGAAATAGGTTTCTCAAGTGCTCGATATCACGTTAATGGCCACTGTTTAAAAAATCTATTAATTACTACAAGAAAATTTCTTTCAGTGTTAAATACCTGCTATGTTTTTAATGGTTTACACTTTTAATTTTCAGACTTTAAGTAAAGGTGAAAACCCGTTTTTATCTTTCAGCAGCTGTTTGCTTTTAAGAGAAACATTTTTCATTTTCGCATAACCCACAATACTATAATGTAGGTCATTAAAACGTGTATAGTTTTTTCGAAGCCTTTTTATCGATTAATCTTAATATCAATTACAACATTAATGTCAATAGAGTATAAGAGTGTTTAAATTTATGAAATATAAACACTAATATATATATATATATATATATCTGTGATATAAGTGAATGAGATATGTAAGTTACAAACACCAAAATTCATTCTTAAGAATTTTTTTTATTTCTCCTCCCCCCCCCCCCCCCATAATTGAGGTTTTTACTGTGAAAATTTTCTTGTACTACCTTTCTCTATAATTTGCACAAACAGCAAAATTAGAGATTTTATGGGTTTCTTCTTTTTTATAAAATAAATTTATTATGAATAAAGCATTTTAAAAATTCCGTTACAGTGAAAATGTCAAGGAACAAATAGAACTTAAGCATCCGTTTAAGTAATAGAAAATGTCAGAATAAATTATAAAGTTCAGACTCTCAAATAAAAGTAGACCCGCATAGTAATTTCTTGTTATTCTTTGAATATTTTATTACATTTTCTATCATATACCTAGTTAGTACTTTTCGATTCTTAAGCAATAGCAATAGTAGAAAAAGCAACACATGACTTAAATTGCATCATTTTATGTGTATTTCTAAAGACTTATGGAAAAGCTTTTTAATTTGATAAACTGCTGAAAGTAATTTGTTACCTATTCTTTAGTAATGTATGACATGCTATTTTTACAGGAATTGACGAAGTGTTCGACCACATTGTCTCCAGTCTGCTACAACAGAATGACTGTTACAGTAGCTACCACGCTAAACTGGCAATAACTACCAGTGGTATGGGATTCTGCGGCTGTACAGGCGTTAAAAAAAGCAAGAAGTTGAAGTCAGATAAAACAAGATGTTTCCCGTGCTTGCTCATCCGATGATTTTCTTGACATCATCTCTATTTATTGGACTCGAATTCAAATGCCATGTCTGAACTGCGAGACATCTAGCATTTCAAGAAGGCGAGGGATATTTTTTTTACACTACTTGCGAAGGATTTATGGACTTGTAACTATTTCGCATTATGCTAACGCATCTCAAATCCTCCGGTACTGCGAGTAAAAGGCTTCGTGTTGTTTGTTTCATCGTATGTTGAAGTATATCGCTTAACCATGGTTAAAATAAATTTCGGTCGATTTGATATCTTTATGTATTGAATATTTCTTGCGATGCCACTTTCTAAAATATCACTGAATGTTGAAAAATATCAAGGTTATTTTAAGTAAAATGTTCTATCACAAATTCTGTTGTAAGAATAGGACGATTTAAAAGAATTTCAGAATAAGATTCGTAATTTATTTTATGAGCATGATAAGCAGAACATGAAATTCCGATTCGATCAGTGACCATTGATGACTTGAAATATGAGTCTCACAATAGAAAGGTTAACGTTAATCTTAACTCATTAAACCTATATTACCATTAATAAATTTTTCAACTATAGATTATATGATATAAAAATGAAGTACCTATTTAATAATATTTTTTGTCCAGTAATCTGGCCTGTCAGAGAAGAAAATCATCCATTGTACAAAAATACTTTTTCTGTATCTACAACTTTCATTAGTTCCGTTCATATGGGTTCTGCTATGATGCAAATAAATATATACATATATATATATATATATATATATATATATATATATAGCATAGACTCTTGATAATTCGAAACTCAGGGGACCTAGAAGAAAGTTCGAATTGTCGAGTGTTCGATTTATTAAATAATTCCACGTTAGTAGAGAGAAGGAGAAAAATAATCAAATCAGCGAGGTCACAAGCAATTTTTAAAATGCGTATGAGTATGAGTATTACACCTCCGAATCGGGATGTTTGTTTTGGGTACGACATTGAGTAAATTAGTTGAATAAACATGCTTCTAGTTGTGGGAAATCTCTTTAGTGCTTTCGTTTTCTTCCTCCTGCCGAACTACTTACGAGGATTCCATCTTTGTTCTTCTAAATCGTTGATGCTGTAGATAATGGCATTCCAAAAAGGTTTTGGCTGCAATATATTTCTGATCCCCATTTTACACCGCTTCGATGAATTGTTTTTTAAAGAAATCGACAAGGCTATGTATTTTTTTGAAGCACTCATTGCGCTGATGAACGGACTTTAACTAACGCGCTGCAAGTGAATTGATAAGCTGGACGAAAGAAAAATGCATCTACAAAAGACAAATAGACAGAGACGCGTTTGTGCACGTTGTGGCGTAAATGCTGACATTATAGATGAAACACAACTTCGAATTATACAGGCGAGAGCTACCAACTTCGAATTATAGGGTGGCTCTGGTGGCTGGTAGTCATTTTCCCCTCGAATTACCCAGTGTCTCAAAACACATGGGAATTATTCGATGAAACAAGAGTTTCTCAAGGGACAGACCAGCTACTTCGAGTTATCAAGAAATTCGAATTATCGAGAATCGAATTAACGAAAGTCGACTATATATATAATAATAAATAAACAAATAAATAAATGAAATAAACTAAAACTGGTATTTAGGCACTTAGGTGGTAACTATCAGTGTAATATAACCAGGGAAATTCGTGCAATATGATTAAACCTTTTACGTGCAATAATGATCTAAGTCTCCCATTTTTGTTGAGTTGGTGTCATTATTGGGAATCCATAGCAGCTTTGGTGGTAACAAGCTAGAAACCTCCGCTCAAAAATGCGCTTTGGTGATAACAAGCAGAAAAGAACTCGCCGCGTAGGTGAGTTAAGGCGCGTTCTGACGAGACAGTTTTCCCCTGCAATATCTGTCGAGACAGTCACTGTCCATGTCTGAACGAACCCGACAGTCGCTCTCTGACAGTATCTTGCTGAAGCGGTTTCTCGCTGTGACAGTCACGTCTGACCACAGGCGGACACTTTTCAGAGCCTACTGTCGCAAGTTCTCACACCAAGTTGAAGTCCTTGCAACTTTTTCCCGACTGTCTGACATTGACTCCCGCGAAAAATACGCAATTGCTTCGATTAATGTCCTAAAAAAGTTCAATTAATTTCATTATTGTTCTGAAACTTCTGTTTAGTGGTTGATATATTTGGATATTAATGAATATATTCTTTTTTCCTCGCGAAAAACAGCAATTGCGTCGACTTATGTCCTAGAAAAAGTTCAATTCATTGCATTATTGTTCTGAAATTTCTGTTTAGCGATTTAATCTGATAGAAATGAAAGTAACCTCTATTTCTTGGTTTAAAATCCAGAAAATTATGCTTTTAATAAATGCGTAGTTTAGTAGAAACAAATTTATCTATTATATTGAAGGTCAAAGAAAAAAAACAATTCAGAATTAAAAAGTTAATTTAATGCATGGCTTTAAACTGATTATTTATTTAATTTTATTATTTAATTTACTTTTTAATGCTTAGTACTTTAACCCTCTTCCAATGTCAAAATTTCAAATTAATATTAAAAACTGATTATTGTTATCAGTACTTGCAATTATATATGGAACACATTTTCTACTTGTGTGCTCATATTGAAGTATACATTAAATAAGTAATTAATTTTATGTAGCTCTTCAAAACAAATATTTAATGCAAAAATCCTTTTTATTTCTTCGTTAAATAGAAATATTGTCAAGTGCAAACATTTATTTTGAGATAAACTTTTAAAGCTGTCAACGATTTATAGTTTCCTTTTAACTAATATTGTTTAAAACTTTTTATTGTTATCTGTGTTTAATATGTGGGAAATAATATACAGTACAACCCCGATCGGCCATTTCCACGGGAATATTCATTTCATATATGGAAAAATGATGAACGTGGGTCAGAATAACGTCCGAAGAAATCGCTAAACCATTAAAACAAGACGATACCTACGTTAAAATGATGGATGCAGGTACAATGCATAAAGATTTTACTGTATTGTAATTACTTTAAATTAATCCTTTTTATTATGCTATCATGATTTAACAAAAGGTAGCCAACAATTATAGAATTGCAATTAATCTTGTACTTATTACCAATGAAAATTCAACATCAAACTTTGATTAATGTAAAACCTTTATATGTAAAAAAGATTAAAACTTCCTTTAAAACATTTAGAAATTAGCTTTATTGATACGTAGTTAAATTTATTAAACACTTTTGTAGATGAAACCACTATAAAAGGGTGTATAGTTGTAAAGTGTTTTATTTTCGTTTCATTTTGCTTCAAGTAAAAACGTTATATATTTTTTAAAACCTACATTAGTTTCGTGCAAGTAACTTTTAACTGCACTCGCACACAAAACTTTGTGTTAGGTTGTTAAAAAAAAATCTAATCTATCCTGTCATAATTTTAATCTTTTACTGTCAAAATTGTGATCATTTAAAAATCCAATTTTAGGAACTATACAGCGAACTTTTCGTAATAAAAATATCCATTTATTAATTTTGTGCACAATTCTAATCTTTATTTTTTTTTAATTAATCATTCAAATTTTCGGACCTTTTTTACTGAAGTATTATCTGCACTTTCCATAATTAATGTGTCGATAATACTTCAGTATATATACAAATCTAATGTAGCTTAAGAAGATACAAAAGCAAAGAAGTAAATTAAAAAAAAATCAGCAGCAAATACATTGCGACTCCTCAATTTTTTCGGAACAGCGTCTCAAGTACTGCACAGAATGAAGAAACCTTTCTTCTACGTGAGAACCAACTCCGACAGTTGAATGCGAGAATTGCATGACTTTTCCCTCCGCCGACTGTCGCTTTTTGCTGTAGTGTGAACACTCTAGCAAAAACTGTCGGACATTTTCGCGTGAGTTTTCTCGCTCGTCAGAACGCGCCTTTAGTGAGACAAATAGTTTATTGGGGGTCATCGTACAACGAGCATTTCAATTTCAAAGCAACAAGGGACTATTTTCTACATGAATTTAAACTTTTATTTCTTCTTTTTCATAAGGATTTCTGCGACTCAATAAATTAGCCTTTATAAGTAAAAATTTAACCAAATATATATATATATATCTTAGAAATGATTCAAATTTTCACTAATGAAGGGTTGGCTCTTTTCTGTTCTATCCTTAAGTTTGATTATATCGTTAAAAATAAAGAGTAAAACAGAGCAAACAAAAAAAAAACCACATGTACTATTAAAAAAAAAAATTAATAGTTAACGCGAAACTGCGCAATACATAACATTTGTATTGAGTAAAGAAAAAAAACACGATTTTCTTATTTACCTATTGCAGATTTCCTGTTAAAACCTGTAAAGTTTTAAGTTACAAAAGAGCACGTTATGAAACGTCATTCTTCATAGTCTTCATTTTGTTTAATCATTAATGGGTGTGCTATCACTACCTGTTATATTACCAATACCTTTTCAGTCCCATTCCGCTGAATCAAAAAAATAACGATTCAAAATATCACATAAATTTTCACTTAGTATTATTTAAAACTATTAAATTATGTGAAGTATATTTTTTTCATCAGCATGTATTTCTCTTATGTTATTGTACTTAACCCTTTAGGTTATTCATTTTCAAGTTCCTGTTTCTATGAGTTAGCCAAAACAATTTCTTCAGATTTTTACTCCTGTGATCAATAAATACCATTGTATGCCTCTCAAAACCTTTGCTTATTTTCATTTGCATTGTGATCTAATTGCTTTATTATTATTTTTTTTTTTTTTTGCAATTATAAATGATCAAAATCGAGTAAATATTCATTTTTGGCTCATGGTTTATAAATGATATTGTCTTTTGTGATTACTTTCATGTATGTTGTCACATTTCATTATGAACATCATTTGTATCATTTTCTTAAGCTACAAATGAATAAAAACAAAAACAAAAATTTTGTTAGTAGTTCTTGAAATTTTACTCCAACAATGTTATATACAATGGTGCGCATAAATATACACATGAATTCATGTAAAGTCAATACATGATAATACACATTATTTGTACAAAACTCCCATCTGAAACTCTTGTGATTAATGAAAGAAAGCCTTCCATAAAATTAAACTTTAGAAAATATAAATATTTTCTTGTAACAATTCATGCAAAATGTAGAGACAAACGACCTACATTGGATACCCAAAGAACAAGAGTTATCTCGAAATATGAAGCAGAAAAAATTTCAAAGTTCGTCATGCGATGACATTTATTGGGAACCAACTTAAGTAGACAAATTTTATCTGCATGTGAGAATGATATTTTAATAAGGATTTTTCAAACAGTCTGCATGGTCAACAGTATGGAACACACATTCCTATGTTAGACCATACGCTTTCTAAATTCGACCGCCACTAAAATTGTAGGAAAATGTTTATTACACGCATGCAGTGCTTGCTCTCATGCACGAATTTAAGGGAAACCTAGATTGCACTTTTAAAAGTAAAATCTTTAAAATTATATATATATATATATATATATATATATATATATATATATATATTAGCCTCACGTTTTTCAATGTCGACTTCAAATATCGTAGAAATGATTCTGGAGTTAAAATGGATTCTCAAGAACGTGACGAATACGTGAGTAATTCTGATAAACGTAATGAACGTGAGGATGGTCATGATGTCCCGTTCATCACCATTAGAAGGTTACGCAAGCGTATAAGTTATAAAATTGAGCAATTTATGACAAAAAATGTTAATACAGAGTTTTTTCCAAAATTACCGACCGTGTTCATAAATTCCCATGATTTTGTAACCAAAATTTTATCCCGTTTTAACAAATCATCTCTTGTTTGTTGCCATTAATAATTCACTTCTGCAATCAATCCTAAACTTCGTTCTGTTGCTTCAAGGGGTATAAAACTAACGCTGAAGGATTTGACAACTGAACAAACTCTTTAATTGAAGAAATTAAGAGTGAATCATTAAGTGAAAGTGTCGGAGGTTTTCCGAACATGTACAAATTTCATTTTTACCTTATAGCAAAATACATATTCGTTACAAAACTAAGAAGGTGTCTGTAACTGTCAAAAAACTCTTTAAAGGAACCATCGGTAAAAGTTTTAAAATAATCATTTAAAAATACTTCAAAAAAAATTTTAAATAGATATGAAAAAAGTAAAAACAAGATGTTATGTATTTTTACTCATATGATAAACAATTACATGTTTTTATTGATATATGAGCCGTTCTATGCACCACTGAATTAACTCCACTTCTTAAAAATGTTCTTTTTTCTGCTTTAAAAGTGTCCGATTGTCGTGTAGAAAGAGGGAGTATAATGTACTCAACCAAAACTATATTCTAAATTCCTACACTCTCTCTCTCTCTCTACACGTCATTTGAATACTTTTAAAGCTGAAATAAGGAAATTTTTAAAGGGTGAAGTTAATCTATTCCTGCAGTAAACGGCTCATTACATCTCTAGTAAAACCTTTTCAATTTTTAACCCATCAAAAATACCCATAATAATAATAATAATAATAATAATAATAATAATAATAACAATAATAATAATAATAAGTTGCAAAATGTTCGACCAAAGACTTTTTGTCATATAAATAAAATATTTCAATAAGTAAATCAAGTATTTTATTTCATGATTTTCATACGTAAAATAGTTTGATTGGGTTATATTAACACAAATATATTAATAGGTAAGTTAAATCTTTAAATGCAACGAATCTCTAAGTAAATAACAATGGAACTACCCTCCCCTCCAATGGACAAAAAGTACCCATTTTTATTTATTTTATTTTTACGAACATTTGACATCACAGTAAGTTTGATATACTAATTCTGCACTCACCAAATAAAAAAACTCATGTCAAGTGACGTTACTCTATGTTACAAAAAATTATTCGTACAATGTTCATACAAAATGACAATATGTTATTTAGTATGTTCTTACCACACTGTTTTCAAACTAAAACAGCTGAACATATCGATGCTGCATCAGAACATTTTAAAAATATATGCTGCCTAACATGACATTTAACTAGTCTTTGGAATACGTTCAGATTTCAGCTAGCAGCAAGAGGAGGCTTTTTTGCTATCTGTGACTTTTTCCTTCATCTGAACTAGATGCTTTGAAGAATTTCCGTCAAAAGAACCACGCTGGTGATACAAGTTGGCCATTTGCCTGGCAACGTACATAAAAGCATCCATTACGCCTGTTAAATACGAATTTTGTCAGCCATTGAAATACTACACTAATTAAACATCATTTTAAACACTAATAATAAAACAGCAACATCGATAAAAGTTTAAATCTAGAATAAAATAAAATTAGTGTTGATATAAATTGAGAGAAAAAAATATATATAAAATTATCTCGAAAAAAACTATTTCTTGACAAAAGCAAAGCGCAATGAACTTAAGCTAAATAAAAAATGGAACAAATTTTTAAAACTTGGTAACTATAGTGCTCTCATAAGTGGGAGAGGTAAATTCTTTACAACACTGTTAGAAATTTCATCATGAAATTACGGTTAAATGACCGGCAGCAGTCTGTCCATCTAATTCACCGTTAAATTTACGGTTTGGAACATTTTTCTGACTTACGGGACCTAACCATTTAAAATCAGCTTGGTTAAAAAGCCGTAAATACAAAAGTTTACGGTTTTATAACCATTAAAAAATGGTTTTCAAAAAAAGTTCTACCGTTTTTGAACCATTCCGAGGCGTAGAATCTTCGAAGCATGGAAACCGTAAACTAAGCTTGCGGGAATCTTACCCGGTTGTATTTTATACCAATCTTAATCTCTAACCATTCGGCCATCTGCACGACGTAAAGCGGCCGTTTATTTATCAATAAATCTTCTTTTCCAACAGGCAAACTGCCTTAAAATTCAGATTTCAACATTTGATTGGATCCAAAGATATATTTGGTCTAAATTTACTGTATATTGACGAAAATCATTTTATTTGCTGCAAAAATTAAAATACAAAAAAGCTTCAGCAGCTCAAATGATGGGTTCGCTCATTCGCAAAACAGTTCGGGAATTCGATGTCTCCAATTTTTGATTTACGTGTGTATGTGTTTCTATTTAGTAACCACTGCTTAAGCCACTTTTTTTTTCTTCTTTTTTATATACTCATGCAGATTTGAATTGATAAATCTTCATTCATATTTTAACAACAACGTACGACCGGTAAGGTTTCGCAACCAAGATGGACGCCCGATTCTTATTGAGCGCTTGAAAATTACGGTTAGTTAAACGTTCTTTAGGATAAACAGAGAATAAACGATTTTTTTCGCAATCAGCGGTTTGAGTACCATCTTTTTAATAGCTATTCAACTGTTGTAATTAAATATGGTAAAATAACAGTGAAATAAATGGTTGTTTTACTATTTTCTTGCGGAAATTTTTACCAGTGAATCTACTACATATCTACCAAAATAATTCTGAGGTTTTAAAAGTACTGTATGCGATCAGAACTTTGAGTCACGTCATAGTTTTATGTGAAAAATAAACTTGTAGTCCGAATTTACTTTGTATGCAATCATTATTAAGATAAGAACACATTAACTAAAATTAATGGCAATAGTAAAAAATTGCATTTGACTCAAAAATCCTGAAATTTTGCTGAAATTACGTGTAAATAACTACACAGCTGTCAATTAGTCACAAGACAGAAATGTATAGTAAATAATTCTAAAATACTCCGTAAAAATGCGAACAAAACCGAATTTCTCAAAAACTTATGCAGATAATGATTGGTAGTACCACTGCCGAAATGCGGACATGTTACCATACGAGCGCATAAATAAGCGAATGTCATATTTTATCTTCGTCTAAATGATGAATCTTCGTATGTGTCATATTCATAAACACACAAAATTGACTCTGAACATTATAAATCGCGCTCAAAACCGCCAAAGGGGAAACAAAATATAAGTTGGTAGTACAAGGATTAATTTTAAATTAATCTCCTTTTGGATTTAAGGAAATGAAAGGTGTGAAAATAGATATATCATTTTTGTGTCGGAGGATTCAAGTTTATTTTTCACATAAATGTAACAATAAAGTCTAGTTGCATTCGTGTAACAATATAAAAGACAAGCTCCATTCACTTCATGGTCAAGAAATAAAATTTATGCACTGTATATGATTAATTTAATTACGGGAATTACCTTCACTTGTTTTCGCAGATGTTTCAAAATGAAGTGCTCCAATGGATTTCGCAAACTGTGCTGCTTTATGATAACTGACGACCCTTTCCGCTTCGAGATCGCATTTGTTTCCAATTATGCAGATGCAGGCACAATTATTATCGGCATTCTTTTCTAAATCTAAAATATTTTTTTCAAATTTTATAATTATATCTTTATAAAAAGTTTAAACAATGCTAAGCTAAACTCATGTGTTTATAGTTGTTTAATGTATTAAGTATAATAACTGCAGCATAATCAACTCTCGTTTTTAAAAAATAAGTCATTGCTGATTAAACTATACGGAGTGGGAAAAAAACAAAATGCTTCCTCTTATATCGGTACGATTTACACTGCAGTTCGACCACCGAGTTGAGACATCTGCCTTGCAAGAAGAAACCATTTATATTCAAAGGAGGAACTGGTATAAGGAATGTGCCGCACTCAATTCTCGTTTTGTTTCGTTTAGAGTAGTGTAACTTATTTCCTCCGACCTTATTCTTAAGCTCTTGCACTATACGTGGTGTTACAATTCCATTTTATTTTTATTTGGCTTTCTTAATTTAATAAATTTATCTTTTCCTCTTAAAGCAGACGATAACTGAATAAAATTGAAAGTTATCTTTTTTACAAATCGTCTGTTACTAAATAACAGCTACTAATTAAGAAATGTTCTACGATTATGGATGATTTGAATCTGTTTCTGTTGTGCTTCAGCGAATAAAATAGTATAATGTACTCGAGTTTGTGGAAGGGGCATTTCATGGTATTTGCGACATAATGTAGAATCCGTAACAGGTATATATATATATATATATGTATATATATATATATATATATATATATATACCTTTGTAGTTTCTATAAATTTTAAATAAATCTAAAACATTTTGTTGCTAAGACATAATTACATGTAGTCTTAAGACCAAAAAAGATTTTAAATTTGTTTGAAATTTATAGAAAATGCAAAGATATATATGAATGTTACGGACTTACATTACGTCCAAATACCTTGAAATGCTGCGGAATAAATGCATGAAAACCTGTAGGAGGTAATGTGTTTCATGCTTCTTTAGTAAATATTTTTCGTTTGAAGTTCATCCCGTTAAACCTTCATGAGCTCGAACCTGCATTGGTGGCTGGTAGACACCACGTTTTGCTTATAACAGAAAAGCCAACATTCTTATTCTTATGCTAATTAATAAACGCATCTGCAAAACGGACTTCCCTAAAATTCAAATGGATTCGTCCTTTTCTGCCATGCGCAGAAGCGTCCAAGTGTCTCAACTTCGTGGTTGAACTATAATATGGTAAAGTATAATGACTTTCCCTAAAGTATTTTTTTAGAATATATTCTCCTGTAGTATTCAGAATGCAATCAAATTAAGTATTTACACTAATTTGCAATCACGTTAAATTTAATTTATACTGAGAAAAATATTCTACTCACAATTTTGAAATTAATTGTCATACGGTCTTATTTATATATATATATATATATATATATATATATATTTGAATAATTTTGAAGAAAACAGTAATCCATGTCAATCGATGCCTCATTTGTCTTCGCAGCAATGACAAATTAATTTCTATTTCTCTCACGATTACCTTAGTTGAAAGTATTGGTTCTGAATCAATAATGTTTTGCTAAAATTGAAATCTGGAATTGAAGCATTATCATATATAATTTACCAGCTTTTCCATACGAAAATACCTCATTTTGCTATAAAATTTTGATCTCTTTATGTTTAAAGAATTTTAAGAAGTGACTATTGATTATAAAATGGCTCTTTGATGTTTTAAAGTAAAAACATTTAAAGCTTCGGAACTTGTCTGGATTTTATTTTTTAATTTACTATATCTTCCTACAATTTTGTATACTTTCTGAAAACGAAAAAAAGGTAACGAATATTTTCATTTTTCAGAATTTTATCATCCGTCGTTTTTTTTTTTTTTTTTTTTTTTTTTTTTTAACAGCTTAAAACTTAAATGGTCCTTTAAATATTGAATTTGTCCACCCTGTAAATACTTTTTAAGTTATAATTCATCAAATATGTAAGTTCTTTTTTCCTTTTTTATTTCTTTTGGAAAAAATCCAATCAAAATAAAGTGCTGAATAAGATATTAGTTATTTTTAATGTTTCACGTTTCTTCAAAAGCCCCTGTTTTTGTAGGCTTTTTAAGATACCCACTAAGTTTAATTTATCTTTGATTATTAGTGATGAAAAAAATAAACAAACAAATAAAAAGAAATGTGTATTTACTATTCTAGAATGAACATTTTATATGAATTTATAGAAACAATACAGTTACCAAATAAGCAGTTTTCGGACACGAAAATGTTTTGAGGAATAGCAAATTATTTAATAACCTTCAATCCATTTCAGCACATTGTTGAAAGTCTCCATATTAGTGATATCATATACAACTATTGCTAGGTTCGTTTTCCTGTAGTACATCGGAAGCTGAAATGATAATGTAAAATAATAAAATCATAAAATCATAAATTTGATTTGGCTGAATATTAACCATTGTAATCAACATCATTGACTTACTCTTGCATCTTAGGAAGTAATTTTTTGAAAAATTTGTGGAAACATGGAATAAATCGTTTAATACAGAGTACTTATTTTTAGGTATCTCCAGGTACAATAATGTAAAGCTGTTTTCCCCAACGGTGTGTTTTGAGTTAATTGCAAAAAAAAAAATCTACAAAATTTGAAAATTTGGAAAATGTCAGTAGTTTTTCCTTTTAAAAGCAAGGAAAAGCCAAACATTTTCGCATTACACATGTTCTTCTAGGGTTAGTACTACTACTTCTAGCCTTCAGTTTCAGTTAAATTTTCTTTCGGAAGTTGCTGCTTGGTTGAAATAATTTAGGTCAAAATAGCACAAAAACGATTTGAGAGTCACTCTTTATTAACAACTTAAATTAGCAACAATACCACTCCAAAATAGCTATGCAGTCATCACCATAATTTATAGTACAACGAATAAATGTAAACATAACAGCGGGGTCTTGTTGTACCTAATGTATGTTGCTGTACCTAAACAAAAAAAGGCACAATGTTTACTTCTCATGACCTACTTTCATGAATAAAAAAAATCTAAAAAAACAAAAAAATGTCACCGTCAAAATTTTCTGCTTTGTTTGAATCTCGAAATAACGGCTCTTGAGGTGTAATTTTTTAATAAAATCAGCAGACATAATTGTGAGATAGCGGAGACCTTTCTTTATGAAACAACTGAAAGCAGCAAGTTCCGTTTTATAATTATGCAAGTAAGTTTCTCATCACGTATATAATATCATATGCATTCAATGCAAAGTAAAATTTAAAATTTTTTTAATAAAAGTCAAGTGAATGCAAAAAATCACGGAGTTGTTTCTTACCAATGTCCGAAATCTTTCAGATCCAGCTGTATCCCATATCTGAAAGCGAATAGTGTACGAGTCAACATCTCTAAAAACAAAGAAAGAAAAATAAATCTTTAAACTAAATTGCTTAGTTATTCCATTCAAAACATTCTTTCCTAAGTGGAGCTTATATTTAAAGCATAGAATACTTCAAAACAAACTTCTTTAAAAAAGCACCGGGGAAAGACAATTTTAAAATCAATCTTTCAATAGCCAGAAATAGTTTTATAAATCACAATTTCTTTTTCTTTCTAATGGGGCTGCGTATGGTCATTGACCTTTGCAGACCTAGTGCGTACCCCGTAATCGGCATCCATTTTTTTCAAGTTGCACCACTTTTCTCCACCAGACCCTTACCTGTTAGCCGAGGCCTTAGGATTGCTTACGCACGGGGTCTACATGCACATATCTCCAAGTATACATGGTGGTCTTCAGTGGGTATCGAACGCGCGACCTTCCAGGTGGAAGTCCGACGTGCTAACCACTAGGCTACCACGGCCCCAAGTTGCACCACTGTCGGTGGATGCCATTGCCACTGAGAATTTGGACGCTCAGTTTCCCCTAGATGGTGGAACCTGATCTCTCATTTGATGCGACTTGCACTAGGTATTTAATTTAGCTGAGAGTATCCAAGCCAAACGGACACTCAAGGGATCTTCAACATGCCGCACAATCATGCGACATGGGCGCAAATGATTTTCTGCATCTTGAAAATCCACCGACTTCGGCCAGGTCCGAACCTGCGATCTTGGGCGTACGAGACTTGTGTCTTACCACTACGCCACCCTGTCGACTAATAAATCACAATTGCTTTCATTAAAAAACATATTTACAAGGGAAATACAAAAAAAAAAAAAAAAAAGCTGTTTTCTCAATAACACCATCGCTAATTTAAAAGGAAAGCTATAAATGACAAGTGATATTCAGAAATTTATTAATGAAATCTGTTAGTGCACACGGCCACACAATTCTTGACTCAAAATTATGTTACGGGAAATATAGCAACAGATAATACAGATGATTGGAAAGAGTTAAGTACTATCTCCTTAAAACACAAAAGCGTTATTTTCTGTTAAACGAGATTTAAAATAAAAAAACATGTTCAGGATCAGGGCAGAAATAAAAAATATTATGTACCTTTGTGTCTTTTTATTATTATTATTATTTTAATATTAATTGGAAAAATTCAATTATTATGTATTAAAATATAACTTTTAAAATGATTAAAAATATATTTGCAAAAAAGTAAAACTTTGAAAATGAAATAATTGGAAGTGGACTTACGACATGCGTAAATGTGTGTTTTCTAGTCCTCCGTTCTGTCTTTTACAGTAACAGTGTAGTCAATTTAACAATTTCAAATGAACATCAAGAGCCTTCTTAAAAGTTTTACCCCACTACAATTAACAATTGCCTCCGGTAAACTATTCCAACTGCCTGCAATCCTATAAGAGTAGTAATTTTTCCTAATTTCAAGATTAGCCTGAGATTTGAAAAGTTCAAGAAAGAACAAGTTATGAAGGGAAGAATGTTGTATGGAAGAGGGCCAAACTTGCATGACCCTCAACAACAGCGTTCACCTTGCTTTTATTTAACAAACCAAAAAAATAAGTCTACAATCAGTTTAAATTTTTTCACACCATACACCGTTAGAAATTTCATCATGAAATTACGGTTTAATAGCCGGCAGCAGTCTGTCCATCTAATTCACCGTTAAATTTACGGTTTGGAACATTTTTCTATCGTTACGGGACCTAAACCATTTCCAATCAGCTTGGTTAAAAAGCCGTAAATACAAAATTTTACGGTTTTATAAAAATGGTTTCAAAACTAAATTTTTACGGTTTTTGAGCCATTTCGAGGCATAGAAACCGTAAACGAAGCGTACGGGGGTCGAACCCCGGGGTCCCCAACCTTGCGCTCTAGTAATTCGGCTATCTACACCACGCAAAGCGGCTGTTTATTTATCAATAAATCTTCTTTTCCAACAGGCAAACTGCATTAAAATTGAGATTTCAGTTTTTGATTGGATCCAAAGTCATTTTTGGTCTAAATTTACTGTATATTGACGAAAATAATTTTATTTGCTGCAAAAATTAAAATACAAACAAGCTTCAGCAGCTCAAATTATGGGTTCGCTCATTCGCAAACAGTTCGGGAATCCGATGTCTCCAATTTCTGATTTACGTGTGTATGTATGTGTTTCTATTTAGTAACCACTGCTTAAGCCACTTTTTTTCTTCTTTTTTATATACACATGCAGATTTGAACTGATAAATCTCTATTCATATTTTAACAACAACGTACGACTGGTAAGGTTCCACAACCAAGATGAACGCCCGATTCTTATTGACTACGAGACCTTGTCGCGCTTGTAAATTACGGTTAGTTAAACGTTCTTTAGGAGAAACAGAGAATAAACGATTTTTTTCACAATCAGCGGTTTGAGTGCCATCTTTTTAATGGTTATTCAAATGTTGTAATTAAATATGGTAAAATAACAATAAAATAAATGGTTATATTACTATTTTCTTACGGACATTTTTATCAATGTAACATTTAAATTAATAATGTACCAAAGTATTTTATTGCATAACTTTTCTCCAAAAACAACCAGAACCACGTATGAACTACTAAATAGTTTCTCCATTCAATTACCGATAGCAGATGACGAAAAATATTTCGAGTAAAGAATGGCGCAGTCAATTGACGGTTTTCTTATGACGTCTGTGAAAGAACTTGTGATGATGTTTCTATAAATAACTAACCCAAGAAAACAAAAGCCGGATGACAGTACACACGCTCGTCGTGATGTAGTTTTAGTAGCGTACAATTTTCGCATGCCTCATAAAACCTAATAAAGCCCAGACCGAAATTTCTGGAAAATTCATTAATCTCTTTCCATTTTCTTAGGTTTGAATATTTTCAGTTATTATCTTTTTGTTTCATCTCAGCATTTGCATTTTAATAACGTTATTTTTTCATTACTTTGTACGAACATCAACAGTTATAGTCTCAAATGTTTCCAGACATTTTCATTAGATCGGACCATTGTAAGGATTTGACAAAAGCGAAGAGAAAATGATTCTTTGTAATTTGTTACATGAAGTATAAAGTGACGTAGATGAGTACAGTATGGTAAAATCAAATACTTATACTAAAAATGTAGACTTAGCATTTTTTAGTAACATTTGAAAGATAAAACAAACATTTCATAAAGACATATTCAGAAAGGAAAAATTCAGCGGAAATGTTACCTGTATCGCGAAATAAGGCTGTTCTCTTACGGGAGAAAATTGTCTCTAAAATCAAGTTTTAGCTATGAGCATCCTTGTAAATATTTGCTTCTTTTGTTTTTCCTTCAATAATTATTTGCTTTAAAACCTAGCAACCGATCTTTGCATGGAGGTCAATGTGTCTTAATGAGACGCAATTTTTCTTTTTTGTCTCACTTGGGGAATATTTTATTACATTTAGGGCAGATTGACATGTAAGGAAACTGAATGTACACATTTTTTAGATGCTAAACTGTTTTGAAAGAATTAAATTTTTAATTTTAAAATAAAAACTGTTTCATCATCATCACATTTAGGCCTTTTTTTGTCAATATTAGGGCAGTTTTACCTAAATAAGACATCTAAAGTGCATAAATGTGACAATGGATTTAATTCATCTTTAATAAGTCAATTAGTTTACTTTCATATTGGATTTTTAACTGTGAACAATAGTAAATTAAGGAAAAAATATGTCTAGTAATTCATATTTAAAATACTTTTCTTTCACTTAATGGTGTCTGATTTACACTGACGCATTTAGAGTTTCGACACAGTTAGGAAATGTTGGGAGAGGTCGATAATGCAGGGGTGCTAACCCCCTCAGAACGATGGCACATCCCTCTCCCTGCAAAAACTACCAAACCCCATAAAACAATGACCCCCTAAATTGGCCAAACAGTCGGCCAAGCGCCCCCAAAAGCCGCTGAAAACAACACCCCCTGAAATTTCAATTGGCGCAGTTTGTGCCATGATGCCTCCGCTCTGTTGGGTACACCCTGGATAATGAATGATATTTTTGCAACAAGAAGTACTACTACGAAAAACACTTTAAGGAAAAGTTCTGCTTTTGGTTCCTAAAATGCAAATGTTTCATTATGTTGCATTTATGTATGCTTGTTTCAATAAGATTATAAGTAAAAGAATTTTGTTTAATTTAGGGGTCGCCGTATTTAGGCACATTGAACTTATATATTGTTATTTAGCTAAATCTAATGTGCTTATAATGAACAATAAATAATTTATTTAAGGACACCTGTTAAATGGTCCTTAAATTTAAAAAAAAAAATGCTTTAAGAAAAATTGAGACATGTTCTTCTTACTTAGAGAAGAATAGTGGTTCTTGAGAGCAGAATACTGGTTCATTTCAATTTCCACAACCTTCGTAAAGATAACTTTTCAAAATTATAACTTTCAAGAAATTTCGTAGAAAATTATTTCTATAACATTACGACGAAAATTACAATTAAATCCATTGTTGTCTTGACATAACTCACTGCTTTTAAATAATCATACTCACATAATTTTGTAGGTAAATGAAGCCGCAACAGTTGAATTAACTTGATTTCTGAACTGCTTCGTGCAGAGTTGATGAATCATGGATGTTTTTCCCACACCTTTACGGAAAGAAAAAGTTGGACCTGAGTATAGTTAACTTATCATTTCTATACATTTACATCAGCCATACTAAACCTGCTCCCCTCTGAGCTTTTGCGAGTGGCCCGGTAAAAGCAGTAAATAAAATTAACAAATCGTTATATAAACTTATTTATGTGCAAGTTCACCTTATGAAAAAGCACTTTTTCCCTTTCCATAAGCAATTGAAATTTGTTTTGATCTTGAAGAGGACCGTTTGTTAGATGAAATTCAGAAACAGAATCAGAAGAACACATGTGAATTTTCATAAATTTTTATTTTGCGGCTCGCGTGAAATAGTCGTCATGTGTATGTAATCCAAGTTGAAAAAGATTGAGTATCACAGATTTACATTATCATACTTTCTTATGGGGAAAAATGTTCTTTCGACGGAAAAAATTCACAAAATTTCATAGAAATTACAAGTTTTGACAAGTATTAAGAAAAAAAAAATTTTAACGTGCTATTGAGGGTTCTTTATATATATACAGTAAATCTAATCTTCTAACGGACACCCTTCAAATGCGCACACCCCTATTATCTACTCTCTACCTCCTCCCCCGAACAGTTTTTAATTCTTGGAGAGCAAAGTATTGAACCTAAAAAACTAAACAAACTCCTCCTTTGCGAACACCTCTCTATTACGGACAAATATTTTTGTCCCGCTGGTGTCCGCTACAGAGGAATATTTCTGTGTATATGTGTGTGTGTGTATTTAAACAGATGGTTAGAAAACAAAATACTGTTTTTCCTCTGTAATTTGCAGTATCTCCTTACTGTTTCTAGTTAGAATTTAATAAAATATATGGCGGAAATGTATTTGTCTTGAACCTATTTCTTTATTGATCATGAAATATATTATGCAGAATGGAAATGTTCCACACATTTATTCATATCACACATAGTATCCTTTCCCCCCAGCTAGCCGGGATGTAATGATATCATTACATCCCGGATAGCTGTGGGGAAAGGATCCTATGTGTGACATGAATAAATGGATTAGTTCACTGTTAATATTTGAAATTAAAACTTCCAAAAAATTCCCATGATGACTTGAGTAGCGAATAAAACGACCTTCAAAATACATATATCACACACATGTCTTCTTGCGACTAAACTTTTATCGAATAATAAAAGTAAATATATTTTAAAGAGACCATTTTTCGGTGGTTTTCTTCTTAAATCATTAAATAACATCATTTTTTGAACTTTTATTTACATTTCTTACGTGTGTGTTTTTTTTTAAATTAAGATACATATTCCATTACACTGCGAACTTTCGTAGTAAAAAAGTATCGCATAAATTAATAACTATTGTATTCATACGATTTTAAGTTATTTATCTACATGAACATTCTAAGAGCTCCTGTTGTCAAAACACAACAAACGAAACAAACGTATTATGTCAAGAATCTTGTCAATGTATAAAACAAAAAAAAAAAAAAAGTTTTAGTTATCCTTAGCTTATACATGGATAAACAACCACTTATTTAATTGCTGTTTTCTTCCGTTACATGACGATAAAAACAAAAACGAATATAAAACTTTTACAACTTTTTTCAGTTTTATTACGGATGAAATGTTGTTAAATCATTGTTTCTCTTGACAGAAAGACATTTAAAGATGATTCAACAAAATATGCCTCTTTGCTCGTCGATAATGGAAAATAATATTGAATGAAAATAGCTTAAATTTTTGCAGGTAGATCAAACAAGCAGTAGAAAATTATTTTCTTGAGCACAGTGAAACAGTGCCTCAATTAATTATGTGCTAAATTGTTATTACTTTTAAAAAATAAAAAATAAATACATCAATAACTTTAAGATAAAATTTGAAGCCGTAGAATATAAATTGGAAAATTTTCTGCAAATATAAAAGCCTTTGTTAAAAGTTAATTATGTAACTACATTTTAAGGATAATTATTTATATATGTGTTGTGCTTGTTATCTATTTTCATACTGTTATTTTTTATTTTCATGCCAAACTCAAAAAGCATCTATATGTCGTCGATATCATGTTTTGATGTAGCTGTGCACAAGTAGTTTTTCATAAAAATATTATTTAAAGAACACTTATCTCAATCCACTACTTAACCCCCCCCCCCCCCAATAAAGATATAAACCGAGTTAATTTGTTATACTCAATGTGTGCAATTTCTTTTAGCCTGAGATAACTTAACCCTGTCATGCATGCATTTATTTATTTGTGTTATAAACAAAAACTTCATATGCCGCAAACTAATTTAGCCTCTCAGGATTGTTGTGTAATAATTAATTTTTAGAAATTTTGTCCTGTATAGTCAAAAATTCGTGTTCTTGTATGAAGACGTTTTATGCTTTTTTGCCATATTTATTCAATGTAATAACAAACGTCTCAAAATTGAATATTCAAACTTCATTTATAAGGAATAAGAAGCTGTAAAATAATAACAAACTCTCCAGTAATGTAAAACACGCTTCAAAATAACTAAACAGAATTTGATTCGAAACTAAGATTTTCTCTTCTTTCTTGAATCCTCCATGGACTCCCAAATATATCTTAATCTTTTAACAATCTGGAATACCCTATGAAACATTTTGTGGTTTCCTAGAATTGTTTGGAGTGTCTAGATGAGGACGACATGCAAATTGCAGCACAAAAACGAACCTGCACAAAAATTTGAAGCGAAAATGTATGTCACCTCATATGAGGCTTTCATGCATGAGAGGGTTAACTAAAAAATAATATACTTCAAATCAACAATAAGAAATAACAATTTTTCTGCAGATAGTTGAAAAAATAATTTGGTTGCTAAGTGGTTAACCAACATTTGCGCCAAATAGAGACACATTGGTAACAATTACAGAAGCATTTTTTTTTCAACTACGATGCCTGACATTATGCTGTTATAATCATAAATTCAAGGCAAGAACTGAATTGAATTTCTGAAAATATTTCTTATGCATGCAACCATCAAACTTCAACTAATCTTCTCTGACAGCATTTAATGAAATTATATTTAATTTCTGCATCTGCTGCACATTGGACTTTTATGATAAATATAGACACATTGTTAAATAGTATGAAAGCATTTTCTTAAATCTAACTACTTAACATTTTGCACTTTTAATAATAAATTGAACCAAGAATTCAACTAAATTTTTTGCTATAAATTCATCGATACAAAAACACCTTTAACTCTTCTTCGTCATTGTAACTTATTTGTATGGCATGCAGTTTTGAATTTTTATTTTTACTTAATTATTTTACATTGAAAAATGCTCATTTAGAGACAGTCCACAGCCCATTTCTCCTACATATGCAATGAAAATACTCTTCACAAATTATGTAATTGATTTTAAGATCATACTTTATGTCTTAAGCGTATTTTATCTTATGAGATTTCTGAAATAATACTAAACAAACAATAATAATAATAAAGTACTGTATAAAAAGACTTACTTAAGTCGCCGACCACAATGGTTTTCACATTAAATGAATTCTTCATGTTTGACTGATCTGCGGATGGTTTGACAGAACGTTTTTCAGACAGTTTATTATGAAGAAAACTTTTTTTCTTCTTTTAACAATAGACAACTCCACACACCTGCAGCGGCTCCACTTTCACAAAAACTGCCCTTGAAATAATTAAATTTCAACAGGTTTCACCGTAATTTTTGAGAATGGAAAGAAGTAAAAGGATTGTTTTACCCTCAAAAAATCAAGTTGCTACACAATCCAAAAAAGTTTTGCAGCTGACAATAATGCTTTTATGAACAAAAAATAATATAACGACATAGAGTAGAAAAAATACAATCTTCAATCACTTGAAAAAAAACAGACAATGTGGATGAGTATGAAAGATATCGAGTCTAAAGTGCTTCTGCCGAGCTACTGATTTGATTATTCCGCTCATGCTCATATATCAGCTGTTAAAAGGTTCAAAACGACTTTATATTTTATTTTCAGCGGTGAAAGATTGGACAGTTTAAGCGCTCAAAAAGTTATATCTTATCAATCTCGTTCGACTCATCTGGTGATAAAAATCTTTAAAATACCTCATCGATATTTGATAATAATTAGTAACGTCAGTTTGTAGATAATGTTTGTACACAGATAATGAGAAATACCTATTTTTGCTTTCGTTTCTCTGCGTTGGAATGCTTGTTTGAAAACTAAGATTTAGAAGATCAGCTTTCTCATACCTTCGTGATATTTCTTTCTTTAGCCTCTTGTCTTTCACGTTTTCTTCTGTTTTAACCGCTAATTATTTATTATTTCTCTTTCCTTATTCTTTCCTTACCGCATTTAGTTGGGACTAGTTCAAAGTTTTCTTTATGCTAGGCCTTTGCATCTGAAAACGCTGTCTCATCAATTTATGGAATCATACGGGCAAAGGTTTAAAAATTACCCTCAGATTTTTTTTCTTCTCCCCAAAATGTCCCATTTCATTCTCTTGGATGATATCAGATGTTTTAACCTTTACCTCCAAAGTCATTAAAGTAAATGTTTTAGGCGTTTGTCTCCGAAATAAAACACTTATTCAATGTTCATCAAAAAACAGCTTTGATAAAAATTAGCTTTTTTTAAAAATTATCTTGTTGAAATAGTAAATAGAAATTATTTTTTTCATCATAAAATAAATGCAGTTACTGCTCGTTTACGAAAGCCGTGACTACCGTAACCGAACGATTCTATTCCGCAAAGGAGGGCATACGCTGAGATGGATTGGACTGTTTCTAAATTTACATTTTTGGCACGCATTCGTTTTTTTTCCCCAATGTTGATACATTCCATTTTTGAGTGGAATCTTTAGCACACACACAAAAAAAAAAGAGAAAAAGAAACAATAAAGAACACATCCGATTTATTTACTCTTCAGGAAAAGTAAAGATTTCCTCCCCCCATATTGATTTCTCCTCTCACCAGTATTTCGATGAAATCGAAACAGTCCTGACGCATGCGCAAGTTCAAGGAAGGTTTTAGCACTCAGTAAAGTCTTTTAGACAAAGTTTTCCAGAATAGGAGAGCAGAGACCATTTCGAATACTACTAATAAGAGCTTGTGCCCGGTCGCCTTCTGCACTTGGTATGCATAGACTATGCTGGTAGTTTAACAATAACGATTTCTTAAAGATAATTTTTGGATAAGAAAATCAGACAGTAAAATCTCTTAAACAAAATTTCTCAGTGTAAGAGGGCATCGACATTTTCAAAAACTTCTAGTAGGAGCTTGTGCCCAGTCACTTTCTGCACTTGATATGTATATGGCATTATACTAGTAGTTTAAACTATCGCAATTAAAAATAATTTTCGGAAGAAATTGTAAAAAAAGAATACCTTACATTAGCGAAATTTCGAATATAGAAAATTGCGAAGTAAGCCTGTGAGAAAAATAGAGAAGCAGCTTTGATCGTCTGATTTCGAGTCCTGCGTAATAACTTGTTTGCCCAGTTGTTTATAGTGATCAAAATGCTTAACCCAAAAAAGGCAAACAGTTAAATATGAAATTACTCCCTCTTGCGAATGTATTGCATTATTACCACTCCATGAAATACCTGCTATAGTCCGCACCTCACGACCATGATAGTTCATTATAAACTCACATGTAAGGTACACTATGCTTTATCACTGAGTATCACCTTTTGAAATTTAGTGCCCCTGAAAGAGAGAATATTGTTTTAATTTATGAAAAGGATCAATATTTCTTATATAATGAAATATTTCAGAAATATATAAAAAAGTGTAAAAGTTTTCTAATATCTTTATGGACATAAAATGTGCACAGTAACATGTTCTTAAAATAATTTTAACTTTTATTTGCATTTGAAATTTAGTTTTACTATTTCACTAGAAAATACTTTCTTATTAAATAGTCATTTTAAAAAAAAATAATAATTTGATATCTCCCATACTTCAATGAAATACCTAAAATATCCAAACGAAAATCTAATTTTATGATCGTTTCTGACAAAATATACAGATAACCTGATAAACAAAATGGGTGAGATCATTACTTTTTTGTTTACTCACTTGAACAAGGAGGGAAACATAAAACGATATTTTTCAAGTAAACAGATATCATACGTTGTATTATTTTATTATCAATGTTTGTAATTGCTTTGAGAAAACTGCATTTATTTGTTTATCTATTTTTTCTATTTGCAACAAAAGGTATACAGCGTAATGCTTACGATTTGAGAAGACAAAAACAGTCAGGTTTCTTCCCTCGCTAATGGAAATTGAAATTTTGAGAGATCATTTAATTCGCTCTCGCTGTATATACATAATATATATATTTGTACATACTGTATGTTTGTATATCATGTTAGGTACTGATTTATTTCTATGGATATTTTTTGTTTTCTTTAAGCTACGGAGGGAGGTCATTAAATCCTTATCCCGCCCTTTAATGACGGGTCTGGATGAGGAAGAAGTTAATGATGACAGTAAAGAGAAAGATGTCAGTGGCATAAGATTCGCATATTTCTGAAAATCTATTTTACTATTTAAAATGACTAAAAAATGCTTTTATTTCTTTAAATCATTCTTCAAGTTTAGTTTAGTCCCCCCCCCCCCTCAGAAATTAAAATTAAACTTTTTGAGTGCGTCTTTTACACCGGACAAGACGTTAGAAAATGGTACATTTACAGGCACGATCCGAACTACTGGGGGATTTCTGCGTTAAAAAGTAAATCAAACAGAGCTTTTACAAAAGTGTAAGAGCTTAATTAATTTTTTTCTTTCAAATTCAAACTATCAGTTTCTTATATTTAAGTTTTATTACAGTGAATTCACATTAAAATATTTCATACAATTTTATCTCCATAAAGAAATTTATACAACTTCATTTTACAACTACAACATCTTTCAGTAACAAATACTAGCTAGTTTTCTAGAAGTTATTAAGTTTGGAACGCTTTCAACAATTTTCGATAGCAATACATTCTACAACAGTAATTTTAACTACAATTTTCAGTCTCTTTATTTATTTTTTCAGTACATTAAACTTCAACAGCTGCACGTTCAGAAATCAATATAATCTGTCTAAAAATTATTGTTGAAGTATGCTAAAATTGAAAGATACGTAAAAGCTTCTATTGTTCATATTTTGTTGACAGATAAGGGTTGTTGTCGATCAATTAATGGATAGCATAAAAGCATTTAAGGGAAACCAGTGCACAGTGAGATAAAGCGATTTTTCGGATTTTTTATACGAATCGAGATATGGCACTAGGTACCCATCGAACTGCAGCAATTAGCCAGGTGGATTCTGGAATAGGAACGCTGTGCTTCAGTTTGCCATCAATGATCGTCCGAATTTCCTATATTTTAAATCTTTTATGTAACGTTTACTGCTCTTTTTCCTACATCACACCCTACCAAATGGTATGCAGATTAGTCACGTAATAAGAATTTCCACGAATAAAAGACTTTCAAATATTTTATTTTTTGTCGGATCAATTTTTAAAGGCATTCAGTAAAGATAAAAAAAGGTGGCTAATATTAACTATTCATATAGAAAATATGCATTTACAAGTGAAATTCGCTTTAGAAAATGACAAATGAATATTTCTATTTGCAAAAATTATTACACGTTCAGAATTTTGTACATATGAAATATTTATCTGCATTTCGTACAAATTTAAATGATTATACAGTTACAAATCTTGTGATACCAAAACTTTGGTAGTAACAAAACAATAACGCGTTGAAAGAGCATATTTACCATAAGAACAAATTTTTTCCTTAAATTAGCTCTTTCTAACTAGATTTCTAATATAGAACAAAGAAAAGCTTTGGATTTCAAGCTTTCAGTGTTGGCGTTTTCATTCCACTGATTAGAAGCAGTGAAAAAAGTCTTTGTAAACCGTGAGATTTTAATTTTAGTCCATTCTCTTCTTGCCGTGCAAATATGTCGTGCATCGCGAAATCTGAGTTGCTGAACAGGAAATGGTGACTTAACAAAATCTGAATATGAAATGTATTTCATAATTTTAAATTTTACTTTTATATCAGGAATGGTGGAGGTTTTCTCTTCATTAGGTTCTACTTCGTATTGTACAACAATTAACTTTAACCGTTTAATTCGGTGCCGAAACGCTGAAACTATATATAAAATTAGAGCAGACGTATTTTAGCTTAGACATAACATTCCACGTTAAATGAAACACAAATAAACAGACATCCATTGCATTCAGCAGGTTGAAGCTTCTTAAACGATAAAAAATAGATATTCAAAAATAAGGAAAAAGTACTCATACTATACTCATTTTTGTATATATACTTATTTCACTACACTCATTTTTGAGCATTTTCCCAATTCACTATAGCTACGAGTAACGAAGTCTCAATAATTTTGAAAAACACAAGTACTCATTATTTTGAATACATTCTAGATATCAAATGCTAGAACTTATCATCTCAAATGTAAATATGTCTATAAATTAAAGATGAGAACTTTTGATTTTAATTAAATGAATTATGCGTACTATGTAAGTGAAACTATTTTAAATTAATTGTTATTTTTGTATCAGTTGAATGTTTTGTAAGTAATTTAGGACATATCTGGAGTAATTGGGGTTATCTTTGGCGCAGTTACAATTTTGAAAAACACAAGTTCTTATTATTTTGAGTACATTCTGGATACCAAATTGTTTCAAATATAAACAAACATGTTTAGAAATTAAAAATGAGCGCTTTTGATTTCAATCAAGATATTAGTACAAGAACGATTTTAACAAGCCTATTATGAGAGTTGAGGCAGAATGTGAAGTACCAAAAAAAAATGTTTGAAAAATCTTTCTAAAATTCACTTTTCCTCCATAGGCACAATGTAACCTAGAAGAATGTACTTTCTTCTCTTAAGAAGGTAGATAAAAGAAATATCTTCATGTCCAATGAAAATCCCTAAATCCTGAAGAATTTAGGGATAAACATTATTCAGATTCTGTTTGTGCAGCTGTGAATAATAATCCTCATGTTTTCTGTAAATAAGAATGCCATCTTTCCGATACAAGATATAAATATCTCAGTAGTTAAAGTTCGATACAGTCAAGTGCCCATACTTGGGACAGTTTTGAACCTTGACTTTTAACTCCTTAACGCATTTGCACGTGTCTGACACGGGCGAAAGTTACCGGAAAATTTGCCCATGCCCGTGCGTCATTTTATTTCTAATGCTCGTCTGAGATCCGTTCACACTTTTGTTTGTATAATGTTTTTCTTCTATGTAACTTTTACCCCACCCCCCGCTCCCTAGTCATCGCCCACAAACCTGAAATTGCAAGGAATAAGTTACACTATACTAGTTTTTCAGAAAAAAAAAAATTCGTGCTTTAAGGGGTTAATAGCACTTTAATCATAAGTTTTAAAATTGAAATAAGTGTGCTATTTTTAGGAAGAGCCTCAGTATTTTGCCAAACAATATGTGTGTCTCACCCTGTAGACAAATTCTAAACACTAAATGTAACTTAGTTTTGAGCTCTACTGTTCATCCAAATGGTGAACGGAGTCGAAATTTGTTTAAGAAACTTCGTAGTCCAACGAATGCCCTATAGCAAATCAGCCCCTACTACTTACGTGATCAAAAAATTCTGTTTCATTTTCATCGTTTTGTTTAATGCATTAAAAGGTTATAATGCAGTTCACAACATGTAACCTGCACACTGAAAATAAGAATTTGAAAACAAAATTTCTGCCTGAAAAATAACGAGTGAATGACATTAGCAGCTGAACAAAGACAGAAGTAATATAAATCGATTCTCTGAAGCAAATAAACAAGAGAATAAAATGTAATAATTTCTTATTTTGGAGCAATTTCTAGCTACATACATAAAACAATTAACGTTCGTTTCATCCCACCTGCAATGTAACAGCTTTATAGCATTCTCAGAAAACTACACGAAAAACCCCAGTAGAGTGAGCATTGTGAACATTAACAACCTTTTGTTAAGGTTGAAATAGCAAAAATAAAAGCAGAGAAAAAAGTGAGGCTCGTGTTGTAGCAGTAAAAAGAAATAAATACTGTTTATTTGTATTTTTTATTTCTGCAGCAGCGCGTTTTTGGTCAAGATCAAGATCGTCCCAATTCAAGGTGAATGTCGCTAAACAAAGGATAACAATATATTTCAAATCATAAATTTATGAGAAAATTTCCCATGAAGACTCTTCGCTCGTGGTAAACTGCAAGTTAAAGCACATGATATGTTGCGCGTGAACATCTCACATAATTTATCTCCGAGTAGCAATGATTTCGCTTAGCATTTAAATGATATTAACAAGTGCAAAGATTACTTTTAAACGTCCGTTTGGACATTTAAGCTGTGCATTTTGAAAAAGCATTATGAACATTGTTGGCTGGACTGTAATTTACTGAGAGAGCTTAATTTATGAATCTCAACAATTCAGTATATTTATACCTCGATTGTTAAAAATTCCAAGAACATAAATATATATTTTTAAAAGTATGCCATTGTGTGTATGTGTGGAAATAATAAAAACAATATAATTATCTAAACTCGTTTCTTTTACAATATTTTACGTTATTCTCAGGGATCGTATTATAATAGACATTCAAATACAGTTGCCTTAGTTGCCTTAGAATACAATACAATACTTATAATACAATAGTTGTCAAAATAGTAGCCTATACGTCAAAAATAGTAGCCTCTACAATTAGAGAAGTAAAAAATTTAATAATTTCCATAATAAAATTAATATTCTTGCCATTATAATTCTTATTTCAAATTTAAAGTTTTGATTTTAAAAAAAAAAGTTTTTTTTTTTTCAATCAACAGTATTCTAAGCTTTCCAAATTCGTTTAGCAATACGTTTCAAACTTGCAAATAATTTCAATAATATTAAATGATTCAAATGATTTATTATGTAAATTATTGTATTTCATAAGGTACAGTACCAATTTAAGTAAAATCCCAACAATTTAGCAAGCTTTTAAAGATAGCAGCAAATATTATAAAACATAAACAGTGTGCTAGAAGGGGTAACCTGGGGATCCCTTTATAACTAAATTTTCAAATGAAATATTAAAATTTAAAAAAAACAAAGAACATAATATTCAATTTTAATTCCCTCAAAACAAAATGGCGGAAAATTTTCTGATCGCTCAAAAATGATAAAAATTGATTTAAATACGCAACACTCATTCTCCTCTCCACCACACGATTTTCTCTTCAAAATAAATAATTAAATAATGATAAGCAATCACAAGAAACTTTTTTTCTTTTTTCAAGAGTCTTTTTTTCGCGGCTAAAGCGTTCGTGTAAGGAACGCGTAAAACATGTGCTTTCCGGTGATTCATTCTCTTCCAACTCAGACTCTATTCTTTGTTGAGTGTCATGTGAAGAATGAACCTCTTGATTTTGATGTAAAGAAATCTTAACACGGCATCTTTTTAGTAACCCATTCATTTCAGATCGAATATTTTCTTTTTACTCGTAAAGTTGAAAAATCTATAGCGCCAAAATGTCTCACGCCATTTTGAAAGTGCGTTGTTGTATTTTTTATTTTTTCCTTAAGCGTGAGAAATCAAAATTCACATTTTAAAAGGAATGAAAACAAAATTTAGTGAAAGAATTTAAGATTGAAAACGTTCATTTTTTGCACAATTATTCCTTTTTCCGATCGCGATTTTTGTAGAATTCGTTTTTACCTTTGCGAATTTTGTTATTTGGTGCTTCTATTTCTTATTTATAATTTCAATAACGATACAAGTTGAGGGGGTGGATATTCGTTACTATCACTTTCAGGAAATTCAAGGAAAAGAGAGGAGAGGACGCTTATTCGATCGGGCGCCGCATGTTAACAGTATTTTTCGATATACTCACGGGCGCGTTTCTGAATTTATTCCGGGAGGGACCTTCCTCCCCAATACGCATCGGCTCCCTATCAACCACCGTCTCTCGCGATCTATTTTTTTAATGATAGTAACGAGATATAGGGGACAACAAAAAAAAACTTTTAGTGAAAGAGTATACAAAATCATAATCAGCACATGCAGAATCCTATTTAGGGGCAGTAGTACAAAATACTACGCACATCGTCACCTCCCCTCCCCTATAAGCAGATCAACAAAACCAAAGGCTTCTGCTCCTATCCTAACTAGAAAATGTAATGACTGGAAATGTTTGGGTTAACCAACAAATTGCGCAGCCCTTATCGATATACACTAGTAGAAATCAAAATGACTAATAAATATACACTCCAACTTTCAGAGAAGCTTCGACATACTTTTTGCAGTCAAAAGTGGAAAAACTTCTGCCGATTCGCTACAACGACAGCGAACGCTTTGCCCACATAGGCAAGTCACGATTGTTACCCTTTGTCACTAACGTTCTGTCTGCCTGTCTGTTGTTGGAGGGGGGAGGGGGGGGGGGAATGCAGCGGTTGTCAATTTCGTTGAAATTAAAGATTAAGCAAAATAACAGAGACGAGAGTTTCACCTTTTATTCAAAATAATCGCTTTTTCAAAACTAAATACTAAAGTTGTCGATCTACCGAAAACAGTCGCTTTTAAGCCAATTTTTATACAAAATAGTCTCCCGAAGTCGATTTTTGCAGCAAATAGTCACCAGTAGGAACCCTGATGTATTCCATATTTATCTATATAAATTAAGTTAGAGGCTATACTTGTTGCAATCAAAAATATGGAAAAAAATTACATTCCAGCATTTTTTTTTTTTTTGGTTTTAAGCATATTTTTCCAGTCACTTTTGCATCCATGTTTTTTTAACTGCAGCTTTTTGTACTAAATGTTTATTACAAAGCATTTACCCAAATGGCTGAAAACTTTTACATAGTACGGAGAAAATTCTCCTGAATGAAATTGTCATTGTTAGGGAGAAATAAACACTAAAATAATTTTATTACATGTTTTAGCAATGATATAATTGAGTATTATTTCCTAGTATTAATAATTTTTAAAAGATTTTCCATTTTTTTTAAGAACGAAAAGAATTACTTTCGATGCTCTTATTATAAATGAGAGGGAGGGAAAAAAACTCTCCTGTTTCCAAAATTGAATATTTTAAAAAAAATTTTATTTCGAAACATAAAAAAATAATTTACCACAGCTATTAGCATAATAATTTAATTTCATAAAATTAAAATAATATTAGTATACTAACTAATTATTGTTAGTATATTAATTAACTACAAATACTAATAATATAGTAGTAATTATTATTATAAGTAAAATAAATTTCTAAAAACATACTAGAGGAGGTCTCCACCATAATAAATCAAAACTAGTGCTGCCATCTACCTCAAGGAAACAAAACTATAAAAGGTCTCACATCCCTCTGGTCCTTTAAAAACAATTTTACTTATAAAGCACTAGAAACTAAAACTAGAGCGCTGAATTTACATTTTTTTAGGTAAGTGTTAAAGGGATGTAGATAACGGATGGCAAGGGGGGTATGCCTTACCGTTAATTAGCGAATTCCCTATATTCAAAATTGCACATTTCCAAGAAAAAAAAAATTGTTACCATAAAATCAGAATGGAACTTAATGCATATAATCTATATTCGTTTTCACAGTCTTTCAAAATTATTTTAACAGTCAAATACATACTTGTCAGCCAAATCTGTCACTCTTTACTACCTTTACATATATTTATGATAAAATATTTATTAAAAATAAAGAATCAAATTGTTAAATATTTATATAAATGTACAGAAATAAAAAAATAATACTCTAAAATTTTAAATACATAAAAATTTATTTATTGAAAGGAATACCTTTTTTTGCTTATAACTGTTAAATTGGCTTACAAACTGCACACTTGAAAGAAAATCAGATTCTTCATATTTGTATTTAAGGAATAAAGTGAAGCTTTTAGGGAAATTTTAAACTGGTGTTTGTGCTCTGTTTATTATTTACAATTACATTAAATTGTACACAAATTCATAAAGACCATAAAATAATCATTGTAGAGGGAATTATTGTAGTATAGTATAATGTTGCAGCGAGGTTTCACTGCATATGCACTATGTTGGAGTCGGCACCACTTTAAAGCAAACAGCTAGCAGAGGGCATAGTGCGGCAGTGGTATTCTTAGCCAGGGTGTCACCTGGCAGGGTTATTTTTGGTGCCACCCCCCCCCCCCCCCCAAAAATAATTGCATTAGCTAAACACGTTGTTAATACTGTTTTTAATAGCAGGAAAGAAATCTTAAGAAATCCTTTTATATTTATTTTGACTAACGAAAAATTTAATCTAATATTTAGTTATTGGGTGTACAAATAAGTTTCTGCTGTTTGACAAAAGATGGCCTACCAGTAAGTCATGGTTGAGATTTTCAGATGTGAAACGTCACACCATAAGGATAGACACCTGAAAACACTGAAGTATTAGCAATTTTGTAAGAGCTTCATATAATTATTTTCATGAAAAAATGACGAGCTTTAAGCCGAAAAGGGGCCGTTCATAAATGACGTCACACTTTTTGCCCACATATTTGACCCCCCTTCCCCCCCTTTGTCACGCATCATGCTATGTTGGATAATGCATTCTGTCACACTTCTTGTTACCCCCTCCCCTCCCCTTGTCACACTTTGTCACAATTTCACGAACCCCCCTCCCCCCCTCGAAGCGTGACATCATTTATGAATGATCCCTAAGCATCATTTGTTGGAAATTTTGGTTTACTTCTTGAATTTGAAGAAGTAATCCAGAAGTCAAGAATTGGAGAGCGGTGAATGATTGAACCTTCAATTCTTGTTGCTATGCCAGATTTGCTCCTGTGTCTGTGTCTGTGAAATCACTGGCAGTAATGTTCCTGATGAGTGCTTTATGTGGCTAAAAAAGTGAACATTGGTATTAAGTATGTTTGGAGGTAAGTATGTTGGAGGATGTTTGTATATTGGTATAAGCCATCAGTTGCACCTTCAAAAGAAGCTCACCCATACTGATCCAACAAACTTATCAGAATGATCATATGTCTCATTCCTGGGGGATGTACTACTGTTATTCAGCCTTTGAACGTTCGCTTCCTTTGCCAAAATAAGGCATGAGTCCCGTCCATTACTAACATAGTGATTCAAGATTGTAATACAGTAAGGCATCGAATTTAAGGCTGAAATAAAACTTTTTCCTGCCTGATTTTGAACATGGTTTGCATTATCTTCAAAAGTTAAAGATTTAGACACAAATAAAGCTTCAGCATTAGAAATATTGAAAAACATCAATAAATAAAAAAACCTATAATTCAGACAAATTTACTGCATGCAAAGCGAAAAGGTAAGGGAATTAACACTAGAGTAATAGAATATTTTATTTAAGTATTAAAATTATACAAACATTAGTCTGTCAACAACATATGAAATTAAACTTGCATAGCTAAGTTGCACAATCAATTATCAACAGGTGCACCATAATTAAAAACTATCAACACCACATATTGTCCATAGATTGGAATGAGAGATTAATTCCTCCTTACAAATCCTCCTTGTGGAAAAGATTACAGCAGTGTAATTTTGAAAGGACTTTTCCATTCACTGAACAGACAACAATGCATGGTTCCTTGGTGATATACTTGGATCAAAAATAGGTACCAGGCAACTATTATAACCTATAAATATAGCACATATATATTACATATAATACACACACATACATGTTAACAAGTATTCCTTATCCAAAAAAATGAATAGCACATAAAAGTAAGATATATTGGTAATGTGTATGGCATCTAATTGCCTATATAATGTGAGATAGCTTTACTAATCAGCCAGTGGTGGCAGTGAATAGTCATAGAAGACACATGATATACTTATTTAGCTCTGTTTGAGCTATGAGCTATGATGAGAAAATAGGAAGATTCACATCATTTCTTTAGGAAAGTGCATTGTTAATTTGAATGCTAACACAGTATTTCTCTGCACATGACCAATCATAAATCAGATAAGAAATAAATCTTAGCAGTTCGTGTTGTATATTTACCTAATGCATATATGAATGGTGAGCCATAATTATGCTTAGATAAAATTGGAAACGATTTCTCATGCAACTGTTTATTAAGAGAAGGAGCAAGCTGTTGGGCTGAAAAGAGCAAAATGAGAAAGAATATTGCAATCATTCAATGCAAATGCAAGAGAATGTTCATGAGGAAACAGGCTCCAAAAAGTTTACACTAGGAAGAAAAAGATAAAACTATCCCTTGTCAAACATAAATGGCCATCATGTTTTATCATTCACCATTTGCATTTTTCTCATGATTTATAACTTTGTCTGCCACAGAATTGAACAAGGTTGTTTTTAGCCCAAATCTGAGCAGTGGTTGAAACATAAGGATTGCTTTCTACAAGTATTGAGATCATCTTATGGTTTCTGATTAAGTAATACCCATATTATAGAGTTCAATAATAAGGAACAGTAGCATTGGAAAGGGAGGGGGGTCCCCAGGTCGGGACCATTGTTCCAAAATTGGAACAATCTTTTCCGAACATGCGTAACTTTTTAAAATATCATCCAAGTTATTTACTAGTATTTCAGCATTATACATTGAAGTATTCTTAAGATGTAAAATTAATATTAGTACATTTTGTGGAAAAGCCGATTTTCGGTAAATTTGCGTGTAAAAAGCGACAAAACACTAAAAAATTCTTAAATTTCGAAAAATCATTTTAAAAAATATAAATAGATAAAGATTCAAATTAAAATTCAAAAAATACTTCAAAACATGATTTACAAACTTAGAAAAAAAGTTAGTGATCTAAACATTATTTTTAGGTAAATTGTTTACTCAAATATCATGTTCCATTTTTGGAACATTGGCCAGTAAACGGTTAATATTTGTTTTAACTTTGTTATAAATTTTCCTTAAATTTGATAGAGCAAAGTATTTTTTTAAATGTACTCACCCTTTTCATATAAATAAATAATTCGATCAAGCAAAATAAGAGTTTCAACGACAGGAGCTAAAATAAGTCTGACAGAGTAGAATGTCAGTACTTTTTTCCATTTCTTTAAACAATCCTGCACTTCTGGTAAGGAAAAATGTTCTTTTGGAATAAAATATGAAACTTTACTTAAAGCTTTCTCAGCATATCTGCAAATTAAGATTTGAGAGATTATATAAAATACAACATTAGCAAACATATTGCAATGCATTCAAATAAATTCGAGATTTATCAAAATTAATTAATTTTACTATTGTAACAAGATGCTTGTTACATCTCGTGTATTTAGTTATTTTAACCGAATACTTTGGTTATTTGCTTAGACCTTGGTGACAAGCCTTTGCATTTTTACTCACAGTTCTTTCGGATTAACCGCTAGGCGTAACCACGACTTGTCACCTCTTTTTTAATTGCCTACGTGTTCAAAATTTTTATACCATTTTATTCTTTCGAAACACTATTTCAAATTATTTTTTTAATTAGTTTTTTTACCCCATAGTTACCTTTTAACCAGTTTATTTTCCACTTGGTTCCATCGCTTTTCGACTTTACAAATTCAAATAATTTTAAATATGCGACGGGAACTATTTACTATTGCGGATTAATCTTCCCCTTTCGCGCCTTGCAAGTGTGCTATCGCTGAAGAATTTTGCTTTTCCCTGGCATTACGACTGGTAGCTGGTGAAGGTGTATGACGCGAGCCCGGAGTGAGGGGCTTTTCGCCTCTTCTCCGGGTAAGCAACCGCTCTGCCATCAAGTTTTTTTTTAAAGTACAATTTACGCCACCATCCTAATAATTGTAATAGATCTGTGAGTTACAATATCTTCAATATGCTTTTGATCACCTGTCGACAGTTTTCATTTTAATCGCTTACGGAAATATTAAGTATTAGCATACGCGATATGTATGCAGTTTAACAAGTTTTCAAAAATGTCAATGTAATATCGGCATTATCCTATATTATTCAAGTTATCTTCTGGAGCCGTCGGGCTACCATTACATCGATCAGCATTTTACAAAATTGGAAGAAAGCAGTGAGAGCAGCTATAGAAGGATTCAGTGCTTTTTAACAAACCGTTAAGAGTATGAATCACGCCAGCTAACGGTTCTCCAAGGATGCTATTTAAATAGCCATCCCGTTGCGGAATACCCATACAACAAGTCATCTTCAATAGAAACTTGCAAAAAAATGATCTGAATCAATTTCTTCTAAAATAACTTCAAGAACATTTTTCACCTTGATACGAAATTTTTAGAAACATTTTGCACGAACTTAAACTTGAAACTAGAAGATGAACAGTGTTTTTTTCTGCTGATGATTCTGCCAGCCAATCAATGTGAATGCAGGTCGTATGTTTTTTTTTTGTACATATATATATATATATCCCAGATGCAATATTTTCCGTTAAAAATGATTTGATGATTTGCTGAAGTAAAAAATATAAGTATTTGGTATACCAATTTAATTAATTTTCTACTATGCCTAATATGTAAAATAAAATTGTTTATTCAGTTTAACAGCATAGTTTTGGTATTATTTGGTAATTGTCTGATCTTATATTTAAAATAGATTGATTGAATTGTCTGCCACTCTTAACTTATGATACATAAGTACCAGTTTGGCATAAATGCTCTAACACATTTCATATCTTAACACAACGCAATGTATTTTAGTAAACTAAACCACAACACCACCATAACTATCATTAACGAAAAGAAAAATTACAGAAAACATACACATTTACGCTTTACATCAAGGATTTACAACAGTATTTAATGAATCAAAATTTTACAAATGAAACATCTCTGCCGATATATATCTTTACTTACAATGTTGAAGCTCCAGATAGTTTTACAAATCATGACAATAAATGCGGTCTAAATTTTATTTCTCTAATTCAATTTCTTGTTCATGCTTTAATTTCAATTTATGTGCTAGTGTATATGCATGTACAAAATAAATATGAATAAAATGAAAAACATCCAGCTCAAAACTTAATTTTTGAAATGCAACAAAAGCTTCATCAAAAGCAAAAAAAAGTCAATGACAAATAAATTTAAAAGGACTAAATGGCAAAATTTGACTGATTAATTTCCAAAGGACTTTGAATATTAAATATCTTTATGCAACAAAACTATTTATATACTAAGCAATTTACTTTGATAATGCATTAAAATTGCTTAAGAAAGATGAAAATTGCTTTTTTTCCCTTACTGACCAATGAAATAATTACAACAATAAGATATAGTATATAATACATATAACACGTCAGTTCCTAAGGCAGAGATTTCCAAACTTTCCCTGATGGTGACACCCTTTCAGTGGTACTAATAAAACAGATTTGATTTTATCATAACAAATGGTATTTTAAGGCAATAATTATTTTATATGTAAATTGGAAGTACATCATAATTAATACATTAAACTTTTTTCACAGATACAATATTTTCCAATACTATCAAGAATTCAATGGCTCACATGGGCTTGACGACCATTACAAATCTGTCTTATATTAGGTCAGATGTAAGACAAATTCACTCGCATTTCTTCATCTAACTTTCTCAAACTACTACGTTTAACTGTTTTTGTATTAGTCATAACAGAAAATGCACTTTCACACGAAAATATGTTGTAGAAAACTGCAGAAAAATGAAGAGTGCCCTCCTACTTAGGTGAAGATAATCATGCTGAATAGAAATCCAGAAGTTGCACAAATTTGATTAATGGAAGGTAAGTTTTAAAGTGTGGTTGTTTTTCAGGTCTGCCAGTATCCTCCTCTTCAGCAAGTTGAAGTTCACAAGTCCTGGAAAGCGCAAAAGGGTTTCTTATCCAGTCATACTGGTTTATATCTAATGTTGGAAAATATCCATCCAACCTATCTTTCAATTGCAGTAAATGGTCATGAATCAATGGCTGTATTAATGGAAACATGTCAAAATTGTTTTGTTTTGTTTTTCTCGACCATACTTCGACTTTATCTCTTAAGGTTGCTATTTTGTCTGTAGCGGTAAGGATATTTACATCCTTACCTTGTAGACTAGCATTTGTCTTGTTGACGATTTCAAATAAATGAGAAAGGAAAGCTAACTTTGCACTCAAGACTTCGTCTTTCAATGCAAACTCGGTTTTGTTTTCCTGCTCAAAAAAACTGCAGCATTTCATCCTTGAGTTCATACACACGACTGAGTATTCGCCCTTGGGATAGCCAGTGAACTTCTGTGTGAAGGAGGAGATTAGAGTGCTGTGTTCCTTGCTAATCACATATCTGAGCAAATATTCTTGACTTGAGAGGTCTACTCTTAATGTAATTTATCATCGCAACAGTCTTGTCCAAAACTGATTTCAAATCCCTTCCAATAGTTTTTGCCACAAGCGCTTCTCTATGTAGAAAGCAGTGCATAGTAATCATGTTTTTGTTACATTGTTTCACCAGTGTGATAAAACCTTTAATGGAGCCTGTCATTGAAGGGGCGCCATCTGTGCATAGGTCAACACAATTCTTCCACAACATATTCATTTTCTCCATATATCCATTTATTACTTCGAAAATGTCTTTGCCTTTGGTAGTTAAGGGAACTTCCCTGCAACAGAGATACTGTTCAACTATGTTTCCTTCATGAATGAAACAAATAAAAGAAACGAGTTGAGCAAGTCGACTTACATCTATAGATTCATCCAGTTGAATAGCAAACATTAAATTTGTTTCACCAACTTGAGTTTTAATGGAATGTTCATTGCTTTCAGACATATTCTGAATACTGTAATAAAAATAATTTCATGTTATTTTAAGCACAAATGCTCATTTGTGCTTAAAATAACATGAAATTATTTTTATTACAGTTTATTTGCACAAAGTCAAATTGTTACTACACTCTGAATACGTCTTTCGACTGTATTATCAGATAAAGGAAATTTTTTTACATCACTTTCATACTGAGGGCCAAACATTGTCTTTGCACAGCAAGCTGGAATAATTGCTTTCTCTGCAACTACATGAGGTAATGTATTTTTTGCAATAATCTCAGCTACAAGATAACTGGCTTCTTGGGCTTTATCAGAAGTCTTAAATTTCTTAATAAACTCATGACTCTGTTGTTTCTTCTGTCTTACAATTTCTTTGAAATGCTCTACACTTTTTCCTTGTAAATGTTTGTGTTTCGTTGAAATATGGCGTAGCAACTTATTTGGTGCCATGCTTGCATTGGAAAGTTTCTCTCCACAAATTACACTTCGGCATTGGACATTCTTCAACTCCACACCACGTAAATCCCATTCTCATGTATTCTTCCTTATACATTCTCACTTTCGTGTTCTTGCTACTGCATATTGGCGAGGAATAAACAGAGGTTTGAGACACATTATTTAATTGTTGTTCAGTAACTACTGAAGTTTCAGAGACACCACTTGACTGCTGCTCTGCATCTGATGCTTCATAAACTGCCAAAAGTGTCTTTATGATGATAAATTTATCCATAGCGGATGAGTTCCATAAAATTTATGGCGTAAATATGTCACTTTGAAGCAGGTAAAATAATGACGTGTGTCACGAATGAAAGAAAGAAGCAGACTTAAGGAAATGTACAATGGCATAATGTCGCCGCTCGAAGAACTAGTTCAAACAAGAAACATATAGAGAGTGCGAATGTACAGCAGCAGTACAGAGACATCTAGTGCCATAACTGGAAGTTAAATGCATAAATTGTAGAAATCAACATATAGATCACAGGGTTACTATGTGATCTATGATTACACTAAACTACACTAAGAAAAGGATGTTTGATAATATTTTATCATAAGCTCTTCATTCGTTTTACAATCTTGCAACACCGTTGATGCTAATACGCGACACCTCAGGAAGCACTGACCTAAGGAGCCAATATCGGCCCATTTTCAAAATTTTTGGAGTTTTATAAATTTTAATGAAATAAATGATATTCTTCCCAGGTATTAAAGTTTTTTTTTTCTTTTGGTCAGGGTTCTTTTCTTTTTTTTTTATTTATTCATTTTTTCTTAGCTTCTGATTAGCTGTATAATAAATGTGTATTTAAAAACTTTAATTGTTGCTCTTCCCAACCCCAGGTCTTAACAGTCTCGTCTTCTGAATACAAACATATGTTGTCTCATTCCTGCCTACTTGATAACAGAAACTAAAACTGTGTAATGAAATCATGCAAAGTGAGATGTCCTTGCGTACATCTTTAAAACAACTAAAATGCAGTCTGAAGTAGGTTATATTATCTGAATTATAATTCAAGGAAAAAAAGACAAAAAAAACCCAGACCAACCAATAAATTTTTCCCATCCCAATAGCTTTTTTTTTTTTTTTTTTTTCAAAAATTGCTTTTGGGTTTCAGAAAAAACACATACATAAGTTTTAACTAATATAGATATCATTTCAGGCCTTTCTGCCACAAATCAATTTCTAACGTGCTGTAACTTGTCATAAACTACTTATATATGTATGTAAAAGAAAGAGAGCTGTTTTTCTTTTTAGTAATAATGCAGTAAAAAACTTCAAAAATATAATGTGTCTCAGAAATATGGTTAAAAAATTGCAATGTAATAAAAGAGGTAAATGATGACAGCAAAGTCACAGTAAACAAAGACAGAGCAACTACAACGACAATGCAGCCCACAACTAGAAAGCTGCAGCTAAAATGATGATGGAGCCTGTCCAAAATATGAAATATACAGCATTGATGAAAAATAGTTCTGTACCTGAAAGCCATAGTATCTGAAGTCCAGTTTTCGAGTTGTTGCGAGTTTACACTTAATGGACATACAGAGTACCGATGACAAAGCCACTAGCTACATGAGGGTTCCGTACTTTTAAATCTCACATCAGACATCTTTGTTCTAAGGCTCGCATGGAAAAGTCTAGTCTTTTAGTACTTTTTTTTATTATTTTTTTAATCTTCATTGCAAAAAAATGCAGAATGGAGTTAAGATACTATGTCTCTTTGGTACAGATTTATGAATTAAATACTGTTTCATGTTTCGCATAAGAAATTGTTCAGGTATATATATATATGCAAATTTTACTGACATTTTGAAATTTTTACGCTAGGATAATTTTATGCAAGTCTGGTCGGGTCTTTTTACAAATTTAGACAACTAAAGGAAAAAGAAATGAAGAAAGAAAGGAAAAAAGAACTACAATTTTATTGTTCGCCCTCCCCTATAAGCTAACTATACTATCCCCTATAAACTATATACTAACCTAAAATAAATAACAAAATCTTAAAATTTAAGAATAAACCATTGTTAAAAACATATCTGATAAATAAGCTAATCTCCAATGAGCATTCAACATTTAAAAGACTGTTTCACAAAATTGGCAATATATTTTAAACTCACAAATTATTACTTGAAAGAAAGAAAATTAAAACAATTGATTGATGGTATCACTTACTCTGAGAACTCTAAATGTTCTGCATTTTTAACACCTCTAAGGCCCATATGCTTTGAATCTGGATAAAAATGAAGAATGCATTTTTCTAATGTAGCTCGATAACAATGAATTTTTAATGATGCTGCTTCATCTGCAAGTGACAAAGCACAATAATTACACAAAAATTGGGTAAGTAGAATGTTATTTTGCTTATTTTTCATAAAATATATAAGAAAGCAACAAATTTTGAAAAATAATGATTTCATTTCCTTGACAAACGTTTTCACTAATGTTATGGCTGACTCCCAATAAGAGAATTCACCTGCAAAGAAAAAAATTGCCAAAAAAAGAAGGAATTTTTTTTTCTCTTATTGTGTTTGTCACTCATAGAAATATTTTTTTTGCTAAATAAGTTTTTTGTGAAGACAATATTGAAAGAGAAAGAAATTTTTTTTTTCACTTTTTAGTAATAATGCAGTAAAAAACTTCAAAATATATATTTATGTTGATGCAACTATAGCCACTTTGTTCATTTTGTATACAAAGGTATAAAGTAGTGGTAACACATTGATAAATCTAAAATAGATCATTCCACTGTCACATGTGCAACAATCATACACAAAATGCAAATATAAAAAGCGTCATGTGTCAACATGGTTCATAATTAAAAATTGCAAATATTAATAAAAATATTTAAAAATTGCAAATGAATTCTTTCGCAAATTACATAATTGAAAGTTTTCAAATTAGTTCTATGACTACTTAGTAGTGTTTTAAATCCCAGGATTAAAATGCGATGATAAGGGCTTCATAGTTTAAAAAAAATCAAAAATTATTTTTAACACCCCACTGTATGGAAAACCATCATATTCAATTATTTTAACTATGAAGCCATTATCATCCCACCTGGATAGTTTATACAGTGAACTCTACATGATTTGCATATTAATCTAAGTGGTATTCTCTACAGTGGCTCTACAAGGAAGCTGATGCTACAGAATAAAAATAGTAATATTTTCCTGACACATCAAGCAAGCATATAACTCAAGTATAAAAAATGTCTTGATTATATATAAGCACCAGTAGTGGGCAGCTTAAGGGTATTTCCTCAGTTATTTGCTAAACTTTAAAGAACTTATGCTAATCTAGTTTTTTTATGGATGTCAAACTTCTATCTCAAATAGTAATTATCTCAAATATCAAAACAATCATACAATTTTTAAAAGATTAAGAGCTTGGATCACTTATATGCTCCAAAAGTGCCTAGCAAACTTTTGATGTACGAGTAGTGGGCATACCAAAAGTGAGTCAACCAGATTTATCAAATGTGTAAAAAAGAAAAAGCAAAATCATCATATGTAGTAAGAAAAAAATGTATTAACAATATGCCTGATAAAAATCACTTGATGTAAATCAAATTTTTTATTTATAGATTCTAGTCACACAAGGCCTACATGTTTTTGTCTAACAGGCAGTTTTTTGATAAAAGTATATGTTAATTTTCAAAATACTTCATTTTAACACAGTATGGATATTAGACCTTGATCAGTTTTGTTGGCTTAATCACTTTCAGCAATTCCAATTTCTTTCTTGTTTTTGTTTTTTTTTATTCTGGGCCCTCCATGCCTGCTATTGGAGTGCTTAGTAAAACACTGATCCAAATATGGTCTTCATTATCCATTAATTATTGATGTCATTAATTTAATGGCAGTTAATAATGCATTCAGTATATAATAAAATAATAACAATAACAATTTGCATTAAAAATAAATAGAATGTATGCTCAAAAAGTATTGAACGAGGACTTATCTCTTAAGAATATGGCTAAGAATCACCTTCAAATGCCTTCCTTCAAAGATCTACTAACAAATTTTATAGGCCTCATACCTCATCGGAATGTAGAAATTTCTTGATTTTTAACTTTAAAACTCAAGTAGCTCACCACTGGTGCAATTACTTTACACATACACTTACACACACACACACATATATATATATATATATATATATATATATATATATATATAATGTATGTATATATGTGTATATATATTAAATAAAAGCAAAGTATGAAAATATGACCCAGCTATACCTTCTAATCTTTTAATATACATTTCAAAAGCATGGCATGCCATTTCCTTTGCTTCATAACTTAAAGGGTGAGACAAAGACTTAACAAATGAACTTAAAGGATAATTTTCTTCAATCCTGAAAATTTAAGAAAGAAAATAACACAAATAATTTTCAAAGATTTTATAAAAGAATATATATTAATAAATGAATAAAATTAATTATATTAGTCCTTAATGCCCAAGATTTATTTTTACACTACATATCAATAGATTATGGGAGTTCAGTTAATAAAAGAGATTTAACTACAATGAATACAATGATAATGTGTAAAAAACATAAGATATACAGCAGAAAATCAGGCTTTCCCAGCACACTCTTTCTTTGTCATAAATACATATCTACAGTTGATCTGTTCAAGCAATAAAAGGATAAAACATAAATCATTAAGATGCATGAAAAATTTTTAAACATTACATTAGAGAAAATAAATGGACATTATTCCATTTAAAGGCAAATACCAACAATTTAATTTTACAAAAATGTATTTTTAAGGAGGCAAAAGGAATTATTTTACCATTTCATGATTATGACACTGAGCTACAAAAAGCCCTGCTTAAAGAAATATGACCATTTCGAACACATAATATTTGCTTCAGGGTATTTAATTACATGGGGGTCTAGGGTCACTAATTCCTGATACATTAAACATGTCGGCCTGTCAGCCATATGAGATTAAGCAGCCAAGTAACATACCCTGAGTCAGAAGATCTAATTTGCAGCATAAGCACTTACAGAGCCACAACTGTAGCAATACAAACGGCACAACCATTGTCAGGGTTTTTCTTATTCTATTTTTTTAACCTGCAGTAGTGAGAGGTATGCCTAAAATGAGCTGTGAACAGCAGCACTGAACTTAGGAGTGGCTTCATGTTATCAATCTAGATTATTTCTAGTTCTACATATACCATTATTATGGAGGCATGAATGCACCAAGGAGAATGAACATTCACAGCTAGCATTGGTCATTGTATAGACTAAGCACTTGACTGTATGTAATGACACTGATCACCATTCTGGTCACCTATAGTTTGTAGAGCATTTAATGAGGACAACAGCATTTACATATTTGACAAGTTAAAAGCCCAAGGCTATGCCCAATTTTTGAGGCTTGTGAAACACTACCTTTCAACAATATAATGCAAGATGACATATTCCTTATACTCTCTTGATCTTTGATACAAAATTTGTTGGCCCTGAATGTACATTCTTCAGATTTGTCACCCATTGAGAACATCTGGTATTGAGTTGACGAGAAACTAGCATATCATTCCATTTAGTATTTTCAATTGATTTATTTCCCTTATTTGCAATTGATGAACCTATACATAGTTGAGTCTTGACAGAATAAAATGCTTGTATCTATCATCCATGCTCAGTTTGAAGCAGAATTTTAGAAAATCTTAAGGGTGCAGCAAGGGGATACATGGTTAACCAGTAAAAAATTTATATGTAGGTACTGTACGTTGCAACAATTTAAAAAAGTAGAATTGAAGTGAATGCATTTAAACAATACTTAAATATGATGCATTCTTATACTTTTCCAAGCCCCTTTACTCAGGGCCCCCTGAATACCCCTAAAATACCTGGTTCATCAACCCCCAACTCTCTAGAACAAATCTCTGACTATGCTGCTGCACTGTCTAGTTGAAATAAAACCATTGCGGCTTTCAGAAGAGGCATAAAGTCTACTTCTATTCACCTACTAACTATAAGTAGTGTGGGGTTCCGTTCAAAAGTAATTTAATCTTGACAGAGCACAGTAAGCATACAATGTCATTAAGAGCAAGTTTTGTAAAACATTATGAAGCTTTCTGAATAAAATAATTTTAGGAAACATGAATTTAAGCAGTCAAAAATTATTAAGACACTAAGTGCAAAATAAATAAACTAACATATCATAATGATTTTTCATGTAGCAGCAACCAATAGATAGAAGCACTTTAGCTTTTTCAGAAGCTACAAATAACTTCAAAATCGTTGCAGCAAGATTACCACATGTATGAAGTCCTAATAAAGCAAAATTTTCCTAGGAAGAAAAACAATGAAATGATAGTTAAATTTTATTTATAAGCTAGTTCATAAAAATATTATGTATGTGCCAGAAAATAAACTTTTGATATTGCTCACAAGTAAAATAATTAAATAAAACAATATTACAAAATCATGCAAAAAATTTCAAGCTCTTGAAAAAATGTCTGAAATAGCTTTGCAATCCAATTAAATAATTTTCTCTTTATTCTTGAAAGTGCATTGCAATGAGGAGATTCTTTTCCCAAATCCATGTTCTGAGTACCTGTAATATGCTAGGATTTTGTTGGACCTCTGTTGGCCCCGATGCTTGAAAATATTTAACATGTAATGTATTAAATTCCTTTAAAAATATGGCCAATAACACATACCTAAAATAATTATTCAAGGTCATTGAAATCAGATTTTGACAACTGTATTCCCACAGTATTACAATTACAAACATTTGAAGTAGATTTTGGAAAAATAAATAACAAGTACTACTAGGACTAAAATTAGATTCTAAATATTAGCAAACACTTTTATGAAAACATTTTATACAGTGAAACCTCTCTAAAGCGACCACCACTCGTTTCGGCATAAAGAGGTCATTCAGGGAGGTGGTCGCTTAATGGAGGTTGTTTCAAAATATTCGATAATAATGTTAAACATGTGCAGACGTGCACAAAATAAATAATAATTAACTAAAAAAACAAACATAAACGTGGTTTTAAAGCTTTTGCGATTACAAGAGCATTTTCTTTCTCTCCTAATGCGCAAAAAACTAAAGTCAAGTGTTCTTTTGATCCCCGCCCCCTTTTTGCATCCTCATAATTTTCTCTTAAACTTTTCGTTGGTTAAAGCAAGATAAACTATTCCATATTCATGAAGATTATAAATGCTTTTTCCATCATAACCTGTGAAAAGTTACCCACCGCATGTGCATATTATAGTCCTGGAATAAGCTTTCATCCACGTCATCACTTTCTCCACAAAGAGTGTTTTGAAAACAATATTGTTTCAAGCCAGCCATTGCTTGCTACAAGATCTGTTAATTCCAATGGCTTCAGAAATTTGAGTTCCTCTTTCTTTTATTAGCATTCCACTAATAGGAATGTTCTTTGAGCTCGCAGCTCCAAACCAATCCATTGAAATTTCATTAACCTAAGAAAAAATTTCTAATCTCTACTTTTTTTGACTGTGTTCTTCCCACCCTTTGGCAAGTATTTCCTTGTTTTTTAAATTGTCATGGATTTCAGTTTTCCCAGATTAAAATAATTCTGCCGATTTTCTTACGGATTTACCATTTTTGTACTCCTATCTTTGTAAGTAAAGAATCGCTCTTTTATTAGATGCCATTTATAAAAATGTTGAAAAAATGTCCTTTCAGTATTGGTTATTGGTAATCAAAATGAATTTTCTGCTGAAAGAAAAGGCTGTGTTCCCAACCTCTCTATCAACATCAGTTGATCAGTTTCTTAATTGTTTACACAAGTGCAACACCTAAAGGCTATTAGGGGGAGGGCAAACAGACAGACACACATTTTCCCCATCTGAAAACACAACCTTTCTAATTTTTTGTTACTTTTCAATCTTTATTTGATTACTTAACTTATTTTTGACTTCTCTTTATTTTAACAATACTGTCAAAAAACATTAAGCCTTCTTTCATACTTTTTCCTTTTACGAGAGCGTAAGTTATAAAAGCACTGATTATATCAGTGTAGTTATTGGCTTTTTATATGCCTTTAAGGCTGAATAATACAAAAAGTTGAAAATATTTTACCTTCTACATTATATCAAATAATTAAAGTAAAAAATATTTAAACAAATATTATTAAAATAAAGAGTTGGTCTTTCTGATTACAAGCAAGATCAGCTATTTTAATACTTAAAGATCCATTGTTACCCTTTTTGGGAATTACAATATACACTTTTCTCCACCAGACCCCTACCTGTTAGCCGAGGCCTTAGGATTGCTTACGCACGGGGAGAGGTAGTGGGATCTACGGATTTTACATGCACATATCCCCAAGTATACATGGCGGTCTTCCGTGGGTATTGAACGCGCGACCTTCCAAGTGGAAGTCCGACGTGCTAACCACTAGGCTACCACGGCCCTATTACAATATACACTAAGGCCTGTACACATATACTTCCTTCCTAAAACCATGAAAAGTTTATTAAGTGAAGAAACTTCATTAAAAGTAGTTTTGGCAGGACACAAAAATTATTTAATGCAGAAGAGCTCATAAAAGAATCTTTTTTCCATTTTAATTTATTATTATTATTATTTTGAATTGTATTTTAACTATAAAGCATTTCTTAAAACTATTTTGTAAAACATCTGGAATGGAATGGTAATACAAGTACAAACCTCTGTATAGCCTTGGCAACTGTCACTCCAAGCTTTATCAAAAATCTAGAGTAAAACAAGCAAAAATAAGTAGACTTCACACACCATTTTAAATTTCAAAATTGATAAATTCTCCATATTTTACATATTACGAAAAGCATTTGCAGTTATAACTACTAATTACATATTTGTTTTTAATCTCTCGGCATTCAGAAAAAAAAAATATTTAAACTATCCTAAACAATTCTGAAATTATGTGAATAAACTGTCATGTACAGAAGTTCTATGTTACATCTTGCACAGTTAAATTAGTATAGTAACATCAATTACATTGAATAGACCAAAATAATGTACATGTTTTATAATATTGGGTTTAATGCATGTCAGATTAAAATCAGGGAAACATCTAAGTGTTTTCCTGGTTTGATGTCATAAGACATTAAAACACTGGAACATAACTGTTAGCCACAACAATAAAATAATAACATTGAATGTCTCACTACCATTAAATGGGTATGGTTCAACTTATAATCAAACTTATTATAATAAATTTTATTTATCTATTAATTTTACATCAATGTATTAACTTTAATGCAATATCAACCTGTTTACTTTTGTCTTTATTGACGTGTACAACTTTCCGAACTAGTAAACTAGCTTTCTCAGATATGTGCCAAAGTACTTATATGTAATTGATAGGTGTGGTTAGGGAATTATGCTGGCATGATGTATAGGATGCTTCGTCACTAATTCAATGCTCAACCAGACACTAACATATGTGCTTTTGGTTCTTAGAAGGACGCAAAATCTTTAATATGCTAATAGGACATGAGGTAATAGTGGTTAGACTTAAGTGGCTCTTATTACTACATTTTTTTACTCAACCATTTGCTCTTGCCATGTTTGGCAGTCTTTTGTGTTTTGCTGAGGTTGATATGCCTTCATGTATAGCTAACTTATATTAGATAATCATTATCTCTATTGAGCAAAATAAAAATCAACATGGTTAAATAATCTAGTCATTTACAAATGATATTTTAGTGAGTGTTGATCTAAGTTATCAAATCTTTTCATTTTATAATTGTTTTTAAGTTACTTTCACTGATAAATAAATAGTGCTATTTATTGTGTCTGTCAAAACATCATTAATTCTCTGCTATACAAATAATGAACCAAGTATAAAGTTTTCTAAACATAAACTATCTGCTTGAAAACAGCAGCAGGAATTTAACCCAACAATAGCATATATTCGCTCTTCCTAGTGATCTTTTAGTAATTTATGTGACATTAAAGTTTTTTTTTTTTTTTTCATGTAAGGGATTTTGAAAGACAGAACTGAGCGTTAAATGAAACAATTGGGCGACAAATCAAAATGATCCAATTAAAAATATTTATCAGCAAAATGGACAGCTTAGCTTTTTATTTATGAAGCATGCAGTCAAAAATTACTTATTAGAGGACTACAATGCATGTGACTGAACAATGAAATCTCCATACAGCACAACATTTACATAAATAACCAACTTATATTTGGTAGGGAGCAATTGATTTTCTGCTGTCTGTGAATACTACTAAGCCAGAAGTGTGTTTTTTAAAAAAAAAACAAGCTAGTTTTGCACCTGTTTACATAGGAAACATTGGCTAAAAGTGGTTCATTTTCTCCTTACAGAACTGCTTTCCACTGCAATCCTCTTTTAACCGCAAAGCTCTTAGTTGCTACAAGGTCCAAAAACAAACTCTCTTTCTAACATTTTTCCGCACCTAAGGAAAAAGTGAGAAAGCAGATCATATGTCCCGGCTTTGGACAATGTAAATAAGTCTCATTAGAATAAAAAAAAATCGCAATTATAAACTCTATGCTTTTGGCAAGCTGCTTTGCAAACGATTTTCGATTTAATTTTTAACTGTGAATGAAAAAGTGAAATGGATTGCAAATTTTTCATTTTTATTTATATGTTATTTTTCTGCTCACTACATTTATTCATTTTGGGCTTGAGGTTGATGAACTTAATGCTTTTATTTTTCATTTTCATTACCCAAAAAAATTGTGTCTAAAATCAATAAAGGATTCAGATTAAAAATTTCATTTCTTTTTTTCCTAACTAATGCTCTAAGTTCCTCTTTAGAAAAAGAGTTAGCTTGCAATCAATGTATTTTTGTTTATGTAACTCATTTGATTCATACATAGATCAAACTCATTACCTTCCTTCTCTTATATAAATTCTAAATGCAAATGCAAAAAAAAATAATAAGAATAAAAGTTTAAAAAATGGCCAGTGTTTTTTAAATGTGATATAAACATACTTGCTTAAAGTTAAAAATTGCATGTTATTTATAGCACAAATAAGCATTAAAATGCAGACATACGTTTCAGGATTGCTAGGAGTCCCTTTTTCAATGTGATAGTGGAACTTCTAGATGCAAAAACATGAAGTTCTTTAGCTCCACTATCGCATTGAAAAAGGGGTCCCAAGCAATCCCGAAACAAATGTCTGCATTTTAATGCTTATTTGAGCTATAAATAACGTGCAATTTTTAACTTTACTTGTGCAAAGATCCTTTTATTAACATACTTACTTACTTCTTTCAAGTATAATTTAGAAGAGTCAGGAGTAATGGAGCCTTCAAGATGGTGTGGCAGCTTTTTTATATCATCATTATTTAGTTCTTTTGACTTTTCCGAAATAGTCCTTAACTTTGCAACTCTGTCAAAGGCCTAAAAAATATCATAAATCTTAATAAGTGAAATGTAAGAAACCTTATAAACATAAAATATCCTCATTAAAAATTATTTAAATTTAATCTATTGAATGTGCAGCTAAAGAATTTACAGTACGTTGCTAAACTAATGCAGAAATTCATAAAATTTTAATAAGTTTTTGACCAATAACAATTACTGAAGTAAGATCGTCAATATTTCAAGAAAATTAACTCCCAATATAAAAAATGTACATTAAAAAATGATCAATATAAGAAAATAGTTTTGCATGTTTTAAAACTCATAATTGAATAAAATTTTAAAAATATGCAACTGTCCATCGTAATTTGGCAATATATTAGTTACATCAAATTTTGCAAAATAATAATTTTATTTTGCAACTAGTAATAAAAATGTATTACTTAATTTTTGATGAAATCTAAATATTTATTATGCTCTCAATGAGTTTATTACATTGTAATAATACTACAATTTTACAAGTTATGTGAATTAAATACAAAACAACAATAATTGTTTCAGTTATAAAGCCATAGGACTATAACAAGATAATACTCCATCTCCTTGTCTTCCTAATGCATATTTTCAAAATAGAAACATTGATTTTTATTGAGTCACAATGCTACATGACATATTTTGCTGAAATACAGTAAGATGTCAAAAATCTATACATGCTGAAATCCACATTCTACCCTAATTATAAGCAGTGAAATTACAGTTAATATTTTTGGAGAAATCGATAGAGAGGATAAAGGAGCCATACATATGTCACAATATTGTATAAACTTTTAGACTTTCCCTTGTAAGATAACAACAAGAAGAGAAAAAGAAAAACAAAGTCTCTGTGACAGAATAAAATACATAAGTCACCTGTTTATCAAAATTTACAGCTCCAGATACATAACATTGATTTGCTTCAACAGTTGCAACATTCAGATCATAATATAGTGCCAACAGTCTTGAAAGGTGACCTTGTCCAGAGCCAACATCAATAACATGTTTCATGTCAAACCCTTTCATCACCATAGCAGTAAGCTACAAATCACATATTTAATGTAAGTAAAAGTAATTTCAAGTCAAAAAAAGTAATTTCTAAAATGTTGAACCTCATATTTATAAATATAGGGGCTTTTTAAATATTTTTAAGGTTGCAACCAAGATACAATTTTGTGTGAAGTCTAAAATATTCAGTAAAATTCAACAATAGTGGAAACCAGCTGGACAATATTTATCAGTAATAGCGAGTACACAAAAAGAAGTAAAAAAGCATTTTTTCCCCTTTCTTTAGGCTCAATGCTTTGCTGGTTGGGAATTAAAAACTGTCTACCTTAAAGCGTGTTCACATTTGAGGGGTGCCCGTTAGAAAGAGTTTTTCTATGTGTGTGTGTATATATATCTTTTTTTACTTTTTTTTAAATGTATGTAACACTTTTATAAAATTTAAACAGATGTCAAGATTATATTAATATAAATTTAACAGTAAAAAGCTATCAATTAACAATTAAATTCAATGAAATAGAAAAACAAAATCCACACAGTAATTATCTGTGCATGTTTTTTCTTACATTTCCCTTCAAACAAAAGCATTTGAAAACAAAGAGGTTCCTATTGGTGCTAGCTACAAAATGTATGTACATTTAAGCCACATATTTAGAACAAATAAATACTACAAAAAATGTAACTCAAACTCTCAGGAAGTCTCCTTTTTATTGCATGAAAGTGGTCCTTAAGATCTCCAAACAGAGAATGAAATTTGTAAATATTTTCTCTACAATGTTTAAACAATAAAGGAATCAAAACTAAAAGATTTTTTTTTTAAATCTTTCTTAAAGAACTTATGCATTGTACTATTAACCACTGAATGGAAACTTTAAACAAATAGTACAGATTAATAACCTGAGCCATTCGAAATATCTCATGTTGCTTTTTTGGTTTCACATGCTTGCGGCAAAATTCAGGAATACTCTTATGCTGCAGTAATTTTTCATCAAATTCATCTCTCAACATAGCCCAAGAAATATTTCCTACTTAAAATGAAAAACAAGAGTAATAATTAACAAATGCACTAAAATGTTTGCGTAAAAAATTATTACTTTATTAAAAGTATACATTTGTATATTACATGAAACAGAATAACTCATCAAATATTTAACTGCAAAGCATACTACACGTACCAAACTATACAGTATTAAATAAATTATAAAAAACTGTAATGGAAATCTTTTGATAATTATTATTCAGATACAGTAGAACAAATTTTTCGGTGGTAGCCATATTACTGATACTTAATTGTTTGAACTAGGGATCTTCAACCCGTGTCCCGCCGAAAATGTTTTAGTGGCCTGCCAAGCGTTTGCAATAAGTTAAAAACAAAAATGTTAAAAAAAGAAAAAATAAATAAAGGAAATAAAAAGGAGAAGAAAACGGCCAATTGCTACAACAGTTTTAAAAAAAAGACACTTCACACATGCGGTAGGGGGAAAACACTATGAAGAGAAAAACGTACATTTGTTTAAACACTGACTCGTCATTTAGAAGTGTCTGTGGGGAGAGGCTTTGAGAATATATGAATGAATGAATTGTTTTAGGGGTGGCTCTGAGGAGCACTAGCACTGCGACCACAGGTCTATTGTACTAACAACCCCAATTAGGGAGTCTGAAGCAGACCAGTGGCTGAGACAAATTTCAACAATAAATTAGCAAGGAAACTGGGAAGTTCCCAGGGTTCGATATAATGATATCCAAGATACTCAAATCGTTGTGCAGAGAAAAAGTCGCATTCACATAAAATGTGTGTTGAGTTTGAGAATATAACATTAATTCATAGCTGCGCATGTATTTTGTTGGTTCTTCGGGGCTGGGATACCACCATATATCCCCTCCTTCCCAATAGAAACCTTTGAGACATTGTAGGAAATTCATCAGCCGTTCGGAAAAGGTTAATGCAATGTATAAGAAGAATTTACCTTTTACCCCCGCTCCCCTTCTCTCCACCGACGTCGAAAATTCAAAACGACTGTCTTGTTCAAAAATGTGGAGGGAGGGAAAGAAAGAAATGGAAGTTTATTTCTCCAACCAGTGTTGCCAGGCTTCAAGAATGAAAACCGCACAGCCAGCAACAAAAGCTAGTCCCAAAACCGCCCAATCAATTTTATTACCCTTACCCCTTCCCCTCCCTAAAACAGTTATCAATTTGGATACTTAAATATTTGGTTGTTAAAAAACAAATTAAAAAAACACGTCGATACCAATACATAGATAAAACAATGCCCAAATATCCCAATAATGCTGAAGAGAAAACTCCTCCAGTAAAGTGAGACTTTTTTGTTTTTTAAAATATTGTCAAGGAGTTTTGTAGTATCAATATGTACCCATATCACTATCAATATGTTTCAAAATTAAGTACAGAGTTGTTGATTTGACTTCTATTGAACTTTTTCTTAATCAAAAAGCACAAAATACTAGCCAATTTATAAAAAGATTGCTCAAACCTTCCACATAAAATCAATTCTATTGCTGTAATCTTCCTCCCAAATTTTAAATTTTCTGCCTGATGATACTTATTCGGCAGATGTGAGCCCATGGGTGATTCTGATGCTGAATGTTCTTAAAAATTTTAGACAGCCTGTTCGGAAATGGAACAAAATCAGTTTTCCTAAAATTTTGCAATTTATTAATCTTAAGATTTTTCTAAAAAATAAAAAAAAAGGGTGGCTTTTTCTTTCAACCTTGGAGCTTGTGATAGAGAAACCTAATTCGTGCCATGCTCAAACAATACAATAGTTTTTCTTTTACAAAGCATCCTTTTGGGAAGAGAAGGGGGGCTTGTAAGAGTCGTTTGAGAAGGCAGACACGTGGCTCTTCGATATGGGCATTATTAAGAAGGGGAGGGGGCCCCTGCCTTCAGGATTTAAAAAAAAATGCTTATTTTGTTCTGCATTTCTATGAGTATTTTTGTGAGTGAAAGCAATTAAATTTTAAAAAGTTTTTGTTTGTTTTTTTTTTCCTAATATTTTTGCAATCCCAAATGAGTCTCCAAAGGCCTCAAAAGGAACCATTTCGCATATAGTTTTCAAAATTTTTCAGGGGGAGAATCCCCCGGACCCCCTTCGACTGTTAGAATTTCATATCTCTAGTTTAGAAGGGACTCTCAAATGGCTTTACCCTCCTATTGTAGAGCTGAAAGGGGCATGCCATGGAAACATTAACGATAGTTTTATGGGCCTATCAATGTTGCCATTGATAAGCCCATAAAACTATCCCATGTGGCCCACCGATCTTCTCGAGCTAATGGATGTGGCCCTCGGACGTAAAAGGTTGAAGACACCAAGTTTAAACCTTCCAGCAATCAAGTTCAATTCTTACTTTAGGGAAGTTTTAATATGATGTTTCCCATGAAATCAATTGCTAAAATATTATCAACAAAAGTCATCAAGAGAAAGGTGAATATGACTAAAAACACTTAAATATGTTCATAACAATAATATAAAATGTGCAAATTAAATATTAAATTTTAATTCAAAAACGCACACAGTACAATTTGAAAAAAATATGCATAAAAGTTATTGGATTTGTTACATAAATTTTTTAAAATATATATGTTAATTTTATTCCACTGAACATTGCAAAAAGTTTGTACGTAGCATAAAAAAGTATAAAGTGTACTGAAAATAAAATGAAATAAAATAATTTTGAAGCAAAATATAAACTTACACGAACATGAATCTGAAGCTTCAGCTTTCAAAGAACAATTCTCTTTCAAAAATATTTCAATGGGTTTTAGTGACTGCAATGACTTGCGTGGTAGTGAAAATCCAAAGGCACAAGCCCGAAATGCTAATAAACTAAGAGGCCAAGGTTTTTTATACCTAGAATGTATAAATCACTTTATCTCAATAGATAGCACAGCAAAAATGTTAATTTGAGCAAGTGCAAAATGTTCTATTAAAAAAGGCTGGGTTGGATAAAATATTTCATGTTTGATACCAAAACTTCTTATAAATAAATCAAAAATCAAATAGATTTCGTTCAAAGCAGAAGGGAACTACTTGTGTCAGTAAGTATGTACTTGAAGAGATTCAATTGGAGAAACATCATAGATCATACTTATTTAAGGTCAGTCGGATTAACGTAGCCGTCGGCTTAAACGGAAACAAACTTCCTTACCACACTTGTAGTGATTTTGGAAATTGAACTGTTGGTGAATGATGGAGTGGCAGTATAGGAAAGACATTGCATGTTCCCAAACAGCTGTTGAAGGTCTGACCATTGATCATATTGTTACATTAATTTTCCAGTTTGTGTGCTAAGTCTCGCAGTTTGTGTTCTAAGTCGCACTCGTTCACGAACTGTCATCCAATATGACAGATAAGACAAGACAATACATGAAGGAATTTTACAATACAAAGTAAATAATTTAAATATACTCAGGGCAAGCATGGGAGTTGAGCAACACACAACCTCCACACTGCATGCAGACAGGTAGCGGAACCAGGCACTTAGACCATTCCGCCACTGACCATTGTTTGAGGATGACACTATAAGTTACTTACTAAAATGTATAGTATCTTACACAAGTCCCTCTCCATTAGTAGGTCTACAAACACAAAGTAAAAGGTTTCAACCACTTTTATATGACATGTGAAAGGCTACATTTAAATATGAATTTATCCTCCGTTATTTTTGATTTGCACGTTAGGTGTTTCCATTTACCCTATACATTTTGTACACTGTAGTAATTAGAAATAACAAAGCTAATCTTACTTTCAATCGTTTGGGAAGACAATAAATAATATATTTAAGTGCAAATTACACTTTTGTGAGTATATTACATGATTTATAACCTATCAAATTATCTACTTCATAATCACTTCTCAATATTTTCATCCAAAATCGCATACAAGCAACAACATGCATGATTAAACTAAATTATATAAGGTATTCAAATTCTGATACAAAACCTGTTATTTTTTTCATCATAGCTCAAGAGTGCAACCAGATCACAAGGCTCAAAATCTTTCAAAGTATCTTGCCAACTGGCTGGCAATTTCATCCACAAATTTTCCACAAAAAAGTCCTAAAATGTACAATTTAGTATTTTACAAATAAATATCGTCTGATTTCAAAAGAAGTAGTATTGAACAATTTGAAGAATACAGTACACAATGCTGAACACTTTTTTTTTAAAAAATTAACACAAAAATGAGCAAAATAAATTCTCAAATTTCATGCACAGTAGAGTCCGAATTATAAAAATTAATCAGGACGAAGCTTGCCTCACATGAGCAGAAAACTCAGCTAATTGGAATTAGCCTAAATTGTTACTAATTTAAGAAGAAGAAATATAAATTTATCAACATTTTTATTAATATTTATATTTACAGTGCTTGTCATTACACTTCCTACGATTAAATAAAAATAGAGAATTAATTTGCTCATTTAAAGAAGTTGTTTATAGTCTTTTGCTTGTGAGAACAAGCTCCTCATTTAGGGTAGTCAAGAGGATTATTTGCCCCCCACCCCCCACCCCGCTCCCAAATAAGAAATATAATGCATTTATATGTACGCATATGTATTTTGTTGTTTTTTTAATGCAATATACATTGACTTGAGTTTGAAATGACAGGCCTGTGTGGGATGATACATTTTTCTTTTCTGCACTGTTATGTCATTTGTTAGTATCATCAGAATTGCAGTGGTAAGGTATTCTTGATGTTTATTGCACTTATTAGGTGGAGAAATTGATAATAAGGAATGTTATAAAAATGTTTTTTCAGAACAGTTTTTCTTGTCAGAACAGAAAAAAAAGTGAAACAAAATTGGTAACCCAGTTAAGAGAGGCTTCCATAATCAGGACGCTACTGTAATAATATATAAATAACCAAAAATCAGAAAAATAACAGTGAGACCTTTTTTAAAACGGAATACTAAGGAACCGATAAAAAATTCTGTATTAGACAGGTTTTCGTCTCAACGAGGGGTATACTTTTCAAAAAAGTAAAAGTAAATAATATTTTGCTTACCTATTGAAAACATGGATAATCCTTGAAAGAAAGTAGCACTTATTTGAACAAATGAAAAGGTTTTATTCTAAAGTATTTCAAAAAATTATTATTTTCTAAAATAATCATACATTGTTTTTTGCACTAATGGTGTACATGCAATCCAGTGTTGAACGGTTATTCTTGCAAGGTAGGGCCAAATGAAATCCCAACCCCCTTAACTTGTGGTACGGAATGCTCCCAATTGAAGAGGTTCTAGTCTTCCCCCGGAATTTTTAAGAACTAGATGAAAACTGACGCATATTGAGGCTCTTTGAAGTACAATTGCGACAGCAAAAATATCAGGGGAAAAAATAAGCAAACAAAAACTTTTTTTTTAAATTTAAACACTTTTATCTACCCGTTCTCAAATTAAAATCAACCAAAATAAAAATTGCTTTTGGTTCGACAAATTGTTAACATTAATCGACAAACATAAACTGCTAGCTGTATGGTGTTATTGTCATAAATCTGATCTAGCAATATAATCGACTCCAGATTTAGTACTTGCAATAACCTCTCCAGATGTCAGTTTTTTTTGACATGCTGAATAATCGAATCCTTAGTGTAGTGACCGGATTGGGTTCCAGATTTTTCAAAAATTGGTCAGATATCGAATATTCGATTCCTTCTATGAGGGGGAGGGGGATTTTGTATCAATCATAGAATGGGAATGTACAGAATTGAAAGTTGTTTGACAATTCGCACATCAGTTGCTACTGTGAAATTTTTAGTAAGTTAAAATTAATCAAACACTTTTTAACGACAACAATGAGTAAAGATAGAATAAATATTCTTGCAAGGTTAGCAATTGAACACGAGACAAAACATTAATTTTGAAGATGTGATTTTCGAGTTTGCAGCTGTTAAGAAAGAAGAGATTTTAAAACTTGTTTGAATCAGTAGTTGTTTATTTCTAGCTTAGTTAATTAGTTTTGTTTAAATATGTTTATGATGTTGGATCAATAATAATGTACAAATAGTTTGAGGATGAATGATAAATATGTTTCTAAAATGTCTTTTTAAATATATTGCATTAATATCCATACCGCAAGCTTATATGTTTTTTTTTTTTTTTTACTTTGAACGTTTATGGGGCGTCACTATCAATATTGGTGCCAGGTGTCACCCATGTTAGCTATGCCACTGTTTCTTATTCTAAGCTTATGTTGTTGAACTATTACTTTATACATAATATCTTCAGTAGCTTTCAGATTTTGAAGTTGTTAGGAGCCCCCCCCCCCCCCTAATTAGTGCCACTTCTTGCATACCATTTTGAGTCACATAGGCCCTGGTGGTGCATATGAATGGTATGTCTTAAAATGGACAGCTCTTTATTCAATGAAATATTTTTTCATGAATCCACATCAAATTTATACAACCATTTCAGTACTGTACAAAGTCTTATTTAGAGTTTTTTTTTTTTGAAAATTTTGAAGCAGCATATTTTGAGAATTTTAAATTTAAATTTTAATGAATTTAATTATTTTTTCTCCACAATAATTGTGTTGCATAATCATAGAAAGCTCTTGAAAACTGCTTTAAAATGGTACTTCTTTTAGCTTTCTAGCTGAATCGGAATGGTTCTAAATAAATTTAAAAATTGGGTCTTCAAGATTATTTGACTGATTTCTGCAACTTTTTAAGTGCTGTAATTTTTAAATAGGTTGACATTTCTTTCAAAAAGAATAATATTTTGATATTTTTTTCTTAGAACGTTCACGATCCCCTGCACCACATTTGGTGCAGGGAAGCAATGTGGTTCCCTGTACCACATGTCACCAAAATTTGGGATAGTCATGGAAATTTTTGCCGAAAATTGTGTTGATTTGGCACGGATGACCCTAATAGAAGCCACGTTTGAAGTCAAAAGAGATAAAATTAAAATTACTTTTAAAACTACACAAAAGTCTAAAAAGAAATACATAAAAAACATTTATCACTTACTAAAATGTAAGCTTCAGTCAATACGGATGCATGGCTCAGAAATACAGTAATCAACTTAACATAATGTTTAATACTGTCAATAGTTCTTTTGTCACAGACTAAAATGTCATTATCTTTGAACAAATTCATTATAAACATACGGTGGAGACAATTTTGACTAGGTACAGTGTTAATCCGTCAACTACAATCAAAGGTCAGTTCTGTGTTTTAGAGTGCACGCATATATTTTTACAAAATTCTAAACTCTAAACATCGGGACTTGAAATTGTACAGTTGTAATCATAATTTTTTTACATGCATGTATAACTTCGATTTAACGATTTCCCCAAATTAGCACTAAGTTTTAAAAGTCCCGGTTCAGATTTGATGAATGTTATATTTCCCCGATTTAACGGTCCTTACGATCGTTAAATCGGGGTTAGCGATACTAGCGTCTAGGGAGAAACCCGAATGCACTTTTGCTCCTCACCTGACGTCACAGGTCACATGATCTTCGAATCACGTGATCTCGTCGTCTGCTTCAAAACAGAGCTCAGGCTCTTGAAATCCGCGAAGTCGGCGGGAGCTCCGACCTTTAACATAATTAAAAGACACATTTTTTTTTCCTCGATAATTTCAGCGGAATCCCTTATAATTTTCTTACAGTTGGTTGTCGTTATGCATGTTGCAAATCCGTTGCATGACTGAAAAGAAGCAAGATTTCAGATCAAATTACCAATGAAATTTTCACCTTCAACCATCATTCAGCAACAAACGCTTTTTAAGGAATTATGTTGCGTTATTTAATGCATTTTTGATATTATAAGATTATATAAAAAGTGTATCATTTTGAATGCTTAGAAAGTCAATTTAACTTCATGTATTAATATTATTATTATTATTTATTTATTTATATTTTTTTTTTTTTGTTTATGTGCAAAGTTAAAAAATCATTGCGTTTAAAATTTTATTGAGAGAGGAAATGTGTGGTTTTATTTATTTTTTCATTTAAACTTAATTTTTGTTAAAGATCCAAACAAATGATTTTCGATCATCTAATGTTCAACAATTTGAAGCAGCAAACACAAGATTATGCTCTTAATTTAAAGAAAGTCCCCAGAAGAGTTGTAGCAAGTCTTTTTTTTTGTATGGATCAACTTCTGAATACCTGTATGACAGCGAGAGGCGGTCCTACTATTATTTTAACAATTTCTCTGTCGGTGCTTTTCAGTTTATACATTCGGGGATGGACTGGGACTCCTAAGAAGGTGGTGGACCAGCTAACCAAAGGGCGGAACTTTTACTTTAAAAAAATTACTAAAAAAAGTTTGAATAATCATAAAAGTGGTAATAATGAAATTAAAAACAACACACACACACACACATAATATATATATATATAGGACGATATCTACGTGACACATGAGGTTTTAATGCCTCCTTTGGAAAACTTTGACTCCAATTATCAGTAAATCAGTCATAGAAGAACAACCCCACTACTTCAAGCTTGGAAACATAGCTTCATGGCATAACCTAGTTTGTTTTGCATGAAATGTTATGCTGCAGTATTGGAAATTTTGTTTTAACTGAAAAATAGAGGCGACTATTCTAATTTATGCAGTAAACTTCTAATTGAATGCACAAAGTAGACTTTTGCTTTGAAATATTTGATGCTTAATGTAAAAATAATATCGCCTGCCATTCTCACTCAGATACAGTAGGGTTTTTTTTTTTTTTTTTTTTTTAAGGAGCAACACTAACACTTTAATTGCTACGTATTATTTTTTCTCACCTTTTCAAAAAAAAAAAAAAAAAACGAAATATTATTAGCAGTGGTGTAGTCCTGAAAAAAAGTTTAGGGGGGAGGGACGCTTATACATACGAAAAGCATTTGAAATTAAAAGTGGAGGGACGTTTAATTATGTTAAAATGTAAACAGTTTGGGGGGACGCTTTTATTAAAATAAAAAGGTAGGGGGACACCGTCCCCCTGCGTCCCCCCTCGACTACACCACTAATTATTAGGATAGTTATATATAAGGATTATTTTTACATCACTGAAGCAGAATTAGTGACCTCTTTTCTTAAAATACTGGTGGTGAGGGGAGAAGGAGAGGGACTGTAATACCCTCTGCATTACGGCAATAGCACCCCCCCCCCCTAATAATATGCAGCCAGCAACGTCTATGCGTCACTAATTAACAATCACGAATTTTCATTTCAGTCAAACTAATTGGTTCACATATGAAGAGTCCACTGGAAAAACGACCTAACCCACATACTACTTGATGAACTTTGCTTTATGTTTTATTCATTCATTTTATAACATAAATGTCAATTTTAACTATTCGAGTCTACTTTCCGTAACACCCAAATTTAAATTTATAATACATAATTTATAATAAGATATAAAGCAAGCTTCATAAAGTCGTGTATGTGATTTAGGTCGTTTTTGCAGTGGACCCTCCACATATTTCAATAAACAAAAATATCAAGAAAATATTTGAAGATCCTGGGGAAAACACACACTCACATCTTTTGCAGTGCAGCATTTAATTTATAAGTAAACAATCCGTATAATGTGGGTTATCCTGTTTGATATTCTGACATTGATCCACAAACCTCAGGCATCTCACATCATATTACCCATACAGCCAAACTCGTTCAATTTATATCCATATGACGTATTCTGAACCTAGTTGGCTCGTCCATGGATGTGCAGTTTATGTGCAGCGGCTGTACATAGAACGTATTTTCGACCTCTTTTGTTACACCAGCGACCACCCATAGGACGTGCATTTGACGTAGAATGGAGATCGATCGGACGTGCACTGAGAGCGTAAAACAGACGTCGAATATTTCATTGAATAGGACCTCATTATATATTTACTTGTATTATTATTCTTGAGCACAAAACTACGAAATAAATTAATTTTTCTACCCTTTCGAACAACAAAATATTTGTTGCTGCTATTCAATTTTAAATAGAATTTATGTTGAAGCAAAAATAATACTATACCTATGTTAGAATCCATATTCCTCATCGATTGTTATTAAACTAATGTTTTTATGAATTCCAATCCATTCTTACCAATTTTTCTACCAACAAGATCATTCACAGGGGAGAATTTTAATAGCAAACTCTGACTCTGAGCAAATGATCCAATTAGTGATGTAAAAGTAAGAAGGAAATTTGTCCATTTATAAATGCTCTGTCTTCTGAAAATTAGCAAGAAAATAAAAGTACAGTACAAAACCATTGTATATTTAACAATCTTAAGTATGATTTTGAAGGCTTTACATAGCTATTTAAAAAATAAGACATTTTCAGTAGTAAATGGAACACATATTAAAATTAAATAGAAAAGGATACTTTTCTCCAAATTGAATGTTCTTTTAAAATATGTATTAGAGCATTACACTTTGCCGCGGGGGGGGGGGGGGATGCACATTAAACTAATTGTGGATATGTGGAAAATGAATAAAAAGTTGAAATTGTAGTAAATGAATAAAAAGTTGATTTATTGCTATAAGTATTTAAACTAATAATCAACGTATAATTTTAAAAAATAGATCAGTAAGATGTTCAGCAATAAAAAGTTGATTTATTTCTGTATTTAAACTAATGATCAACATATGATTTTAAAAAATTGTAATATTAGTAATCCTACCAATGAGAAAAATTTAACTTAAAAATAAACTATTTTTTTAAAGTGATAATTATTAAAAATTGCAATTACTTCATTTTTTAAATAGAAATAAAAGAACTATATGACATATGAATTATTAAAAACAGCATATTATATACTATACTTGACTGAACAATATCACATATAAGTTATTAAAAACAGCATATTATACTATACTTGACTTGCGTTCGAGAAAAATTTATAAACATTACGACTAAAATGCACCGATTAATGATGAAATAACTTACTGTGCAACTAAAAGATTCAAACATTTTATTCATCTTCATTAATTTCTTCGGTAATTTAGGATCTTAGGATAAATGATCGATGATTTTCACAGCAAGCACCATGTTTCCAATTTTCAAGTAATATTAGCACGTGCGTAGTACACAGCAGCTGCCACGGTATTTTCTTCTCAGCGTGAAAATATCCCATTGTATATTAACAAAATAGAAAAGTGAAGCACATAAGTCTGAAAAAAAGCTAATTTACTTACATTTTACACAAATAAAACTAATGCTGAACCCAAATCGTACGTTGTCATCTACATATCAAGCGACGCACAAAATGGCGTACGATCCGATCCGATTTCTTGATTCTTGATGCTTTGCATGAAAGTGTGGCGCTACTATCGCTTTTGTCCCTGAATAGAGCTTAAAAGTACGTCAAAAACATGTCAAAAAGGGACAAAATCTGGCTCATCCCTTTTACGTGCTGAAAAGACGTAATGTTGACATCCATCATGGTTTATTCCAGTTGATGCTCTGATTCGACCTCATATTGACGTCTTTCTTGGCTGCAAGACGTCATATGGATGAAATGGCTGTACTCTGGATGGTAATTGGAGGACAGTGGTTGTATGGGTTAGCCTATTATTAATATTATTATTATTTCAGCTTCTCTAAAGTTTCAAGTAGGCATACCTTTGGTTCAGAAAATAATCCCTATTTAGAAGCAGATGTAGTTACATTGTCTTAGTTTTAAAGTTTAGATTTAATTCCGTGAATGAAAATGTAAAAAAATAATTCAATATAATTAAAACATTTAACATGTGGTTAACATTGTACCATTGTGTTTGTTGTTAAAATATTTTTTATGAGGACGAGAGCGGGGACTAGTATACGGACACGTTATATTGAAAGCAGTGTTTATATTTCATATAACAATTGAAGTATTAACATTTAATTTGATTTATTAAAAATTAATCAGTGAAAGGTTCAAATACTGAATTTAGGAAAGTCAGTCAAACAGTTTTTTTATAAAAATATTTCACTGGTTTCACTGGGAAAACTAAATTTCATTGTAGTCAATATGCAGCAATATATTTAGATGAAATAATTTTCTGGATAAATATAACTAACCCGTATTTACTAAATAGCTTTGAAATATAAACATAAAATATTTAAAAATATATTTAAAAGGCTAATTACTTAATTAATAAGGGTCATTAGGTTGAAACTATTAATTTAGCATATTACTTGATCTGAATTACAATTTTTTTAAAAAGAAAGAAGGAAAGAAATGAAAGAAATATTCATTTACTTAAATTTTGATTTATATAATGAAAAAACTTATATTTGCAACATAAACGTTACATATTGCAATGGGAAGTGAATAAATACCATTTAAAATATGATCCTATTTAATGTTATGATGAATAATCATGTAACAGTAAAATGAAGAAACTCATCATGCAAGAACCAAGTAAGAAGTCCAAGAAAATAATTAATCAATTAATTGATTGAAACACGCTATTTATTCTCAATTTGACTTATAAGCAATTCAAAGAATCTTTCGTCTGTGCTTTAGTACATATGGCATTTCGGCATAATACATTTTTTAAATGAAAAATACTAAGAAACTCGAAGAAAGTGATACTAGAAATTGTACGAAATGCAATCGCCCGTCTAATATGTTGTTGGATTTTTATGAAGTACACCGATTAGGGTATTTAACACTAATTACAAAGTTTTGTAGTGCTAAAACGTTTTTCTTTCTAGATCGCAAGACTTAGAAAGAAAATTTTAAAACTAGAACATTGTTCTCGTTATGCTTTGTATATCAATAAATACTGGCAAAGAAATTCTTCAACAAAAAAAGAATCATATGTAAAATAATTCTTGTGAAATATTAAATTTGTATAATTTATTTTAAAAATAATAATAATAACAAATTTCAGGCAAATTTTTAATTTTTGATAAAAATCATGATTTTTTTTAATGATTTAAATCAGTGATTCAAAACACTTGATTGAAATCTCAAAACCCTGTAATTCTAATTGTGTGAAATAAATACATACATTAACTTAACTTATAAGATAGTTGCGATAAAAAATATGTCACTTTTTGGTTATCAATATAAATAAATAATAATGGAACCAATAGGTTAAATTATATCAAAATTAGACACAATCTTAAAATAAAATTAGCTAAAATCAGATATAAACCGAGTCAAATTAGTCTGTTTTGCGCGAAGTCCAGATTTTGAAACAAAATAAAAACAAATAATACTCAAAATAAAGTACTCGAGCAAAGTTCCACCTAATAGAAAAGTGTAGAAACACCTTATCGACCACACTGTATCCTTGCTAAGGCATATAAGAAAATTTTAAAATTAAATGAAATTCAATTTTGGAATAATAACTATTTTTTCAATTAGTTATTATTATTACCAATGGAAGTGTCATGTCACTTCCCACATTCAAAAAATATAACAAATGTTCAAATAATTTATTTCAATCAGTTTTTTCTACTTGAGGCTCTATGCTTCTGTAGAGGATAGAATAGAAAAAAAAATTCATAAGTAACACAAAAATATTTTCCTATACTAATAAAAAGTGTTTTTTAAAGTAGTATAAGAAAGCAATATTTTTTTATTATCAATTTTTACTATAGAACTTAATTTATTCGTTCTCAAATGTGTGCTCTATAAGTGGACTCTTCAGTGAACGTTATTTGATGGCTTGATTGCAAAAACACGCTGATTAATAATGTGAGTTGATCGCGCAGCAGAAGCAATAGATTTTGGCCTACGGAGAGACGGGAAACTTAGAGCCGATTTCGGCCTGAGAAGGGAATCGCTTCTCCGTTAGCTCACGCATGGAAAAATTCAGCGCGCGCATCTGGGTTCAACACGTCATCGAGGTGAGGAGCACATTGCCTCCATGGTTTCTCCCTAGACGCTAGTGTTAGTGATGCGCGATTTTGGATAAAGCTTATACAGTCCACCAAGACGTATTGTAATCAAGGAGGATAGAATAGGAAGGGAGAAGCTCTTCCAGGGGAATCCTGAAGCCAAAACCGTAACCGGAAATTTAACTGGCGGGTGAAAACTCTACCCAAAACATTGGGGTTTTATGAAGCGTTTACTCCGTTCGCTATGTGAAGTGGTACAGTTTTTTCAGTTAAGGAAATAATATGCCTGCTTGTTCTGCTTATGGATGCACTAACAGACCTGGAAAGGAGATTTCGGGACTGTCTTTCCATTGGTAAGTTTTCAGTTTTTGATTTATTACTTTTTAAACTTTGATTCATTTCATTACAAACAAATAGGTTTAAAATAGCTTCTTAGTGGTTATCTAGTTCCATTCCTTTATAGATGTGTTTTAATGTTATATAACAAGATGTGATGGAAGTTAATTACCACATTGTCGCTTTTAATTATCATTGTTATTTTTTCGATCTTTGCAACGTTTTAGATTCGAGCTTTAGATCTGGACTGTTTTGAAAATCTTACAGTACCTTATTAATAGATGAGGAGGTAGGATTTTGTTGATAACAGCAATTTCTTCGCCATATTTTACTGAAAATGTTGTCCAAAAAATTAAAATTGGGAAGTTTTAGTTCATCAATAATATATTATATAATGATATTTTAATGGGGGGGGGGGGCAATAGCTCCTATTCCCTCTGCTCTATATCCAGCAGGTACAAATACGTAGTGTCTTGATTAACTTTTTCTGGCATGGGAAATTTAAACTTTTTTATCAACACAGAGGTGTATGTTCTAATTAAGTTTTCCATTCATGAGTGTAATAAAGGTTAAGAAATCTCCAAGTGTAAAATAAATGCATAGTTCAACTGAAGTGCAGTAAATAGTAATGAATATTTATCAATTTTTCCTTAACATTTTCTCTTGTAATTGAAAAATATTTAAGAAAAACTGATGAATGAACCTTTTAAAAAAGGCTTTGCGAAAAGGAGACCCATTGTAGTATCTCTCTCTCTTATATTTTGGTGACGAAAAATGCTTTAGTAATTATTACTTGTATTTAGAGATATTGAAATCTCGGTAATAATCTCTTGGAGAATATTCTCAAAAACCTAATTACAATAACAACATAGCATTACACATTTGAAATGTGAATGAGTTATTCCAAAATGCTTAATAAGTATTTCATAATACAGATTAATCATTAAACTAAATGTGTCAGTGGTTTTTTTTTTTTGTTATAAATACTATTATTACTATATAATGAAATTTTTTCAGATTTCCCAAGAAGGTAAATTTAAGAGTGGGTTACGGCTTGCAGAAGGGAAAACTGGCAGCCTTCATCAGTGATTTGCTGTTATGGTTATAGCACTATACATGTGCAATTTTCAGTACCTTCCAGAATAACTCATTTATATATATATATATATATATATATATATACACATTTATGCTAATTTATTCTTTTGCTCATAATTTTATATTTCCGAGATTTAATTTTATGTATTAATTGACATTATTATTGCTGTTAGTGTTTTCAATTAATATTGCTCCTATAATTAAATTACAGAATTTGCCAAAAATGTTTTTAAATTTCCATTCCACAAGTTTGATATATGATTTTGCAATATTTTCGGCTGTTAAGCTTAAAATTCTCAACAGTAATGGTGCATTTGTACATACAATTCAGTACCTGCAGGGATATTTAAATTCTTTTATATTTAAAAAAACAAACATATTTCCTGATTTATTCTTGTTCATAATTTCACTTCCAATATTTTATTTCATTCATTAATTATTATTATTATAGTTTATTATAGCTCATAGTGTTTTGAAATTATTGCTCCTATAATTACATTTCAGAAGTTGCTAAAACTATTTTTTAAATACCATTTGATACATTGATTCTACAATATTTGCTGCTGCTATGCTTATAGGGCTCTTTAGAACTGGTTCATATACATATGTATAATTTTTCAGTTGCATTAAATTGTATTCTGAAACTACCACTCCACAATTTTGATACATTGATTCAACCCAAATTTTTGTATTTAACTAGAAGTTATCATATATCTTTAATTTGAAAGTTTCATAATTTTATTTCATTTTAATACTATTAGAAGTAAGTAAAAAAGAGGAAAGCTTTTGCATACAAACTTTTTTTTTCAACCTACTGAAAAACAAAATATATTTATTCATTTCTTTCACAAAATATTAGTGTTATTTAAATAATCATGAGTAACTGATTTTCTAATTTGTTCTGCTTCCAAAAACATATTTGATAAATGTTTTCTTTAAAAAAAAATATTCTGTATATGTAAAAATGTGCATAATAAAGATATTTTCTGTTCTCTGTGCATTTCATTTCAATTGTTTTCTAACTTTAAATTTTAAGGTTTAATATATATATATATATATATATATATATATATATATATGTGTGTGTATATTTTTACCCATTAACACATTAAAAAAAAACATATTCTACATTCAAAAAATGTTTTCGCTAACTTTGAAAAATTTTAATAAAATGAGAAAGTATTAAATTAAAATAAATACCCTTTTAAGTTAATGAAACATCATTTAAGCTCTAAAAACGAAATGTAAAAGTTTTCTTCCTTCTAAATTTTAAGATTTAAAATATATATATATATATATATATATATATATATATTTAGATATATTTTTACCCATTAGTACATTTAAAATCAAAAAAAAAAAAAAAAAAACGTATACTTCATTCAAAAAATGGTTTTGCTAACGGGGAAAAATTTTAATAAAATAAAAAATAATTAATTCAAATTAAATACCTTATGGTTATAAGTTAATGAAACATCATTTTAGCTCTAAAAACGAAACCTGCGCGAGAAGGAAGTAATTTCTTTGTTTCTGAATTATTTTCTCGCTCACATCCATTGGAATCCATTTGGCTTCTTGGGTAGACTTTTCCCCTTCTCCTTCCTTCACCCACCTCTCCCCATGGCTTCAACTGCTCGCCATTGCGTTCGCGGCTTTCGGCGTCTCCCGTCTATTCTATCCTCCTTGATTGTAATCATCCGTCGAGAAGGTGCGCCTGATTGAATGAATGGGTGATGCCGCTGAGAAAGTTTAGGTTTTCTGTAGCCAATCGCAGGCGACCGTCAATTAGGATTCGTTCTGTTATCAAAACAGTGTTTTGCTTTTCATGTTTTAAGGAAAATTTTTCGCTGTTCGGGATTCTTTTATTCGCTGGTTTTACCTAGAGTTCCTTTATAAGACGTAGTCTTCAGAGTAACGACAGATCGGGGGAAAACTGCCTCCGGACGAAAAACAGGGTTGCCGCCGAGTGCAAGGTTGGCTTCATACTCGCTCAAGGATTTCCGCTAAACGATAATCGTTAACGGGAAATTTTGTCCACTTGAAAGCAAAATTTCTGTTTGAATTAAAAGCTACTTTTTGCGTAAGCCACAAACGTTTTTTAAAAATATCTTTGGTCTCAACAAGTCCAGGGTAGTTTAATCATTCGCAGCTTTAAATTACGTTATGTTAAATATGAGAACATGGAAATTGTTACTCTTTAATTGATTCAAAAATAAATAATGATATTTATAAATTTATTATTTTCAATATAATTTCTTGGATTTTTAATTCTGAAAGTTTTTTTTTTTTTTTTTTTTTTGTGTTGATAATGTTGCATTAATAAATCATTAAAGGATTACTCGTTTTTTTTTATTTCTTAGGGAAACTAAAGGAAAATTTAAAGCAGTAATGCTAGAAATATATGAATGGTAAAATAATGAATTGGTAAAAAAAAAAATGGAATTATTATTTAATCAGTGATATTTTTATATAAAACTCGTTATGTAAAAGTTATGTTAAAAAATGTTCTAAGAAGAAAGAATGTATTTAGAGACCGTTCATAAATGCACGCGTTTTTTTTTTGATATATTTGAACCCCTCCCCCCTTTGTCCCGCTATGTTGTATAAGCCTGATGTCACACTTCTTGTTACCCACCCCCTCGAAGCGTGACATCATTTATGAATGATCCCCTTATGTGAAAAAATACATTTCCCCATGAAGGTATTCATTAAATTAAGAGCAAATACGGAAAACTTTCTCCGAGGCCGAATTCAGCTCCGCATATGTGCCCTCCCCCCTCGTAACTCCCTAACTTCAAGTAATTTAGTAGGAAAATGAAGATGACATTATAGAACATTTTTGAAATTGATAATTGGTTTTGAAGGGCAGTAAAAGTTGGCCTCCTACACAGCTAACTACCCTGCCTATTTTAAAATTCGGCAGAATAAGCCACTTATATATAAGAAAATCCATTCGTAACTGACTAACAAGAATGTGTGGAAGCGGCCGATATGTTTACATTCCACTAGTCGCCAAGCATAAGCAAATCACGCCAAGTCGAAGATACAAAGTATTCGTTAAAGTAACTTAATTTTACTAAATTTTAAACACTTTCTTAATCTTGAAGCGATGTTTTTTAATTACTTTAGGATACTAGCTATTTATTTATTAGGGAAAATGACAATTAGGGACAAAATAGCGGGTCAACATGGAATATTAGCATTAAGAAAGCAGCACTTATTTTAACAAAGAAATAATTAAATAAATAGGAGCATATGGCCCAAAATAAAGCTACATTCCTATATTTTAAACATTTTAGAACAATAATAAAAGAATTTTAAAAATGTATTTGCCTTTAATTTTACGGATTCCCGTGTTTTTTCATGACATTTAATCGTCTCCAAGTTAAAGCTATGGGACGAAAGAAGGCACTGCCTCGGGCGGAGGGTTCAAACCTTCCACCAATAGGAAAATGATACCGCTTTGACGCTACTCTCGCTAAGATACAGGGACTCTAGTTTTACCGAGAGTCGTTTTTTCTTTCTTTTTGAAAATATTTCTTGTTCAAGCATCGAGCATTTAGTTCTTTTCATTTGCTGTTACTAAACGTATTTATGATTCAAAGTTTGCAGTTTTACATATTTTGTAATAATATAAAAAATTGTAATAATTAGTGAAATTCTTTTATTGCGATCTCTAATTAAAGGAAATTTGGGTTATCGTCACACGATTTCACGCTACACAAAAGCAATAACTGATTCAATGATATATAATATTCACTTCGAAAAATTTCACATCAAGTTGTTTAATATGAACAAAATGCCGTACATAAATTTATAACAACAAAAAAAGAGATGGAAAAAGACGATTATGTGCACCGTAAGCTTAAACAATAACATTAAATTTTCAGAAGAGCCGAGGATTATAATTAAGGTTTATATATTTTTGAATCTTACTAAACTAATTTTAAAAATACTGTTTGCTTTCTTGCAAACAACCAGTTTTTATTATTTTTTTCTTGCATATAGTAATGTATTTGTTAGTAATTCAAAATAATTGGATAAAAACACCGCTGTACAAAACAGTAGCGCGCCAGGAATTTATTTTGTTTTTCGCCCAAATCGGAACTGTTTACTTCACTATTGTTAATGCTAAACGTATTTTTCACGCCTAGATTATTGCCCCAGTAACTAATCTAAAAAATATCATCATAATAAAAATTTAAAAAGGATTTTTTATTTTATTCTGGTTTTTCTTTTTACTCTAATATATAGAAGAAAGTATTGGATTCGTAAAAATTTTCGAATTTCGTCGGATTTACACGTTTTGTGGTGGTATACCGAGCCCATTTTGACCAGTTTTAGAAAATGTCTGTATCTGGATGAGGTCTTTTTTCTTTCTTTCTTTTGTGTGTGTGTAGCCGATGTAACTCAAAAAGTAATGCATGGAATCGAACGAAATTTGATACACACATGGACCCCTGGGAACTGGTGCTAATTATTTAATATTCAATTCGGTATTTCTCGACATAAATTATCTGACTAATTACTTGTAAACAAAATTTCTTTTCTTATTTTAAAATGTAAGTATGCGTATAAGAGTGATATGTATATTTCAAAAACTAAATTTTAAAAAATGAGAAAAAATAAATTATGTTCTTTAAAATCATACGCAGTATTTGTTAGTGCTCAAAATACGTTTTGAAAATATTTCACTTAACTTTGTTCCTTAAAAAATAATTATTTCTGATTGCAATGTTTGTGTTTATATCTAATTTCTAAAAAGGACATTACAATGCAATTTTTGTTGGTTAGCTTTTTACGGATCAAGAGCGCTTCAACCCCTGAACAAGCTGTAAAGCGCAAAGTGTTTACTGAGCCATTCCATTTCAAATCAGGCAGGCAAGTCGGACATGTCATATGACCCTCACAGAATATTTTTTTTCATTACAGTAGTTACAACTAAACTATAAAAAAAAAAAACTCCGTGGTGCGCCAGCCCTTTTGGGGGTCATGGCCTATTGTGACCATCCCAGTTTTCTAGACCGAGGACCCTGGGGTGCAGAAGCAGAAGTTCCGGTCAAGTGGTCGGCCTGACGCGGAACCCCCAGTGTTTAGTTCCCAAGCATGCTTGGTCCCTTAGTTACATCTAAGGGACATATAAAATATCCCAAAATTATTTTGCAAGAAAATTTTTATTCTTCAGTTACAGACTTAAAATTCAGCTCACAATTGGCCGTTTACAGGAAATACGCAAAACACTCTCTCTTAACTGTTTACTGTTTCAAAAGTACAGTAAAACCTGCCACATCCGGACCTCCCCATATTCGGACGGCTCGCGGAACAAATATTTTTGAGTGAGCAAAAGTCAAAGTACTATTTCTTTCGAACTGTGCGACGGGCGAAAGAATTAGAATTAGAATTTATTTATTGCCTGTTAGTGTACATGAAGTATATAAAAGAAGCACATCAAAATTAATTATTTTTAACGTCTATGTGCTTCAGCATAATCTCAGTCCTGTTTACAGCTACATATTTTGAAATGGTCTTGATATAAGGATTTTTTCATATCCGGACCGGTCTGTCGCCACATTGATCCGGATGTGGCAGGTTTTACTGTATTAAACTGATTCGAATAATTCTTTTTTCTATAAATAACTAAGGAAATGTAGTTTATTTAGACAAAGATTTCGAAAATCTAGTTGACTTTATTTCTACGGAAAAAAATTGTTTCTGAGGTGGAAAAAATGTATTTTTACCGTTTTATGATTTTTTTTTCTTATGAAATTTTTATTATTTTTTCTTTTTTTTTAACAAAATGGAGAAGGCAGTCTAAAGTGCTCATATGGAAGTATTAAACCAAATTTTATTGTACGCCTGAGATGTATACCAACTTAAATATTAAAGTTCAAAATTGGAGAAAAACTCAAAAGTTACAATTTTTAAAGTGATCGATCAAAAAAGCATTTTTTTTTTTTAAATCTGAAAATTTGCTCATTTGAGGTCCTTTAAGTGCTTAATAAGTTGCTATCAATCAAATTGTGTATTTTTCCCCAAAAGATTTTATACGTTTTTCAAATGCCTCGTTTTGTGCGTTTTCCATAAAACCAGAAGCTTAATTAACCGACTTCACAAATGAAGGAGGTTATACATTCATACTATATGTATGTCGTTTTTTTCTTGTTTTGTTTTGTTTTTGTTTGGTTGTCCACTCATAACTTCGCACCGGATGAACCGATTTAAATGTTTATTATTCTTTAATCGATCGAGGGTGGTTTCCAATAGGTCCAGTTTTTTCGTTTGACCATATTCGATTCATAGAACAAAAGTAATGGGCAGAAATGTAGTATGTTTTTTTGTTTTTTCATCCATAACTTTTGACTAAATGAACCGATTTCGACGATTTTTTCTTTAATTGACAGAGGGTCATCTAACTCAAATATCGTACATCAATCTGACTATATTTGTTTTTTAGAAAAAACATTGCGGGTGAAAAATAAGTATTTTTTATTTTAATTGGAAAGGCTTTGCTTGATTTTTCTTTCTTGGAGAAACTATTAATAAATGTATAAGTCATTGTTTAAAAATTGTTTTGCCATTGTGCTATAATATTAAAAACAATTACCGCAAGAGTTTGACTGAAGGCTTCTCTGCGGCAAAAATTAAATCCAATCAGTTTGTTTGCTAAAATCGACTTCAAAACGGAATTTTTCATAAAAATGATTAGATTTTAGGGCCATTTATTTAAAGCAGGTTCACCCTTTGATTTTTTTTTTTTTTTTAAATAGAGTATTTATATAAAAAATGTATTTACACTAAATGAAATAAAATAAAATAATTTTTATAAAAAAATAGAACCGACTTCAAATTATAAATTGCGCTAAAAAGTGAAAAATAAATTAATTTTTTAAACAACATCGATGTGACTTTTAAACATAGTTTTAGAAGTCGGTGCAAAATTATGAGTCTAATTACCATTACACCATTTGCTACTTCATGTTGGAACTGTTGCTAATTCTGGGAATATATATAAATATATATTTGTAATTGATTCATGATTACAAAAGATTTTATCTATCGGGGCCGTTCATAAATGACGTCAAGCTTTTTCCCCATATATTTGACCCCCTCCCCCTTGTCACACTATGTCACACTTCAGCGGACCCCCTCCCCCTCTTTTTTTCCCGCGTCACGCTATGTTGCATAATGCACGATGTCACACTTCTTGTTACCCCCTCCCCACCCCTTGTCACACTTTGTCGCAATTTCACGACCCCTACCCCCCTCGAATCGTGACATCATTTATGAATGATATCTATCCTAATTTTGCACCGACTTCTAAGACTATGTTTAAAAGTCACATCGATGTTGTTTAAAAAATTAATTTATTTTTCACTTTTTAGCGCAATTGATAATTTTAAGTCGGTTCTATTTTTTTATAAAAATTATTTTATTATTTAATAATTTAATCTTTTGTGATGTAATAAATTTTTATAAGGGAATATACTACCTCATTACTCAATTACTGTAGCTGAATTATACTTGACCTACTTAACATTTAAATAGTTCCATGCGCTAAGTGTAACTATCATGGTTGAATGCATGTCATTCTGTTCATTCCTATTACTAGTCTTAAAACTCATACACGATACATCAAATCTCATGTTACAGAGAAAGTAGAATATACTGCAGGAATGCAATCAGAAAACCTTATTGGCTATCCAGGAATGTTAATAACTATGCGGAAAAAATGATCAAACATTCAAGTGAAAGCAGTTAAAAGTACACTTAGTGGCGTAACTATAGGGTGGCAGAGCTGGAAAAATGCCACGGGCCCTCGGTCTGAGAGGCAGCGAGCTTAGATGTAACCTAACATTTTTAACAAAATTTACTAAAAATTATAAATTTTATAAAAGCATTTAAATCAATTAAAGTTAAACACAACTATATACCATACACAAATTGAAATAAATTATTAAGAATTAAACGCATTCATATGAAAATGATCAATTTTAGAATGCACCCATTGGTTCATTTGAATCATTTGCCAGGGAAATTCTCAGTTTTCGGTCCACCTTCAGAGATAAAATAAAAAAATCTTCGGGTATTAGAGAACTTGCTGATTTACTAATATTAAAGAATCATTTTATGTCATGCAGCTTTCCTGAAGTATGTACTGCATTAATGTTATTTGTTACAGTTCCTGTGACTACAGCTATCGCTGAAAGATCAGTTTCGAAACTAAAACTGATAATAACCTATTTAAGGAATTCTATAGAACATGGCAGGCTAAGTAAATTGGGTATTCCGTCTGTTGAAAATTCCATGGCCCGATCTATAAACTTTGATGAAGCTATTGATACTTTTGTTGAACATAAAGCTCAGAGAAAAGACTTTTATTAATAAATATCTTGTTAATATTAAATTTACAAATTAATTAAATTTACAAAATAATTTTATGTCATGCAGCTTTCCTGAAGTATGTACTGCATTAATGTTATTTGTTACAGTTCCTGTGACTACAGCTATCGCTGAAAGATCAGTTTTATTATAAATATGTAATACCTATGCGTTTGTAAATTAAATTTATTAGATATTTAACTAAAATGCACACAATATTAGTGATATTGTTAGGTAACTACTTCAGTGATGTATTAAAATTAAATTACAGCGTGATGATTTTTTCTGGGGCCCAATCCAATAAATTTGCCATGGGCCTCAGCTAGTATAGTTACGCCACTGCACTTACTCTTAAAAAATCACAATATTCAATAAAAGATTTCCAAATAGGGGAATTTATGGAATGTGCTAATGACGAATATTGGATTAGGTAAATTACGAATGTATAACGATGGTTTAGAGACATTATTGTATCATTTAAAAACATAGATAATCGAGACAAAATATGCAAATGGCCAAAAGAATCAGGGGAAAAAAGTTGTATGGGTTGATTAATTTTATTGCTGAAAGTAGAATATACAGCACCATCTGTTCCAGTGCCGTAACTAAGGGGGGGGGGGCGGTGGGGGTGGTCCGCCCCGGGCGGAGCTTTATTGGAGGGCGGCAAAAGATACGGATTGCCATTCCCAAGTTTGCCCAGTACGCAGATTCTTTTTTCAGTTCTTTTCATCGCAAGCAGTTTTCCTGATGACAATGCATTTTTAAGTCTACTTTTTTTTCGAAAAAGTTCCATTATTAAACAACAGTTAATTCGCGCTCAAAGTCACTTCAGGACGTAACCTCCTATCTTTTTTTTCTTTCCAAAGAATTCCTGAAAGTGACAAAGACCGCCCGGCTTCCGCTTTTGTTGTACCCCCTAGGTATACATTTTGTTCCCGTAATAAAGGCCAGGTTTCTTGGGATGACTCCCAGAGTTTAGACCATATGGTAATGGTTTATGTTCTAAGTCCCAGAGGGGCGGTAGAAGCAAGTAGAAGTTCGCCTATTATCAAGACCCTGGCATTTTCTGGTCTTATCCGACGCTGCAGGCTCCAGTGCAAAGTGAACCAATTGTCACCATTAGCCAAAAGATGAATGACTGGCTTCTTCTACTGATCCTTCATTTTCGTTTAACAGTTTAGTGACATTAGCTAAGGTCTAGTCTAGTCCCAGTCTGTTTTTCTTCTACGAAACTCGTGATCGAGCAGCACAAGGAAAGAAAATTTTGAATATACTCCTAATATAACAGAGGTAACCAATTTCTCCTCCAAGTAGGCAACAGGCAAGTAAGGCTATAACAGTTATTTAGTTCTTTTTTTTTCTTTCTTTCTTCAAGGAGCAATTCGTATTTTGAACAAAAATGTATTTGATTCATTCATTTCCATACCTGATTTTGTTTTTATTTATTCTTTGTTTTCCCATTTAAAAATTAACAACAGATCCAGGGCCGGAGCTACCAATTAAGACAAACTAGGCAGCTGCCTAGGGCGCAAACTTTGAAGGGGGCGCAAAAATCCAACCACCTTTTTAAAGCTACTCGGTTGTTAATTATATAATTTTAAAAAATATAAAAATGCGATTCGGTATGTGTAGTTGATCACTCCCTTCTCCCTGCCCGTGACAAAACTTCAAACATTCAAACTCTGAAGGCATACATCTTTCTCTACAGTTACCTAGAATTATGCCCCCTCCCACCCCTGGGGTGAAGAAGTCTTCGTTCAAAATTCTCTAATTTCCAATGGATCTCCGGACACAAGACCAGCACACCGGGAGCCTTCTACAGCGCCTAAATTAGCTTTATTACGACCGTGATTAGTTTATTACTGTTGTTTTTAATTAAAAAACATAAGTTTGTAAGGAAGGGGGAGAGCTTCATAGCCTTTTAGCGGGGCACACCATCGTTCAAACGGGGGGGGGGGGGTAGGGACCATATTATATTAAATACACTCGTTATATCAAATCTTTGTTTTTATGGGAACAAACAGCTACAATAGTTACAATTAAAGTACTTCCGCTAACTTAAAATGCAAGGTATAGTCCTTATTTTTATGTTAATACCGACTTACTTATGTAGTTCTTTTTCGCCGGAACCCTACAAATATACAACTATATATATATATATATATATATATATATAGAAGAGAGAGAGAGAGAGAGAGAGAAAGAAAGATATATACTTATATAGAGCCTATTGGAGTTGATAAAAGTTTCTTGTAACCGTGAAACTACTGGCAACTGTAAAAAAAAAAGCAGTGAGAGAAAAAAAATTATCTCAATATAGCACAACAGCTTGTTACTCAAAGTTGGTAGCCAATCGAACATGATGATAGTAGTTAACCAATTCGGATTTATAGCAGTCAATTGATTTTTTTTAAATTTTGCACTTTAAAAAAATGAGCACTGACTGCTTTTCCGATGCAGCCATCAAAAATATCTTTCTTTTAAGATTTAATTTGTGTTTATCCAACACCATATTTATTAATAATCTTCACTACACCCCTCAACGAGTTTTTTTTTCAACTGAAGAACATAACGCAGGCGCTGAGAATTCAAAGTCATTTTCAGCACGCTTGAAGTACTTACAGATTTTTCAGTTAATATCGTGTTTTATATTAGCTGTTACCACATAAAAACATTTTTTAAACGATGCTTCCAGTGGCGTAGCTAGACTCGGATTTGGGGGGGGGGGGATTCTTCGGGCGAAGTGAGCTAATTTTATTGTTTTACAAGAAAAATTGGTCAAATTCTAGACAATCTTTACCATTTCAGGGGGGGGGGGGGTAACCCGAAACTACCCCTTTATCTACGCCAGTGGATGCTTCAAAGATGCATAATTTATAAGTACTCCAGAGCCGAATAAGGCAACAGCAGGGGAGCGGGGGGGGGGGGGGGAGGAAATAGCGGGAAAAAAGTAGACCAAATAAAAATTAATTACGTTGTAAAACCCAAAACATTTTACATAAATGACGAAAAATAAAATTTTTAAGTAATGCTGTTATTAATTTACCTTTTAACAACTCGTATAATTAGCTTGAAAGTTAGATTTCACGATATTTAATAATTTACTTCTCGAATTTTATTTTATTTCTCCCGAAATAGTGCTTCAAATTTATCTAGTTCTATCTACTTTATCCCAAAATTATGCTCGTCTCAGTAATTGAGGAGGTCCGTAAGAGCAGGGGAGTCCAACCTTTCACACTTTGCGGTACCCTTTGAGCTTACCGCTTTCTTGAGGGAACATCTTGATCAAAGAGCAGAAAAAATAGGATATCAAAGCTTTATCCTTCTCAAATTAAAATATATATATAGATATATATATATTGTTGCATCTGTATTTTATTACAAAACAAACATCTTAATAAGATAATGGATGGTAATATGTAGCTAATGTGGTTTTTTTTTAATACATGAGGCTTTATGGTTTTGCTGCAGAGTAATTAAAAAGCGTCCGCGTAATAAGAGGAGAGTTCGTCAGACTGCTTTTTAACTGCATATAAATGAAATAAGTAATTAAGAAATGTTGATAATGATGCAACAGAAACTCATTTTTATGATACAAAATTTTTAAAAGAGCAACAAGCCCTCGGCAACGTTTCGTTTCAACTTTTTGATAAAATTTGTTACAGCATAAAATATTTATAGCATACTTCATTTTACAATTACCCTTTAGCTAGATACTTCATTTTAATTTAAAAAGAAATGAAATGCTAGTATTTTTTTTTAATAAGGGGAAAAAACACTGGAAAATGTCTCCTCTACAATAAAATTTTCGTTGAATGAACCGTTATTTGTTTAATTAAGTTAAGTAAATTTTATCTCTTGTTTACGTTCAATTTATTACTTATTTGAATTAAGCTTTAAGTTAAATATAAGTACTTAAATTAAAATACAAATAAATTTTGCTACAATAATATTTATTAAAAAAATTTTTCATTCGAAAGTTTTTAATAAATTTCACATTCGCTCAGTATAATGTGAAGAATTTTCTATATTGTCAAGATAGATACGCTTAATAATTATTAACAAGATGATAGAAAACTATTCGTGACATTTCCGATTTAACTGAGGCAAGTGTGGGGCTCCTACTTCCTCTTAACATGACCAAACCATACTTGCCTAAAACTGTTTTTAGGACCTCAAAAATTTTCAGAGCAGAGTGCGAATCCCCTAATATCTCCAAATATGGATTGAAATTACGGTTTTGGGCATCAATTTCGATGAATTTCCAGGGAAAAGTACCTGAACCCCTCTTGCCTAGCCTAAAATTTCGCGTTTTAGATTTCAATTTCGAAATATTTCTAGGACCGTAACCGAAATTCTTGTTTCTCCCAGTCATTAAATATAGCCTAATATAGCATTTGGAAGGCTTAAATTTCAAAAAAATTTCGGGGGAGAGCCCCGGACCCCCTATTGTGCGTCGGTGTTACATAACAAGATTTATACAGTTTTTCCGAATGTAGTGCCCACCTCTATTAAGATCCCTACTTAATAAAATCAGCCGTTTATAAAATCAAATTTAAAAAAACGGATTCACATCCATGTGAAACCTTTGTTAAGCCACCGCTTTTAAAAATAAAGATTTCAGATACTTTCCTCTATTCATCGCATGAAATGAATCAGTTATTAATTAGGAATTTTTCTAATTGAAACATGTATGAGTTGCGATGATTAATCTTTCTTTTTTGGGACCATATACCTTTATTTCACATTCAGCAATATTTAACTAATTAACAGAGCTATCATATTTTCAAATCAGATGAGACACATATATGTACATATGTGTGTGCATGTACACGTGGAAAAAAATGGTATCGCCAAAATCTCATATCCCCCCCCCCCCCCCGTTTTCCGCCTTCGGACGACTTTGTTCTTGGCACGGGAAAGGGGCGGCACTTTTATTATTCACCCCGGGCGCCACTATGGCTAGTTACGCCACTTCTCTGTTCCCTTGAGCCTTTACAAATTTTTGACGGTGTGGGGGGCCTTGATCTCAGGTGCACATCCATAAAAGTTAAAACAAAATAATTACTATTTCTAATGCATTTGAGGTATAGAATTCACGTTCTAAACCACAAAAAGGTTGCCAGTTTCGCATTAGCGTTCGTTTAGAAGAGCAAATGTGTAATTGGGTACCACGGTACCCCTGGCCAACCCCATGCACATGCTTATATACTTATCCCGTCAAAAAAAAAAAAAAAAGGTGACAATATTAGAAAAGTAAATTATGAACATTTTATGTACATTTACATCTGGCGAAATATGTGATGATCTACCATAAAGTAGTATTTAAAAAACACAGTACTTACCTAATGTAGCTGTGGCTCACAAAAAGTACCCCTCCCCCCGTGGTCAAACACCTGTTTTGACCGTAGTGTTTTATTATAAATAACAGAAACCTCATCAGGGGGCCTCTTTCCAAGGGCCTGACGTGTACATGCCCTACAAGCCCTTGCAGTAATCGGGCACTCGGTGATGCAGAGAAATTTTCAGGCCCTTCAGAAACGAACTGGTCGTAATACTTCAGTTGTTACGTCAAAGTCCGTCAGGCCTTAAAATCCTGCCTATTGCACCTGCACGGGAAAACGTTCACTAGTATGTTACCCCTTTAGAACTTTAGTACTAAAAATTTTAATCTATTTATGGAACTCAAAATCGTTATTATCATGCATTTTGTCTGCACTTTATTATTAGAGTATCACGTGAGTGCCTGTGCTTGTGTATACTTTGTATTACACACACAGAAACACTTCAAAAAATTAAAATGTAATGTTAATAAATAATTGGTGTGTATCTCAAATAATCGTGGAAGAAGTTACGCTTCTCAAATTCACATAGATATTATACAAATTTGTGAATTTTTTATTAGGATAAAATTTAAGTTAACAATGGGAGTCGACACGCAACGATTTTAGCTTATCTTTATATTTTTATTGATTACTTTGAAAGCAATACAAATATAAATATTCTTAAGAGTTAAACAGGCTTCCATCCATTATATACTCACGTTTGCCAACTTTTACGATTTTCATAATTTTTACTAAAACTGGTCAATTTTCACGATTTTCCCCTTTATCAAGATTTTTGTAATTTTTAGTGAAATTCTAATTTTTCCATAAACTGAATCCGTTTTCACTGAATTTCAGCATTTTTCCCCCATGCTTTGTTTGGATACTGTATTTCAATGGTTGGATCATGTAGGCTTTAATGATAATGATTGTCTTATTTGGACTCTAGGAATAATGACTGAGGGATTATTTATACGTTAGTTAATACGACTGTATTATTTAGAAGAGAGATTTTTTTTTCTTATATGTGTGTACATTCGTTAAATGATGATTTTTTCCTTCGAGCAGATCAGAAACCATTCTCCGCTCTTTATGAATTCTGAAATTTTGGAAAAAAAAGTGCTGAATTTCTTATCTCAGTCAGTAGGTTGGCAGGTATGCGTATAGCGTTTAGAATTGCAAAACGCTCGTGCAAGCCAAGTTCAATTCCTGTCCGGAAGCCACTGGCGTAGATAAGGGGGTTGTTTTGGGGATAAAACCCCGCCTGAAATGGTAAAGGATTGTCTAGAATTTGAGCAATTTTTCTTGGAAAGGAATGAAATTAGCCGACTTCTCCCGAAGAAACCCCCCCCCCCTGAAATCCGAGACTAGCTACGCCACTGCCGGAAGCATCTTGCTCAGTAGTTATCCTTCAAGTTTAATGGTAAAAAAAAAATGTTTTGTGAAGAACGAGAAATGTTTGGAACGTATAATAGCAAATGATCAAAAAGTAGGCTCGTGTAGTTATAGCCTGATGCAGTGATGTAGCAAACGGGGAGTGGTGCTTCGTTATTTCAGCTCCCAGAAATTGCGATGTAGATACAGGCTGTATTACATAAGCATATGTACTTGCAGTTCAGAGACAAAGCGCTGCGTTATTAGATCACGTTTCTAATTTCATTTTTGGAATTTTTAATGACATTTGTGAGCATAGTAATAATAATGATCACATGTGTACTTAATTTGTATAAAATGAGAACACAGCTGTATTATTTAGTCTGAATCATCATTCTAGATAGCCCACACTAGCCCCATGTGGTGGTGCAAGTGTGAACACGAACAACGTTTTAAGCAATATATTATGTAGTCAGGTGTAAAAATGGGATGTCCCAATTTTCGGTAATTTTACAAGAGAAAAATGTTTAAGTTCTCTGAACTATGGTAAATAGGAGATATTACTAAGTGCAACTACTTATTTCTCGTCCTACAGTAAAGGTAGAGATGTTATACTTTGCCACCTTATAGATTTCATTAAAATGTCTCAAACTAAGTAATTATCGCAGTTTCGCTAAAAACATGAGACATCACATTTTGCCGTCTGACTACTGATATACATATTGGTAAAAAACTACACAGCCAAATATTTTAATACATCAACCAAATGAAACGTAGAAGTACAAATTCTTAGTAAAAAAAATACTTCATGCATTTTAAAAAATTGTTTAATGCTTTTGTTTTTGTACAACTTCTGAAAATTGTTCTCAGTACTCCTATTCTCCCCTACATTGTTGTTCTCAAAGTCATATAAAAATTGTTTGCACTAGCCCCCTCCCCCACTCTCCTAGAAAGATATAGTAAAATAAAATAATAAAGACAACAATGGTAGTTCGAGAACATATTTTTTCTAAAATACTATTCGAACGTACCATTAGTTTTACCGAATTTTATAATGTTATATATATATATATATATATATATATATATATATACACTGTTTTATATATATATATATATATATATATATATATATATACACTGTTCCAAAGTAAAAAAAGTGATTCATTATATTCAGAATATGTTAATTTAAACTGACTGAAAATGTTACATTTCTTTAGAGTACACTAAAAAACTTATTTCTAATGCAAAAATATATCATTTACATATTTTTGTATCTACAAGCAGTGCTGGATTAACCCGTAAGAAGCCGAATAAGCACGTGCAGAAAACGAAAGGCACCTCAGAAAAACATACTGTGCTTGTGCTTATATAAAACATTCTGTCTTATTTCATCTTGTTAATCCTGAAAAATAACGCACATGCATATTCCATATTTATTTGCCTGTTAGTAAGAGCGAAAATGAGTAAAATACTTCTGTTAAATTATGTTTTAAGTATACATAATTTTTTGAACATCTCAAGCCAGAATTCATTACAAGGCTTTAATCAGAAACTTTACAAGTAAAATTATTAGAATAGTTAAACAACTCCAAGTATAATTAAGATAGGAGAGAATTGTTAGTTTTGTTTGATTTTCAATTTTCTGTAAGATTCTTTACTGGTTTTTAAATTTTTTACTGTCTACATTTTGAATATGCAGATGTATGGGGGCACCAATATTTATTAGTGCTTAGGGCATCTAAAGGTCTTATTCCAGCCCTGTCTACCAATTACATGGTAATGGACAAAATCTACATGCTAATTAATATCACTAAGAAACAATTGGTTAAATCAAAATCTTAAAAAAAAAAAAAATAAATAACTAGCAAATATTATTCAAACAAAAGAAAGTACTGAATTTATATTTTTGAACATAAAAATGTAGATAACAGAAGACTTGACATTGTATAAAAATAAAGTCACCTTATAAGAAATTGTTTACATCACTCAACTGTTTTTTTCCCCAACTGAAAAAAAAGAAAAAAAAAAAATGTGTAGACACCTGTTGGTAAAAATTATAACCCATTCTACTTGAAACGGACTTGACAAAATATGAGCGATAAAATGCTTTGTAGATCCTAAAAAAAAAATAAAAAAAAAAATAAAAAAAAAAGCAGGAATAATCACAGGAATTTAAAATAATGATGACTTACCTGTTGAAATGTCCCATTTTTTTCCCCTTTTATAATGAAAACTAAAGTGGAAAAATGTTACTGAATTATAAAATACAGAAAATGGACAGCTGTTTTTTTTTTTATCTACTAAAGACAAAATTCGGTAACTTTGCGGTAACAATATGTAAATGATATTTTTTTTGCACTAGAAATATGTTGTGACCTTGAATTTTTTTAAATTCAAGGTCTATACGGACCAGACTGCCTGTGGGAATAGAAATCTGTTCGTGTGTATATAAATATAGCGAACCTGATATATCGTATAATATGTATATAAACAGTAGACGGGCATAAGAAGACTTGTCTCTTAACTGAAACCCGACTATGACTTTTTAGGACGAACGTAACTTACAACCCCCCCCCCCCCCCCTCCCCAGTCAAATTTTGCCTGCGTCAGTTTTTTTTTACAAGTACAGACTTTTTAATGTAATAATAGTGTAAATACAGTGTTAAGCATGGGGTGGCTTTGACATTTGGGGCATATATTAAAATGTTAGGATTTTTTTCCCCCTTCAAATTTAATATTTATAATTTGCTTGTTTCTGCATTTTAAAATAAGTTTAGTTATACATCAGATAACAAATTTTGTAATAACTTTGCATTTGCATTCCAATTTCTGGTGTCCTGGGCCCGTGCCCCATGCTTTAAATCTCGCCCCTGCGATTAATAAACAGCAAATTTCATGAAAGAAAATCTGCAAAAGAGATTTCAAAAAAGAAAGGAAAATGAAAGTCGTTCGTTCCTAGTTTTTGATTCCCAGAATGACCCATTGAATAGGATTCCTCTTCCCCTTCCTGATAATGGGAAAAGCGAAAGAGCAACAAAAAAAAAAAAAAGAGACACGCCTCGGACAACAGTCCGACGAGGGGTCGTTTATCATGCCCCCCCCCCCCCCCGGTATGGCCTGATTCCTACCATTTGGTATCGTCTTTCTCTCGGGACTTTCTAAAGGTCATTTTCTGGATTGCAAATAGTTCAAGTTCAAGGCAAAGGCATTGGCGGATTTGGAGGGGAGGGGGGGGGGGCACGGCACAGGGCGCACTTGCTCCTCTCAAAAGAATAATAAAAGAAATGTGTAATTAGTCAATTAAATAACTTTTACTTATTTTTAAATAATTTAGTTTTTGAAGTAGATAAAGTGGTTTTAATGGAAAGTGGAAAATCATATACTTTTGAGAACGCTATTGTAAGGGGGAACAGGTAGTTTTATGAGGGAGAATCATTTCATACTTCCTGGTTGCTGGTGCCCCCTCCAAAATTATCCCTGCGTCCACCCTTGGTTCAAGAAAAAGGATTCACACGGACAGTGGCGGATCCAGAAAAAAATTCTGGGGGGGGGGGGGGGCACAATGTGGCTGATGTGCGTGGTTTCAGCTTGAAAGCAAAATAGAGGGGGGGGGGGACACAACTCCAGAAACTGTGATCCGTTTTAATTTCCAAATATAATTTAATCAATTATTTAATTAAACTTAATTGATTTATTAAATTTAAATTATCAATAAAATTTTAAATAATTATTCCCTAATTAAATACAAAAAAACACATTTTTTTCTTTAAACTGGACATATATAATAAAGGAATATATACTGTCAAAGCACTTATTTTCTTTAGCACTTTTTTTTAACTTTTGGTTTTGTTCATATATAATTCGCGAAATTTTCAGCTCGCAAAATCACCAATAACTTCTTTTTCGCGAAAATGTAGGGGGGGGGGGGGGGGCAAATGGAGTCTTCTTCAAGTCTATTGAAGATTTAACGTGAGCATAAATCAACTGTCTAAGTGATTTTGCAGGTGTCTGCTTCTTTCTGTCTTAGCAATTACCCGGTTATCTCAGTTTGTCACATAGAATTGAAAGAATAGAAGTTACATATAATAGAAGTTTTATCGCTCCATCTGCAAAATAGTTTCTTTTCCCTCGTTTTTAGCGTAAAGGAAGAAAAGAAAGTCAATTCTTTCTAGTCCTTACATAAAGCGTCTGGAGGGGGCACGGGCCCCCGTGCCCCCCCCCCCCCCTCTGGATCCGCCACTGCACACGGAGGGCGGGGGAAGCAATCTTTAAGATTCACGAATTAAAAATTTCTCGAAACTAAAGTGGTAAATGCGAATTGCAAACGAGAAATCACTTAAACATAAAGCGGAGTATAAAACAATGCTTTTTTTTAAGGTGTTTTTGAGCAGCTATTAGACAGCTAAAAAAAGTCAGTAAAATTTAAATATAAAATAAACTTCGGTTTTAGCTCGAACTTCTTATTGACCTGCTCTATCTCTCTATTCCCATTTGCAAAATGGAAAACATAAATTTATGCAAGATTGCCTCCTTCTCAAGTTCAACAGCGCAATCGCCACCGCCTAATTCAATGACGCAATCCAAAAATTCCAGTTACAAAAAAAAAAAGGAAAAAAACTCCTCTCCCCAAAAAGTGTTACTCACACACACACAACTAGTAAAACCTGTAAAGTTGACCACTTTTGTCAGGAACGGATTTAGCCCTATATTATAAAATGTAGGGAAACCTTTGTAAACTTGACCAATAATTTCCACAGCTTTCTATATTGACCACTTATATACGCCAAATTTGGATGGGAGTATTATAAAAAAAACCTGTGTAAGTTGACCGCCTAATTATTACTATATTTATTTGTTTATCTATTTTTGGAAATAAAAAAAACTTAAATAACTTCTCCAGAATATTTTTTATGCTAGAATGTTAGACAAGTATTTGTCTGGATAGATGAAACATCAATATAAAATTTGCCTAAACCTCTTTATAAAGCTAGGAAAACTTTTCAGAGTAATAAAGTTAGAAAAACTTTAGTTAACCGTATGGGAAAACTACTATGAGCAGTCTTTTATTCAAAGTTTTTTCTTTTTTCTTCTAGCTGATCTAGCCATTTTGAAAAAAAAAAAATATGTATTTTTAGGAAATCTTTACCATCAAATAACTAACTTACATAATTAATAAGATATTTATCTTCATTTTAACTAAGTGCTTTAGTTTTAAAGTTGTATAGGATACATTATAAGCCATTCAGGTTAAATTTCTGTAATGAGATTTTAGATAACTGAAAACAAAGCTAATTACTATTTTAAAGTAACATTAATACATGAAGTTACATTTTAATTAGTTACAAATGAATAAATTTATAGTGTAAGATAATAAAAAAAAAAAAAAAAAATTCTCCACCCTATATGTTGACCACTAAAGTGCTGCTCCACAAGTGGTCAACTAATACACAGATATACATACAAAGTATGTACTGTAATCACTGTATATACATACAAAGGTGCCCATCTGGGGAGGTTCATGGCGCAGACTGTGCCATCAAAAGGGGTGGAGGGGTTGCTTACATTGGCATTTGGGGGGAGGCCAGGCCCGTAGCCAGAGGGAGACCAGGTCGGGCATTGCCCGACCTGGAAAATGTTTTGCCCGTCCTTAATTAATTAATGCTTGATTAATTGGACCTTAATAATCTATGGTATTTCAATTTTTAAATTTTTGATTTGTTTAAACGCAAAGTCATATCGGAAAAATCCTGTTCCCATGCACCTTTATCCCTTAATTTAAATTTTAGAAAAAATAAAAAACATGAACTTTTCCTTTATTCAGCTCATTTTTTTTCCCTGTTTTCAATCTAAACCAGGCACTAATGAAAGGATCATGGGCAGTCCAATTTTTTACTGTAACATACCGATACATGTTTCATGTTTCAATATCTTACTTGGAATGATCGTTCACATTAAAATTATCTTTAAAAAATGTTCACTTTTTTTATGTTATTTCATATATTTTATTAATTTACACAAGACATTCTTAGAATATGCCTTAAAAATTCAGTTCTGCCTTTTGTAAGTTTTAATCAAGTATTTCTTTTAAGATCAAATAATTTCAGTATTGAATTAAATTAGTATTAGTTTCATTAACTAATTGTTTAATTAATCAATTAATAAATGAAATAATTGCATTAATTATTAAATAAATTATTAATTTAAGCTTTAAGAAAACGCCCAAAATGGAGCATAAATTCTAACATGTTAAAAAAAAATTGAAAAACTAGTCTGCCCCTCCTGTCTAAAAGTTTCCCCCCCCCCCCCCCCGAAGTCAGAGTCTGGTTACAAGCCTGGGGGAGGCTTGGTCGACTGTTTGGCCTATTTGAGAAAGTTATCGGTTTTAGGGGGGTTCCGTAGCTTTTGGGAGATATATGCATGTGACTATATATGCATATATATAAATAATATACACAATATATTTATTTATATATATGCATATATAGTTACTTATTATTTTTTTTAATCCGAAAATTGGTGCTGGGGGGGGGGGAGATAATTTCCGAAAAAAATGCAGCCAAAACGTTTGACCCACGTAAATCTATTTATTTATATACATAAAATCCCCCCCCCCCCCCGCACACACACACCACAAAAAAAAAAAAATTCTGAAAAAAAAATTGTGTTTTATGTAATTCTGATAGCGCAACTTGTGCCATGATTTCTTCCCCCCCCCCCCTCCGCGGACATCCCTGAATTTATGTATTTTGTATAAAATCATGTAATTCTTTTATTTAAAGACCCCCCTTTTATTTAAAGAACGTCAGAAAGGGGTTTTCTATTCACTTAAATTTGATACACAAAAGGAAAATCTTCGTAAAATTTCTTCCATAAATGCGACTACCGACTACAAATAAAAAGAAGTAAGTGCTTGAACAAAAAGGAATTCAGGAACTAAAAAAGTACGCAAAACAGAAAAGAGGTTCCGAAAGAACAAACTAATCCCTCAACATCTGAAAATTTTCCCCAAGTAGAACATCGCTTTGAAAATAGAAAGAATCCGACTGTATTACTGTAGCCAATCGAGTTAACTTCGATTGGCTACAGTGAATCTTAGCTTTCTAAAAGGCATCGCATATTACTCCAATAAGACACCCCTGCTCGACGGATGACTAGATGGTTGGTATCCGAATCGTTGGGCCAGGGAGTCTAAAAGGAAGGAGCCTCAACTAAGCGGGGAACGGGCCGAAAACATGGCGCGATTTTTCCACTGCCGTCAGATGGCGCTAGAGTAAAATGTCTTGCCGTTTGATCAAGTAGGGAAAGAGAAATTTCGTTTGAGCCCGAGTATTCGGAGAAAGGTAGCGGAAAATCAGCTCGTTTTGGCGGCAGCGGCCAGGCGGTTCGGGCGTTCGGGCACGCATTAGTCTCTCGTTGTTCCAACAATTGAAATTATTATTTGTAATATTTTATTGCATTTTATTATAAGTTAAACATATAATCAGAAGGTTATTTTAGTATCTTATTTAATGCATTTTTTGCTTTCGCAAAAAATCACTGTAATTAGCTAGTGACTAGATAATTTAGGATTAAAAGAGGGGTAGCAGACGGTCAGCTGGTATTCGTGCCATAATGAATGCGAGGAAAATGTCGGGGCCAGGGGGCACTCCCCCCACCCCGACCCTCTTAAGTGGAGGGAAGTAAAAACACATTGTACGTTGCATTAAAACAACACAAAATACATGTACATACGTAGAAATACATTAAATTATTTTCCAAGTAAGGGGGGAGGTGCAATTTATCGCCCTAACACAACGGGTCTGTTGGGCCCCCGATTTTTGAACTCCGCACGTCGTTTCTTTTACTAGTACGCTTACGTAGTTACGCTTACTGTACTTCATTATTTATACTCTTAATAATCTGGAATCAGTTAGTTCATAAACTTCAATAATGTAAATGTTTTTGAGCGGCTTCCAACACACCACACACACACACACATGCTTTTTTATATATAAATATATTGAGGCGATGCCCCCTCCCCTCCCCTCCCCAGAGTAATGGCGCCCGCACCTATGAGCGATGACCTTTTTCAAAATTCTGCTAAGGGGCCGTCCATAAATGATGTCACGCTTTTTTCCCATGTATTTGACCCCCACCCCCCCTTTGTCACAAAATGTCACACTTCAACATACCCCTCCCCCCTTTGTCCCATATGCTACGCTATGTTGCATAAGCATGATATCCCACTTCTTTTTACCCCCTCCCGTCCCCTTGTCCCAATTTCACGACCCCCTCCCCCCCCCCCGAAGCGTGACATCATTTGGAATGATCCCTAAACTCCTAGAAAAGGACCCCATAAAAACCCAATCTAAAAACATATATATATATATATATATATATATACATATCAGTGGCGTCACTACGCGGGGGACCCTTTTCGTTGGATTTCGTTGGCCGGGGGGGGGCCCGAGGGCCCCTGTCTGGATACGGCCTTCGCGGTGCATTCCCCCCAAACGATGACCCCTCTCAAAATTCGGCTCACCTTCACCCTTCGTAAACAACCCCTTAAAATTTTCTATGGAGCAATCGGCAACATGTCCCCCTCCTTCCTTTCGTGTGCGCCCTTGATATATACTATATTTATGTATATACCATTTCCGCTCCAAGAGGATGGTGCATCCCCCAAAACGATGTTCCCTTCAAAATTCAACAAAGCCAAAACGACCCCTATAAAATTTTAATGGAGCAATCTGTGCCATGACCCCAAAGGGCACCCCTAATAAATGTATACTTACCCCCCAATTGTTCACCCCTGAAAAAAAGAAGCCTCCCCCACCCCTTAAAAGAAGCAAAGACACCTAAAACAATCCCCTTAAAAACTTCAATGGCGTGCGGTTTGCACAATACCCACCACCACTGGAGCTCGCATCCTTTTTTTTTGTGTGTGTGTGTGGGGGGGGGGGGGGGAACTGACTTTGTTACGCCTTGGAGAGGGAGGGTCCACAGCTTTTGGGGAGGCGTGCGTTATCACATTTAATGGACATGTTTTTTACTTAACTTTACATTAAAGTTGAAACCGTTTTTAGTTAAATTAAAGTTACAATTAGCTTTGCAAAGATGTCTAAACGCCTACTTTATTTTCGGAAAAACCGCCCCCCCCCCCCCCCCGGAGAATTTAAAGTAATATCGGGAAGTTTTAAATTTCTAAAAACTGGGATCGTTTTTTTTTTTTTTTTTTTTGAAATAGTAATTTTAACACATCAAAAATAAATACATTTTTATGAAATTTTCATTATAATAGAATTATTTTCCCGAACATTACTGTTAAAGCATTTTAAAACAGACAACATATTTATTTCGTAATGTTGGTACCTGTAAAAAATGTTTCTGTTGAGAATGAAAAAAAGGAAGTTGTTAATATTTTTATTTACATAGGGATAATTCATAAATGATGTCACGCTTCGAGGGGGAAGGGGGGTCCGTGAAATTGTGACAAAGTGTGACAAGGGGAGGGGAGGGGGTAACAAGAATTGTAACATCATACATTATGCAACATAGCGTGAAGCATGACAAAAGAGGGGGGGGGGGGAAGGGGTCCGCTGAAGTGTGACATATTGTGACAAAGGGGGGTAGGGGGTCAAATATATGGGAAAAAAGCGTGACGTCATTTATGAACGGCCCCATTGTGAAACTTCATAGTTGTTTAAGTCATTAATAAAAAACAAAATAACACATAAAAATATTTAAAACCTGCCTTTAAAAAAAATTGTTGAAATGTATAATAGTACTTTAAACAGTGTTTCTTGTCAAAAAATTACCCCTTCAACTGTGTCGTTAATGTTGTAATAAAATGCTATGAATAAAACAGATATATTATTGCTTATAATAATTTAAATCAACGAGTAAAGAAAAAAAAATATTTTGAAGGTTAATCTTATTTTCTGGAAAGCAACCAAATCAAATAAATTTTTAGAATCAATAATACTGCAATAAAAAAGCCTATTGAATTTACTAGTTAATTTTCTCAATTATAGATTTGATATAAAATGTTATGTTTGACGCTTGGTCATGTATCTAAAATAAAAATAATATAGCGTTACAATGTTATATGTTCTGTAACAATATTTTAAGACTGAAAACATCTCAAAATTCCCAATGTTCCCAAATTTCCCAGTTTCTTCCCGAAAATTTACGGTCTTTTTGCATCTCTAGTTACAATCACAGCAAACCGAAACCATCCGTAGCAAAACGAAACCATCAGTCGCAAACCGAAACCATCGAACTAAAATAAAATGAACCAAATATAATAAAAAGAAATCACAAACACATTCTGAATCTAAAAGTAGTCCATGATCCTATAACCAGCTTCTCAAAAATTGACTATATCGATTTAAATACTCTTAAAAGAACCCTTTTAAATAATTTTATTTGCAGCACTAAATTATGTTGCGAATCACCCTCATGGCAAGACATTTTACATGCGCGCCATCTAGCGCCAGTGGAATCGTCCGGACAAACTTTTACTATGGAGATTCGTCTCCTTCTTTTTACTCCGTGCGTTGGGCTTTTATCGCTACGTGCGATGCGCGAGTAAATTTTCCAAAAGTGCTTATAAACAAATTTCTGTTGTTGCCAGAAAAGTAACTTAAATCTCTCGTGGTAAAATGAACAATGGATCGTGGGGATTTGACGTCACTTGAGGCGCGGTTTTGCTAGTTGGGTAAACCACTGGACACTTGTTATTGAGGACTTGTTCCGAGACCACATTAACGAAGACTTTTCTAACCGTGTACCATTGACAATGATATACATTTCGAAAAGTAGTATGTTTTACAAGGTTAGCACAAATTTTTTCATTCGTTTTGAAAAGGCTATGTTTTCGAAAGCATTATTACACGCACACAAATGAAAGATATATATGAAAAGAACTAATTGTTCCATTTTCTGCACTTCAGCACTGATACGTTCTTTGAACTCGACTAGAATTGCGGTAGTGAGGGTATGTTAAAGATTTTATTCTTGCTACGTTACGTAAAGATACGTAAATAAGGTGCTTACTTAATAACATACCCCCAATACCGCAATCCTTAGGCGAACTCCAAGAACGCATCAGTGCAGAAAATGGGACCATGATACATAACATAAGGAAGGATCTCGATTATCATCTGAATGTCGTGCTTCTTGTCACCAAAATGAGTATCGAACATTTGTAAAGGATCTGGCTCTTTTCATGTATCTTTCATGCGTGAACGTGTAATACTTTTGAAAATACCTTTTCAAAACGAATGAATAAGAATTTGTGCTAACCATTGTACAGAGAGTAGGCTGAACGGGAAAAGGTCAGAAACTAAAGAAAGAAGGATTCAGTAGTAGTAAGATAGTAAATTTCAAATACTTTTTTGTATATATATTAGCCAAACTTGGCGAAATTATGTTCTGCTGCTGCTGCTTAAACCGATGCGACGCCAAATCAAATTGTTAAGTTAAATGTTTTACAAAAAATATAATGTTTTATCTGAAGTAGGTTTCTTTTAATGCTTCTGCAAATAAATCTTCAGTTCAAGTAAAAATTTGATTGTTTTTAATTTTTTTTCAATTAAATTTATCTGCTTTTCCCCCTTGAACAGCGTTTTCCAAACTATAGGTTCCGACGCCCCGATCTACTACTGTTTTGCGACACTATCATGATCTATTTAGTTTACTTAAGCGGTTGTTTCGCAATTTCTCTATTGTCTTTAAATTAAAAAAAAAATTTTCAAAAGGAAAAATGTCATGGGAAAAAACGAAGCCCGGAACTTTGTTTATAGTTTCGAAAAGTTTCATAATCAGTATTAAAACATCAAAATGGGAAAAAAATCATGAGCCTGTTAAATTTTAAAGTAATTACTACTTGTTCTTAATTGTTTTTTTCTTTATACAAGTTCCCCTCTGACCCGTCAAACGGTCATACTCACTTTGGGAAGAACAACACATAAACAACCCGTGAAAATACCGGGTTTTTTGAGTAAGCAATTTTTAAACGTTTTGTTTGCTTTTCCCAATGAAGGAAAAAAATACATTTTTTAAAATGACGTATATATATAAAAGTTTGGATTGATAAAGACCAATTTCTTTGGGCTTGAGGGTATTAACTCATTTTGTCAAATCTTTTTGAGAGTAAAATCTTAACACCTTTCCCAATAAAAATGCTATCATCAAATCTCCCCTCCCCGCCCCCAGAAAAAAATGTATAAAAACAGGGTAATGATATATATATATATATATATATATATAATAACTAGAGGAGGATTTGAAAAGCAAACATTAAAGAATATGAAAATGAACAACTTAAAGAAAATAATGTTTTGAAATTTATTAACTATGGTCAAACTTTCATTAAAGTGACAAAAATTGTGGAACAAAAAATTTGAGTTACATTTGTTTATTATAAACACAATAACAGCTGTTTTAGGTAATAAGAATTTTTTTTTCTAAATTATTTAACAAAAATTTTTTAAAAATAATTTCCGATTTTTGCAAAATAAATAAATGTTGCTCAAATGATATCTTTCTATCGAAGTTCCCAGTGCTCCCAAAGTTTTCGATTCATTCCTAAAAACACCTAGGTTTATTTCCGCTTCTCCGAATTCCTGCATTTTTTTCACGTCTGCATATGCGCGGTTCGTTAAAGTAGTATTTTTATGGGACGTTAAAATAAATGAGAAACAAATAAACATAAATATACTTTTATCTACGTTTTGCTTTCTTTTCCCAATGAAGGAAAAAAAAAAAATTTTTTTTTAAATCTAGTGCATTTTTCTGCCTAGTTCAGTATTTGGAGAAAAATTAATGAAGAAAGAAAGAAAAAGCAATGCGTCGACCATGAAGTAAGTCGCTATGGCTCGTATTTCTAAAAAGGGGGTCGCCATAGTTTTGATTTCTGAAACGTGGGTAGCAATGCTTAAAAGTTTGGGAACCCTGCTATATAGCAATGTTTGAATAACTTCATTTACCAGAATATTGTTACTGTAATAATTTTGTCATTAGTGTTTCTGGAAATTTAAATAATATTTTTTTAATTTAAATTTCAAATTTTGTGTTTCTTTTTGCACACTTTTTTCTGATTTGCTCTCGCTTACAGTTCCCAATATAAAACTATTAAATATCCTCAATTTATGAACCGCGAGTGTTTAGTGAACATTCTTCTATTGCTGAAATATTTTTTTAAAATAGAATCGGTGAATTTACTTTTTCAAGACATTTAAAATCAATCATCGTTACATAGAAATGAGTTAAACAAGTGAAAGAAGGAAACTGAAAACTTAATAAATTTTATTGAAGCGAAAAAGGCACTTTAATTTATATACATCACAAGTGCACATTTTACACTGGTAAGTGCATTAATTTATTAGAAGGATTGATACTAGAAAAACAATAGTTATATACAAGATCAAATTGTTTACTTTGATTTTTTTCAAGTTGTTTAAGAAACTTTATTAAAATACTTAAAATCAATCCGTAAAAAAAGTTTTTAATGTTCTGCAAGAATGCTGATACTGTACGGGCTTACCACAATTTGAGTAATCCAAGAAAATAAAAAACCCAAATTTTGCATGTACTTAACGGTTAATTGTGCATTAGAAGTATAAGTAGTACTACGTTTTAAAATATTTTTAAACGTTATTTATTTGCGATTCATATTTCATAAATTCTATTTTATATCATATGGAAGCATAATAGGTTTTTTTAGATACATCAAGGATCACTTTACATAGTTTTTCATTAGTGAGTTTAAAAACAGGAAAATATCTGAGCACTTTAAAACATGAGTAATATAAGTAAAAGTTTGCGTAAAACTGTAAAAATGAAATACAAACAATTATTACTCAAATATAAATCGAAAGTTTTCCATAGTCATTTTATGACAACACAGAATGTTTTGTAGGAAGATTCATATATAAACGTAATGAAGCTAAACTCTTGATAAAAGTATTTGACATTCATGTCAATGGAGAAAGAGTAACGAAATCAAATCTTTCCACAACAGGAGATCGAAGAGTATACTCTAGGAAGTCGGGAACTATTGCAAATCTGCAAATTTCAAGATAAAGGCAAATTTATCCGTTCTCATAACGTCAATATGATGTTGGTTTACCAATAGCTTTCACCATGAGGTTTAGTCCTAAATACGCCCTTCCAGCAACTCTGCTAAATTTGTTGCTGTTCATGTTGCTGCTTGATCTTGCACCAGCTGAATGGTTGTCAACTTTAGGGACCGATCCTGATTTGCTTTGCACCCCCGTTATAACATCATAAAGTCCTTGAATGAACATAATTAAGTGCCTTGTCGTCCCTTCACGCATCTTGGGCCATTTTGCACCAACAGGACACAGAGTTCCTTTGATTCCAAGACACTGATGAGTGAGGGAAGCAATGAGTCTCCGCAAAAGATCATCAACGATGTTGCTTGAATTTGGCACCAGGCGGGCGATGAAACGAATTAAATACTCTGTAGTATATCGTGTTCCCTATGGAAATGAAAGCAAAACTTATGAACACATATAGAAATAACATATTTGATTCTTCTAGTGTTTGTTTTTGGTCATGAGATTAATTAAATCGTTTATTTCGAAAATGTAACATCTCCGTTTTGAAAGAGAAAGAACTCTCAGTTTTAATTTATTAACTTTTATGGCATGATTAATCAAAAATCGTTTTAATTTACCAATATTGTATTGCCATTACCTAATAAAATAAAACAGTAAACGATCAGACCCGTAAAGTTTTGCAACTTTTCATAAGCCATTTTTTTCTATCTCCTGAAAAAAAATTTGTTTTTAAGAGTTGTTACCATTTAGAAATAAACGATTCAGTTATAAAGAGGACTTTTTGACGATTAGAGTACGATTATTTAATCATTAATTGGTCACGTAATTAATGTACATCAAGTGGCTATTTGGTTCTTTAATCTATAATACAGTTGAGCAGGCTTAATGTAATAGCCAATTTAACGAAATATTATTCAAATAAGCGGGATATTCCACTATCCAGGATCACAGAAACAGTATACTATAGTTTGGTACATTGAAAATTTATTACATTAAGCGGGATATTGTTTTAACCGATATTCCATTGAGCAAGTTCGACTGTATTTCGTAAAATGTGATAATAAAAATGAAATAATTAAAATAAAAAATATCTTGTAATTATCTGCTACACATTAGCTTCGTTCACAAATGCCTCAAAAAGCTTCATTCCCCTAACTTGCTTGTTTTCGGATAAAATGAGAAGGAAATAAAAACCAATCCGTTTTGGCGCTTTTCCTCCTAACAACTTCGCAACTGCGAGGGCTGTTTTTTGTTCTTTTTTTTTCTTTTTCTCCTGGTTATGTTCTATGAAATACGGTATATCTGAAGTGTATGCGAACGAAGTAAATGAAAACCAAACGATTATTTGTTTATCATATTTAGTCAAAAAATCTTGACCATACATTTAAATATTTTTATTGGCCATAAATTTAATTTCATTTTAAATTTTGAGAATTACTACCATAAAAGAGAATTTAATTCTCGCAAATGATTCACTTTTATTTTGGAAGCAACTATCGTCATTAGTGTGGTAAAGAAAACATATTAATGTATAATTTATTGGATTATGTACCTTGTCTAACCGAACAAGAGCATCAACTGGTTTTTCTGCTCTTATGACTATGTACGTCAAATCATGCTTGGATAAAATTGGCTCCTGAAAAAAAAAAAAAAAAAATTTGAAATGCTAAAATTATTCAATCATCTAAACAAAAACACATGTTGAAACAGTTCTGTGGCTGTATATTTATCTTTCGAAACTATACACACCCAAATGAATTTGAAACTAAAATATTTAGGTACCATATTAGAGTTGCAAGAAAGAAAATATATATCAACAACACATAAAAAATATCTGTGTTTCCGCACCGAAGATACAGGTTTTGCTAAGGAAATTTCATGGTATTTTTGAGTAGGAAAAAAAACTCTCTATTTGAGTTCTAAAATTCGCCACAAGGTGCTTAAAATAGCTTCTCCATATGTTAGAGAACGAACATTTAAACATATTTTTTTGCAACATTTCTATGGAAAATCATTATTTCAAGAACTGTTTGATCTACCATATGCAGTTTGTTTAAAGAAACAATAACTTTAGTAAAATCACCCCGTGAAGTTTTTGCCATTTTCTACTTAAAAAGTATTAATTTCACAAGTGTATGGAAATTTAATCACCACAAGAAAGCAATATTTTCATCTCACCTTTAAATGTTCTATCCAGCTCCACATAAGTCCAGTTAGAAACATAATGTCTTTCTCTCTTTTTAAGCGTTCCCAAGCAGATGAGCGATTATTGAGTTCTTTCTACAATAAAAAAAGTTCAATAGTTAAAAGGTTAAAAGTGCTGTAACTTATTTGACTTTACATTTTAGAATTTTCTTATTTGTTTAACTGTCAAAAAACACTCAATTTTTAAATTCATTCTCTAACAACATCTGCTGATGCTTTCAGTAGTGTTTTAAGACAAAGCCTTTTTTTTTAATTTAAAAATTTAACAAGTTTCGTAATTTCTGTTAAAATATTTTTCATATACAGAAGGTGTTCAGGATCGCTTTTCGCTTAGTTCTATCGAATGAAACGGTATCGTTACAATCTATTTTACACAAGTAAAGCATATTAATTTAAGAATTCTTCTGGAAAAGGCGGGAGGAGAAAAAAATAATACCGTGGTTGACGTAGCAAACAGTTGAATACTGAGAAAACGTAAATGTTTTGAAGCTTCAGAAAGTGTAAGGACTGAATGATACATCACATCAGTAGTTGATTAAATATGTTCTGTAATTTTCAGTGACTTATATAGGTTAATTTGTGTTTAATATTTTTGAAATTATATTTGATCCAAACGCACCAGAAATTGCTCAAGTTTAAGCTGGGGCACGATACCTACTTCCAATTTTTTTTTCGTTTAACAGTCAAATAAAAAATATTACATGCTTTTAATTCCAATTATGATTAGAAATGATATTTGGAAGTAGAACCTCATTGTGATCAACCATTAATTTAAAATTAAAAAAAAAAAACTTTTTTCAAATTATTAAATTCTTTATAACTTTCTCAATTATATCTTTTTTCAAAAAGTTTTTCCTTTGTAATACTTCCCAGACATTATAGAATAACAGTTAGCATGGAATTAACTATCTGAAACTTAGTTGAATTTTAACAATTTTCTTCCGTTAAAAGCTCAGAAAAATCAACAAAAAATTCAAAATTTCAATTCAACAATGAAATAAAATCAATCTACAATATTCAGAGTCAAACCCATGCTAATTTTTGTTAACCATACTCCGTGGAATGCACATAAAAAGTTTCAAAGCTGTATCTTTAAATGAAAAAAAGCTTTAGCAATTTTACTACACGTAATTGGTCAAAAATACAAAGCATAGAAAAATGCGTTCAAAGATTTTAAATGCAGAATGAAAACAGCTAAAATCATTTCCAAAAATCGGAATATCATCCAATATTTTGCTCACATACATTTGAAATTTCGTATGTGGCTTTAAAACAGTTTTATCTGTCGATATAAGTAATAAAAAAATCGATAATTTGAGCAATTTTGAGGTACTGTGCCTCCTTAATTATAAAATATCGGAACAACTATAACTACAAGAAAATATAAATAAGAAAAATAAGGGAAAGATGACAGTATATTAATTGATGAAAAATCATCTGTGATAAACAACTAAGGAAGTAAACCATTCAATTACGTACTTGAAATTGTTTCAACTTATTTTGAAAATCATTTCCTAGTAGAAGGTGATCCCCCAACAAAGCTTTAACTACATCTGTTGGTGTTAAACGATCTTCCATTAGTATTGTATCACCATCATTAGTACTTGATCCGTCATTTGAGCTCAGCTCCATATGATTATTTAGCTCTTGATAACACGTGTTGTTTGCAAGATACATACCAGGATGTCCTTCCATCAGCATTGAATCAATACTTTCATCACTTGTTTCAAAGTCATCTTCGCCATAGTCATTGTAATCATCATCTAGATAGTCTTCCTGATACATTCGTCTTTCTGCTGAGAGGCTTCCCGTGCTGCGTCCATCTGGAGGAAGTCGATTTTGTAAATCCGGGGTAGAAGCATAATCTCCGGAGCTTTGATCGCATCTTGAATCACAAGTGTCCAAATAGTACGCTGCTCCTCGACTTGGTGGTCCTGCTGGCCTTTTGGATGAATCTCCTAAATTTTTCAACTCTTGACTGCTATCAGGAGAAGTAATGGAAGCTTCTCCAGATGAGCAGTCCATGTCCATCAACGTAAGACTGGAAGATGGACGCCAATGACTATCATCACTTGACGTCGCTGATAGAAAATAATTACTGAAACACACAGGGCTGTCCATATCGTAGCATATTTGTTGGAGCATTGGTGAAAGCATATTACAGTTCGATAGATGCAATAAACGTTCACATATAACGTACAATATCTGTAAAAGCGAAAAGGAAATTAACATTTTTGAAGTCAAGCACAGAAATATTCTATCATAGTGATTAGAAATTTTTCGTATGAAAATAAAATGTGTAGTAAGAAAGTATAAATTTATCGAACAATTAGAAGGAAATCCATTTTGATATCTCGACTTGATTTAGCCCCAAACTCAGAAAACAAATTTAGGCTTAAGCAATCACGTTTCGTTGTTTTTCTCTTTCATCTTTTTCAGAAAAAAAAAACAACTGAACGTGTCTTCAAGTACTCTAAAGTTAGTTACCCTTAGTTATGTTGCAATTTTACTATCGATAATAAGTAAGCGGAATTGGTTTTGAAGGTGTCATGAAATTCCATACTTAAATTGAGAGGGGGCGTGGTACGTAACAGAATATCAAACAATTATCGATTTTGCAAAGTTCAGTACTTTCAAAGTTTGTCAATATGAAAACTCAGTGCATTGCTGATCAATGAGTAATGCTTTTGAGTTTACGTGCGTGAGAATTATTTTTTAAAATATTGTTTTGTTACAACGCTATGGGGTGTAATTTGCTCAATCCATTTTTGCGGTTTTGACATTTTTACATATATATTTTCACTACAATTAAAGAACTGTAAACTTCAGCTTTAAATTTTCCTATTTTAGAATGTAATAAACCCTCGTGCGTCTTAATAGAGATAATGAAGTTCCTAAGTAAAAATATTTTATTTGAAATTATGAACTTGTTGATGTTGCGCGTGTGACAGTACTGGCAAAGCCGGAACAAGCATAAATTATTATTTTTCTATAAACTTTATTTTCCAGAAACTTTTTTTTTCTGAAAATTAAATATTTTTAGCTCAGAAAAGAAAAGAGAAAATATAAATTAATTTCAAAAAGAAAAAAGAAAGAATAAGACCATAAACAAGAAATAAGAACAATCTTTAAACACGTCAGCATTAACAGCTAGTCCTAAGCCTGGATAAAGCGTAAAGAAAACTATGCACCCATACTGTTTTCTTTTAATCTACCTATCCTCAATTTCATTAGAAGATATATTTGCTGCATTAAAACACCATTACGCAAAAAGATATGTATATATATTTAATATCGACAGGAACATCGTTTAAGTTAACTGTCCAACTATACGAAAGTTTGCTTTTATCCAAACTGTTTCGGTCCCGACAGGTTCAGATTCAGACAAGCAGCGCTTTACTGGAATGAAGTTGCAACGAAAACATTACTTGCAACTTCACATTTTAATGATTTTACTTTTTAATCGTTACTAAAAAAACAAAGATATTAATGCTAAACAATTTATCTTGATAATTATTTGCATTAAAGAAAAAAAAGTTTTCCCTCCTTTTTTTTTTTTTTTTTTTTTTGAGTGAAAAATAATGGGATTTAAATTGACTGAAGCTTGACGAGCATTACTCTGACAGGTTTGAACTAAATGAAACCTGCCCAATCTAAAAATCCTTTACCTTTATCAGTGTTAAGTCTACGGGGAAAATTATTTCGATTTTTATTCATAGTTTTCTTTTATATATATATACATATATAGCACGAAACTAAATATATACAAGGAATCTCTGAAATTCCCTAGATTTTATACGTTTTTAGATTTAGAAAAAATAGTTTTGTTCGTAGATGCTAATGATAAAAATTTTTGAATCATTCAAAAACAACAACCCTTAAACAATCAGCTCAATAAATCCCTCTTCTTTTTTTTTTTTTTGTATATGTTTTGTTTCACTGGTTGCTAGACATATTTCCCATAAAAGTTGTCCGATTCACATGCGCCTTTTAGATTAGAATAAATAAAATTTAAATTTCTCTGTAGACTGTTTTTCTTTTGCTAAAAAATTGAACATGAAGTTGTTACAATCGGATAATTATACACGGGAATACGGAAATGAGGTTTCCTAACGAAGTTCTTTTAACTAAAATTGATTAATCCTTTAAAGGTTATTGAGGGGAGAAGAACAAGCACATATTCCCCAACTCATAACCCTATGTCATTTTATCTTGTTATCTTTTTTTTTTTTTCAATTTTTAACATTCACTGATTGCAATCAATAATCACTTATGGCATAAATAAACATGATATTGCAATTTCTTCAGTAAACTTTCCTGACAAAAAATTGTTAAGTCAACGGTAGCTTTTGGATTTATTTTTAAAGGTCAAATTTTCATGTTCCTTACTTACTTTGGGTATGAATTTTAACTGGCGGGCTTCAAGTCCATGTAAAATTCGTTTCTGTCTTGACAAATGATGATTCAGAGTAAATGACGTGCCTTTGGGAATTCTAGAAATATTGAAAAGCTTCTTAAAGATGTCATCTAAGTTTATTATGAAATTTTACCATAATACGGCGAAGAAAATAAAACATATTAACACTTTTTTACATTTTTTATTGAGCAACGAAGCACGGTTTACATTTGTGGGAAACAATATGTTTTTCCTTTTTCAATTTGCAATAAAAATAAAATCAGAAGTTGGTTGACTGAAACTGAAACTTTAATTCATGCCTAAACTTCCGAAATTTTTGAGTATTGCCCATTCGGTCATAAATATCTGTGCTATGCTATGCCGCTCTTAAATCAGTAACTACTGTCATATTTACCTACAAAATATTTTTGATCAATCATTCAATGATTTTTTCGTCGGTTGCTATAGGTCAATGCAATTTATCTCCATAAATTGAGATGTCAAAATGCTATTTCAACAACTTTTCCTTTACGTGCAATCTATTTAGATACAAGTAAGTAAATGCATGAAAAAATGTCAGCGAATGTACTGCAGTCATTGTTGAATGACTGTAGTTCGACAATGCTGACAGTTATTGTCAAATGTCAGCAGCATGTACTACATAATGATTTATTTCATTATCCCTTTTCGAAATTTTTTTAATCCATTCCATTAGCTCATTGTTTACAGTTTGGTAAACAAGAATGTACATCGTTAGGAAAACAATAATAAATACGTAATAAATAAATAAATAAATAAATAAAAACAAGTAAGCTACATTTAAAAAAAATTAAACATTTTTTTTTTCTTTACTTAATGACTCCATTTAACATGTATTGCCATTATAAGCATAGCAGCATAGTATCCATATCCATGCTTTGATTTTCAAATGACACAACACATATTACGCGTTTACAAAAAATAAATAAATAAATAAATAAAGGAAGCCTATGTTGTTATCTTCATGGTTCATGATCGCAATATGAATCGGAATTTATGGACGTTTCTCCAGAATTGCTGCGTCATTTTCGCAGCAATCTCAGAAAAGTGTTTCCCATTTCTTTCTTTTTTTTAAAAAAAATTATTCATTTGCTCTCTTCTAAAGAACAAAATAGCAGGCATCTAAAGGAGCTGCTTAATACTTATTTATGTGGTGCTGAATATGAACACTAAAATGTCTTTACTATCCACTATCCCTCTGCCATCTACTATCGCTAATTAGAATTTTTATCTTTCATGTTCTAACAAAATAAATAAATAAATTCATTAATTGATGAAAAATAAATAAATAAACCATCTAATAAGACATTCTTTTTCAATAGTGCTTTTAAGAGACGGATTTTTCTCTATTTCGACGAAGCGATTGTGTTAGCTGTTCATGAAGAGTTTACATGTTCCTATTCGGATGAAAATGACGGCGAAGAATCTACTCTACACCACCTCCATCTAATCAGATGCAGCAAATATTTTTCTACAGCACCTGAGAAATTCTGAAATTGTGGATAAGTCACTGTTAAGGACTGTGGAGAAGTCACTTAATGACTTTTTAAGACATGATAAACAAAACAAATGTAAGCAGTCCAAAATAACTACCCTTTTCTTAGTGAGTATCTTAATAAAATTTATTCTCTGTAAAAAGATATCTTTCTCACGCCTGATAATAATACTTAATTTTTTCCTAACCTTTAATCGCGTTATTCTATTAATCGTGCATTATTTCTGATAGCGAAAATATACGTCTTGCTTAAAAACGCTAGAAGGTGGACTTCTGATAACTCGAGCCTCTGATAACTCGAAGTTTTTAGCTGGTCCCTTGGGACTTCGAGTGATCGAAATTTGACTGCATGCGAAATAACTTGAATTAATGGAGGATGTTTTCTTACATAAAATCAAGCTAATTCACATAAAAAAGATCTAGTTGAAAGCATTGTTTAGTTCCTTTTTTAAGAATATAAAAGGACTGAGTTTTCAACTTACACATTTGTAAAAACTACGAAAAGAGGCAAGATAAATTGAGCAAACTGCTGAACACAAGCGATTTGGCTTCTAGTTTGGATAGCACAGGGCCTAAAAATAAAATTATTTTCACATTAACGCTGAAACTAAATAAAAGTGATGTGTGTGCTGAATATAAAAAGAAAAAAAAGAGATTCACGTTACCTTTTGATTCTTATATACCTAATGGCATCATTTGGCTTACACCTCAAAGAGTAAACTAAATAACACGCTATCAAGACACCAGTTCTTCCAAGTCCCGCATGACAGTGAACAGCTACCTAGAAAATAATTACTCATTTCGCTCACTTTTTACGATACAGGGTCTTTTTGCGGTACTTATCAGGATCAATGTTTGAAATAAGATTTGATTTTAAGATAAACTTTTCCTTTTTGTATGCCTGATCATTAGGATGGAGCAAAAAAAAAAAAAAAAAAAAGTCAAATCACAAAATGCTTATATGTGGAATAGTTGTTTACTTCAAAGTCTTTTAACAATACAAAATCTCAGCTGAGTCAACCTTTCTTTTTTTTAATTGCTTCCCTAGTCACTTTGAATATTCAGCCTTTCCACTTCATACAAAATTTATAAAATTCAGAATAAACAAATAATGATAAATTACAGTAGCTGCGATTTAAAACTTTGGAGGATGTAAATTAAACTCTCATTTACACACACACACACACATATATATATACATATATATACACATTATATATATATATATATATATATATATATGAATATATATATGCGTATAAAAGTATGGATGCAACGTACCTTTCCTTCGCTAAGAGCGAAAGCCATTACTTTGACCATATCAAGCACCATTGTTTCTGAAACAGTACCATAGTCCTTCCTAAAAAATACAGAACGTACAAATATGATAGTAAATTGCGTTATCCGAACCTATCTGATTGGTACCAGCTCCGAAATGGTACATTCGGATAATCGGACAGATAATATAAGTAAACGATACAATTGCTTATTCGAATGTTTTCATGTAAATATGTGGTCCATGACTATTTCTTTACTCTGCACAAAAAGCTTGTTTACTTATTTCTTTTTCTTTTTCATTAAACGGTTTTCCTCATTTATTTGTTTATTTATTAGTGAATCATTTTTATATTGTACTTGTATTAATCCGCTCTGAATCACAAAATCAGAGATTAGCAACTAATGCGATTTATTTATTTCTTTATTTTTTAAGAATCGCCTAAGAAAGTATCTTTTGTTATTTTACATGTCTGCTATAAGTATTTCGAAATCTTGATTTGTGATGTGCAAATGATGAACTTGAGATTCTTGTTATATTGCATCTTGGATAAGTATCATTCCTCTTTTCGGCTAATATTTTTTATTTATTTATGATGCATTGAATAATATAATGATTTTATTTATTAATTTCACATGAATAGAACTTCAGGATCAGTAGCACGTGTATAATTAAATGCTGCATTTTCCTTGACTCCGTATGATTAAATATCGTTATCTGAGTCGGCAACAATTTTTTCAGATTGAATTAGGTGTTTATTCAGAATTTGAGGATACAGGAAATAATTTACACAAGTTTTTTTTAAGGGATTAGCAAAGGAAAAAAATATGGAAAAGATTATTTTTTTATGTCAATATATCGCTTATGGAAATGAAGAGTTTCATATCTGCAAAAAATCTTTTTTTTTTTGCTTTTTATATCAAAATTTTCAGATTTTTGCGCTATTTATATTGGGAATACTGCTGTAAGTAAATGTTCAAAAATTAATGCTAGAGGCCAACTGTATTTTTTGGTGCAATACGATATTAACTACTCTTTATAATTTTTTTGATATCATTAACATTCATCATGAGAGAAAATTAGAACAATAACTTTTTTCTGAACAAAATCGATTATAATAATCATTGAAGCAAATAAGGTCATTAAATAACACAAATTGTAAAAAGTTCAAACTCATCTCTTGAAAAATGTCCATTTTGCAGATATGACACTGTTCACTTCTATAAGCGATATAATATTCTCTACTGATGGTTGAATCATTTCACAAGCTTCTACTTTTTTAAAAGAATCTCCCACCAACAGTTCTTTCATATATGAACTTTTCATGAATAATATTTAAAATGGAATATTTTTATATGTAAAAATTTTACAAGTATTTAAGAATGTCTTCATAATAATAACACAATTTTTAATCCATTTATGAGAGAGGAAATCTATGTAAAATTCATAAAGATACCATTGTAATCTAGAAATTTAAAAATGAAAACACAGCAGTGTTTTAAGATTAATATGAGATTAAAGTGACTTCATAGAGAAAAACAATCACAAAATAATCAAGAAGCAACAACACGAAATAATCAAGAAGCAACAACACGAAATAATAAAGAAGAAAATAAATTTTCATTTTCTTAATACTTTAAAAGCCCAGACAATTTACAAGATGAAATTTTATGTATCAAATGAACACAAAATGGACCTATGTATCTTTAAATTTACTTTCTAAATGTATAAAATATCAAAAAAAAAAAATTCAAAAATCACCCTAATAGGATTAGTAAGAATATATTTTCAACAAAAGCAACTTACCATCTAAAGTTATAGAAGAAAACTGAAAGAAAAAGTGAAATAAGTAATTATGTAGAAAAAAAATAAAATTATTTTGACAAAATATATGCATGACATATCGCCGTTCCGGAACAACAATGACGTAACTGCTAAAATGTGTCAAATGCAAGTTATTCTATAAACAATATCAGAAATACATCCCTTCCACGGGGGAAGATGGACGTAACTCTAGAACGATAGTTTGTGTCTTCTAGAACAACGAACAATGTTTAGAGAAACAATGAAGTAACTGCACTTAGGGGTTGAAATTAGGGTGATTAAATTATAATCCCTGGTAAATGAAAGTATATATCCTACATAGTTACTCTCAATATACCATTATTTTCTGTCACTTACACCCTTTACAATTATACGTTTTATACAATTGCAAATCGTTTTTTTACTCTCCTGTAAAATTGAAGTTTTTGCATTTATGTCACTGTTCTTCCAGAACGGCGATATGTAATATACAAAGGGAAGGGGAAAAACTCAAAATTATTTTGCCATCCTACGCTCTAGAACAGCGATTCTCAACCTGTGGCGCGAGCTCCCCTAGGGGGCACGAGCACACGAGAAGAGGGCGCGAGAATATCCAAAAAAAAAAAATTGATTAAATGACTGAAAGGAAAGCACCCATACACGTAGAAAACAAAATACATTTCGACATATTTAAAAACTTATTAAAGTAAAACAAATTATTAAATTAAAACTTTCTCAATCAAAACATACTAAATTAAAAACAAATTTAATAATTAAATGTGACTTCCTTGGGCCTGTCTTTTAAAGCAAAATTTTTCGAAGGAAGGTTTAATACTAGAAATAGCCACTCTCAGTTGTTTCTATATTTAATCGAGATCTATAATTTGTCTTCAAAGAAGTCAAAGCAGAAAATCCAGTTTCACAAAAGCAGGATGTTGAAAATGGTAATAGAATGCGAAATGTCCTTGTTTTTAGTGCAGAAAAATCATCCTCTACTCCTGCCCAAAATTCAAATAGTGAATTATTACTAAACTAATTTTATTACTAAATTACTCGTTTTTACTCTTGTTTTGGCAGTTAGTCAAAGATAATTCAAAAACAGAATCAGTACTCAATATACATTATTGTTGTATATATTTTATGGTAAGTGCGCGATGAAAATTATGATAGAAAATTGGGCCGCGAATACTGAAAGGTTGAGAAACGCTGCTCTAGAAACACAAGTAAGGTGTCAATCTTCCTTGATTAATGTCTTCTTTTAAATTATTGGAATTAAATTTAGATAAGGGGCCGTGTTCATATTAAAATAAGTACTAACTTTTAAATTGCAAATGGAATACCTTATATTTGACAGCAGAAATGAGTTCAGCGTGCTCAAGTTAGTCTGCATGTTATTGGTTGAACAGAAGGTGTTAACGAAAAACTTTTTAGGGGCTGCCACTACATTGAAGTTACTACTTTTAAGGTCCGCGTTTAACAAGCAACGAAAATGAATCTAACGGAACACAGTGAAGTAATTTTTCAAAATAAACGGGGTTTTGGGGGTTGCAATTTATATTTTAATTTGTGAAGTTTTTGGACTTTATTTCACAATTCTCGTCAGTTCAGTTGGCTATACTTCTACACGCAGCTATACAGTAAAGTGAATTTTTAAGTGTAACTTAAAAACTACTGCATATTTTGAGCTGAAATTGTGGATACCCTTATAAAAGCTCATCAGGATTGATTTTTCATTAAAATTTAATATGGTTACAGATCATATTTTTTTCAAAAAATAATTTCATAGTTCATAAAAAATATTAAATTAATATTTTCGACCGTTAAAATCACGCCTTTATTGTTGAGTTATCTCATATTTTTATATGCCACACCCATGATAGTTAATTATTATATGCAAAAATATCACAAAACTTTTTAACATTACGACACCTGTTTTTCTCAATTTAATTATAAAACAACGGGTGAACGGAATTACACTAAAACTTTTACACAAATTTAAATTTTGATGCTGAGTAAAAATATGTCATGATAAAGGAGGGCTGTCATTCAAAATTTTAGTTCATTTTTGTATGAAGACGACCCTTTAACAAAATGTTAATCACAGAATTTTATAGAGTACATTATTCCTGATAAAAGGACGTATTTCATGTGTCTCTAGTGTACTGTCCAAATACGAAGAAGGTTTTTTTCTTTTTCCCTCCACTGTACAATACGAAACGTTTCGTCATAAAAATGGTAATGTTGTTATAAAAGTATTATAATTTTACTTTTGAAGAAAGTAAATTCATGAGTTCAGTCAAATTAGCTAATAGCTAAAAAAATAATATATTGAATCAACCTTTTAATATTACTTATTCAATGTTTCGAAATTTTCAAGAAGAAATCCCTAGTTTACTGTATATGTCTCAGAATATGTAGTACCTGGAAATATTTGTTGATAAACTTACTGTCATTGTCCATGAACAATTGCGGATTATAGGAAAACCCCGATGGATCAAGAGCAGTTCCGCAGGAAGAATGTTCCCCAGGCATCTGAAGGTTAACAATTGACGAAATTCCTTTGCTGTTAATTAAAATAAAACAAAAAGAAAAATCAATAACGCAGTTCAAAGAAGTAAGAACAGAATTCTCTCCTGTTTATTTTAAAAACTTTTAAGACAGTAGAACGGGAGCAAAAGCAACAAAATTTCGTCACTCGGGTACTGCGACTGTGCGCTGTTTTCAGCGTTTACTTAGTGCATAAAATGTGCAGCTTAAATGCCAGATATTTTTGCTGCTGTTGCTTCCAGTCTGCAACCTGTACTACTTACTCTTTAAATTGTTGAATTATGTTGTACTTTTCAATAGCCTCAGTATTAGGTCTTGCCATTGCCAAAATGTCGTTTGTAATCCTATTCAAAAGTGAGAAGAACATAATGCAATTTTACCAAATAAAAAAATAATTACAATTAAAATTATTCATAAACTAGATGCTACTTAGATTAAAATGCCCAATTTGGGAAAGTTATTGTCTCTTTAGATTTTAAACTATTTAAATTTTACCCTTTATCACTCAACAACTCGGTTTTATTTGATTGTTTAGATTCCAGATAGTAATAAAATAAGATCCTGAAATACTGGTATTTTATTTATTTCTTTACTACCTCTTATTAATCTTCTATCTCTCCTAAACTCGAATTTATTTGATTTGTCGGTTTCTGAAATACTGGTATTTCATTTATTTCTTTACTACCCTTATTAATCTTCTATCTCTCCTAAACTCGAATTTATTTGATTTGTCGGTTTCGAGATATTAACAAAAAATATAATACACACGCATCAAGAATTGTTTCAATTACTTATAAAGAAAATTACAAAAACAGCATTCGAACGGTATGTTGCATTCAGTCTATACCATGACACAGAGGGTTAATATAATTCTTACATTCATAGTTTGTCCAAGCGAAATTATAGATTGCGTTTGTAACTCAGAATATGACGGATATTAGTCCAAACGCGTGTAATTTTTCAGGAGACCTGTCTAGTGGTTAAGATTCTACTAGAGGGTAGTTCATAAATGATGTCACAGTTGTTTTCAAAGTATTTTACCCCTCCCCCCTTGGCACAAAATGTCACACTTCAACATACTTCCCCCTATCACATGTCACACTCTATTACGTAAGCATATGTATTTGTAGTTCAGAAAGAAAGCGCACTACGTTAAGGATGCCATTTCTAGTTTGATTTGATTTTTTAATGACATTTGTAAGCATAACAATAACGATGATTAAATGTATACTTAATTTCTGTAAAATGAAATTAAAATTTATAACAAAAAAATTAGTACATAAGCGTAGTAAATATTAATGGTGCAAATTCTGTAAAAATGATCCGTGCTATTTTGTCTTAAATTAAAAGTATAAATGCCCAAGAAGGTATTCTTTTAAATTTGAGCTTTTAACTGGAAGTTAATTGAAACCTTAATCAGCATTGATGTTTCCGATACAAAATTAAATCAATGGGAATACAAAACAAGAAAAAATATAAATAAATTATGTAAAAATATTAAATTTTGTGATTTTAAATGTTTTTGTAAATTTTTTGAGTTGTGTTTAAAGAAATTAACGCTGTATATTTTGATTATAATTTAACTTTGCGTTTAGGATGTAGAGTTTTCATTTATCAGTGGCCATTAAAAAAGTTTCTCCCTCAAAATACAGACAAACGCGTTTTCTAAAAATGATTAAAATAGAACAGCCCCTATTAAAAGGTACAAATCCGACAGAATTCCAAAATTTTTACGAATCCAATACTTTCTTCTATGTATTGGATATAAAAGTAAGACTTCGAAATATTTTCTTGGGATTTTTTCTGCTATTGAAGTTTGTATAAACTGCTTGTTTATATGCGACAGTAAAAGTTTTTTTTTTTTTTTTTTTTAATGGGAGGAGGGGGCAATGCGGCTACAAATACCGCACTACCGGGTGACACCTGTTCTAAGAACGCCTTGATACATATAATGTAACTGTACTGAGCTAAAATGGACTAACATTTAAACGAGAAATGAATTTTTCACGATCTTAATCTCTTACTGTATAGTTTGGAGGATTATTATTGATTTTTGTTAAATGTGGGTTTCATGAATATACTTCCTGGGCGAACATTTAATTTTTAAGATGCAGATTTAAAAAAAAGGCCTCAAATAACATAACTAAAACTATTTACATACCAATGTGAATAAATTCCATTGATAGCCATGTCTTCTTTATGCCAGCTGGCAGTGTCATACTTGCATTTCTTACCTCCGCAAAACACAGAGCACTGAAACTCTCCTGGAGTCGTTCGGCGAATTTTTTCAGACAACTTTCCATATCTACAAGAATAAAAACAGAATGCTTCGTACTTTTATATGAAAATAATGTATTGAAAATATCATTTTTCCCTAGAAAACCATAATATATCATTAAAATTATTGAATTTCTACAAAAATCTTATACTATATTTTCTTGTAGTAGCCTGTTATGTGTTGCTCCCTGTATTTTTCTGTGGTACCAGTTAAATTAATTTCGCTCATTTTTCTTTTTTTACATTTTAGTTTCTCTGTTAAAAATATTTAAGACAATTATTCACATTTTAACTAAGTTTAATAGTTAAACTTAGCTTCTATCATAGGAAAAACATACACGCACATATATTTCACCTATAATAGCACTAAATTATAAGTGAACACTTTTAATTTTCCATTCATTTCTAGAAGAAAATAGCAGCAAAAAATACCATCGCTAAAGGGTTCGCGCTTGCTTACTGCGAGCAAAGATAAAACATTAAAAGCAGTCCACTTCAGAAAGGAAGACTTCTGATGATAGGAAGAAAAGCGGATTCCATTTGTTATGATAAGGGTGTGGGAAACATGTTTGCCGCTTTAACAACGTTTACGATGACCATTGGCTCTGTCCCATTGTAAAAATTCCTTCTCTTTCTACTCACGAAGAAATGAATTCTCTCAAGGTCAGGCATCTACTAGTCAGAGCCACACTATACCCTGTGAAATTTAATTTGTGCTGTTGTTGTCAAGATCTGACTGTGATTTAATAGCTAGATGTTAATATATTCTTGAAATTCGGAGTCAATGCATTGAATAGGGATACCTTGCTGATGGTGGATGTCCATAATTGACAGGCTGCCGACCCACTGCAGTGATTGGAGGTAGGGCTGATTCTAACTCAGATGCCATGATGCATCCTTCTGAAAAAGAGTTTAAATGCATATTAATATTTTCACTGCGAGCATGCGGGGCTACATAAATATATTGGTATTTTTCGATATGTGTGGACCTTAATTTCCGCTAATATAATTGATAATTTCATAATTTGTAAATAGACTAATATGAAATAGTATAACACTTCAAAACTTTGTAGACTTTTTTGGACTAAATTAGCGCCACAATCAATCTGCAGTAATGCAGTACTACAGTTTGTTATGACATCTATATTTGGACCTAAAAGTTTGAGGTAAACAAACTATTGCGTTCTAATGTGCGGTATTTAAAGAACGTTGTACGTTAATGATAGCTTCGTTATTAATACATATTCAAGTTTATAAGTATACTGAATTACTTATTAATGAGTCCCCTATTGATGCCCCATAAGTATACTGAATTACTTATTAATCATGTCTCTGCTTTCCCTCTTGCGAACATGGAATACGGTGTAAGTATTTTTAAGGAAGTTAACTGACTATTGGCAAGATTATGTGACCCATTACGAGAAAAGCGCCTTCCCTTCAGAAATAACTATTAAGAGAGTTTGTAGTACACACTGTCACAAAATGTTCGAATTTCTAGTTTCTGAAAAGCGTTGTATACTCTTATCATCGTCTCTTTTTTAATACGTTACTCGAACTTATAGACACACTTCAGAGGCACTAATAAGTTTCCTTTTGTTGGTGAGCAATTTCTATATGCACGCTATAATTATCAGTACCAACTGTCATATAGCAACCCAAACTCTTGAATACAAACGTATCGTGCATATACAATTTCAAAATGTAGGTATTTTTAATAAGAAAGTTAATTTACAGTCTCGACAGGACGTTGAGACCATCAAGAAACAGATATGCATGTTTAAAACTGTTTTCTCTTATCCTCTACTGATCCGCTGGAAGTTATATTAGTTAGTAATATTCTTAAAATAATGATGATAATAATAATAACACACGCACACACACACACATATATATAGAGAGAGAGATGTTATATATATATACATGTGATATGTTTTTCTCATATTTTAAGCTTATTTTAAGCAACATATTTTTTGCAAACATTAATAGTCAGGACCAACGGTATAAAGTTATTGTGAAACAAATTCAAAATTTCTAGCAACTGCTGTTGCAAAAGAACAAAAAGAAAAGAAAGAAAGAAAAACGTAAAGGAAAAATCATGGATACGTGTTTAGTCTTAATCCCATAAATCAGGGATCTGGAACATCCACTATTTTGAGAAGCTCCGCTCCCACTACTAAGTACTTGCTCCGGCTGCGCTCTAAGCCAAAAATTGTTGCGGAGCATGGAGCGAAAAATTATTATTTATCTATCTAGTCATAAACAGTATGATTCTTGATTACTTGATAAATAATAAAGAATTTGTGGATACACATTCAGTTTCAATTAATCCTATAGACCTGGGACCAGGAGCAACCCCTGTTTTTAAATGCTCCGCTCCGACTTCTAAGCACTTGCTCCGGCTCCGCTCTAAGCTTTGAATTGTTTCGGAGCATAGAGCGGAGAATTGTTATTATTTATATATCTAATAATCTATATAAATAAAACCGAAAGTTTATGTGTGTGAGTAGATAGAAAAGGACAGTTCTGGGACAGCAGGCGGAGGCGGAGGGACCCTCCGCCTGCCACGCCCCCCTCCATCTCCTGCTCCTCCGCCTGCCGAGTGGGGTTGAGTAGCAGGGTTCCTGCTGCTATCCTCGTAATCTTTTGCGAGGGTTTCTGAGTGGAGTTGAGTTGTTTTTCTTACTTGTTTCCTTATTTGTTACACTGCGTCTGAAGTTTAGCTTTTTGAGGATGGCAACGGTGATACTACATGTAGCGGTTGTCATGACAACGAACTTGTAATCTTTATGAATTGCTCATGGCGCCACCTAGTGAGAGAATTTTTTTTTTTTTTTTGATCTGGTGTTTTCTGAGGTTATACACATGGCGCCATCTAGCGAGAGAAAAATTATTATTATTTTTGAACTTTATCGTTTTCTGATGTTATTTTTAATTTCCAACTTTGGTTTTTCGCGAGTGGTAACATTGATTTATTGTTTTTTAATGGGTAACATGTTTTTACTTTTAGTTTCAAGAGTGGAAACGCTGATGCTATCATCCAGTGAGAGAAATTATTTTTAGACATAGAATATTTTACTCAATTACTTCCTGAAAGTGAAAATTAATTTAATTTTTAAGTTGATGATCCCACCACCATCACGATGTGACTTACATCACACACCCCAATCAACTATTTTGTACATGTTTATTTAATTTAATCATTTCAAAACAATTGTAAATATTCAAGCAATTAAACATAACGGTAAAAAAAATTGACCCTAGAAGTGGAAAAAATATAAGTATCATGCAGTGAGACTTCACTTCTACAGTCAATTGTTTTTAGGATACTTAAACAAAAATATACTCACAAATCGATACCACTTCTTCTACATTCCTGAAATGAAATCTCTAACAGAGCACAAAATTTTAAATGAATCAATTATTTAAAAGTAGATCATTAGCCATACTAAATGTATTTTTTTTTTCCAGAATATATCAAGATTTAACTGTCGTGATAATAATTATTTCCATCAGAATTAAATTTCCCAATTTTTAATCAACTCCTAACATTAATTTAATTTTAAAATCATCTCAATAAAGTGTAATAAACAACTATCTTTTAATTTTAAGCATATTTCATTTTTACATTTGTAATTTTTTCCCCTAAAATATCAAACACAGAATTAATTGTGAACCAATCAAATAGCTTCTTGAGGAAGACTTAATGTAAACCAATCAAATCAATCCTCGGAATTTACAAAATTTAAGTCAAAGTTAATTTTGAAATGTTTAAGACTTAGAAATTTTTTTAAAAACTTTTTTCCTAAAGTATTAAAGACAGAATTAAATGAGAACCAAACAATTAGCTTCTTGAAAAGGTAAAGATTTAATAAAAATCAATCCAATCGATCCTCGTAATTTACTAAATTCAAATCAATTAAAGGGTTTATTGAAATATTTGGAACTTAGAAAATGAACAACAATAGGTTTATACATGCTAATTTAACAATAATTTTACAAAAAAGCGATGATTTCTTCTATACTTATACAGGTTTACACCCATTTTTACTGTTTTCCATGAATACAAATCAATGTATTTATATTAACTAAGAATATATTTACATTAGATAATCATCCTTTAATCAATATTATACCGCTAGATTTTTTCCAAGTTTAAGAGTTTGCATGAAATAAGAGAAGTTAGAGTATGTTCGGCAACTTGATTTTACATAGAATAATAAGCGAAGGTTTTATGTATTTCAATATTATTTTTTTTTGTTTTCAATTTAGATTTTTTCTTACACATTTTAACGTTTCAAGCGAATACAATCTACGAGATTATTGTAGTCATATACATCATGATTAAAGAAACTTTAAAAATAGTCAAGAGAATATTGCTAGATTTGTAACTGCGAAGCAACTCAACAACCCGATTGACGTACAATAGGATACATTTAATGAACATTTCACCTATTCAAAAGAGTTTCAAAACTTTGTCTTTAACATTTAACGAATATTTCATTTATTCAAAGAGTTATTTATTTTTAGGATTTACACAGAACTCATAATTTACAAAGATTTTATGATATACCTACAACCGAGAAAAATATTTAACATAACTATTTACAACACGATTTTCACACACTGAAAAAGTTTATTACTTAAACACGAAGAAACTTTAAAACTGTTCACACCGCAAATTTCATGCATTGAAAAAGTCTATTACTTACATACAAACTTAGAGTCTTTGAAACTAAGATCACATGAATACAACTTAATTTAAATACGGTAATGCTTAAAATCATTGCTACATAAACTACAGAAAATAAAAAAGAAAGTTAGAAATATTATACTCAAAGACATAAAAAAGACACACACAAGATGTAACATCTGTCGAAACCTCTATCATTAAAAATAATTAATAACATCCATTATCAGAACTTGGAAGAATGAATGCTAAAAAAGCCTCTTAGAAATAAAGGACAATTTTAGCACTTCCTCCACCGAGTTCCTACTAAGCAAAGCAATCGTTGCGAATTTTCAGTTATCCTATACACGAGCATAACCTAACTATACAACATCTAACAGTACACTTAGTGAATGAACACAGAGAGAATGCACTTAAAATAATATCATTCACACGTTGAAAATCGAAGAATTTTTTCATGCAATATAGCTATATTTCACTTATTCAAAGTTACAGGAAACTAATTTTAACAGACTGCAATCTTAGAAATGAAACTACTTTAAAGTCGAAATACAAATTATATAAAACATCATATACTTACAGAGAAGGAAAAGCATGCTTCTTCCTCGTCCAAACCGCAACGTAGAAATGACTCTTCAGGCTCCTATCAGCTGACGGAGATAAGGCAGCAATAGCTCATAGGTCACCCCAATCAAGCAGTGATTCATACCAGGTTTATGTTTCACAAGGACACAGCCAGTAGCTTTCGATGTGGATTTGTCAGACCTTTTAAAAATATTTCATACACACAACTACATACATATGTATAAATTTAATTACTTTTACGGAAACCTATGTATTTAACTCACCAAACTCAGACAGTTTTCATTAAATGAGCATTTTTTCCTAGATATAATCCTTCAATTCATTACTTCCGAGTGAAGAATTTTTTACCTTTAGTATTATAATCAAGCTATTCAATACATTAAACGAACATTTCATCTATTCAAGAAGTTATTTATTTTCAAAAACACGATCTTTAACATTTTTTTTTTTTTTTTTTTTTTTTTTTTTTTTTTTACGGTTCACACAGAACTTATGATTTAAAAAGATTTTATGATATACAACAGAGAAAAATATTTATCAAATCTATTTCCAACACGAGTTTCATACATTGTAAAGGTTTATTACCAAAGTTCGAAGAAAACTTTAAAGCTATTTACGCTGCAAATTTCATGTTTTGAAAAAGTCTATTACTAATATACAAACTTGGAAACTTTACGTTATTCACACCTTTAATATTATAATCAAGCATATAACACATTAAGCGGACATTTCATCTATTCAATGACTTTCAAAACTTACTCTTTAACATTTAACGAACATCTCATTTATTCGAGAAGTTATTTATTTTCAAAACTCAATCTTTAACACAATTTTTAGAATTTACATAGGGCTTATGATATACAACCCAGAAAAATATTTATCAAAACTATTTGCAACGCGTCTTTCCCACATTGAAAAGGTTTATTACTAAAGTACAAAGAAAACTTTCAAGCTATTCACATTACAAATTCCGTGTTTTGAAAAAGTCTATTACTTACATACAAAATTGAAATCTTTACTTTGAAACTAAGATTGCAAACAACTTTATACAGAGTTCAAGTTAAATATAGAATTGGTTAAAATCGTAGCAACATAAAGTACAGAATATAAAAAAAGTTAGAAACGTTATACTCAAAGACTTGCATTACTAACTGAAATAAAGAAACATAGCTTACAACTACTACTACCAATGCAAAACTTACACAGTCCAGTCACATTAATGTGACTACCACGTACTTTCCACGTCAGAGTTAAATAACCAATCACAGAAGGCACGTGGCAGCACAGTGCAGTTGAGCGTATATAAAGGGTGTGTGAGGGTGTCGGAAAACATTTCATTCGTTGACATAATGCAGAAACGAAGCGATTTATCCGACGTCCAAAAGGGCATGATCATTGGCTTTCGGGCTAAGGGTGGAAGCATTTCCGAAACGGCTGAGTTTGTGAACTGTTCGCGTGCCGCCGTGGTAAAAGCGTACCGTGCATGGCAAAATGGGACTGTCCAAAATGAGCGAAGTGGCAAATGTGGTGCACCACGGGCCATAGATGACAGAGGCGAACGACGGTTGCGGACATGCGTTCGGGCAGATAGACGGGCTACCGTTGAGCAACTAACCACCAAAATGAACCAAGGGGCTACCAAAAGTGTCTCTCAAACTACTATTCAGCGAACATTGCTGCGTCTGGGCCTCCGAAGCAGACGCCTGGTTCGTGCACCTTTGCTGACTGCTGTTCATCGACGACGAAGGCTAGAATTTGCACGACAGTACCGCAGCTGGACGTCCACTGAGTGGCGACAGATAGCGTTTTCCGATGAATCGCGTTTTATGCTCCATCGGACAGATGGACGTTGGCGTATAAGGCGTGAAACCTCTGAAAGCAAACACCCTGCAACCATTGCCGGAACGGTCCAAGCTGGAGGCGGGAGCACTATGGTCTGGGGAATGTTTTCCTGGCATTCTCTGGGTTCACTGATCATTGTGGAAGGCACGATGAATCAATACAAGTACGCATCTGTCCTTGCGGACCATGTCCACCCCTACATGCGCATTGTTATTCCTCAGGATGATGGCATCTACCAGCAGGACAATGCGAAGTGCCATACAGCTGGCAGTGTACTTGCGTGGTTCGAAGAGCACCAGGATGAGTTTACCGTCCTCCCCTGGCCAGCAAACTCACCTGACTTCAACTCAATCGAGAATCTGTGGGACCATCTCGATCGCGTTGTTCGCGCCATGGATCCTCAACCGCGTAATCTAGCGCAGCTGGCCACGGCATTAGAGTAGGTATGGCTCAACATCCCAGTGAACACCTTCAGGAACCTAAGTGACTCTCTTCCTGCACGTCTCGCAGCAGTCCGCTCTGCGAAAGGTGGTTATTCTGGCTTTTGACAGATGGTCACATTAATGTGACTGGACTGTGTATATTAACCTGCTAAAAACTCCATAAGAAAAGTCAAAGTACTGCGCGCTAAACATCAAAACTTAGAGTCATCTAGTAAAACTTAGAACGAATAATGTAAAACTACGAAAATTTTCAGAAATAAAAGTGTTATGCACTTGCAAAATGTAAAAAGTACTGTGTACTAATGTTAAAACTTTAACTAAAACATGAAACGAAGATGTAAAAATATTAAGTATAATATCTTAAAGCAACACTAAAATGTAAAAGTACAACGTACAAAACATCAAAACTTAGATTCATCTAGTAAAACTTAGTATAAAAATGTAAAAGTACTGAGGATCAAATTAGTGTATACCTCAAATATACACTAATTTGATAAAAGCAAAATGAAAATGTTAAAGTGCAAAAGACAAAACATCAAACATAGATTAAGATATTAAAACAATGTATCATAAAAATTTTAAAAAAAGAAAAAGAAAAAGAAAAAATACTACATACAAACGGTCAAAACTTAGAACTAAAATTTTTGATAAACCATATAATTTCTAATTCGTCTAGAAAAACTTAGAGCGGAAATGTAAAATTACTGAAGTTTACAAAACAAAAGTGTTAAGCATTCGCAAGTTATTAAAACTTCAAAACGTAAAAAATGATTTCTCTACAAAAACTTAGAATGAAGTCGTAAAATTACTAAGTATAAACTGTTAAAACATCATAAAAATGTCAAAATGACAAATATAAAGCAACAAAACATTGATTTGACTCCTGAAATATTAATCAAAAATGTGAAAATTCTAACAACAAAATCCTAAAACTCTGAAAAATTAAAAACACGCAGTACAAAACAACAAAACATGTAAAAATGCTAAGTATAAAGCTGCAAAACTCAAATTCACCCAGAAAAACTCAAAACAAAGATGTAAAAGTAAGGAACTTTTCAAAAGAAAAGTGTTATACACTTGCAAAATGTTAAAACTTAATGCAAAAATGTAAAAATTACTACGTACAAAATGTTAAAACTCTAATTTATCTATTAAAACTTAGAATGACAATGTAATTTAGCCAAATGTACTAAGTATGAAATATTAAAGCAACATGAAAATGTAAAAATTCTAAGTATATAACGTATTCATGAAGTGAAACTTTGTACGAAAATGTAAAAGTTTAAGTACGAAACTTAAAAAATTCAGATGGATCTACAAAAATTCAAACTAAAATCGTAAAAAGTATGAGTACAAAATGTTCAAACATTCTATAAATGTAAAAAATTTAAGAGTACAAAATACAAAACGTAAAAAAAGTTAGAGTTATCTTCTAAAACTTAGACTGAAGTCGAGTGAAATTACTAAGTACGAAATGTTAAAACATCATAAAAATGCCTAAATAACAAGTATAAAGTATCAAAACATAGATTTGTACATTGAAATGCACTTGCGAAATGTAAAAAGTACTGTGTACGAATGTGAAAACTTTAACTAAAACATGGAATGAAGATGTGAAAATATTAAGTATAATATATTAAAGCAACACTAAAATGTAAAAGTACTACGTACAAAACATCAAAAGTTAGATTCATCTAGTAAAACTTAGTATAGAAAATGTAAAAGTACTAAGCACAGAACGTCAAATATACATTTATTTAGTAAAAACATAACGAAAATGTTAAAGTACTATGAAGATATAAAAATACTAAGTATAATATACTGAAGCAACGCAAATTGTAAAAGTACAAATTACTAAACATAAAAAATTCAAAGTTATCTACTAAAACTCCAAAACATAGATTCAACATCAAAACATATAATTTCTCTACAGAAATCTTAATCAAAGTTGTATAATTTCGAAGAACAAAATGCTAAAACTGAAAAAGTAAAGAAACACAGTAAAAAAAAAAAAAAAAAAAAAAAACAATAAAGTTTGAAAGAGGACCAATTATACAACTATAAAGCTTCAAAACCTAATTTCGTCCGGAAAAACTTAGAACAAAAATGTAAAACTACGAACATTTTCAAAATAAAAGTGGTATGCACTTGCAAAACTCCAAAAAACGTAATTTCATCTACTAAAAATTGGACTAGAAAAGTAAAAATACTAAGTATAATATACTAAAGCAACACATAAAATGTAAAAGTATAAAATAAAAAAAAAAAGAAAACATAAAAAATTTTACATTTTTGTTCTAAGTTTTTCCGGACGAAATTAGGTTTTGAAGCTTTATAGTTGTATAATTGGTCCTCTTTCAAACTTTATTGTTTTTTTTTTTTTTTTTTTTACTGTGTTTCTTTACTTTTTCAGTTTCAGCATTTTGTTCTTCGAAATTATACAACTTTGATTAAGATTTCTGTAGAGAAATTATATGTTTTGATGTTGAATCTATATTTTGGAGTTTTAGTAGATAACTTTGATTTTTTTATGTTTAGTACTTTGTACTTTTACAATTTGCGTTGCTTCAGTATATTATACTTAGTATTTTTATATCTTCATAGTACTTTAACATTTTCGTTATGTTTTTACTAAATAAATGTATATTTGACGTTCTGTGCTTAGTACTTTTACATTTTCTATACTAAGTTTTACTAGATGAATCTAAGTTTTGATGTTTTGTACGTAGTACTTTTACATTTTAGTGTTGCTTTAATATATTATACTTAATATTTTCACATCTTCATTCCATGTTTTAGTTAAAGTTTTCACATTCGTACACAGTACTTTTTACATTTCGCAAGTGCATTTCAATGTACAAATCTATGTTTTGATACTTTATACTTGTTATTTAGGCATTTTTATGATGTTTTAACATTTCGTACTTAGTAATTTCACTCGACTTCAGTCTAAGTTTTAGAAGATAACTCTAACTTTTTTTACGTTTTGTATTTTGTACTCTTAAATTTTTTACATTTATAGAATGTTTGAACATTTTGTACTCATACTTTTTACGATTTTAGTTTGAATTTTTGTAGATCCATCTGAATTTTTTAAGTTTCGTACTTAAACTTTTACATTTTCGTACAAAGTTTCACTTCATGAATACGTTATATACTTAAAATTTTTACATTTTCATGTTGCTTTAATATTTCATACTTAGTACATTTGGCTCAATTACATTGTCATTCTAAGTTTTAATAGATAAATTAGAGTTTTAACATTTTGTACGTAGTAATTTTTACATTTTTTCATTAAGTTTTAACATTTTGCAAGTGTATAACACTTTTCTTTTGAAAAGTTCCTTACTTTTACATCTTTGTTTTGAGTTTTTCTGGGTGAATTTGAGTTTTGCAGCTTTATACTTAGCATTTTTACATGTTTTGCTGTTTTGTACTGCGTGTTTTTAATTTTTCAGAGTTTTAGGATTTTGTTGTTAGAATTTTTACATTTTTGATTAATATTTCAGGAGTCAAATCTATGTTTTGTTGCTTTATACTTGTCATTTTGACATTTTTATGATGTTTTAACAGTTTATACTTAGTAATTTTACGACTTCATTCTAAGTTTTTGTAGAGAAATCATTTTTTACGTTTTGAAGTTTTAATAACTTGCGAATGCTTAACACTTTTGTTTTGTAAACTTCAGTAATTTTACATTTCCGCTCTTCTAGCTCTTCTTCCCAGTTTTTCTAGACGAATTAGAAATTATATGGTTTATCAAAAATTTTAGTTCTAAGTTTTGCCGTTTGTATGAAGTATTTTTTCTTTTTCTTTTTCTTTTTTTTAAATTTTTATGATACATTGTTTTAATATCTTAATCTATGTTTGATGTTTTGTCTTTTGCACTTTAACATTTTCATTTTGCTTTTATCAAATTAGTGTATATTTGAGGTTCTATCCTTAGTACTTTTACATTTTTATACTAAGTTTTACTAGATGAATCTAAGTTTTGATGTTTTGTACGTTGTACTTTTACATTTTAGTGTTGCTTTAAGATATTATACTTAATATTTTTACATCTTCGTTCCATGTTTTAGTTAAAGTTTTAACATTAGTACACAGTACATTTTACATTTTGCAAGTGCATAACACTTTTATTTTTGAAAATTTTCGTAGTTTTACATTAATCGTTCTAAGTTTTACTAGATGACTCTAAGTTTTGATGTTTTGCGCGCAGTACTTTGACTTTTCTTATGGAGTTTTTAGCAGGTTAATATAAGTTTTGCATTGGTAGTAGTAGTTGGAAGCTATGTTTCTTTATTTCAGTTAGTAATGCAAGTCTTTGAGTATAACTTTTTTTATATTCTGTACTTTATGTTGCTACGATTTTAACCAATTCTATATTTAACTTGAACTCTGTTTAAAGTTGTTTGCAATCTTAGTTTCAAAGTAAAGATTTCAATTTTGTATGTAAGTAATAGACTTTTTCAAAATACGAAATTTGTAACGTAAATAGCTTGAAAGTTTTCTTTGTACTTTAGTAATAAATCTTTTCAATGTGGGAAAGACGCGTTGCAAATAGTTTTGATAAATATTTTTCTCGGTTGTATATCATAAACCTTATGTAAATTATAAAAATTGTGTTAAAGATTGAGTTTTGTAAATCAATAACTTCTTGAATAAATGAGATGTTCGTTAAATGTTAAAGAGTAAGTTTTGACAGTCTTTGAATAGATGAAATGTTCATTTAATGTGTTATGTGCTTGATTATAATATTAAAGGTGTGAATAAAGTAAAGATTTCAAGTTTGTATGTTAGTAATAGACTTTTTCAAAACATGAAATTTACAGCGAAAATAGCTTGAAAGTTTTCTTTGAACTTTGCTAATAAACCTTTTCAATGTATGAAACTCGTATTGGAAATAGTTTTGTTAAATATTTTTATCGGTCGTATTACTCTGTGAAAATCTTAAAAATTGTGTTAAACACTGAGTTTTGAAAATAAATAACTCATTGAATATATGAAACGTTCGTTAAATGTTTAAGAGTAAGTTTTGAAAGTCATTGAATAGATGAAATGTCCGCTTAATGTTATATGCTTGATTATAATATTAAAGGTGTGAATAACGTAAAGATTCCAAGTTTGTATATTAGTAATAGACTTTTTCAAAACATGAAATTTGCAGCGTAAATAGCTTTAAAGTTTTCTTCGAACTTTGCTAATAAACCTTTTCAATGTATGAAACTCGTGTTGGAAATAGATTTGTTAAATATTTTTCTCGGTTGTATATCATAAAATCTTTGTAAATCATAAGTTCTGTGTGAACCGTAAAAAAAAAAAAAAAATATGTTGAAGATCGAGTTTTTGAAAATAAATAACTTCTTGAATAGATGAAACGTTCGTTAAATGTTAAAGAGTAAGTTTTGAAGGTCTTTGAATAGATGAAATGTTCGTTTAATGTATTGAATAGCTTGATTATAATACTAAAGGTAAAAAATTCTTCACTCGGAAGTAATGAATTGAAGGATTATATCTAGGAAAAAATGCTCATTTAATGAAAACTGTCTGAGTTTGGTGAGTTAAATACATAGGTTTCCGTAAAAGTAATTAAATTTATACATATGTATGTAGTTGTGTGTATGAAATATTTTTAAAAGGTCTGACAAATCCACATCGAAAGCTACTGGCTGTGTCCTTGTGAAACATAAACCTGGTATGAATCACTGCTTGATTGGGGTGACCTATGAGCTATTGCTGCCTTATCTCCGTCAGCTGATAGGAGCCTGAAGAGTCATTTCTACGTTGCGGTTTGGACGAGGAAGAAGCATGCTTTTCCTTCTCTGTAAGTATATGATGTTTTATATAATTTGTATTTCGACTTTAAAGTAGTTTCATTTCTAAGATTGCAGTCTGTTAAAATTAGTTTCCTGTAACTTTGAATAAGTGAAATATAGCTATATTGTATGAAAAAATTCTTCGATTTTCAACGTGTGAATGATATTATTTTAAGTGCATTCTCTCTGTGTTCATTCACTAAGTGTACTGTTAGATGTTGTATAGTTAGGTTATGCTCGTGTATAGGATAACTGAAAATTCGCAACGATTGCTTTGTTTAGTAGGAACTCGGTGGAGGAAGTGCTAAAATTGTCCTTTATTTCTAAGAGGCTTTTTTAGCATTCATTCTTCCAAGTTCTGATAATGGATGTTATTAATTATTTTTAATGATAGAGGTTTCAACAGATGTTACATCTTGTGTGTGTCTTTTTTATGTCTTTGAGTAAAATATTTCTAACTTTCTTTTTTATTTTCTGTAGTTTATGTAGCAATGATTTTAAGCATTACCGTATTTAAATTAAGTTGTATTCATGTGATCTTAGTTTCAAAGACTCTAAGTTTGTATGTAAGTAATAGACTTTTTCAATGCATGAAATTTGCGGTGTGAAAAGTTTTAAAGTTTCTTCGTGTTTAAGTAATAAACTTTTTCAGTGTGTGAAAATCGTGTTGTAAATAGTTATGTTAAATATTTTTCTCGGTTGTAGGTATATCATAAAATCTTTGTAAATTATGAGTTCTGTGTAAATCCTAAAAATAAATAACTCTTTGAATAAATGAAATATTCGTTAAATGTTAAAGACAAAGTTTTGAAACTCTTTTGAATAGGTGAAATGTTCATTAAATGTATCCTATTGTACGTCAATCGGGTTGTTGAGTTGCTTCGCAGTTACAAATTTAGCAATATTCTCTTGACTATTTTTAAAGTTTCTTTAATCATGATGTATATGACTACAATAATCTCGTAGATTGTATTCGCTTGAAACGTTAAAATGTGTAAGAAAAAATCTAAATTGAAAACACAAAAAAATAATATTGAAATACATAAAACCTTCGCTTATTATTCTATGTAAAATCAAGTTGCCGAACATACTCTAACTTCTCTTATTTCATGCAAACTCTTAAACTTGGAAAAAATCTAGCGGTATAATATTGATTAAAGGATGATTGTCTAATGTACATATATTCTTAGTTAATATAAATACATTGATTTGTATTCATGGAAAACAGTAAAAATGGGTGTAAACCTGTATAAGTATAGAAGAAATCATCGCTTTTTTGTAAAATTATTGTTAAATTAGCATGTATAAACCTATTGTTGTTCATTTTCTAAGTTCCAAATATTTCAATAAACCCTTTAATTGATTTGAATTTAGTAAATTACGAGGATCGATTGGATTGATTTTTATTAAATCTTTACCTTTTCAAGAAGCTAATTGTTTGGTTCTCATTTAATTCTGTCTTTAATACTTTAGGAAAAAAGTTTTTAAAAAAATTTCTAAGTCTTAAACATTTCAAAATTAACTTTGACTTAAATTTTGTAAATTCCGAGGATTGATTTGATTGGTTTACATTAAGTCTTCCTCAAGAAGCTATTTGATTGGTTCACAATTAATTCTGTGTTTGATATTTTAGGGGAAAAAATTACAAATGTAAAAATGAAATATGCTTAAAATTAAAAGATAGTTGTTTATTACACTTTATTGAGATGATTTTAAAATTAAATTAATGTTAGGAGTTGATTAAAAATTGGGAAATTTAATTCTGATGGAAATAATTATTATCACGACAGTTAAATCTTGATATATTCTGGAAAAAAAAATACATTTAGTATGGCTAATGATCTACTTTTAAATAATTGATTCATTTAAAATTTTGTGCTCTGTTAGAGATTTCATTTCAGGAATGTAGAAGAAGTGGTATCGATTTGTGAGTATATTTTTGTTTAAGTATCCTAAAAACAATTGACTGTAGAAGTGAAGTCTCACTGCATGATACTTATATTTTTTCCACTTCTAGGGTCAATTTTTTTTACCGTTATGTTTAATTGCTTGAATATTTACAATTGTTTTGAAATGATTAAATTAAATAAACATGTACAAAATAGTTGATTGGGGTGTGTGATGTAAGTCACATCGGGATGGTGGTGGGATCATCAACTTAAAAATTAAATTAATTTTCACTTTCAGGAAGTAATTGAGTAAAATATTCTATGTCTAAAAATAATTTCTCTCACTGGATGATAGCATCAGCGTTTCCACTCTTGAAACTAAAAGTAAAAATATGTTACCCATTAAAAAACAATAAATTAATGTTACCACTCGCGAAAAACCAAAGTTGGAAATTAAAAATAACATCAGAAAACGATAAAGTTCAAAAATAATAATAATTTTTCTCTCGCTAGATGGCGCCATGTGTATAACCTCAGAAAACACCAGATCAAAAAAAAAAAAAAAAATTTTCTCACTAGGTGGCGCCATGAGCAATTCATAAAGATTACAAGTTCGTTGTCATGACAACCGCTACATGTAGTATCACCGTTGCCATCCCCAAAAAGCTAAACTTCAGACGCAGTGTAACAAATAAGGAAACAAGTAAGAAAAACAACTCAACTCCACTCAGAAACCCTCGTAAAAGATTACGAGGATAGCAGCAGGAACCCTGCTACTCAACCCCACTCGGCAGGCGGAGGAGCAGGAGGTGGAGGGGGGCGTGGCAGGAGGATGGTCCCTCCGCCTCCGCCTGCTGTCCCAGAACTGTCCTTTTCTATCTACTTGTGTGTGTGTGTCTGTCGATCGCGTCCTGGCGAGATGGAACGGGCCAGAAGTACGAAATTTTGGTTACAGGTACCTTGAGTCAGGTCCTCGTGCAGCTCGAAGCGTTTTTCCTAAAATTCGAATTTGTTCTTTTTTTATTCCAATTTTAAGCAAAACTGTTAATTTTGGGTTTATCTCATCGAAGAAACGTCCCACGTTTTTGATTTTTGCAGCATATGAATGCCCGTAAAAAACTGCACAAGATGATTTTTTTGCAGTTCGTAGGACAAAGAGAACATGCGCAATATTCATTTAAAGTAGTTTTCGAATTTTAAAACGAGGCTTACCTCTGAATTTATCTTCTCAATTTCCGTGTTTTCGCCAAAATAAATAGTACTTTTGTCGCCAACTATATGATTTCTGTTAACGTAAGATTGAAAAAATGCTATTTTATCTTTATTCAGGCCGTTTTATGAGCGAAACAATTTCTAAAATTTCATTTCATTTTTATACATATTTTGTGGAACTGCAGACGATTTTCAATTTCTTTATTTTGACGTTGATTCTTCTTTCAATTTTGGCGATTTGATATTATGGTGCCAGTTCAACAATTTCATGAAACATCGTATTTCTTATGGTAGAATGTCCGTTTTATCAACGAAATAAATTCTAAAAATTCCTTTCATTTTGATGCATATTTTGTGAATTATTTACTGCAGGCGATTTTCAATTATTTTATCTTGAGGATGATTTTTCTTTCTTTTTTTGCGATTTAATATTTATTTCTCCGATAAAAAATAGGTTGGAAAGTTTTCGATATGGCTTATTTTTGATGAAATTTTAGATTTCGCCAAGTGTTGATAACTTTTTTCGCTCCAAATCCAGTTAATTGTTCTCAATATATTATTTTGCTCTTAGAACCTTTTCCAAACCGCGCCAATAATTCTTATCAGTAATATTCTTCTTATTTTATTCAATACGCGATTTACACTATAGGATCATGGTGTATTTGCGAAATGCTTCCATTACTATAGTGCATGGTGATCTTCTGCTTCATTTTAACTTTTCTACGTAGAGGTTTTGATTGATTCCATATTTTACTCAAGTGATTTATTTCTAACATTTATTTGATTTTGTCTATTTGTTGCCATTTGGCCAGAATTTAATTATTTATTTCTATCAATTTAAATTTATCACGTCAGAATTGGTTCAGTATTGAACATTTTCTAATTTAAATGTGCATTTGCCTTTGGAAAAAATGCTTTCCTTTATTCCGTTTTTATGCGAATTTTATGAAAGTGATATTTAATTGAATTTTCAGGAAATGTTTTGACGATTTTGCTAGCAAGATTTTTAGGAACTGGTGTCCTCACTTTGATGGGGAATTTAAGTTGCACTGTTGATAATTTTAGGAATAGTAGCTCTTGAAGGTCAGTATTCTAATGGGTATTTTTAGTCACTGGCGTCTTTATGCTAATGGAGATTTTTTGGGACTAATGTTCTTATTCTATTAGGGATGTTTAGGAATAGTTGTCTTTATTGAAATGGGGGACTTTAAGGAATTTTTTCTTTATTGTTGCAGAAATATTCAGGGACAGTTGTTCTTCATCTGATGGACATTTTTAAACAGAATACAGCTTTATTCTGATGGGAATTTTTAGATGTATTGTGGCAGATACTGTAATTGATATTTTTACGGACTCTTGATGTCATTTTGGCACAATTATCTCGCTGCAGCTGTGCACTTTAGTTACTGTTGAAATTACTTTAATGACAATTTTTATGAACTGTTGTCGGCATTTTAATGTGGATTTTTATGGACTTATTTTTGATCTAAAAGGAAATTTTCCAGACAGTTCGTTTTAATGCAATCGTGCTTTTTAATGATTTTTATTATTTAAATAGGGTTTTTAAGAACTGTTGCCCATCTCCTACTTGGATTTTTAAGAATTTTTTCTTACATATTTGCAACATAACTTTGAACATGCGTCACTTAGCCTGCGAATGATGCAATATTATCCCGCGCAAAGCCGGGCATATCAGCTAGTAAACAATATGATACTTTATTACTTGATAAATAATAAAGAGTTCGTGGATACACATTCAGTTTTAATTAATCCGATAAGCCAGGGATCTGGAGAAGCCACTATTTCGAGAAGCTCCGCTCCTGTACCTGCTCTGGCTCTGCTCCGAGCTCTGAATTGATTCGGAGCATGGAGCGGAAAATTATCATTATTTATCTATCCAAAAGTAAGCAATACGGTTCTTTATTAATTGATAAATAATAAAGAATCATATTATTAATTTTTTATTTGTAGTTAATTTACTTATAGGTATATATGTGATGAAAAATTTATAAATTATGTATTCGTCAATTAATATATAGTGTTTTATATGCACTGTGTTGCGAAAGTAATTAGGCACCAAACAAAAAAATAATAATGAAAGGAAAAAAAACCTCATTCATTTAACGTTTATGAAAAATTGATGACTTTGCTTCAATTTCGAACAAAAAAAACCCAGCTAAAAATCCCTTCCGTAAACTACATACAATTAAGTTCGTGACGAGATAAACAAAACTTTCAGTAGCCTAGTGGTTAGCACGTCGGACTTCCACCTGGAAGGTCGCGCGTTCGATACCCACTGAAGATCACCATGTATACTTGGGGATATATGCATGTAAAACCCGTAGACCCCACTACCTCTCCCCGTGCGTAAGTAATCCTAAGGCCTCGGCTAACAGGTAGGGGTCTGGTGGAGAAAAGTTTACAGGTTTCTATGATTAGATTTTTCCGCATTTGCATGTCGATAGGAAAAAACTACGAAATCTCCCGTCACGCAGATCAATATAGTATCATCAAAACAGTCTCTCAGTTCACTTCCTTTTTTTCATCTACCTATATATGTGTGTTATTATATCATAATTTTCGTCCCTTTAGAATTCAACAGATTTATTTATTACTTTCTTTTTTCGTGCCTTTTTTTCTTCATTTTCTTCAAAAGAAGAAAACAAGGAAAGACATTTTTAAAAGAAAACACGTTAGCAAAATGCGCAAAATTAGTATTATCCATAAGCAATGAAGGGGTTAGAAATTAAAAATAAGCAATCTACTTTTTCCAATCATTTCTTTAATGGACTAAAACATTTTATGGCTTTAAGGGGACCCGAACCGTTTTGAGGCGGCCAATTTGTAGTCAACTTTCTTCAAGCGTTACTCCTCAGCCATAGGGAATCTTGCTTCGCGGATTTTTTATTTTTTAAGTATCAGGTCTTTCTCTATATGTAGACCAAATTGTATCCAAAAATATTGAACATTTATTTTTGTATTCAATATCAAAGTTTTTTACAATTTCATAACTTCCGGAACATTTTTCTCATAATACATTCAAGATTTTATTGATCTTATTTTTTTATTTTATTTGTCACATCTTATAATGAATTCACAACCAGGGATATTTAAAAATTTCACTTTATAAAAATCTGGTCAGCTAAAAACTTTTCGTAGTGAATACACAACATTGAAAAAAATTGTTTTTTGTAGGTTGTTTTCAAAATTTTGAAAAACCCTTGGTTGTAAATATAGGCCTAATATAGCCAAATCATATGCAAAAAAAAGTATATTGATTCATTTAGCCGTTTTCGAGAAAACGGTTCCGAAAGAGGAAAAAATGAACTTTTCAGGAGAGCCGATAATCCAGAAGTTCAAATTTCCCGCTATTCCCGGGCTTTTTGTTCTCTTAGTTCGATATTTCCATGCTATGAATGCCATCGATTGTTACTGTCACTACCATCGATAGTCTGTATATCGAAATAAACTCGAAAACACAAGGAAGGGTAAAGTGTTTCCCCTTGCAGAGCAAAAGAACCCAATTTCGCTAGACCAAATTTCGATAGACTCGCAACTTTCAAAAAATCATTTCAAGTACTTAGAATGCTCAGATTTACATAATTTTTACAGCAAATGATCCAGGAAGAGTTCTAGTTTTAATTAAAAAAATTAAAAAAAGTGAATTTTTTCACCCAAAACCGGTTCGGGTCCCCTTAAATTACATAACACATGATATAACAAATATCCTGTGTTTAACTAAGAGATTTTTAAAACGAAATAAAAAAATTAGAATAGTTTAGATATTCTTTAAGATCATCACAGGTTCTTTTTATCTATTCCTGACTGGGTAATTTTGATGCGTACTATGTAATTTAATAAGTGCAAAAAAAAGTAATTAAAAAAATATTTTATGCTGCTAAATTTTAAAAATTGTAATACGAAGGAATCATGAAAATAAATGAAAATTCCCAGGGTACCGAGAACCCAATCTTCCGGTTGGAAGTCCCACATCCTAATCACTAGGCTACCACGGCCTCATGCTTTTTCCTAAAGCAGTCAGTCAAAACTCATTATTACATGTGTTTATAATTTCGCGCACTCATGCACTCGATAATAATTTCAATAATTAAAACGGAAGCACACAGTGTATCATTAACTGCTGCGTACTTTTATCTTCTATATAATTTATACAAACACTTAGCTTTAAAACTGTATAAAAAATATTTTTACTCACCAATCATTTAGGATTTAGGGTCAAATCATGTGTAGCTTTTATTGCAATAATAATAAAATAAAATGGTAATTTAAACATGGAGATATTACCGTTTGAATAATATGCAAAATTGAAAAAACAACATTCTAGAGAGAAATAAGTTTAAAGTTTTAAAAGAGCATTTTCATCTGTTGAAGAATTGAGCTATAAACAGTTGAACCTATTTTATGAGTGGAAGCTTTTTTACAACCTTGATGTCTCCTGTTTGCTAAAGATTTCGTGCATATTATTTTTGTCTAATTTCTCCCATACAGGCCGTAAAGTTTAACCGAAGATATTTACTCATTTATTTTTTTAAATTTTGTATTCGCTTTCATCAAAAATTATTCCATCTGTTCTGCATGTTCGCAATGAAAAGTTTGAATACAAATGAATTTTAATATTGTAATTTTACACAACTTTTACGAATTTTGAGCAGAAAGATATTTATTGATTGATTCAAAATTGTGTGCCTATGGTTAATTCTCATGACACTCTGCTAACATTTTTTTCGCACTAACGGTAAAATAATCTTTAATTAAGATTTTTTTTACTGCTCTATTAATAATTCAAAAAGAACATCTAATAAAAAGTAATAATTAAAAAAACATATGTATTATCTCGTAGCTGTATTTTTGCTTTGGTTTAAACTTTACAATAATTTGCAATTCCATTCCTTTTGTGATGAACTTTTGCGCATTATCGGGAAAACAATTTATTGGGGGAAAACAATTATTATTATCAAATTGGAAGATTTTGTCAAGTACAATGCGCTAGCTAGGTGTTCAATAAAAATCTGTTTTTTAATTTGCATGTTACTTACCTACCCCAGAGACAAATTTTCCGCGATATAGCGTTTCGAAAAAAAAAAAAACATTAATTTTTTTCGACCCACCCTATTGAACGTGCTGTTTTGTGAATGTTTAGATTGCATCTTTACATATTTATTTATATATTTTTTATGTTTTTAAATAATTAATTACTTTAATTATTTATTTATTTTCGAATGAAAATATAAGATCATTAATCATCGGGAACCTGGCATAGATAGCCACTTGAAAACTATTGAAACGTACAGTTACGAAAGGGGGGTTATAAGCATCTTTTTTATTTTTTGCAAAGAATAAGTGTAGACTATGTTTTCTTCTGTTTTTTCTACTAATGGAATTCCAGTTGCTGCCAATTTTGATATTGCTCGCCACGATAAAACAATCCTACTGACCTCCTGTACTGGAACGTATTTTTGGACAAGCCTTTAATATTTAAACATGACAGCATTAACCTTCTGTTCAATCTAGGGAAATGATGCTATCCACGGTTGATGTGATCACTCCTTTCGACATGTTTAATGATCGATAACTGCTAAAGCTTTGCGACGAGAGACGTTACTGATATTAATCGAATGTATAGTGCTTCCAAAATGCAGCAAAAAAGTCATTACAGAAAAATTTGGAAATTTTTCGACAAAATCTTAAGTATACCAAGAAAGATTTATTTTATTTTTAAAAATTTTTCTGTTTACTCTTAAAAAATATTTTCAGTGCTTCAAGAAATCTTAGAATGTAGCAGACAAAAAAGTATTCATGCTGTGTACGAAACTTTTCTTGTACAAAAAGTTTTTGCTATATTTATCTCTTGAGTACAAGGAGTCTAAAAAGAATGTTAAAAACTTTTAAACTAGATTGAACAACATTTTGGTAATACTCTGATGCCTTTAAGGTTTGAAATAGCAACAAACTGGAGCAACGTATTATACGCTATATAGCCAAAAGTCAAAATATACTTTCATTTTAGACAGTTTTCAAATTTCTAGAGAAATACGTGACAAAATGTTCTAGAACTTTGATCATATAAAAGGCATGCTTCGTTTTCCAGTAAAAATTTCATCCCGCGTGCATTAAAAGGGCCAACAACAAATTGAAGAAATGAGATGTTTTCTATCATCCTGTAGTGTAACATTCTTGAAAAAAAGTTGTAAATTTCACAAGAATTTACTTGTCATGTACATTATTCATTAAACTAGCGCGTATATTCATGAAGTTATAATCATTTATTTTCAAAATGCCAATTTCCCAGCAGGCTTTTGACCTATAACATACAGAATTTTGCACGAAATTTCACCAAACTTACAGAAATGTTGAGAACATACAAGAGAATCATTATACTGAAATTAGAAAAAAAAATGAGTACTTATTAGAAAAAATATGAGTACTTAAAAGGATAACTTTTTTACAGCGCATGCGCGAAAGATTGTAATTTTAGCTTCCATAGTATCATACCCAAGTATACAGGGGAACTCAGAAAAAAAGTTTCAGTTGAATATCTTGAAAATTCAAAGATATCGGTAAATTAGTGAGGTGTTTTTCATTGATTCTCGGAAAGAGATGAATCGAACTGGGGCTGTTCACAAATCATCCGCATATGTTCGTCATCATTCAGTTCATCTGTGCTGTAATTCATGATAAAAATTGAGTATTTTTTGACGAGCCCCTTACCATCCTTACCAATAACACGGAAGGCAAGTGTTTGCTCACAAGTCACAAATACTCATATTTTTTCACAAATCACAGCATAGATGCACTGAATGATTCCGAACACAGGCCACTGATTTGTGAACAAACAATCCCCGTTCGATTCTTCTCCTTCCAAATAACATTGAAATACAACTCACTAAATTATCGTGATCTTTGAATTTTCAAGACATTCAACTGAATTTTTTTTATGAGTTGCCCTGTGTACTTTTGTATGAAGCTACAAAAGTTAAAATTATTATATTTCGTTCATGCGCAGTAAAAAATTGTCTTTTCTAAATACTCTTAATTTATCTAATATTTAGTTTTTTAATTTCTAATTTCAGTATCATATTTATCTTGCACATTCTCAACCTTTTTGTAAGTTTGGTGAGATTCGTTGAAAAATACCGCATGGCCAAAAACATGCGGGGGAAATTGGCATTCTGGAAAAGGATGATTATAACTTCGTGAATGCGCGTGCTAGTTTTATGAAAATGGGTAGAAATATTGTACATAACAAGGTAAACTCTTGGGTGAAATTTACAGCTTTCATCAAGCATTTTACGAGGCAGGATGATCGAAATATTTTTCTCTTTTCTGCAATTTGCTTTAGGACCCCTAAATGCACGCGGGATGAAATTTGTACTAGAAAGTTGTGGAGGGAAACATGCCTTTTATGTGGCCGAAGTTCCAGAACATTTGCTTCTTTTGAAATTTGAAAAAAAATGTCTAAAATGAAATTGTCCCATGACTTTTGGCTACATCGTGTATGCATGGGGTGTTGTTTAGCGTATACGCTCAATTGATACGCAGCTTAAGCAAATTCTTGAAAGCGTAATTTTCAGAAATACTGAAAAGCGCCGAGCACTTAATGAAACATTTGTTCAATAATTTCCAAATTTTCAATAGTGAATAGTAATTTTACAGAACTTTTACAATTTTTATGATGAAATTACTTTGCAGTTTTCTATTGACAGAAGTTACTGCCAGTTTACCCATAGTTTTGATACATTATCTGATTGCTATAAAATACATATCCATTAGATTAGTTATTTTTACTTCCAAAATACTTTCAGTTAAGCAAAAATGCAAAATATATTTATAATGCTTTAAAAATTTAAATGTGTAAATTTTTTATTAATGATAACATTTTAATCAGTCCCTTAATTTTCACTACAATGGGGCGCGATTGTATTTTCATTAAACCAGAAAATAAGGAAGGTTATTTATTATGAATCATTGTCTTATTTCGTAAATGCATTTTCTATAGATTGTTTATCGCCAAAATATAAAACTTTTGAACTTAAGCGGATTTTTATTTCATGTTATTGAATGTTCTTTTTTTTTTGCAGTTCTTTTTGAAAAGTATAAGCACATCAGTGAAATCATTTTTTCTACCTTTAAATGGGGAATAGTACATCTATAGCAAAAGATACAGATAAATCGTCTCTTCCCGTTTCTCTCCAATTCGACATTATTTCGTTATTACTTTTACTGATTCTTCTAAAAGTATAGTTATTTTGAAATGACCAAATCAATTGCTTTCACTTTTGCGGATAAAAGTTAAAACTGAAATGATTCCAACAACCTTTTTTATGCTATTAAGTCCTTCAAACTCGTATTAAAGCTGTCACGTGTGACGGATTTTCCGTAGCTTCTGTGAGAAAGGGAATTAAGTTAAATAAAATACCTTGGTTTGTGCGTTGAGTTTATTTCACAATCTTATATAAAATGAATTCTACGTATAACCCAAGGTACTTTAAATTTAATAAGCTTAATTTTCGTTTTGTTTCTTTCAAAAAATATTCAGAGTAGGAATCCATTATGTTACGCATCGTTTGTGCTTCGCAGTTAGCTGTTACTGTTACTACTCTGCCGAATCACATTACGTAGATGAAGAACAACGAAACCAATTTTTCTTGTACATTATATCGTGGGGTGAGTACTACAATTGGGTAACTACAAATTCGGAAAAATATGGTAATTACAATGAAAAATTCTATCAGGTTAAGTCCCCACAACATACTGCAACTAGGTAACCATTGTAGACAATTCACAGGTGCTTCTTAGAACATTATAAACTAGATAAGTTGATTATCAGGAAAAAAGTCCATTCTATAACTAGGCAAGTTCACATACCTAGTTGTTCAACGTATCAAGTCAACGCAACATTATCATTAACATCAAATTAAATAAAATTTAGAAATGGTAGTAAAATAACAATAAATCAAATCCTTACATTATCCAAAAATCGTGAAAAAACACTAATTTGAGATTTCCTCGAAACAGCTGAATTATAGTTGCCTAGTTGTAGTACTCACCCCACGATATGCATCCATATGTGTAGCAACTAGAGATATAAAATTTTTGGTAAGAATCTTTTGGGGGATATTCTCATGGAAGAGAATATCTGAGAACATTCTCCTAAAATTTAGTTACAATGCTATCAGAACATTTTAGATGTGAATTTTAAAATAGTAATAAAAACAGTAATACAAATTAAATTTTACAGAATGAGCATTTAGCTTAATAAAAATTAAAAATCAACGTAATTTTAAGCACAAAATTTGCAAAAATTGCAAACAACGCTTCAGTTGGATGCTTTTCATCTAGAAACTCACCCTTCAGCATTGAAAAAGAGGTTTCTTGTAACCTCAAAACAGGTTTCTGCAATGTTTGCAAATTTTGTGCTTAATTTTACGTTGATTTTAAATTTTTACTTCGTAGCACAAAGGTTTACATTTTATTTCATTTATCTTAATGTTTTTAGAGAATATTATAAAATATTATTAATTAAAAAGTTGTGTTTAAGAGTTTTCTACATGCAAAAGTAGCTATTCAAACAATTAAAATAATTCATTTCCATTCTTTGTTGAAGAACGTTGTTCTTAAACAAGTTTGAGTGTCTAAAACTGTAAAGATAACATAGATTGTTCTTAGAAAGAATTCTCAGAGCTTTTATGTACAATTCAGGTGCAAATTAATGTTTACCTGTATCGGTGCACTGATATCAGCGGAAAAGTAATTTAAATTTAATATCTCCAGTGTCCGTTATTTTCAGGAATTAAATTTTATTAAGCTCAGCATTTAAAATATATAACTGTTTTTAACAAAAATATGGTAAAAAATACTTTTTTATCATTTTTTCCTCGTTTAGATTATTTGAAACTTCAACGCATTAAGGCAAGTATAAAACAGTTCTAACAATTTTTATATAATTGCTGCTATAAGCTATACTGAAGCAAAAATGAACAGGTGTTAAAGCAAAGAATTTCGACATAAGTTGAATTTTTCTGAACGTATTTTTTCCAACGTAATACCGGATTTGCTTGGAATTTTTTTTTTTATCATTTCATGATTTCTGCCATAAAAAGAGATGCAATATGTATTCCTTAAACTAAGTATTTTATCTAGCGTATATTGATCTTAGAAATTCGTTTGAAGGAACATGGATTTTATTTCTGAAACTTACAAAAAGTGTAAAATAATAATAATAATAATAATAATAATAATAATATTAATAATAGGGTGGAGGAGAGGCAGGACGATGAGACACTAAACATCAGCTTTGTACCTTGGTCTAGACTCTCTCTCGAAAAGAGAGACTCCCTTGGTCTAGAATCTCACTCTCTTGAAGAGAGACACCATCTGTCTAGATTGTAGAATCTCTCTAGAAGGAGAGACTCTCTTGGTCTAGCTTTAGACTCTATCTCTCTATGGTGCTAGGTACAAAATACTCTATAGTATTTTTTTGTCTAGCAACTTAAAATTACTTATATTGTAGCTAAACTTGGAATCTGCTTATTTCAGTGGGTTTTGTAAGAAGCAGGTCTCCTAAAAGTGAGAAATTATTTCAGTCGTCCGGTCCGGTCTGTTACTTGAAAAAAAAAGTTCATTATAGCCCAAAAGAACTATTTTTATAAATTAATTTGAAACTGAAAAAGTATTAATAAACTGTACAGAAATTATAAGATATATATAGTATAGAATAGAGATATAATCTCTATTTCATATCTTTAACAGAGAATAATAGTAGAAGATATTAATATAGATGACTGAAAATAGTAGAGGAAGAAATCTTTTGAATAAATTGCTGGAGATTTTCCAATGAAATGAGCTTAAACTGAAATATTGCCTTCTCTTTAAAATTAATTATGGAAATTTCTCTGCAAAGGTATTGCACGGGGAAAGAACACAAACCTTAATGCATAGGCATTTAAATACTCATTTTGTTTCATCGATCTTATATGTCATTTCTGTTATTTACTCGTTCAGCCCTTGGTCTGCGACTGAGCTAAAATTATCATTATTGTCATACTTTTTCCGACGCGATAACATAACTTAATGTGTGTAATCTTGTTCTTAGTGAAAAATTAGTTTTTTTCTCGTTTCCTATCATATAGTGATTGATTACAAGTAAACAAAGCGTTCCGCGTTGCTAAGTTACAAATGGGCAAAGAGCCATGCAGTTTAGTCACTGATATTACCTTATTCTCTGCACGTAAAGTGACGAATTTTATGTTCACTAGAGCAAGTGGTAACTGTGCTCCCTACACCACACATGGGTACCAGGAAATTTATATTCTGACAGTGGACAATCCTTTATTCTTATTTTATGGAATAAAATCTAAGCAAATTGTGTTACTCAAATAATCTGATTAAAAAACTGAAACTTTCTTTCTTTTTGACATTAAATTAATATAGGAATCACCTTGATTTTTTAATAGTTCATCATTTTCATCCTTTTGTTCAGCTCTAATTACTGAAGAAAGTAGAAATGAATTTAAGTCATAATATATTTTTAATAGAGTTTTGAAAATATCAGGCATTTAAGGGTTAACTTCATTTATTATCCCAGCCCCTTCTTTTTTCTATTCTATTCTAAAGGCTTCTAGCATCACATTAAAAGATCTGCGTACGATGCGCCTTGCCTCTGTTGAATCTCCTAATTTTGAACCAGCACCCCGGTGAGAGACCGTCACCTAGGTTGTCACCCCCAGAGGTATCGTTTCACTTGGAGGACATTGGAGCCACGACGGATTTTACGTGCACCAGCTCCCATTAACGAACACGGTCCCGGAGCGAATCAGTCGCGAGAGGTAGTCACCCTCCCATACACTGACCTCGGTCAATGTCGCTTCACTTTTGTTGGTCTTTGGTAACCGAGTTTCTACCAACTGGTCCACTGCGGGACCTTCTTTTTCTAATCGGTTGGAAAATAAAAGAACAGAAAAGAATAAATCTAGCTAATTTAGAGTTACGAAATGTACACAAAAATGAGAGACTTATCCCAGATTTCAATGCATTGTCCCAGTATCCCGGAGATTACCAAGCTGGAACCTGAGTTGACCTTGATTTCTAATTTCGTAACGTGCAAATTTATTTTTTAAGAAATTACTCACGAGAAGAATGGTAGTTCCCGATACGAAATACTGTGTTAATTCCTTTTTGATAATTAGATAAATAATTGTGATGTAAGACGTGAAACATTAAAAAACAGAAAAGAGAGAAAGAAACAAATGAAAATATCAATTTCGCAAAGTGCGAGATATTTTGTTTTTTACTTATCTATTTAAATTTTCAAGTCAAAAAAGTTGCTGTAACTTTTCAAATTATGTTTATGTATTTATAATATCATTTTCATTATGCCAGCGCATAAAAACTTTAAAACTCAGTGAACCGACGATAAAAACCGACTTAAAACTCATCCGTTGGTTACCAAAATTCACTATGGACGACTAATAATTCCACCAAGAAAATGTACTCAATGGGATCATTCAACGTAATAGATATATTAACAGTAGAAAAATAATGACATAATAACTTTGTTGTAGTAATATATACAGAAAATTATTTGGTATATAACATAGAAAGTTATTTGCGGAGGGTTCTTTCTTGCCATCACGTGGAAGATTCGTTCAGTTCACATAAGGAAGTTTTGCAGACACCAACGACGATAAGGTTAGATAAAACTTCCATTTATCTTAGAAAGACTTATTACAATTTTTGTACGAGTTTGGAGTAAACCGATTCGCATCGAAATGTAACCAATTTGAAGCTTTTGGTGAAGTAATTGAAGTTAGTTTGATTGAAGTTACTGCTTTAAGTTGCATTGCACTAATATGTATCTATCTCTTGGCAGTTCACGAAATTCGCTTAATACATCCGCCGAGCTATTCAAGAACTGTGAGGGTTCATTCATAGCATAATATTATTCACATTTTGAGCCTAGAATTATTATAGTGCTTAGTATAGTTTTAATGCTACGATCTAATGAAATTTCGCATCAGAAAGAGATAACTTTATTGACAAACACTTCAATAAAAATTAAGTAGAAATGTGGCCTGAATGTAGTTTTCACCTCAACAGTCAGTAATTAATTCGCTTTTTTAGCAGTTTTTAGTTTATCGTGCAAGAGAGAATCTCATTACGTTTTTCAAAGAACGAAAACGCCCTGTGTTTGCTGTGATGCGTGTGTGTAGCTATAAATTATTAAATTACATTATCTACACTTACCACACAGCACGAAATGAGGCGCTTTTATGCTATAATGAAAATAGCTTGGGCATTGTTTGCTAAAACAATTACTCTTCATTCTGTCGTTTATGACCTTCATTGTCACTTTTTCAGGTTCCTCAAATCAGCAGGCGTACTGAACTATTTATGACCATGCAAACAAGGTGCAATCATCTCATTTGCTGATATTATTACTAATTAAAAAAATTGGCTTTCATTTTGCTTGGGGACAGGAGGGAGGGGAATTTGTACAAATAAATGAACACATAAAAATTTTTAATGCAAAATTTGGCAGAATATATCAGTTTGATTTTAGTATTTCTCATAATATTATTTTGGATTTTTGATTTTTACGCAAAAAGTATGCAGAAGTTAAATTATGCATGCACGCGAGGGAAGGATAATATAACTTGAAAGTGTCGTACATTTTGTTGTGAATAGCAACATATTAAAAGCATAAATTTTCAAAAAAAATAAGACAAATGGTTTAGGGGTGGAGCAGAACTATGTCTTCAATGCTTGAATATAAAGATATGTACTTAAACTAATTACATAGCTGTACTTTTTTATATAGCTCTATATTCACACAGTGCATATTTCGCTAAACAGGCGCAGCACGATGTGACCTTAAGGATCGCCGAGCCACTAGGGCAGGCGTTCCTAAACTGGGTGCTGTGGCACCCTGGGGTGCCACATAAATGGGGACATAAATGACAGCCGCGGAGTGCCCCTGATATTAAATCTTCTTTGTTGCTGAGCAAATAAAAAATTGTGATGGTTACAATCAAAGTAATTTCATAAAATCCGAGTTGTGATCATTATTTGTTCGTTCTTTCCTCTTACTTCTCCGATTTTCTCCAAAATCGTACATATATACTATTATTATATTTACCACAAAGATATTATATGACTAGTATGCCCATGACTAAATTCTAATTCTTCCAAATAAACGATGACTTAGAAAATTTTGGAAACCTCTGCTTTTGGGCATTATCGGAGGAAGTTTTACACCTTGTGTAAACTCTACATGAGCCTGGGTAAAAGATTTTTTTTTTTACTTTTCAGAGCAAGCAAAGCTTTAATATTGTAAAAAAAAGAGGCACACATGCAAAAGTCAATGTTTGGGGCTCAATTCGTTAAAATTACTCAGGATGAATACTGAAGTTCATTTTATAATAAATGGAATGACATTTGTGCTAATACGTTTCAAAACATTGTTCCTTGGTTAATATAAACATATATATATTTTAAGTAGATTCTGTGCACTTGCATGCTGACATCATTTATTATTTTACCGAAATGTTGTTAGCCGGAGAAACATTTTGTTTAAGATATCTGAAGAACAATGATGCAAATCAAGTTTAAGTACGCTATTACTACTCGCGCAGGAAGAATACCAATACGTGCAATTCCTTTTTGCTTCTACAAACTTACGTTGCGACAAGTTTCAATCAACCATACATGACGTTTGCTACACATGAGTGTACACATGGGCAATTCATAAGCAATGTCTTACCGATTAAGTCCAAAATAAGGCTGTAAGTATCAATTGCGCTTACGATAAAAAAAATAACCGAACAACTAATGTCTTTCTCTCACTCTTTTTTCTCTCTGTATGTGTGTGTGTTTTTTTTTTCTTTTCCTTTTTTAATCAATTTCTTTTTTTATTATTATTGTTTTGTTATTGTTAAAGATTATTTTCAAGTGAAACCTTTTTCATAGAGTTTCTAACAAAATGTCGAATAGTTTAAAAACAAGTGCTATAACGATTCTCTCTCTCGCTCTCTGTTTTTAGTTGTCTTTCTCAAGTTTAACGCTGGTTAAAGTTTATTTCCAGAAAGACTATATTTATCCATTTTTATTTTATTTTGCTTTATTGCATTTTTAATTATGTTCTTAGTCGTTTAATTTTAGTTTCAAGCGTCTGTTTGTACTTCCAGCGAAAGCTTCCGAATACAGTTGATAAATTTTTTTGCAGTATAAGTAAAGTTGCCAGAAGCCTTTAAAAATTACTATTTGTATCCGAGATATTTGCAAATTCATCTAGCTTTCCACCGAGGCAGCAGCCAGAAATTTTTTTCGGGGGGGGGGGGGGACTGACTTTGAGACACTAGTGTTGAGGAAAGTTTCAGGGAGCTACATTGCGAAATTTTTCGGGATTTCGGGGGGGGGGGGGTGGATCAAAGCCCGTCGACCCGGGCCCCCCCCCCCCCTTCCTAATATGTTACATTCATTGAATCAACATATTTCTCATTGTAACAAATGACGTAATAAGCAAGTTCTATCGTATTGGAAATATATTTTCAAAATGATCTTATGGTACGAAACTAATTCTACTCCCAGTATAAAGTACTCTTCCACACTGAAGAATGTTTAGCTTTTTATAATTCCAAAGAGATGCAATATTAAAAAACAATTGCTTGCAATACTGGAGTGCCTCTCGGATATTCCTGTGACATTTTTCAAGTTGAATTGTAAGATCTTTTTCAATGATTACTATTGACCGGAAAATTATTCAACTGTTCCTCGTTTATACCTTGCATTTTTGAAAATTCAACCAGTTCAGCATTATTAAGATGTTTTTTGCTTTCGATGTTATTCGTATTCTCGTTATAAACGGTCTCGCAACGGAAGCACTTCCATTAAAATATTTTTACAGGTTCAAAAAATACCTTGGTACAGTACAAATTTTATACGTTGTTCGTTAATTATTTAAACAACTGTCCGTTTCAAAAGCTACTGTGCCTTAATAATTTTACAAAAATGCAGCATTTAAAAGCTTTGTTTACAATTTTTGAGTTTCTGTGATTTTCCTGAATCCAATCATTAAAAAAAAATGTTTACAGTGACGAAATTGGTGAGGAATTTTTTTTTTTTCATCTTGAATTTCACCAAGCCGTGTTTATTTAATGTTTGTTTTTACCTGTATAAACCGCGTTCTCATCAAAAAGCAGGTTAAAAAACCGTAATAAAAAGATTCCGTTTTCTAAAGGAGTTTTCAAAGCTAGCGCCAAAATAATCTTCCTACATTACTAATTTATACATAATTCATTAAGCACAAAAATAGGTGTCCACTCTGAGAACTGCGTAGCTTTTACAGGAAAAGAATTTTGGCATGATGCAAAAGCGCTCCTTTATATTTTCAGTTTTTGCAATTAGAATATTAGTTTCTGCCGACGACACAATATGTGATCATGTATGTCGATAGAAATTCACTTACGGTGAATTGCAAATGTAAAACAGCTTCCGGTTTCTCAAAAATGCAGAAGAAAATGGAGTAGCCTCGTGGGTTACATTACGAAGAATTCTATTCCATGTTATAAAGATGGATCGTTCCAATTTACTAAAGTACTGATATTTTCTTTGTGTTATTCACTGCTTTTGGAAAGATTTTTCAGCGCCTGATTTTTTTCCTGAAAGGGAATTACTTCAGCAATTTTGAGGCCATTCTTTTACTGTAATGTTTCTTGTAATGTTATGCTGTAGCATAGCTACGCTATCTTTTTTTACAAACGATAATTTATCGAAAAATAATGTTTCATATAAATAAAAGATCGATGCTAATTGATTAAAATTAAAGTAATGAAACATAACATGTGGCAGTGTAGCGTGAATTCGTGATGATTTTAGCGCATCAATTCATCGCGATATTTTTACTTTATCGTAGTCTTTTAATTCACTAGGTTCTCCATCTAACACGTGCACTGTTCAATAGTTTATTGTCTTTACCACATTCTTATTCTTATTTCCTGTATTCAAATTGAAATTATAGAGACTTGAAACTTATAATATAATTGAATTTGCTTAACAAAGCCTTTTGAAATTCAATAAGTACTAAAAGTAAGTCATTACTAATAATAACAAAAGTTCCCTTCAGAACTATACGAACCTACTTTCCCGTATACGCCAATATCGAATTGATAATTTAGCTATTTCTCTCTCTTTCTTATTTAGCTTTAGTTCTTAATTGCTTCAAATGTACCTTTTTCTGTAGTTTATACATATTCATTCACTCATTCACTTATTCATTTATTTATTTATTCATTCATTCATTCATTCACTCACTCATTTATTCATTTAGCTTTAGTTCTTAACTACTTCAAATGTACCTTTTTCAGTGGTACATGCATATTCATTCACTCATTCACTTATTCATTCATTCATTCATTCATTCACTCACTCATTTATTCATTCATTCCGAAATATCCTTTAAAATCCAGATAAAAAAATTTCGTGAGAAAATAGGCTATTTTAGTTCTGGGTGAACTTCTTATCCGCACACGATCTACGTCATAAGATCGTTCCGATAAAGTTTGTTCCACGCAAATCCGTCTGTTAGATCAGGATTTATATAGGATTGAAATTTCCTCGTAGGCGCTAAAAATGTTACATTTTTTTAACTGCTCAAAATTGAACAAAAGTTGTTAAAATAAAAAAATGTCCCGTTGAGAGCCTCTTCGAATAAGCTTGTTCAAAGGAACTCGGATCTTATGCCCAGAGGTTACATAATTTGTTTCCTTTCTGCCCATACGCGCTAATCTAAAGATTTTTTGAGTTCTTCGAAATTAAACGAAAAATTGTTCAAACTAAAGCTGCGGAAATGAGATGTCCTCACCGAAATCTTTCGAATGCAAAAAAAACTTTCGAATCGGGTAATTCTTTCAAAAGTTATTACCACCATAATTTTACACCTTATGTGGTTAAACTATGATAAACACCCTTATATTCTGTAAAATATTTTTTCTGATTTTATTATTTACATTTCTGATATACTACTACCTGTACAACATTTCTCCGCTGACATCGTAACGGGATATTGGTTTCTGAATACTTTCGTATATATATATATATATATATAATACTGACTACAACATATCTGTTGCCGCAATACTGTCAGCAGTACATATCTCAGTTGATTACGCTACCGATAAATATAATACGCTACTGATTGACTTGCTTACTTTTCCCAAATCCTAACAGCCCATTTGTATAATGCACTTATTTATCAAATTATAAATAAGTAAATAAATAAATAAATAACATGTGGCGTACAAAGCACGCCACTTCAATGCAAGATTTTCAATCTACTTCATTTTTAACCATATAAATTTCTTAACCCTGCTGTGAAGGCAAAACTATGTCAAACAGTTTTATCTAAGGCTCGACCGATGCATCGGCCTCGCCGATGCATCGGCGCCGATTGTTCAACGAAGTTGCCATCGGCGGCAGATGTTAACTTTAGAAAAACATCGGCCCATCGGCCTTAAAAAACATCTAAAAGCTGATACAAGGCCGAAGTTTTTCGCAGGGACAACTTTCCAGAAAACATTCTGTCTTTCACTTTCTTTTTTTCTCCATAGCTCAATTTCAATTTCCATAGAATAACAGGCAGCACATAAGTTAAAAAAAAACACACAAAAATAGTGTCTTTCTACAAAAGTATTTGATAAAAAATTCGGAAAACAAGTTTAAGCGATCGCTGACCGAAAACCTTCATTATTAAAATAGTTCTCTTTGAGCAGAATGCTCGCGAAATAGAATATGTTAAAGTAAAAGTCATAGAGGCTTCTTATGAGTGCTACGTATTTGTTTTTCGCACTAGGTTAGTTGCCTCATTTTTGTCCATTTTTCTTTTAATAATGACTTAGTGCAGCGCTTCCCAACCGGTGGTTCGCGAACCCCCAGTGGTTCGTGTGATGTAGAAAGAGGGTTCGCGAAAATAATATTGCAATGGCGGAATTTTTAATTGCTAACGTAAAGAAAAAACGAAATAATAATTAAATATACGCAATTAAAACAAAGTGTAAAAATAACTTTTCCTTTTAAGGGAACTCGGCACCTAAAAATCCACCGTCTCAAATTGAACATAATTCAAGGTGTATTGACTGGTAATGTATGTTTATGAATCTAACTTGATGTGCTATAGAAGAAAAACATAAAAAAAATAGTCCAAAGAATTCAAAATTAAAAAAGTTTCACAAAATTTAAAACTTTTTTAAAACGCTACTCTTTTTTTAAAATGGGAGGTTTTTGCCTGGATGTTTTTTACAAGAAAGAAGAAACTATACTCCTCCCTTTGTAGTATGGAATTTTTGATGTCTTTATTAGGTCGTGAAAAAAAAATTTTTAACTGAAAAAATCTAAGAAAAATCTCGGTATTGCAAGATTTTTTAAAGTTAAATTGCATTAAAATAATTTCTAATAAATTTATCAAAAATTCCAAGGTTACATTTAGTTGAACATTTGGAACAAGCAATAAAAATTTCAAGTGAATAGATACATATTTGAAAAAACCTTAGCTTTTTAACTATCACATAATATGCATAGAAGCGAAGCTGAGAAGGCATTTAAAGTTTTTGGTTAAGTAAAAAAAGTGTTAAAATGTTCATATAAAATCCAAAATAAGATATCTTAGAGTGTACGTAGGACTTTGAAACTTCGCACAAGCGTTCTCTAAGATATGAAGTATAATTTGAAGCAAAAATCCCAAAATCGAGATTTTGACCGATTTTTAGTGCCGAGTCCCCTTGAACAAAATTATTTTTCAGATAATAAGTAAAAGTTGTGGACTGGTATACGAAGCATACCTACAAAATTTAAAATGCACTTATTTCTGCTGTTACCTGATTTCCAAAATTTAGGTCCTAAAGTAGTATCGAGAGATAATCATTGTTTTACCTTAAATTTAAACGTTTTTTCCTACTATCATTTACCACTTTTTCCACGCTATTGCGAAAATGTGTCGAAAATATGAAAATTTAGTAAAACGTACAAGTTTTGCATTATTTTCGGGTAATTAACCGACTTCACAAAGGAAGGAGGTTATACATTCATATTGTGTGTATGTCGTTTTTTTTTTTTTTGTTTGTTTGTCCACTCATAACTTCGCACAGGATGAACCGATTTTCAAGATTTTTTTTTTTCAATCGATCAAGGGTGGTTTCCCATAGGTCCCATACCTTCGTTTGACCATATTCGATAAATAGAACAAAACTAATGGGAAGAAATGTAGTATGTTTTTAACCGACTTCACAAAGGGAGGAGGTTATACATTCATACTGTATGTATGTCGTTTGTGTTTTTTTTTGTTTGTTTGTCGACTCATAACTTCGCACCGGATGAAGCGATTTTCATGATTTTTTTTTTCAATCGATCGAGGGTGGTTTCCCGTAGGTCCCGTACCTTCGTTTGACCATATTCGATAAATAGAACAAAAGTGATGGGCAGAAATGTAGAACGTTTTTTGTTTTTTCATCCATAACTTTTGAATAAATGAACCAATTTTGATGATTTTTCCTTTAATCGATAGAGGGTCGTCTAACTCAAATATTTCAAATCAATTTGACTACATTTGTTTTTTAGAAAAAAACGTTACGAGTGAAAAAAAAGTATTTTTTATTTTAATTGAAAAGGCTGTGCTTGTTTGTTTTTTCATCCATAACTTTTGACTAAATAAACCGATTTTAACGATTTTTTCTTTAATCGATAGAGGGTCGTCTAACTCAAATATCGTGCATCAATCTGACTACTTTTGTTTTTTAGAAAAAACGTTGCGGGTAAAAAATAAGTATTTTTTATTTTAAGTGGAAAGACTTTGCTTGATTTTTCTTTGTTGGGAAAATTATTAATAAATATAAAAGACATTGTTTAAAAAAGTGTTTGTTGCCATTGTGCTATAGTATTAAAAGCAATTACAGCATGAGTTTGACTGAAGGCTTCTCTAAGGCAAAAATTAAATCCAATCAGTTTGTTTGTTAAAATCGACTTCAAAACGGAGTTTTTCATACAAATGATTAGTTTTTAGTGCCATTCATTCAAAGAGGGTTTACCCTTTGATATGGATTTTTAAAAAAATTGAGTATTTATATAGAAAATGTATTTACACTAAAAAGAATAAAATAAAATAATTTTTATAAAAAAATAGAACCGACTTCAAATTATAAATTGCGCTAAAAAGTGAAAAATAAATTAATTTTTTAAACAACATCGATGTGATTTTTAAACATAGTTTTAAAAGTCGGTGCAAAATTATGAGTCTAATTACCATTACACCATTTGCTACTTCATATTGGAACAGTTGCTAATTCTGGGAAAATATATATATTTGTAATTTATTCATGATTATAAAAGATTTTATCTATCCTCATTTTGCACCGACTTCTGAAACTATGTTTAAAAGTCACATCGATGTTGTTTAAAAAATTAATTTATTTTTCACTTTTTAGCGCAATTTATAATTTGAAGTCGGTTCTATTTTTTTATAAAAATTATTTTATTTCTTTTATACAGACCCCAAAGCGGAACTGGAAGATATTTATGCATTAAATTTAAATTTTGTACTCCCATTTAACCTACTTTATTCAAGTTTTTCTGCTTTATCACAATGATAAATTGATACAAGTTTCAATACTGTAGTAAATTTCCCAACTTGCGAGTTTTGTATATTATAACCCGAAAGTAGAACCGAAAGATACTCGTATTTATTTATCGATTCAAAATTTTACGTTTTTTTTTTCTCATGCCATTCTACACCTTTTTTACATTATCTTGAAAATAATTTTTATAGATATTTTTTACGAATACCTGTTTACTGCCTAGTTAATAATTTAAAAAATAAACAAAGTTATTGTAGTTTGTAGTTAAACTTTGATGTTTTCCAATTATATTTTCATAAAGTAATGTGCAACATGAATAATAAATCTATTAAATTTTATAGTTTTGTTACCAGATATTTACGATTGCAGAAGGGGGTTCGCCCTTAACTTTCGAATGTCAGAAGGGGTTCGCAAGGCGAAAAAGGTTGGGAACCACTGACTTAGTGCATTCGACGTCATTGTGCAATAATATTATACCATCTGCTTTTAGTTTGTCATGTTTCTTATTATTCCGAAATTGTAAACAATAAAAAGTCAACTCAATCAATGTACGATAATAATTTTAATTTTTACCAGCGTAAATTTTTTTCTCTTTGCGTTTTTTTTTTTTTTTTTTTTTTTTTTTTTTTGCTTCTTCGAACCCACGTGTTACAGTTTTTCTGCAATTACGCAGCAATCTTGTTGCATCTGCTTTTTGTGTGCGGTTGTTCTCTTTATTTCATTTTTAGTTTACAACATAGAAAAGATTGGTCAAAAATAAGAAAAAAATTTCCAGTATAAATATTTATTGATCGAAATTTTATGTGTCGCAATTTTTAAAAATTGAATTCTCAAAATGCGAGTTCGTGCGACAGGATTTAATAACATCTTAATAAAAATGCTAAAATTTCTTTATTTTCAAAGATTGATCAATGCATATTTTTTTTCAAAATACATCTTAGCATTTTTTGTACGATAATTATTTTAATTTTTCCCCGTTTATACATTTTGTTTTTTGGCTTGTTTGATGCCACGTGTTAGACAGTTGACAGTTTTTCTGCTATTGTACAACAATCTCGTTGCATCTGCTTTCAGTTTAGAATATTTCTTGTACAACATAGAACATATTGATAAAAAATATGAATCAATTTTTCAGTATAAATGCTTATTGATCGAAATTTTATGTGTCCAAGTTCAACTTGCAATTTTCAAAAATTTAATTTTTAAAAACGAGTTTGGGATACAGGGTGGAACAATACCTTAATAAAAATGCTACAATTTCATTAATTTAAAAAATTGTCAACGTATATAAAAATATGTATATTTTTTTTCAAAATACATCTTAATTTTTATAAACGATCACGTGTTTTCAGAAGATTATTTGTCAACAGAAAACTGCTGGTGCTCAAAATATTGGTTTATTTCGGTGTCCTTACATTGTGCTCATGAAAATAAAAAGAACATGTCAAGTATTTTAGTGTAATTTTCAACTCATAAGAAAAAAAAATCTAATAAGTTTAATTCCTAAGACCCAGCATTCATTTGTAATGACAAAAAATCTCACGTCTATGTTTTTAAAGCAATATTCAGTAATTTTTGGCTATGAACAAGGGATATACTATACAAGGGGTAATACTGCGAGCGAATTTTTTAAAAATTTTATTTTTATTTCAGAAAAAGAGCTTAAAATAACTTTTTTAATGAAAAATAAACATGTAATCGTTCCCGCTTTTCTTTTAAAAGCGGGGGGGGGGGGGGGATCATGAAAAAAAGCTGAGAGAAGGGGGTTGACAGTTTCGTTAAAAATACAAACCCACATTATTTGTTAGTCTGTGTCCATAGATATACATACCAATACTAGTATGTATATCTATGTCTGTGTCCTAACATCTGCATTCCTCTCCATGAAAAAAATAAGAAAATAAAGGCAGCTGCACTTGCAGTGCAGATGTTATAAAGTGAAAATGTTGAAGGAAAGGGAATTAGACCCGAGCCGATCCAATAGTTGTTGAGTATTTTTTTTTTTGCAAAGATAAGAAAAAAGAATTGAAAATCCTCTGATATAGCATTTTTTAATTTTTTAACCTCCAAATAGTATAATTACTTTACTAGAATCGCGAGTGATTCTTTCAGTTTTAATTATTATGTAAACTTCCCCCAAACAATTTTACGGTGCTTGAATAATGCATTTATGCTTTTATAAACATAAAAATAAATAGTAAATGATTTAAATGACATTTTTGACAAGCATTCTACACGTTTTAATGGTTTAAAGCGACTTTTTTTTTCCATCGGCCATCGGCATCGGCCATCGGCCGATCTCGGAACAATCAGTCAACAATCGGCATCGGCCCATCGGCCAAAAAATGCCATCGGTCGAGCCCTAGTTTTATCTATGGAAATACCTGTCGATGCTCTTTCCGCACCGCAAAACAAAAAATATAATTTCTGCTCATTACTTGTACCATCCATTACTTTCCTTAGATGACAAAATTTGCAAACCAATTACTTACGAAACACATGCGTGAGAGATCCTCACGCAATGACGTGTGAAATATTTAATATCTCTAGAGACACTTATGAAACTATTATCTCGTATGCGACAAAAATTGAATGAAATAGTAAAGAAAACGCCTGCGCAGAATATTGAAAAGGCTCAAATATAAATAGTTAAAAGGTATTCCTTAAATTATTGAAATATCTTTTAAAAATGACAACTGCTTTTCACGATAACCTGAACCTTTGCATACACCGAAAAATTGTTCTTAAGTAAAATAAGCTGTGATAACCAAAAGAATGTTTCATTTGTCTGTTACGTAAAAAAACTACATTCCAGGGAAGAAAAGTGACAAGATGAAGAAGATACTCAAAGAAAAATCTTCAGTATATATGCACTGACTGGTTACTGCCACATAGTCAATGACTATCAAAACGCATGACTATCAAAACGTTGAAAGTTGTTGATGAGCTTGAGTTTACATTAAACGAACTTCGACGAAGGAAGGAACAAATGAAAATCAGCAATAAATCTCTTTTGAATTTCTCAAGAGATGATTATTGTAAACAACTCTTCATTCGCAGACATTAGAATGAAATAATAGTGCCTATAATAAAAATCCCTTTTAACTAATTTTGAATGATGGTTCGTACTTTGAATAAATAGAAAATTCACCACACAAATTATTAAAATAGGCCTGTACATTGTTTTTTGTGTCGATTTCTCATTCCACCAATCCACCAAATGGAAGTTAGTACACGACTTTATTCTCGCTTATATACAGAGTTTATGCGTACTAACTACTAATAATAACCTAAGGTTTTTTTTTTTTTGAATATTGTCATATTTTCATGGCACTTATTGTTTAGACAGGCCAAGGTTGTAGCCAATTGGAAAAGATAAAGCCGGTCAGATTTCTGCAATTACTTTTGATTAATGTAAGGTAGTTTGTTTATTGCAATCGCAATAAATTCCCACATACGTTACTCCCTATGTTGGTATTTATTCCGAGAGCTGTTAAAATAAGGAAATCCCTTAAAATATGTCGCAGTGTACGATGCTTATGGTTTTAATTGTTTAAATAAGTGCAACGTGCAACTCAAGAAAGAAGACAGGGCGTGATTACCGCACGAGCGTTGGGGCCTCAACATTAGGTTCCCAAATTTTAGGGGTCAAATTTCATTAAGATCTCTCTTGTGTTTTTAATCACATAATAAAGTGCTTTTGAGCAGTTACGCATTTAGTGAATGTATTTGTTTAACAATGAGAAGTGAGTTGACAAGGTTTTGGTATAGTTCACACTTTGGTCTCAAATGCAAAATTCTTATTGCCAGTATAATTCTGAAATTTCTTATTCATAAACTTGAACTAATTGCTATTAAAACCACATGCATTTTTATTTATGAAAAAAAAAAGCCTGTCAAATAATATATTTTAAAATATCGTGTTTCGAGTTGGTTATACTTGGCAAGTAAAACCTCGCCTTGCTATGCCGATAAAAAGATTAAAAGCGACATGGGTAAAATGTGCATGTTCTGTAGTCCATTGTTTCGCTAAAATAATCTTTTTTGAATCCATTGTTTCGGTAAAATAACTGTGGTGGAGGAAAATGCGTTAGGAAAACTACCTTCAAAAAATAAATACGTAAGTGAAGCAACATTTTAAATATGGCTGCTATTATGCGGAAAGTACAACATCAATCATATTTATTCGTCTTAGAAATGTTACTATGAATAGTTTCTTTCTAAAAGGATTTATTGGATACTTTTCGTGGCACTTGGGGATAACCTTTCAGCTTTAGATAGCAAACACAATTGCTCTCACGAAAGGCTGCAACTTATAATTTTCGCAACTCTATCAGACCTTGTCGTCACGAATCACGAATGTTATTAGCGTGTCAGACAGTGTTCAATATTTTTCACGTGTATTTAAGATTTCAGTACTTTAGATTCATGAATTCAGTTTAAACTTTTCAACATTGAAATAGAGCGATATCCAGTTAGTATATTTTTTTTAATGAAAATCCATAAATCTTTCTTAATTGATATCTTATTCTTATTATGTTTTAAACGTTTTACAGTTTTAGAAAAGCAATGTTTGTCCCACACGCAGGAAAAGTTTGATTTGACGCCCTGAACTGAGTTTTTTTAAATAACTTATTTATTTGTTTATTTAACAAAGTACAATCTATAAACAGCAGGTACGGAAGGATATCGGAAGTTAAAATAAAGGAAGAAAGAAATATAAATGTTTTAAAGCAGGGTCGATGTAAAAAAATTTAAAGTCAATAGCTATGAGCTATTTTGGTAACAAAGTTATTTCCAAAACGAAACTTTAAAAACATATTATAAATATAATAGGGAAAGATAAATTTAAATTTAGTTTAATAATACCTTAGTTAGATTTAGTTTATTAATAAGTAGGAAAACTATCATGAAATCAGGAAAGAAAAAAGAAGTAAAGAAAAGTTTTAGTAAGGAAAAAATAATATTTTCCATCGAAATTCGAAAGAGAAAAATAAAAGTAAAACTCTTGAACATATATACATGTATGTGTATGCTTGTCACTTTAATGAAAGTGAAAATTTTGCATTAAAATAACTACTCTTAACCACTCCTTAGACTCGACAAATCATGTCTGAAAGTCAATATGCAAAATAATAAAACAGCTGTTACTTCCAGTTCTCCTCTAAAATAAGGATTAAATCGTGTAATTGCCTGCTACATAGATTATTGCCTTTTATGCGTTCGTCGAGTATCAAAATTACGATCCCATTTTGAACGTGTTTAAAAATTCTTCCTAATTAATAAAAATATGTGAACAAGTTTCATAATTTCAAACATCATTTTCTTTATCGTTCATCTGACAGTATGCACAATAGCATATTTTTAAACTAAGAGCACAATTTAAAAAATAATAAAAAGTATGTTTAAAAAACATTCATTTTAAACAGCCAAACTCAAACGTATTGAGAGCAGAAAATTCTATTTTTGCCGTGAATAAAGCGGTTATGAACACACGCAGCATAATTGAACTGAGAAAATAACTTAATGACTCTACCCTGTTTATGCAGCTAATTGTGCCAAAATCTGAAGCTGTCGCCGAATCTCCAACAACGATTAATGGTACCGATATTAACTGTACTGCACTGTTCCTTTGCATTGATTACTCAAAACCCAAGTCATTATCATCGTATCTAGTCACATGACCACAAAAAATCAACGACCGTGTCTTGCGGTAACCATAGCAAAACTCAAAATCTATAGTTTGAATCCCAGAAAAATACTATAAATACAAATAAAGCAATAATTGTCAGTCGCGAAACGAAGTATTTACATTTTATTTCCTTGTGTTATGTCATTTTAACATTTATGCCTCCTGTGTATGATTGAACGGTTAATAAATATTAAACTATAATTTTTGTTGAATTTAGCAAAAGTTCCGCACACAGTCAATGGTTCTTTATTAAACCTGAATTTTATATCATATTTTGTGACTTCATTTATAGGTAACTATTTATTATCAATTCATTTTATGACCTGTTAAGAAAAGAATTATTTTTCAAGATATAAACTTCTTAACTACGTTAAAAATGCTTCAGTGAGTAGTAATAAGCTTTTATTTCAAAAGGTCTTTCAAAAATTTGTTCTTTTACGTATTTTGTTTACACGAAATATTTTCATAGCAGTATATTTGAATAGTTTAGATAATGAATAACCTCTTTCAATCAATCATCTTTTACAACTTGAAACTAAATAGGGTACACCGGGATAATTTTCACAAAACTCGGGGGGGTGGGTGGGGGTTCGAACTTGATAGTTCTTTCATGATTTAAAGTTATTTCATTTTGAGTGTTATAATATTGGTCACCGCCATAAATGTTTAATCAGCAATCTACTATTACTTTAAACTATAATTAAAAAATGCAAAAGTTGTTTCAAAATGTCTCATTGTACTCCATTCACGAGGCACATTAGAAAAAATTAATTCGACTATGGGGCATATTAGAACTACTTTTTTTTAATTTAACAACCATAAATAATTATTTGTAAACGCATACATATATACAGAAATAATGCATTTGTACATACAAAATGTTGAGATTACTTGGTATAAAGTAGCAGAATGAGTATAAAAAGTAATTTATTTACATACATAAAATAGCGATGCATCAAGACATTGAAAAAAAAGTAAGAACTTAAAAATTATTATCTATGACAACTACTGCCATAAAATAAAAGGTAAAATAAGACAAAAAGTGTTGCTACGCTACGCAAGAAAATAGCCGTCTAAACATGTTTTACGCATTGGGCTTGTTCCAATATGCCCCATATATATATTAGGGTCTTAATTTGCCCCATCAATTCATTTTTAAAAGAATTGATTAGACCTTGACGTTCGAGAACACATCAAATTCATATTTATAGCGGAAAGAAAAACTTAGTTTATTAAAAAAAAATACGGAATTTTTCTCAGATTGAAATAATTTTTCTATTAAGGAAATTATTAACAAATTTTACTTATCATAACAGAAAACTAACTTTCTTAGGCGTAAGAAATGGGCTTTCTTCAAATTCACTTGAAGTTAGAGAAGCAAATCAATACCATGTCTTTGATACCATCTAGGGTGAATACTTATAACTTTTATATTGTAGTATCTGAAGTTATAGCTTTTATCCCAATGTGCTTAATTACTACTATTTTTAATAAAGTAAAATTATTCAATAATGTGTGTAAACTTTACAAGATTAAAAGATTTAAGATGTAAAAGTTTCTTAACTTTTCAGTAAAATTTCAATGAGTATGTGTGTTCTGATAAAAATATGTAAATAAATACATAAACCGTTTCTTGGGGTTTTTTTTTTTTTCTTCATTCTTTTAATAATTTCATTACTACTTTAATGGAGCAAATAGATAACCACATTTTTAGTGGTTGAAACTTTAACTTTTCAGGACTTTCGATGCAAAATACTTGTTTTTAGAGCATTATTTGCTTTATAGAGCTATTAGTTTGAAGTATTTCTGTGAAAATCTTTTGAACATGAAATGCTCTATCTTATTAGTTTCTCAAAATTTATTCAATGAAGAGGAGAAAGGGGGAAACGACAAACACACCGAATGCAGATGAGACACAAGCATTTCTCCTTCATAAATAACCTGTTTTTTTTTTTTTTTATTATTTTAATATTTATGAATTAACTTCCTTTTTTGTATATGACGATACTATTATAGAATATTTAGCTCTTATTTTAATCACGCAAAAAGTTGATTGATAAAACTTCTTCCTAAGCTCACCACAATTAGGTATGTACATTTTAAGTTTGTTCATGTACAATAATGTCCGAATCCTATACTTGCTAAAAATTGCTTATCAGTCAAAATTCTACTAAATAACCAAAGATTTTGCTTGTCAGTTTATCTTAAATGTCCTTTTTTTTTCGAAGAAGATGTTATAACCTCTTACAAAAGGGGAAATTTGCTCCAAAAAAGCTCAAGCAAGAGCTGACTGATAAATGTTTTTTTCTAAAATCTCGACTAAGAAAAATATTTAAAACTTTTATGTGTGCAATAATGTTCATTTGAGCAACGATCTAGAACTTCTTAAGGATGCTTTAGTTAAAATTATAGTAATTAGTAAATAATCTTAATGGTGATAAGAAGTTGACCTTTTCAGCGGAAAAAAAAGAGAAACAACGTTTTAGGCACAAAATTTCAGACACTTGTTTCGGAATTATAAGGATTGGTTTCTGTCGGATGTTTTTGCATCTATAAGCTAACATCTTAATGTAAATACCTTGTTATTCAGATACACGTGTCTGCATTTTTCATTACAATGTCGTTTATCTTATTCTTTCCTCCTAATTGGTAATTTAAAAAGTTTGGAGGTAAGGAATATGCCATTTTCTAGAGTTTTCTTATGAAAACTTTAATGAAAGTATTTTCCCATTTCTAATAGAAAAACGTTTGTGCGTTATGTTTTCTTCAGGAGCAAAAATTTACAATGTAAATATTCTCTTACTTTTAAGAAAAAATAGTTAAATAGCCCATTTTTTGCGTATGCAAAATATAGGGAAAAAAAGAAAAAGGCTTTTTCCTGTCGAAAAGAAAATAGCTGATCAGATTTACATGAGCAAGCACAATAATGAATGCAAATAAAGAAATACTATCATTTCCAAGAGACAGCACGTAATTTGTTAAGTTTTCTTATGAAGAGAATAAGTTGAGAGTAAACATAAAAAAGTACTTTCCGACTTTCAAGAAAAAGTAGTTTTCCCACTAAATTTTCTGAAGAAATTAAAATATACGAAATAACTGATAAAAGGCTTTTCCACTTCCAAGAGAAAATAGTTGTTCTAATTACATACTCTGTTCAGATAGCTGTGAAGCTTTTATTTCCCACAAAAATCTTGTCTAACCTTTCCCCGAGTTCTGAAAATGGCAACGAAATGAAAAATGTTCTCCAACCTACTGTTAAAATTTTAACAAAGGATGAGCAAAAGTGTAAAAAAACAAAATACGGTTCAGACTGGAAAAAAAAGAAAATTGCCTGCTATCGCATTCGCAAGCACGTGTATGAAACTATTACCAAAAAAAAAAATACAGTAAGTTTTTCAAATTGGTGTACATTCTCAAATATATCCAAGAGTCAAATTAGGAATACATTGTTTGCATGTTTTGTTCTAAATTGCTTCGGATGACGATTATCACTTTGAACGAACAACAGAGTTAATAGGTAAAATTATATTTTTAAGTTTTCCGAAACATATTTCTTAAGTTCAAAAATAAGGATTTGATCCCTCAGAGAATCAATCGGCAAAATTCTTCATTAGTGCTATGTCGTGAAGTTATGACATCACTAGTCCACTTATAGATCTTACATAAGAAGAGATCTGATGTTTAATCTTTGATTGAAAAAAGTAACTCTGTAGCTACATATGTAGCTGAGATATTTTTAGTTTAATGGAGAAATATTTTAATACCTCTGACGTCATCTTAGGCAGTAAAATGGAAATAAATTAGCCTCATATAAATTAATTACTTTAAGGCTGAAGACATACATGACAGCCGTTTATTACATTCATCTCTACGACATATATTTGAATAAAGTTGAATAAGAAAGCTATTATAATAGCAGTAATAAATCCTAAATTATCAAGTATAAAGTGCTTGATGTTTATTATTTTAAAACATCAATTTGTCAAAATGTAAATTTGAAATGTTTAAAAATGAATAAATTTATTTGTACTGTAATTCGATGGTAATTATTGAACTAATACTAACGGAAGTAAATTTCGAGTTTATTTTACTTAATCAAGTATGTAAATTTATGAGTTTGTTTCAGTATTTATATTATTTTTGAAAGAATTGTAATTCTTCTACAAAACATCATTTTTTCTACATGTTTTATATAAACTTTTTTTACTGTTCTTAATCGTTCAGTGACGTTTGTTGGAGCACTATTAAGAAATATTTCTTTCTAAGAATGTAATTTTCATAAGATTTTTTTCCCTATTAATTAGCATAACAGTCTTGGTAATTGTAGTGTTTCATTCTGCTTTATTTTTATGCACATATTCTTTTTTAAAACTTTATTCTTTATTTTGACAGGAGTACACCTTTGTAAGATGATCAGTAGTGATCAACTTATGCAGGATTCACTGCATACTAAAAGATACAAAAATGCATTTCTCCTGTCAATATCATTTGTTTTCCCCAAATCAGTGACACGCGGTTTGTTAGTGATATAACTGAGTTCTAATATTTTAAGTGTTTAACAGTATATTCCTTTTTCTCTCTCTCTCTCTTTATGCAGTAAAACTCCTCTATAGCGGACACCAGTGCGACAAAAATATTTGTCCGTAATAGAGAGGTATCCGCAAAAGAGGGATTTTTTAGGTTCAATGCTTTGCTGTCGGGAAATTAAAAACTTCCTGTTAAGAGAAGTTTTACTGTAATTTGAGACTAAAAGATGCTCAGTAAGGATCCACTTATGCAGGATTCACTGCATACTAAAAGATACAAAAATGCATTTTTCCTCTCAATATCATTTGTTTTCCCCAAATTAGTGACAAGCGGTTTGTTAGTGATATAGCTAAGTTCATAAATCTTTTTTTTAAAGTGCTTAACAGTATATTCCTTTCTCTCTCTCTCTCTATGCAGTAAAACTTTTCTATAGCGGACACCAGCGGGACAAAAATAGTTGTCCGTAATAGAGAGGTATCCGCAAAAGTGGGATTTTTTAGGCTCAATGGGGGGAAATGGGGGGCTGGAGGGAAATTAAAAACTTCCCGTTAAGAGGACTTTTACTGCGATTTCAAACTGAAAGATGCTAAAACAGTGTACTATCAATAAAAATTAATTAAACACAAAACTCTTCAAGAGGAATAATGTCTAGGCAGGTTACCGTATCGGACGTTCTTTAATATTTTGTCAACTGTATTTTATTGAAAAGTATAAATCATACACTATGTGTCTTTCAATAAAACAAAATCGACTTTAAACAACTGTAAGCAATGCCATCAATCCAATAATACCTGACACATCGTGTTATAGATTAAGTACAAAAGTTCAATATGATTTAACACTCTCTAAAATCCCTATGTGACAGAGATGTTATAAGTATAACCAGAAATTGATTTTTATTCTCTGAATCCCTGGATGTGCTAAATTTCTACTAGTACTAATGTCTCGTTATAGCAATTTGTGCGGAGTTGGCAAAACTATTAGCAGATCGGCTTTACTTTCCTTGATGTTAATGCATCATCAACCTGTGAAATTCCTTCCTGTTATCAATCTCGAAAGCAATTGACAGTATTATTTTCATTTTTCCTACTCTATCATATGTAGGCTTTGATTATCTTGGCGGACAGAGCAAATTATATGGTTGGTACGGATTCTTGTGAAATGAAAATTGCAGAGAAATGCATTTACATATTTCCTGGTTGTGATCAACTTTTAAGATTTAGCAATCCCGACAAAAATAAAAGTCTACAATTTCAAGTAAGAAAGTAATCAATTCTAATGTTGTACATTGAGGCATTTTGCAATTACACAGAGCATAAGTTCTGTATAAATGATATCACTTGCAAATGAACTTTCGCGAAAGAAGTGGACTGTCTACCATCCGTCACATGAGATGATACTAGAACACGAAACACAAAAACTAAAATGAACCTTTTCTGACATCAATGTTATTTTGCCAGTCTAAAAGTAAATACACATTTTTCTTCAACATTACGCGCTTCACTTTGAATGAATACCCACAGTAAATGCAGCACTAAACCACGAAATAAAAATATTTCAAAGCGAAATTAAAAGATTCCTTGGAGCACTCATCTCCTACACTACATTTAACAATAAGAAAAATTAAAAGGATCTAACGTTTACAGTCATGCTCTTTTTTTTTCTTTGCGTAAAATGGCTCAACCAGGATATGTTATCAAGTATTTGTTTAGAGCTTTTTAACGAGTTTTTTTTTTAATTTAAAAGAATTGACGTTTTCTTGAAGGAATATAAGAATTATTTTCCCATTATTTATTTCCTTTAATTAAATTTTTTTTTCTGCTGAAGCTAGAACGTGAGACCTACCAGTCACAGTCACTAGTCATATAGGGTGGGGTTTTCTTAATTTTAATATTTCCTGACTTAACAAATGGTGCTGATTTCCAAAAAAGACTGCAAAACATCCCAGCGCAATCACTCATCGTCCACGTGGGGACAAAGAAAAAATGTTAACGTCAAAAACGCAGAAGGAATGCAGTCTATAATTTTCACCAAAAGTTTGGCAAAAATTAACGGTCTCTTCCTCTTTTATCATGTTTTCAAATTTTGTTCAAATTTTACCCGCTTTACCTACTTTATAATGAAATTGGAAAATGTTATAAAAGACAAGCACATTCGACATATAAAACTGCCTAATTAGAGCACATGATTCATTAAGGAAGCCATTTTCTATTTGTGAAATAATTTACCAATTGTGTAAGAAAAAACTAATTAAATACAAAAATTAACACTTCTGCTGGGAGCAAATAAAAAAAGTTCCAAAACTATGCTATCACATGAACAGGAAAATAATATTGAGTGTAAACAATTTTAAAATTATGTATATATTTTAAAAAGCAATAATACATGCAGTTCAAGACGCATTCCCATGAAAAATAAAAAATAACACTTATATTTATAGAACAAAGGGTAAAATGTATGAAAGTTCACCCCTATGAGCCTTCGGGAATACACTAATGCATATTTTTTACCGTACGAGACAGACATGAAACCCAATTATACTTTCAAAATTTCGTGATAGAAAATTTCCATGCAAATTTATCTAAAGAAAAGTAGTACTACTACTTATTTAAAATATTATCTAGATCAGTAGTTCTCAACCTTTTTCGGCTTGTGTCCCCCTTATGGATACCAAATCTTGCCATACCCCCCCCCCTCCCCCGCCTCTTGTATATGTATATGCATGTATATTCTTGTCCCAGGTTCAATGCGCACGTAAAATAGGGTAAAAAATATCTGTCAGTTTCAGAACAAACAACTTCATTGAACAATACGATTGATTAATTTATGTCAAAAATCCACAAATATGCAAAAGAAATTTTGTATAAAAATATTACAAAAGGTACAAGGAGCCTTATGTTCAATTCAAGAAAATGAAGCGGAGGTTACTAGCAAAAATAAGCTCCGAAAAGAGTTTAACTATAAGCTAAGTATAATGGGGAAAATGGATAAAAATCGCAATGTAAAAAAAATCGGAAATGGATAAAAAATCGCAAAAAAAATTGAACTCTTAAAAATCTGAAAGAAAGAGAAAGGGACACAGAGGGAAGGAGATGGGAGGAGAGGAATAGACACATTCTTCCAAGTAGGATTTTTGCATTATTTTACTTGAATGGAACAAATATGAGCTTAAAATTCTAGTATTGCACTCATTGTAATACTCGACTTTACAAACTTTTATTTTTTATACTACATTTATGCTTTTTCAAGCGAGTTTTGAGAGCTCGTTTAATTTGCCCTATATAAGAAAGTTCAAATCAACTATTCATCCAGTGAATACCAAACTACTCAACTGATATATGGTATAATTAAGTACAAGTAAACATATTGTTTCCAGAGAAGAATAAAACCTGTCATATATAGACTTGTAATATATTTGTTCAAAAAAATGTGTAACTTTTTTGCCAGTATGTGAAATTTTTTACAGTTTGAAATGATTGTTTCGTGGTCTCCTTTCCGAGACTCATGGCTCCTCTATTTTGCTATTTTACCCTGTGCCCCCCCCCCCCCCCAGATTTGCTCTGTGGTCCCCAAGGGTGCTTTATGGCATCCGTTGAGAAGCAATGATCTTTGAGAAACAATGATCTAGATTCAACAGTGAAGTAAAAATATAATTTCATATTCATAAAACTTATATTCCTAATGACATATTTCTTAACCGTTATTTAAACGGAAATCGAAGATATACTCGTGGTTCAATAATAATAAATGATTTCATGATAGATGATAATATTTTTCGTCGTTGCGGGAAAATATCGAATCTATCTTCAATGCATCTCATAAAATAATCAAACATACAATTAATTACTAATCTACTTTTGAATAACAACAATTGTTTTCCTTAAATATTCTTGGCAAAAATAATTTTGATTCTATATTTTTCTACTTCGGACACTGACCCAAACCCGTCATTAAAGACAGAAACACATTTACTTCAACTTCATGCTTCTAAAACATCCGTGCCTTCTAGCGGAAATTATAGGCACTAAATTGCTGTCACGCAAAGTAAATGTGTTTCCTCCTGAAAAAATGAAACGAACATTCTCACCAGGTATAAAGATGAAAGTCAATTGCTTTTCCTCAACCCCTCATAAAACTTTCAAACTGGAGCGAAATAAGTTACCCGGAAATAATAAAAAAAATCCTATTATTATGAAAAAAAACACTTTTGTGGTATTTTTTAAATTGGTTTCACCACCAACAGCAAAAAAGCTGCATAAACATTGAGCTAAAAAGGTGTTAAATCAATGGGAGTATGAAGTAAGATTTTGAAATATCACAGCAGACTTGCGAAATAAGTTACGTGGATTAGTCGCTTTATAGCATGGCCTTAAGATATGAATTAATCCTTAACCCTTTGAAGTCCCGCCAAAAAACTTGAAAAAACAAAATTAAATTTCAACAGCAAATGAGTTTTTTTCCCCGTTTTAAATAACAAATTTCTCAATACTTGCGTATTACTAATACTTGTGTTATATATATATATATATATATATATATACTTCAAGAAGAGTTTTTATAGATAGTACTTGTGGTATTATTTACAAAAACTAAAACTTTTATTGAAGTATTCTATTTACATAGGAAATAGAATTTAAATTATGCTTCAAAATATTTTAATAGCTCGTTTCAATTGCTTTATTATACATTTAGAAACTATCATGTTTATAAAAAAAAAATTGCAGGCATTCTTTTAGATATAGTGGTCTTATAAGTACTCGTTCTTGTTTTAAAAATGCCGTGACAAAACAAAATATACAATTCGTTTCCATCAATAGTTACGAATTTTTTGCGGAAAAAGGCATTAAAAATGTTCTAAGCGAAATGCAAACCAGCAACTTATATCGTCAAAAAGACTTTAAAATTTAGAAATTGAATCACGGAGAAAAAAGGCAATATATGAAAATATAATTACTGTGGGCCACAAAAACTTAAAATCAATTTAACCAAGAAAAAAGAACGGAAATATATAGACAAAGACAATTCCACTAAACAGCAAACTGATAAACAACATTAAAACAAAACTGAATTTCTAACTTGAGAGAAACACGGTGCAGGAGATGAATAAATAATTAAATGGGGCAGGTTTTCAAAAACACAGAAATTGTCTTTAAAGCAAAAGTCAAAATAAGGTGAATATTTTTGAAAATTTAAAAACAAGTCCAAATCCAATAGCTATGACAATAATTAACAAGGCATGGTCTTTTTCCTTCATAGTTCTTTTTACAGCAATCTAATTTTCTTTCAAGCTAACTTTAAGAGTTTGTTTCGTTCGTATGCATATTTCATTACTTGTCTCATATTTATTACGAATTAAAGTTTGCAATGAACTGAAGAAAAGTTAATTTTGAGAGTATATCATATTTTTTGGGCATCCTGAAAGAAATAATTTGAAATTGAAGTTTTTCAAGCTTAATAAAAATGGATTCATGAAATTTTGAATCATGGATAATAAAATTAACCAAGCGGTGGGTAAAAAAAATTCGTCTCGGGATGTACTCTTTTTCTGATATACATAATATTTCATTAATACGGGCTGAGCAAGTAAAGTCATGGATTTGGGTTGCTTTCATTCAGCGTCCCAATGTGTTATCAGCTTAACTATGGATCCAGAACCAATTCAGGGTCTCTTCATGAACCCCAAGCCGATGCAAGATGTATTTCATCCAAGACAAAGCTTCGAAGTCTTAATAAAACTTAAGTTTGCTTATCTCTGTGACCATCAAACTGACGGTTATATAAACATGTACTGGCGGGCTTTTGCAAGCATAGAAAATACGCAAACTGAAATCCAACAGTTATCATTTTCGGAAAGTCAATAAACGTAACGACCTAGTCCACTGGGATGTATAGAGTTAATCAAAGCATCATTTCTTCCAAACAAGTGTCACATATGTTAACAAGTTAACATTTATTTTCATAAATGCGAGCATTGTGTAAGCTGAAGATGAAGTAATTTTATTTTCTTTACTGGAGGATCATCGACTGATGCCAGGACAGATGCAACAAATGAGGATAAGTCAACGAACATAATTAAATTTATAGAGCTTTCAGAAATGATAACTTCTGGGTTCTTGTTGACCATGTTCTTGTCCATGTACGGGCTTGTTCTCAAGCCCGTAGTTGTATACGTTTGTGGAATATGTAGTTCATTTTGTTGAATAAAACTTATATATCATCTTTAAGGCTTTATTATGACTTCAAGGCTCAGAATAATCAGGCGAGATACAATTTCCATCTGCTTGAAATCCAGTAAAATACTCATAATTGGCTTGGGATTCAAAATTAAGCTGTTAAACAGCCCATTGCAATGCTTGGGATGCTGAAAGATAAGGTAAAGATACCCGTATTCATAGCTTTACTTGCCCAACTACCTCTTAGAAAAAACTTTCCTAGTAAAAAATTAAATGTGTAATCATAAACCACCATGAACCAACGCAAGTATCTTTATAAAGTTACATCTACAGACAAATTAAGATAGCTACAGCTTTTATTTCTGCTTAATTTTTTAAAGTTTGAACCTTGCTTTCTTGACCACGGGGAAAAACATCATCACAAAATTTTCAAAGTTGATAAAGAAAGATTTACTCTTTTTGATGCAAGTTAAATCAATAAAATGAGTTCCGTTTTTCCTGAGATATAAATGTTTAAAGACAGAAAAAATCTGCTCTTAAATTTTTAACAGCAATTTTGAGTGACCCTAACTTTAAATGTAATTATGTCAGAGTCCTGTAACTTTCCTATTTCGGCAACAACTAGTTGATTTTAAAACCCTTCCGATAATCAAACTTAGAATCCAACTTTAGAATAGAACACTTGATACTGAGTTTGTAACAATGTTCAGAGTTTGATTGCGGTAGTGAATTTTGTGCCATCTTTGGCTGCATGTGGTACAAAAAGTTTTAAGTTCATAATCCTCCTAACTTTTTGTTGATCTTCTAGCACTTTTGTTGACTGTGGTAGGTAAAAACATATATATTCTATATTGAATTAAAGACTAACTGTCGTACATAATTTTAGAGTACCTTGAAAACAGTGGTGTCTCATATGCAGCAAGGGAATCTCCGCCCCAACATAATTAAAAATATTGTTTCAACATTTCGCTTATTGTTTCTTAGCACTTTGGTCTTAACCATTTAAAAACAGAACTGAGTAAAAAATATTGAACCTTTATTTTTCAGTATGTTGCCTATGTATTTTAGGTGCTGAATTTCGGTAAACATGATCTATACGAACAATTATTTTTAAATATTTTGCAGGAGATTGAGAAAACTCCCTATGTATATCTCATTCGGGACAAATGTGTTTCTTTGTACTTCCGTGATCGTAAAATACCGAAGTTTTTTAGGTTGAATGAATAAGTTTAAAAATAAAATATTGCTAATACGTATTTTTTCAATAGAAAATCAAAAATGGATTTTATTGCTTTGGATTGTAAATTATGGTCATTATGACAACTTCCCTCTCTTGTTCTAGAAACTGCACTCCGAAAATGGCATGAAGCAATGAACTACCTAATTTCATGTATTACATCCATAAATCAATCTCTAAAGCATACGCATCTGCAACACCTACATTGTAACCGTTCCAATTATGTGAGCTGTTTTCGTCAGACACATTTTTTTCCTCTCATTTGAATAGAGAGTTTGATAAATAGGGGCTATTTTGGTGTTTCAGCATTATACAACGATTCCAGGGGAAATAAACTGTTTAAACAAAGCCATTAACTTAATTGATCATAATATGAATTCTGAAGTGTTTCTAACGATTAAACAATGGAACATATGCTAATTTTATATTTAAACAAAATTGAAGTTGATTCTGGAAAATTGGTGGTTTTTGGCATATAAGCTTGCAACATTTAGTTGCTTTCTTCAGAAATTAATTTTATGTTTTCGCGTAACACTTCAGTTGTTGTTTGTGGATTAAGATTTTTTTTCATTTTAGCGGAAGTTGTCGCAATTATGTTCGTGACCTGCATAATCAGATCATAGTACGCAGTGCTTCTTATGACATATTAGCCGGGTGGTCAAATGTACTTAGACTTCAATTTACAAGACGTGGTTTCAGTTTAATAAGTCTGTATCAGACAGTATAAGAAATTTATTATTTACTCTCTCTCTCTCTCTCTCTCTGTAATATCTTTTTAAGAAAACTATGCCTTAGTGTAATATTTTTTTTTAAAATCCAAATATGTAGCAACTTAAAGGGCTCGTCGTATAGTGTCTTTTGATACTTAAATCATTTGTCGTAGTCTGCCCGTTCTCGAGAAATAATTTTTTGCTAAATTATTAGTGAAAATTGACAAGAGTCGTGGTTCTGAATTTTAATATTCAAATTAATATAAAATTCAAAACATATTTATATATAGTAATATGAAATACAAAAAAAAACTTGCAAAAAGGAGACAGAGATAAAAAGAATGAAACTAAAATTGACTAATATAGTACAAGTATAGAGTACTTTTAACAGGGGGGGGGGGTGCTTTGACTAGGTTTATAGCGTCCCTTTCAACTAATACCTTTTCGTTTGTCCGTTCATATTTGCTCAAAATTTAAAAAAATTATCTGGAAAATGTTTGGGTGTTTATGCTTTTCTTTTTCTGTGAGCGTTGTAACTCACAAAGTATTTTTTGTACAAAAATTAAACGTTTACTTATTACTAGCAGATACATTGCGAAAGCGATAACATATTAGTTATCTCATAATTCTTTAGCTATTACGTTTCAGTAAATTTCAACTATCAAGATTTTTTAACAAGAAAACTTCTATTACCCAAACACAATGTTTCAGTATTTAGGCAAAATAAAATTAAAATTGATTAATAACGGAAATGCCGCCGGATTAAAATTCCAATATCAATTAATTTGTTAAAAGAAAAATAATCTGAGAACAGTTTGAATGCAATACACCGACTCTTGATATAAAAGCAGTAAACAGCAAAGTTACATTTCTCCATTCAAGAAAATTTACTTCCTTTTCAAATGCTGCACAGCAAAAGTAAAGAAATATAACAATAAAAATTACAAAAAATAAATTTCACATCTCAATAATTATTTGCGTTAATTCCTTTTTTTAAACCTTATAAACACCTACTTTTCAGCAAAACGGAAAAAGAAAATTGTATGTAAGAAATGATAGGAACAAATGAAATTATAAAATTGCGCTTAATATCCCGTAAAATATCGTCTAAAACGATCAAAAGTCGAAAACAAATATTTTTAATAAATATTTTTAAATGAAAATTTTTTAAATCCGGCGTATAATATGGAGAAATGCGTATAAATCATCAGTGGCGCAGAGAAGGCGGATAAGGAGGTCATTACCGACCCCCATAAAGTCATAAAACTACATATGTGTGTGTGTGTGTGCCTGTTAGAAATTTTCAGTTTTTGAGTTTCTAGAGAAATAGGTGACGAATTGCTCTGTAACGTCAGTCATATAAAGAGCATGCTTCAGCTAGTATTTTTCCGTAAACTTTTCATCACGAGTGTATTAAAGGAACCAACAACATATTGAAGAAAAGAGAAAATATTTTTGTTTATTCTGTATCTTAAAACTAGAAATATGCTGTAAATTTCACAAAATTGTTTACTAGTTATCTACAGTTATTCTGCACATTTTATAAAAATATTAATCATATTAATTTCAAAAATGGCAATTCCCCCTCCCTCCCCCCCCCCCCCCGTTTTTGGCAAAAGGATTGTTAAAAAAAAATAATCTGCTTAAAACTTTCCAAACTATGTAGAATAAAAAGCATGGGGTTAAATGTTTCAAAATTAGTTAAATTCCAATATTTTTTTTTGACAGTACAAAAGTGCAAAAACTCAAATTCGACAGCTAAAAGAAAGCCAACTAAAAGGGCCAGAGACATAAACCAAATTTTTTTTTTTTTTTTTGTTAAACATACTCTGTGGGAGTGTACACAAAAGTTTTCTGGACTATATCTTCAGTCAAAGGAAAAAAAACGTCTTAGGTACTTTACTACACCTAAGTGGTCACAAATACAAAGCAGAGAAAAATGCGTTTAACGATTTGGATTACAGAATGAAGCAGCTAATTTCATTTTCAAAAATTAGAATATCTTTAAAGTATTACTCTAGCGAGTTTGAAATTTTGCATGAAATGTTAAACTACTTTCATCGATCGAAATACGCAAGGGAAAAAAACTAGTATTAATTATTATTTTTTACAAAGAGTTCGAAGAGTTCAGTTTTCTCCTGATATAGAGACTGATGGTAAGATCTTTTGAACTATATCAGAAGCAAGGAACTGAATTTGGGAGATCTTGAGCAAAAGGAATGAGTCCATCAAATTTTATTTGCAAAAAACAAGCAGATACTTTCCCCCTAATCTCATAAGGCTACCTTTCAAAAATTCCTTTTTTAATCTTTTTTAAACTAATATATTTATTTGTGCTAGATTTTTTCTTTTAGTTTCATTTAGCAAAATATTTTTAGGGGAGATTAAGTTTACTTTCTTGCGTTTTATTTATTTCTACCATTAACTTTAATATTTTAAAATTAAATTAGGCTAAAAATTAGGTTTAAAATTAAGCCCTTTTCATAATTAGAATCGTTTTATAAATGAAAAAGCAATGATCCCCAACATAGTTCTAAAAATTAGTAGAGAAAATACATTTTTTCACAGTACTGCAAAGTGTACGAAAGATTTATCGCAGTTTATGTTGTTTTCAACTGTGCACTTACATATAAGTTTATTAATTAGTTTCATTTCTAAAAAAAAGATTAGAATCTTGTGTGTGAATAATACAGGTAAAGATTTCAATCAATTAAGGAAATTTAGTATAAGTTCAATTATGTATGACTAAGATAAAATTATTTTTAAATACTTTTAAAAATCTGCAACAAAATGAGAATATAAGTTAGTATAAAAAACACATTCCGTTAAACTTTTGCGGTAACAATGTTTTCGAAGAATCATAATTTTTCCTTACGTTAGTATCTGTAATTGATATTGCAACTGTTGCCAAGGCATGTTTCAAATTATTAACGACATAAAATATGTAACACATCAGATTCCTCAAGCAGCCTTTTATTGCTGCAATTAAACCTCTATAAGAAATAAAAGGAATAACCAAACCTTTGTCATGATAAGTTTAACTTTATATAATTTCTCTTTAATTGTATTTCTTTCCAACATCAGTTAAATACTCCATTCTTTTAACAACGAACCCAATTCGCACGGTTTTCAAATTTAAACCAACGCACTACATGAAGTTAAAGGTAAAAATTGATTCCTACTGTGCAGCTACTGTCTAATGTCATCTATATCGGGAACCTCATAAAAACAGTAATTGTCATCAAAGACTCCGAATTAGGAACAATGACTACAATCCATTTCCCTGTCGTGCTGAGGACATACATCTGTCCGACTGCAAACGGAGCTTTTTCTTTTAGACAAGATTAACACAAGACTCTACATAAGATAAATCTTTCACCGTCACGGAAGATCACCGTGTGGATATAGCTTAATGGATATTTTTCTATGATATGGGTTGAGAATTTATTTTTATCTGAATGTACAGCAAGTCTAACTGCACTCGGTTGACGTAGAACATGTAATGAAACATATCAAGGAAGATATCATTTTTAAAAAAATTTGGACTACGTGTAGAGTTGTGTTTGTAAACATTTGATGTATACATGAGCATTTATATGAACACAACAGAGATTACCAAAATCAAAAAGATATTTTGTCATTGTTTTGTTCCCAGTTAATCATTGCAATTTTTACCTCATTATTTTAACCCCTTAACGCATTTGCCCGTGTCTGACTTGCCGTAATGCCAAACACAATAAACTCATTGTTCGGATTTGCCCTTCGGTGTGGCGTAATGGCTAACACACACACACACACACACACACACACACACACACAAATCAAATCATTTACAGAATTCATGAAAGTATATATTGGGAGCTTTAGTATTGATGTATTAATGCAGAAATATAATTCATTACTATATTTTTTATTTGAACAACTGAAATCATACATCATAATCATATTACGTAACACTAACTAAAATGAATACAGGTAGTAGCTATAGTCGTATAGAAATAATGTCAAAAAGGGATACAAAATAATGAAAATAAAAAGAATTTTAAGTTTCTAGAATGCCGGACAGTTGTTCGCCGTCGACACCATACTAAACACTCTAGTTCTAATTCATATAGGATAATTATTTAATTATTTAGCTCTGACCGTCTTAAAGCTTACGGGTTACAGTAAGTATAAAAGCATTTTATCACATCAAAGTAATGATAGCGTACTACATACCTGTTATGCAAATGTAATATGAGTTATATAACAGAAAGAAGAATAAAACAACCACGTTACTAACCACTCAACCTACAACACGACTGCTTTTACACAGGGTTCTAGCGTAGTTTGCAAACAACACTGTCCGACTCACGGTACACATCGCTATGTATTAATACCAGGAGTGTTCGGAGATGCCATGTGTTCACCATTACCCTTCGCTCCCCTAATTATGGTTGAAATTTGCACAAATATTGATCTTGATGAACTAGAAAACTTTGTCAATACGTAGCAGAAAATGTACGATATTAGTTTTCTCTACTTAGCTATTCTTACTTATCGGAGAGGATTACGTGCAATGAGTTTGTAAAGTTTTATTTTAAATTAGTAGTTTAAAAAGTTTTGTTCATACCGAAATTTTTAGGGCATAAAGCTGCAATAAAAATAGCATACGTGTGTCTTGACGTTCTTCTTTTATTCGGTTAACACTAGATTTACCAGGCCGTTTTCAATCATTTCTAAACTTTCATTTCACACCAAGTTGCTACTAGTTATAATAAAAGTTCCAGTCCCATTAACTTATCCTACCAACCGTGTATTAGGAAAAGTCAGTGCAACTGAAAGTTGCACTATAATTAGTAACAAATTATGCAAAATGGAGGCTTCGAAACAGTCAAAATGACTGGCATGGTAAATCTAGTGTTGAAGAAAATGTCGCAGCGAGGTTCCTTGTAACTCCGAAATGCATGCATATAATTTTCATTAAAATATGTACCAAACAATGTTAGATTTGTCAGGGCGTACATTAGCTACAATGGTAATAGTTTCAATTTAAACTTGTTACATAAGAATCACATTAATATTAACATATGAAAAAGGATCAAAAATGCTTTGTGAAAAAATATGAGTACAAGGAAGAAATTAACGCAAATAAAACACAAATTGCCAATGCATGATGATATTGACCAATCATCATTGTCATCACACATTGCAAGAGTGCGAATAATTATTTGCATTATTTTAGTTACCTTGCAAATAATATTTCCACTATTGTTTTGACAATTTGTGATTTATTTACGTTGTTTTTTTTTTCTTTTTTCTCACAGTTAATTAATATTTTGCTTCATAATCCTTTCAAAATTACAGAAAACTAATGCAGCATTTTTAAATCACGTCTACATAGCAGTATAAGGTTTGAAAAAGTATCCAGTGACATCAATCCCTTCATCCCACCTAAGAAAATCCCTTTAGAGATTTTTTTAATCACATCCAGTATGCATTTAACATCCAGCTGTTTCATTTAAGACTATAGGGCATTATAGAGTTCGTTAATCTTTCTTGTTGTTTGAGCTCAGTTATAAAGATAAAATTTCTGAAGATTTACAGCTGTTAGTCTTAACCCTTCTATGAATGAATTTTAAAATATTGCATGAAAATATTGTCTACGGGAATATTTATTAACGGAAAAAAATGAGAAGATTTGTGAATGCAGAATATTTTCCCATGTGTACATGTATACTATAGTATGTGACAGATATACGAAAACATGACCATAAACTTGCTCTTCTGACCCAATTCAATTTACATAAAAACTGCTAAAACAGTTCTTATTCTTAATAAAGCAAAGAGGTAGCCTACATTACATTAAAAATGTGTGCAGCACTAGCAGTTTGGCCTTTTGCACCTTTTCCTTGATTTTTCCTATTTTATCCAGTTGGAAGCTAAATGATATTAAAAAACAGCTTGAAAATCTGAAATAGCACGAAGTGAGGAGTCAATTAATGCGTCAATTAATGCATCAATTAATGCTTCCTAATATTTAAGCATAAGTTTAATTTTAAAATTTCTATTTAATAATTTTCTATTGGAAGATTTATTCTGACACTCCTCGATACACACTCCTCTTCCGTCACCCTTTCTATCTTTCCCAAATGATGGAATCGCCATCATTTATGTATAGCAAATATACTAGAACAGACAATTTTTGCTAACTATAATAATTCATACTGCAGATCCACAACTAGTCCCTTTACCTTATATATTTTCGGTTTTAATTCATACCCTTAAATATAATAATTATCCCACCTAATCTTCAATGAACCTCAGCCTATCATGTCCTTAATAATAATACAATGTAGAAATGTTAAACGCGTCTTATGCAAATAGAAACCACACAGTGTCGTGATTAGGAAATCACATTATCATAATCAATCAAGTACTTTTCGCACGCACATCCGCTCTAAAAGTTAGTCAACTTGTGCGGGATCATTATTGGATAACCAAAATATAGGTATTGTCGATAGAAATGACATGATAAGAATCGATAAGAAAAATCTTGTATTTTTTCACCAGCAAAGAAAAAAATTTTGTTTTAAACCTAACAGCATCTGATTGCCTATGATCCATAGTATTTGGGCGTTCCGTGAAAATGCTCCCAACAATATGATCTTCAATAACAATAAGACTTACAAAGACATATTTATTCGTTTTCAAAACGCAGAAAAACATAAATTGAACTTAAAAAAAAAAAAAAACAAACGGGTGAATACTCGTGGACGTACCCCCATTAGAGGTTATGCTTCTTAAATTCATAATTTTTATATTAACTGTACACTTCTGGTGCATAGCAGTGCGCCCAGTTCTTTTTTTTTTAATTGTATTGTGATTAATTTGAAATCTGAGTGGAGTACTATTTTAAATAAGACTTTGAATCACCGTTAAAAAATAGATTAACAAAAATTCATTAAATCTTAGATGATAACTGGGGAAATACCCTTAACTCATTATCTACTAAAGGTACTATAAGTACCACATCCTTTAAAATTCCATCCAGTAACCATTTTTTCGAATATTCTGACGGTGCTTTTCAGGAACACTCTTTTAGTTTTTTAGGACACATTTCAGCAAGCGTTCTATAAACAGTATTTCAGCGAGAAAAGAAGATAGTTTTGAAACCAATGCTGTATTTTGATGTGCTGTTTTATACAGTTTGCTCCACGCTTCTGATTTTTGTTCCAGAAAAGTGGTAAATTTCAAAATTTAAGTCTCTGATTTTTTTTAATTTGCTAGTTAAGAACTTAGAAAACGATTTTATGAGATATTTTAATTGAACAGTGTATGTAATTGCTATCGCTGTTGAGTTACTCTATAGTACTTATTAGCTATAACGAATTAAATTTCTACAGGTCGAGTATATTATGTATGTAAATCCCTTAATTTCCCGTGTAGTTAACGAAAAATCTATTACGGGAAAAAATTTCTACAAATCATAATGCAGTAGATAAAGGGTTAAAGTTCCACTAGTGGTGCATTTACCTTAGTACGAGTAAATGAGAGCTAAATGATTTTTTTTTCTGGCTCTTTTAGCATTTTCGCTGTTTAGTTCAGCATCAAGGAAGAGGGGAAGAGGGAAAAGGCCTGGAGAAAGCTGTTTGCTTGAAGCAAAATTTTGGATTCCTGCATTACCCGTGCTGGTTTTGCTCTGTACTTATCACTTAATTTAGCTGAAGATAAAGGACCTCTGAAAAAACCAGCATATTTTGAGTTTCTTTGGAAATAATAAGAAAAGCTACTCATGTGCATTTTTAACTTTTTACTTCATATAATACTCATTTCATGAAATTGGTGTTCTTGAAGCCACATCAACAAATCGTTTGCCAACACATGGGGCCCCGAATTTCATTGTGATTTTCACTAGTATTGCTTAGCTATTAAATTGAACTATGACAAGGAAGATCTACTTATCATTAACAGATTTGAACTATGTCTAGTCCACAAAAAGGCAATTGTACAAAGTGACTAGAATCTTTTCAAAGAGTTGGTTCAATATCCAAGCATAAAATGAATCATTTGAGGCATGTCTTTAAAAATATTTCTTCAATTAATTTATTTTCAGAAGTAAAAGATGACCACATTGCATCATAAACCATTACAATGAATGGTTTACAGAATCATTTTAAGAGAATAGTTAAATTCTCGTACAATTTTGAAAAGATTTTTTAGATCAGATTGCCGAAAAAAATATATCTTTTTTTTTCTTTTTACGCTTCTATTTTGGTGAAAAAAGTAACTATATTCATATTTATGTTTATTTACAGGATACAAATGTATTAAATACATTTTAAACATTATTTCCATAAGCAAAAGAATAAAATTTGGATTTAAAAAAAAGAAGAAGCAGAAGAAGAAGAAAAAGTGATATAAAAGCATGTTATTAATTTTTTAAAAATATTTCGTCCGTAATTTGAAGTTTTTCTGGAAGAACGTTTGGCCCATTCTGAGAAACAGCCTTGATCAAACAATTGGAAAATACCAGAAGCATTATAAAACCGAAAGTTGAAAAACAAAAACATGTCTGGATTACAAAATGTACATGCAACTTCACAACAGTTTTGAATCATATAAAAATTTAGAACCAAAATTTTCCCATCTTATTCTATAAGTTTTAGCAACCTGAATTTCTCAATCAAATTGCATTTTGGGAACAAATTACGTAGAATGTGTCGACAGCACAAATAGTAGGGAATCAATTGTAGGGGAACAGATAGTATAGACAATGCGAAATGCATAGAAAATGCATTAGATAGACATAGAATATGGTAACTACTTAGTATGCATAGAATTGAATCTCATAACATGCACATTATTTAATAGATGCATATTGTGCATGAGTTTTCATTGCAGAGCACTGTAATAAACATCTACTGATCTGCATAAAATTCTATAAAATTTGTCTCAAATTAAAAAGACAATCATTTTGAAAGGCATGGCTGCGACTTAGAAATGTACAGTATAACAAATGAAAATCAAAAGAAACAGCAAAATTTTACGAAAACGTCTAAAAAGATCAGAACATGTACTTAACTCATGCATGAAAGTGTACTTTTCTCCTCCAATTTCCTTCCCTGTTAGCACAAGGCTTTAGGGATGCCCCAGGGCGCGAATTAGTGAGGATAGTGGGGTCCACGGATTTCACATGCACGTATCCCCAAGTGTACATGGTGGATCCCAGACAGCACAACTTTGTCCTTAGGACGTCCAAATGATGTCATTTCAGGACTTCCTCGAAAAAACAGGTCGTCCTAGGGACGTGTTTTTTTGATCCTGCGACATCCAAATGACATCCCAGGGAGCAACTAATGTCCGCGGATTGTCTGTCCTCAAGTGGTCCCAAGGACGTCCGATCGTTCATGTTTAGGATATATTTCGGACAAGCACGATGTGCTGTCCGCAGGACGTTAAGAGGACAACATATCAAAACGTCCTAAAGACATTCCAGTGAGGTCCCTGGGATATCCAAATGACGTCATTTCAGGACTTCTTCAAAAAAAAAAACAGGTCATCCGTAGGACATTCTTTTTTTATCCTGCGACGTACCAAGGACATCCCAGGGAAGAACTTATGTCCGGAAATTGTCTGTCCTCTAATGGTCCCAAGGGCATCCGATCGTTCATATTTAGGCTATATTTTGGACAATAGCACTGTGCGGCCCCCAGTACGTTAAAATTACAGTAATTCTAAGCGCCCTAAAAACGTTCCAGTGAGGTCCCTAGGACATCTGTGACGACTGTTCCGGCCCTCTTTTGGATCTATGCGTCCTTGCTCTTCAGGACATTGGAAGGACAGCATATTTGAATGCCCACAGGACACTGCCCTCGTTAGAATGATATCCCAAGGATGTCAATGAATTGTTTATCCTCCCAATGTCCTTCAGACTACTTTAGAAAATTCCCATCACTTCGTTTAGGTATTATTCGTTGTTTATACCCACAAGATGCAATTTTAATTCATCAACTCAACAGTAATTCAACATATTTTTTTCATGTATATAATTCTTCTGATTAAATGCTCTAAAACAGTTATCTTGTAAATGTAAATTTGCAGCTTGCAGCAGGAAATACTAAAGTTTTAACCAAATACTACTTTGAAAAAGAAGTATCCACATAACAGCTACAGAGCTGAATAAAACCAGTTGTGAATAATATTTTTAATGTTAACGCTTTGAGCTACATAATCATATACCGTTACATGTAATTTATCATATGTTCATTATGAAGATGATAATAAGAGTACTTTAATAAATATAGTGAAACAATTTTTGCATACAATTAAATAGGGACTACTCCATATACCAGCAATTTAAATATATTTTAATCAAAAATTTGTCTGTAAAATCTTTATTTGAAATTTCCCTTAAGCAACCCATCTTTATATTTTTAACTTCTACTCATTTGAAATACAAGTTATACCAATATCTCAAGTAAATAATTTAATGCACGAGAAAAATATTTTCAGAAAACTTGTGATAACTTTTGTTTCTAATTTTATGTAACCTTGGAATTTAATAACAACTGATAATTATTGCTTAGAGAAAATAATTATTCATACTTATTTTAAGAACATTTTGTACTGTTGGATTCATATTCATTCTTATTTTGATACTTCACAATACACAGTTTAAAATTTCAATAAAGGACATATATCATTTTGAAAATGCATCAGGAAACTTTACTAGAAAACAATTCTTAATATATAAATATAATTATATATATTCTATATAATTATGAGTTTTTTAATTAAATGATAGTACGAAAACTAAAATCAGAAATGATATATTCAATTAGTTTATGAAGTGTTGAAAGTGTAAAATAAACCAGTTCAGAAGGGAAAACCTTTTTTTATTGAAACATAATAGTACATAAGTATAGAAATTATAGAGATGGGAAAATTTTTCAACATTTTAGCTGCTTTCTCCTTTTTTGAACAGACAAAAAATTACGAAAACAAATAATTATTCACATGTTTAGAAGTAAAAACACAGTACGAAAAGAGGAAAATAAATAAAGATAACTCTTTTAAACTTCACTTCACCTAGCTTTGTTTCCTAACAAAAATTACCCTCCCCCCCTCCCCCCCCCCATCCAAGTATTTTTAGGTTTTATGAGAATTACTTTTTGTTTTGCAATAGTTTATTTTAACATATTGTTTGCCAAAGCTCTATATACCATTACATGATTTAAAGTACAAGTAATATACTTCCAAGACTACTGAAAATGATATTCATGACAATGAAAAATAAAGTGGCTTATTATTAATTAAATTTTTATAACTAATAGGCATCTGAATGATGAGAATCAATTTTTTTAATTCATAAAATATAGTTCAAAGAAATTCTGGAACTCATCAAATTAAATACAACAAATGACAAACATCTTTTAAAAATATAAATAACGAAAATAAATGCCAGTACGGACAAACTGGTATAAGAATAATTGTTAAATACAATCATTCAGGGAAACTTTGAACAATGGGGGGTACATTGAACGAAGTCATAATTTTTAGTATATTTGACTAAACTTAAAAATTAAGAGTAGACAACTGATTTATAACCTATTTGGCTGGGTGCAGCACATGACCTTCTATTTTCTTTAACCAAATATGCTAAAAGAAATAACGTTTTCGAAAGCTACCCTGAATGACTGTACTACACATATACGTACACATATAGTTTTTAAGCTTGCCTGATAGGAATTGTCCTGGGATTTTCCTGATCGTTAGGCAAATAGCAAAATTGTGATTACAGCCCTCTATAAACATGTAGTGATACATAAGAAATTTATATGAAGTTCAAAATAATAACACAAACACTTAATGCAGAAAGATATAGTTCAAAAGCAACCAATTTAATAAAAGTAAATAAACAGAAATAAAAAAGAACAGATTAGATTATAAGATAGAAGGAAATTGCTATTTAAATTGACATTCCAAATAACAATTTTACTATTTTTTTATTGTTCGTAGTGACTATTAATCTTGTTATTTATGATGGTAGTCAACTTTAAAATAAATAATGAGATAAATAAGGTGTTAAAATAATTAGGGGTAAAAAACTAAATATTGAATAATTATTAAATACTGCACATACATAAAAATAGAACTTGCCCTGGCTTTCTCCTAACCAGTATGCAATTGGCATGAAATTATTTTTGTGACGCAGTAAGGATACCAGGAAATTTAGATGAACCTCAAAATAACAATACAGAAGCTTGATATATGATTCAAAAGTTGCCATCTTAAAGATAAAATTGATACAACAAAAAGATTTATATTTAGAAATAAAAGAGAACTAACATATAAACACATTTGCTATTCAAGTTGAAATTGCAGAGAAAATTTAACAATACATCGGAAGACAAATTTTAACTGGAATAAAGAAAATCAGATACTTATAAAAAAAAAAAAGTACATTATATAAATTGAATTAGAATAAATTAGCTACTGGTTACCTAAAAACAAAATTAATCTTTACCATTCTTTGACTTATGTAATTAGTACTTTCTTGTCTCATAACCTAATAAAATTTAAATACAATAAAGGTAAAAATCTTGAAAAAAAATAACGGCGGAATAACAAAAACAAAATATTACCTAAATATTAAATACTGTCCCTTCTTTTAAAATTGTAAAGCTGCCGCATAATTGTCTTGGTTTTCTTCTAATCACTATGCAAATGTAGAGTACTTCTTACAAATCCTTTAGGCAAGTCACAAAATAAATTTTTTCATTTTTTTGTGTCATGGGAAATGTTTTTTTCTTTCAGAAATTCTAACATTGTTAACTTTGTTGAATATTTTGTAGGGACGCGATCCGCTTTAACACCATAACAAAAATCCATTTTTCGAACTGCTCGCCATTCCTTTCGCTATGGTAGTCACCAGTACTTGAAGATGCTTTGTAAATAAGCTCAACTCCTTCGATTAAATCCATCTGTTGAACCTGCGTACACAATTGTTCTCAAATATTTATTCCTCTAGAACACAATGTCGGGCCTTTCAATAAGAACTCTTTGTGTGTTAACACATTTCTTCCATCGAAAATTAATTGAATGCAGTTTTCTTCAGGGATTATTCTCGAGCTTGAGAATACAGTCTTTCCCCTTATAAACGTAGAAGTCATTTTTACAATTAGAAGAAATCTTAAAGTGCAAAAGTATTTATGACTACTAGTAACAAATCCACAAACGAATGAAAGCAATTTAAAAAACGAGAAAGAAAGCGAGGTACATAAAATATTAAGCAGAAATGAGTGTCTAGCAACGACCGAAGTACAAAGCGAAATGCAACTCTCGCCTATTTCCTTGGCGCCAACTCGCACAAAGAATTCATAGTCTTACCTAAACTGCTATGGAATAATCCATTACCATAGTGACCGCCACTCGTTTGTCTGCTGTCTGAGGATAGAAAGGTTGCGCAAAAATATGTGCAGAAAAATTACTCAATTTTACATCAGCAATCTCAATTTTATAATAACTTTTGAAAATATAAATCAGCATTATTTTTCCAACAGTTTTGTCTATTTTTGTTTGAAATAATAAATATTTAAACTTTTTAATAAAAATCTTAACCCTGCTTTTTCTTTTGGTAAGCCGTGAAATAAAAAAGGAAAATAAGAAAATAAGAAGGGAAACTTAGAAAAGAAAAATTTGCTTTCAACTTGAAAGATATTCTAAAAACGTATGATTTAGTTCAAACACGTTATATGCTTTAAGTGAAGTTCCTAGGACAGCGGACAAGAAAGTCCGTGGTACGACCTGAAAGGATTCGGATCACTTTTAGACATCCATAGGTTAAGCAAAATGGTAGTTCCAGGGACGTCATGCTTGACGCGTCCAAGGATGTCAAAATGTGGACATCCTGATTCTTACGATAAAAATTGGATGGCTTATGCGAAATTTTACAGTATCGGAGAAAAATATGTTATTATTAAATCGATTTTTCTACTGGTAAATACAAATAAATACAAATACAAAAAGTACACCAACAACAGGCGCTAGGCCCAACAAGGTTGGCCTAGCGCCTGTAAACCGTAAAATAAAGAAATAAACGAAAAAAATAACAACATAAAAATTTTCTTCCAAGTTGACAGAAATATCCTAAAAACGTATGATTTAGCTCAAACGCAGGATATCTTTTGAGTGAAGTCCCTAGGCCAGGACATCGGAAAATAATGTCCGTGGTTCTGCCTGAAATGATGTGGATTACTTTTGGACATAAGTAGGCTAAACAAAATGTTAGAAACAGGGACGTCCTGCCTGCCGCGTCTAAGGACCCCCAAATGTGGTTAATTAAGATTTACGATAAAATTCGAATAGTTTGTGTGAAGCTTTACGGTTTTTGAGAAAATATTTCTCATGCTTATAAGAAAATATGCGTAAATATATTATGTGCAGTAAAGTTGATCAATTGTATATCAGCAGTATCTTCAGAAAACATAATTTGATATTGTTTTTCATCTAATATTTACTATTTTTGCTTGAAATAGCAAAGCTTACGATTTGTTTTTAAAATAATAAACCTAGTTTTTTCTTTAGTAAGCCGTTAAACAAAGAACGAAAAGATAAAAAATGCCTTCCAAGTTGACAAAGTTATCCTAAAAACGTATGATTTAGTTCAAACGCGGGATATCCTTTGAGTGAAGTCCCTAGGACATCCGAAAATAAAGTCCGTGGTGCGACCTGACAGGAGGCGGATCACTTTTGGACATTCGTAGACTAAACAAAATGTTTGCTCTAAGGGCGTCATGCTTGACACGTCCAAGGATGTCAAAACGTGGACATCCTGAGACTTACGATAAAAATTGGATGGCTTCTGTGAAATTTTACAATTTCAGAGAAAATATTTCTTATGTCTTAAAGAAAATAGGCTTAAATATGTTATGTGCAGTAAAATTAATCAATTTGTTATCATCAGTAACTTTAAAAAACATATATCAGCATTATTTTTCATGTAATTTTAACAATTTTTGCATAAAATGGTAAAAACTTCAACTTGTTTTTTAAAATATTAAACATGTTTTTCTTCTGGTAAACCGTAAAATGAAGAAACAAAAGAAAAAAATTACAAAATAAAAATTTTATTCCAAGTTGACAAAGATATCCTACAAACGTATGATTTAGTTCAAACGTGGGATATCCTTTGAGTGCAGTCCCTAAGACATCCGAAAAGAAAGTCCGTGATACAACCTAAAAGGATGCGGATCACTTTTGGACTTCCGTTGGTAAAAAAAAGTGGTAGTTACAGGGACGTCCTGTCTGACCCGTACGCGGGATATCCTTTGAGTGCGGTCCCTAGGACATCAGAAAATGAAGTCCGTGGTACGAAATGAAAGGATGCGAATCACTTTTGGACGTCCGTAGGTAAAACAAAGTGGTAGTTACAGGGGCATCCTGTATGACCCGTACGCGGGATATCCTTTGAGCGCAGTCCCTAGGATATCCGAAAATTAAGCCCGTGGTACGACCTGAAAGGATGCGAATCACTTTTGGACGTTCATAGGTAAAACAAAGTGGTAGTTACAGGGACGTCCTGTCTGACCCGTACGCGGGATATCCTTTGAGCGCAGTCCCTAGGACATCCGAAAATGAAGTCCGTGGTACGACCTGAAAGGATGCGGATCACTTTTGGACGTCCGCAGGTAAAACAAAGTGGTAGTTACAGGGACGTCCTGTCTGACCCATCTGAGGATGTCCAAATTTTATCGGTTTTGACATCGGACCAGATTTGGACGTTCTGGACATAAAATGGACATCCAAAGGACGTTCTGTGCTGTCTGGGATCTTCTGCGGATCAGGTATCGAACACACTTGAAAGTCGACATCCTAACCACGAGGCTACCACGGCCTGACGTGAGAGTGTACTGAAAAAAATTCCGCTTTTGAGTTGTTAGTTAAGCAGTTATATGTCTAAACCAGCGAAACTCTGGAAAATCCAACGCTCGCCCCCACAGCTTTTTTTTTTTTTTAGCGGGCCGGTAAAGGCAGTTCAAATACTTGACAAGTTATAATAAGATATAAACTTATTCTTGTTCAGCTACACCCTAAAAAAGCACTTTTTCTCTTTTCACTAAAAATTGAACAATGATTTGGCAATGAAAAAGATAACTTCTTAGAAGAGTTTAGCAACATTATCGAAAAAACGCGCACTAATCTTTTTGTCGCGACCCGCGTGAAATAATTATTACGTGTATACACTGCCCGAAAGTTAAAAAGGGTTTAGTGCCACTGGTCTAAACTGTTTATCCCAAAGGTACCTGTGATCGACTAATGAATATAATCAGTAATAAAAATAACACTTATTCTCAGCGAATAAAAGACCAGCACTTGAATTGGACCGTAACACAGTTCCGCTCGATGAACAAGGAAATAAATAGCTTTTGCAGAAAAATGGTAGATCCTACTACTACTACAGTAAAACTGTCCTCTGAACTTGAACTTTAGGCTTGAAACAATGTGTTTTTTTTTTTTTTTTTGATAAAACAAACTACGATTTTTTCCTTGCAAAATATTTATGAAAATTTATAATGATTTCTATTAGATTAAAATCCACAGCTATAGTTTTTATTAGCATTTCAAACTGAGAACTTCATTCTTTAAATCAATTTCTACAATAACTCAAAGTGACTACATTTTTATGCATATTTTCACCATATAAAAGAAAACTTCTATGAAATGACTAAGGGCGAGATTTAGAAAGTTTCAAGTCATCAAAATCCGAGCTCTTACGATAGCCAAGCAAGATGAAAGCCGAAGACAGAAATTTCAGATTAAAATGTAACAAATATAGCGTAAGAATTAATATTTGATTTATTTCAATTATGAGCATTCTATGCATCGAACCTGTAGTGCAAGAGGGTCAACTCATAATCGACTAGTTTCTTGGGAAAGGTATTTGAAAATTTAACCGTAATCGGAAAAGCTCGTTTTCTTTTTGATTCATTTATCTGAAATCAGATAACGTTTTGGATTATCATAATCTTATGTAGATATTATAGTTTTTAAATGTATGTGCGACTTTGTCATATAATTATGGCATTATCTCGTAATTGAAATACAACTATAATTTGAATTATTTCGAATAAAAAATAATGAAATTAGAGACATGTTATTAGTACACGAAGTTGAACTTAGTAAAACACACTTAATTTTGCACTTGCCCTCTTTTTTTTAAAAAAAATGTCCCTATTGTGCGATATATTTTTGAGTTTCAAAAACGGGCATCATATTTTCCTTTGAGACTGCATGAGAGAAAAGAAAATAACATCATATCATTAAACAGAAATAATAACTTTGCCATTATTGTCTCGGAGACTTGATGAACTATATTCTTTCAAGTACACGAAATGTATCATGAAAATCATGATTTCTTGAAGAAAAATATATTTATGGCACAAATTTCAAATTGGGCTCTGGTATTTAAGAGGAAACTTTTTCTATATTGCATAGAGATGCAGATATGCAAAAGGAAAAAGTAAATGAAAAGAGAGGAATGGGGGAAAAAATTAAATTGCTAATTTTGGGTAATCTTTCTTTTCTCCTTTTTTTATAACTGAAATTCGAATTTCCTGAGCATTGAAAAATACTTTGCGGGAAAAGTTTGCGACAAATTTACGTCTTAAACAAACTGTTCTATTGTCATAAGGATAAATCTTAAATTCATCACAGTTTTTCTGAAATATTTTTTACGTATATTTAATGAATTTCAATTTACAGTACTGCAAAACTGACGTCAACTACACTTTTATCAATTCTTAAAAAGCATGCTGACCGCAAAATCTTCGTTTTCTATGAAAACCAAAATCATGCAATATATTCATTTGTACGGATGATATGCGTAAATATTTTCAACTAGTAAATGAATCAGTGTAAGTCTAGCTTTATGAGTCTACATACTGCATTATTTGCATTTTTATCGCTTATCTCCCACTTCGTAGTAATACAGCTATGGATTTCTTACAATGTTAAGTGCGTTGCCTGCAACCCACATTGCATTTCTTTTAAATTTAAAATTGCATCTATATAACGTTCAACTTTAATGCTACTAATTGATGGGATCTAACTATTCAAATAACAATTACAACAACGATTCAATTTGTTTGTAATAATAAACTGTTCTATTTGCAGCCGGCACGGTGGCTTCGTGGTAAGGCGCAGGACTCGCACGCCCCAGGTCACAGGATTGATCCTGGCAGTATCGGTGGATTTTCAAGATGAAGAAAAACGTCTGCGCTCATGTCGTATGCAAAAGATCCCTTGAGTATGAGTAGCCAATTGGCTTGGATACTCTCAGCTAAATAAAATTCCTAGTGCAATTTCGCATCAACAGAGTCTGGATGCTCACCCTTGCAGGTGAAGAAACTGGACACCGAAATTCTCATGCGGCAATGGCGCCACACTCATTGTGGTGCCGCTGAAAGAGATGGTACCAATCTTTGGGGAACGTACTAGATCTGCAATTGGCTGAAGCCAACAGCAACCCATTAGAAGTAATAAAAGTTAAATAAAAACTATTTCATTTACATAGATCCATTAAAGTACTACACTAGAAAATGTCAGTAAAAGTACAGAAGGGAAAATGAATGTTTCTATAATTTACGAAGAACTTGTTTTAAATCAAACAGTCAAGTTTCTTGCTAATAGTTTCTCAATAAAATTCCCCTTTTTTCCGCACTGTGTAAAACTAAAGAGAAAGATTTATTAAGTTACGCAAAACTGAACACTCGAGGTCTATGAATACCACTTTAAAAATTGTAAACAAAAGCTCATTAATAAACGGTTGAAATCTTATTACCAATTTCAAAATTGCATTATATATTGTTGGCGTAAAATTTAATTTCAGCTTTAGCGGAGCTCCCTGTTTGCCCTTGGCGGCAAGCCTTCCCGACTCCGGGGGCACAATATTCAGAGCGAGCGTGGGCTCAACTGAACTCACCTTCGACTTTTTGTTCCAGAAATAGTAATTCTGCGTACTCACAGATTGCGGCACATTATCTGTTGCAACCAATTTACAGAACGTTCTCCATTTTTTATTCTCTGTAATTTAATTTTTTAAGTACTTTGTTGTTTCTTGCTTTTAAGCCTCTGTAATTTTACGTCAGACTCCGGATAAATGATTTTCAGTAGATTGTCCTGTATTTTAAAGCAAAAATTTTATAGTGTAGAACAGAAACCGATTACTTATTCTAAATAACAAAAGGTGATAGATTTAACCAACTGAACGCCGTTATCATCACCATGAACACAATAAATGCTCCTTTTCGTGTTTAGAAATTCTAATTTTATTGCTCTTCTATTTTTTCTAACGTTTGTTCATGTAGCGCCTAAATTGAATTCGATTGAGTATGTTTAAAACTGAAAAACCAATAATTTCTTCATTGTTTCTTTCCTCCTCTCCTTTCCATCTCTCTCTCTCTCTCTCTCTCTTTCCCCCTATCTCTCTCTCTCTCACTCTCTCTCTTTTAAATGTAAAATGGATTTTAAATAAAACTGAGCAAAAAGTAAATCATTTAACAGTTTACTAAAATTAAGTGCTTATTGTAGGTATTGAGGACTATTACTAGACTGGGTATTCCTACACAAAAGATTAAAGAAATTATACTAGGAAATTTGATAAAGTTCAACTGATTTTATATTGATAAGCTAGCTTTCATAATTAAAGTTGTAAGCAAAGTGTCTTTTTCATTAGTTGGCGACAACCAATTTTTGTTTCAATCTTTCTGTTACTTCTTGTAAGCAGTTACACCGGACGGAAAAAAAGTCGCCCCTATTGACGGGATTACAGTCAAAAACTAATCAGCACTACTTACCATTAGGTGCCATGTGTGTAAAGAATTTAGTTCAATTCCAAGTATTATATTTTCAATTTGAGTGGACATAGAAAAGTTAAAGTAAAAATGCAATATTTCAGTCCAACTCCACTACAAATTTGTTTATTTTGCAATTCATTGGTCATTATAAAACAAACACATTTACAGTGGAGTTGCGTTCAAATCCAAGCTGTTTCTGAATCCATTTTTTTTTTTTTTTTTTTTTTTGTGCCAAAACACTTGTGTGAAAGTGTGTGTGTACATGTATTGGGGTCACGGATTGCTTAGCTGTTAAAAATCGGGATGCGATGTAAAAAGGTTGGGAATCATTGTTCTAGAACGAGAAACGTTATCCACGAATTCAGTATCAAAGCAGTAGAGAAAATAGATGCATGAATGACCAGCACATTTAAGAAAAATGCCAATTAATGATTTAGCCAATAATAACCATTCCACTTTAATCGGATTATAAATATTTACCAGTTTAAACCCTACAGTTATTAGTGTCCTGCATCAATTGCAATTTAGACACGTTAGTAATAAATTGTTGTTAAATGCAAAATTACTAATGGCTGTTTCTCTGGAGCAGACAGTAAGATAATATAGATAGAGAAAACATAGAAACCTAAAAGCTGATACACAATATATCATATGATGGGCTACCCAAAATGAAATATTATCAAACTGATTTGACAAGAATTAGATCATGGAAATGACTGTATACATAATCATCAGTTCAAAGTTCAAAATTAAGTGAAAAGTAAAAAATTTTCCTTTTTCTCCATAATGAATCTAACAACATAAACATTAATATTCTAGGTTAAGTTGTTAAACTTCGTTGCAGTACTCTTACGTCATAAGTTATTAGTCACATCCTACAGATTCGGGAGCAAATTAACAAAACGTACCGATACTTAAAAACTTATAAAAATTCCTTTTTCGCTTTATTGGAAATTTATTGAAATTTTTATATTAAATCTCAAGGACTTTTATATATGATGAAAAACAGCTCTATATAAATCTTCGCCAGTTTCTCCAATAAGGTAATAAACTTATTTAAGGTCATTCGAGGGAAAAGCTACACTAACAAAATGTCTGTATAAGTACAGAAGAGAAACTGAGTATTTCTTTAAATTTATGAAGAACTTGTCTTAAATCAAAAAATCAACTTTCTAGATAACAGTTTCTCAATAAAATTCTTGTTTTTCCGAACTCTGAAAAACTACAGAGTAAGATTTGTTAAGTTACGTAAAACTGAACACTTGAGATCTGTAACTATCAGTTTAAAAGTTGCAAGCAAATTCAAAACTAAATCCTCTTGAGATGTATGGCTACCATTTCAAAAATACATTATATATTGTTGGCGTTTAATTTATCTTTTGCTCTAGTGAGCAGCATGCTAGCTCTCAACAGCCAGCCGTCCCGACTCCAGAGACATCATTGACGGAGCGGCGTCGTTTTGACTGAATTCATCTTCGACTTTGAGTACCAGAAATATTAACTCTGCTTACTCGCAATTGGCACCCCTACTGCGGCACATTATCTGTTAAAATGATTTTACGGAATGTTCGCTGTTATTTTATTCAATAATTTCCTTTTTTTTTTTTTTTGAAGGGCTTTGTGTTTTTAACTCTCTAATTTTGCGTCCAACTCCGGATACATGATTTCCAGGAGATTCTCATGTATTTTCGGGCAAAACCTTTTTACAGTGTACATAGTAATGCTCATATTTGTAAAACGAATGCTGCTTACACATGTTTCAGAGTATCAAAGGAACCCAATCTTCAGTGCTAGAAAGAGGCCTTATGCGACAAAAATTAGTATACAGTTTTTATTGAAATTTTGAGCTACAGGGTTTTGATTCAATTTACAGCCAGCACGAAAAAGATTTCCTTTAATGGTTTTTGCTAATTAAGTGATCTTCCTGATTTTTTACGTGCAGAATGTCATTACAGAGTCATTACTGATCACTAGTGTTCGGCAACTACTCATCAAAAAGTAGTTAACTACCAACTACTCTAAACAAAACTAGTTGCAACTAGTAGTTAACTACTTTTTCTGAGACTAGTTTTAACTTTTCTCCACCAGACCCCTACCTGTTAGCCGAGGCCTTAGGATTGCTTACGCACGGGGAGAGGTAGTGGGGTCTACAGATTTTACATGCACATATCCCCAAGTGTACATGGTGGTCTTCAGTGGGTATCGAGCGCGCGACCTTCCAGGTGGAAGTCCGACGTGCTAACCACTAGGCTACCACGGCCCCAGACTAGTTGTAACTAGTAGTTAACTGTTCTCCAAAAGTAGTTAACTACTAGTTAACTATTTTTAAGTATAATTCATTTGAATTTTCATTTTTAAGCTTGTTCTTAAATACTTAATCCTAATAATTCAACTCAATATTATTTTTAATCATTAAAGCAATTTTAAAGAAATTCCTGTAGAACATTCAAAGATTGAATATTTCCAAATACACTGAACAGTAAAATATAAAGAGAATATGAATAAAGACAAACCTTTTTCTCTAAATTTAAGCTTTTATTTTAATATGTATTTGTTAAATAATTTTTCAAGAGTTGTTGCAAAATGAAGGGGTTTACCCTTAATATCAATTTAAAATTCTCCCTCTACCCAGCCCCCATTCATTAACAAAATATCTTTATAACACGCATGCTTCAGAATTTAGCTTATAATCTTTCAAATTGTGTTGAAGGTAGGGTTGGTGATTTTATTTATCTTTTAAAAAAATAAAAAATAGTATTTTTTTAATTTAAATCACATATTTTAGATTTTTTTAATCAAAATATGTATGCGCACACAAATACAGTAACAAATTCAGTTAATTATTTATGTCTTCAAAGAATTCTAAGATATTTCAGTTGAAATAATTATTTATTACTAGTTCAAAATTAATTATTAATTAATTATGTTGTATTAAAAATGTATGCTTAATAAACAGAAAACAACAAGAAACAGAAGAGAAAGCTTATTTTCTGTACTAAATGTATTATAATTTCTTGAATATATACAAATAAGTTGAGTGGACTATTTTAGTTTTTTGAGTACATGCAAATTTCTTGATTATGTACAAGAGATGGCAAATATCACATAAAATGTTTACTACAGCTTAATCATTTTTACTATTTCGATGTTTCATCAAGAATACCAGTTTTGATGCCTTATCAACCCCCAATCTGTTTCTTAATTTTGAGTACACTATTCCAAATGTAGAAAAAATCCTTTCCAAAGGTGCTGTTGATGCTTTTGCTGTAGTCAGCATGTCCGAAAACTTAATGTTCTCTGATAAAATGTCATTCTGTGACACCTTAACGAAGCTATTCCACCTTTCCCTAGAGGATCAGATGCATTAAGGCTACCATATAGGGAGTAAAAATTCTAATGAATTACTTGAACCCAGAATATATTAAAATTTATAATAAAAAATATCTATGTTTTAATAATTTAGAAGAAGCTGATGTAAATAATTTTTTTTAAATCATAAAAATCAATATTTTCTCTAAAATAGAATCATAAAAATCGTTTTTTTCTAAAACAATCATAAAAATCAGTATTCTTCTAAAGAAAATCATAAAAATCAGTATTTTCTTCTAAAAAAATCCTAAAAATCATTTTTTTTTCTTTCTTTTTTTTTTGTGTGTGTGTTTTATGGTATCCTAAACGCATGCATGGTACTGGAGTAGAAGTAAAGCTTCCCCATAATGAAGATTTGATCTTTAAATAAAACTTCATTGTGCTTGTTCTGGTGCGGGCGCTATTTATTGATTATATCAGAAAGCTTTTTCTAATTTGCGTAAATACTGCAATAAATATTGTGATTTTTTTCATGAATACTTTTTCATTATATAACAAAATATAAAAAATACACTTGTGTGAGTAATATTCATAAGCTAAAAATTTAAATAATTTAATGTTTAAAAAATAATTATTTTTTTCAAAAAATAGATTTAAAAATATTTTTTTCGAAAGTAAGTTGGAATTTTAAAGGCAGTTGTAACTAGTAGTTGGGGAAAAAGTAGTTTAACTAGTAGTTAGCTAGTTCAAAACAAAAGTAGTTACAACTAGTAGTTAACTACTAGTTAACTAGTAGTTGCCACTAGTAGTTAACTACTTCTTGTTAACTACTGCCGAACACTACTGATCACTACATGTATTATGGAAAAACTTTCTGTGAACTACGCATTTGATATTGTATTTTTTGAAATATTAGCTTCGGATTGTATTTTTAATTGCTTTCAAAATCTGTTAAGTTGTCAGACATAAAATAACAAGTTGTGGCGTGATGAGAGAAAAGAGGCGATATGTGATATTCGGCGATATAACATAAACCACTCCCTCTCCAGAGAATGATTTATGTAACCGCTTTGAAAAAAGCATAAATTTACGCTTTCCGTTTTCTATTTTATTTTTCAATTTTGTAATTAATCGAGCTTGTTACTTTAATTTTTTAAAGTAGAGAATTCCTAAAGAACACGTTACGTTTTCACGTTACCAAATTTACTGAAGAAACACAATAAAATCACTTGAAATCTGAATGCATTTGGATGACTCACAAACTAATAAATTCAGATCAGTGATAAGTTAAATAAAAATCAGTAGTTTAACATTCTGTTTTTGATTTTTGTAATTTAAAAAGTAATTTAAGCAATCTTACAACATTGATTTTGAATATCATATAAATTTGGATTTTTTTTTCTTTTACATAAAAATTATTTCTACTTATTAATATCCGATGATATTGCTTTTTAACCTCAAGTTTCGGAGCTGTCACTTTTGTTGTCCATTGATAACACACGAGACTCAATATCGGAAGGTCACAAGTTCGTATCCTTGTATTGCAAACACTGCTTGGAGAATCATCAATGTTTCATATAATAAACGAACAGCTGAACAGGTGCTTGATGGTTTTCTCTTAATCGAGATACAGACGGAGGAAGCTTTGCATAGCAGTCATCGAGAAAGACAGGGAGACCTTTGGGACGAGTGAAAATTCGTACTTCAAGCTTTAACGATGCCAGTGAAATTGAAGCCTTCCCCATTATCTACAAAAGTCTTTGTAGATCTGGTGCATCTGGGTTCAGATAATTTTCAAGCGGCATTTGTTACAGAACACAGACCAATAAACATAAATTAAGGGATGTATTGATAGTACTGGTTAAAGTTTAAATTCATCCAACAGTTTCTAAATCCTTTTTGCGCGTTTATAAAATTTGAAAAGTATGTATCCGTATTTGAAGTTAACGTGCATTTAAGTTTCATTTCTTTGCTCAGAAAAATATGTATTTGTTTTAAACTGAACTAAAAGTAAAGAAAATTATTTCTTAAAATTGCGTCTAATGGCCTAAACATACCTTCAGTTTTCATGTAGTTGTTTAAAAACATTTAACTGAATTTTTAAATTTCGATAGCCTTTTAATTATTTTCAACTACTTTACATTGAAGCATTTTTTGTCTATTTTCATGAATGCATTCAAACACATTTCATTTCTCAAAAGTTCTCCTCTCTCTCTAACCGTAATGTAAAACTTTTAAGATAATCCGTGGAACGTATACGCTTATTAGATTGTGTTTGTAATACATCCTATTTTCATGGTGAATAAATCATCACGAAAATCTGTTGATTCTTTCGGCAGAAATCTATTCGGTTTACTAATAACGGCAAGCCTTTAACTCTCTGGCTACGTATCCAGCCATTTCCACGGGCAGCGCAGATGTAACAAAATTTGAGAAACTTACGGTTTTCACGGGGATGTATTTTTTAGTCTATTTAACTATGAAAACCTCTCTTTCTCTCGCAAAGAAATGCGAATTTAGCGCTAAGTTGCAAGATTTTCTTTATTTGCACTGCCCGTGGAAATCGCGGGATATGTAACCAGAGGGTTAAGCTATAGTTTGCTTTTAAGGATTTTCAAAAATATCAGTAGAGAACTTATAATAATTTTTAAATAAAAAATCAAGGAAAATTTTCTTATATAACTAAATATAGTTTACAACGAACGACTGTAATTTGAGATTGAACTCTATATAAGAGGAATTTTTAATAACTTTCGAAATGGTTTTGGTGATTTCCACTGTTATATGAGTGTTTAGTTAAGTTGTCCTGATTGTTACGTTACAGTAGACGATCGATATTGCAATCCTAGTTTAACGAATATGTTTGTTATAACGAATCTGTACACCTCACACAGTGAATTCTGCTGAATTTAGCGTAATACATATGACAACTGGATACAACCAACAACTCTATGTGATGTGCCTTAGGATATAGTTCTAGATGGGTTATTATGCGCTTTCACTATATGTTTTGAGTTTTTAGGTTGTCATAATTATGCAGGAATATTTATTGAATTTTAGAGGGGAAATACATTCGGTCACAATTTGGGTTTAAATCAAAACCAAACATATAAAAATCCAAACAGAATAATTTCCACTGTATTCTTCCTGAAAAAAGTAACGCTTCCATTAATAAAAAATCCGCTGAAATATTTAATTACATCATCAAATTCGAATAATGCTATAAAGTCATAAAAACAATTTTTCTTGATTACTTTCAGAAATTTTCCGATGATTATCAGATGGATTTCTCAGCATGTGTTTACCTCGGGATATGAAGGATGATATACTATGCTCTCGATACAGCAACCCTCATTTAACGATCTTATAACTAAGAAATATGTAATTGCAATTTTTAGCATAACTGATGTTGTTAAAATAATGGAAATACTTTTTACTTGCGTATTTGTAACTATTTTAATAATGAGGTTTCTGATCAGCATCATTTATGCGAAAAAAGGGAATACAAAAAAAACCTTTGTTTTTAGACATTGTGCAATGCTCTACAACACCTGAAATCAGTTTAAATGTTAAAATGAAAAACAAATTTTTTCAACATCGACCAATGCCATTTAGCATATATCGCATAATTGTTTGTTTTGGTTACTTTATCAGTTCAAATCTTCTTTCATAATGCAGTTTTCACTAATTTAGCGAAAGGAAAGAAAAAGAAAAAAAAACAATGAAAATAAACCCTTAAAATGAGCCAGGTTTAAATTGAAAATGATAGCCACGTATGCAGTTCAAAATAAAAATAATTGCTTTTGCGTAAATTTATAAACAAAATGCTTAAAAGTAGTTTTTGGCCGTCTGTTGTTTGACAATATAAATCCCTCATTCTTTTTTTCTAAAGTAAACACATGATCAGACGGGCAAAGTTACACGTGCAATTGTCATTTGATATTCCGGAAATTACATTTCAGCATGAGCTTTTTTTTATTGAATTATGTCAAAAATTTTATTAAAGAGAATCTGAAAGATACCTTTTCAATGCCGTCCGTCCCAATCGAAATGATTCGTAGAATTTGCAGTTTTTTCCTAGAAAGTCATGTTGGTCTCCATGAAAATACGACGAGAACCCGCTTCATGGCATTAAGTTGAACCAAACTGAACAATTCGCCGGACAACGGTCAGAGGAAGAGTAAAAAAACTGATTCAGTCGGTGACGTCATGAATCAATTACAAAAACTGAGTAAGTTAGGATGTGGTTGGCTGCGAGAAAGTTGCTATGCCAACCACGAAACGCGTACTAATACGATAGCCCATTCCTGTAAATATGCGGGGTATTTATATACCTATTATTTTTACTGCCTTGATTTTTGCACGCGTGCAGATTGTTCCTGACTCAAAAAGATAAAAGAATTATTCTTCTCACTGTAAAAAACAAAATGGTTTAAAATCTTCCAATGCATTTAAAAATAAAAAAAAAACTTTTCAAATCTAACATTTGTCAGCGCTTAAATATGCTAATAAATCTGTGACATCAAAGCAAAACTTTTTTTAAAAATATATTTTAAAAATATTAATTAGTTAAAAATATTATCAATTTGTAAAAATAATCTACTGTACATCCGTTTGATTGTGTTATAAACAAAAATAAGATAAGAAATCTTCTGATTTAAAAAAAAAAGGGCTAAAATATTTCAGTGAAACCCTATAGAATGATTCAGAATTTTTTCATTGAAAATAAAAAAATGAATAGAAGAACTTTAAAGAAAAATACTTCTTTTTAATGAAAGTTTATTTTAAAGTAATGAATTTTCTCATTTAAAAAAACCCGGGCAATTTGCTTGTTTGTCAATAAAAGACTATGTACGAAAACAAATTTGTTTTTCTTTAGATATGTTGCCTGTCATAGTTCTGAGCAATAAAAATAGTTCATTAGGAAATGAACCGCGACTTAACTTTTTCACAAATATAGGGAGAGAGAGAAGAAAAATTGAACAAACGTATTTGTACAAAACCTTTTTGTACAAATAGATGTATTCTGTTTAAATTGTTGGTTATACTTGTCTTCTCGCTTAATTGTCTTCTTCAATTCTTCGTATCTTAGAAGAAAACTTGTAAAATATTTTCCTCTTGGCCGAGAGTTTTGTAGTGTTTATAACACAAGGGGCCGTGGTAGCCTAGTGGTTAGAACGTCAAACTTCCACCTGGTAGGTTGCGCGTTCGATACCCGCTGAAGACCCACCATGTACACTTGGGGATACGTGCATGTAAATCCGTGGACCCCACTACCTCGCCCCATGCGTAAGCAATCCTAAGGCCTCGGCTAACAGGTAAGGGTATGGTGGAGGAAAGTGTGTAAAACAAACGTAATATTTAATATGCTAACTCTTGTAAACAAAGAGTTTTATTGTTTTTTTTTTTTTTTTTTTGAAACCCATCGAAAAAAAACTGATTAAAAGTGGTTATTTAATTAATTTAACTTTACTCTACCCCAAATAAATTTATATTCAAGGGAGGAACTGCTGGTATAAGGGATGTGCCATATTCTGTTCTGGTTCTTCCGAACTAATACTACTGCCAGTTTAAAAATGTGATTGCTTTCAACAAACAGCGAGGCAAACATTCTGATTCGCGTGCTGAAAATCGAGCGAAACGGGCTTCTCTAAAACTTGAATGGATTTGTCCTTGTCTGCAATGCGCAGAAGTGCCCAAGTGTCAGAAATTCGTGATCGAACTACATAAACTTCATACCATGGGGAAAAGAAATCATGGATAAGAAATATTCGAGTTCAGTTTCTTACTATCAGGGGAGAGGGGGGGGGGGCAATGAAGGAAAAAAAAGAAAAATTAGGAAGAAAAAAGCTTTAGCTCATCACAGAATATATTCGAAGTGTATTCAATTTGCGAAAATTACATGTTCAAAATGTGTTATATCCTGTTCAACAACGGCGCGAAGTGTTTTGCTATCAATTACAGCAACTTGGCGATGACAATTGCAACTAATAGATGAGCAAGAGGAGCTCACCTGGCGATAAAAATTTGAACTATTCTTTTCTCATTGCAGATTTCTTTTCCCCATGGTTCATATAAGGTATAAAGGTAAAACCTGATGAGACGGTGCACTTGAATTTTTAGAGGGAAGGAGAGGTGTAAGTGCACCGCGATTTCAGGTAGTTGTGCAGCCACAACAGCCGAGTGTCTACACTACACTGTAAAAATTTCCAGTTCAACCTGTCGTTATAAATTACAGCATAACAAGGAAATAGTGATGGAAATGCATACAGAAGGAACGCAGTTATAATATTCACCAAAAGTTTCACCAAAAAAATCGTTTTAATTCTTTCTTTATCATATTTTAGAACTGTGCGCCAACTCTACCGGCTTTACCTTATACCATATACTAGGGGTCTTCAACCTTTCACGTCCGAGGGTCACATTCATTAGCACGAGAAGATCGGCGGTCCACACCATAGGCGATTCTCACTTAAAAATAATTCTGAACTTTAAACAAAATTTTCCGAAAAATTATACAGCACGAATTGAAAAAAAAAAAAACAAAGACAACTACTATCCCCCCAGTTCCGGATTTTGGGGTTCTAAGTGGTGGGGCAAAACTTAAAAATGCCTTCTCCCCTCCATTCAATTTTTGTTCATCTATCATTAACTTTTTATGCGCTGGGCATTTTTAACTTGTAGGCCATTAATAAACCCATAAAACTTTCTATGTTCCTGCGGTATGGCCCTTTCAGATCTAAATCAGGGGGTAGAGCCATATGAAGAGACCCTCCTAAACTGGAGATATGAAATTCTAACAGTGAAAGGAGGTCCGGGTGATTCTCCGCCGGGAAAATTTTGAAAATTATAAGCATACTAGTGCATTTTGAGGCCTTTGGAGATGCATCTGGGATTGCAAAAATATTAGGAAAAAAAGCAAACAAAAACTTTTTAAAATTTAAACGCTTTTATTCATAAAAATATTCATGGAAATGCAGAATAAAATAACCAATTTTTTTTAATGCTGGGGGCAGGGCGCCCTCTCCCCTTCTTTCTAAAGCCCATATCGAAGAGCCACGCGTATGCCTTCTCAAACGACTTACAAGCCCTCGCCTCTTCCCAAATGATGATTTGAAAATTTGCAAAAGAAAAACTAATTGCATTATTTTAGCATGACATGAATTAGATTTCACTATCACCCCCCCCCCCCCCGCGCAATATTTTAAAAACAAAAAATTATCACTTTACTGGAGGAATTCTCTCTTCAGTCTTAATGAGATACTTAGGCATTGTTTTATTATTTATATACGCGTGGTTTTTTTTATTTATTTCTTTTAACAGCCAAATATTAAGTATCCAAATTAATAACATAATTCTTCGGGGGTTAGGGGTAATTGATAAGGCGGTTTTGGGACTGGTTTCTGTTGCGGGCTGTGTGGTTTTCATTCTTGAAAACTGGCAACACTGGTTTTAGAAATAAACTTCCATTTCTTCCTTTCCCTCTCTCCACATTTTTGAAGTTTCGAGGTCGGTGGAGGGAAGGAGTCGGGGATATATGGTGGTATCCCAGCCCCGAAGAATACATGCGCAGCTGTGAATTAATGCGATATTCTCAAAACCCCTTCCCCCTCCCCACAGACCCTCCTATATAATATACAGTGGTACCTCTTTTAAGGGACACCTCCGAAAAAGGGACACCTCTAATTAAGGGACATTTTTTTCTGGTCCCAGTCCCTTTGAATAGGGACGGCAATGTATTTTTACCTCTGAATAAGGGACACTCTATTTAAGGGACACTCTATTTAAGGGACATTCTTGGAGAAAAATTTCCAAAATTCAAGTTATATAGATAAGAAAATTTACTGGAAGCTAAAGTTCTTTTGTTTTCTTTTCTAAAAATTAACTTTTGAAAGTTGGTATGAGTCCTAGAAGCGTGAACAAAGAAACAAGTGTATTTTAAAGTACTTGACAAAACCTACTTGTAAAGCCTTTTCCCTCTTTTGTACAGTGGAATAGATGCGTGTTCAGCAAAGACCGACAGTACCAACAAGTTTTTTTATGTAAGAATTGTAAAAAGTGCACTGAACGTAATTTCTACTGTATTGCCCAAATTACGTACTTTGAAACAAACCCATCTAACAGATGACTTCGAATAAATTTCTGTAAGTTACAAAACTTTGCCATTACGACATTTATGCTAAAATTTCAGTTTTTCAATGAAAAAATTTTAAATTTCAATAATTTCCTTATATTTTGTATGCATGAGACATTTTCAGTATTTAAGCTTAAATGGTAACACATGTTTACTATTAAAAAGTTAAACTAAGTTAATACACTATATTTGTGTGCATCAATTTATGAGCCTCCGAGGAAGGGACACCTCTATTTAAGGGACAAAATTTCCAGTCCCCTTAGTGTCCCTTATTGAGAGGTTTTACTGTATATATATATATATATATATATATATTAAGTAACGCTGTTTTACAGCACATTGTCCCCACAGCATCAAAGATGAGGGGTGCCTCGGAGCACTCATGTTAGCGAATATTCTTTGTTAATAAGCCAGATATCATACCCTAGAGGTGCTGCGAAATTCCTTACAAGGGTTACACGACTTGGAAGCGTTTGACGGGAACCATTGCTGTCGCTGATAAAATTTGCATTATTTTAAGGTTAATATGTATTAAATAACGCATATTTTTTTTAAACATTTATTTTAAAAGTTGTATTAATGAAAAGAGATTTCATACAATTATATTCTTTATGATTCAAGCCTTTTTCTGAACAATTCCCCCATCCCCATATTTATCCATGAGCAAAGCATGACGACAACGACGTTTTAATGAATAATAACGGTTTGAGAACGCCCTCCTCCGCCCCTAGTCTTGAGTTCCGGTAAGAAAAATAATTACCACTACAACACTGTATATGTACCTCTCTCTCTTTCTCTCTCTCTCTCTCTCTCTCTCTCTCTTATATATATATATATATATATATATATATATAGAGAGAGAGAGAGAGAGAGAGAGATTTGTGCAAATGATAGTAAATTTCTTTCTTGCAAAAAGCAAATTTTTTGTTAAAATTTACTAAAAAAAATCATTAATATCAAAAACTCTTTCTAACGACCTTCGTTAAAATAATTTTGCAGTCGCTTTAATGCATAAGCATTTCCCAGTTAGGTAAGAAAAACTCTCTCGTGCAGTTTTTAATAACAGTTTTCCGCATCCACGCGTATATTTCTCATTAGCCTGAAAAAAAGTAGTTCATGTCTCAGTCACTATTGAGCAACATTTTGAAATCTGTTTCATCCATGCATCGCATCACACATGAGAAGCTTATCTATGTGGTTCCTTATCAATCGCGAGAAAATAAAATTTAAATACATTTCGAGAATGTTTTCTGGTGTGTTATCATATTTAAATCTAATATCGATAAAATAATAATGATAAGAAACTTAGATTAGTTTCGACACGCATGTAAAATGGAAACTTTTGACTGAAAACTGATTTTATTTTGACTATTTATAATAACCATTAAATTGGCTGTAAAATGTACAGTATTATGCCAGCATTGAAGGTGATTTTTATTCAATAAAAAAACAGACCGTCTCTGACTTTAATGACTTTTGATGTCATCTTATTAATACTTTGTAATTATGTCAAACACTTTAAAATATCCTTCTAATTTCAATAACTCATCATTAGAAATGTTTTTTTATGTAAGCATTGTTACACACGAAGACTTACTTTTCTCCACCAGACCCCAACCTGTTAGCCGAGGCCTTAGGATTGCTTACGCACGGGGAGAGGTAGTGGGGTCTACGGATTTTACATGCACATATCCCCAAGTATACATGGTGGTCTTCAGTGGGTATCGAACGCGCGACCTTCCAGGTGGAAGTCCGACGTGCTAACCACTAGGCTACCACGGCCCACGAAGACTTACTGGTTAAGTTCTCGATTATGTTTCAAAATAACCGATTAAATGTGACTTTGTATTCAATCTTCGATATTATTGTACTTATAAAACTTGCAAATCTCAACTAATATAACATCAAAAAGTTAATGGCTTAAATTTAAGTAAGTTTTCAAAACTTTTTTTTTCTTGTTGGGAAAATTATATGTTAAGTAATACATAAGAGAACTGTTTAACGTATAAAAAGGAATATAGTACACAAAAAGCGGATTTTTCCAGATGCCTTTTTCCCCCATAAGCTCACTTTTTTCCCATTGTAAAAGGGGTTTCTTGAAACCTCGAAGCACATATATGTAATTTTGTTTTGCTATTTTGTTCTTTAAACATTGGTTTTTACTTTATATTCTGTTATTTGTAGTGCTTTTGAAGAGTACTCGCGTATGCAATTTTCATTGCAAATTCGTGCCAACGTTGCATTTTTCATCATATGCACAGCTAATCATTGTATTTTAAGACGAATGATCAAAAATGCTTTGTGCTAAAGTATAAGTACAAGGAAAAAATAGCGTAAAAAAGCACAAATTGTCAGAACAAATCACGCAAATAGCTATTTTGAGGCTACAATGGGAGCCTTTTCATCAGGGCTGAAAAGAAATGCTCGACACAACTAGAAAGTCCTTGTACTCATAATCATCGTTTTGCAAATGATTTTTTTTTTAATTTTATCCCTTTGGGGAAAGAAATCTCAAAGCAATGGTACAAAATATCACACTGGCATTTACATTTCAAGAAAAAAATTTAATAAAAGCAGTGCACTACGCAGTCTCAAGACTATCCAAGGATGCATGAAGAGATACTTCCTCAGTATCACAAGTGACTATAACCTAGCATGAATGAGAAATCAAACTATGGATTCAGTAAAAGCAGCAAATGTTTGAAGTAGCACGTTGGAGAAGTCACTTAGCTGCAAGAAAAGAAAATAAGTTGGCATTTACGATCTTGAACTTATATTTTTGTAACACTAAACCTTCCTGAAAACATTCGTATTTCCTTTCCTTTGGCTCTTTATGGAGCATTTTAACACAAAACAAATCGACCTCTTATGCACTTTACAGGCTTATCTGGCTGCACTGTTAAAAATTTCCGTAAGAAAATAGTAATATAACCATTTATTTGATTGTTATTTTACCATATTTAATTACAACAGTTGAATAACCCTTAAAAAGATGGTACTCAAACCGCTGATTGTAAAAAAAAATCGTTTATTCTCTGTTTCTCTTAAAGAACGTTTAACTAACCGTAATTTACAAGCGCCACACTCTCAGAAAAAGAACGCTCATTTTTGACGACTCTTTAATCGTCAAGGCAAATTTCGTCATTTTCAACGATTCTTTCCTCACGCGGTGCTGCTTTTTTTTTCTTTTAAATATGAAGATACTCTTTATGAGGTTTCAAAACCTTTAAAAAGCAATTCTTCGTGTGACAAATTCATACATACATATAACCAACTCAATGAAACTAAGTTTTTTAAGTTAATTGAACAAGTTTCTGAATGAATTAGTATACAGAAGTTAGACAAATTGATAGTTCATTGCTTGCAGGATTATGAGGGGAAAATAATAATAAAAAACACTTTTAAATTGCTTTTATCTGTCAACAAAATGCTTAATTTGGAAGTAATGCTAACTTTTTAAATTGTTTGGCAAGTAAGAATGTTAAAATGCAATTGTGTGATAAATTTCTGTTACAATTAACCTAAAATAAAAGAAATTTAAACGTATATAATATGGCGTGCTTGTATGATAGAAAATTTTTGAAAGTTCTTGTGTACAAAGAATTAAAATTACTGATAGTAAAATACTTTTCAATATGATTTTTTTTGTTTAAGTCACCTTTAGAACATTTATTTGAAATGAATGATACATATTTCAATAATTAATACCGCAAGTCAAAAAATCGAAAATTTTCAGTGTGATTATTTGAAGCCTCGACTTACTAGAAATATCAAATTGCCCTCTTAAAAAAATAAATTTTAAGATTTTATTTAAGTTTCCATGACGTGCTCAAAATAACGAAATTTAATTAAGTTTTATTTCGTTGTATTAAGTATGTTAATACAACGAAATTTATTATGATGACTAACGAATCAAAATGACAAATTTTTTTTTTCATTTTTGATAAAATTGAAATAAAAAGTAACGAAAGTTAAAGACTCGTTAATACGGAATCGAAATGACGAAAATTTAGTCATTTTGACGAAATGTATTTCATCAAATAGACCCGACGAAACAAACGACTAAAATTTCGTTGTTTTTGACGAAATGTGTTTCATCAAATAGATGACGAAACAAGTGACTAAAATTTCGTTAGTTTTGACGAAACGTATATGACGAAATATTTTTTAGTTTTCGACGAAATTAATTTCGTCAAATGTATGACGAAACAAATTTCGTCAATTTGACGAAATGTTTAATCGGAGCATTTTTCACGAAGCCATTTCGTCAAATACGACACTAGTTTCGTGAAATTTGAGCATGCGTTTCTGAGAGTGCACTAGGTCTCCTAGTCAAAAAGAATCGGGCGTCCATCTTGGTTGTGGAACCTTACCGTCGTACGTTTTTGTTAAAATATGAATAAAGATTTATCAGTTCAAATCTGCATGTTTATATGAAAAAGAATTTAAAAAAAGTGGCTTAAGCAGGGGTTACTATATAGAAACACATACACACGTAAATTAAAAATTGGAGACATCGGAGTCCCGAACTGTTGGCGAATGAGCGAACCCATAATTTGAGCTGCTGAAGCTTGTTTGTATTCCAATGTTTGGAGCAAATAAAATGATTTTCGTCAATATACAGTAAATTTAGACCAAAAATGACTTCGGATCCAATCAAAAGCTGAAGTCTCAATTTTAATGCAGATGGCCTGTTGGAAAAGAAGATTTATTAATAAATAAACAACCACTTTGAGTGGTGTAGATGGCCGAATGGTTAGAGCGCAAGGTTGATACACCATACACCCGGGGTTCGATTCCCGCACGCTTCGTTTACGGTTTCTACGCTTCGGAGGTTCTACACCTCGAAATAGTGTAAAAACTTACATTTACAGTTTTGAAACCATTTATAAATGTTATGAAACCGTACACTTCTGTTTTTACGGCTTTTTAACCAAGCTGATTGGAAATGGTTTAGGTCCCGTAAAGATAGAAAAATGTTCCAAACCGTAAATTTAACGGTGAATTATATGGACAGACTGCTGCCGGCTATTTAGCCGTAATTTCATGATGAAATTTCTAACAGTGTGAACACAAAGGGCTCCTATGGATCGCTGGAGGCCCTACGGCTTTATGTAGACTCCGAACCAGTAAAACACGATCGGAAGAAGCGCAATACCGAACGAACATCCCCGCCCTTGCTGTGATTCGAACCCGAGCCTCGAAGCGCGAGAGCTGCACACTCTACCGCCTATGCATTGAGCCGGCACATTAGTATTTAAAATGGTGTCACGAATCAAGGAATTAAGCTAAAAACAACTAGTAATTTTAAGCATCACATCGTAGTATATGCACTCTCAGAAACAGAACTCTCACTTTCGAGTATTCTTCAATCGTCATACAAATTTCGTCATTTACAACGATTCTTTCCTCGCGCGATCACGTGACTTAAAAAAGTTACTCACACATTTCGTCAATTTGATGAAATGTGTAACTTTTTTAAGTCACGTGATCTCGCGAGGAAAGAATCGTTGTAATTGTTGAAAGTTTCGTGAGATTTGAGCATGGGTTTCTGAGAGTGTGGAAAAGGTACATGAGAAAGGAAACTGATTATGTTGATCATTTCAATATTCATTAAAGCTCTGAAAATTAAAATGTAAATTAAAAGCTGTTTCAAAGAATATGAAATACTAATAACTAGAATACATATTTTAAAAAAAATTACAGTTCGTTCTGACTTATCCTGCCGAATTTGTTTTCAGTTACTAGGGAACTGGAACAACAACTTTTTGGAGTTGCTCTGCTATAACTTCTAAAGATTTGCTGCAACTCCTGCTTCTGCTCCCATCCATTCTGCGAATACTTCCCATAGGAATCGTGTTATTTATCATCTTTATTAAGCAGTAAAAATATTCTTTATATTTTTTCTTTTTCGTCTTTGATTCTTTTGAAAAAATTACGAATGAAAAATGATCTTTCATTCTTTATCCTGATCCGCTCCTACTCCTAGCAAAAACTCGTTGCTCCACACCCCTACTCCATGCTCTGCTAAGGGACCGTCCATAACTGATGTCACCCATTTTCGCCATATATTTAACACCCCTCCCCCCCCCCCCTTTGTCACAAAATGTCTCACATACCCCCTCTCCCAGCTTTTCCACATGCCACGCTATGTTGCATGAGCATGATGTCACACTTCTTGTTACCCCCTCCCCTCCCCTTGTCACAATTTCACGAACCCCCTCCCCCTCGAAGCGTGACATCATTTATGAAGCATCCCTAAGGATCTCTGGTTAATACGTAGAGCAGTTTTAAATCTTAAAATTTAAATATACGTTAGCTTAATACAAATACCATAATTTAACTTGCATATCTAATGATCAGAAGCTGTTTAATTACTGCGTAAGTTGTATTTGACATCAGAGATCTTTTGCTTTCATGCAATTTTAATTTAAAGGAATAATATATTAAACAAAATAAGCGGAATCAAACTTAGGGAATATTAAATCCGATGTTCAAATTATTTTTAGTACTTTTTATTCAGAATATTATTGAAAAGTTCAATAGTTTTAAATTATTTACAAAATCAATATAACTAAACAAAAAGTGTTTACTATACAAGTTTTAGCTTTCAGTAACCAGAAATTAACACCTATAAAATCGTTAATACACTCGATTTGTTAAAAGTTTTCTCATTATTTTGAGAGAAATTCCATAATTAATTAGACAATCCGGTACACAACTCAACAATCCATTTTGCCGTATCAATCACGTGGAACTTTTGAGTTAGAAATAAACAAACTACTTTTTTGCGTAAGCACAAACACCAAGTATTTTAACCTCCAGTTTTTGCATATCTGTTACCCTTGATTGTTTTGATATCACTACTTCCTCCGTGATTGTTTTCGATGATAATGATAATATACGTATGGAAGTCAGTCGCAAAAATCATCCTACCGTGCTTCTATCTATCGAAAAATAACAAAAAACATAAAAAGCAAAACAATGTTCTGTACCTATAAGAGCTTAGTGCATAATAACAATTAAATAACTGAAAACATGTCTGAGCCAAATTACGGAGCCCATGAAATTGATTCAATTAAATTTACTTTATTAATGGAAATGAATAATAATGGAAATGAAAAATTTAAGTGAATGATAATGGCATTTATATGATATAAATGGAAATGAATGGAATAATGAATAATAATGGAAATGAATTGAAAATGCCGTGCATTTTCGAAAAATTAACAATAATGCCGTAACTCACACTAAACTACATGGCCCGACTTAGCCCAATTGGGGCCGGGGCAAAAAACTATTTTGGGGCCCCTTCTGCTTCACTACTTCAGCAACGAAGAAAAACTGAAAAACTTCTATTCAATTTGGGGCCCCCTCACATGTAGGGGCCCGGGGCGGCTGCCCCGTATGCCCCTGCCTTAATCAGGCCCTGCTAAACTACAATTGTTTATTCACTGGTACACTTGTTTGTAGATAACCAGTAGTAGTTTTAAAACAATATCAGTTTCGAGCACGAGACGCAAATAAGTTTTGGAGGTAATTTCTCAAAGAGAAAAGTGCGTCTTGTAGTTCGTAAAATACGGTATTTTTAATCATTCACTACCGATTTAATTTAACCATCATGTTAAAATTTTATATGTATAATTTCAATCGGTTTTTAATAAAGATGTTTAAAAAATAATCTTAAAATACAGGTTTAAAACCGTGATTGGATGTAAGGATAATTTATCTTAACCACTTGAAAAAAAAAAAAACACGTAATTGATTTGTAGAAACAATTATATAAAATCGCTAATAAAAAATACACTTACAGTAGTCCCATAAATAAATTCCCAACTCATAATAAGGTAAATGACATAATTAAATTGAATCATAAAGATCCATCAATAATGTTTCTTTTGTGCACTCATGCCATAAAATTTAAAATACTAAAAAACGCGTTCAGCTGGGAAACGTGTCATTAAGTTTTGTGTCAAGCAAATGATATCAAGTGTGATTAAAGTCCACTTTTCATTTCTTCCTCATAGATATTTTTACTGATTTATTTTCTTATTCTAATTTATTATTTTATTATTAATATATTATTTATTTTCCATTGAATGCTTTAACGCTAAAATAAATTAAAATGTGCATACAAATATGCATGATTTATTTCTAATGCGGTTTTTTATGTAAGCTTTGAGCCTAAATGTAATTAAAAAGAATATGTTCGCTCACTTTTTCTTATTTTAATAATGCTTAAATAAAAATTCGTGACACGTAATTCTAAATATATTTTCCACTCTTCGTTTTCAACAAAAATTTAAAATGTGCCACTGACGATTTGAAGAGAAGTAGCGTTTAAATTTAACGGCAAAAGAAATGAAAAATAAAATCATTTTTATTTCTATTCTGTTCCTTTTTATACGAAATTTTCGATGCAACTTGTTCGCACTCATATTATTATGGACAGTAACTTGCAAAAATCTGGCTTCATCTCTCTCTCCACATTCTTGAAGCATTAGAGTCAAAAAGTTTATCTTTACATTTCTCATAACTCAAAATAATAATGATGAAAATTGGCAATAATGATGATGATGATGATGATGATGATGATAATAATAATAATAATAATAATAATAATAATAATAATAATAATAATAATAGTAATAATAATAATAATAATACATCATGTGTGAGCCTATCCTTGCACTTCCGTTTCAACCAAATTAATTTCCTGTCAACCCCTTTCTGGCAATTTTTAAATCACCCCTTTGAAAGCATGAATAAATTTGTTCATTTATTAATAAATCATTACATTTTTCTTGAAATTTTCAGAATAAAATACCAAAGCAAAAGTCGTCTTAGAATTTTTTAATTGTTTTGCTATTTTCTCTTTTTAACTCTTTTCCATTTATTTATATTTGTTATTTATTTATTTTTATGACTGAAATAATTTTAGAGGTAAAGCTGTCGTTATTCTTTCATTGCAAACACGTAGTCCGGTCCGTTAATTAAGCATTTATTTAAGTAGTGAATCTACTACTTCTTAAGTAATGAATGCACTTATTAAAATATACAAAAACGCTTCTTGAAATAAAAAATAATTCAGAGTAAACAAACAAATGGAACAAACTCTTTATCCGTACTGAAAACTGCAGTGTATTGTTCGTATATAGATTTTGAGAATCTGGAATTTTCCTTATTGAAAAAACTTCCTGATCTTCTTGACGTCATAAATAAGAGGTTAACTTAACAGACTTCAACGGAGAAAAAAAAAATAACGAAACCCTTCCAGGAAAAAATAACAGCAATGCGTTTCAGTAGCTTCAAACATTGAAATATAGTAGTAACTCGATATCATCATAAGCAAAAAAAACTTGGCATTTTCAAATATAGTGCGTCCAATTTTCTATTGCTGTTTAACTTAATTTACAACAGACGTTCTTAAATATGTATACTTCAGTTGGTCCTTTTTCAAATAGTGATGCTATTTAAAAAATCGCTTTTCTGTTCGAAAACGCTTAAGGAAGAACAAAAGTTGCACGAAGGTGAGTTTTTTTTTCATGCATTTTTATTTGTGATTTAATTTGTTTGTTTCGTTTTTATTTACTTAACTGTATATTTCTTTATACCTATGTGCTTGATTGATAACGCAGAATTTTATTCAGAATATGTACAAATTGATTATCTTGTTAGTTCTGATTTCTATGCAAATAGTATAAACTATAATATATGTGACATTATGTTCAAAGGGCAATTTAATATGTGTGACGGATTGACAGTTTTGCTTAAAAATGAAACTAAGCTGTACTTACCTAAACATAACTCTTTTGCTTTGCCTCTCATTGGTAGCAATTCAAAGATGAAAAAATGCTGGCAAAACATTTTTTAGCACATTTTTAGATTTATGACAGATATGTAAACCCGTCACACATCTAAACATCAGCAAAAAAAAAAAAAATTTATATTTGAAATTCATATTTGTAGTTTAGAACTATTGAAAATGAGATGCAAAAAAACAAAAATGCATGTTTAGGTGAACAGAGCTTCACTGTCTTTACTTGAATTTCATTTTTCCATCAAAACTCCTTCCGTCACGTGTGGAAATGCTCTATATGATAGGTTCTCGACCTTTTTTTGCTCGCCGCCCACTTTGAGAATATTTTTTTTCTAAAGCCCCCCCCCCCCCTCCTTTTTTTTTTACTTGTGAATCTGAAATAGCTATTCCCTCGAATATATTTTTAAATGTGGAATATTAAACATTTTATTCGTAGATAGGATATGACCCTATCCTATTTCTGTTTTTAAGGAAGACTATTTTAATGAGAGCAATCAAAATGCACACTTAATCATATTGAAAAGTATTTTTTATTAACATTTCCAGACATCGAATTCGTAACTTAACTAATGAGAAGGTTGAATTTGATGCATTTTAAGGAGTTTGCTAATATCAGGCTCGATTTTACTTTAAAACAATCGTAAGTCGCCGCGTTCAGTAATATGGAGCCAATTTCTCTTTTTGGTTACCAATGTTGCTGCAGCACTATAGCCACGTTCAGCTAAATATGAAGATGGGAATGCTATCAGAAATCGTTGAACAATTGACCATAAAACTAATACTTTTGTTTGTACATAATCAGCGTGTTTAGTCTATTTTAGACTATATTTAATTAATCTGCCCATGCCCCTCCATGTCATCTCAACGGCCCCTAGTTTTCTCTGGGTCTTTTACTGCCCCCCTGAAAGTCTCAAACGCCCACAGGGGGGCGTTATCGCCCACATTGAGAACTTATGCTCTATATCGTCCGTATTCAAACAAAAATCATTTAAAGTGCAAAACTATTTCTTGAGATGTAGTCAATTTAAAGTTTTGAACCGTAATAAGCAGTAGAGTGAACTTCACATATACGGTATGAGTATAAATTATTAACAGTATACGGTTCCTCAATCTTTTTTTCTTAAAAATTAATCCCTATTACCACCTGCTGTAGATGTCACAAAATGTCTCACTTCAACATATCCCCTCTTCCCCCCTTGTCACAAAATGTCTAACTTCAACATACCCCCTCTCCCCTCTTTGCCACATGCCACGCTATGTTGCATAAGCATGTTGTCACACTTCTTGTTACTCCCTCCCCTCCCCTTGTCACAATTTCACGAACCCCCTTCTCCCCACAAAGCGTGACATCATTTATGAAGCATCCCTAAGGATTTCTGGTTAAAGTCATTTTAAAATTTTGAACCGTAATAAGCAGTAGACGGCACTACACATATACGTATGAGTATAAATTATCAACAGTAAAAGATCCTCAATCTTTTTTTCTTAAAAATTAATCCCTGTTACCACCTACTGCAGGTAGCAGCTGTATCGGCTTCTAAGTTAGTGATAAGTTGGTAGGTGGTAACTGCATAATTCGTTTATGTAACATGTATTCAAACTTTTTCAGTGACGGAGTACCTTCAAATTCAGAAATTGAACACGAAGCACTAAATTTTATCTCCCGGCTGTATACTGTGTTTAATAAATAGGACGCATAAATTGCGTTATAACTGCATTGACAGACAGCATTGAACAGACAAGGTATATTCGTCATTTAAACCTGCTGGCTATTAGATTTCACCGTTTATTTTTCCCATTGCTCTAATAACCCTCCCATTGCAGAACAGAGAATTATTGGCCCCTCCCCCCCCCCCCCAAAAAAAAAAAAAATATTCATTCCTTGAAAATAGTCCGGGCGGGAGGACTCTCACTCGTGAGACATTTGCAAAAAATAAAAATCCATAATAATACGGAAATCTATTAAGGAAAGTGGGAAAAGCCTGTTGAACTGCAGAATTTGAAAGAAATTTAAAAGATTTAATTCATCAGAGATGTTTGTGGAATATCATTACCCCTTGCCCTTGTACGCAAAAGAGACGTACAAGTTTAATGTGTAATGATGAAAATCGTCGAAGAAATGAGTTGATGATGGCCAGCTAACCTCCATCCCCTTCATTTACTTTTTTACACTGTACACAACGCTGGCGTAGATAAGGGGGTGGTTTTGGGGATACCCCCTGAAATGGTAAAGATTGTCTAGAATTTGACCAATTTTTCTTGTAAAACAATGAAATTAGTTCACTTCTAACGAAGAACATCCCCCCCCCCCCCCCAATCTGGGTCTAGCTACGCCACTGGTACACAATGTAGTAAACTGGCATCAAATATAAGTGGTTTAAATGCCGTTGAATTAAATGCATAAAAGTATGATCTGAAATAAATTTATAAAAGTATGGTCTGAAATAAATTTATAACAGTACTTATTTTAAAAATTAATTCATGGTTATCACATTGTAATGGACTTTAGGAACACATCGCAAAGCGGCGTGTGATAAAAAAGAAACTGAAGATTAACGTTTAATCAAAGTTAGTTTAAGAACAACGTTTAATTTAACCGTTGATTAAAGGTAATCCCTTAAAAGGTTTCGTATCTGTTCTTTGGAGGGATCATCTACTTCCTTCATACTGAAAAGGCGCAGCCTTTATATTGAAAAGGAAATACATGTTATACGGAATTTAACTTTAACCGCTGATGTGTTCCTCTTTTATCATCTTCGCGTGCGTGAATGACATGAATTGGTTTATCGAAATAAACAGATATCGTCGTAATGTTATTGTGACATTTAAACACTGACGCTACGTGTGTTTTGGCACACTTTGTTCATTGTTATTTTCTAGTTGGTTAGTGTATCTTCACGTTTATTATTTAGCACTTTATTTTCGGAATTTTCATTCCCTGATAATTATAATTTTTATTACATATTTTATATCTCATGGGTTTCTTGTTTCTTCAGTATTTTGTTTCACAAGCCTTTTTTTGTAAACATTAAATTAATTTTGAGAAAAATTTTAACTAGTTAACTAGATATTACTTCTTTTTTCTTTTACGAAACAGTAAATATTTTCGTCATCGAATCATGTGACAGCTTTAGCAAACGGCCCGTTAAAGTGATTACGAGTTATTCTGAAATCCTGTTTTAACCATTACAAATTTTGTGAAGAATGACAAAATAAATGACTTAAAAAGACTCCTTGAATTCATAATTTTATTAAGTTTTTCGTAGTAATGTCTTTGTAATGATTGCTGCTTGATACTTGATCATCATGAAAATTTTGTAGTATTTCTGTCCGTAGTAGTTCAGTGTAATTTTCCCTTTACTTTATCAGTTTTAATTACCCAATTTGTTTCATTTGTATAGAACCATCTTGTTTAGTTGTGATGGAAATAATTGTGTTCTGCCTGTATTGCTAAAGCTCTGTGTTATTATCAGAAATGCATCAAGGCATTTCTGATTATAATATTAAGTTTATATATGCTGTGCATCTTTACATATGTGTGTTTACTTGGTGTATTAAACTATAAAATTCTTTCAGTAAATTGAAATTCCTTGCTCCACCATGGCTGAAGAACGAATAAAAACTATCTATCGTCATTTGAATCCTTCACTGAAACAACCTCCCGAGATGCTTGCATTTGGAATGCAAAACCCAATGAAGGTAGCATTTTTCTATTTTCTAATTGATGCTCAGATTTTGCATAGTTTACTTAATGTGTTTAGTTCAAAGAAATATATTATAGAGGGGTTTAATTGGGAATTAGACCCAATGCAAATAAAGGGTGAGTCATTGTAAATGGTTGTTTTTTTGGAGCGTACCATACTCGACTTGTAAAGGAAGTAAGGAGGTGGCATTTAACTCTCCTTGAGTTGCGATTTATACCCATCATGCGGTGGTGGACTCGAGAACACTGCATACAGTCAACTCTCTCAAATCCGTGGACACGAAACCGCGAGCATCTAAAACCCGCTCAAGATTTCCAGTGTAAACTGAAACTTCCAGTTAAAAGCTAAATGGCATTTTCGAACTGGAGTGGCATAGTACATGTTAATTAAATTTATATTTAAAGTGTCTAGTAGTGTAAAATTTGGTGTTTCCTCCAAAATAAGTAATAAAATAACCAATATACTTATTTTTAAGAAATGAATAAAATCTTTAAATAAGAAATGAAACGAGCTGATTTTGGGTAACTTATCTCAAAAAAAACTTCCAAGTTGCAAAATAACATTTTTCATTTGAGTGTTAATTGTTTTAGAGCCGGTCACTGGTATGAGGATTGAAAATAATTAACAGCAGTGCCATTTTGAAAAAAAACTAGAAATTTCTTAAATTTTCAAAGCTAAAAGCATTTTTTTTTAACTTAAAATGTTCCCAATAATTCACATCTGCCTTTTATACTTTGAAAACTATATTTTAGCTTAATTTTATATTTTTTTGATAACCGCATGTCATGTGCAATACAGTGGAACCTCGTTAAAACAAACTTAAAGGGACTTTAAAAGTAAATTTGTCTTATCCGAAAAACAAGGAAATCCTTTGCTTTAGAAAGCAAAGGAAGAATTTCACGGCACCTTCCAGTATACAATGTTCTCAATTTAAGCTCCTAATACATATGTAAGTCAATGCTATACATTTCGAATTTGTCATAAGAAAAAAAACAATATCTGGCTCTCAAATAAAAATTTTAAAAGTAAAAATTCTATAACTTTAAGAGGCAGATTTTATAAGAATCAGGCAGGTCATTATACATGCCATTTTTGATGTTGTTGAAATTTTTATGGTGGATTCTTCTAATGATTTTAAAACATACCTTTTTTTTTTTTTCTCTAAAAAAATTTTTTTTTGACCCTCAAAAATTCCTAAAGTGCGTCATGGCCCAGTATTTTTCTCAAATGGACATCTTTTTGCATTTGATTATTTCAGTGCATTGAACATCAGTCAAAGTAATTCTTGTGATTGTAATACTAGCTTTAGTAGTTAAAGGGAATTATGTCATAAATTTAATGGTTGACCTTCAATGCAACCTGGCAGGGTTCGGCAAACTTTCTCGCGGAAAGTGAAAAAGTGCCATATCTGAGACCTCCTGGATCCATGCGCTGAGGGTCAGATATAATTATAGGGGTTAACTTATGTAGTACTACTCAATGTTAACTTAATTAGCTCATTTGTTACATGGCTCACCCTCAGTGCTGCCAAAAAACACGTACTTTTTTACCTAACAAAATGAAAAAATGCCCTTTTGGTGACCCTGTATTTCTGTGTATTGAAGGTCAATGTGGAACTTAATAATTGCATTTGATAATATGAGGCCCATATTTTAAGAGACAATTGACAGAGCTTTGGCTAATGGTCATGTGAGCCCATGGGGCTTATGTTTAGGCATTATGGAAATAGAAAATACAGTAATGAAGCATACAATTAGCTATATAAATATTCAGCCTATAGCTTATTCACTAAATATCATTTCTTATTATTTTATTTGTGACTATTCAATATGCAAACATATCTTTTTTTACAATAATTTTATTTGTAGCATAAGCAATAAATAAATAACTTTGTAAATGTTAGCGATCGATCATATTGAGAGAAACAATTTTCCATGGAATGGTGTGCACTCCAAAATTGAAAAAAGAGTCGAAAACAATGTTCATCATGTTAGTAAAACTTTGTTATTGGACACCTTAAAAAAACAGTTACAAATACTATTTTTTTTTCATATCCTAATGATAAACATTGATGTTTACTCTTTTCAACATATTATGGTGTATATATTAAAAAAAAAGTAGCCTTTTTTTCTGAAATTCTTCAGATTATAGCATTTAACTTTAAGGATCTGGCAACTTCTTTCATTATAAAGAACCTGAGAACCAGGCACGGTCCCAAGGAGGGGGTCAGGGGGGTCATGACCCCCCAAATTGCTTTTCTTCTGGCAAAATTTAATTGGGAAATCAAAGCTTCAATACAGCTTCAAGGGAAGTTCCTAAGTTACAATTGTTTATGACACCCCCCCCCCCCAAACAAAAAATATGAAGTTGGGACCACGCCTGCTGAGAACAAAAAAGAGGAGATATTTTCAATTCTGAGAACAAAATTGAAGATGGCTAAAACAAAAACTATTTTATGTGTTTTCTGCATTGTTGCTCATTCATTTTCTACTATAATGCACAGTGTAAAACATAAAATACTTATTAAAAAGCTTTTTTTTTTTTTTTAATTGGGGGGAAAGGAATTCTTTAGATGACCAAGATTGGGTTCATCAAAGTGACATCTTGAAATGTTTAGAACCACCAGCCATTCAGGGAACCACCAACAGATTGTCATTTGTTTTTATAGAAGACCAAATTTCTGAATGTCATAATTTATTTAAAGAGTGGATTTTAGAAAATAAAGAATAAACTGTTATTTTACAGTTTTCCATCTTGTTTTAGCTATTTAGAAACTTGTACTTTTTTTTTTTTAATTCCAAATCTTACTGTACAGCTAATTGTGTGCTTTATTAGTGTTGTAACGTTCCATTTCCTTATACGTTGAGGTGAGCCCTATGGTAAACGCTAAAAATAAACATCAATATTTATCATTAGGGTAAAAGCATAATTTGTAACAGTTTTTTAAGGTGTTCAACAAAAAAGTTTTACCAAAATGATAAACATTATTTTTGACTCATTTTTCAATTTTGGACCATTCCATGGAAAATTGTTTCTCCGAATGTGATTGCTAACAATTACAAAGTTATTTATTTATTGCTTATGCTACAAATAAAATTATTTTAAAAAAAGATATGTTTGCATATTGAATAGTCACAAATAAAATAATAAATGATATTTATTGAATAAGCTATAGGCTGAATATGTATATAGCTAATTGTATGCTTTATTACTCTATTTTATGTTTCCATAATGCCTAAAAGTAAGCCCCATAGGCTCACATGACCATTAGCCAAAGTTCTGTCAATTGTCTCTTAAAATATGGGCCTTATATTATCAAATGCAATTATTAAGTTCCACATTGACCTTCAATGCACAGAAATACAGGGTCACCAAAAGGGCATTTTTTCATTTTGTTAGGTACAAAAGTATGTTTTTTGGCAGCACTGAGGGTCAGCCATGTAACAAATGAACTAATTAAGTTAATATTGAGTAGTACTACACAAGTTAACCCCTATAATTATATCTGACCTTCAGTGCATGGATCCAGGAGGTCTCAGATATGGCACTTTTTCACTTTCCGCGACAAAGTTTGCCGAACCCTGCCAGGTGGCATTGAAGGTCAGCCATTAAATTTATGACATAATTCCCTTTAACTACTAAAGCTAATATTATAATCACAAGAATTACTTTGGCTGATGTTCAATGCACGGAAATAATCAAATGCCAAAAGATGTCCATTTGAGAAAAATACTGGGCCATGACGCACTTCAGGAATTTTTGGGGGTCAAAAAAAAATTTTTTATAGAATAAAAAATATAGGTATCTTTTAAAATCATTAGAAGAATCCACCATAAAAATTTCAACAAAATCAAAAATGGCATGTATATTGACCCCCTCATTTCTGCCTGATTCTTGTAAAATCTGCCTCTTAAACGTTTACAGTAGAACCTAGAAAATCCGGACATTTTTCCGATTTCAATTTTATTATTATTTTTTAAAGAGACTTCCTTAAAATGTTAACATTTCTCATGAAATGCAGTTAAACCTCTTTAATTTAGCACTAATTAAATAAATATTAGGGCTCGATCGATGCATCAGCGCCGATAGTTGAAAAAACTAACCATCATCATCGGCCACCGATGTTAACTTCAGAAAAACATCCGCCCATCGACCTTGAAAACATCTAAATGCCAATGCAACGCCTATGTTTCTCGTGGGGAAAAATATCTTTTAGACTATAATTTCGATTAACTTCGGAATGTAAAGTCCCGTAAATCGCTTTTGTGTATCCAGAAGAAAAAAATTTGTAAAAAGTGGATAATTTCCCGATTGTGCTATTATTTTTCGATCAGATTTTCTCCTCATCTGTTTGTTTTCATATATTAATAATAATCATAGTTAATACAAATCTGAATAAATAAAGAAGAAACAATTACAAGAAAAGAAAACATCAGCTAAAGCGACCTTTTGAAACACGTGCACGAACCACGACTGGTTCCGGTGATTCATCGTTTCAACTTCGTTTTCTAGTTAATGGTTGAGTGTTAGCTACAAGAATCCCTGGATTTTGATGCAAAGGAGCTTGGTATTTTTTTATGCAACTCATTCATTTCAAATCGAATACAATATTTTGTTGGAACTTGTAAAATTAAAGATTCTTATGTGCCCAAAATGTATCGTGCCATTTTCAAAATGAGTTGTTTTAAAATAGTGCGAGAGTTGAAAATAAATGTTAAAAAAGAATGAAAATATTATGTAATGGATGAATTTAAGATTAATAACATGCAATTTTCGTTCTTGTATTTGAGAACGGCCGTTAACGTTTGCATAAGAAAAAATTGCATTGTTTATGATATTACATTGTTATAAACATTGTTTCTTAATCAACCTCCAAAATCTGGAAAACTCCGGAATCGCTGCGGTCCCGCCTATTCCGGATGTTCGAGGCTCGTCTATAATTACTGAAATTACATATCAAGAGAATCTTTCAAAGTTATCCTAGTTATATACCATATTGTTTTTTTAATTACTCGGTTATAACATATTGTTTCCTACTCTTTTCTGAACAATTGCTCCAGATGTCTTCAATAGCCACGTTCACATGGCACTCTGATACCCTGCTTATCACCGCATTCCGGTTTTTTACTGTGCAAATGGTGAGTCTAGTTGCCTCCTGCCCAAGAGCAGGATTTTTGCGGGGTTTCTACCCAGCATGCCATTTGCGCAGCACTCTCGATTTCCCATCGGTTAACTTTTGATTGACAGTTTGCGCGTTTCGTATGGTGTGCGCAACTTGAGGATAATAAACGAAATAGGCTAAAAGTATGTAGTAATAAAAATTCTTTTTTACTCGTAATTTTGTCCATGTTTATTTTTCAGTTTTCTGTATATCTTTTGTCATCTCTAGATGTAATAAATTTAAGGAAAATTAAGATGAAAAATCCTATGATCTTGTACATTTCCATACATGTTAATACTAAGGTAGAAGAGTATTGTTACTTATGTTTTTTCATTCATTATTGAAAAAGTAGTTTCTTATCTTCAAACGCAGAAATAATTTGTCATACTCATCATAGTGACATCGGTTTGTGCATTTTTATTAGTTCATGTCCTTAAATGTTTTTAAAACTAAAGAGTAAGAAACGCATAAGTATTTAAACTTTTAAAAACGTATCTTTTATTTTTGGAAATGATACATGCATACGATTATTATATAGGCATGATTTTGTTGGCTGTGCCATATCAGGGTTTTCTTACACAACCCTCTGGTGTTTATAAATAAAACTAAGGGGGTTAGAAATTACTGTTTAGAATTTTTTTAAAAGATAATTGCGATTTTAAAAACTACTTATGCACAAATAACGTACATTTAACCAAAATAAAATAATTTTTGGAAAGAATAGAACCGACCTCAAATTATAAATTGCGCTAAAAAGTGAAAAATAAATTCATTCTTTAACAACATTGATACGATTTTTAAATATAATTTTTGAAGCCGAAGCAAAATTATATAATTATCATTACGCCATGTGTTACTTTACATTGAAACTGTTGCAAACTATATACTGTTGCCATTTATATTTGGAAGTTATTCATAATTACAAAAGTAATCATGAATCAAAACTTATCATAATTTTGCCCAGACTTCAAAAGTTATGTTTAAAAATCGTATCGATGTTGTTTAAAGAATTAAATTAGTTTTCATTTTTTAGCGCAATTTATAATTTGATGTCGGTTCTATTTTTTTCCGAAAGTTACTTTATTTTATTCTTTTTAGTATAAACGCATTTTTTACATAAATACTCTATTTCTAAAAAAATCCGTATCAAAAGGCAAACCTTTTTTGAGTAAATGGCACTAAAAACTAATAATTTGTATGATAAATTCCGTTTTGAAATCGATTTTAAAAAGTCGTTAGAGCAACCATCCTCGATGAATTAAAAAAGAATCAAAATCTTGAAAATCGGCTCATCCTGCGAGATGTTATGGGTGGACAAGCAAACGAACATACAAAACGACATACATACTGTATGAATACATAACCTCCTCCTTTGTGAAGTCGGTTAAAAAAATAGAATATAATAATTATCTGAGTATTCGTTAATTTCTCCTAGGCCGAAGCCGAATATTAAAATTTCTAGAAAATCGTGGTAATAGAAAGTATTTTCCAAATTTAAAAGTATTCACCAAGTAAAACACTAATTTCACACATTAATCTATGATGTATGATTTCATTCTGTTTCAGAATCCAAAACTACCTACATTTAATGTATTTTCTGTATTTTTTTGAATGCAATAAAACTTAGAATTTTACACCCAAGTAGAATAGAAATGGCAGGTTTTAATGTAAGCATTAGCATTATTTTACTTATTTTTTAATTGAAATTAAAGGAATACTATTGTTTACCTTGCTCCAAATAATTTTATGAAGATATTTTAGAAGCTAAAACTTAATATTTTTAGTTTATGGCTTTTTTACATTCCTATTTTTAAACGATCTATTAAAATTTAATGCATTTAACCGGAATATACTTTTAACTTTAAAAAGCCCAATAACTTATGCTATCTTAATATTCATGATATGTTCTGGGCTTTTTCCATTTCTCTCTTACCCAATATTTACAATAAATCAGTTTACTCAAACAAAGTCTGACTTCCACTGTGTCTATACAAAATAAAAGTCTCATATTCTCCATCATAATTAACTATTGCCAGCTTTTGAGAGCAAATGCTTAGTATAAAATACAATATTGTAACTGTTTTTGTTCAGTCAAACCTAAAAACAATGTTTAGAAAAAGTAGGTTTTTTTTTATAAATTATTTTTATTTATTAAAATTATATGCTAATGTGTCCTTTTGCAATAACTATAATACAATTTTAAATGTTTAAAATGTACAAATTTCTCTATTTTTGTACATTTCTACTGTAGAAGAACTATTCGGCCGAATCTGATCGTACCTAGTATTCGGCCAGGTCATGAAAGGATTATTTGGACAGGCCGAATATTCATTACATCTTTAACACACACACATACGTATATATATACATAATATATATATAAAAATGCAGAGCTTTAAACGGTCTCTTCCCCTTTATTTAAGATAACTATTCTCCATTTAATTCAGTTACACTACCTGCAGTAAAAAACAAATACCGTATATTTCCGTGTATAAGCCGAGAATTTTTAGAACTTTTTTGAAAGCTAAATCTGGAGGGTCGACTTATATAAGAGTCTGATAATCTAAAAAAAAAAGTCTGTCTATATATTGCGAAATATCGACGAATATAGAGCTCTAAATATGTAGTTTATGTATTTTATATAAAGGAAATAATTAGCTTAAAATAAGTAGAGTTTTATTTAAAAGAATATACATATATTTTACAGCTGGATTTTGTGAAATCATCACTGAAACAAAATGGCGAAATTTGCTCCCCACTATAATACGCTCGCGACTATATGTGTATTCCTTTCTATTTCCGCTCATCCTTCTAATATAAATGTAGAAAAATAACTGAATAAAAAAGTAAAACAAACCAAGCAAATGCAGGGGGAAAAAGCGATGAATGAACAGGGGAAAATGTGCTCGATCACTACTCAGCGGTCAGCGGCCCGCAGCACTCGCCTCAGACAGGGTTGCCAGAGATCAATCTGGCGCAATTGGCGCCAAGCTTCTCACTTTCACAGCGTCTTGATTGGAAAGTACTTGATCTGTGTTACCTGCTTGGCGAATGTTTCGCCCCCTTTGGCGACTATGTTTGATCTGTAATTTTTTTTTCTTCAATTTTTTTTTTATCTCGGCTTATATACGAGTTTTGAATTTTTGGTACATTTTTGAAGGAATAATGCACTCTCAGCTTATACACGGATCGGCTTATATTCGGAAATATACGGTATATAATGTTTTGGTTTAAATAAGAACACACATAGCTTGAATCTTGAATTATTTCTATTTTTCAAATACACCATGAACTTTACTTGTTGTCCGATTATATTTGTTGATAAGTCATTTGGGTATCTTATTAATCCTGTATTTGTAATTAATGTTCAATTGTTTTATAAACGATATAACCATCACCTGTACATAAAATAAAATGTCTTGCTATTGGTGGCTAGATGTAGCATATGTATGCAATTGGCAATATTCTGATAAATCAGTTTGCCCTTAGCAACCCTGTTTGCTTTTAAGATATTATGAGCAAAATGTTTGTAAATATTCCTTAATCGTAAGAAAAAGCAATGATCTTTCATGCTCTTAATTTATTTAGAATAAATCTTTCCGTTTTCTTTAGGAAAGATACCGTTTTTATAATGCAAAATCTTAATTTTCAAAAAATACGTCATTTCGTACACTACATTTCAGCTCTTACAACACAGCATTAACAAAACAATGCAAACATGTTAAACAAAAGCAATTATATGTATTTTTTAAAGAATTAATGCATTTTTTTTTTAAATCAGGACTAAAACATCCTCAGTCGAGTATTTCCCTAGAATTTGTTTTAAACTGTGACATGCACAAAAGCGAAAACGAAAAAACGGCAGTAGCATGCGCAAAAATTGTAAACAGTGCGCAAAGGATGATGCGTAAAACCGCTTTACGAGACAAAACCTCTTTTCTCATGTGAACGGGATTTTTTCCAAACGGTTTTTTCGGAATTGGAGAGGGGATTTGCAGGTTACAAAAGTGCCATGTGAACGGGGCTAATGGCGTCTAAATTGTTTAAGCATTTTGATAAATTATCCTCTTTTTTTTTTTCGCTGGTAAAAGTGAAATGATTTTGTTTGTTTCGTATTGAATTGAAGTTCAAACGGTAGGGACCACAAATAAGAGTTTGAGTTATCCGATAGTTCGAATTAACGTGTTCATCTTAAACAAAGAAAATAGCGTTATTTGTTAACACATTCGGACGATGATCGCAAACCTAGTTCGTCTTAGCAATAGTACCGTAATTTCGGGTAGATAAGCCGCCCTATCGTATAGGCCGCATATGCAATAATCGACGAAATAAAAATAAACGTTCATCGTATAAGCCGCCCTGCCGTATACGCCGCAGGAGAGCATTTAAAAACGGCGCCCTCCCGTTCATCTAGTCAACTATTCTTTTATATATATATACAATTATCACTTATAACATTTACTACATAGATGTATAGGCATTATTATATAAATTAAAAAAAAAACTTACCTTGCGACTTGCCGAAAACGAACTTCGCCGAATTTTAAAATCAACAGTAATGCACATGTTCGGTAAACATTTTTATTTTTTTACACATTTTAATATCAAAATAAATAAATAAATAAACAAGGCAATTAAACATAATAATAAAAAAAACAAATGAACTCAGTCAAACCCTTCAAAATCTGACTCATCAATATCGGACTCAAACAAAGCCAACAAATTGTCATCAATTTCATTTTCATCAAGTTCATTTTCACTTCCTTCATTATCGCTCGCTTCATTTTCATCAGCAATTATTTCTGCTGTTATGAAAGCGGAAACTATCGTAGAGGGTCGGACTGCTTGCCATGCTTTATGGACCCAAACGGCAACCTCCTCACACGAAGCCTTCTTCATTTTTCCGGAATTTGTGAAGGAGTGCAGGCCGCTTCGCATCCACTCCTCCCACTGTTTCCGTAGTTCGTGTTTAAACACGCGATTTACGGACAAGTCTAACGGCTGTAATATTTTCGTGAGTCCACCTGGTATTACAGAAAGTTCGGAGTTCAACTTTTTGATCTCCGATCGTACACTTTGGACCAGGTGGGATCGCATGGAGTTCAACACAACGAGTCCTCGCGGCTGGAAGAATGCGCCTTTTCTTTTACGGTACACTTCCGTCAGCCAAAAGAGCATTATTTCTTCGTTCATCCAACCCTTTTCGTTGGCGGCAATCACAACTCCTCTGGGGAAGTTACCTTTGTCGACAGTCTTTCGCTTAAATATAAGCAACGGTGCAAGTTTTTCCCCATCTGCGGCGCAACTTAACACACAGGTGAACGAAGATTTTTCATTTCCTGTGGTCAACACGGAAACAGTCTTTTCACCCGTTGGATGGACGGTTTTGCTAGGAGGGCAGTCAAAGGTGACGGGCACTTCGTCCATATTTATTATCTGTCCTCTACTCAAATTAAGTTCTTTAATTTTTTTGCAGGTATACTGCAAAAAAGATGCCTTTTTTTTGTTCCCAATCATCCGGCAGCTTTTGTCCAGCAGTTGTTTTCGCCCTGACAGACAGTTGTTTTCGCTGCATAAACCGAAAGCACCAGTTAGGCCCCCCAACAAAGTTCATAATGCCCATTTGTTGAGCAATTGTTTTTGCTTGGAGCCGAATACGCACCGTGGACACGGGGAGCCCTTTCTCTCTCTGCTCCACAATCCACTTCTCCAAATTATTCTCGAGAGCAGGCCAAGCAACAGTACCAGTCCTACGAGACCTTTTATTTTTTGGCATTTTTGCAAGCACACTTTGCTCGGACTTCCACCGCCGAATGCACTTCTCGTCGACTTCGAATAGCCTGGCGGCAGCACGATTTCCAATTTCCAAAGCTTTCTTCACAGCCGAAAGCTTAAACGCTGCTGTATAACTTTTTCTACGAGTAGGAGCCATATCCAAAAGAAGGGAAAAACTTCAGAACAGTGCACGAACGGAGATATAATTGATCCACAATGCGGTAAATACATGTGCTCGAAAAAACGCTACGGCTATGCAAATGCAATGAACTAGTGTTGCCACTTCTGAAAAGCATGCATATGCTTACAATGGATATTATCTTTTTAAAATTTGGTTGGGAGAAAAAAGTAAATCAATAAAAGACAAAATTAACAACTGAATATCATGAATAAAATATATTTCAAATCATCATGTCATACATTGCAAAATTATTAATTTTAATTTATTGTTTATTTAAAAATTCATCATAATTGCGTTCTTTTCAGAAGACATACTTACGCTATTATATTATTTTAAGCTACATCATCATATTAACAATATCAAAATTTTTTAAAAAATGCGCATTCGTCTATTTTTTTTTTTTTTTTTTTTTAAATTTAGTGTGAAACGTGCAATCAAGAATTTTTTCCACCATTCAACTGGCAACGTTGAAAAGAGCAACAAAGGCGGCGAAAGTGAAATCCTATCGTAGCGCACCCTGTCGTGGTTGCCGTTTCAGAGCGCAATGTAAGATCTGTGTACACGCGTCTGAATGAATTCTAGGTTTGCCATTCGCTTCGGCTACGTGAGGAAAATTTTTTCCTTCAGATACGCCGCCCTGGGAGATAAGCCGCATGCTTAAAATTTCAACTTTTAAACACGTATAAGCCGCGGCTTATCTACCGGAAATTACGGTAGTTTGTTTTAAGCGTGTTTGAATTAATGAGGTTCGACTGTATTGCCGTTATGCTATTGTTCGACATCCATCTTTTTGCATCTATTTTCGGTTTCTTATTATTTCTTCATTAGTACACAATTCAAATCGTATTCAGCAAAAATATTCAGATATTTTTTAGTACAAATTTGATATTTGCATCAATTTTATGGTGCAAACCTTGATACAGTATATTGAGACAATTTTAATCGTCAACGTGGCGATTGGCAATTAAATTTTTGGTTGCCGTTTAAAATTTTTTGGTAGCAAGTTGGCGAGTGATGACCGTCAATCTGCACCTTTACAAAGTAGCTGGATAAAAAATTTTTATTTACAGTTCACTGTATATTGTATTTCTGTATGTCATATATATTGTACCTAATTTTTATAAATCTTCTTTATTTTCTATCAATATCTTTTATATATTCACTAGCGGTACCCGCACGGCTATGCCCGCGTTATAAAGTGAAAAGACCAGTCGGTTTGCCGTTATATATACAGTGGTAAATTTTTTATGTGTAAATTATGTTATTTTATTAAAATGTATACCATTCCACAGAATTAAAAATAAATTTTTTCCATGGGCAGCTTATTAATTTAATTAGCCGCCCTTTGGCAATCCACCAGCGATCCCACACATTTAAGCAACTTTTTTTTTTACAAAACACACACAATAAAAAAAGAAAAAAGGACAGAAAGAAAACAAAAAAGAAAATATTTAAAAAAAAGAATGAATTTTTTTTGTTTAGTTTAAGTACCCACACAGAAAGGACGATTGTAATCCGTTAGAATAGTTTTAATTAATGAATGTTTAGCATAATTAATTTTTACTATTATTCATTGACAGTAAAACAGAAGGAGGAATTTTTGTAGCTTGCAGAAACTAACAGCAGCAAGCGAAACTTTTAAAGTGGAAAAAAACCTTTCATCCGAGCTCAAATAGGCAAACAACATATGTGCTAATTCACTGGAGAGAAAAAAATATAAATATAAATAATAATAATTTGGAATAACAAAAATCGCTATAAAGGATAACATTTCTTTAAAAAAACCCTGTACAGTATGTAGAATGGTCCCATAAAATACATCTCAAGGAAAAAGGAAATCAAAATAAAGCTATTGATCGCCTGTGAGTGTAGGAAATAAATTTTAGTTCATTTTAAAAGAAAGAATCAAAATACAAAAAAAAAAGAAATTAATTAATTAAAAAATCAGCTGCTCCTCAAAATGCTAAAAACTGCAGGAAATAAATTTTAATTCGTTAAAAAAAAGAATCAAAAGCCAAGAAAAGAAAAAGATAAATTAAAAATCGACTGCTTCTCAAAATGCCAAAAACACTGCGGAGAGAATTTTATTTAGCAAATATTCATGAAGACAGATTGGTAACAATTCAAATAAAATGAAAAGCAATCAATCATCTGGAGAAAATAAAATCAAAGTTAATTACTGTGAAAAAATTTCAAACTACAGAGTAAAATGCTTATATCTTCTTTTCTAGTTAATTTAGAGGCTTCCAATTTTAGCACATAGAGCAAAACTTTTCCTGGAACAATTTTTTTACGGGCTTTTAAATGGTATCAAGCTTGAAAGGATGCGATAATTTCTTACGACAGAAAAGGACTATTTTCTGAAATTTTCGGCTATAAATTGGAATAAAAAGAGAGCAAATTCGAATTTTAGAAAAACCCTTGGAGGTGCACTCCCCCAAGTTCCAAACTAATTTCGTGCCAAGTTTCAGGAAAATCCGCCGAACCGCCCTAGTCCTACGCCGGACACAAAGAGACGCGCAAACATACTTGCTGCTTTATTATTAGTGGAGATGCAGGTATAACTAGTGGTTTATGAAAAAAAAATCTAAGTATATAAGTGAATATAGCATTAGAACCTCCCAAAATGTGTAAAAAGATCAATGACCCAAAATTCCCAAAATTTTGAAATCCGCACAACCCTTGGTCCCAAGCAGTGCGGATTTTGGAGAGTAGACTGTATTTGCTTATGACACTACGTGAAAAATGGTGAGTTGGTAATAACTACCCAAAGTCTGGCATCTACCTAACGAAAGCAAAAATTCTGCATTGGTTGTTATGGTGATGTCTACAGCTGCAATACCATTCTTAGGTAGATTAATGTCTGAAAACAACTGGCTCTTTAAGGAAACCACCTACCTAGCCCAGCCAAAAACCCTGCCCTGGCCCGTCAGATTACCGGAGAATGTAGACCATGCACTTACTCATTGTCTTTCACGTATGTGGCATAAGCAAACATACGGTGTTCTCGATTCTACAACATGATGGACACTGAATGGCAACTCAAAGGGAATTGAAGGCTACCTCCCTACTCCGTCCACAAGCCGAGTAGGGTATGTTCCAAAAAACATGTCTTCCATGACTTGCCCTATATAAGTGGTGCGATGAGGCAGCAAAATATTCTGCACCAATATTATATAAATTTTTTTGTTAGGGGCTAAAATTATTGTCAGTAGATACATACATATGTATTTATATAGTATTAAATATCCATAAGTCGATTATTTTTTCTTCTTACTCATAGGAAGTGTAATATTATGTTATAAATTAATTAGCTGCCACCCTTAAGACCACTGTGCCTGTGGCAAGCCGCACTGACCCTGATTTTAAATTAGTATAAGAAATAGTGCATTATTTTTACCATGTGCAGTAAAAAATCTATATAGCCTCCTTCAAATAAGATCACAACAATACCAAAATGATTGACTTTGGCAAAATTGTGACTCTGATATTGAAAATGAAATCTTGGAAAAATAAAAACATTAGGAATGCAATGGATTTCATGCATGTATACTGCACTATTACTTACTACTGAGTACTGGGCAGTTCTTTGAAAAGCAGCTGTAAATAGACTGAATTTCTTTCTGGATCCCTGTAAATGTTTTTAAGTTCAAAATTATGATTCAATGTTAATTTCATTTCTGTTCAGCAAAAAATTCAAAATAAATAAATTGTTGTACTATTATTGATGTAAAGTACACAGTCTAGTTAGCCCATTTGCATCCCACAGAAAAGTTGAAAATTCGTTCTTATCACCAAAATGCGCTTCAGCGATAAGAGCAAAAATAAATTGAGTGCACATATGCGCTCTGGTGATAATGGCCAGGCTAAATGCACACATCAGGCCTGTAGCCAGACTCTGACTCCAGGGGGGGCAAACTTTTGGACAGAAGGGGCAGACTAGTTTTTCATTTTTACGCTCCATTTTGTGTGTTTTCTTAAAATTTAAATTAATAATTTATTTAAAATAATTAATGCAATTATTAAATCAATTAATTAATTAATCAATTAATTAGTGAATATAATTTAAAATAATTCAATAATAAAATTATATGATCTGAAAAGAAATACTTGGTTAAAACTTTCAAAAGGCAGAATTGAATTTTTAAAGCTAATTCTAAGAATGTCTTTTGTAAATTAATAAAATATATGAAATACCATTAAAAAGTGAGCATTTTTTAAAGATAATTTTAATATGAAAGATCTTTCAAAGTATGATATTGAAGCATAAAACATGTAAGAAAATAAAAGAAAATTACAACTATACTAATGTTTTTTACTATAGTGTATCGACATTACAGAAAAAGAATTAGTATAGTTGTAATTTTCTTTGTTTGCTGGTATGGAATTTTTTAAGCACTTCCTCTAAATTTAAGCTTTCAGTCCGTTTTCTTTCGAATGCTAAGTAAGCTAGATCTGCCATTCGTTGATGCGTCATCGAAAGTCTTTTGGGACGATTAATTGCAGTTAGTGTTGAAAACTTAGATTCGCAGGTAGCAGTGCTACAGCCAAACGAATCTACAGCAGCAAAAAGTTCCTACGTATTCTTGTATGCTTTTCTGTATTGATACAAAATTTCTAATTTACTTTTCTTGCTTTCACGATTAAATTTATTTTGAGATACATTGGCTTCTGTCTCGGATTCTGTCTCTTCATCTGCATAGTTCTCTCTAAGAAAATTTTTTACCACTTGCTAGTTCTTCAGATGAAGGGATTTTTATTCCTACAAGCAAAAGAGATGTGATTATATTTTTTATCGATATTCACTCGGTAAACCTAAAATGCGAATATATACCTTTTTTTTTTAAAGAAAAAAATTAAGTGCATTGCATATTTTTTACAGAAAAAGGAAAAAATTCATTCAAAATTTTATGAATTTATTTTATTTGTTCTGAAAGACCAAGTCACTTATAATAATTTAATTCCAAATTATAAAAGAACAGACTCACTGAAAAGAATCAAAAGCATACTTGTCTCAATGGTTGATAAATTAATTCTTTTAATATTTTAATCCTCAAATTTATGGAGCATTAAATTAAAAAAATATATTTACTTTATTTTAGGAATATTTTAAAGAATGAATAATTATGTTATTAATTAATTGAAAAAAAAGAAGAAAAATCTGTTATTTTATTCTAAACAATTCAAGAATACATTAACCAGAGTGAATCCGATAGAACAAAAAAAAAGTAATTTTTGACTTTTATACATTTATTTTTTTAAAAAAACATTTTATGCATATGAAATTTTATTTTTATTACTTTTATTATTATCCTAAAACATAGTTTGAATGTTTTGTGCAATATATTGTAATATCTATAATTGCTAATAATTTATAATTGATGCAATAACAGTATTGACTTACCTAGTTTACTTAGACACTGTATTTTTGTTTTGTCAAATTCTTCCACGCTGGATAAGGCAACAAGAAGCTCTTCGTTTTCAACAAAGCGACTATTTAATTCGAAGAGAATCACATCAATCATTTCATAAAGTTCTTTCTTTAAAGATGGAGAATTTCCATTTTCATTCTCAGAATTTATGCATGAATTACTCGGATTTTTCTCTGTAATAATGAAGTCTTTTAGATTTTTGCACTTTCTTTTTCTTTTTCCAGTTTCTGATACTTGATTTCGTTCTTCAGCCTCTTCTGTCTGTGGTATCAGCTTTTCAGCCTCTTTTGTCTGTGGCATCAGCTTTTCAGCTTCTTTAGCTAAAGACTCATATTCAGTTTCATTTCTTAGAAAATTATTATTAGAAATAACACTCTTAATAACTTTAACTCCAGCTTTAAAGCTACATTTAGGGTCCTGTAATAAGGAATCCGCTGAATCTAAAATTCCTAAAATTTTTTTGCATAAAACAAGGCAAAAACGAAATTTCATTGAAAGCATCACAGATTTTATTCCTTTACTCGTTGCAACATCATCACCATCAAATTTTTTACTTTCAGGTATGGCATTCAAAACTTTTATGATTTCCACATAATTTGAAAAAATTACATTTGTAATTTTAAATTGCCCGGACCACCGCTGTTCCAGAAGACGTACTATAGTGTTGCTTTCGTATAAGGCTGCAACTTTTCCATGCTGAAAAAAGTTGTGCAACATGATGCACTGCTCAAAAAAATGTTTAACAATAAATATTTCACGTATTGTCTTAATAATAACTAAATGAAGACGGTGATTAAAGCAGGGTACGTACGGAATGTCTTTTTCCAATTTTTTTTGTATTAATGCAGCTACACCTCCTTTTTTACCACTCATGACATTGACTAAGGATACGTGATTTATCTATCCCATTTTCTTCAAGAGTTTTTAGTGTAGCATTTGTAAAAGTCTCCGCATCAAAGTTCTCTGTTGTTATGAGGGCTAATAAAGATTCTTTAATTTGGCCGTCTTTAATATACCTTATAGCAATAGCGATATTTTCACGATTATTTTTATCTCTTGTCCCATCTTCGAGTAGAATAAAAAATGGAACATCACTATTTCTTATGTCATTTGAAACACTTTCTTGAACAATTGAAGCCATTATTCTAATTACTTCATTCTGAATTTCAGAATCTGAGAGGTATGTCGCGTTCTTTGGAATATGAGTAGCACATTCAGCAAGAGTTTTGTCCTTTTTTAGTGTGTATTCAAAAAGTTTATTAAATAAACCTCTTTCAGTGTGATCTTCAAGTATATATTCCTCGCGCAGAGCAAGTTCATTAACAGCCAAAAACTGGATTACTTCTATTATGGATTTAACATAATAGCGATTTTTCTCCAGTGCTCTGTCATTTACTAAAGTTGACACTTCTGTTGAGGAGTTGATGCGAATTTGTTTTTCTTCCCACATCGCCATAGCTTGGATGTGAGTTTCGGACTTCTCATGTTTTGGAAAACCCCGTCCATAATCTAAGGCGTTCTTCCAATTTCGGAAACCTTGTTCTGTGTATGCAGATTCTTTTGATCCGTATTTATTGAACTGCCTACATGCATAACAGAATGCAGCATCTCTCGTAACAGAATATTCTAACCATTCAAACTGCTTGAACCATACAGCTCGAAAACAACGTTGATTTTTTTCACGGGAATTCTTTTAGAGTAATCTGTTTTATTGGTTCACCTATGTTAGGTAAATCAAAACTTTTTTCTTCGCCTTGACTTTCAGTAGATCCACTCTTTTCACCATTATTATTATTTTTTTTTGATTTGGGAAGATTTGTAACCAAATCTGGTCCTAATCGAGGCTTTTTATGCATAAAATTTTCGTATATCCATCGCGTAAAGCAATGCTAACTGATAAGAAAATATATCAAAGATTTTCATGAATAACTGCCTGTATTTTTTACTTCTCGCAAAATGATTCAATACCCGACTCTGTGAGCAATTCAACAGCAACTAAAAGCAAACCGTTTTTCTTACTATTTGAACTATATATCCCTGTTCACATAAACCAGTTTTACCTGGATAAACAATACAGGCTTTTTCCCCTGATAGCAATTCAGAACAGCTTACTATGCACTTTCCAGTTTGAAAAGGGGAATTGTTGTTAGGTGAACAGGTAGAAAAAATGACACGCAGGAAAAATCAAAACTGATTATGAGACAAATGGCCCTTTCTTTTGCTCCTAGGGAAATTTGTGGCAGGAGAGAAAGAAATTCCCCAATCGCTTTTACATTCCCCAAACACTGATTGTATTCATTGAGAATCATCCTCCAGCATCATTGACAGGAACACTTGCATACAGAAAGGATTAACTCCGTTCACAAAAGATAAAAGCATGTGGCCAAGTTGCATGTTTCCAGAAAAACTTATTAGACCATGGTCTAAATAAGAGAGAAAGTAGGTGTGGAGACAAGTGGTGTGTCTTGTGATGGCTGTTGTATTAATGAATGTGAATGGCATTTGGGGCCTTGGTCACTCTGAAGAGACACAATAGAGGGGTTTAACAGATAATTGTAAAGGCTTTAAAGAAATGCAGATTATTGCCTCTGGTATTGATAAAGTGAGGGGGGAGAGACAATTTGAAGTATTCGGCTATTTTGCTGGGATTCAGGTTCAGGAGAAATTTATTTTTTAAATATTTGCGGCTTAAAGAATTAAAAAGGTGTGCATTAACGTGGAAGTTACTGTTCGTTTACAAAAGTCATAGGATCTATCATTGGAAGACGAATAACTCCGCAGAGAGATAATTCACTGATATAACAAAAGAACTCACATGTCTGCAATCAATTCGATGTTCTGACGATTGCACAGAAGAAAAAGGTATTCACCTCTTTCTCTGGGATCATACTCATTGTTAGGAAGTAAAGGGAAAACTTACAAGGTAAGTGACCTCGGGGACTGCCCATGATCCTTTCATTAGTGCCTGGTTTAGGTTGAAAACACGAAAAAAATAAGCTGAATAAAGGAAAAAGTTCATGTTTTTTTATTTTTTCTAAAATTTGAATTAAGAGATAAAGGTACATGGGAACAGGATTTTTTCGATATGACGTTGGGTTTAAACAAATCAAAAAGTTAAAAACAGAAATACCATATATTTTTAAGGTCCAATTAATCACGCTAGGACGGGCAAAACATTTTCTAGGTCGGGCATTGCCCGTCCTGGCCCCCCCTCTGGCTACGGGCCTGGCGCACATATATGTGCTTATGATGCAAAGGGGTTAACGGAATACCATATATTAAACAATGATGGCATGTTTAGATTCACAGGAGCTCATGTTTGACTGAACAACTTTTTTCTTTGTCTTTTTCTATAATTCCGTTATTGTACATTTAAAAAGTTTGAAAAAAATTGTATTGTTTGAGAACAATTCCAAACACAAATCTTGTCTTTTGTAACTGTACGTAACACACTTGCAAAAAAACATCAAAACTTTTTAAAAAATAGTAATATGTATAGCAGGGATGCACAAACTTTTTTGGGTGAAGGGCCAAAAAATTAGAAAGTATCAGGTTGGGGGCCAAAGTAACGTAATGTTTTATTCATAAAAATACAGGGTGTATTTAAATTTTTATTTAGAGGTAATATGTACAAATTACATGTATTAATTATTACTGTAATTGGAAACAGATTATTAAATAAAAGTTTTAAAAAATTAATGTAAATGAATTCAAACAAAATGAGGTATAAGACTTCTAAACAATTTATTGCACAACATTTATATCAATGAAGTGATTGGTCAAGTGGTAAAAAAGAGGAATGCTAAAATTTTTTACAAAAATGTGTGCAAATTATGAAAATGAAACAAATGGAAAATAAAAAGGTAATTTAAACTTAGAAAAACACAGCATTATTCTCTAAATTATAACTTTCTTTATAATTTAGATAAATTTTCTTTGACATTTTATAATGTAAAATTTAAAATATATATTAAGAGTTGAAATGAGAAATTAATTAAAAGTGCGAATATAAATACAGAAGAAATAAACACACATATATTAAATAGCAAAATCCAAATGCTGTGAGTGTACATCACGTTAAACCCTTGCGATTCAGAATTACTACTACAGTCAATTTGGCTAGTAGAATTGTTTTTTTAACTAACCATTTACAAAATCTTATTAGTTAAATTGGCATAGTAATATTAAATTTATACATTGCTGCATGGACAATAAAAAAAAAGTTAAACTGATTCCTTTATCAAAAATCAACATATCATTATTTTGTTCCATGGCATATAATTAAATTTAAATCCTTTAATCACTAGTTTTCCCGCAGATTAGAAATTGATCTTTGTGAATTAATGTAAAAAATCGTTATTTATTTATTCATTTCCTAAATACACATCAGCAATAAAATTTTTAAATTTTGATGATAAATTACAGTTTTAAAAGTAAAATAATTATTCATATTGATATTATTAATTTTGAAAATTAATGTTTAATTAATAAATTTTTATTAATTCATTACTACTAGTCAATTGGGTTAGTACAATTGTTTTTTTAACTAACCATTTAAAAAATCTTATTAGTTAAATTGGCATAGTAATACAGTACAGAACCTCTTATACGGGAACCAGAAAACCGGGAATTTTTTCGTGAATTTGCCGCCATTTTTGAAAAGTTCGCGTTTTTTTTTCACATTTAGTAAAATACGAATTTTTTAAAATGCCTTTAAAAATACGCATTTTTTCCGTTACAAGTAACATATTCTGTTTATAAGTCGAACAATTTGTCTAAAAACTATGTTTTTTAGGGTAGGGGGCGTCAACTTACTTGCAGATGAAAATTGGGAAAAAAAAATCTCCAACGATACTTGAGAAAAATCAGACCTTTTCTCTACTTTATTTCAATAATTAAACATGAAAGAAAGAAGCAATTAGATTCTTATACATTTATTTAATTGTCTCGTCAGTATTCGAAGATGAATTGCAACAAAAGTCGAACTATACGGAAGTTTGGAAAATTTCTAATACGGCAGATTCGCGAATTTTCCGCAATAGCTGATCGTGTGAAAATTAAACCTCGTTTTTTTTTTTTATATATATTTTTTCTTTATTCAAGAGCGGCAATAAGGTAATGAGAATTTAAAATTGATATTAAGGGAACAAAAATTGCAACTGTGAAAATGAATTCTTTATTAAAATCAAATTCGCAAAAGCGAAGTCTTTTTACACAAGTATGAAATTTGCGCGTTTCTGCATGTAAGCATGCTTCTTACATTTCGTTTTCTTGCTTTTTGAAGCCATTTATTACTGTAAAAATGATTGATGATCAGATTTTACGAAATTAATAATTTGATAAACAAGATGTCCGATTCGGAAAGCATCCAAATGTACACCCGAACGATGAAAAAGAGCAAGATGGCGATGAAGACGAAAATAATGACATTTTGCCTGCTATGTCTAACAATCGTTGCTTTGAATTAACTAAAGAAATCATAGCAGGAATGGGGCAAAATTCTTTTATAGACGAAGTAACGCACCTAATGGCTGTTCGAAAAATCCAGCAATCGAATTTTCGACCATTTCCCGATAAGCTATTGTTCTGAAACTTTACATATAGCTCAAAACCAGATGACAATGCAATATTCTACCATTTTTATCAGGATTTGATTAGTTTATGAAGTATTTCCAATAAAATAAAATTAAATATGGCGATTAGTTCCAAAAATTGCGACCAAAATTCAGTAGCGGCGCTGCGATCTTTTTTTTTTACAACGATTTTTCGTAAGCTTTCTTTTAGAATTATTTTTTCTTTCGTATATTTTTTGAATTTTATTATAATTATTCTTTTTTATCAACTATATTAGCGGGCCAATTCAAAAGGCTCCGCGGGCCAATTTTGGCCCGCGGGCCATAGTTTGTGCATCCCTGATGTATAGTCTAAGTTTTAAAAAAACTTATTAATTTGCTCTGATCTATAATTCCGTTCCCAAAGAATTGCCTTACTAGAATTTAATGCATATATTGTATTATTAATATTTCAAATATTATTAAATACTTTTCAGGCAATTGTACAAAAGAGCAATTATTCAGAAACTAAAAAACCATCAAAACCAAGAAAATTTAGGTATACTCTGAATAATGACAGATTATCAAGGGAACAAAGATTATTTTATGAAGAAAATGGTTTTATTGTAATTCCAGGCCTTGTTCCACTTCATTGTATTGAAACTTACAGGTAATTTTTACTTAAATGCTTTTTCATATTGCTTTTTTTTTTTTTTTTTCACTTGTTTCCATTTCAATGTATTGCAATTTTTTCATCCAATAATAATTTGAATTTTTGACTCTTGGCTTTTTTTTTGCATAGGGTATTTTTTCCTCTATTCAAAACAAATAGTTCTACATAATTTGGATATGAGTTAATATCTGAACAGTTGTTGGGGTGGTGCAGAAATTTTTTCATTTCTAACATTTCCCTATATCACAAAATCCTTGCTTTAAATTTCCCCCAACTACATTAACATCATATTTAAAAACTAATCTGGATATATCTGATGTGCTTAGTTGATGCAAGGTGCAAAATTTCTTGAATAAAAACACCAATTTGTAAAATTACTATGTAAACAGATACTTGTTGACTCTTAAACATTTTATGGTCTTACCATTTCAGAAGAGTTATTCAGTGTAATCAGTTTTATTGTGTTAGTTTCAACACATTTGGTATACTATTTTGGATTTGTATTGCTAAAAGCATATTAACTCTATTTTTAATTTTTATTGAAAGTATAAATTTATAATTATTTATGCATCATGTATTAATATATTTTGCTTATTATATTTGTGTTAAATATATTGAGATGTTGATGTATAACTTGTGGAATGAATTTTTTGTGCAATGAAATTTTTTTTAATATTCATATTTTTTTCAAAGTAATGCTCTGTTACAATTATTAAGAGAGTAATTCAGAATGCTTTTTCAGTTTCCCAAATTTTTTCATGATGTGCAAACATTTCTTCAATCATGGAATGTTTTTGCTTGCAAAACATAGATTGCTTTGTAGTTTAAACATTTTTTAGTATGTTTAGTTTCAATTCATCTGCAGTTAATCAAATTTTATATTTTTATTTGAATTGTTAATTCACAATAATTGCATCTTTTATCTTTTTTCTTTTTAATATATGTAAAGAAAACGTTTTCAAGACATTTGTGATAATAAAGTGCATGTTCCTGGCTTGACAGTTATGAAGGATATTTCATATGCTAAAAACAATAAAAATGAACGTGTAATTAATAAGATACAGGATCTTATTTATGATGATGTTTTATTTGGGTACTGCAAACTTCCTCAAGTAAGTAACATTTTAAGATACAATGTAAGATTCCCAGAATTAAATGTTATGCTTAACAGTGGAAAAGATTAGCTTTTAAAATATTTGGCTATTTTCTTAAAAACGTAATATCTAAATCATTAGTTTATAGCAATAAATCAGAATTGAGCTTTATAGGTTAAAATATTATACAGATTGTTTGTCAGATGGCATCTATATATAAACAGGCAAAGACAAACAGTTAAGTACCATTTTCTCCTCTGTTTGTTAACCGATTTTTTTTTACTTTTTTTATTTAGTAGCCATTGATGAGTTTTTGTGTTATCAGAAAAAAAAAAATTTTGAAATAGGTATTTCTTTTTCTTTTCTTGTACTTTCAACGTAGATTCAAAGCCTTTTTTTAGAAGTCTTTATTCATCATACTTTCATACTGCTTTATTTATCTACAATCTGCAATATTTGTACATTACTCAATACAATTTTTACTATTTATAATTCAAAGAAGAATTTTCAAAAACCAAACAGAAGAGAAAATCTAATCTGATAAATGAAAGTAAAATCTAGATAATACTGATCTGAAGGTGTCGGTTAATCCATTTCCAAAATATATACAGTAGCCCCTCATTATATCTCGCTTGTCGGGGGACAGCAAAAAAGTGTAATATATCCGAATGCACAATATAACCAATGCCGTTAGAAATAACTCAAAAGGTACAAGTAAATTGAGTGGACCTGTGCATGCCACCAGAGCATGGAGTAAACAGGATGTCAAAGATAAAGGTAACCATTTTCTTTCCAGAAAATTCCTTTACCCATCACTCTCCTTTTCTTGGTTAAGGGGATTGTATGATTCAGGTTTGTTCAGCCAAGTGCGAATCCTTTCTGTACTAAAAGGTATCCAGAAATGGGTGTATTTTTTCTCCTTGGGCAGTAAACATCTGTCTCTTTCATTCAATGGGAGTTAGGATCAATACAAAAATAACAAGTAAAACCTCAACTGGTTTGAGTAGAATCATTCTACAGGCATGTAAGTTGAGGAGGGGGAGGAGAATTGCTGCAGATTTTAACTGCAGCAAATTCAGAAGAAAGGAATACATTCCTGTTCGATGACTTTGTTTAAGGGGGGGGGGGGAGGGCTTTACTCAGAAATGTTATATTTTTACTATCGAGAACGCAAACTTAAAATTTTCGGAGCCATAGAAAAAGCGTGATATATCCGAATGAGCGATATAATAAGGTGCGATATAACGAAGGGTTTACTGTATATATGAATTAAACCTCCAGTACAATTTCAAACAAAGTAAAATACATTTTGAAGCTAACAATGTCTAATATAATATGAATTGGTATAATAAGTGTGGTGAAGTGTTATTTTGCTTCAAATCAACGTTTCGTAGGCTTGTAGATTTGCATTAGGGTTTTGAGCTCTTGAGTAAATTGAACATGAGTATTTGTATTTCTGATTTATTCAATAATACTAGGGTGACATGGAAATTTTTCTTTCTATTTTCTTTGCAGGAGAAGGAGTGCAGAAAGAGAAAATTTATGTATATGTGTTATAATTGCATTAAATGAAATAACCAACTCGGTGATAAATTAGTCGCACGGAGGAGAGATTATTGCTAATTGATATTTTAAACAAAACAAACTGTTGTCAAACAATGTCTAAAAGCTGCTTAAACATTCAAGGCTGATCTTGAAAAGTTTAATGAATTACGGTCCAAGTAAGACCACTGAGCAAACTCTAGTATTTAGAATTAAATTGATCATTCTTGATGTGCGCTCTGTTACAGAAAAGTATGTGTGCCCTGAAGAAGATCCAGAGCTACAAAACTTACCATGGTGATGTGATTAATTAGTTTCAGATTAGTTAAAAAGATGCTTTCATTTCATTTCAGCACCAATGACCAATAAGTATTTGCATTAAATGATTTAACTTGTGCAGCAGGCACCATTTAAAATAGCCAGTACTCAGATTCAGAGGAAATTACTCTCCCGAATTTCGATACCTTCTCCGGAATTACCAAATCAAGTATAAATCTCCCAAATTTTTATCAAAACCTGGAAGTTCCTTCAAAATAGGATTTTTGAATAATTAGCATTTCAAAAAAAATTTTTCAGTAAAATTTACTACAAAATTGTTCACAATGGAGTGCCAAATTTTCGTGATAATCTGGTCATTTTTGTCACTATAATTTTTGGATTTTGCATTTTTATGCCTCAATTTTATTTTTCTATTAATGTAATTAACTTTTTATTGTTTTCTATAGCCTTACTGGCATCACCAAAGCAGAAAAACAGTAGTGCTTTGGCGTTGGCACCATTCAAATGATCGACAATTTCTCAATTATAAAAATCTTCCTTTTTCTTTACAAAAAACAATCAAAACAGCTACCTATATAAGTTGTTTACTATAATACCAAATAATGTTTAAATTACTTAGCATGAATTATTTTTCTTTAAATTTGCTTTTAAATAAAATTAATTTTCCTGCATAAACACAGGAAAAGGCAAGTTTTTTATGTGTTGGTAATTAAAGAATATTTTTGTGACTAATATTTATTTTATTTTTTATGATTATATTTCTTGAACCTCAGTACATACATACTCAGATATAGTGTCTTAATTTAGAGAATCCCCCCCCCCCTTTTTTTAAATCTTTTTTAACAAGTGTTAATGATATAGATATTTTAAATGAAATTATTTGAAAACTAGGATTTTTAAAAGTACTATGATGAAATTTAATTTTGAGATGCCCTAAATGTGAACCATAATTCTTATATGCTGCACTATTTTGCTAAGTTTTGCAGTATGAAAAAAATATAAGGTCTATTAATGCATCATTTAGACCTTTAACTAATTTCCCCTAACTTTCCTGTCTGTGAATGAAATTTTTCTGCTTGATCCTAAATATAACCTAAACTTATTACTACCACAGATTTTATTAAAGTTGTTTTGGGGCAAGTGTTTTAGATTTTTTTCCTTAAATCTGATTCATTATCATACTATTTATTAAAATTATTGGTGTACATTTCTTTTATTTATTTATTTTGATATTTCCTCATTTTACAAATATTAATATGAATTTTAGATTCTTGATTATGTGGAGTGCTTTTGTGGCCCAAATATCAAAGCTGTGCACACTATGTTAATTAATAAGCCTCCTGATGCAGGTATAATTTTTCTTTTATTAGTATTGTTTTCTGATTTTTATCAATAAAATTATAATTTATTACTTTATAATTGCTGCATGTTTTGAAAAGTGTTCTGATACTGGAATTGAAACGTGATATTAAAAAACGTGTAACATCTATAAATAATATTGATATGGCTTAAAATATGAACTCAATAGCCTTCTACAGTTAATTTGTCAGTTGTAATTAATTTTCTAGTAAAAGAATGTTTAATTTTCATGTAATGAACTGAAAGATAGCAATTTGAGAATGCTATTTTTAAAAAATTGGGTCTTTCTGTGCAGTGCTTGAAATTTATTTGAAGTGTTTTAACAAGGTAAAGGTTAGAGTTATCAGAATTAGTGTTTTAACAAAAGTTGCATCTAAACTAACTGCCTTCGAAGTTTAGTTTTGAGCTGGGAAGCTTTGCCCCTTACCTGCTTCCATCTGACAACACTTAAAAATCACTGATTTTTTCCCCCCTAAATCACTACATGATTCCAGCTTTCTTTGTTTACCCTCCATTAGTTTATTTATGAACATTTTTGCTAACAAATATCAGTAATAGGTGCATGCAATTTTTTGTCAACCAGTTTAACTAGTCAACAGTTGTCATTAAATAAACAAAATCCAAACAAAAGAGTCAAGATTTTATAGACAAGCTAACACTTTATTGAAATTTGGAACATGCTTTTGATTTATTATCAGATACTGCTATATTTATGCTATGGACATCAGTTCTACAATACACCTTTTGAATTTTACAGGCTTGAGAGTTTTGAAAGTTGGAGAGCTTGAAAGAATTGATTCATGTTCTTTATTTTATTTTTTTGTTTGTAAATTGTTAGTAATATAGCAACTGAGGACTGAACTTTTAAATAGATCTTTTAGGAACACTTTTGAAATACTCTGTTGATTTTTACTATGTTGATGACTGTATTTGTGTTAAGTTCATATTACTGGCTGTAGCAACTCAATAAGCATGACTCTACACCAAACATAATGCTTTGTTTTCTTCCATAAAATCTAAGTCCAACATCATATCTCCACAGTAAAATTTTTCAAAACTAACTACATCTCCCATTGTTAAGTGTGTCTTTGTACTTTACTTGAAGGTTAACTGGATACTAATCATTTAATGAACTAGATTTCAATTTTGTTTCCAGAGAGAATTGTTAGCATATTGCAACTTATGCTAGAGTTATGCCATGTAAGTACTGTTTTATATACTTTAATGCTTTCACATTTTAGGTTCATTGTCATCACGTCATCCTCTTCATCAAGATTTACATTATTTCCCATTCAGACCTGCAGACAGAATTGTATGTGCATGGACTGCCATGGAGAGAGTGAATCGTGCTAATGGATGCTTAGTTGCCATACCAGGGACACATCAGGGTGAACTGTTGCATCATGAATATCCAGACTGGGAGGTAAGAGTAATGAAAACACACAAAGTTTTGTGAAATATAAATTATAAACTATAAGTGAGACTTTAAAAAGTGAAACATTAAAGTATGCTTAACTCAAAACACTTTCCTATGAATGTAGCTAGGACCATCCGAGCTGGGCCCTGTGTCTCTTGCTGGTTGTCACATTTGTATTTGTAATCATGTTCTTTTTAATGAACCTAAACCTATTAAGTATGGAACTTCTTAACATGAATTCATATCTAAAATAAAACTAGTTTATTTCTTACAATCTATGTCATTACTTTTATTGGTAAGGAGGTTTTTTTTTGCTCATTTTCTATTTTACATTATCAAGATTTTTGCAGACATTAGATGCACATACGAAATTCCCATTTTATCAGAAAATCAATTTGAATAATATGAGCTTAAAAACTTCTTTAATTATTAAAAAAGGTTAGGAGGAGGTTATTTGTAAAGCAGGGTAAAATATTTCTTTCTCTATAAAGTTTTTATAATGTTTATTTAATTTAAAAATTTCTCCATGAAATTCATTTGAATACAGAAGTAATAGAAGATATAGTTTCATAATAATTAGCTGAAATCCATTGTTGCTTATATTTTACTAATGCTTTAAAAAATCAGTAGTCGTCAACCTATTTTGAGGGACAGAACCCCTTTACAGATGTATATATTTCAGCGGAACCCTTACATCTGTAATCCCCCCCCCCCCCCAAAATGATTGTTATGATTTAAGTTCCCACCAAAAATTTTGTATAACCATTTAATAAATAATCAGATCATTATAATGAATTGCTAAATATACAACTGTTTTACAAACATGAATGTGAGATGATGATGAGTATGGATTTTGAGATGTATCTACTAAATTCATCATTAGCTACTATTCAAATGTGTGATGTTACTGGTCTAATTAGGTCATATATAAGCTAACCATCCATGGTATCGAAGTTAATTGTATTCATTTTGAAAAGTTTTATCTTCTTGAAATTACATTTTGAGTCAATTTTTTACTTTTAAATGATTTTTCTTTTGCTTATATCTGTGCATGAAGCACTAACAATAATTACTCTGTGCTACTTTTACTCTATTATAACCAACAGTTACAAAACTGGAGCTTTTTCAAGTTTAATTTTCTCAGAATGATATTTTTCAATGCATGACCACATATTCCAGTCCCCACAATGTAGACCCGTAAAAATTTTTATGTCCAGAGATTTTCTCTTTGGAATCGGGATCTGTAGAGGCTCTAATACAAAACTATCTTGGGTAGACATGTTGATTCCTGGGCGAAATAATTTTACAGGCCAACAAATACGCCGGCCATTTTGGTTCCTTTTCTCATTTGGCATTCAGCAACCAATCAACAATAAACTTAATTTTGGTTTTAAACTTTGGTTTTTGGGATCTAAGAATTCAAATAACATATAATTTAAGTCATTAAAACAATCTTACTACCTTTTGCAGTAGTTTGCGTGGAAATGTATCCGATAACTGTTGTTTAATATTCTGGTTGCAAAAATTGAAACTAGAATTAAAAGAATTCTCAATAATACTAAGTTTCAACTCGTGTTTGTTAGACTTATACGTTCCATTTATTGGTAGAATTATGCAATGAAAGCAAAATGTAAAATAAAGCAATTAAAATGAATAAATAAAAACATGCTATTTGCAGGGCTGCCACTCTTCCGTCCTGGAGACGGAAATCCGTCTTTTTACGATAATCCAAACGGAACTTTCCGTCTCGCAAATTATTGGGTTAAAAAAAATTGTAAAAAAAAATTTTGTCTTGAAAAAATACTGAATATTCGCCCCCGTCAACTTGAATTGTTATTGAAATCAGAAAGAAAGGATGAAAGCAAACAATCAACAAAAATCGCTTTTGAAAAAACGAACCATTTTTAAAAAATTACGATCGAAAAATTGAATGCGAGCGCAAACCCCGCAACTTGGATTGTTATCAAAATTATAAAACAATGAACCAGAGGTGATTGTATTCCGGTTATACACCAGAACTCCGGTGTTTTTCCACATTGTAATACCGGAAATTCGGTATTTTCAAAATTTTAAAAATTACCGATGTCGGCAATTTTTTAAAAATTGTTTTTAATTTACTCCATATTTTCGACGATGCCGATTACTATTGATAATTGGAACATAAGCATTTATTAATTTACATAAAAGGAAGAAAACATCAAAAAAAAAATCATGTGTCTTATGAAAAAAAAAACAAGGAAAGTGGACGTAAGCAGCAATGCCACGGACGCGCTATAGCGCGTCAAATGCGCAAAAATCGGAGACGGGGATACGAGAAAAAAAACGTGTCCCCCTGGACAAGGGCGTAGCCAGGATTCCTGTTAGGGCGGGTCAACGTTACTCAACTATTATTAGGCAGGAAAATATGCATATTTTGAGAAAAAAATATGTAGGGGAGGGGGACGTATGTGTGAAAACATAGTTTGCACAAAAAAATGAATGGAAATTAAAACCACCCTTTATTCCGGTATACAGTATGGGATCCCAAATTCGGAATCCCGAAATCCAGAACTTTTTCAAAAAAAATCGGCAGCTAAAAAAACCCCAACTTTTGTTTTTTAAAGAAAAAGCGGGAGATATTTTGTACAGTTTTTTTTTTTTTTTTGGAAATAGTCATTTTAAAAAGAAGGGAAATAAAATGTAATGAACATGTTTAAGATCGGAAATGTGCAGTTTTCAAAGAAGTTATTTTGCGATTTTCTGAAAAGGGTTCGTTTTTGTGATTAAAGTTTTAATTGTTGCTTTAATTCTAATATCATTAAATTTTGCTTTTTTTATTTCTTGTAGTTTTATTTTATTTATTTTTTAAAATGAGCTCTAATTTTCGCACGATACAGAACATTCGCGAAATTTAAATTTGGCGTTTCTCCCATTTTCCAGATTGTCTGATCTTTTACTTCAATTAAGTGGCTAGAGAATATAAAATCATATGAGAATTTGACGGAATTCTTTTCTTTTATTGTTTAATTAAAAAGGTTAAAATAATATTTCTTGGTTAATTGGAGCAATACTTTGAAAATTACGTGGGCCTAATTTCCATGAGCAAGCAAAGAAAAGCATGCGTTCCTTTTTGCGTAATCTTTCTGCATCCTTTACAGGAATTGTATTTTTTTCATTTCACTTATTTTGTAGGTTTAGTTAAGAAGTAAACAAATAAAAAATGTTCTTGTTTATCAAAATTTTACCGTTTATACTTGCGTATAAGTAGATTCGCATGTAAGCCGAACCTCCAACTTTCAGACAAATGAACGGAAACCCTCGTGCAAGTCGATCTCCATACCTTCAGAGAAATATCGGGAACGTTTTTGCGGCGGATTTTTAGACAAATTATTTAAAATGAAGGGAAATGAAATGCAAGGACAATCGGAAATGTATAGTTTTAATTTGCGATTGCGATTTTTATAAAGGGTTCGTTTTTGCAGTTATATCTCTTGTTAATTGTTGCATTTATTCTGAATTACAGTATGGGACCTCAAATCCGAAATGCTCGGGGCCACAAACTTTCCGGATTTCAGAATTTTCCAGATTTTAGGTCCTCATTCAAAAAATTTTGTAAGTAGCATCAGAGCCCATGTAATTTGCTCTGAAACTTTTTATTAGCATTTTGCTCATTTATAGTATTTTTATTAAGGTATATGCAAAATTTAGCACAAAAAACGAAGTTTGAGTAGGCTTACATACGAGGCAAAACATCGATGCATCTAGACTTTTCTCAATGTAATTTTAACCTATTTAGTTAAACAATAAAAGAAAAGATTTCTGTTAAATTTGATATGATTGTATATTCTCTAGCCACTAAAGTGTAGTAAAAAGATGAGACCATCGGGAAAATTCGAGAAACGCGAATTTTCAATTTAGCGAATGCTCTGTATCGAGCGAAAATTAGAACTCATTTTAAAAAATAAATATAAGAAAACAACAATAAAAATAAGCAAAATTTAATGATATTAACTCAGAATTAAAGCAACAATTAAGAAAAACTCATCGCAAAAACGAACCCTTTTCAAAAAATCGCGAAATAATATTTTTGAAAAAAAAAGCACATTTCCGATCTTAAGCATGTTCATTACATTTTATTTTCCTTCTCTTTAAAACGCCTATTTCCGAAAAAAACGGTGCAAAACATTTCCCGATTGTTTTTCAAAACAACAATTAATAAACTCTAATCGCAAAAACGAACCCTTTTCAGAAAATCGCGAAATATTCTTTTTTTGAAAACAGCACATATCCGATCTTAAACATGTTCATTACAGTTTATTTTCCTACTCTTTAAAACGCCTATCCCACCCCCCCCAAAAAAAGGTGCAAAACATTTCCCGATTTTTTTTTTTTTCCTAAAAAATCAAAAGCTGTCTTTTTTTCAACTGCCGATTTTTTTCAAAAAAGTTCCGGATTCTGGGATTTCGGGATTCCGAAATTGGGGTCTAATAAAAATAAGTTTCTGCGCTTTAATTTCTTGCAATATTACATTTAATTTATTTTTGTTAAAACAAGCTCCACTCGATCAATTACGCAAAATTCGCGAATCCGAATTTTGTCGTTTCTGCACTTTTTGCCTAGAAGATGAATTACACAAAAGACTGCAAGCAGTATTAAAACGAAAAATTATGCAAGATAATGAAGCAGCAAAAGCCGTGAATGATACAGGAAATAATAAACTAAAGTGGGCAAAATAGATGTATTAAATGCATGTAAATAATTTTAATAACGTTTCTTTAACATTCTGATGATTATTTAGATGTTATTGCATTATTTCGTTTAATAATCCACACATTCTATTAAAATAGTACACGATTTTTAAAAACTATTTTTCTGTTTGTCCTATATTTTGTACATTTTCCATTGCCACCCCTAGTTAAAATGAGTAGTTTTGTCCATTTCTGTTTGATCCCAGTATTTTTCATAAAGTACAACCTTTAAAGTACAATCACATTTCGTCTTATATGTCTGACATTACAGTACCTTAGTACCTATTAAAAAGAATCAAAGTTCAGGATTTTTTTTTTTTTTTTTTGAAATTTCAGGAAATGCAAATCTTTACTGCTACCACACCTGATATCTTTAAAACCATGATATGCAGTGCCGGATCTAGGGCGGGGCAAGCCGGGGCCCGCACCCCGGGCGGCACTTTTGGGGGGCGGCAAAATCGGCTGTGATGCACAAAATAATTAATTAAGAGAATTTAACTTTTGGAAGAAAATTAAAATCCTAGTTCGGCGCTCCGATTTGATGATTGATCAGCTATTTTGCTAACGATTAAAACCAATGAATATAGGGCGATTTCACAGTATTTTGTCCAAACGTGTAGAGTCCGCAACATGACTTTTTTGTTATAACTACGTAATTTACTGTTTAATTGTCACGAAATTTTATTTTCAAATAATGTGTTGAGCACATTATTTGAAAATAAAATTTAGTGATAATTAAACTGTAAATTATTTAGTTATAACAAAAAAAGTGTCATGTTGCGGACTCTACATTTTTAGAAAATACTGTGAAATGGCTCTATAATTATTTATTTGTATTAACTGTTTTAAACTCTAAAATTTTAAGTAGGGGGCAGAAAATTTCGCAATGTCAAAATTTTAGAATTTAAATTTTAAAAGTCAAGGTCCCTCCCCCCTTAAATCATGAAATACCGTATGCTATGCTCAAATGGTAACAATAGTTTTTCTTTTACAAATTTTCAAAGCATCCTTTTCGGAAGAGAGAGGCGAGCTTGTAAGTGTCGTTCGAGAAGGCAGACACTGGGCCCTTCGATATGGGCGTTAGACAAAATGTGGGGTCCTGCCCCCTGGATAAAAGAAAAATGCCAATTTTGTACTGTATTTTTATAAGTAAAGGCGTTTAAATTTTAAAAATGTTTCTATTACGCTCCTTTTTTTTTTCCTAATACTTCTGCAATCCCAAATGTGTCTCCAAAGGCCTCAAAATTCACTATTTTGCATATAGTTTAAAAAATTTCCCGGGGGAGAAACCCCCGGACCGCCTTCAACTGTCGGAATTTTATAGCTCCAGTTTTCAAAGTCAAGCGGCATCACTGCCGAAAGATTAAAATATATTGTGTGATTCTTTTTCTCTATTGTGCGAAACTGTTTGATTAAATATATTGAATGATATTTTTACATCAGAAAGCAACAATTTTCGGCTTTTTTGAAGAAAATATTGGTACATTCAAATATGTGCGTATCTTAAAATAATCCGCATATTTGTAAAAAAAATACGTGATTTGGCTATTATGTGCATGGTGAATAGTTCAGTCTAAAAATTTTTGAAGAGTGGCACCCCTGTATTTGATTTTGCATTCCTTGTTGGTACATTTGACAAAAGTAGTGCACTTTACAACAGCAGCTTTGCGAGCACATCTTTTGGAGACAGGAACCTAATATTTGTTCACCCAGGAGTTCCAGTGGTAGGAAATTCAAGAATTTTTTCAGTTTCAGCTCCCCATTAATTTTTCCCAACAAAAATGACATGAATCATTTATTAATTATTTATTTTCAAGAAGACTAATACCGTAATTATTGGTAACTAGCCCGCATCGTTGTATAGTCCGCAGGAAGAAAAATTCATTCTAAAAAATTAAGTTCGGTGTATAACCCGCATCGTTGTATAACCCGCACCCCAGAAAAAAACATGGGATACAACCCTAGAAAACAATGCATTTGCCTGTAGCGCCCTAGCCCCAATCTGCTTTGGCCATTGTTTCGAAAGCTGCGATTTATTTCTCTGCATTTTGTTTTTCAGGAAAACAGATTTCGATATTTTTGAATGGTAGTTGTCCTTTTTAATAATACTTTTTTAAAAATTTCATGTATTGCCTGCATCGTTATATTGCCCGCAGGTAGTAAAAAAAGAAGTTTTTTTGTAGATAGCCCGTGGGCTATAAACAGATAATTACGGTAATAAAGGTAATTTGCCAAACAGAAACTTTTGGTTGCTAATTACAGCTTATGACCTGTAATTTGGAACGTTAGCTTCATACCAGCTCCCTTTATTAATTGAAAAAAATGTATGTAAACATGTGTATATCGTTGAATATATTATACAATATATAGATACATATGGCTTAATTTTCTCTCAACTCAACTCTGGCACAACAACCCACCCATGAGAGCTAAGTGCTGCTGTGCCCATCTTAGCTTACGAGGCCGAGGGTTTTGAAGAAGTAGATGTTCGGGGAACTACTTCTGATATGCAGAAATAGATGTTCTGGTCAGGTAGTCGACCTGACTGGCTTTAATTATTTCGCACAAATTGATGTGCTTAAAGTAATATTCATTAAAAAAATTATTTTCTATGTGCTGTAAATATGCTATAGAAGGGCATTTCAAAAGTTTTGGTAGGATAATATTTTATGAAAATTAAATGTTCAGAATAAAATTAATACAAATATCTACTTGCTATGAAGTGAAACTTGAATTTTCGGGTGTAATTTCCAGGTTCACTTAAAAGATTGCACTATAAAACTAATCGAATAAAGAGATTATGTAAAAATTTAATATACTTACTATGCTACATACATTTCATTAGATTAGTAATAGCTTAAGCTAGTAACCTAATCAAAAATGTTTGAACATTAGTATTTTTAAATTACCATTAGGATACAAATGGTAGAATGAATTTATATTTTTATATTTTAACAATAAAATTTACTTACAATATAACAGTAATTTAATATTATAATACTGTATTTTTAAAAGAAAGATTTGATATTTTTCCTTACAGAAATCACATAAATGGAAAAAAATTTTCCCTACAAAATTGAAACAATGCACTTTTCTAAAATCGTTATAAACGTGTCAAACTTAAAGTTTGCAATTAAAAGTAGTTTATTTTCACAAAGATAACATTAATAATAGTAACAAAGTTTCCTACTTTACATTTGATGATTTATTCTAAGAATTTATTTATGCTAGTTTAATATATTTGAACTTTTAATGACTGCTTTGTTTTCGGTTGGTTGTTTGTTTCTTCTAGTTCCTTCCATTTATTCCGAATTTCTCCAGTTTCTTCCCCTGTACTAATAAAATTGGTTTCTGCTAAAAAATGAAAACCCTACCCTGCTGCATAGTAAAATGGGTACTTGATGGTTTTATGTGATATACTCATTGATATCATTTAAATGTAACTTTTCTTTATTTACCGAAAATTATGTGTTTTATAATTGATATTTCTCTATTACAAAACATATATTTTGCTCTGAATTAAATTATCATTATAAATTAATATTGGTGTACTTGTTTTATAAACATATTTCCTTGAAAAAGCTTCTAGAGGAACTGAACTCTTTAATTTAATTGTTTTTTTTTTTAAATTATTACTCTCTTTTTTTCCTCTATAAAATATTTCATGTCTGATACTTTAGCATAGAATTTATTCCTTGAATAGGAATACTCATCATATTTATTTTAGATAAATTTTTCTTTTCTAATTTTTACTGAAAAAAGTGGACAAAATGATATTTAGTACAGGCCGGTTTTCCCAGTGTGAAAAAACCCGGCCAACCCTGTTGTTAGCTGGAGAAATATCTGTCGTCCAAAAATTTTCGATTCAGCAAAATATCCTCATTGAAAACTACCCTTGTTGTTGATTTCATGTCAAAAGTTCAAATGATAAAGTTAAAATAAAGCGAAAAATTTTGGAGAAGTCATCAACAATGTTCTGCATGGATCGATATCGGTATGCTCTTTGCAGGAACTTCATGTTGTGTTCGAAAGTTATGTATAACATGCTATATTTTCCGTAGTTTCTAGTCGTTTATTAGTTAATGAATTGCAATCTGCAATTATGTTCTTAGCATAAGTAAGACAAGACTTTAAAGAGCTGAATAACACGTTAGAGGAGGCAGTTTACGAATTGCTCCAGACATACACTGGGCTGTTTAACATGGTGAGTGATTGCGCTTTTGAATGAAACAGACATGTAATATTGTTAATTCGATTTGCATCAACATGGATGTGCCAAAAAATTTCCGATTTCTGGAGACTTTTCGGAATAGGAGAAAATAGTTCATTCCCATCAAATATTCTTATTAGAAAACTAAATAAATTTCTAGCCAAAGTACACTCGAAAGCTAACATTCTTTAAGGTAATGACAAAATTAGCAAAATTGGGACAAAATATTCAGCTATAAAATCAAATCCTATTTCATATTTGTCAGGTTTTGCAGAGACAGAGGACGAATGCTGTTATTTAAAAGTGGAGAAATACCTAGTGCGGGTCTGGAAAGCTCATTCAACACGTGAAACATTTGATGATCTACGATTCAATAAATACATGAAGTCGGTGCCGCTAAGTGGACTTCCACCGACATCACTTTCAGTTAAAAGGCATATCCTAAGAGCTTTTTTGCATATAAGATGGAATATTGGTCTTCTTGAAAATAAATAATTAATAAATGATGCGCATGATTTTTTTGGAAGATTATTAACAGGGTGCTGAGACTCTAAAAATCCTTGAATTCCCTATACTTTAACTCCTGTGTGTCAGCAAATGTTAGATTTCTGTCTCCAAAAAATGTGCTTGCAAAGCTGCTGTTGTAAAGTGCACTACTTTTGTCAAATGTACCAACAAGGAATACAAAATCAAATAGCATGTTTTTATTCATTCATTGTTTCATTGCTTAATTTTACATTTTGCTTTTATTGTATAATTCTACCAATAAAAGGAACGTATAATTCTTATAAACACAAGTTGAAACTTAGCATTATTGAAAATTCTTTTAATTCTAGTTTCAATTTTCGCAACCAGAATATTAAACAACAGTTATTGGTTGCATGTCCACACAAACTACTGAAAAAAGTTGTAAGATTGTTTTAATGCCTTAAATGATATGTTATTTGAATTCTTAGACGCCAAAAACCAAAGTTTAAACCAAAATTAAGTTTATATGTTGATTGGTTGCTGAATGCCAAATGAGAAAAGGAACCAAAATGGCCACCATATTTGATGGCCTGTAAAATTATTTCGCCCAGGAATCAACATGTCTACCCAAGATAGTTTCGTATTTGAACCTCTACTAATCCGGATTCTGAAGAGAAAATCTCTAGACATAAAAATTTTTATGGGACTATATGGTGGGGCCAGGACTAATATGCTAACCATATGGTAACTCTTGAAATTATCAAACATTGTAGTTACTTTTCTTTTTTTTATGTATAAGTGCAATGAGAGTTAAAGAGTTTACTTCAACAATTTCTTTTGATGCCACAGAAAGACATTTTTACGAATTTTATGTAAAGTCTAAAACAATTTTTGTTAATTGTGTGTTAAATGGCAAATAGTAAAAAAAATTTTGTTTTAATTTTACAATTCTAGCAGATACTTTGCATATTTCATTCAGATATAAAGTACATGTTGCTTGTCATTTTTTTTTTTATTTACAGCAATGTGCTAACCTCTTTATGGTTTTAAATGTAAATTTAGAGCTTTTATTTTTTTTACTATAAAGCAAAATTAAATTACTCTTCAGATTCATGTATTATATTTATCATATATGGCAATTTTCATAATTCCACAATTATCTCGTATGTTTATGTACCTTAAACAACTACCTCACCAAGTGAACAAATGTTAATAAAGAAACTTTTTCCCCCCTGAAAATATGCTTTTATTTTTCTTATATGCAATATTTGCTCTTAAAAGTAACTACTATTTTATTGTGATAAAAAATATATTATTTCCTATGTGAAACTATATTTTCTTTTATTTAAATTTACGTACTTATCTATTTACCTTAACATCATAAATTCTGGTTAGAGCAAAATTTTGCTTAATTGTTCCCAATGTTTTAATGTAAAATGTTCTCTGATTCAAAGGCAAATTATAAATTTCATTATTACAGTTAATATTTTATTGTTATTATTGTTTTATTTTTCCTCCACTGAATTTGATTTCTACATGTAATTTTGTGCATTTGATGCTTTGAATTTCTAAGCTTATTTTCTTGCTTTTTTTTTAGGGAGGTGTAAATAAAATGTATCATGGTGTGTCAAATCTGGAGCAAGAAAAAATGTCAAGGCGTGTCTATTTGGAGATGGAAGCTGGTGATACTGTATTTTTTCATCCTGTTCTGATTCATGGATCTGGAGCAAATAAAACAAATGGATTCAGAAAAGTAATTTCAATACAATAATTTATCATCTAAATTTATTATTGAAGAATATTTCTAAAGAGTAGGGAAATTTTGACCTGTTAAATATTCCTATTTTGACAGCTAAATACAGTTCAGACAACACAAAAAGTCCAAAATTCATCAACGGCAGACTCCGAGAGCCAGGAAACCAATTATTGATTTTTAATTAATTTTTAAAAATCCTCCATTCGATAAACAGAATGGCGCTTAACGCGTCAGTCCCTGACATCACTCTTTAGGTTTCGCTGCATACTTTCTGTTGCTCTTAACTAGTTTGCTTTCTTCTCATCATTATTTTATTGTTGCCTTGAAATTACTTCGTTAGGGAGTCTAAGATTTGTAAAAGGTCAATCAAGCAACGTGCCAAAAGGGACATCATCAATGATGTTGTTTCATTTTATCCATTTTATTCAACAAAATTTTGTACTTGGTGACTTTTATCACTTGTAAACATTGCAGTGTTTATGGAATAATTTTAAAGTCTTGAGTCAGGGGGAGAATATGAAATAGAGTTGTCGATGATACTAAAGCACTTGTAAAATATATTTAATATTGCATTACTTATCTTATTCTTTCAAAAAAAATTCTTTGGAAAAAAATTCTCTTTATTTTATCTTTCCCTGTTTGAGTTAATTCTCTTCCTGTTTTCATCTTTTTTTTTTAATAAAACTGAAGCATTTGCTGCTCAAAACAAAAACTGAAAGTGGGCGAAAAACTTTGTGTCGAAATTTGAATTTGCAAAAGAATTCAAATCAGGACTATTCAACCTTGTTTTGAAATGTATCATACTAATTTCTATCATTGTGTAAATGTTATTCATTATTTTAAAGACACATTTTTTTTCTTTTAATGCATAGATAATGGTAATTTGACTATACATTTTTGCTTTATGTGATCATTCTTAAAGTTGATTTTTCAAAACATTTATGATGATTCAAAACAATAATAAAAACATTTTTGTTGCAAAAATATATTGCAGATTTAAATGCCATCAAGTATGTAATTTTAAAAAAGATGCTTTTTTGGAGTGACTTTGTTAAAAAAAATTCAACAGTCACATTTAAATTGCTACATAAGTTAAAAATAAATTCACAAAACTATGTAACATCTTCGTATATGTCTAGTCTCATACTTTTTAGATAAAGCTTTAGAATACATAATGCAAATTTCTTATCGGGCATGCTCTATCAATATCAATGTGCTATAATATATATTTCATGTTTGATTGTAAATAATTATATTATTCAGAGTATTTTAAAATTATTTTGTATGACTTCAGGCCATATCTTGCCATTATGCAGCCAGTGAATGCGACTATATTGATGTTAAGGGGACGTCTCAACAAAATATTGCCGAGGAAATTCTTGAAGTAGCCAGAAAGAAAGGGGCTGAGCTAGATGATATGAAGGTACTGCTTTAATTTTTGTTAGTTTATTTTATTTTTCCATTACTGAATATGCCATCAATTTGCTAGCATTGCAAATATTCATAAGGAGTTTAAGTTTGTCAGCTGCACTTAGGTATAACCCATCTGCACATAATTTTTTTGTTATGGAAGAATTTATTAATCATTTTAGTTTTTATAAAAACATTCACATTGCAATCAAATTGAACTTAACTGAATGTTTCCCTTGGTATAAATGTTTATTAGCCAAATGCAGTTTATGTTTACAATAGTAGAAGAAATTTCAGACCTTGGTGGGTGCCCTGTTTAATCAACACTAGATCACACCCTGACAGTGCCATCAAAATTATTTAACTTTGTATACAAATAAACATTAGGCAACAAGTCTGGGGAAGATTCTAGTTGCTTTATGTATTGGAAATTTACTCAATTTGAATCGAAACCAAAAAAATTGTTGTCAATGATGGTTCCTAAAGATGCAATGGTTATTGGCTCTGTATCAGTGTTAAGAATTCTCCTCTTTCTTCCCAAGAAGAAATGAATTCTCTCAAGGTCAGATATTATGCTATTAGTTCTGTAAAACAAAGGCTAACGAATTTGGTTGTGGCTTGTCAACAATTTTATGTTGACTTCGCTGGCAGGAGTTTACATGCGACTGTCAACAATGTGTTGAAATATACATACTGCTTTTCAAATGCATGTTGTTTGCCAGCTAAATGATTTAAGATTATTTTCAAAACTCTTTCTTCAACATTCTTGTACAAGAAACTTATTGGAGTTTTTTCTGCTTTAGAAAAAAACTGACTCGCCTTACAATCATGGTTAAGGAAAAAGGGAGCTAGTGTGGACAATTTTCATAAATTTTGCAAAAGATATGTACTAAATACACACTAACCTCATCTGATTGGGCTGGTGTGGATAAACTAGAATATGATTTTTGACAATGCAGAACTGCCACTTTTTAAAATGTTGTAAAACCATAATAAAATTGGAATTTAAACAACATGTCCTTAGTAATAATAAACTATAGTGCATTTGATCTTATTCCAGATATATTTTTGTTATAAAGGACTCAGTTTGAAATGTGTATAATTTTATCCTTGAAATAGACTTTTAATATAGTAAAATTATAAAGACAGAAAAACAGCAGTCAAATTAATACCTAAAGGTAAATTTATTTACTCAATTCACAAAAATTTTCGTTTGTGTAAATTGAAAAATAATTTAAACCGACTAATTTAAGCTGTTTTTTAAAATCCGAAACCTGTTTGCAAGGTAAAATAATTTGTCAAAACAAACAAAAGAGCTTAATGTTTTTATTAGTGTTTACACACTCAAAAAACTAAAAAGCAAAAAATAATAAGCATTCTGCCATTTTGCATGATGTCTTAAATGGACTGCAGGTAGGCTTCTTGCGATACATTAAAAAAAAAATTTGAACATGTAAAAATCTCCCGCCTTTGACTGCTTTGTTATTTATTTCTGCTTGTTTAACTTCAAATTCATCAATTTCTATATCAAAAAAGCTACACACTATAGGTGAAAGTTAGAGGTTGCTACTTGCCACGTGGCAATTAAAGTAGTAAAAGTGGAGATTAAAAAATGCATCATCGATCGCCACGCCTGCACGGTCATTTTTTTGCATATTCTACTATAACCTTTTTTTTTTCTTCCGCCGTTGAATTTTTCTCTCTCTCTTTTTTTTTTTTTTTTTTTGCATGGAAACCTGTGAACACGTGCTTTGCCGATATTTTCATGTTGAATTTCAACTTTCAATCTTTCAGCATCCTGTATGTATTTAAATCATTTTAAAAGTTCGAAATAATTTTAGCATGCACTAATTCAAATCTGCATATTTCTTGTTTTATTTCAATAATTAATTTTCTAAACAATTTTAAAGTAAGTTTTCAATTGTTGTTGGCAATTTTAAAAGGTGGCCACTAACAAAACTGGCTACTAACCAAATTTCTCAGTTTTCACCTACACTCTCTTCACATTCTACTAGATTCCCTCCTACTAAATTGATTTTTTTTCTACTGAAAGCTGAATGGGGCTAGTTTGAAAATGTCCACAGTTCCCACTTCGTGTCATTTCTTTTCGAGTAATACTGGTACATTTAAACCATGCAGAACAAAAGTGAATATCAAAATATGTAGTGATTATATTCATTTATGACACAGGGTTCACGCTAGGTCGCGCGATTCCCGCAATATTTTTTGAAATCCCACTCAAAAAAAAATTTTGAGGAGCTTAAACTTTAAAAATCCCACTTAAAATTTTGGTCAAGGAGGAAAATCCCACCTTGTATTTTTCCCCAGTTTGAACCCTGTGACATACAGTTTCAATTGAAATTTTGTATTAAATAGTTGGATTTAGTAATTAAAAAATAAATCTTTAACTTACTCTTTTGCCAGAAAAATAGTTTTATTAATTGTTAATTAGCTTTGAAACATATGTTCATGAAACTATCTATGGAAGTGTATATCAGTGTTAAAAAATTGCAAAAATTTACTGAAGAATTTGAACTAAAAATAACAGAATTATTCACATTGTCCACTTGAGCCTCCTTCTCCCCAATCAAAATGCCTCCTTTTTTCTCGATAAAAACTGTGTTGTATTATTTTTCACATTTGGTCTATACTACTAATTTTATTTATTTGTTTTAGTATGTTTTCCAAATCAGAGGACGTCTGGTTCGTGGGGAAGAAGCTACTTTGTGATCAATCAATCAAATACACAGCCTCAAAGTTATAAAAAATCTAATTGGAAAAAGGTTCTACACTTATGTATGAAATTAAGATATTTCTGTTAGTGCCATGACTTGCCATTAATGCTTTATTTAATTACAACGCTCCAGTTTTACATTCCTTTGCACAATTCAAGTATCTCAACTGAATTTTCAAGTTGAGAATTCTTTGATGGTAACCACTTTTTGATAATATTAATGTATAAATGCTATATATTATTACACTATAATAGGAAAAAACAAATGCAAAATCATGACTAAAATGAACAATGAACATTTTGTTTGTTAAGTTTTTTTTACTATTTAATTACACTAAATGCCTCATGTAAACTATGAAGATTAAAATAAAAGTTTCATCTAAGACAAACAAAATTTATGATCTGTTGTTCACAGAAAATTTTCGCAATTGCATGCTGTAATTTTCTTTTATTATCAAAAGTCCACTAAGTATTGCGAATCAAATGTTGAATCTTTCTGCATTGAGGATAATACTCAAGGGCCTGTTGGCCTATGCCATTTGTTGGAAAACAGTAAGAACTTCAACTACCCAATATATATAAAAATATTGCTATAAAACATTTTAATTTGTCAATAAATTTAATGGTAATTACCTATAATCTATTTCCACATTTTAATCGGAACTTTTAGACTTGTTAATGGAATTTAGAAGTAATTTATACCATTTGTAGTGAACTCAAGCAAAGTTTATATGATCAGTAACTTAGCATTTGGGTGTAATTCCACTTCATTATTTCACTTTTCTCTGCATAACATTATCTTATAAAAAATGTACACAATTTATATAAGAGGATGCAGGTTTGTTTTATTGTTAAAAACTTTATTACTCTTCTAAACTATTCATACATTTATAGAAAGGATTTATTTTAAACAAAAATCATTAAATTTCTGGTTTTTATTGCATAATATGGTCGGAAATGAAAGTTTTAAATCTTTTTATTAAAACTTTCTGACTGTACTTGTTACAGCATTTGATGGTTATCCATAAGTCACTGATGTAAGGAAATTACTCTCTTAAATCTAAAATTTTTATGGAAGATAATTGTTCATATTTCTCCATGCCAAATTGAAATCTTTCTGAAATATGGTTTTAATAGTTTCTTCGGAATTTGAATGAAGAAAAATAATTTTCAAATCATTTTAAGATTAAAGGATTTATATATAGTATCAAATCACCTTACTGTTGTTTGATTAATAGTATGAAGAAAAGACTTAAGTCTATAGTTAATACCTTTTTTTGTAATAGCATCAAACATAGACTTTCTACTAACTATTTTCTTCAAAACTAAACTTGTATTTTAAAAATCAGTTCTAATCATCATTTGAAGAATTTTTCAGTACTATGTTTAATTACAAAATAAAAAATTTATAAAAAACCACTTTTACCATCTTTACAGGTATCTATTTTCTTTGTATTTAATATTACAAAATGTTAAATTTTATTGCAAGTTTAATAAATCATGTTTTGTAATTTCTATTGCTACTTTGTGATATCTGAGCATTAATTGGTTTGTAGTAATCAAAATGTTCTAATATATATACATATTTGTTATTAAATAAAATATTTTATTACTGAAGTGAGTAGTTTAAATGTCTCGATTGCAGTTTTGTTTAAATACACCATTTAATAAACTAGAAACATCTTAATCCAGTCTTGTTTTCATGAATACGTACAATCATAGTGATTAACACTGATAAATATATCCCAGTAAAAGCATATCAATAATGAAAGTTATGGAATTTGAATTCTTTAGGTTATTGTTACACCCATGATTATTCCAAGAATTACACCAACAGTTACAACGCCTAAGATTATCCATAAAACTATTAAATGCCCCTTACAACAAACTTGTTCAACACTGTAGGAGTCGATCGGCTCCTTTGCTGGGTATCCATTTCCATTTGCCCGATGCAAGGTCATGCCTTTATTAAAAGGATCTCTCATTGGAATGGGCTCCACAATCACAGGCATTCCCAAATGATGAGGTGGTCTTATCATAGGATTTATCATGTGCGGTTGTAAAAATTGTGGCATATCGGGATGAAATTGATAGTGTGGGGCTAGATGGCCATTTATAATGGAGTGTTTGGAGCCGTGAAAATGTTTTTTATCAAGACCACTAATACTCAAAGGCCCGCCTATTGAGGGTGCTCGAATGTCAAATAAAGAACCATGTCTTCTCATTGGTCCATGATTGCCTCCATGAATTGGGCAGGGATCTTGAGCTTCCATTGCAGCTGCAAAAGCCAGTGAAGGTACACTTCGTGTAGACCTCAAAGTCCCTGTTGATGCATTGGCAGAATTTCGGTATGGTCCATGGAAATAATTATCAACTGGTGTAGTACGATGAGTGTAGGAATCCATCCTATCACTTCTGGCAGATGAAAAATGATCAAGTCTTTCATTACGAATAGTGGCATAGTGATCAAGACGATCTTCATGTCTTTCAGCATTGCTATGGCGGCTAAGCGGTCTGTAGTGTTGTCTTACAATAGGAATTTCTTCCCGATCATCTGATGATGAGGATGTAACAGAAGGTGAAGAAGCTCTTCTTGCATATGGATTATTGAAAGTCATTTCACGATGACGCCAAGCCATTGGTATCCGTGGATCTGTAGCATCAGATTGTCGTGACACAGATGTTTTCCGTAAACTGTCCATTTTATCTAAACCTGTAAAGAAATGTTTCTGTTATTAGAATTTATGGGGGGGGAAATTGTACATTATAATGCATTAAATTTCAAAATAAATAGTAATATTTTCTAAAATATTTCAGGTATACAGAATAAAAATGAGAACAAATTTTAAGGGGAGGTAAGGCATGTTGAAAACAATCAGAATTTCATAACAACCAGGGATGGATTAAAAAGTTTGGAGGTCCCTCTCATCTAAATAGTAACTTTTAAAGTTACAGTTAAGACCAAAATTTAATTTGTTTAAAAGAAATAAAATTTTCGTTTTTAACATGTTTCGAAAACTTCCAGGAATTTTCATGATAAATTCATTGGATTGAAAATTTGAAAAATGGCATAACCCATCTTAGTTAAACTTATAAAATTTACATGGAATGTAATCTGTCGCGATGTCCGCCTACAGAACTCTCTACAATGAAACAATGGGGGGGGGCGGTAAGGAAATTTGAAATGAGGAAGGAGCACCTTATGAGCTCGGGGCCATGTGACATGTTGAATTGGTATCATCTGCTGCAACACACATAATATTTATGATCTATAAATAATTAAGTTAATCTGTCTTGCGTATACCTTCATTTCTTGTACCTCTGGTTTCACTTTCTCAGACGTTTGTGGTTACAACAATAGCGTGGCATGCAATTTTTTTTACAAGGAACATGCGACGAAACTTGTCAAAAGTAAAAATTATACCTCTCAAAACAAGGAAAAACTTGTGACTGAATAAGTGTTTGGGTTTTTAAATTTCAGTAAAAGATTAAAAATTTTTAATGCCTATTTTAACCTCTGATTGCTGAATTCTTTTAGCGAATTCGCTTCAAAATATACATATATGTTTTAATTAGATATTTGGAATATATGCATGGTTTAGAGTTTAAATCAATAATATGTTTTTACTGCAAATATTTTTTTATTAGTTTTTTGTATCATAGGAACAGACGTTCCGAGACATCAATTTTATGTTTAAAATTTGCAAAATGCAACTAACGATGTCTCTGCAATAAAACCTTAGTTAATGTATAAAAACTTCAGGAATTGCCTTAGTGACGTTTAAATGATGAAATAGCGAGATAAAATTTTAGTACAAGTAAAAAGCTCATGCCCGAGCAATTTTCGCTACATTTACGTTGCACGTGGAAATCGTGTGATAAGCAGCCAGAGTGTTAGGTGTTTCTGAGCCAGGGTGGTAATAATAACCACCTGATTTTGAGACTACGAGGGAGCTCATCAAAAACGAAAGGTTTTTAATGAGCATCACAAACCTCCTCCCTTTTTAGATCTGAGACAAGGAGACAGCATTTCTCCAGCCTCCGGTATCTTCGAAGCTGATTCAGACCTGTAGGCGCGGTACTATTTTGTATTTGTTCCAGATAGCTAGGTTATTTTATGATGATTTTAAAACGAAGCCAATTATTTTTATTGACGACACCATCTTTTTCAGTTTTTCGTTTTATGGGAGTTAGGGTCAGTTGGGGTAATCGTAAACAAGCTTCATAACTACACTTGTGGTGGTTTTTAAAACTTAACTGCTGGTGTGTGATGAATTGGCAACATAGGGAAGACACTGAAAGAGTTTTGTAAGTTTCGAAACATTTGTGGAGGCGTCACCATTGTTTGAAAATGACACAGTGATAAAAGTTGTTTAACAAAATTTAGTGATCTTAAATTTTCGTCTCCAGCTCATCTGCAAAAACGATGTAAGTGGTTTCAACCATTTTTATTTGTCATATGGAATGTTACTTTTAGTAACATTTAGTTATGAATTTCACCCTCCCTGTTATTTTTCATGTGCAAGTCAGGCGTTTACAATTACCCCATATATTTCGCACTCTGGGGTAATTGTAAACACTTAAATTTATCCTATTTCCAATATTCTGGGGGGACAATAAGTATTATATTTTGATGTAAATTACACTTTTGTGTCTATTTTACATAACTGTTGTTGTTGTTGCTGATGCCACTTGGAAATCCAGGGCCCTCTTGCAAGGAGACCATGAATTAAGAAAACTCCTACTGATTATTAATGAGCTCCGCTAGAATGAAGTACACTTGGCTCAGAGGGGTTTAATGATTTTGAACCAGCTCCCAGATGAGATATTGTCACCTAGGTTGGTCCCTCAGCGGAAATTATTTCTAACTTGGTTTACATTTGAAGCGACGATGTATTTTACGTGCACAGCTCCCTTTAGCGCACTCGGTCGCAGAATAATCAGCCGCGGTTGGTGGTCACCCTCCCAAGCGTTGACCACGGCCAGTTGTGCTTCACTTTCGGTGTTCTGTGGGATCTGAGCTTAACCGACTGCTCCACTGCGGGACAAATTTTACATAAATTTGTCACATTACTTGATTTTTCGCAAGATATTTCTCGTTAAATGATCTCAGCCGACTCATAACATAACTCAGCGGACCACAGACGGCCTGTTGGCCGCAGATTGAGAGACATTGCTCCGGAACTTCTTAAGACTTCAAGCAGACTGTGTATGAAACAATTTACCAATTCGCATCAACCTTATTCGAAAATAAATCACTGTTTACAATTACCCCAGATCTCTGGGGTAATTGTAAACACACTGGGGTAATTGTAAACACGAGCTCATTCGCTAACAAATAGTCATAAAGTCAAAATTTTTGTACACATTTACTCACAAGAAGTACAGTAGTGGCTACCATGGTCACAATTTTATCTCTGAATTCATTCAAGAGGTAGGGAAGGATCAAAAGTTAAAACATTGAAAAAGCGTTTACAATTACCCCAACTGACCCTACTTAAGTTGGCATGTGTGGAGGCAATCATGTCAAGCTCTTTTTCTATCAAGTCACTCCGCTGTTTCTAGTGCTGCCATCTTTTAGATTTCAAACAAAGCAAACGTATAATTGAGGCAGTTTCACCTGTGTCTCCACCGGATCTATTTTCACCGACTTCAACACGATACATGAAAAGAAAACGCTCTTTCAGCCAAATAAATTCTAACAGAAAACAGCCTGAGTTTTAATTCTGTCTTCTAAAATTTCAGCACATACAAACATGGGCGAAACCAGGGGGGGGGGGGGGGGGGGGAGTTGGAAAAATCATCATGCTTTTGTTGGTCGCTTAAAAAATATTTTTTTTTTACTTCGTGTCAACAACACAGGCAAACAGACGAGGGAATTTCCCTGTTCTGTGCTTTCCTGGGGCAAAATCGTCTTTGAGCATGGAGCACGTTCCCCCATTCGTGAAAAACTGAAACGGAGCGTCACGGGGTAATGAGGGGCGGGGTGCATCTATCAATCGTTGTCTTGGTGCTGCGAAGTGTTTCTAAAAATAGAGCTCTGCATATCAGTTACTTTTTCCCAGCAGGTTATTAGCAAATTGTAAATTTCTTACCAGGTAGCCATTGCGCTCAATTAAAATGAGTGAAGGTAAAGAAACTAAACGTAAAGCTCAAGCCACATTATTTTCATTTTTTAAAAAACGGAAAAAGGACGAATCTCCATCTGAAAATAATGAAGAGTCAAGAAATGACGCACCAGACGCTAAACATACACCAGAGACATCATCCGAAATTTTGCAGCTGATAAAGTATGCACATAAAAAAAGATAAATATTAAGGCTCGACCGATGCATCGGCGCCGATTGTTCAACAAAGTTGCCATCGGCCTTCGGCATCGGCGGCAGATGTTAACTTTAGAAAAACATCGGCCCATCGGCCTTAAAAAACATCTAAAAGCCGATGCAAGGCCGATGTTTTTCGCAGGGACAACTTTCCAGAAAACATTCTGTCTTTCACTTTCTTTTTTTCTCCATAGCTCAATTTCTATTTCCATACAATAACAGGCAGCACATAAGTTGAAAAAAAAACCACAAAAATAATGTTATTCTACAAAGTATTTGATAAAAAATTCGGAAAACTAGTTTAAGCGATCGCTGCCCGAAAACCTTCATTATTAAAGTAGTTCTCTGAGCAGAATGCTCGCGAAATAGAATATGTTAAAGTAAAAGTTATAGAGGCGTCTTATGAGTGTTATTTGTTTTTCGCACCAGGGTGGCTGTGCTGGTGTTCGTCGACTGTCGAAGTCGCTCCCCTTTTCTCCCCCTCAGCAAGCCGTCGACGAACCAGTTTGTTGTCTACTATAGGTGTGCTGGTGTCCTCGTAGAGTAGCCGCGCAAGTTTTAGCCGAGTTCATTTTCTGACATCGGAGGGGGTGTGGGAATGACTGATTCCGACCAATGACATTCGCTCTACTCGTTGCCATCAGCGATCGACGCGCAAAAGTGCGGGCAAAAGATCGGCGTGCGTGGTTTTACTTTCTTTGGATTCTAATTTGCGCCTTTATCTTCACAATATAAATAGCTACGTTTTTTTTCTAAGTAAATTAGTAGTACATAATTTTTCTATACTTAGCGTAGCGGAATAATTCGGTTTTAAAGAACTCTAAAAAACAAAAACTCTCTTCTGACAACTTTATCATAAATAATTTTATGAGGGAGAACTCCTTTTTACACCACTGTGTTGTTTAAATTTTTTATTAGATATAAATATAACTATAAAAAATTCAATATGTTAGCTATAATTATTAGAAAAACACTAATATACACATTATTCAATAACTAGGCTCAGTTAAGGGATCAACAGTAAAAAAGAAAAATCATTATTTCAAAATTAATTTGCATACATAGTCTCATTAGTGATTTTTTTTTTCTAAGGCCTTTAGTTCTGTAAGAATTTTGATAATAAAAGCAAAGTACAGTGCGTGATCTTTTTACTTTATTTCTGGTATCACTTCTTTTTTTATTTTAATATTTATTTATTTGAATATTTCTTACTTGGTGTAAATTTGGTTACTATTTGTTTATTTAGATCTGTTAATATTAATTTGTGAGTTCGCTATTTTCTTTTAAATGATATACATATATATAATATAATTTTTAAGCGTTTAATATACATTTCATTTTAGTCTTCCATTTTATAAAACTAAGTATGCGCTTACTTGAGATGAATGACAGTGCGTTTTTAAAAACTGTCACTTACTTTTTAAACTTTTATATGTTTGATGCTTGTACGATTACTTTTAAGAATGACGCTGAAAGGCTATTGATTCATATTATCATATTGTATGTTGTTTTTCCGTATCTCTACTTGCAACTCGTGTCAGATGTTAACATCGGTCTAATAATAAGAGTCGAAGGGAAAAAATCCCACTATTTCCAACGGAAAGAAGTTGTAAATGTGATTATATACTTTTTACAAACTTAAAAAAATATGGAGGTTATGAATTCGGAGTGCCGAATGGATTTTTTTTTTCTTTCTTTATCCATACATCCACTTCTTTTGTAATGCATGAACCGATTTTTTTAAATCAATGAAGTTTTTTCGTTCAGCTGGCGTCCAAAAGAACTATTTTGTTCATTTCTTAAAAAAAAAAAAAAAAAATTGCTTGCATAAAAGTAATGGCAAAAAAAAGAGGGGGGGGGGGAGGCGACTCTTCAGAATGCACTTAATGTTACTACTATTGCCCAAACTGATTTCGCTGAATGATCGAAAATGGGTTCTGAGATGAGTATTTAGGATCTCTCTCCCGGAATTTTCTTGAAATAAAAGACATGATAACTTTGCGTGCCAAATTCGGGGGGGGGGGGGGGGTGAAAGTAGGGCTCATGCCCCGGGTGGAAAACATTTTAAATTTAGAAAAGTTAACTTTTGGAAAGAGAATTAAAATCATAGTTCGGCGCTCCGATTTAATCATTGATCCACTATTTTGCTAACCAATTAAAACCGATTAATATAATTAATTATTTGTATAAACTGTCGGGGAAACACTAAAATTGAGGTATACTGAATATGTTGCGTCGTTGATCAGTAGCCGGCTCCTGTGGAAGGCAAGGACTCCTAGGAAGGCAGTTTAGGGGGCAGCAAATTTTGCAAAATTTAAAAGTTGAAATTTAAAAAAACGTTAAGTTTTTCCACCTTGTAAAAGTGAAATATAAATTATGCTATGCTCAAAAAATAAAATAGTTTTTTTTCCACAAATTTTCAACGCATCCTTTTGGGAAGGGGGGGGGGGGGAGCTTGCGATAGTGAAACATAATTCCTGCCATGTTCAAACAATACAATAGTTTTTCTTTTACAAATTTTCAAAGGAACCTTTTCGGAGGAGGCAGGGGACGGGGAGGAGCTTGTAAGCATAATTTGAGAAAGCCGACAAGTGTCTCTTCGATATGGGCGCTAGTTGGAAGGGGAGGGGGGTCCTGCTCCCTGATTTAAAAAAAAATATTAATTCTGCATTTTTATGAGTAAAAACGTTTTCAAAAATTTTTGTTTGCTATTTTTTTTTTGTTTTCTTAATATTTTTGCAGTCCAAATGCGTCTCAGTTAAGGCTGATCCTTCATATGGCTCTACCCCCCGGCCCAATGTTGAGCTAAAATGGACATGCCGAGGGTACATTAATAAAAGTTTTATGAATTTAATAGTGACCCCCGCGTGAAAAATCCTCAAAAAAAAAAAAAAAAAAATCTCAGCGCATAAAAGTTTATGATCAACAATAAATGGATGGGGAAGGGGGGGGGGGGGAGATAAGACACAGGAATCACAACAGCGTGAGCTCAACTGAACTGACCTTCAACGTTGTGTACCAGAAATAGTAATTCAGCGTACTCACGAATGGTAACCGAGGCACATTATCAATTTCAGAATGTTCTTTGTTTTTTACTCCGTAATTATTTTTTTTTAAGACTTCGCAGTTTCGTTTTAGTTCTCCATAATTTTACGTCAGACTCAGGATAAATGATTTTCAGAAGATTCTTATGTATTTTCGGGCGAACACTTTTTAGTGAATGACATTTTTAAACTGTTAAACTTTGAAGATGTTTTAAACACTTTTGAGGCAAGTCAATGTTTAAATTGTTTCAAAAATTAGCTATAAATGCTCTTATGGCATTTTATTAAGTATAACTTTATATTCTTTTGAACAGAATTTTTTTATGTTAATTTTTAGTGAAATGTTTCAAAATTTTAAGTTTAATTAAATATTTTATCATATTTTAGTATTATGGGTTTAATTTTTAAACATCTGTGTTAATGATAGAGAATTTCAATGAATTAAAATTATACTTAATTTATCGGTGAAACATTATTTAAAAAGGCTTCCCGAGCAGATTAAGTATAACATTATTTTATGTAACATGTACTAAAGCTTAGTGAATGCGCGTATGATCAGTTATTATAGTCATGAAATAATTGCACATCATATTTTAATTATTCGAATTATTATAAAATCCAAATGGTAGGGGGGTTCCATCACTTCTGTCGCCTATGGGCTACCAAATCCTTAATCCGGTCAATTCCGGATTCTTTAATCCGGTAATTTATAGCCAAAGGGGTCTACTTGCGCATTGAAGAACACCCTTTGCCTTTCAAGCGATCGCATTTGCAAAATATTCCCCTAGAATGGCGTAAGCCATCTTGCTTTCGACTGGTAATAGCAGTTGACGAAATGGTCAACGAAAACGGGATCGCGCGCACGTGCGGGTCTACTGCGACTAGACCAGCACACCGGAAATGGAGACTAGCCGTTCAATCGGAAACCGATCCCTACGAGAGCGGATTGTTCCATTTTCGTTGCAGGTGGGGAAAGAGTTTGCAGTAACAACTACGGCGGCGAGGTCTAAGCCAATGAGAGTGCTTTTTACAAAGCTGGCGCGAAAAGCGGATTTAAGCCAATGAGAGTGCATTTTATAAATAACATCCTTAATCAAGTGTTTGTTTACTTGCTCCGAGTGCTGCAAAGTCTATAAGCAATACAGATCTTTAAGAGATCATGTAAAGGAAATCCATCTTGATAAGTTAGACGAATTGGCTCCATCGCTTCAGGAAAAAAGAATTTTCAAATACTTTTGTATGAGTGTGGCAAAAACTTTCACGACATGAAGAATTTGAACTTTCACAATCGTAGTGTGCACGGAGACAAACAAAATATGTCCTTCTTGCATTCTCCCATCTGCAAAGAAAGTGTGTTTAAGAGTGACATTAGTAGTCACTTTGAAATTAATCATGATCTGACATTTGACACTTTTCTGAAATGGAAAGATAAAGTAGAAAAAAAATTCTAAATGCAGTTTTGTGATAAACAGAGGATATTATATAAAACTTCAGAAATTACCAAGCAGTATTTTATATGTCACCGTTCTGGTGAATATATTTCAAAAGGGTCTGGTATTAGACATTTAAAACTAAAAGGTTCCAAAAAAAATTGGAGGGTTTTGTCCGGCAGAAATAAGAGTGACAGCTCTGTAAAAGAGAGCATTATTTTTGCTAAAAGACATGTCGGTCATCAGAATGAACTCAAACATATCACTTTGACTACTGATGAACTAAATTTGCTAGCAACTAAAATTGCTTCAAAAGTACCCTTTGACACAGTTCTGGATGAAATAAGAGACACTATTTCAGAAGATGGTCTTCAGCGCATTCATTTACTAACAAAAAAAGACATTTTTCAACATTACAAGCAGTTTTAATTTGAATGCTGAAGATATGCGTCATAAAAATGATACAACTAGTGTTGAGGCTGGAATGAATGAAATGAATTCTCATGATAATTCATATTATTTTACAAACCACAGCAGACTACTCTGACAGACTATCCACAAATAGAGAAAAGATGATTTTGTTTTAATTATCACGAATCTTGCTCAGAATAAATTATTAAGAAAGTATGCACTTGACTGTATATGTATTGATGGAACGCATGGAACTAATAGCTACGATTTTGAACTTGCAACTTTGCTCATTCTAGCTGATGTTCAACATGGATCTTTAGTCCCACGTTGCGTGCAGTGCATTTAACATCTGAACATTCACCTTTTGACTCCTGCTGTTCCAACAAGCTCAACATCTAACAATTCCATAGTAAAAATATTCAGCCCCAAGGAAGGTTATTTTCCACCAAAAAGAAACATAAACTTGTCGCAAGTCCTATTGTAAAACCAACACAACAAGAATCGTAGAATATTGCTCTGTCATTAATACTAAATAATAATATTGAATAACTGACTTTTTTTTGTTTTTGTTTTCATGTTTGCTGAAAGGTAACAAGTTAATTTTTTTAAAGATATTTACATCTTCAGTTTGAATTTTTATTATCAAATAATTGTTTATTAAAATTTATTATGATCATTTGAATTGGTATTAAATTAATTTGTTATTACAATTTATTATAATCATTTGAAATATTTTTGTGGTTTCGACTATAAAACAGCTTCACGTTTTGAATTTAATTTCGTGGTCTATCTCGTCTAAAAGATATTACACATTAGCAAATAGTTAATGTATTGTATACTAATGTAATGTATGCTATTACTAATTAAGTAAATTTGTGCATAAATAAGCTATAAAAGTTCAGGTTTTACCTGTGTAGAGCCATACGGGGCAATTCCTAGACACTTGTTTTACACACACAAAAACATCCTGAAAAATGATAGTCTCAAAAAATCATACTTTTTTATAAGATATAGCTATATTTAAACCAAAAAAAAAAATCTTCTTGATACTGTTGTATACTACAAATAGTCTGAACTTTTAACTCTGTTGCATATATTTTGTTCATTTTTCAATACATTGGTTACATAAGATTCCCCAATGTGCCCGGGGTAATTCTTAGTCACTGGGGGAGGGGGGGAATTTAAAGATTCGGAAGTTCCTCATATTCATTTCAGTCTAATCATTACTGGATCTTAGTTGTTAGGTCTGTACTAGTTGTTAATAATACAATTAATCTACTTTTTTTTCCAACATATTTTTTTTTTTTTTTTGAAGAATTACTCACTTATTCATGATAATAGAAGATGGCAATTATGGATTATGTACATGTGCATATAAAAACAAAATTAAAGGATTTAGCTATTTTCTACTAAATCAAAGTTATGTTTATTTTTACTTTAACCAGAGTTTTGTTTACTTTAAATCTGACCAGAACATCCAAGATAAAGCTTCTGCAAAAGAGGCAAGAAATTGCAGCTAAAGATTAAGCCACCTTAGAAATGGTTAATATATTTTATGGGCCAGTAATTTTAAAGGGAAGTAACACTCTTGTTGTGGACACTGGTGTCATTAATAATATTTACAAATATTATACGAAATACCGCTAAAAATATTAGAGTTGAAACTCTTTTACTTCAATTAAAAGTGTTCCGAGATGCGTTTTTCTTCATTATTAATTTTTTAGCAATTATTAAGAGAGGGAGAGTTATTATTGCAATATTTTTAGTCAAAGTGCACTAAACTAAGATAATATATCACATTAATTAACTTCTGACATTTATTTCTATAGAAACAAGGTGTGACCAATATTTACCCCGAAGCAGGGAATGAGTTAAATTAAGCAAAGTGCAAATTAATTATTGGTTAAATGAATATAACAATAGGTCACATGCCAAATTTAGTAATATTATCTACTAAACTTATGGATGTATTTAGATCTTGTTATTTTTTGACTAGGAATTAACCCCTTTGACCTTATATACTAATTATTAATCTATTTTCAAATTAATAATTATATGACATCAAGGCGGAAAATTTTGTTTCGACAAATTGAGGTTTTCTAGGTGTCAAAGCTCGATATATTGAGAGTATACTGTAATTTTTTAATTTATCATATATATCATTGTATAAAATAATATTTTTTTAATTTCACAATAACTAAAATTCCTAGAAAATTGTAAGGGACCGTCCATAAATGATGTCACACTTTTCCCCTATATATTTGACCCTGTTCCCCCACCCCTTTGTCACATGTTCCATGTTCCATAAGCATGATGTCACTCTTCTTGCTACCTCCTCCACTCCCCTTGTCAAAATTTCACACCTTGTGTCAATTCGGAAAGGCCGGATATTCGGGCAAAGGGCCAAATAGTGGCCGAATATTCGTTTCATCCCTAATAAAAACAAGGGTTATGCAATGCAGGTACGCTAGTTTTATTTATTTTCATATGTTGTTGTTTCTTATCCCCCTGATGTAAGAAAGCCTACACCAAATACAGAAGATCATGTCGCTGAATACTTATAATTAGCAGTGGTGCCCACCCTTTCACAGCGTTCATGTACCCCCCCCCCCCCCCCGTAAGGAACTACGGTGCCCCTCAAAATCGACAACCCAACAAATTCGCCAAAAAGTCGAACCCTACCAAAAAAATCGCAACGGGGCAATCTGCACCATAACCTTCACCCCCCCCCCCCTCCTGGTGAGTACCCCTGTGACTAGTCAAACTTTTACTTAGGGAAGGGAATCTTCATTCCAAAACGGGAGCCTCGACTCGACCCTAGGGACATGTTTGCGAATCCTCATAGACAGAGTCCGACAAAAATGCGAAAATCTTAGGAGCCAGCTATAATATTTCCATTTGTCGCAACCTGAAAAACTAGTCGCCAAGACATTTTTTTAGTCGACCTGGAGCCCGGGATTTGTCGGACCCTGCTCATAGACATATTGACCACAACACTTATGTTCTTGACTGTCCCCTCACTCAGTGGCGTAGCTAAGTGGAAGGCGGCCCGCCCTGAGTGCCGCCCGTTCAAGGGTGACACCCAGATACAACAAAAAAAAAACCCTTAGAAGCTCCATTGAACAAAGCAAATACTTCAAATTGAATAATTTTTTCTATCAATTTCTTTCTATTTTCAACTTTGAAAAGTTTCCTTCCCTAAATATATTCGAAGTGTTTTTTAACTGCTAAACACGCCATATTGCCGTCAAGAAATACCGTCTAAATATTCTGACGCCAATGATAAGAATGACATTCCCCCCTCCCCCTTTTTTTTCTGTTTCAAAGTAGTGATGATTTTTTTAAAATGTATTGTATCACAATGTGTAATTCACGCTTACATATTTTTTTTTGTTTTTGTTTTCAATTTTCCATGGGAAACATTCTTGCTATCTATGCCACTGCCCTCCCCCCTACACCCAAACCTTACCAAACGTGTCCCTGAAGCATATATGTCCTAAAGCATTCACAAATGTGGTTTTGCCTGGGAAATTCATTAACTTCATGTTATTTCTCTTACTGTAAATTATTGGGCGGTGGGAATGTCGCAAAGAATATTTTTTGGTGGCGTCAAGATGAAAGGGCACACCGGTGCCCTCCCAGTAGGCCAGTCAGCCCCTGCCGCTAATGCAACACATAGGAAGGAAATATAAAGAGCATTTGATTGTAACATTTTACATTTCTTTTAACTGAAAAATTATGTTTGAAAAGGCTATCAGCATAACCCAAATCCCTTTTATTAAAAAAATTTGTTTTTTACTTAAGAAGCTAGCAATGTCAAGATTTCAGCCATTTAAGAAAAAAGTTCACCCATCCCTTCAGAATAAAAATTTTTAATCTACTAATTTATATTCAACTTTTTAAAAAATTCACCCACATTTATTAAGCATCTGACAGTTTAAATGTCATTTCGACTAAAAGTGTTTACCATCTCCTCAAAAAAAAAAAAAAAAATATTATTTAACACTTCTCTATCGCAATACTAAGACCAAATGAATTAATAATATATTTTTATGCTGCTAAATTTTCTTTAAAGTATGATCTTTTTTATTTGTATTTATGGCACTCTACATAATCGATGTAAAATATTCTATTAGTTATAACTACCGTCCCTAACTGATTCAATGTAAACAAACAACGCTAAAAACTCTGCTGTCACACAACAGCAGAGCACATCATCTATGCACTCTACGCAGAAAACGACGCGCATGCGTGATTGACTTTAACGCTTCAGTCTCAACTCTTTCTCTTCCTCTTTCCCCACCTCCAACGAAAATGGAACAATCCACTCTCGTAGGGATCGGTTTCCGATTGAACGGCTAGTGAAATGGAGTCGATAGGGGAAAAGGCGAAAAATTGTTCCCTTTCGATGATAGCGCCGCCTATCGGTCTACTAGCCGCGTCGACTCGACGATACGAGCACATGGGCCCAGGTTAGTTGCCTCATTTTTGTCCGTTTTTCTTTTAATAATGACTTAGTGCATTAGATGTCATTGTGCAATAATATTATACCATCTGCTTTTAGTTTGTCATGTTTCTTATTATTCCGAAATTGTAAACAATAAAAAGTCAACTCAATCAAAGTACGATAATAATTTTAATTTTTAGCAGCGTAAACTTTTTTTCTCTTTGCGTTTTTTTTTGCTCTTTTGATCCCACGTGTTACAGTTTTTCGCCAATTGTACAGCAATCTTGCTGCATCTGCTTTTAGTGTTATTTCATTTTTAGTTTACAACATAGAAAAGATTGGTCAAAAATAAGAAAAAAATTTCCAGTATAAATATTTATTGATCGAAATTTTATGTGTCCAAGTTCGACTTGCAATTTTTAAAAATTGAATTCTCAAAATGCGAGTTCGCGCGATACCTCCGAGACTAGGTTCGCGCCTATCGGTTCGCGCCACAGGATTTAATAACATCTTAATAAAAATGCTAAAATTTCTTTATTTTCAAAGATTGATCAATGCATATTTTTTTTCAAAATACATCTTAACATTTTATATACGATAATTATTTTAATTTTTCCCCGTTTATCTTCGTTTTTTTAGCGCATTTTTTTTTGGCTTCTTTGATGTCACGTGTTAGACAGTTGACAGTTTTTCTGCTATTGTACAACAACCTCGTTGCATCTGCTTTCAGTTTAGATTATTTCTTGTACAACACAGAACATATTGTTAAAAAATATGAATCAATTTTTCAGTATAAATGTTTATTGGTCGAAATTTTATGTGTCCAAGTTAGACTTGCAATTTTCAAAAATTTAATTCTTTAAAAACGAGTTTGGGATACAGGGTGGAACAATACCTTAATAAAAATGCTTCAGTTTCATTAATTTCAAAAATTGTCAACGTATATAAAAAATATATATTTTTTTTCAAAATACATCTTAATTTTTATAAACGATCACTTGTTTTCAGAAGGTTATTTGTCAACAGAAAACTGCTGGTGCTCAAAATATTGGTTTATTTTGGTGACCTTACATTGTGCTCATGAAAATATAAAGAACATGTCAAGTATTTCAGTGTAATTTTCAACTCGGAAGAAAAAAAAATCTAATAAGATTAGTTTTTAAGACCCAGCAATTATTTGTAATGAAAAAAAAATCTCACGTCTATGTTTTTAAAGCAATATTCAGTACTTCTTGGTTATGATCAGGGGATATACTATACAAGGGATAATACTGCGAGCGAAATGTTTTAATACTTTATTTTTATTTCAAAAAAAGAGCTTAAAATAACTTTTTTAATGAAAAATATGCATGTAATCGTTCCCGCTTTTCTTTTAAAAATGGGGGGGGGGGGATCATGAAAAAAAAGCTGAGAGGAAGGGGTTGACAGTTTCGTTAAAAATACAAACCCACATTATTTCTTAGCCTGTATCATAACATCTGCATTCCTCTCCATGAAAAAAATAAGAAAATAAAGGCAGCGGCACTTGGCATTTGCAGTGCATGTGTTATAAAGAGAAAATGTTGAAGGAAAGGGAATTAGACCCGAGCAATCCAATAGCTGTTGAGTATTTTTTTTTTTGGCAAAGATAAGAAAAAAGAATTAAAAATCCTCTGATATAGCATTTTTTAATTTTTTTAACCTCCAAATAGTTTAATTACTTTACTAGAATCGCGAGTGATTCTTTCAGTTTAATTATTATGTAAACTTCCCCCAAACAGTTTTACGGTGCTTGAATAATACATTTATGCTTTTATAAACAAAAAATAAATAGTAAATGATTAAAAATGACATTTTTGACAAGCATTCTACACGTTTTAATGGTTTAAAGCGACTTTTTTTTCCATCATTGAAAAAATTCTTTTTGCATTCGAAAGATCTCGGCGAAGATATCTCATTTCCATATTTTACTTTTTGATTTGAACAATTTTTTGTTCAATTTTGAACAGTTCAAAAAATTTTAACATTAGCGCCTATGGGGTGAAAATAAAGCAAATTATGTAAACTCTGGGTACAAGATCCAAGTTCATGAACAAGCTCACTGGAAGAAGTTCTTAGCGTGCAGTGGCGTAGCTAAACCTGGATTTCAGGGTGGGTTTCTTCGGGGAAAGTTGGCTAATTTCATTATTTTCCAAGAAAAATTGGTTAAATTCTAGACGATCTTTACCATTTCAGAGGGGGGGGTATCCCCAAAACCACCCCCTTATCTACGCCAGTGTTGGCGTGAAATATTGATTTGAACAATTTTTGTTCATTTTTGAACAGTTCAAAAAAAAAATTTAACATACCGCCTACGGGGAAATTTAAATCCCATATAATTCCTGGTCTAACGGAACGATTTGCTTGGAACAAAAATTTTATCGGAAAGCTCTTATGACGTAGAACATGTACAAATAGAAAGTTCATCCAGAACTGACGAGCCTATTTTCCTATGAAATTTTTTGTTCGGGATTTTCAAGAATATTTTTGAATTAATGAATGATTAAATGAATAAGCAAAATAATGAATGAATAAATGAGTGAATAAATACATGAATGACTTAATAAATGAATGATTGAATGAATATCTATTAACCGTTGAAAAAGGTATATTTGAAGCAATTAAGAACTAAAGCTAAACTAGAAAGACAGAGAGAGAGATAGCTAGATTATAAATTTAAATTCGGTGTATACGGGAAAGTAGGCTTGTATAGTTCTAGACGGAACTTCTTGTTACATATATATTTATATGACTAGGAATGATAATATGATTTTTTTTTACTTTTATCATAGATTCTTGATACTACATATGGTAGGTGCAGTAGGTGCAGTTTTAGATCTTTGGTGAAGTTAGAGGAGCAGAATTTTGGGGCTTCAGTAACTTAAATTTTTGTAGCTGGTCTTACGACTATAATGTTAGGCTAGCTCTAGAGCGGGGCCCCCCCCCCCCCCCGGAATTTTTTCCTAATTTAACTTTTGAGAATGCAATATTTTGCTCTTTGGGGACGTTAGAGAAAGGAGTTTCTGTAGTTCTCACCCAAAGAAAATTTTTTAAACTCGAGTTTTTTAAAACGAAGTTTCAGTCTATCTTTGACATCGTTACTGGAGGTCAGGGGTTTCTACTCTCTGCCCACTCTTCCAAACAATGCAATTTCAGGATTCTTTGGTGATGTTAGAGGAAGCCGAAAGGAATTTGCTTACTCCCCCCCCCCCCCCCCCCGCAATTTTTTTCAAAATAAAGTCATATCTTTTAGGTTACTTTTGGTTTCGCTAGTGATATAGTGTTCGATCGCTTTTCCCCGAAAATGTTTCCAGTGTTTCTTTCTCTTCAGTTCCAATGTCTTCAGTGTTTCCAGGTATCTCTCCGAGGGGGCACTGCCCCCTCATAGCATGTCAACTGCCTCCCCCCCCCCCCCCCCCGGGAAAAAATTCAGACCACAATTTTTAAAAAAGAAAGAAAGAAAAGGGAGATTACGCTTTGAAGACTTTAGTTTCAAAAAAACTTTTGATGAAAAGACATCGAACACTACCACTAGCGTCACCAAAAGTAACCTGAAAGACAAGACTTTTTTTTTTAAATTTGCGGGGGAGAGTACCCAAACTCCTTTCTGATTCCTCTAACATCACCAAAGAATCCCGAAATTGCATTGTTAGGAAGATTTTAAAAAGTTTCCTGGGAAGAGCTCTCTTTTTTATCCCATAGATCCCTTGCTTTTTTTTTTCTTTTTCCATAGACCCCTTTGTATGAGTCATTCTAAAAGAAGTCGCAATTAGTGTTCTATTTCTATTAGAAAATTCCAAAACGGAATGAAACTGAGGGTAAAGTTTCACCCAAGCCGTTCTAAAACAGTCGGGTGAGAGCAAAATGTATAGAAATATCGTATGAAAACTACGGAATTTACCTTTAAAAACTTTTTTTTAAGGAGTCTTTGAATTATTTATCCTATCACGCAAAATGATTTAAATGCGTCAAAATTTTCTGGGGAGATCCTCCTAAGCTACGGCTTTACCGCTGATTTCAAAAGTGCAAGTACTTTCAAGCAGAAAGAAAATGGGTTCCTACTTGCACAATTTATGAAATATAATGTACAATTAGTTATTTATATAATAAGCATAAATTGATTAAAAGTACATTGGTAAAATTTGGTGATAACTTGTTTAAATGAGATCCAGTCTCTTAGATCTCTAGCTACACATGCACCACCAATTATTTCTGTCATTGACAAAGACCCCTTGTAATTCAGAGTAGACCCCTAAGAGGTCCATACGGACCACTTTGGGTACCACTGAATTAAACGAACAATCATCACAAGAATGTAAAAATATCTCCACTTTTAAATACTTCTTTTATTTCTACGCAAAATATGATGCATATTCGGATTGTCAAAAGAACGAGGCAGACAACCAATTTAACATGAAATCAAGGAAGGAAAGCAATAGGAGATGGCGGCATTATTTGTCATGACTGGGGGTGGCAATAAGGCACACCACCCCGTGGTGGCCAATGCTTTTAATTTTTTCGATTCTAAAATAAAAGGAGATTTATGAATTTTAATTTTCGTAGTAAAAGCAGTTTTAATTTTTAATCTGAAATTCGGGCAATTTCATGAAAATTACAAATTTACGACATTAGTATGTTTCTGAAAAGCTGTCATTTGTGAGCAATTTTCCCTTTCAACTCAGTACGTTTGTGCATGCCTTACAATAAAATTCTTATGAAACGTAAAGTATAAGTACTTTTGTTGCAATAAATGGAAATAGGAAATTGTAACCATTTAAACTTTCGTTTTTCATCAATTATATCATCCCGCCACGTATGGAATTGCCCATTCCCAAAATACTGAAATCTGGACAAACTCTTCCATCATGCTATACGAATTTCTGGGAGTCAGCTGTGCTCACTTTTTTTTTTTTTTTTAAAGTATCTGCCTTCTTTTAACACTAGATTTACCAGGTCATTTTCAACCATTTCTAAACTTTCATTTTACAGCAAGTTTCTACTGATTATAATAAAACTTTCAGTCACATTAACTTGTCCTACTTACCGTGTATTACGAAAAGCCAATACAATTGGAAGTTGCACTAATTAGTAAAAAATTATGCAAAATGCAAGCTTCGAAACATTCAAAATGTCTGTTGTGATAAATCTAGTGTTAAAAGTGCTTCCACTTGCAATATTTTAACTTTTAAAAAGAGTAAATGGTTGAACAAAAGTCGAACTTTATTGTCCCTGCCCTGTGAAATGTAGCAGATCACTGATCGCTTGGTGGACTCTCACGCTCGTATTTACTTTTATCACGTTCGTTAATAATACTTTTACTCGATAAAATAGTCTGTTTTTTGTGTGTGACGGGGACGAAAACTCTTCCCCATAGCATCGATTATTATGAGGCTTCATTAACATTATTATTATCATTTTCTATTAAATTGGAAATGACATTCTGTCTAGATAACGTTTTGAATGTCTCTTGACAAAATATTCGATTTATTATATGTTCCTCAAGATTATGCAAAAAGGTACTCCGTGGTTATATTATAATTTATCAAAAACGATCTTTTTCAAGTACTAAATATTAAAACAAGTTAATAAATTTTAGTGTGCGTACGCACCTTCGTGTCTATTTTTTACATAGTGGAAGAATTTTAGTTTAAGTTAGTCTTTTCCTTAAATTCCTAGTACAGTTCAGCATCATTTAGAGCTCAGGTGCCGCCATTTAGGGGGAAACCGAGCGTCAAAATTCTCAAGTGGTAATAGAATCCGCCGATAGTGGTGCTACTTGAAAGAATGGATGCCGATTTCCGGGGATGCACTAGACCTGCAAAGGTTAGTGACCATACGCAGCCCCATTAGAAAAAAAATAATTTCAGTTTAAGAAATAAATATTTTGTATTATTATAAAAAATAGGCCGTGACAAACATGACAAAAAATGGACACGTCTGTGTCAGCATGTTTTTATGTAACGCTTCAAATTTTTATTTATTAGACCTAAATTTTCCTGCCACTATTTGCAAAAAGGGCATGAAGATGTGTAAGCACACCAACATTTTTTTTAAAGTTATTTTAATAGTTTGTTCCTGAAATAAAACAAAAGGTATGTTTTGTCAAGTCCATATCTCGTCGAATTAACCTTTTATATGTATATATATATTTCTTTCCAATGGGGCTGCGTATGGTTACTAACCTTTGCATACCTAGTGCAATCCCCGGAAACCGGCATCCGTTCCTCAAGTGGTGATGGCATCCGCCGCACCATTATCGGCGGATGCCATCACCACTTGAGAATTTTGACGCTCAGCTTCCCACTAGATGATGGCACCTGAGCTCTAATGATGGGAAACTGCCCTATGAGTTTAATTTAGCGAGAGTATCCAAGCCGAACAGATATTCAAGGGATCTTGAACATACCGCATAATCATACGGCATGGGCGCTGACGATTTTCTGCATCTTGAAAATGCAGACTTGGGCCAGGTTTGATCCTGAGAACTTGGACGTACGAGGCCAGTGCCTCACCACTACGCCACCTTGCCGGAAACCTTTTAAAATTTGGCATACTATATGTTTCATACAGGGAACTAGATTACCGCAGGAGCGAAAGGGAGTGGACAGCCACTTCAGAGCTCTCAACCGTATTATTATCTATTTTTTTATCAAAAAAGAGTAAAACATTGAAATATAGATAGAAACGGTATTTTTCTCAGGGTCCCACCGAATGTCATATACGGGAGGGGGATTAAAAGTATAGGATTAAACTTATAAAATACTTGATTTGTTCACATTCACACAAATAAAAAGGTGAAAGTATCCTTTGTATTCTTCAGATTTTATAAAAAAAATCATTGGTTTCATCATGTGAGCCGTTTATTTTGAAAGTGAGGCAAATCTACTTGTTGTTATTTTAAGATATTTAAAAGTTAACATCTGAATAAATTAAAAAATATTGGCAAGTATTAATAGAAATTTTTTGTACTTTGTGGTAAGATAATGTAAATTTATAATCCAATAGTGTTTATAGTGCTGTATAAATAGAATAAATGTTTCATTACAACTAAATGAACTTGCCTCACTTTCAAAGTAATGAATTGCTGTAATCGTTAAATTAAGTAGATAACATTTCAGTTTTATCAGCCTTTTTTGAATAATCAAGACAAAATACTGTTCAAATTTATATGAGTATTTTAACCTTTTTTTTTAAAGTGGTGCGCGGACTTGCCATCACTTTCAAAATAAACATATATACAATGCTATTACGGGCTAAAACTTCCATATAGAAATATTAGGATTCTGATTTTTTTTTATTATAAATTGTTTAGATCAAAAGATCATAATAAGTTTTATCTATAACTACCATTATCTTTTTTTCCCTCAAAATGGACTTGCTCCACTTTTAAAATAAACGGCAATGAAAATGTTCAAAAGTTTTGAACTGTGTTTTTTAGATCAGTAAAAGCGAACGGTAGCGAAAAGTCGTGTGCTTCGCCTAGTGTGAATTCCCCCCTCTCGTACTTAAACGGGCATTGGCAAAAAATAATGTTTCTTGTGAAATTCTATTCCTAAAGGGAAATTAATACCTTAGCCAAGGGGTTCCTAACCATCTGGGGTGGCGGGGCACTTCTCATGGGGCCGCCATATAATTTCTAAGTTTGAGGGGTGCCGATATAATTTCCAAGTTTGAATCCAAAATTTTATCCCGCAGACAGAATGACTCTAATACTAAATACCATTTTGAATTATTTTGTGCTAAATTTTAGGCCATAAATTACAAAGAAATTGTCTAGTGATGTAACAATTTTCGTCATATCCGACCAGAATAAAATCCATCAAAAATATTTAAAAGAAAGAAATGTAAGAAAAATAGTCAAATAATACACACGAAAAATATTCAAATGATGCACAGAATTTGAATAAATTCAAATAATTTGCAGAAATTTTCAAATACGAACAGCGTCTATCTCATTATATGGCGACAACCAATTTTTGCTAAAATCTTTCCATTACTTCTTGAGAGCATTTACGCGTAACGAGAAAAGCGTTCAATTGAGTCATCCCTCTTGACGGAATTACCGCCAAAAACAAATCAGCACTTAAATTAGGATTCATGTGTGCACCAAATTTAGTTCCATTCCAAGCCTAATATTTTCAGTTAGAGTGTACACAAAAAAGGGAGTCAAATGCAATCTTTCAGTCTACTGTAAATTTGTTTATTTTATAAACAAATGTGTGTATTTTATAATTGGACATTACAAAATAAACACATTTACAGTGGGGTTGGATTCCGAAACAGTTTGGAATAATAGGTATTTTAATATTTGTGTCAAAATGCTTGAGTGCAAGTGTGTGTGTACATATTAGGTCGCGGGTTGCTTAGTTGTTACAAGTAGGGTGCAATGTGAAATAGGTTTGGGGACCATTGCCTTTGCCAACCGGTTTTTAACCCTTTTAAGACTGGGACTCCCATAAAAGTCGAAAATATTTGAAAAAAGCCTTGCGAGCCCCATGCTACAATATTTTATCCGTACATTATTGAGTGTGGGCAATGTTTGATTTGTATAGTTTAAGTTATTTTTAGTTAAGACTTTTTCGTCAGAGACCCCCTTATACCTGAACGCACTCTCAGATTAGAATAGTGCTCTCAGGTTCAGAAACGATGCCTGAACTATATTAATGAACATCAAGATCTGACTTATCAAAATGCAAATGCGCAACTTCTTCCCTTACAATCCTTCAAATTAGGTTCAAGGAAATACAGGCCTCACGTTTCTAGGAAATGTTCTATATTACTCGAAGTTGTATTGCAGGAACTGTCAAAAGAGAGAGTTTCTTCACGCTGCACAAGTTAATAGATTTTGATCAAATAGTGGTGATATTTCTTGACGTGGAACGACAAACAATAGTATGTACTTTTTTATGAAGTGGCTGATGATTAATGTTATAGTGGCCAACTAAAATACATAAAATGGCACACGTGATTGTAAAGTAACTGTGACCGCGGTCAACGAGCAGATTGCGTGATGCGCTTAAGTAAATAGGTCGAAAGGAAAAGTAAACCTTCGACTTGGAGAAGTAATGATTAACAAAAACTTCTTTAGCAAAAGGAAGTTGATGCAATAAACTGAGGAAACCTGTCACTGAAGATTAGGCTTTTTGTGTTGCTTCGATATACAATGACTTGTTGGATTAAAAGTAATTGTACAGACAAAATTTTGTAAGATTCTTGAAAGTGCCACAGACAGAGCCGCATTTTCGAATGTGCCATTCTGTGCTTGAGTACAGGGCGGCGCAATATAGGGGGCGGGAATTTCTTACCTTTTAAATTTATTTAAAAGATTTTTTTTAAAAAAAAGAGTAAGAATATTTAAAATGCATGTAAACCATTAACTGGAGATCCTTGACCTGCCTAAAATGAGCTTTATCAGCCGTAACAGTAACAGTCAGTAATACAGTACTATAAACTGATACAAATGTCAAGGTACCTATTTAGGCGGAAAAAGACGCTGAAGGCCAATGGTTTCAATTTCAATCATAGAATACAACTATAACTAGAAGGCGTTTTTGATTCAAAAATGTGCTTCGCTCCTGAGGACAACTTTAGAGTAGAATTCTTGAGGCCGATTTCTTCGTCGTTGATTTTCAATAGTCGGCTTATAGACGGAGCTCCTACGAATTCATTTTGGTTTCTGAAGTGACCGATCACATACCAAGGACCTTTTTCCTTCGACCAGTCGGCGATAAAAGAAAAGAGACACCAAAACACGTACCTCTCGTTCACGAGAAAGGGGATGGTCCGATTGAGATATTTTTAACTTTCTTCAAACAGCTTGGGCACACAGCTGAAAGCCCAACAGACACAATGTTGACGATTTGAAGAAGTATGCAGTTAGATGAATCTGGTTGTAGGGATTTGCTATGCATGTTAAGGTCGTTTTACAGGGTAATATAAGGCGGTGAGAAGCAAAGGGATGTAAGTAGACCAAAAAACGTTCCCGAGAAAAAAGCGTTCAAAATTTGGATCTTATGGGAACTTTAATGCTATTTTTATTTCTAAATTATGTTGAGGGGCAGCACCTGTTAAGGGCTACCACTAACATCTCTCGCCACAATATAGAAGAGTGCTTTCTCTATCATGTGCATAACTTATCTCCAAATTTTTAATTTTGTCACTTACACCCTTTGCTTCTAGGTGCCTCATATTAAGAAAAGCAACCGAATCAATCATTGATTCGGTCAAATGAGAAAATATGCCTGTTTCGATGTAACACCAGATCCTGGGATTAATCTGAGGCAATGAAAATGCTGCACCTCGCCTTTCAGGTGAAAAATATCTAAGGAATAGGTGCGTTGTAAGCTAAGTGCGTTGTTGCTAAGTAAGGGTATAGTTTCCCTTTCCGTTTAGGACAAAATTAAAAACTTCTCTCATCAAATTGCTACAAGAAGATATCTCAAAAATCTGTTCTAATGTTACTCCGGTTTATATGAAGAGAGGCTTGTTAGAGTGCACGAGAAGAGGGATGAACAAGTGTAAGTTTGTCTTGTCATTTTTTGAAGATGCCACTCAAAAATGTTTGAGCTGAAACAAAGCTGAAGGCTTACTTAAACAGCCGAATGAAATTGACATAATTTTTATATCTATCCTCTTGGCGTGCCAAATTCCTGAAGTCTAAAGAAAATAGGTAAAATGCAAGCAAAAGATATGGATAATTGAATGTCTTCGCCGCCAAAGAATTTTATGAATCATGGATTGGTCATCTTGAAGAACTTAAAAGTGTTATGAAAACAAATTTAAATCTATAAAAAAATGAATCCAAGCAAAAGAAATACCGTGCTCATACAAAAACGAAGACCTTCCACGCATCATATTAAATTATAATGTACTCAACTTGAACTGATTTGTCGGGAAAATCTGGGCTTGTGCTTTCTTATTTTTGATGATGTTGTGTGTGCGTGGAGGGGGAGGCAATCTTCTTAGAGCACAGACACACCTTGAACGTATTCCTTACGAAAAACTCGCAATTGTCTAATACAATGTATCCGAGAAGGCGTTTTATAAAAGAAGTCTTCTCTCTAATGACGTTTTCACATTATTCTTTTGAATTAATAATCCCTGGTTGTACGCACAAAGTCAGAAGAAACTTTCTATTTTTAAAAAGTTGCATTTTGTATAATTTTCAACATGAATAAGCAATGAAAGGAAAGAATGTTTTTATAATCAGGGGCGACTTTGCTATAAATTCGCCTCCTCATGCAATCTTCGATGAACCTTTTTGCCCCACCTCGTTTCTTTGAAAATGAGCTGAATTATATTTCATGCAAAATTAACTAAACATTAATAATATAAGTAGTTATCAAGATTCAAAAATCGAAGTTACTTTTCAGATTGTGTCCCTTAATAGACGAAAGTCATACTTGAACCCACTTTATGCTATCAAACGTAAAATATATTTTTTAAAACACAAAATTACGAAAATGCGTACATTATAGATGTATTATATAAAGAATAGAAGTTCATAGCGTAAGCCTAATTCATAAATTTAGTTTATACTGCATCACGTAATAGCAAAATATATCCAAAAGCATTAAAATTTATTTGTTATTATTTACTTTTGTGCCTTGGCAATATGTCCGTAAGTAAAACAACCTTTACTGTCCCAAGGTACATTTACCATAGTTTAAATGAAACCAAATTGGTTGTCTGTCTAAATGCACTATCATTACATTTTCACGTAACAACACCATTTTTAAAAACTTCTCTTCTATAACCAAATTAAATTCAGTTAAATAGAGTTTTAGAAACTTAATATAACAAGGTACAAACGTCCCAAGGTTCTCACTTTCCACGTTCCCCACTTCTTTTATGCTGTTTTATTCAACTCATTAACATGTAGATTTATTTTAAATTCTTGCAGGAAAAGTACTCTTTATTCTATCTATACACTCATCGGCATTTAATTCATCAAATCGTATTAAGTGTAACCTACATAGCTAATAATAGTGTTTTCCAAATATCAGGTTATGAGGTCACGCTTCGCTGTCGCTCTTTATCTAAAAACAGGGAATGTAACCGAAAATGTGCAAGTCGAAACGTGACCTTCGTTTGTAAAATGTAAAACTGCTTCAGAGAAAATATACTATATAGAAGGCGTTTAGTTTAAGGTATGAGAATTTCTTCGGATACCGAATGCACGCTTCTGACAAAAGGAAAATCTGAGCATAAAATTTTATGAACAGCTCTGTGGAAAGCGAACACTGACATAACCAAAGTGATCTACTGAAGATGTACTCATGATCTCCGTATCTCTTCCATATATATCTTCTCGATATCGTGAAAATTTTATAGACTTAAGTAGATATTCTATTTATGATTAAAAAAAGAAGAAAAGAAAAATGAATCTCTAACCCAAAACTTAAAATTTCAAATGTTATTTCCATTTTCTATCCGGGATCAAACCATTAAAAAAAAATTCCACAATATTGCCTTTCTATGTATAGACAATTATATTAATGAAAATAAACCTACATTATTAATTTAAAAAAGCGTAATTTACTTCAAAATTTTTTTAAAAATGTAAATTTTGGTTTTTTTTTTTTTTTTTCATTCATTAATTAACTATTCTGTTCAGCTTTAACTTTTGCCTACGAGCGTGAGGAGGGGTCGCGGCGCAGACTCCGTCATTGAAATTTTTAGGAGGGGGAGGGGGAGGGCTTGGCCGACGTTGGGTCGATTTGGGGAGGTTGTCGTTTCGTTTTTTAATGATCGTAGCTTTCTAAGGGGGTGCGCCATCAGTCTGGGGGAGGGGCACCTCTAACTTTTGCGTCCAAAATATCTGCATTTGTTTTTCACTTAATTGAAATTGAAATTCTAGAGTTAAAAAGGAAATAATCTTTGTTTTGCACAGTTTTGGTCGGGGGAGAAGGTTTTTTATTTAAAAAAAAAATAAGTGGTTTAGAAATATTTGCACTACAACTTAAATAAGATTAAAATTAGAGAAACTTTGTTTTAATATGAACAACAAACAGCAAACGTAACTTCACTTGATTTCCTTCGTCTTTTAGCTCCTTCCGTAGCACAGAAACTGAATCGTGATGCCCTAAGCAAACTCCGCCCCGTGTTCGGTCACGTGAACTTGGTTTCATTAAGCTCATTTTGAGTTACAATTTTTAAAAATTCAGGTCAATTTTTAAGAAACTAAGTTGGTTTTTGAGAGTTTTCAGTAGAAGACTTCTCAAAAAGAATCCACGTTCGTCGATTACCCGACATATGCAGGCTCCTAATATTGAACAGAAGAAAACCAGAAAAATTCTGATTGGACAAATCGGTAAAATTTACAGAACATCGTCATCTAGTGTCTAAAAGCGTAGAGTGAACATCTGGATTAAAGCCCGACACTTGTCTCCGAGGCAAATATTTGGACCCAAAAGTAGGCGAAGACATTAGCGGCTTGAATAGTTTTTGTCCTGCTTGGGGTAGATCCCCTATTTCGCTACTGTATTGTCCTTTCAAACTGATTTATCTATTCAGTTAACAACACTAAGTGTCCCGCAGTGGACCAGTCGGCAGAAGCTCGATTCCCACAGAACACCGAAAGTGAAGCAACATTGACTGCGGTCAGTGGTTTGGGAGGGTGACAAACTCTCGCGGCTGGTTGCTTTGGGGCGTGTACGCTAAAGGGAGCTGGTGCACGTTAAATCCGTCGTGGCTCCATTGTCCTAAAAATTGAAACGATACCTCTGGGGCTGCAAACCCTAGGTGACGGTCTCTCATCTGGGATCTGGTTCAAAAAATAAGAGACCTCTCAAAGGGGCCGAAGTCGGACTCCTGCCTATAAGGGTTCCATTAGACTCAGGAGCAGCGCACCCATTCTTCCTCGCTTCGCGCGAGGACTCGACAACAACATTAAGTTTCCACCATATTTTACAGCAACAACGATCATTTACAAAAATTTACATTTTCGGAGAGTTATGTAAGAAAAATGTTTTTCTTCAGAAACAAAAAAAAGTAGAGCGTGCAAAAATTAGGAGTTGAGAAGGTTGATATACAAAATGTGGCTGTGCATCAAGAAATAATACTAGGTTCTGATACTGATTGTGCACAATATTCAATTTTGAGTCGAAAACTCAGTTAAGATATTGTTGAGGGAAGAGAAACTGCTAGAGTAACTTTAAGTAAAAGGCATGGAGCGTGAATTATTTCATGGTTATTGGGTGCTTGCCTGAGCGGAAACATTCCAAGCGCTACAGACAAGCTGTTGACCCACAACAATCATTTCGCTCTTCAGTCCTCCCGCGTAAAAGAGAAATGTGCAATGCGATCGGAAACTGTTCGAAGGACGTCGGCCCAGCATTATGCAGGTTCAGGTTTACAGGTTTTGTTTTTGAACGGAAGTGCTTTGTTACAAATATTTTGGCTGCCCGGAAAAGCTTTTGTTACGTTTTAAAGCTACAAGCTGGTTTATAAATACTGCAAAAGAAAAATCCCTCAATACCGTAATTTCTTAATGCAGAGAAACCCCAATGGTGCATTTCACGTATCATATATTTATCGCTCCTTTCTTTGTCGCTCACAGCAAACTCTTAGTAGTATTGATTTAATCTTAAATTATACTCCTTTCTAGATTTTTTGCGCAGAATTTTTTACATTACGCAGTTGTCAGCCAGCAATATACAGTCAACCTCGATATAAGGTCACCCCGCATATAAGGTCACTTTTTCTAAAGTCCCAACTCATTGAATATCAAATGTGTATGAGTCGGCTATATGGTCACCCCGCTAATAAGATCCTTTTCGAGAAGTCCAGAGGGTCCAGGTGACTTTTCTAAAGTCAAGTTGGGACTTTAGAAAAGTGACCTCATGACTGTATCAGGAATCTGGAGCAGTGTAGCAACGAGATTTTGTTCGAAACTGTAGCGGAGCCAGATCAAAGAAATTTGTTTTGCTCTACTGCTCCGATTTTTTAAAAACTTATTTGATTCTTTATCATATAAAAATAGGAGATAAATAATATAATCTATTAAAATTAGGAACGAGGAGCAAGTATTTAGAAGTCGGAGCGGAGCAACTCCAAAACGTGGCTGCTCCAGATCCTTGCAGGTTCAGGAGATTTTTAGAATGGAAAATAAAAACAACGTAATGAAGGATTTAATTTTATTTAATATCCTCCCTTTTCTGCAGTGTCACATTATCTGTGTTAGCTGGTGCTACATCCAAGGGAAAACTCACTATGCAAATTCTAATCAATTTGTTCAACATCGAATTATCCTCTCATGCCGGTGAGAATCACATGAATGGATATCTCAAAAAATAAGGTTACCAAAGCGTTTAAAAAACAGGAAATGAAGAAAGAAGTTTAAAATGAGTAAATTGAATGAGGAATCTAAAACGAATGTCACAAATATAAAGCAAAAAATTCTCTAGTGAAAAGTATCAATTTGAAAAAAAAATCGCAAAAATTGAAGTAATAAAAACACAATCAAATACTGAGAACAAAGGGAAAAGAATGTTATGCAGAAAACGAAATAGAAACAAAACATTCGGAATCTTATTGATAAGTTTACTCGTGTTTGCAGTCAACACAAATGTGTAAGAAATAGCGCTATTATTCGCTTTTTCTTATCAGTGACTACTATTAAAAGTAAAATAAAATTTTAGAAAATTTGAATTCCTCCTTCATATGATTTATTCAGAAACAATCTCTACATTATCATTTTTCAAACTAATAATGTATGTGTGTGGTACACTCTTCGTTATAGAAACAACGTACATAGTAGGACAAATTTGCAAACTTCTGTGTTCCTTAAATGCTGCTTTGAAACCAGGAAAAAAATTAATTTAAAAACTGCCATAGTACACTCTCAGAAATAGAAAAAAATTTCGTCATTTATAACGATTCTTTCCTCATGCGATCACCTGACTTTTGACGACATGCGAACTCTCAGAAATTTGACGAAATGTTTCCTCGCTCAACGCTGACCCGATCTAAAGAAAATGGCGTTTTCGTTTTGAAAGATTTCTACGTAGCTGTTCTGACGAAGCTCTCGTTCAAGTGAAAAATTACATCAAATGTGGGCGAAAAAGAGCTATAAGGTTAGTATTTTAGAATTGTCAAAATCTGTGATTGTATACTTGTAATTTAATAACCACATATTATTGAATTAATATTTTTCAATGTTCTGTTAGGCTTAACTATGTTTGCCTTGGGAAATGTGGAATGTTATTAATAGTATTTTACTAGCAAGAATTAAAACAACAATAATAATTTTAAACTGCCTACTGCAATGCTGTGCTAATTTTTTAAACCTTTTTAAAAATAATGTATATTTTGCTGTCCAAGTTAACAACTTGTCGAACCTTCAATCAACTTATATACAGTCAAGCAGGGTAACTTTGCAGCACTTCATATTTTTTAGAATATTTGACTTGAAATGAAACTGAACACGTTCAGTGCTACTCTTCTGTCGATGTTTCAAAATCACTTTTCTTCTCTTTATTTCAGTCTGATTAAAAGGTGTTAAAACTTATCATTCTTTTAAGGTAAGTAACATTATACTAATTTACCAAGCATTTTATCTCCTAAATATTCTAATATATAGTGAATTTTTTAGTATATGTGATTCTCTATTCAGTAATATTTAGTAAAATGTCAAACAAGTAAGACATTGCAATTTTATTCCATTCTCTGGGTAACTTTGAGCCGGCGGAAAGTTAGCCTGAGATTTGTTGTTTACTGATCATAGATATATTCTACATAAAACTAAAATTTTATTTCTACTTTCTGTGCATGTAACAAAAGTTTGCAAATAACACCATTAGAATATATATAATATGTTTATCTAGTTTGATTATAAAAACAGATAATTAAATTGTAGAGAAGCATATACATAACTAGACATTCTATTAAATTTAAATAATAAGATTTGTGATACTCGGGTGTATACTGAGAATATGAAAAGTTGCTGTAAGCATGTAGCGTGCATATGAATGAATATTCGAGTGATATTCAAATGAAACGTATAGAATAGCATATAGCTCATATCAAAGTGCCTAATATTACTTTTGTTTTCTTATAATTTTTGCTTACAAATTACATACTATCATTAAATTCCTGATGAATATGTATGAATAAAGATTTTCGAGTGATATTTTTTAAGATGTGAGAATTGATTATTATGGTAATAATTTTTTCAAGGTATCATTTTGATGACCACCAATAATGATTTGTTGAACAGAAAGATAACAAAATTTTCTCCAAAAGATATTACTCCAGCAGGTAATAGAAAGGTTTTTATGAACTCCAACTCTCTGCTAAATGCAAAAGTACTCGGCTAAAAGTGTTAAATTTTAATGAAAATTTTTAAATAGTTGTTTTAATTAATATACGTGTGTGAATATGTTTACTTAAATAATTGAAAATTGCTTTCTTCAACTTTATTTTTCCCAAATAAATTTGTAATGGGGATTTTTGTCCGAAACATTGATGTTTTCCTTCTACTCTTTTTTTCATGTAACATTTCTTGCAATATCATAAATTACAAAAAACTTGTAATGTTGTGGACTAAAAGCGGCGAGTTTTTAAGTATTAAAAAAATTTATAGTTCAGTGTTGCATAACTATAATTCTTTTATTAAAATAGTGTGTTTCATATAATATTTTTCTGATGCAGTTCAAAGTTACCCTGAGTGTCATGGTAACTTTGACCCAGGTTAATAATTCATTGTAGATGGTGTTTGTAATTATTATTTCTTAATTTTTAAAGCTACAATATACTTTGGGAGTTTTCCTTAAATTTTATGCGAATAATAACAATAACATCATTAAAATATTAGTTTAACGAGTTGAGTAAAAATCGAGTAATTAAGGTGCAAAATTGACTGTAGCGCATTTGCATAATTTATCTTCATTGTTTTTGTAAAAAGTTTTATAAAGTAGGTGTTTCTTCTTTGAATCTATCTTCTACCTTAATAAAAAAAAATCTACTCCAAATTTTGAATATCCAAGGATTCCCCCCCCCCCCCAACTGTCTGGCCCCATTATTTGTCACTTGCTCAATTTTCTATTGCAATATATTAATTTTGAAATGTTTCTTTCCTCATGCAGGTTGGTTCGTGAATTTTTCGTACAGTGCTTAATTATCTAAAAATGGATATTGTCTCTTCAGAGCTAAAATAATGAGGATTTGATTCCCTAATTGAAAGATTTATGTGTCAGTTTCAGAAAATAATATAATCCAGTAACTGCGAGTGGAATTTGAAGTTAGATACTTCAGAGTGGATAAATTTCAAATTTTAACTATTGCATTTCATACTTTCATTTTCATAACATTTTATTTATATTTCTTAAGCATATTAATTAAGCATTGTTAATGATACCGGAAAGAGTACTACTATTGAATTTAGCACCATAACGATCTGCCCGTCATAAATAATATTTGTAGTTGAAATTCAATGTGTAATGTAATGTTGAAGCTTCATGTTTTCTAACGTTACCATATTTTGTGTTTACTTTTTGCTTTTACTTAGCTTTGCCATATTTTGTGATTTACTTTCTATTTCTTAACTTTACTATTTTTTATTACTATTATTTGAAATCAACAGATAACAATTATAAACTTGTGTTGGCTTTATATATCTCCCCCCTCCCAATGTGGATAGTATAAAGTATAAGAAAATTAAGACAAACCTACTTTTGTGTGATAGGTACGGATCGCATAAACGAAATAGCTCAAAAAACAAAAACTGTTCAGAAACTGGAAAAGTTTTTTTTTTTTTTTTTTTACAACATATTAAAAAAATTTAAGCATTGGAACTGGACAGCTTAAAAATTGCATAGTAAATGTCAAGAATTTGTGAAAGGGCGAGAAAATGATTTCCAAGCAAACTAAATAATAGAGTACAGACAAAAGCATTTCTACATTTGTTGCTGTTGGTGAGTTCTTGCATGAAGTGAGGAAGAGAGGGTGCACTGCTCCTGATTTATAGGGGCCCTTATTGGTAGGTGTCGGACCCTTTTTTTGAACCAGACGAGAGACTGTCACTTGGGGGTTGGCACCTCCAGAAGTGTCGGTTCACTTGAGTGTACACAGTCCCAGAGCAACCAGCTGTGAGAGGTGTCACCCTCCCAAACACTAACTTGGTCAATGTTACTTCACTTTTAGTGTTCTGCGTGAACAAAGCTATTATGACAAAGCTGGAACAAGCTGGTCCACTGCAGGACATTTTTACATTTAATTTTTCATTTTAAACATTTAATAACTTTAAAACGCACAAAATACAACTTTGCTCGTCATAGTTCAAAAAGTGTATCTTGTGGTGAACTGGTTCAAAATCGCGTTCCATTCTTGAAGATATCATTGTTGTTCTGTATGCTTGTGGAGTTTTACTTAACTTTATCTATGAATTTCTGAATGTTTTTAAATTAGTTTTTCTGAAAATTTTTGAAGATTTTTTTCATGATTTTAATCTTTATTCTTTTATAGGTAATGAAATAGATGAAGAAGCTACGGACTAGATGCTCTCCAATATGGGGTGACTAGGGGGTATGATAAAGTGGGACATTTTGTGACAAGGGCGGCAGGGGGTCAAATATATTGAAAAAAAAGTGTGTCATCAATGAATGTTTGCTTAAAAAGTCCTTATTTTTTTTGTTTTCTCAAAAGAGTATGAACCCTACAATAATACATTGCTTGAAAAATATGAAAGAATCATCACATTTTGAAAAAATATTAATTTCATTAGGAGTATTAATTTCCATTAGCAGCTGTAGCAGAGTTGCAAAACACTCGGGTTTTTTCAAATAGAAGTATCTATAATTACTAAACTTTTGTATAACTATCCTCTGCAAATTCTTTTAAATTGTAAGAAAATATAATTTGATTGCTGTCAATAATTTGAAATGTATGAAAAATACTTTTTAAATACAATCTTCTAATTTTTTAAAAATTAGAATTTATTATTTTTGCTGCCTAGTTTGATTAAATCCAACTTTTTAACAATCACCACTAAGTGACAGAATTAAAATATTATTATTTCTACCATATGTTATGCTTTAGTTTAATTTTGTATAATGTGAGGTATCACCTATAAAAAAAAACGTTTTATTTCATATTTAAATAGGGTGTGGGGGATATTTTTAGATTACAATTTTAATGCCACAAAATACAAGGAGTTGGGAAACTTCTCTTAAAACTTTAACATTATTCATTAGATTTTTCAGCCTACCATAATTACATTTTATAAAAATTTCTGATAATCTAAGTGTGATGATTAATCACATAGTCCAGTTCTGTTACTATGTTATGTAAATATTCTTGAATTTTTAAATTGTAATTAATATTGCATTTTGTAGCTACAATATATAACGAATTTCATGCATCAGGTGGTGTTGTAATATTGAGATTCAGTTCGATATAGGTGTGTGTATCCCTTTTTTTCTTTTCTTTTAAATGTGTCGGAATCTTTAAAAAAAATCAATTGTAAGTATCAACAATTGTTTCCCAAATTAGTATACTAATTGAATGCAACTATTGTCTGTGTAATTAGAATCGGCGTATCAAGGTCACACAACTCTACCTTTTTCCATTTCTGGTCGCCATGGTTTCCGTGCTAGAAACTTTTTCCCCACTTGGTTTGGCGAACATAAGTAAATTTGTTGCTTTAGTTATAAAAATAATAATAGGCGAATTAAAATCAGATTTATTTCTCAATGGCAGAAATATATTGCGTAAGAAAAAGTACTCTAATATTTTGAACCAATCTAAATCTTATTCTAATATTTTGATGTGCTTCAGAAAGCTATTGTATACCTAATTTATTGTATTTTATATTTTGTAAATGGTAAAATCTTAGCTAAACATTCCAGATTTAAAATTTATAAGAAATTTAATTGCATTTACTTAGTATCAAAAATAAATAAATGGAAAATAAATTCTTATTACTTCTTCCCAATTGTTCTAATATTTTGAATTGGAGTTGTAGTAATGCAATTGCCTTAACTGCAGTGCAAAAAAAAAAAAAAGGTCTGGCTCTGTTATCTTTCTCGCAGTTGCCAATGGTGACGAAGCAGGAAACGCGACCTTGATGCGCTTATTCTAATTACACGGACTATAACACATGTGAAAACAAAAGTCTTCATCTTTTCTTTTCTCCTTTTTTGTTAGAATTTAAATAATTAAATATTAAAGAAACAAATTTTTAAATTGATATTTTATTTCATACAGGATTTTGAGAACGAAAAATATTTCTTTTGCATAATTAATTTAGTAACGATAACATATTCAAAATAACCTGTTTTGATTATAATGTGTATAAATAATGTGTATTATAATGTGTTTTTGTAATCTATAAATCATGTCAAAATATGGGAAGAAAACATCATATATTATATCCTTGTTCTATGGTAAAAGTTTCAGATTTGTAATTTATTTTATAGGGTTGGCATGTTTTTGAATATCAGTTAAATTTTTGTATGTACAGTTATTTTTTTAAAGAGTCCTGTGACCCTGAAGAATTTACTTACCGTAAAATACCGAACAAGCGCTTGCCCCCCCCCCCCCCCCCGTTTTCCGCGAATTACCTTTAGGAGAAAATACTGATTATCCGCCCCCCAACTTCGATTGTGATTTAAATCATACAGTAGGAACAGAAAGTGGACCATTCTCAATAATGAGTACGATAATTGCTCAATTACGATCTAAGTTAATTCACTAAATTTTATTTCTAATTATTTCCGAAACATTAATTCCAACTTTCATGCTGTGTTTAAAAGAACGTACTTTCAAAAAGGCGCGAACCATCATCGTTAGGGTGCGCTTATAGTCGCCCAAGAATTTTCAGTTTTGCAAGTTAGTCAATATCCGATCTAAAATGAAGATGCCAGAAAAAAAGTAAAAAAATAATTCTTTGTGCACATTTAAGTAACTAAAAAATGAAGCATGCGTCAGACAAGGGGAATGAATGTTTTGCACCTGCTTCGGTCGCTTCAGCTGGTGTTATTTTTTCTTGCTATTGTTTATAATTATAATCTACTATTGCAGAGGAAAACATGTGAATCGAGGTTAAATGCAGAGCTGTGCATTCAGCGCGATCGAAATTTGGTTGCCACTTAACTTTTTTTTTTCTCTCTTTTTATTTTTGAAGGAGGTGGGGGATCCATCGGAACGAATTTTGCTAAACAAACAAGTAATAGATAAGTCTTTACTGTGGTACTGCTTTTAATGAATCATGGATAGGTGCGAAGTATAATTGGTACGTTTTTTTTCGCTTGTACCGTTTAATCGCCCTTCTCGTATTTTCGCAAAATTTAGGGGGGGTGGGGAGGGCGGTATTTTATGGTTATTCGGTATTTTACGGTAATCATGAACATGCTTTTCCCCTAATTTATGGTTTGAATTCCTTTCTTTTAATTTTCAAACGGGATTTTTGTGCTCTGTAGATGTTCCTATCAATTTAGATGCTCATACAAATAATTAACAGTTTTGCTGTAATGCTCCATATAAGCTAGAAAAATGTTTACCAACCTAATAAAAGTCAAATTTTATTATTATTGCTGGTGTTTTTTTCTTTTAAATGTGTTAAGGGGTTTGAAAACCCTTAAAAAGCAATTCTTCATGTGACAAATTCATACATACATATAACCTACTCAATGAAACTAAGTTTTAAAATTAATGGAATAATTTTCTGAATGAATTAGTAAACAGAACTTTAACAAATTGATAGTTCATTGATTGCAGGATTATGAGGGGAAAAAATATTTAAAAAAAAAATTAATTGCTTTTATCTGTCAACAAAATGCTTAATTTAGAAGGAATACTAACTTTTTAAATTGTTTTGAAAGTAGGAATGTTAAAATAAAATTGTGTAAGAAATTTCTGTTACAATTGATCTGAAATAAGAAATTTAAACGTATATAATATGGCATGCTTGTATGATAGAAATTTTTCTCCTTTAGAACATTTATTTAAAATGAATGATACATATTTCAGCAATTAATGCCGCAACTCAAAAAATCGAAAAATTTCAATGTCATTATTTGAAGCTCCAAATTACTAAAAATATCAAATTGCCCTCTTAAAAAATAAATTCAAGATAACGAAATTTAATTATAAGTATTTTAATACAACGAAATTTATCATGATAATTAACGAATCAAAATGACGAATTTTTTTTCAATTTTAACGAAATGTAAAGACTCGTTAATACGGAATCGAAATGACGAAAATTTAGTCATTTTCACGAAATGTATTTCATCAAATAGACCCGACGAAACAAACGACTAAAATTTCGTTGTTTTTGACGAAATGTGTTTCATCAAATAGATGACGAAACAAGTGACTAAAATTTCGTTGTTTTTGACGAAATGTGTTTCATCGATTAGATGACGAAACAAGTGACTAAAATTTCGTTGTTTTTGACGAAACGTATATGACGAAATATTTTTTTGTTTTTGACGAAATTCATTTCGTCAAATGTATAACGAAACAAATTACGTCACTTTGACGAAATGTTTAATCGGAGCATTTTTCACGAAGCCATTTCGTCAAATACGACGAAAGTTTCGTTAAATTTGAGCATGCGTTTCTGAGAGTGTACAACCATGTAAAAAATATTTAAGCATTGATCAGCAACTTTCGTTTTTCTCCTAAAGAATTCCGCTCCCCAACGATCTCCTCATTCATTCCTTCAACGTTTTTCTCTGAGATAATAGGCTAGAGTCGCACAGTATCGGTAACCTTCAGCTTTTGATTTGTAGCTGATTCTTAAAATGTCAGGTTATATCAGGTTATGAGGCAGTAATTTCTTACCTGAAAACCTTCGTTATATAAATGTGTGTAAATGATTCCGCCCCCCCCCCTTTTTCTGTTAACGTTTATTGCATAAAACATTATAAAAAAATGATTTCAAAGTGTGCAAAAGCCGTCATCTAGTATCGACTAGTAACTGTTTTGAAATATTTTGAAGTCTTACTGGATTATTGACGGCTTTACTTAAATAACGATGCAACATAAACACAATGAAACTCTGTACTGAAATTAAAGCCTATCAAACAGTAGTTCAATTCTTTTTTTTTTTTTTTTGCACAATATTCACAAACTCAACTCAAGTCTATTTGTTTTTTTTTTTTTTTTGGTAGAGGCAAACTCCTTTGCCCGCCTTTGCCCGAGAAACCACAGGAGAACAAGTTTAGGGATGCCTTTCTGCAGCTACGACTCATTTAACGCATAGTCCTCATTCAGCAACTGAACTCCTAACCCGAATTCTGTCACTACCACCAAAGATCAGGAACCTTCGAACTGTTGGGTTACAGAGAGCAACCACTGCCAATGAAGAGCTCATCTCTACATTTTTGAAAACCAAAGAAGTTCTGTCGGTAAAAATACATCTCCTTAAATGTGTATGCTTTTTGTCTACCAATAAATAAAACAAGATAGAGAGTATTTAAAATTGAAATAAGAAGATTTATATGCTTTGAATCTCAAATATAATTTAAATGGTTGTTAGCTCTGGGTGATGCTCAGCCGGATTGTGTACATAAAAGTTGACAACCTAAGAAAACCTGATTTTTTTTTTTTTCAAGCTAACTTCAGTAAACAAATATTAAAAAAGATGTACAAATCTGCAAATTCAGAATGCATTTCACCGCCAAGAAATCGCCCATGTGTAAGATCAGATTAATAATGCAAGCAGAACAGATTACTTGAGAAAACCGTAAACTGGTTCCGCGTCACTAGGAATTTGCGCAGCGAAACACCATTAAAAAGGTCAGAAATAGATGGAAGATTTCAAATTTCTCTTAGACCTTATCTACATCTGAAGCATATGATCAATTGAAGAAACTTGAGATTTGCTAGAACGCTATCAATGGCGATATTTTAGTGAAAAGTTCTTTTCATAAATAAGTTTATGTGCACTTTTTTAACTTTTTGCTTGGTGATAAAAAATTACTTATATTAGCCAATATGTTGACTTATTCTGGATACAATCGTTTAGTAAAAACTTCGAAACGGTATCATAATTGCATCAACTCCCTATTATACCAATTTGCCATAAAATTTGAACTTCATAGAGGAAATTTGCTGATGAAAAATAACGTAATTTTTGAGGAGGATTTTTAAAGATCGAATCTAGAATAAAATTGGCAATCAGTTTGCCCCTGTAAACTATTTCGTCAAGAAACTGCCATTATTTACAGATGATCATTGTTATCAAGTCGATGCACTTAGAGCAGTGCTATGCTATGATGCAGAGAGGTTGACCCATCACGCGTCATCATAGACATTAAAGAACTAGATACCACAACTGAGTGGAGTCGATAGCACACATATAAGGATCAGGTCGGGCTCACGTGATCTCTTATTCCTCGATCACTGGCAAAACAAAAAGGAAAGCACGATAGCTCCGTCTAGATTTTAAAGATCTTTGGGCGGCATTGTAAAGGGGTGTCAAGACAGCAGTCGTCCAAAACACCTGCTGGATTCAGAGCTCCAAACACACCGTAACAATTGGCTTTATAGTTATTTTTCTCTCGCATTTTAGCAGAATTTTTTGAAATTTATTCAAGCGTTATTTGCATATTTTCACCAAATATTTTTTGTTGTTTCTGCTAATAATTAGTCAATAATTATTTTAATATCAGTTAAAAAACTGGTTAAAAATTAGGCATAAAAATGTGTCCTAAGTTTTGAGTTTAAAAATTGTTTTATAAAAATTACTGCCGCTAAACTAATTACAAAGCTCAAATTTTGCGCTTTGAAGTTTAATGAATCATTCGCTAACCACCGACTCTGTTTTTAAAGAATTTAAAAAAAAAAAAACTGTTGTAAAAAAACAGAATTGTAAAGTTGAAATTTCTTGCAAAATTTTTACTCACCTCTTTAAGCATTCTTGAGAATAACTAGTAATATATATATATATATATATATATATATGGGATACGTGTTTCTTAAATCGATTTTATAAGGGAGTCATTTACGAGAATCATTTTAGCAGAATTTTATTCGCTAAAAATATTGTCGACCTTGCGCACGCACACAAAAAAGACAAATTCTCTCATTTTTTGAAATACAATTTAGTACATCTGATTTAATTTACTGGATGAGAACAGAAAAGAGCAGCACCAGTTTTATTTCTTTATTTTGTTTAGTTTTAAAGGAGTATTATAAAAAAATATATACTTTAAAAAAAGAGTAGCTTATGTAGTAACTTATGGCTGCATATAAGTTGAAAATATTTTATTTTGCTGTTATTGCCCTAGCCTCTAGGGGAACCACCAGGGGAGTAGGGTTACAAGTATCCCTCTCCCCCCCCCCCCCCATTAGGAAATGCTGGTCGCGCCATTTCGCATGACATGAAAAGAATCTTTATTTATTGTTTCACTTTGATAGAGAGTAAACTTATGAACGCTAGATGTAATCAGCCTAATAGGAGTTTTGTCCCCACCCCTCTTGGTTGACTGATTGCACATACGTCAATTGAGAATGAATAAAGGGTACAAATAAAGTATAAATGCAAGGAAATCGCATTACAATGCACCAAGAGACTATAACTTAAACGTTCAACTCTAAACAAGTTTCCAAAATATCGAAAGTTATGCCTGTGTCCAACATCAGTAATGCAAAACATATTTCTAAAATGTTCAATAATTAAAAATAAACAGCAAAACCTGTAAAGTTGACCACCTGTCTAAGTTGACCACTTTTGTCAGGAAGGGAATTAGCCCTTCACCCTCTACCTCACCCTCTATAAGTTGACTACGTGTGTAAGTTGACCACTAAAGTGCTGCACCGCAAGTGGTCAACTTACACAGGTTTCACTGTACCATTAAACGCTAAAAATTTTTCTCAAATAAAGAATATAGCTGCAATTAAACGAAAGAAACCCGCAATATTCTCCAACGAAAAGATTTTAAAATGACTTATTCCAAGAAACAAAATGATCGGCCGATTAAATTTAAAGCAAATTTCCCACGATATTCCTTAAACTTAAAAGGAAATGATTCATTGGAAATATTGGTTGAGGGTTTTCAAATTTTTTACCGGAAGGGAAGACATGACTCTCGGGAAATTTTCTAAAAGCTTTATGAGGAAATCAAAGGTGGTAAAGCCCAAAAGTGTTTATATTTCGGCCGCCTTGAGAGTCTTATTTCTTCCAGGGGATGGTATTTGTGTTGAGTTACTGTCGCAATACCACTGCGAAGGTAACCCAACTCAATTCAGCGCCCCTTTCACTAAACTCCCTACGAGGAAAAAACACACTCAAGGTCAGACGTCAAATTATTATGGCCGTACAATGGACGCGTTTAGGAGCTACAAGGAACCTTTTCTTCAATACGAAAAAGCTTGTGTTTTCGGAGGATAAGCAGCAGACCGAATGAAGGATGACAAATTCTAAACAAATTCGTTTACAAAAATCGGCCTTGAAAAAAAGAGATCCTTGTTACCCCGAAAGCGTGTGCAATATTTTTGTAATGTGCGATGTAACCATGTTCGTTTGCTCATTAATTGCTGGCACACAATAACTTTTACTTCGTAATAAGAAGTAAAAGTTTTTCATCTTTTAAGAAAGGCATTTGTAAAATATTTCAGCCCAATTCAGATCGTGAAGACTGAGAAGTGCATTATACTTAAGTGTTAACTATGTTCCACATTCACTAAAACTAGGGTCAATAGTGCATTAAGTATAATGAAAAAAATCTTATTAGAAGCACTGTTTGCAAAAAATAAATAAATAAATAAATAAGAAAATAAAGTTATACATATCTTGCTTATGATTTTATTTGAGGGACAACGTCCCCCCCCCCCCCCCACTTTCTTTATTTGAACACAAGCGTCCTCCCACTTTTTTAAACCTTAAAATTAGAGTTCCCTCATTTTTTGATCTCAAAAACTTATGTTCGAACCTGTGAGTGAGCCCTCTCCTTTTTTTCCAGGACTACACCTCTACTTAAATACAAATACAAAAGTGACGACCAGCAACAGGCTCAAGGCCCAGCTAGGTTGGTCCTAGTCCCCAATGAACATCAAGAGCTTTCTTAAAAGTTTTTACCCCACTGCAATTAACAGTCGCTTCCGGTAAACTATTCCAACTGCCTACAACCCTATTGAAGTAGTAGTTTTTCCTAATTTCAAGATTAGCCTGAGATTTGAAAAGTTTAAAACAATGACCTCTGGTTCTATTTTCAGCACATAGCTGTAGTCCATCAAGATGTCCCGTTTTAATGAATTTAAACAACTGAATCATGTCCCCTCTGACTGTCCTTTGCTCAAGACTATACATATTGAGTCTTTTAAGCCTAACCTCATAATCTAAGTCTGAAAGACCACTTACCAATCTTGTAGCCCTCCTTTGAATCCTTTCCAATAAGGTAATATCCTTTTTTAATTACGGAGACCAAAACTGAACAGCATACTCCAAATGAGGTCTTACCAAACTTCTGTATAATGGCAACACAACTTCCCTAGACCTGTTCGAAATAGCCTTATTGATAAACCCAAGCATCCTGTTAGCTTTGTTACTTACTATGCTACACTGCTGACTGGACTTGAAGACATGACAAATCAATACTCCTAGATCAACAACTGCTTCTGCTTCCCTAATGACAGAACCTTGTAAATAATAGGTCGCATGTTTATTCCCATGACCAAAATGAAGCACTTGACATTTCCCAATATTAAAAGACATACCCCACTTAATTGCCCACCTAGAAATTTGATTCAAATCCTCTTGAAACTGAATGACTTGTTCCTTCGTGTCCACAATTCCCATGATTTTGACATCATCAGCAAAAATATTGATGTTCTCAGAAATACTCTGAGTAATATCATTAATAAAAATAATAAATAATATTGGCCCTAGAACTGAACCTTGTGGAATCCCACTCAAAACATCAATCCACTGAGAATAATTGCCCTTCACTACTACTCTTTGTTTCCTCCCAGTCAGCCAATTTTTAACCCAAATTAAAGTTTTTCCACCAATACCAATATAAGCAAGTTTGCTAAGAAGAGCTTCATGCGGTACTTTATCAAACGCTTTCTGAAAGTCAATGTAAACAACATCTACGCACTTTTTATTATCTAATGCCATGGTAACCTTGTCATAGAAATGCAACAAATTAGTTGTACAGGACCTACCCTTTCTAAAACCATACTGAAAATCAGTCAACACTCCATTTGCCTCCAGGAAATTCACTATTTTGATTTTTATCAGAGTTTCAAAAATTTTACAAAGAATGGAAGTAAGACTCACAGGCCTATAATTTCCTGCCTTAGTTTTAGACCCTTTCTTGAAGAGCGGCGTTATGTTTACCATCTTCCAATCCACTGGCACAGCCCCCGAGTTATATGAAGATATGAAAATAGTCAAGACAACATCCACTAATTCCTCTGCACATTCTACTAAAATTTTTGGATAAACATTATCAGGTCCTGGAACCTTATTTGCTTTAATCTTTTTCAAATGAAACAACACATCATCCCTAGAAAATACAAAATCCTCAAGCTGTGTATTAGCTTGCGTCTCGCTTCTGTCAACTGTTGAGATACAGTTTCTGTTAAATACACTGGAAAAAAATTGTTTAGAATATCAGCAATATCTCCCTCATTTTGAATCAAGTTCCCGTTCTCATCCACTAGTGGGCCTACCTGAGTATTACGAGCTCTCCCTGAATTAGCATAAGCAAAAAAATTCTTAGGATTCCTTTCGATGTTATCTGCAAGCTTTTGCTCCAATTCCCTTTTCTTACTCCGTACCAAATACTTGAAAGTACGTCTAGCTTCGCAATACAAAATCCTGTCAGCATGGCACCCAGTCTCTTTAAGTCACCGAAAAGTGGCTTGCTTATAATTGAGAGCTTCTTTCCCCTCCCTAGAGAACCACATGGGCCAAATTTTCGTGAAATCCCCTTTCTTTCTAAAAGGACCATAATCCATCACTGTTTTCTCCAATTTCCCCTTAAACTCTTTCCACTGAAGATCAGCTTCACTATTCTCCAACCCAGAAGAAAAAACCTCTTTCAAACCCTGCCTAAGTGCAACATAATCAACATTCCTGAAGTTAGGTACAAATCTGAAATGCTCACCTTTATGAGCATCGAAGCTGGTCCAAAACCTAATAGTATTGTGATCACTATCTCCATTATGTTCCCCTATACTCAACCCCTGAACAGAACTTCCGACATCACAAAAAACTAAATCCAAAACGGCACCATGCCTAGTCCCCTGGGTAACAACTTGATCCAAAAAACAGTCCCCAATCACTTTCAGAAAATCTTCTTCCCTACCATTGCTAGTGTAAAAACTATTCCAGTCTATGCCCGGGAAATTGAAATCCCCCATCATGATGACCGAGCCCTTACCAGACATGCCCCTAATAACACTATACATCTCCTCGTCTTGATCCTGACTAACATTAGGCGGCCTGTAAACATTTCCCAAACGTAACTTCTTCCCCTTATTGCTCACCAACTCCACCCAGACCATTTCAATATCATTAGGCTTATTATTAATGACCAATTCATTGCAAATAAAAGTGTCCTTAATATAGAATAAAACCCCTCCACCTTTCTTACCCAGCCTGTCTTGCCTAAACAAATTGTATCCAGCAATGCTCACTAAATCCTTATCATCATCAGTAACCCATGTTTCCGTAATTCCAATAATATCCAACTCCTCACCTGCGATAACACTATTTAACTCGTCCATCTTATTCCTGATACTGCGAGCATTAGTATATAGAAACCTGAGCATGCTCATTTTGCTTGTCTTAAACATTTTATGATGCCTCAAATCACTACTATTAATGTTACTATTGCTTAATATTGTACCCTCATTTTTAAAACCTCCAGAACAGAAGTCAACACCATGACATTCTCCAATCCCCCCATCCAAAATTAGTTTTTTGATTCTGAAGCTCCTAAAATCATATCGCTAACCTTAACTACACTCCTAGAACTAAGATGCAGACCAACCCTCGCAGCCCAATCACGCTGACAAGAACTCCAAACATCAATGAACCTGATTGAATGCTTTATGCAAAGTTTCTTAAGAATCAGGTTCATGCTCCTAGCCCGCTGATTTAACCAGCCTCTATGCACCCCATACCTGGGAAGCAAACCAACCACCTGGACATCTGTCGAAATGTTAGCTGCTTTATCCAACAGGTTCTCCCAATCCTTAACAAACTCCTCGTTTGTGCTGTTACCGACGTCGTTAGTCCCCACCCACAGAGTAACTGAATCTCCCTTCTTAAACATTCCCTTTTTTTCCACAACCTTATTAACATCCTTCACCCTAGCCCCTGGTAAACAGCACCTAGCCACCTTGCGCCTAGTTCTCCCGACCACATTACCTATCCCGTGTACCATAGAATCCCCTATAATACCACCCTCTGTTTTTAGGTCTACAGTTCTACCTTTCCCCATACTAGATCCTTCTTCTGCAACCTCACTCTCCCCAACAAGCCCATCACAAGAAGTTCCCACCTCTTTTATAGAATTTTCACCCAAGTTATTTCTAACTAATTGGGCTTCCAATGCTACCCCTTGACACGTAACTCTAATAATTCAGCACATTTTGTGCAAATATATTCCTACTCTGTAGCTGTATTAGTGTTTCCCCCCAACTTACTAAACATCTCACACCTATCACAGCAAATCCACCAACTCCCATTACCATTTTTAATTTCCTTCATTAAACATATAACTCCCATAGCTGAATAAATCTAATGCAAACAATCAAAAAAGCAAAATAATACACAAATCAGCAAATTTAAGCTATTACTCTGATTAAAAACACAAATTACATAGAAAAATGCAAATAACTTGAATTTAAACACAAATAACACTACAGTAAACAACACAACCAGGCTGTTCCCCAAGACTTACAAAATGTACACAATCAACACATGGTTAGGCTTAACTGATAAAATTGAATTATACCCCAAAAAAGCAAATAGAATGAGTTTCAGTCTCACAAAATTAAAACATACTAATTACATAATAAATTGCAACAAATATACATTTAATTAAACAGAAAATATCCAAAAATACATAAAAGATACTTAATTTCAGTAGGAGCAGAAACACTGGCATGCAACACTTGGCCCCCTGGTGGCGGCAAAAAAAATGAATAAAAAAAATATTATAATGAATAAAAAAAAATTAAATGTGTGTACAACGTCGGAAAAACATTCTCGTTGCTCTACGAATTCAATTGTGGAGAGACGGACAGTTGGGTCTCCTTGGATTCATTCTAACGTTCTAATTCAGTGGCAAAAAGCTGCCGCTCAATTACCTATAGACTTTCAAATGAAATCAATATCATCCTCTTTTGTTTGAAACAAACATTAAAACGTAAATCAAACTATATGGTAGGAAATGTTGACAAGGAAGGCAAGATCAAAGTTCCTAAATATTTGATAAAGAAACCTCTTTATGATAACGAATCAACTAGACTTGAGAAAAATTGGATAAAGTCGTTTGAAAAACGGATTTTACTGCTACACGCAACTGTGCAATGGTTGACGAAAATGTTCAAGACGATTTTGATTCGGAATAGAACGGCAAGGAAGAAGATATCGTGAATCCTTGTCCTGCTGAAACGGTTATAATATCTGAATTTGTATACGGCGATGGCTTTGTATAGCTCCAAGTCGAGAAAAACAAAACGTTTCTTTGTCTTTTGAAGAACTAAGAGAAGAGATGTCGTTTTTGAAAATATAATGTGGAGAAATGCGAAAATTTACTTGGAAAAAAATGAATAAATGTTGCAGTGAAGAAAGAAAATGTGGTTTCAAAAATTCACAAAAACAAAAATCTAACTCCAATCTTTGTTTGCAAAATATTTAATTTGTCAGATATAAATTCAAATTTTTTTCCTTTTAGTTTTTATTCGTAATTTACTTAAAATACTCCAGAAAATTGGCCTTTAACTTTTCATTGTTTGTTTTCAATTGTATTTTCCTGCAAACTTGTGATTTTTTTTTTTCAATTCAAGCATGAATTGAGAAGTTACTATCATTGATTGCTTTTTTATTTGTTTGCACTCATATTTGCCTTCATACAATACTGCTTGAAAATAAAAAGTGTCAATGAGAGAAAGAAAACAAATTTCGTTGGAAATTATAAAACATAAAGAAAAAAGAGATAGTTGTTAAAACTTTAGAGTCTAAAGAAAAATAATGGGGGCAGGGGAAATTTAGGAAATATATTATATAATCCAACTATGAAAGAGAACCAAATCTCGAATGGGACACTCTTTTCATCTAATGAATCAAAGGTAATATATTGTAAATTCATATAAATTTCGCAAGCACACGTTATTTACCTCACTTTTCCTAACATAATTTCCTTTCAGCACAAACTGTTTCATAAAAAGAAATTCTTCAGCGATAGTGAATAGAAACACCGCAGCATTTCCTTCTTTTTATAAAATGTTCAAGCACCAGTGGGTTTGTGCTTTATAAATTTGAACAGAAATAGATACAATACACTTATCAATAAAGTTTTATAGACATTTCATCATGTAAGTGATTTCTCTTATTTTCAAAATATATGTGTGTAAGGATATACATTTTTTTTTAACTTTACCAATCCGCATCGCTAACACGATAGCACATGAAAAGAGAAATTTATATTTGAGCTCACAATGATTACAATACATAAGAATCGAGTCGAAATTCACAAAAAGGCAATGCGTAGACATTGGCACAAATAATTTCTTTTAACAATGGAATATAGGTAGTTTTTGGTTTCCTTCAGGATATGACAAACTATTGAAGGCCATGCAGTTTTATATAAAATTTATTAAATAATTACATGCTGATTTAATCTATGCACTGTCAGAAACGTATGCTCAAATCTCAAGAAACTTTCGTCGTATTTGACGAAATTGCTTCGTGAAAAATGCTCCGAGTAAACCTTTCGTCAAATTGGCGAAATTTGTGTAGTAACTTTTTTAAGTCACGTGATCGCGTGAGGAAAGAATCGTTGTAAATGACGAAATTTTCTTGACGATTGAAGAATCGTCAATAGTGAGAGCTCTATTTCTGAGAGTGTGGTTTCGCTGTCAACCTCATGAGATACCGAGTTCATTCTGTCGAACATAATATTGCGCAGGGGGTAAATTTCTCAATTATAATGGTAAATTTAGCCTCGTCCATTGCCATTTACCCAGAAATATTCCAGGTATTTTGCTTGTCTATTTGCCTATAGTATTAAGAGAAATACCCCACAAAGCTTTAAATTTTCTTTATACACATTGTGAGGACATCTTAATAGTAGTAACATGAATTACTTCAATTAAAGGTGTTGAATGAACAATTTGAGAGTTGTAAAGATTTGTGTTTTAAAATAGGTTAAGTAAGACTGCGTTTAACCAATATCTTGAAGTCAACCACAATGACATAACATTCCTTAGAATAGAAATATTTAATGTCCAGATCAAAATGAAACATGATGCATTTACATGTTCTCTTACCTTTCAAGTGAATATGGAAAAGAGGTTATGTTTCATTTTTATTTAGATAAATATTACTTATAAGGACTTCATGTCATTGTGCTGACTTCAGGATAATGGCTGAACAGAGGTGCTGCACTTTCCCTACAGCTGTTTGCATTAAACCAAATGTTGTCCAATCTAATAGATAATGCTAGAAAGCATGTTTTCCACAACTCTTTTCTGAAACATCATAATAAGTTAGAGCATTTTTTAGCCCTTTCAGGATGGTTAATATCGAATACGGCGAGAAGTGTAGGTTTTGGAATCAAGGGCCAGAGATCACCACAGGGGCGATTCACCTTCACATGGAGCACTGCTTCATAAAGCCAATATCACGTTAGTGCAACAGCAGAAGTCGACGATGTGAAGTCGCAAGTTTATATTTTAAATTGACTAAGCGTAAAATGAAAATCGAGTTTAAGACTGACACACCGACTTAAAATAAAAAAATACGCAGGAATGAAATGCAGAAAACAAATGCACATTATATTTTCAGTGATAAAATTATTGACTCGCACATTTAAAAATTGGAAAAGGCAAAGGAAGAAAGAAATCTTGCTTCCGTTTACTAAATCTTCTGAGAAGTAGGGACTGATGTACAAAAATGGGAGCCTAACAAATAGTAACTGATGGGGGTCCCTTACCGAACAAATATCGACAATTTTAATCAAATATAAATGTACCTGTTAGCAGCTTCTTCCTCCTTCAGTTTATTACTTGCTGATTTACAATTAAATACATAATGTACACTGTACACTGATGCACACTTCCATCTACAGTTTCACAAAAATACATTTAGTCCTTCATGGAGAATTAGTAAAAAAAGATTTTTGTGGTTTAAAAGCAAGTTTATGATTTGTTTCTTAACTAATAATTGCGACTATTTTAATTCAAACTTTTAAAAGAAAGGGATAGTATGTTATAAATGAATATAATAACTACATGTTTTTATATTCACTTTTGGTACATAGTTTAAGTTTGCCAGTGTTACGTCGAAACATTTAAGGAACATGTTGTTTAGGTCCAATTTATGTCTACATGGTTTTGATTCTTTTAAGAGTTGCATTACATTGTCTAAACTCTAGAGCAGTATTCTATAGCGTGTCCACTCCACACTGGCCCCATCACATAAGACTAATGTAGACAAAAAAAAAGACTTTTGGAAAAAAGTATTCTTAAACAACTGTATTGTCAAAAAATTTAACGTATCAACCAAATCAAAGGTAAAAGGTATAAAGTTTTGTAAATATTATACCTAATGAAAAAATGGTACTTTCGAAACAATTTTCAATAAATGTCCACACTAGTCCCTTTTACTCCAACCATCCAAACTGATACCTTTCCTGAGAACATTCAAAAACACATTTTTTTCATCTAGGCACAACTTCTATAAACATTTACTACAAAAACTCGTTTAATTCCTCTGAAAATGATTCCTCATATACACGTTTCCCTCCACCCTTTTACTGATCATGATTTTATCAGCATAATCAAGCTTAATATTTTTACAATCAAGTACATGTACTTCCCTAAAAGAAATCATCTAATCGATTGCAGTTTTTTCTTATACTCTCTATCTACAATAAAATTCACGCTAGAATCACAAGCAAAAAAAAAAAAAAAAAAAAACACACACAACAACGTCATTTTCAAAATCCTTAACAAATAAAAACCTCCCTTTTAGCATATCAAGAGCCTTTTTATATTGATGATTTTCCGAAATATTTACACACACATTATCTCTCTCTCTCTTTCTCACACACACAATCCACATACTCACATAAAACCATCCTTGGGAAATCATTGGGATCCAAAAAGAACATTTAAATTTGCACTTTAGTTCATACTTACTAGACAACAATCTTTATTTCATACCTGCATCATTCAACAACCACTTTCATTCCATCAACAGTTAGCAAAAAATGAAAATTATATATTTCAATAACATTCATTACTTGCTTCATACCACCATACTTACTACCAGTAAAAACCACTTGCTAGTCCACATAAAAAGACCAAAAGGAACTTTAAAATGAAACACTAAAAAAAATCCGAGTTTCCAACAGCCAAGTTTAACCAGTAATCAAAAAGTGTCTCGTAATGTCCTACTTTTTTAACATTCATTCTAAATATCCTACAATTTATGAATTTCCTTCTTTGATGAAAATCCACTGAACGTCTACATAATGATAAAGTTGCGAATCTACGAAAATTAAATTTTTTAGGAGAACCAAATAGTAACTTTAAAAATTTCTATTTAATTAAGTTTTTCTTTGAGGAATTCATTGTCTTAGTATGTAGGTCCAATTATTATAAACTATTGAAGATTAACTTACATTTTATACTTACTTTGTTTTAAGGGCCTAAGTGCAGTTTCGTTAGTTTACCATATCAGATTCACAACTTTACGATTTTGTCGACGATATCCTACAATGTCCTACAATTTGTAGGAATTTTAGGACAGATTTCCTTTCTCAATTCTCCTGAACATTGATAAGTTTACTTATTTGCTAGTAATCAAAAATGTATGGTACCTTTAAGGCCAGTTAAATTTCGAAAAAAGATAAAGAAAACAGAAAATACGTTCTTCCGAGTTTTAATAAATATTCGAATGCAAGCATTTGAGAATAAGCAGGAAATATGAGACATATGACATTCACAAATTACTCTTCTTACTTCTAGAATGTAAAAGAATATTCTTAAGAAAGGAAAGCGGAAAATATGATATAAAATGCAGGTTGTTTTTTTTTTTTTTTTTGATCAAGCAGTTATCTGAACTAAGTAGGGCAAACACAGTGTCAGGTGTCAGTCAAAGCGGTTTCGGAGATCTCTTAGACAAAATGCGTTAAGCATAAGTATTTGTCTACCAAAAGTAGGTGGAACAAATAGCAATGACACATTATCTTCTTTAGCCAGAAGGGAAAAAATGCTAATGACCAAACAATATTATGTTTTTGGTCCTTATATAGATTGTGAAATATTATCTTTCAAAAATCGTAATCCTTTCAAGAAGCATATTTCAGTATAAATAAGCTAGGAAAACTTGCAAAGTTTTAATGCATTGCTTTTTCCCAATTATTTTCAGTTGCTTTAATTTTTCTGCTCTATTTTTTGCTGCATACCTACCACAACTATTTTAAAAAATCATATGGTGATTCATTATCGTATCTCAAAAATAAGCAACAAGCAGAAAAATTAGTATAACTCAAAATCTGCATATGTACCTTTCAGTGAAATTGCGCAGTAAAATATTTGCATAACCACGCATAGATAGGGTTGTGTAATGTGATGGATACAAAACAGGTTCATTTCAGCAGTTGCTATTATGTCATGTTGCCGTTATGTCAGGAGTAATTTAAAGATTCGCTGCTTGCAGGAATGAATCGTCGTTGCATCTTCAGTAGAAGTGGTCACACACCCTACTGACAAATGCTTGCAACTAAACATTTTTAGCACAAGTTAGGGGGACATTGTTCTTTATACTGCTCATCTAAAAACTAATGTTTTTCCTCTGTTATTTTGCATAACATTGCCTCTTCTGTTCAACAATGTGAAAATTTTATTGCGTTCCAAAAAATTGTTTTTCATTTTATTAATATTTTTCGATTTGTTGCTTTTTTTTTGAGATAGAGTGCATGGTTCTTTAAAAAGGAAACAACAACTTGTAATGACTTTAAAACTTTATACCTCATTGCAGTATAAACAGTGTTCCTGACAATATGAAAACTCATTTCAAATATTTCTCAGGCGCAATAAATGAGAATAAAATTTATCTTGTCAATCTGGAAGCAAAACAATATACATGGCTTTTTTATTGAACACGTTAGATATCAATCATATCACAGGAACAAACTAATCGAATGTTTCGCTTATCAAGCGAATCCCGATTAGAAAGCTACAAACTACTTCCGCATCTTGAACTCTCGTCCAGAAGGTCGAAACCCTTTTGATTCAAGCCAATTATTGATCCTTTCCTTAGAAAACTAACAGATTCAACAATAGCATATGCTCCAGCAACAAGGTTGATAAACCTCTCCGTTGACAGTGACCTTAGAGTACTGCACCGGGTGATATTGTCCCTGTTCATTCCAGCGTGAAGTGGTAATTAAAGAGACCATCAATATTGTACAAGCGGCACGATCCCAAATACCGATTGCTCCTTTCTTTTCTGTTCTGATAAGGAGTTTCAAAGCACGGCATAACACGTGGATGAACTTAAAGATCCTAAAAGCTTATTCATAATTCTGGAGCTTGGTTTAGAAAAGAAGCGTGGACTACAGTGAAAGCATTCTGATATCTCCTTTCATTACATGTTCAAATACACTGTTTTGATCAGTCATTAAGATCTAGTTCGATTGTTTGAACAAGATAAGCAAATAAATTTTCTTTCAATTGTCTTAGAATCATGTAGTTACACTTCCGTATCTCGCTTTCAATAAAATGCAACTTTGAATGAAAATACCGGTTTTTTTTTTTTACATCACAAGATGAGTAGGTGTTTGTTTAAATAAGTATAAGTTTTTAGCTTTGAAAAACCTCAAGGCATTCCAAACGCAGTGGTGTTAAATTGTAAATATGTTTTAAGAAATAACTACTTTTAAAGTTTACTCAAGTAAATTATGATATTACAATAATGCAAATTTGACTACAAGTAAAACACATAAAAGATAAAATATAATTAAAACTTAAGCGCACAAGACAACTCAACCCGCCTTACTTTTAAACGTTTGTGTTAGACCAAGAATAATTTCATAGAACAGATGCTTAGAGTTTTAAGAAAGAAAACAATATAAGTTGTTCTCTGACAGTGACTGTTTACACGAGTGGCAATCAATTGAGGAAGCCTTTCAGAAAGCAAATTTCTGCGGCTGTACAGTTATTGCATTGTCAATGAAAAAGCGAAAAATAGTTACACATAAGCATCAGTAGTGTAGGCGAAGGGGCTTTCTTATTTTAACTCCCTCATCTTTCCCATTCCTTAACTCCAATGTCTTTTTTATTTCAATAAGTCTTCTTACTTCTGTGTTTGAACATTATTTTAAGATACTCGTAATTGTTTTAAATTTTTCCCGGTTTGAACATTATAAATTTTAAATTCAAGAGTTTTTAAGTCACATCATTTCTCGTAATGCAAATAAATACTACCAGCAGGTGCGTAGGAAAGAGGGAATCCTCGTGCTTTAAGGGGTATTTGTTTTGCTTTATTTAGAGGAAATTTGGCCTATTTTTATTTTCGTAAACTAGTTGTGAAATAAATTCTTATATACATATATATTATATTCTTGTAAAGCTATTTAATTGTAGTGAGGATATAATTTAGTGAATAAATGTTTCGAATTCAAGAAAAAATATTATGTGTTGTAAAGACGTGGACTACCCTTGAAGTAATTGACATAGTTAGCGCTATTTATTCCACATGAATTTGCAATAATATCCGCAAGCAACCCAACTTATTTAAGGTTATTTCAGCAACAACCCGGAAATATCAGGTATATGGGCACCCGTTGAGCGCCGAAACTAATTAGGCTGTCCTTTTAATTTGTTTGCAGAAGAGTTGATAGCTCCAACATTTATGATTTTCCAACCTCATACCCACATCATCATATGTCAAATGTGATTAGGGCTCACAAAAATCCCGCATACTGTGCTTGATTTCTTTTTCATATGATTCAGCCTTATTGCCTAAGAGTTAAAAAGTTGAGAACATCTTATACCAAAAGAATTGCTTTTAATTGTTTCTTTTATAAAATAGGTTACAAATCTACATACCTATTTCTTAATAGAAATATATAAGTTATATATATGTGTGTGTGTATAATTTTACCAACAGCAAAACAAATTGCGTTCCTAAATAAGTAATATTAAGAATATAACAAATTCGATAAGCATAACAGTAATATACCAAAAAGGATAGCATAAGCCTCCTTGTAATAAACAGATTTCTAAGATGTTTTCAAATGTATTATTCGTTTTGCTAAAGCCGCGCTAAGATCGCCAACGACTCTATTTGGCAAAGGAAGGTGATACGCTAAAATGGATACGTTGTTAATTTTAAGAGAGCATCTGTTGTTTCTTTCCAGATATTGATTTATTCCATTTCCGATTTAAGTTAGTTTTTTATAGCACAAATGAAACGGAAAAGAACGCCGCTGGTTTATTTCTTAACGATAATGTTTAAAACGTTCGCTTTAAACATTATCGTCTGGACAGATATGCAAATACTGTTGTTGATATGTCCAATACAGTGTTTTTTCTTGCACCGGCAGTGACGTCATACTTTGTTTTTCGTATTTTTCTCATAAACTATGGATCGTACAGGAATATGTACTCCCAACGAGGAATCTAGCTGTGCAGAGTTTATGCGGTCGTTTTGGGACACCCTGTATATATATATATATATATATTATATATACAGGGGCCGTGGGGAAAACGATCAAAGTCTACTTTTCACCAAATTGAGTTTTCTGCACATACAGGTAGCTTATTATAGGCAGAATGCATATGCGATATTATTTGGCTATGCAGACGACCCACCCATTGATGACGCTTCAGACGAGCAGAAATGATCAAAATCCAGAAGTTAAAACTTTAAAAACGTAATTCTAAGAATTTAGAGATTTGTAACTGTGAATATTTTCCCCCGCCGCCCTTCATATACATGGCTGACTGGCTGAACACTGGTGCACTTATCCTAGATAGTGAATCGTTAATGAAAAATATATTAATTTGCAATTTTTTCATTAAAACAGGAACAGCAAGATTAAAATCAAAAATTAATATTTCGTCGCTTGAAAAGAATAGTGACACAACTCAAAAAATACCGAAAATGAGATTTTTAATTGATAATACTTTTTAAAGAAAATGATCTTTTATATGGAGTAAAGAACCAAGTTGTAGATAGTAAGGTTGCCCTTAGATAGCATAAGTGTCTTTTCAGAATGAAAATAAAACACCATTTTTTATTTATTTATTTTATTTTATTTTTTTTTTTTTTTTTCTTATTTTTTTATTTTTTTGTTGAACAGAGGCGTAATTCGTGTTGTGTTTCGACTGCTGCGTGGGTAAGTACTGCCAATTTTATTGAAAATAGGCACAACTCCGATTAGGTCCTAAGTGATATAGTCCCTTATAGAGCAATAGAGACCCATTTTGTGTTGTGTCTGTATTGCTGTTAATGTAGGATTTTTTCATAAAATTTTATTATGGACAATAGAGACATTTTTGGAGTTGTGTCTTTATTGATTTTAATGTTACAATTTTTTAAATACCTTTTCAGGGTTATTACACTATTCCTCAAATTGTTGTTTCAGAAAAATTGATGTTTTTATTCGAAAGAGACACAACTCAAAGTCTCCTAAATTTGAATAAAATTTCTAGGAACCCCAAAACGCTAGCACAAAAACTGCATGAAATAAACAAAAAGAATAGTATTAATCATCTTTAAAGGGTATTACAATAATTAGGAATCGTTATGAATAAAACAACAATAAATTACATATCGCAAGAATTTAAAAACTGGTTTCCTGAAAAGGTTGCTTTTTTGAGTTGTGTCACTATTCTTTTCAAGCAACGATTTAAGCACCACACGTCTAAATTTATTTTTAAAGGCATATAATATTAGGAGAATGATATGATTAAATAGTAATCGTGCTTGTTCTTAAATAATGAATATTGGTTTGTTGATGTGCTAACGTTTGAGCCTGCTTTTTAAACGTGAGTGTAATTAAGTACATAAAATAATTACTGGTTGTAAATATGACATTCCTGCGCTAAACTATTAAGTAATTATTCTAATATTTTTTAGAAATTGCTTCGACAATCCCATCACTTCTACGCAAATTACAAGTAGTACTTCCGTTGCAAACTTTTAGGCAGCAACGTTTAAAAGTATCTATCCGTGAAAAATGCAAAACTTGTTACAATTAACGAAACAAAATCTTGTTTGGTGGAAAAGTAGTGTACATGCAAATTTTAGTAACAAGTCTTCACAAACTACGTGAGAGCGCTCGTTATAAATCAGCACAGTTGAGTCCCGAAAACTCGGCCCAATACATTTTTGGGAATCTGCAAGTGTGCACAGCAATACAAAAACTAAACATAAAATATTATAAGAATCTTTATCTACAAATTCAATTTAAAGTGTGCAACTTGAATAAAGAAACCATTGCCATGATTAATGGAGAATTTGCAAAATACTAATAAACTTACCTCTGAGAATGGATGAAATATGCCTCAATAGAAAGCAAAATTTGATATACCAGCTGAAAACAAGGTTAACATAACAGGAATTTATATCCTCAAAATATCGATTCGCTGAACAGAATATTTTTTCCCTTTTCAGTTACACCTTAAAGCTACCGTCGAAACGAAGACATCACTTTTTAACTAATACCGGCGCGCACAGCAAATCGTTTCAAAAGTGCAACCGAATAACAGAGATTGCTGAACTGTTGTCAAACTGCTATTCAAGAAAAGAAAAAAATCCATTACATTTCCGAACGAGCAATCTTGTTAAGCTTCATAATCAAAATCACTGTTACCCGAAGCTACGCTGTGTGGGAAGTGAAAACTTGTGGACCGTAACGGTGTCCGCAGAAAGTGCACAAGAATATAATTTTATGTAGACAAGTCAAGAAGAGAGTAAATAATCAAAGCCGGAGAAAACTACATTCCTACAGACTGTAACAATTTAGTTCATCTTGCCTATGGGAGTATCGTGGCGAATAGCTCACAGAATTTGTTTAACCCTTTATCTACTGACGGTACTTTTAAGTACCATTGCCTTTAAAATTCCATCCTGTAACCATTTTTCCGAATGTTCTGAAGTTACTTTGCAGGAATACCCTTTTAATTCCACTTTTTTCCGGATACATTTCAGCAAGAGTATTTTAGCGAGGTAAGAGGACAACTTTGAAGCCGATGCTGTGTTTTGAACTGCCCTTTTGTTCAGATTACTCCACTTTTCTGATTTTTTGCTCCGGAGAAATGGTAAAATTCAAGAATTAATTCTCTGATTTCTTTAATGTATTAATTAAGAATTCAGAAAACGATTTGACCATAAATTTTAAGTGAAAAGTGTATGTAATTGAATTCACAGTTGAATTTACTCTGTGGTACTTATTAGTTATAACAAAATAAATTTCTTTGGGCTGAGTTTTTTTATAAAAGTTATAAAAAGATGTGCAGTATTTAATGAAAAAGTTTCGTTGTGTAAAGTGCAGTACAGAAAATACTTCAGAGTATAAATGCAAATCATACTACATACAGCTTAACGGCTTAAATTGAATTGGTAAAAAAAAAAAGAATTACTTGAAGGGTACGAAAACGTTTTGAGAATAACTATAATCGAATAAACACGTGAGAGAAACTCCTTAAAACCTTCACTGAACTCTACCGATGCATAGAATCGAATAATAAAGATAAAACCAATACATTTAAATAAGGATTTAATTCAGAAGCTTTAAACAGCTCAAATATTAAATATTCCTTTTCCATTTGCATGTAGAAATGCAATGCAAACTATATAAATATAAAATTTATTTTACAAGCTGATAACATAATTCAGTAATTCAAATCAATTAGGCAATATATTTTTAGAAACTTCAGGATTGTGCGATTCGTCAAGAAATGCTGCAGATTTTCCACAATATAATACTATTTCTACTTCCCAACTTGTTACTATTCGTTCAACTTTATCGCTTGTAATTTCTTAAGCTTGATACTAAAATGTTCGAATTCAAATTTTTCGATGGAAACTAACTACGATTTGTATTCGTAACGAGAATCCACACTTATCCTGATAACGGGGAAAGAAGTTATTTCAAATGTAAGACACAATTAGTTCATCATAAGAAAAAAAATAGTAAGAAATACTTTTCAGAAAGCTTTAAACACAAAGAAAAAATATTTTTCTATTTTAAATGAACTATACACAAAACTAATAACAATGTAGATAAAACTTAAAAGATTAAAAATATCTTCATGATATAAATTCCCACCTAAGTACTAATCCTTTTAAAGTAAATATTGAGGGTGTGTAATTGCTTAAGTAATCGTTCAATTTCTCACCTTGAAGAGTATCTTTATTTTTATGAGCGCTTTGGAGAAGCATTTAGGAATATAACGAATATAATAAAATAGCTTTAACATGAAATGTCGAGTGTTTTCATAATGACAGCCTTTTATTAATATTTTTAATTGTCTTGCATTTACAAACTGTTTTCTTGAAACTATCTTTTTTGTAATTTACTTGTTACCAAAGCAAGGTTAACGGTATGCCGTTCATTGCCTTATTACGCTAAAGTCAGTGTTGTGGGACAGAGCTAAGAATTTCAAAAATATTTTTAATGAAATGAATTTTTAAGATATATAGGTTTAAAAAAATTGCTAAAAAAAAGTATTGAATATATATATTCACGATTTTTTTTGGTAAAATAAAAATTTAAAGCACGAAAGTTTATATTCATTCTTCCGTATGCATAACGCTTTAGTATTAATCACAAATCGTTTGGAACTTGGTTTTTCAACCTGTTCCGTTCAATCAGCTTGCACTAAAACAGAATTTCTAACATACATGTGGTATATGCCCAACAGCCATGCCACTATCACTCATAATTTCATGCATCTTCTGATCCCGCAATTCTTCGTGATTTTAGTTAGTACTTACACCGGTAAGAGGCCACAAAACCACTTGTAGCGCGGAACATTTGAACGAGAACATACCCTTTTAAGAAAAATATTTCAAAAGACAATCTATAAAAACTATCTTTATTCCAATAAAATTAAGAGCGCTTTTTTTTTTGCTTAAATAGAACGCGTAAAACATTTGTAAGCTGCATACTTCCATTTCTACAAATCGAAAATTGTTCTATGTCTAATGAAAGCGAAAAAATATTTGATTAAAAACGTCAGAGTGGAACAATCTTCCTTTTACTCCTTCCCAAAAGTAAACACCCATTTTTGCAACAGTATCCAGGAATTTTTAAGAATTTGCACTAATGACTGCTTGTTGACATCTCTAACCAATAGAAACAAGAACGCGCTAGAGAAACATACACTCTCAGACATAGAACGCTCATTTTTGACGATTCTTGAATCGTCAAGACAAATTTCGTCATTTATAACGATTCTTTCCTCATGCGATCACCTGACTTTTGACGACATGCAAACTCTCGGAAATTTGACGAAATGTTTCCTCGCTCAACGCTCGCACCTCGCTCAACACCAATCTAAAGAAAATGGCGTTTTCGGTTTGGAAGACTTCTACGCAGCTGCGCTGGCGAAGATACCGTTCAAGTGACAATTTACATCAGATGTGGGCGAAAAAGCTATAAGGCTAGTATTTTAGAATTGTCAAAATCTGTGATTGTATACTTGTAGTTTAATAACCACATATTATTGAATTAATATTTATCAATTTTCTGTTAGGCCTAACGACTATGTTTGCCGTAGGTTTACTATATGGACAAGTGGGGAAATGTGGAATCATTTAAATAGTATTTACTCATAAAAATTAAAACAACAATTTTTATTTAAAACTGCCCACTGCAATGTTGTGCTGATATTTTAAACCTTTTAAAAAATAATGCATATTTTGTTATTCAAATTACCATAAGGTTAAACTTGTCTAACCTTCAATCAACTTATATATACAGTTCAGCAGGGTAACTTTGCTGCACTTCATATTTTTTAGAATATTTGACTTGAAATGAAACTGTGAACACGCTCTCGGTGCTATTCTTCTGGCAATGTTTTAAAATCACTTTTCTTCTCCTTATTTTAGTAAAAAAACTATACACAGCTAATTGTATAATTCAATAGATCTAAAGTTACCGCTTGGAAGCTATTTTGAATGCTGATTAAAAGTTGTTAAAACTTATTCTTTTAAAGTAAGTAACGTTATACTATTTACCAAGCATTTTTTCTACTAAATATAGTGATTTTTTTAGTATCTGATTTTTAATTCAGTAATATTTAGTAAAATGTCAAAAAATTAAGACATTGCAATTTTATTCCATTCTAAGGGTAACTTTGAGCCGGCGGAAGTTAGCCTTAGATTTGTTGTTTACTGATTATAGATATATTCTACATATAAACTAAAATTTTATTTTTACTTTTTATGCATGTAACAAAAGTTTGCAAGTAACACCATTAGAATGTATATAATATATTTATCTTTTTTTTTTTTTTTTTTTTTTTTTTTTTTTTTTTTTTTTTTTTTTTTTTTTTTTTTTTTTTTTTTTTTTTTTTTTTTTTTTTTTTTTTTTTTTTTTTTTTTTTTTTTTTTTTTTTTTTTTTTTTTTTTTTTTTTTTTTTTTTTTTTTTTTTTTTTTTTTTTTTTTTTTTTTTTTTTTTTTTTTTTTTTTTTTTTTTTTTTTTTTTTTTTTTTTTTTTTTTTTTTTTTTTTTTTTTTTTTTTTTTTTTTTTTTTTTTTTTTTTTTTTTTTTTTTTTTTTTTTTTTTTTTTTTTTTTTTTTTTTTTTTTTTTTTTTTTTTTTTTTTTTTTTTTTTTTTTTTTTTTTTTTTTTTTTTTTTTTTTTTTTTTTTTTTTTTTTTTTTTTTTTTTTTTTTTTTTTTTTTTTTTTTTTTTTTTTTTTTTTTTTTTTTTTTTTTTTTTTTTTTTTTTTCTATAAATCATGTCAAAATATGGGAAGAAAACCTCTTATATATTATGTCCTTGTTCTATGGTAAAAGTTTCAGATTTGTAATTTGTTTTATGGGGTTGGCATGTTTTTGAATATCAGTTAAATTTTTGTTGTGCAGTTCTTTTTTTTTTTTTTTTTTTAAGCGTCCTGTGACCCTGAAGAATTTACTTACCGTAAAATACCAAACAAGTGCTCTCCCCACCCCCCATTTCCCGCGAATTACCTTTAGGACAAAATACAGTAAAACCCTGTTATACGCCTCTTAGTATACCGCGGTGACTATCATGTTCCCCGACGTTCAAATATCCTTTTGTTATTGCCATTTGAAGGTGATTCCTTATTTACCATTGTAAATAAAGCCAGCCCGAGCGCACAGATATCTAAGTCTAAGGAGCTCCCGTCCAGCCACGTACAGCCGCTATCAACCTTTGTATCCCAGATTCTTTAGCATTCCGAAAAAGTAAACATATTCTCCAGTGTATGCAGGCTTAAAGCATTGTTTCTTTGAAAAGTGCGCTCCTCCCCTTCCAAATCTAATTTTTTCTTAAGACCTGCTCCCCCTTCACAATCCCATGTTGATAACGTAAAGAGATTTCTTATCCCCTTTTTTCTCGGAACACAGTTTGTTTATAACCTATCGCTCGATAGACTGATTACACAGTTGAGATGTGTGCTTCTTGCACAGCAATTACAGTGAATAAAATGGCATCAAAGAAGAAAAGAAAATTATACTATAGAAGAAAAGTTAAGAGTAATTGATAAAGTTAAAATAATGCAACAAAAGAGAGTATTATTTCATGAACATGGTACCGTAGTATAGTTTCACTATTCTGCGGTTATGGTATAACGCGGGTGCCAAACATGTCCCCCGACACCCGCGTTTTAACGGGGTTTTACTGTACCGATTATCTCCCCCTCCCCCGCACTTGGGTTGTCATTGAAATTATAGAGAAGGAACAGAAGAAATAATTAGCAAAAATCGCAGAAACAAACCTTTTTTTTTTTTTACAAAAATGGTGGTCGCAAAAGTGGACCATTCTCGAATATGAGTACAAAAATTGCTCAATTGCGATCTTAAATTCATTAATTTTGTTTTCATTTTTTGAAAAACACTAATTCCAACTTTCATGCTGTGTTTAAGAGAACGCGCTTTCAAAACGGCGCGAACCATCATCGTTAGGGTGCATATAGTCGGGCTAGAATTTTCAGTTTTGCAAGTTAGCAAAGCAATATCCGATCTAAAATGAAGAAGACAGAAAAAGAAATTTAAAAAAATTATTTGCGCACATTCAACTAACTAAAAAATCAAGGATGCGTCAGGCAAGAGGAATGAATGTTTTGCACCTGCCTCAGTCGCTTCAGCTGATGTTATCTTTTCTTGTTATTGTTTAAAATTATGATCTTTTCATTTATTATTACAGAGGAAAACATGTGAAAGGAGGTTAAATGCAGAGCTGTGCATTCAGCGCGATAGAAATTCGTTTGCCACTTTGATTTTTCTTGTCTTTTTTTCTCTGTTTTTATTTTTGAGGAGGGGGGGGGGGGATCAATCGGAACGAATCTTGGCTAAACAAACAAGTAATGGATGAGTTTTACCTGTGGTACTGCGTTCAATGAATCATTAATGGGTGCGGCGTATAATCGGTACTTTTTTTTTTTTTGCTTATTCGGTGTTTTACGGTAATCATGAATATGCTTTTTCCCTAATTTATGGTTTGAATTCCCTTTTTTTTAATTTTCAAACGTGTTTTTTGTGCTGTATACATGTTCCTATCAATTTATATGCTTATACCATAATTTCAGTTTTGCTGTAATGCTTCATATGAGCTGGAAAAATGTTTACCAACATAATAAAAGTCAAATTTTATTATTATTGCTGGTGTCTTTTCTTTTAAATGTTATTATTAAAATTAATTGAACAATATTCTGAATGAATTAGTAAACAGAACTTAGACAAATTAAAAGTTCATTGATTGCAGGATTATCAGTGGAAAATAATACTTTTAAAAAAATTAATTGCTTTTATATGTCAACAAAATGCTTAATTTGAAATTAATGCTACCTTTTAAATTGTTTGGGAAGTAAGAATGTAAAATAAAATTGTGTGGGAAATTTTTGTTACAATTAACCTAAAATAAATAAATTTAATCGTATATAATATGGCATGCTTGTATAAGACCATAGAAAAGTTCTTGTGTACAAAGAATTAAAACTGCTGATAGTAAAATATTTTTCAATATGATTTTTTTTTGAAGTCACCTTTAGAACATTTATTTAAAATTAATGATACATATTTCAGCATTTAATGCAAAAACTCAAAAAATAGAAAATTTTCAGTGTAATTTTCTGAAGTCTCAAATTACTAGAAATATCAAATTGCCCTCTTAAAAAAATAAATTCAAGATTTTATTTAAGGTTCCATGACGTGCTCAAATAACGAAATTTACTTGAAAGTATGTTAATACAACGAAATTGATTATGATGATTAACGAATCAAAATGACGAAATTTTTTCATTTTCGATGAAATTGAAATAAAAAGTGACGAAATTTAAAGACGCGTTAATACGGAATCAAAATGACGAAAATTTAGTCATTTTGACGAAATGTATTTCAGCAAATAGACCAGTAGAAACAAGCGACTACAATTTCGTTGTTTTTGACGAAATATGTTTCATCAAATAGATGACGAAACAAGTGACTAAAATTTCGTTGTTTTTGACAAAACGTATATGACGAAATATTTTTTCGTTTTTGACGAAATTCATTTCGTCAAATGTATGACGAAACAAATTTCGTCACTTTGACGAAATGTTTAATCGGAGCATTTTTCACGAAGCCATTTCGTCAAATACGACGAAAGTTTCGTGAAATTTGAGCATGCGTTTCTGAGAGTGTAAGGATACTACAAAAGTAAACAAGTAACAAAAGAAAGAAAACTGTTTAGCTGCTACTCAGTAAATTGTTCTGACTCTCCTCATATTCTAACACCTATCTACCAAAAAGTATTTGGACACTTTGGATTTTAGACATTTTTTAAAAATTCTGAAGAAATATTAAACTTGCTGTTCTGTATATTGTACCATGGAAAGAACATACTTAAACTCACATTTAAGAAACAAAATTCAGGCTTAGGGGCAATTAGGGGGCGGTCAAAAAATTAAAGAACAAAAACAACACTTTTGAATATCTTGTATCAGAAAATGATCGAAATGTCCTGTAATTTTCGCAAAACATTTTTAATTATATACGCAATGCTTACTACTGCTTTTTTCAGAATAGCAGTAATATTCATGAAGATATGGGCATTTGTTTTAAATATTCGAAATTTTTCGCAAGTGTTTTGCTTATAACTCGCTAAGTTCTATCTCAAATTACATGAAACTTGCAGACAATTTGGCAAAATAAAAAGGAAGTATGGTACCAAAACGTGAGAAAAATATAATAAATAGTCGATGAGATTTGAGCAGTTTTATTAAAACAAATGTGATTGCGCATGCGCGAAAGATATTAGTTAATTTTTTTGATAATTTGGTAGTCAGATCTATGGAGCAACTTACATAAAAGTTTCAATTGAATATTGATATTTTTCAAAGAGATATACACCATACAGTGAGTCGTATTTAGCAAGCTCTCAAATTGGAGAAAAAAAGATAAGGGGTTTTCCACAAATTTTTATATTGCATGATAATTTTGGCAAAGTAAACAATAGCGTTCAAATGCAGACTCCATGAACACAAATAATGCAATTTAATTCAGTTTAACATCTGTCAATTTTCCAACTTATCATGCAATATAAAAATTTGTGGAAAACCCCTTATCTTTTTTTCTCCAATTTGAGAGCTTGCTAGATACGGCTCACTGTATGGTATATAAAATATCAATATTCAACTGAATTGAATACATAAGTTGCTCCATATATCTCACTACCAAATTATTAAAAAAAATTAATTAGTATCTTTCGCGCATGCGCAATCACATTTGTTTTAATAAAACTGCTCAAATCTCATCGACTATTTATTACATTTTTCCCACGTTTTTGATACCATACTTCCTTTTTATTTTGCCAAATTCTCTGCAAGTTTCATGTAATTTGAGATAGAACTTAGCTAGTTATAAGCAAAACACTTGCGAAAAATTTCGAATATTTAAAACAAATGCCCATATCTTCATGAATATTACTGCTATTCTGACGAAAGCAGTAGTAAGCACTTAGTAGAACTTTTACATAAACTAAACACCCACTTTTGATGTTCTTATTTGTAAGCGTTCCCCCACGCTTTTTTCCAAGACTACACCACTGGGGGGAGGGTCCCTTGACTACACTTAAAATATCATTGCAACATTCTGATTGGTTGCAGAAAAAAAAACAAGTAATGATTTTCAAAAAAAGTTTTTGCCTAAGTTCTAAGTTATCGATAACACTGAGCGGTACTGGAAAAGTTCGCTGAGCAAAAAGTTTTCCGAAATTTCTTTCTTTTCTGTTTTGGATAGATGCCCTTAAAGAGATCTTTCAGAATATTACATAATGATGTATCAGTCAAGGAAAATTCCGAAAAAGGGTAGAAAAGAAAATGGTGAAGTGATGGCTTAACCTGTCCAAAGCGCAGCCAACGAATTCATACTGTGAGTCAAAGTTTTTCTCTTTTTTCCTATAAACAATCAACAATGGGTGTCATGACTTCATATTGTTCGTTTTAAGACTTAAGTTCGCCGAAACAATGAAAAATGAATTTCGGAAGAAAGAAAACTTCGGAATAAAGTGGAAAAATTGAAACAAATCGATCTCGGAACTCAATGGGGCTGAAAATATGAGTTCAACTGAGCGGAAAAGTTCTCAAGCGGCAGTGACCGTGAAGACTTGGAGAAAGCTTCAAAAAATTCGGATCAAAATGTCGACGTGCTTCGATAAATGTATTGAGAAAAATTGCGGCCGACTTTCATTCCGCTTCTAAGGAACTATTCATAAATATAATTTGCGATATTATTATTATTATGCTAGTTATTTTATGTGTAATATCGAAATTCGTGCTGATTTGAGAAAGAAACAAGAAGTACCGTCTAGAACTAACTATTTAAGCCCGTATACTCCCAACTTCAAATTTATAATCTAGCTTCTCCCTTTTTCATTTAACTTTAGTTCTTAATTACTTCAAATATACCGTTTTCCACGATTAATACATATTCACTCTTTCATTAATTAATTTACTCATTCATTTAGTTACTATACACTTATTTAATTATATTTTCACTCATTTATTCATTCAGAAATATCCTTAAAAATCCCGATTAAAAAAATTTCATAAGAAAATAGGCTCGTTTAGTTCTATTTGAACTTCGTATCTGTACATGTTTTACGGCCTAACATCTTTCCGATACATTTTGTTCCAAGTGTCGGATAAACCAGGATTTATATACTATTGAAATATCCCTGTAGGCGCTAATGTTAATTTTTTTTTCTTTTTGAAACAAGTGAACAAAAGTGAACAAAAATTGTTCCAATCAAAAAGAAGAGCTTCTTCCAATAACCTTCTTCATAGGAACTCGGATGTTATGCCCAGAAGTTACATCATTTGCTTAATTTTTGCCCATAGGCGCTAATGTTAAGATTTTTTTAATTAATTGTTCAAAATTGAACGAAAAATTGTTCAAATCAAAATGTAAAATATGGAAATAAGATGTCCTCGCCGAGATCTTTCGAATGCAAAAAAAAAAAATTCTTTTGAATCGGACAATTGCATCAAAAGTTACTAGGAAGGGGGGGGGGGGAGACAGACACACAAATTCCCCCATCTCAAAACCCTGCTTTCAAATTTTTTATTTTTCAATCTTTATTTAATGACTTTACCTATTTTTGGCTTTTCTTTATTTTTAATGATATTTTTACGATACATTAAGCCTTCTTTCACACTTTATTTATTTATTTATTTATTACAAACTTCAATACAGATATGGACTGTTTATTGTTTATTCCAAAAAATAGGAGATGCTTATCATGAAATAAAATTGGGATTATTGTGGTAATTAGAAAGAGTATGGAAATTGTTAGCCTTCAGGAACAGAGTTAAATATCCTTGCATCACTCATGGCAGCATGAAATTTACAGCATGATGGAATTATATATAACTAGCCGATCTCCCGCAGAATATCTGCGGGCTATAGCCATTTTAAACTCGTAAAAAACAGTTTAAAATTCGAAAGGCTTAAGGGAAGATCGCTAGACATAAACATTAGAATGACCGCTCGATGTAAACAAACTAAGGTATTGCCACTCCAAAGAATCGGAGATTAAAAATTGAGTTATGAATGGAAAAACTTTTTAAGAAATAAAAATACATTTGTTAAAGCCCCCGTAAGCTACGATAATAAATACAAATATTAAGTTACTTTTCTATGCTAATCATTAAACAGGGCCGGCGCTAACACGAGTGGTGCCCTGAGGCAAAAAACTTTTTCCCGCCCCTACTATATATTATGAAGGGATAGAGATTAAAAATGATCGATACAAACTTTAATTATACATATTTTAACTTTCAAAAAGCTTAAGGAAAACAATTGCTGAACAGAATAGACTGAATAAGGGAAAATAAAAAAGCAATAAATTGCGTTTTGCTCGTCATAAATAGATAGGTTTGACTACCGCTAACTTTGAAATCCAACTGGGACGGCTATTGAGTTGGAGAGTTAACCAATTCTATTGTTCAATTACCGTATAGTTTAATTACTTAGAAAAATCATTGCTAGAACATTCGGAAGTTGTGGCATTATTAGCATAGAAAGCCCATCCACCACGACAACTGATAAAAAAGGTTGAGAAAAATCGGATTTTAACTGTCCAGAGACCAAAAACCGCAAAAAGCAACAGTAATATCGGTTTTTAATTTTTTTGAGATAATAACTATTGTTTTTTACTTATAAGAATTCATTCAATATTTATGACCAATGCGCCCGTAAGAACGACGCACCCACAGGCGGGCGCCTCACCGCCTGAGCCTAGCGCCGGCCCTGTCATTAAACAAATTTTTAAACATCGTTTTACCATAGTTTGCCTTTAGCATGATATCAGTATCGTATCGTAACACAAAATTTAATCGTAACTGGTCCACGTTAAGTGAAATATATATATGGATACATTAAAACAGTAGCAGAGAGCTTAAAAAAAAAGCCTCTTTTAGAAATTATTTTTGAGAAAGTGCGGAAAAGCTGTGATGTGGTGGCATAAGAAGCATACAAAATTTTAAATTAATCAATAAATATCATAAAACTTTTCCCAAAATTACATAAATTTAAACATTTCTGTGAATTTTCATGTTTTTAATTTCTTTTCACACAAGTGATAAAACGTTGCAAGAATATTTGAGAAAGATCCCTCCCATCATAAAATTAAAATTTCTCAAAAAAAAAAAAAAATCGTTTCCACTTTGAGCTTTCGAAATGGTATTTTGACCCCAACAACGTAAGGTTTCAAATTTGAGTGAATTGCATATTTTCGAGCTTTTTTTACGCTAACACGGAAAAACTGTTGAATCGCATGAGAAACATACTTGCAAAATTTTAAATAAATCAATAGATATCTTCCGATTCCATTTTGCTGTCATTTTTTTAAAATCAGCCAAAGTTTAGGGAAAAGATTATAGTTTAGTAACAAGTGATAAAATTTTGCTTTAGCATTTATTTTTGAAATATTTAAATATTTATTTTTAAAAAGTTGGATATTAAAAAAATATATTTATTATAAGTATTAAACAATAATTGTTAGGACACAATTATACAAAAATGCCAAAACATGCATAATCTACAATTTTCCACAAAATCTCGGATTTTCCGCATAACTTTTATTTTTCAGTTAAAACTCCTAATTTTCCAATAAATTTGTTACTACGGTATTTCTTTCTAAAAATTGGATTTCATCTTTAATTGTAAGAATACTTTCAGCTTCCTGGCCGTCCTGATTAACGCTTTGTCCTGAAATAGACGAGTATTTTTCACGTTTGTGGAAGAATTTTCTGTAACGTGTGTAATCTGTTCAAGAAAATAAAAACAAGCAAACCCAACTTTTTGTATTTCGATAAAAACCCCATGGAATTCTTGGTTTAAATCAGCACAGTATCATGCTGACGTTTACACAGAATTTGTCAATAAGGAAACAAAACTTATTCTTAACCCTCTGAGTGCTCAATTTTTTTAGCGAATTCGCTTCAAAACATGCATACATTTTTTTTAAATTACATATTTGAAATCTACATATGTTTTGGATTCAATTCACTAATGCATTTTTGCAACAAAGATTTTCTGGTTACAATTTTGGATCATAGGAACAGATATTCTGAAACGGTCAATTTTAGGCATGAAACTCTCAAACTTTATGCAACTAAAAGCCCCATGTCTGGAATAAAACCCCAAAAGTCTAAATACTTCAGAACTTGCATTACTGACGTTTAAACGATGAAACTGCGAGATAATATTTTAAATACACGCAAAAAGCTCATGCCACAGGATGAGCAATTTTCGCTTGCAAGGGGTGGAAATCTCGGGATAAGCAGTCAGCGGGTTAAATCTAGCTATTTATATAAATTATAGTAAGTAGAAACTTTTCTAAGTCTTTTAATTCATTGCATAACACGATCCAAATGAACACTATTCTTCTTTGAAACATGTGGTTTATTAATGCACATAAGGTGTTCGATCCGGTGTCTAGCACTTCAAATATTAGCTGTGAAGATGAACATGCAAGATAGAAATAATTTAGATTATAATCTTTACAGTAAAATCTAAATTATTTCTAACTGTTAATTTTAAACAAAACATGGAACATGCTGAAAATACAAATTTGACGTAGATTTTTTTTTTTTTTTTTTTTGAAAATTGTTTTTGTAGCTTTCAGTAGTTTCTAAGGTCCATCCTCCACTTTTCGCATAATTTTACTAAACTGGCGCATCTTTGCCATATATTTTTGAAAAATATTTCCTCATAATTTATTGGGCCTTATTCAAACAGACAGATTGTAGAAATAAGTACGTTTTAAGTTACAGAATTAAAGACGCAAATTGTAGTGAGTTAATTTATCTTTTTCAGAATATTATTGGGTTCCTTTATATCGTTATGCAATTTGTAGGTACCAAAGCTTCGTAAAACCGACAAGATGTCTTAATATGCATGTAAGTAAACAACAATGGAAAAAATATTAACCATATGCATCTCCATAATGATCTCTTTCTTCAAAAAGCAAGGGGAAAAAAAAGAAATAATATAGATCTGAAAATCTCCAGATTTTCACCTTTGTGGAATAGTACGACGATTATTGAAAGTGAGGGAAGATGTATTTAAATATTCATGGAGAAAGCGAATCACAATAAATTTGACGTTATATATTACGAAGGGGTCCCATAACAATAATTGAGTCGTTTGTTTCAGAAAGGGAACAAGTCCTATTTTTAAAAAAAACTTTATACCAGATATAGGAGACTTCATTGTGCTTAGATGGCAGGCCCTTTCCTAAATAAACGTGTTCTTACTTTCAAAACAATGAGGGAAATCGGGTTAGAAATGTGCCCTTTTCAAGCGTGACTACGAGACTGAATATTGTTTTATATAATAATATCAATTTCCAAAGAAAAAAAAGGATCTTGTGCCCTTTCAAAAATAAAAAAATCAATTTTGCAAGTGATCAAAAGTTCGCACCGTCTGCGCTCTCGGCATCAAATGTTTCCTATGGTGCATTTTAAACGTTTAATTATGTTTGAAATATTAGTCTAATAGCTACATTAAAAGCTGTAAATTAAAACTCTTTCTAGAACGAAGGAGGGGGGGGGGAGGGAGGAAAATTAATCAGTTTCAACCCACGAAGAAACAAAGCATCTGTGTTAAAATTTTAAACACTAGTTCACGTTTAATGAATCCGCTTGCAGTTGAAATAATCGATGAATATTTTTTCAAATTGTAAAATACTTTCATTTAAATTTTTTACGCATGGAAGTACTTATTTTAATGTGTAAATGATTTTAATTTTACGTAGTTTGATACTTGAAAGAAACATTTTAGAGTTTCATGCAGTTTTACTAATATTTTCCAAAAAAAAAAAAAAGTATTATAATTATTTTTATTATTTATTACTATTATTTCTTCTTTACTGACGATTTTTTTATTGCTATTTTCAGATCGAATTCATCTTTTATTGAAAAGAAAATAACTTTTCTCTTTTCTTCTAAAATGTTTTTATTGAATTAAAATATATATCACTTGTGAAATGGTTTTCAAATGGAAGTAAATAACTTTTTATGTAGCATAAGCAGTGGAAAAAACAGGGAAGAAAATCTGATTTTGAAGAATTGAATCTTGCGAACGATTCCAAAGGCATAATTCCGTTTCCTAGATTGATGACATTTTTACTGCTAGGGTCCTCGCGCTAGTAATAATAAGAATAACTTCGATTTAACAATTTCCTCAAATTAGCGATAAGTTTTAAAAGTTCCAGTTTGGATTTCATGAATGTTATATTTCCCCAATTTAATGATATCCTCGATTTAACCAAACCCTGACTATCGCACGGGCACCTAGGGCCCGTGCCCTGAGCAGGAGCTTTCTAAGGAGCAGGAAATTTTTCCATAATATCATTTAAATTTTTTAAAAAAATTGTAATATTAAATAATCTGTTTAATTAATAATAACTGTTGGTAATTTTTCATAATGACAGGTTACTCTTAATAATAACCAATTTCAGATTAACCATAGCACACACAAACATGCATACATATATGTATTACATGTATAAAGTAAGTGGTTTACGACCCAATCAAAGGGGGCAGGAAAAATTGAAAGTGCCCTGGGCATGAACTCGGGCCCTGCATTTAACAATCCACAGACAATCGTCAAATTGGGGTTTACATTGTTGTTTTTTAGTTAAGATTTCTCACATTTCATAAACAATTTATTATTAATAATATGTCAGAAACAATACAACATTGGTCATTTCAAATTTAGTTTCCTTTTTTATGATTCTACTAATTTGTAATGGTAGAAATGGTCAATTTATTTATGTTAAAAAAAAAGAAAAAACTGAAATCATTAACAATGTTCAATAAAATTATCCATTGAAATGTACTAATCAGAAATTTAACTCAATCGATCATAAAATAAAATTATACTCGCATCATATAATGAATATTAATAGTAGCAAATGTTAATGACTTACCTTTTTTTAAAAGATACAAGCTTCAAAAATATCCAGTAATATCAATTCATGAACAATTTTTCCAAAAGAAATACCACAATTTTTTGACTTTCAACACATGTCAAAACTAAACACTTGCTTCTGATAAAATGTACTACCGGCAGTGAGTTTAGAAGGATGACTGAAAAAACTCGCCTTCGCCTAAAACGAGCTAAGAGAGAAACGGCGCATGCGTTTGGAATAAGCCACTCGTTGAAGCGCAACCTTTTCCGCTCAAAAAACTCCGGTTTCGGATGCGCGTTTTTTGCTAGTTTCAATTCACAGCTGAACTTTTCTATTTACTATCTGCATGTTATTTTTATCCATCCATTCATTTGACTAATGGTTATATTAATTTGTAAAAGAGTCGCATTTTATTTTATTTTAATCTCTTATCTGATGCATGGTATTTCAGAAAACTGCATCAAAAATGAAATGAAAAAATAGAAAGAAAAAAAAACGTTTAGTAATTTTACAACCTATACCAATAAAAGTGTTATCAAGATTATTTTATACAAAAATCGACTCATCAGCGCTCATAAGCCAATGCGGTGAAGTCCAGAAAAATTAAAAAACAAAATCAGAATATTAATGTGGTTAAAAACCTTTAAGTTTTCGGTATATTAATTTGTCAGAAAAGAATATTGCATAATTTTCTGTTATATTTTAGTTACTAAGAAGAATATTATTCATTCCATTAAAATTTACAAAAATAAGAAAGTATCGAAAAATGGACTCAGCAACTGCATTGGCTTCTGCGTGGCTTATTCAATACTTTGACACAAATACAGAAAATTAATGAATCATCAAAAAAATTTAACTGTCTTCGTATAAACGTGCAATCATTAAAAAATATAAAGTAACTTTAAAGCACTAATAATACTTCTAGTACAGTAATCTCTCTCTCTCTCTCTCTCTTTTTTTTTTTTTGAACTCGCTTTAATAACATTGCAGGTAAGAGTTGAGTCACACAGGTAAAGAGTTAAATCTTGTACAATGAAGATTGCTCACCGACAGGGAAAAGTAATTTCCTCGTCTTCTTTCCGTGTGTCCATTTTTATTTTATTTTATTCATTTAATCATTTTATTTATTTATTTACTTACTTTGAATATTTCTTTGTATACTTCAATTCGTTTTCCCTGTACGGCTTAAATTATACAACTTTGACTTTAAGCATTTAGTTGAAATTGGATATAATTCAAGCTCTCTCTTTTTTTTAAATTTTTCAAATTTGTTTTAATTTAATGCAATTTTAATTTTTCAAATCTTTTAGTCATCAGAGATCAGAGTAATTCATTTTTTGTCTTTACCAATTTTAGGCTTCCAAATGCTGCATTGTTCCTCTTTCATCAGCGTAGGCAAGGGACTTCCCATATCACCAGAGGAAATAATCCAAGGCGTCAAATCGCAAGAACGAAGTAGTCAGTTAACAAGTCCATTTCGAGATAACATTTGACGAAAGAATAATTCATTCATTCAACATTCGGCGCATTATTGCCGACATTTAGCCAGAGATCTACTGCGCAAAGTGTGTGAACACTGGACCTCCAGCTTACGTCATGTACGCGCCAGCCGCGGTGGCCACATGTCCGACATCATATTCAAACATTAATGCCATAAAATTATCTTTCAAATAATGCAAATTACATGAACATTGAAGATATTTTTTTGTGCTTTATTTCTATTTCAAGTTCTCCGACTCTAAAAAATCACCCTTTATATAAATCTGCTATGTGTTGTTACCATGAAGTCATGCTAAATTTGAATTCCTAAAATTCTGAGTTGATTTGCGCCAAGTTCCATTTTCTGCCTACATTTTGTGTGTGTGTGTGTTCTATTAATTACAGAAGAATGCCTTTGTTTCTTGTATTTTCTTTTCTTGGTAATTCAGTTCAAAAAAAGTGATTTTTTAAGTGAATTAATCAAGAATAACGTACTCGATATTCTTCAATAAAATTTTGTTTCGTAATGTTAAAATGAACATTTTTTTTTTAAAATTTAAATACAAACCAGCATTTTTAAGTTTAGGTTCAGGTCAGCAAATAATCTTACCGTTTTAATCCAATTTCCGTGTTACTTGGTTCAGCCATTGTTTCATAATTAAACTAAGAATAACTCACTTCGTAATGTATAACTAAGGTGCCGTGAGAAAAATTCTTAATTTTTCCAAGGGGGACACGGCTTTGAAAAGTTTGGGAACCCCTAATTTAACCTTTCACTCCACACTTTTTAAAAAGACTGCAAAGGTACTTTACTAAGACAAGTACCTTTTTACTTCGCATAACTTAAAAAAAAAAAAAAAAAAAACGTAACTGCGAAGCAGCTTGTGATGTTAAATTAAACTTAGCTTTGCAGTATACCAAGGGGCGCAGTAAGGGGTTTCTAACAAGTTTATTTTTATAAAGTAAGTGTGTATAAGAATGGTTTTAAATCGCCTTTAATTAAATCTTTAACATACAAAGCAAGTTTATGCAGCAAGAATACCATACTTCACGATCAATGGTTTTACAAAGACTAACAGAAAATGGAAGCGACGGGAAAGAACATATTGTCACCTCAGAGATCACCTTTTCCACTTGCTCAGAATGCGACTGTTTTTCTCCGAGTGACGCCATCATGTACTGAGATTAAAATCCCCAGTTGTTCAGCAGCACTTTGTTACTTTTGAATGTAACTAAAGCCCTTTGGAAAGGAGTAGCAAAAATGTATTTTGCCCCTTTAACCTCAGAGCCCCCCCCCCCCTCCCCCGTGGCCACACGCCAGTCTTACAATACTAAAGCATGAAAAGCAAGTTTAGTTTTTAAGTTTAGTATTTTTTAATTTATTAGTTTTCAGGTATTCGTGTTTTTCTATTCTGAATTATTGGTTCGTTTATATATTTAGGAAATCAACGATTCAAAGTAATGAAAAAAAGAACAAATTGTGTCATTATCAGGCTACGTTATTTAATTGAAGAATGCAATTAATAGCATGACAGTGCAAGAATCTTTTGTGCTCCGAGTCAAATAATTAGAAAACAGTTGAAATGAAATTTTTAAGTGAATCTGAGAAAAGAATTGAAAGCTAGCGTTTTTATTTATCATATACGTTAAATTATTGGCGTTAAAATGTAGAAAAAAAACTGGTTTTACCTATGCCAGTACAATTGTAGGCAGAAGCAGGTCTAACAAGCTTGATCGGACCAGCGAAAAAAAGTCGAATAATACAATTTTTTTCTGGGGGGTGGGGGTACACAAAATCTATTTTTCAAAACTATTTCATTGACAGTATTCAAAACTCTTTTGAAATTTTTAACTTTGAATGACTTTCTTTCACATTTTCTTTGAGATTAAGTAGGACTCTGATACACCGACATGTACATCGTGTCTAAATCTAATATCCATAATTTCAGGTCCCAATCATCACAACATGAGGCCCTCACTCACTGTTGTATTTCTTTATTCTAATAGATAGCGCTATGTGTTATGCTCTCTCTCAGAATGTGAACAGTACTCAGATCGATTCTAGATGTAATTCGAGTGCCGCCATTAAGTTTCTCTGTCATGTGTTCTGATGTGTAAATAAATATATTTTCAGTGTACAACGATGTTCTCTGTAAGCCCTAACAGTATCATCAACCTCAGCGATTCAACACTCACACAAATCCATCCGATTGGAAATAAAAAGAAATTAAAGATTACTGTCCGATTTTCTTAGCATAACAGAGACCCCTTGATTTCATCGAAAAATGGATGAAAGGTTAAAGTGAGATGAGGTAATCTTTACTTTCCATAAAGAAAAATATATCAGTTACTTTTTTTCCCCTTTTCTTTTTGTACTAAAGATTCAAATCAAAAATGGAATAAATCAACATCGAGAAGAAAACAACAGATGTCTACCTAATATATAACTTCAGAAAATGTTCTTTTCAGCATATCACCCCTTTGCCGAATAGAATCTTTCTTGATGGCAGGGTTGTCACAGAAGAAATGGAACACAAATAGTTGCTTTAAGTAGCAATAAAAGCATGAAAATAGTAGCGTAAATAGTAGCCATGGCTCAATGACAAACAAGCCTTAATTAACTTGTTCAGTGATGAGTGCTTACTTATTACATTCGGATCTTATATTCATACATAAAGAGTTGCTATGAATTCAGTGTAATTTATAAAAACCAATTGCATTTTTATAAGAAATAAACACGTTTCCGAGCATTAACTTTTTAAACTGAAATAACTATTTCATATCTACCAAAGATTTTTTAATCTTTGGTAGATATATATCAATGAATAAGGAGTGAAGTGAAAAAAAAGATTGCAGAAGAGCAAGATTATTAGTGCAACCTAAACATACTTGAGATTTAAGCACACAATAGCTGATCTTTTATTTACATACATCTATAATATTGAGCTACTTGATTAATGAAATTCTAAGACCAAGAAGAGGCATTATCAAAAACATTGGGTTTACTTTTTTTTTCAAATATAACAATTGTTTTATAATATTGTAAAAATCACCCAATAGACAATTGCTAAAGATAATCAAAAATTTAAAAATCTCAATTTTAAATTACATGGCAAAGAAAAAAAAACATTTTTTTAAACCTGTATATTATTAACGAGGCTGAAATATTTAATTCTTGTAATTAACTTGTATGATCACTAAAACTTACAAGAATTTTGTCAAAAATTATTTTATTTTCGGTCGAATTTTTCAAGCATGCGTGTCAAAATGACGTCCGTGCAAGTTCGTACTACAGAAGTTGAAACGAAACAAACATTAAAAATTATGGTAAGTTTAAAGCTATTGAGCTCCAAGAGGTAGAATCTGATAGCCAATGAGCACTAGGAAGTTTTTCCGAAGCCGATGCAATCGTATTTCGAAATGCATAAAAAATCAGGACCGAGCCTTGAAAGAGCAAAGAACAAACAAAATGCGCAAATTGTGCTCGTAGTTTGTAAAAGTTGGCAGGCTAGGCTACTTTCAAAACTTTTCATTGAAAAGAAAGAAGGGATTTTCGTGGAAACGAAATTCTTACTTTCCAAAAATACCGAAAAATCACGTGTTTGTCTATGTGATGATTGGGTGTTTCGGACATATCGTTGCAATCCTTAGCCGTGCAACATCGTGGATATTGTGATTAGGAACCCGTGCCATTGGTTGCCAGGGTTCGAAAGAAAAGGAGAGGGTGACCGAAAAATAAGGAGAAATAGCGCATAACGCGATATTGAAACGTATATCGCGCGCACACAGCGCAGTTTCCGTGTTGACTACGAAATCACACCTGAAAAAAAGCAAACTAACCCCTTTCATTGATAGCAGTGTCAGCTCCATTGGCAGGTGCTTCAAGGTCAATATGAAGTGTAGGCAGTCGCTTGAGCCAAGATGGAAGTTTGAAAAATTACGGCACGATTTTGCGTGAGATAAAAGAAAATATTTTTTGGTACATTTGAATAAAAGAATTTCCAGAGAGGCAAAAAAAAAAAAAAAAAAAGTCGCGTCTTAGTAAAATTAGTTGCTTTTTCGCCCGATTGCGACGAAAACAGTTGCCATAGTCGCCTGATGCTGAAAATAGTTGCTTTTTAGACGCCTGTGGCAACCTTGTAGAGTATTCAAGGCATTCGGAAGCAAACAGTACAAAATTGAATTTTGAAATGTTACGTATGTATTTGGGATCTGCTAATGTAAAACAGAGTAGTAAAACAGCACGGCATTTACCTAATGTAGCTATGGTTTATAAAGTAAAAATAGATGTTTTGGTAAATGACAGGGTTGACAAGTTTTTGACAACTGCAAAAATCAAGAGTGGTCAGGTTTTTGACAATTGATAGTTTTAAGTTTCAACTTTGTCAAATCAAAAACCTCTTTTTGGCATAGTCTTCAACTATAATAACCTAATTTGAGTTGCCTTTATGACTGGGGAGTGGGGACTCAACGCATGTGCTTCAAACTTTATCTTCCACTACAAAATATGTATGTTTGACATAAGTTGATGTTGCTGAAAGCTTGAAGTTTAGTGACAATTTTTCTTTTGTGTTGATACGATGACGAGCCTCTGTGTGTTGCAAGCAAACCAACAGAAACATGGTGTCAATACAATAACTGTTCTATGGTGTACAAAAATGAAATTCAACAGAAGCAAAAAGTGTGAAAAAGTGGACAAAAACTTTCCTTGAAATCACTATGACGACTGTTTGCTAAGGAAAGGCTACAACAAACATGGATGGAACTGGACTATTGGTTCAAGAACAGATATTGGGCATCCTGAGAAAAAACAAAGAGTACAAGTGTAAGTTATAACCAACCATTTTATTAAACTTGAGTACTGTCTATTGTTTTTACTTTTGTCATGACTTTTTTTTACTTGTAGTACTGTTTCAATACCAGTCATTTGATGATGCAGACGTTGTTATAACTGCCACTTTCATCAGCTCGTGTTTATAACACAATTGGAGACAAGTGCAAAGCCAAAAAAATGCCAAAATTTTATGCAACTTTTTCAAAAGAAAAAAAAAATCACACAAAAAAAAGAGGTTTTAATAACATATTTTAGTATTGTTTGAATAAAACATAAGGCAAAACAAAATTATCTATTTTGCAGATCTGATTGTATTTTACTTTAATAAAGCAGTTTTAAAAATACTAGTAATTAATAGGGCTCGACCGATGGCATTTTGTGGCTGATGGGCCGATACCGATTGTTCCGAGAACGGCCGATGATAAAAATTCGCTTTAAACCATTAAAGCGTGTAGAATGCTTGTCAAAAGTATCATTTAAATCATTTATTTACTTTTATGTTGAGATAAACATAAATGCATTATTCAAGCATCATAAAAGACTGTTAGGGGGAAGTTTACATAATAATTAAAACTGAAAGAATCACTCGCGATTCTAGTAAAGCAATTAAACTATTTGGCGGGGAAAAAATAGCTAGACCAGAGAATTTTTAATTCTTTTTTCTTATCTTTGCAAAAAAAACTCAACATTACTGGATCCGATCGGGTCTCCTTCCCTTTCCTTTAACATTTTCTCTTTATAACACTTGCAAATGCCAAGTGCAGCTGCCTTTATTTTCTTATTTTTTTTCATGGGGAGGAATGCAGATGTTATAATACAGACTAACAAATAATGTGGGTTTGTATCTTTAACACGAAATTGTCACCCCCCCCCCCCTCCGTTTTTAAAAGAAAAGCCGGAGCGATTCTATGTTTATTTTTCATTATATGTTATTTTAACTAAAAATAGCTTCTTTTATAAAATAAAAATAAAATATTAAAAAGTTTCGCTCGCAGTAACGACAGGGTTCGTACGCTTTTGGCAAAACCAAAAATAAGCACTTTCTAAGGACTTTTTAAGAACCTACAAAAAATTTTAAGGACCTCACAAATTTTTAGCAATATACAAACTGCTATGTTTATTTCAAAAGGAAGCATTATTGAAAGAGGAAATTGATTTAACATCGCATTTTTGTTAAGAACACAACACAAACACTTTTATGGAGCTCTCTTTGTCTTGTTGCTCTTCTAATGTCCAATACAGTCAGGGAGTTAAATAATTATTGGAGCTAGTAATAAGAAGCACACAGCACAAGTATTAATCATATATAAGCAAGTGAAAAATTATCAAAAATGGTTAATGCTATAAAATACAAGTTGAATGGAAAACAATTTAAATAAAAATTGTTAAAGAAAACACTGCACTTTGTCTTGAGAATTTGTGTTTAATTTATATATTTTTTTCATTTTACTTAACTTATGTTGCCAGCATCTCAATTTAGGCTTACTTAAATTTTTATCTCTGACATAAATATTTTTTTTTAATTATTTAGAAGAGCTTACAAAAACGCTGAAAAAACTTTTTCAACTTGAGAAAAATATTTCATTTTGGAAACAACATACAAAAAAAAAAAAAAAAAAAGGGATCTTATTCGCTTAAAACTTTGTACATTAGCTTCAAATAGTAACTACCAAAATTTAACTAAAATAAAGTTTCAAAAAATTGAACAATATTTTTAAATAAAAAATAAAACACGGCGGCAAATACTAAAACAACTGTAAACTTTTTAAATAATTGATATATTTACAAAATGCAAAAAGATAGAAGTCTCAAAAGCTGCGTGCAATTTTCGGCGAAGCACGTGCTAGATGTTAGCAAGTTTCCGAAAAATAGGCTTTTACATTTTCGCGTTATAAGTTATGAAAATTCATGTAAATTAATACATGTCTTTTTAAAAAGTTTCTTCAAAAATTTTCTTGTTTTGTAGTAAACCCTTTAGATAAAAATACTTGTACGTCAGCTTGAAAAATCGGATCTTTTTGCAAAAAATCGAATTTTCAAAGTTCCCAAAAAAAAAAAAAAAAAAAAAAAACAGAAAAACTATTGGAAAACAGAGCATTTGGCAACTACGGTGTATAGGTTTAAGAAGAAGTCGATTCCTTCAATTTACTGCAAATTAAGAAATTTCACGAGATACAAATTTTGATTAACACAGCAAATATCCATCATCTAACACACAACAAAAATCCACAGCGAACGCGAAGCCAAATTGGTTGATAAATTTTTACTAAATATTAAAAAATTACTTTAAAACAAATTAATTTTTTAGATATATATATATTTTATTTGATTTAAAAAAAAACGATGGGAGAACAAACTGTTTAGCGAAAGATCAGCTAAAAAGCGATCGGGAGAGTTGGCAACTCGCCGATTATTATAGTGTAAGATGAAAGAAAAATGATAATAAAAAATAAATCACTCTTTTACCTTTAACAGTATAAAGAAGCGATAATCATGCATGCGATTGGTCAAACACAAGAAAAGCTGAACTTTTTTTTTTTTTTTGCCTACATATTAGTTAAATGTATCTCTTTTATTGAGCTAGATGTCAACAATATGCATCGTTGAAGTATTAACCCCCCCCCCCCCCCGCCCCTTAAATTAAAAAAAGTTTCAAAAGCAATATTTATTTATTGATTACTTGTTAAGGGCTGCTCCCACTTGCTTTATTGATAATTGTTTAGGATGTAAGATGATTTAGTAACAATTTTCATGCAAAAAATATTTATTTACTTTGAAACTAAATTTAATAAATAGTATCGAATCCCAAATTTGAAATCCCGAAACTCTGCTCTTTTTCGAAAATTCCCGATTTTTGTATTCATAAAAAATTTTCCCCTCGAGTCCTTAGAAGTCCGTTTTTCAACTTTTATTCCTTTTTCTTTTCTCTTTTAAAAGCAAAATAGGGAACTTGTGTGATTTATTTTTCTGTGGTCTTAAATGGTGCCCAATTACTGGGCACCATTGCATTTTGCACAAATGCTTGTGTTTTGATTCGACTTCTCTTACTAATATTTTAATTTTTTTTTTAGATGTAGCTCGATTTTCTTTTTCATACAATTGCAGGAAATAGCAAATTGGGAGCTGCCATGTGGGTGGGAACAATTTAATTTTAACTGAATTGGGTGTTGTAGTTTGAAGCATTTTATAAAAATCCATGAACCTTTTCTTTTTGTCAAAATATATATAACACATCAATTTACTTATAACTTTTCAAAAAAATTAAAAAAAACAAGAGTTAATTATTTCTTTACCAGTTGAGAAAGCACTGAAATTTGGAGTAAAAATGCGATGATCTTTATGTAAGTCCGCCATTTTTGGTCCTGTCAATCCGCCGTTTTGGGTCTGTCCGAAAACCGCTATAGTACCGGCACCATCTTTGGTACCGGACCCGAGCAAACCAAATTTGAGGTTCGATTAAGTAGTTGAAATGCAAGAAGTTTGATTCTTGGGAAGAATACAAAACATAGCATAACAAACAAAGCGCATGGGTACTTTCTTAGTTTAACCAAAAAAAAAAGCACCTGGAATAAAAAATAAGGACTTTTTAAGGCCTTAAAAATGAAAATGAACATTAAGGACTTTCTAAGGACCGTACGAACCCTGAACGACCCCCACCCCTCCCTGTTCATGACCAAGAAATACTGAATATTGCTTTAAAAACATAGACGTGAGATTTTTTTATCATTACAAATGAACGATGGGGAGTCTTAAGAACCAATTTTATTAGCTTTTTTTCTTGTGAATTGAAAATTTCACTGAAATACTTGACAGATTCTTTATATTTTTATGAGCACAATGTAAGGTCACCGAAATTTTGTAACGTGAAATATATTTTGAGCACCAGCTGTTGACAAATAATCTTCTGAAAAACACGTGATCGATTATAAAAATTAGATGTATTTTGAAAAATATATATATACGTACATTTTCAATTTTTAAAAACAAAGAAATTGTAGCAATTTTATTAAGATATTATTCCACCCTGTCGCGCGAACTCGTTTTTTAAGATTTAATTTTTTGAAAATTGAAAGTCGAACTTGGCACATAAAATTTTGATCAATAAATATACTGAAAAATTGATTCATATTTTTTATCAATATGTTTTATGTTGTAAACTAATAATAAAATAATAAGAAATATTCTAAACTGAAAGCAGAAGCAACAAGATTGTTGTACAATAGCAGAAAAACTGTCAACTGTCTAACACGTGGCATCGAAGCCAAAAAAAAAAAAAAAAAACGCTAAAAGAACGAAGTTCACACAGGGAAATTTTAAAATAATTATCGTATTAAAAAAAATTAAGATGTATTTTGAAAAAAAAAATATGCACTGATCAATCATTGAAAATAAAGAAATTTTAGCATTTTTATTAAGATGCTATTAAATCCTGTCGCGCGAACTCTCATTTTGAGAATTCAATTTTTGAAAATTGCAAGTCGAACTTGAACACATAAAATTTCGATCAATTAACATTTATACTTTTTCTGTGTTATTTCTTGTATATGCCCTGCCATTGGAAATAAAAAAACATTTATACTGGAAAACTGTTTCTTATCTTTGATCAATCTGTTCTATGTTGTAAACTAAAAATAAAATAATGAGAATAAACGCAAACTAAAAGCAGATGCAACGAGATTGCTGCACAATTGCAGAAAAACTGTAACACGTGGCATCCAAGCAAAAAAAATCTCTAAGAGAAACAAGTTTAAGCAGGTAAAAATTAAAATTATTATCGTACTTTGATTGAGTTGACTTTGTATTGTTTACAATTTCGGAGTAATAAGAAACATGACAAACTAAAAGCAGATGGTATAAGATTATTGCACCATGACATCTAATGCACTAAGTCATTATTAAACGAAAAACGGACAAAAATGAGTCAACTAACCCAAGTGCGAAAAACAAATAGCACTCACTCATAATAGCCTCTATTACTTTTACTTTAACTTGTTCTATTTCGAGAGCATTCTGTTCATAGAGAAATAATTTTAATAATGAAGCTTTTCAGGCAGCGATCTCTTAAACTATTTTCCGAATTTTTTGTTAAATGCTTCGTAGAATGACATTATTTTTGTGCTTTTAACCTATTGTGCTGCCTATTGTTTGGAAATAGAAACCTAGCTATGGATGAAAAAGAAACTTAAACAATGTTTTCTGGAAAGTTGTCCCTGCGAAAAACCATCGGCTTTTAATGTCTTTCACGGCCGATGTTCTTCTGAAGTTAACATCGGCTGCCGATGCCGATGGCAACTTTGTTGAACAATCGGCGCCGATGCATCGGTCAAGCCTTAGTAATTAAACATCTGGTAACAAATTTATAATGAAATCTTCCTCATTGTGCCACATAATCTGACAAGTCGCTTTTTCTTTAATGTTTTTTTGTTTAATATTCTAGAATTCTCAATTCACTTAGCAATATCTTGAGCCAACTGAAGCTAGAAACCAAGGTTAAAATGTCTCAGTTGGAAATAAATTTTAATAGAATGAAATGGAATGGCCATTTCCAAATTAGTTGCAGAATATAAAAGGGTTCTTTCTTAATGTTATTATGTGTTTTTGTTTCTGTTACAATAATCACAGGAAATATTTAGAGATATAAAATTGAGAAAATCAAAATCTAAAGCTAGATGTAAAAAAAAAAAAAAAAATGAAGTGCAAAAGCTTAAATCATTTCTTCCCATGTGCAGGCTACCCAAAAAAAGTAATTGGAGATTAATTCTGAACAATTTTATCTGAACTTCCCTCAAATGTGATAGAGACCGACAATGCTGGCGAATGCTTCCCCCCTTTTTTTCTGTAACTTCTTTCTCAACGTAATATCCATGCACTTTCAGAATTTTGGAGCTTGTTTTGTTAAAGTCTTAAAAACTCACATTGCCAACTGAATATGTCGATTTCTAAACGTTGTGCATGGAATCTTTGCGAGTAGCTTACTGAAGCTTGTTAATTAAGAGACACCTGAAAGGCAAATCATTGGAGAATTTTAGCAAGTAGCTGACTAACAACTGAAAATAAGAAAATACCCAAATGCTTTTCAAAATATCCAAATACTTTTTATTTGGATAATGGTAAATAAGGAATCATGAGACAGAAAAAGAGTTGGGAGCACACAGTAGCATATAGACAATCATGAGAATATTGAGAAATTAATGACAAAGCCCAAAAAACTAGTTTAAGCAAGAATCTTAGTCCCGAGTTCAAGAGAGAATTTTAGTCCCGAGTTCAAGAGAGAATCTTAGTCCTGAGTTCAAGAGAGAATCTCAGTCCCGAGCTCAAGAGAGAAGAACCTGAAACTATATGTGAAAACAGTCCCTACAGAACAATTAGTATAGCATATCAAATTAAAAGAAAATTTTGATGCCTCGGAGAGGTATAAAATAAACTCTGGCACATCATACTCATCCAGCAGGGCACAAATTGTGCATCTTTCTTAACCTTTTATTTACAGATTTTTTAAGTATATATAAATAGTTTCCGTTCATCTCAGCTTTGCGTCATCTCAAGCAAGCTTAAAAAAGGTATTTAGTAAGGCTCGACCGATGCATCGGCCTCGCCGATGCATCGGCGCCGATTGTTCAATAAATTTGCTATCGGCCATCGGCATCGGCGGCCGATGCTAACTTCAGAAAAACATCGGCCCATCGGCCTTGAAAAACATCTAAAAGCCGATGTTTTTAGCAGAGACAACTTTCCAGAAAACATTCTGTCTTTAACTTTCTTTTATCTCCATAGCTAGATTTCTATTTCCATACAATAACAGGCAGCACATCAATTAAAAAAAAGCACAAAAATAATGTCATTCTACAAAGTATTTGATAAAAAATTCGGAAAAACAGTTTAAGCGGTCGCTGCCGGAAAACCTTCATTATTAAAATTATTTCTCTTTGAACAGAATGCTCGCGAAATAGAATATGTTAAAGTAAAAGTAATAGAGCCGTCTTATATGAGTGCTATTTGTTTTTCGCACTAGGTTATTTGCCTCATTTTTTGACCGTTTTTCGTTTAATAATGATAGTGCATTAGATGTCATTGGTGAAATAATATTATACCATCTGCTTTTAGTTGACATGTTTCTTATTATTGCGAAATTGTAAACAATACAAAGTCAACTCAATCAAAGTACGATAATAATTTTAATTTTTACCAGTTCAAACTTTTTTTTTCTCTTAGCGTTTTTTTTTTTTTTTGCTTCTTCGATCCCGCGTGTAAAATTTTTTCTGCAATTGTGCAGCAATCTCGTTGCATATTGCTTTTAGTGTGCGGTTATTCTCATTATTTCATTTTTAGTTTACAACATAGAAAAGATTGGTCAAAACGAAGAAAAAAAATTTCCAGTATAAATGTTTATTAATCGAAATTTTATGTGTCCAAGTTCACCTTGCAATTTTTTAAAAATTGAACTGTCAAAATGCGAGTTTGCGCGACAGGATTTAATAACATATTACTAAAAATGCTAAAATTTCTTTATTTTCAAAGATTGATCAATGTATATTTTTTTTTCAAAATGCATCTTAACTTTTTTTATACGATAATTATTTTAATTTTTCACCGTTTATACTTAGGGCAATTTTTTTTTTTTGGCTTTTTTGAAGCCACGTGTTAGACAGTTGACAGTTTTTCTGCTATTGTACAACAATCTCGTTGCATCTGCTTTCACTTTACAATACTTCTTGTTATTTTATTGCTAGTTTACAACATAGAACATACTGATAAAAAAATGAATCGGTATAAATGTTTATTGATCGAAATTTTATGTGTTCGACCTGCTATTTTCAAGAATTTAATTCTTAAAAAACGAGTTCGCCGCGCGACAGAGGGTGGAATAATACCTTAATCAAAATGCTACAATTTCATTAATTTCAAAAATTGACAACGTAAATATAAATATATATATATTTTTTAAAAATACATCTTAATTTTTATAAACGATCACGTGTTTTTCATAAAATTACTTGTCAACAGAAAACTGCTGGTTTTAAAAATATTGGTTTATTTCGGTGATTTTATATTACGCTCATGAAAATATAAAAAACATGTCAAATATTTCAGTGTAATTTTCAACTCACAAGGAAAAAAAAAACTAATAAGATTAGTTCTTAAGACCCAGCATTCATTTGTAATGAAAAAAAAATCTCACGTCTATGTTTTTAACGCAGTATTCAGTATTTTTTGCGTTGCTGCGAGCAAAATTTTTTAATATTTTATTTTTATTTTAGAAAAAAAGTTATTTTTGTTTAAAATAATTTTTATAATGAAAAATAAACGTATAATCGTTCCCGCTTTTCTTTTAAAAACGGGGGGGGGGGGGGGGAATATTATGAAAAAATCTGAGAGGAGGGGTTTGTTAGTCTGTATTATAACGTCTGCATTCCTCTCCATGAATTAGACCCGATCCGATCCAATAGTTGTTGTGTTTTTTTTTGCAAAGATAAGAAAAAAGAATTAAAAATCCTCTGATATAGCATTTTTGAAGTTTTTTTAAACCTCCAAATAGTTTAATTACTTTATTAGAATTCTGAGTGATTCTTTTAGTTTTAATTATGTAAACTTCCCGCAAACAGTTTTACGGTGGTCGAATAATGCATTTTTGTTTTTATAAACATAAAAATAAATGAGTGATTTAAATTACATTTTGACAAGCATTCTACACGATTTAATGGTTTAAAGCGAAGTTTTTTTTTCCATCGGCCATCGGCATCGGCCATCGGCCGATGGAAGGGGAGAATAATCGGCAATCGGCCATCGGCTGATCTCGGAACCATCGGCCAACAATCGGCATCGGCCCATCGGCCAAAAAATGCCATCGGTCGACCCCTAGTATTTAGCTTATGCTGCCAACCAGCAATTGAATGAATAATGTAGAATTGTACTTAATAGTTCTCCTAGGTTTTAAAGCCTTTAAAATACAAGATGAATCCCATTAGTAAATAAAGAGTCAAGTCACTTCAGTTAAAGCAAATACATAAAAACTTTAAGGGAAAGAAACTTTTATAAACTTGAAAGTAAAAATATGTGTATTGAACAAAATAAAAAGTAAATGAAGAAAACACTTCCTAAGGGTATTGTTTATTTTCGAACATTACACATTAAAACAGACAAGCTGCAATTCTTTCAGCTTCATAAAAAATGACAATCATAAAATGCATAGTTCTTATGAACAAGTTGTTTAAATAGACAATGATCTGCCGTGAAAGCCCATTGATAAAGCTTGGTTTTGGATTTTCATGACGCGCTGCAAATGTGTATTTTCAAATGAAATAAACATAAAATGTTGTGTTAAAATAAAAACTCATGCAGTGATTTCATTTTGCAAGTACTAATAAATAGATTTATTGAACGCTAAAAAAATAAAACTTAAATAATGAAACATGAATAACGTGGAATGCCAATGGTTGTATTTCAATCAAAATGCTTTATTGAAAGAATGGCTTCGCTTTTTTAATGATATTCACAGGGTGAAATTTCCTTCTAGGGTGAAAATGGCGAGTATTATTTATTTGTAATGTACATGGTACAGTAGCAGCACCTAAAATCATTTAAATACATTTGATCTCACTAAAAAGACCATAATGAATTATATTTCAGTAAAACACTTCAGTTACAATCAACAACTATGTTGTGATTTTCGTGGAGTTTTGGTCCTGATACATTTTTAATGTTTAAAATCATCGCACTCATTAAGCAGACAAATTTGATTCAGTACACCCCTCATATTTTCAACAATATAAGAATCTTTCTATAAGTCTATATAAAATTCACACTTTAAAGCCCACAGGCATTTTCAACTCAAAATATAGGAAAGGTCTTGTGTACAACTTGATGATCTTTAAATACAATGACAGAACATGAAATACTCTGTGACAATTTCATTTACACCTTTGTGGCAGCATTGATCACCATTGCATTTTGCTCATGATATGCCAAGATGTTGCTCTTCACAAAGGGAGTATCTACACTGAGTATCATCGACTAAGAGCTTTCATTCACCAGTTGGAAGAAAGACTGCATGGCACAAGGAGGAATAACATTATGGTATTGATTTTCAATCATGCGGCCTAGATAATTGGGATAGGCACTGTGCTATTGTTCTTGCTGATTCAACAGGAGACATAGCAAGGTATGCTAACTCTGGTTCAAATCTCCTCACATACCTGCAAATAAAATATTTCAAAAAATTAAAACACAATAGCAAAATCAGATCTGAAATCTTTTATAGCAAAATATCAAACCTTTGAATCACTATATAATATTTAAGACACCTCAGACAATACATTATTTTGAGTGTTAAAATAACTGCTTGATTATTCAATGTTTGAACTTGCTTATATGTAATATCTTCCTATAAACAGATGGGATATAAATGAATTAAAATATAATTCAATAGCAGAAATTCCTCTTTAAAAAATTATGTCTCAATTACATTTACAGTAATGCATACATTTTGCATTTTAATTCATAAATTAATGACAAGAATTATAGAACAGCATTTTAAAAGAACATGTGTCATTATATTTTTGTTCAATATACCAAAAATTGTTTCTGTAAAGGAAAGCATACAAAATGTCACAAACCAAAGTCGATACACAAAAAGGTTGCAGCACAATTACAATACGCTAAAATCACATATGCTAGTTTTTCCTGTACAAAGTGAAGATGCCAAAGAAATGACTAAAAAATCTAACTTTTTAGTACCAAAAAGTCATAAATTTTAAGCATTTGACCAAGAAAATCTAAAAGTTTCTGAAATTTTTGCGAAATGGTGCCATGCAATTTTTTTCCTTAGTGGCAATTTTGTTCGTAACAATTATGACATTCTTGTCACATAAATAGTTTTATGTTTGTGCAAGTATAACTGTAACCGATTATCACTGTAACCGTGTTTCCATATCTTGTGTTTTGTTTTTGGTTGTTGTTCTCAGTGTTTTGTGTGACTTTTATAATGTTCTCAATGTAATAAAAGTATTAATTATGCTCAAATTGAAGCATTCACTTGAAATGTGACATGGTGGCAAGTGGTGCTGTTACAATGGATCTAAAAGCTCCCAGTTGTATGAAATTGCAATTAAATTTGGCCGAAAATTGGTCAAAGTTTAAACAGTGTTTTACACTTTATATGGAACTGTTGGAAAAAACAAGTACATCCGATAAATTAAAAATTGCTTTGTTATTGAATTGTATGGGAGATGAATGCATTGATATATTTAATAGCTTTAAAATAGCTACTGCAGATGCAGAAATATGATACAGTTATTGAACGTTTTAATAAATATTTTGAACTGCGAAAATATCCCTTAATTGCACGATGCAATTTTTTTAACCGTGTACAACCAAATAAAACTGTTGATTCTTTTGCAACCAATTTGAAAAATCTCGCTAAGGATTGCTCGTTTAAAAATCAAGAAGATAGTTTGATAAGAGATTTATTGATAATTGGTATAAGAGATTTATCCGTGAAAGAGAAATTACTAACAGATTCAGAGTTGATATTAGAAAAAGCAGTGGAATACTGTAGAGCAAAGGAATTGAATGAAATACAAATAAAATTCATGAAAGAGGTCTAATAGAAAATCAGAAGTAGTGGAAGTTATCAAAACTACAAGAAATAATACTGACATTGGGCATAAAAGATCAAAAAACAAAAGTAAATTAACCCCTTAAAGCACGGGCATTAGAAATAAAATAACGCATGGTCACGGGTAAACTTTCCGGTAACTTTTGCCCATGTCAGACACGGGCAAATGTGTTAAGGGGTTAAAGAAACAGATTTGTTTCAAAAATAACTGTTGCAAAAGATGCAAAACAAAACATGCATTTGGAAAGTGTCCAGCATTAGGGGAAAGGTGTAATAAGTGTAAAAAAAATAATTTTGCGATTGCATGCAAAAATAAAAAAATTAATGAAATAGAACATAATTCCTCTGTTGTATCGACATAATACCAATGCTTTTGTGGTAGAATCTATGAGTGAAGTAGATACTTCAAAGTTTGAATGGAGAGAAAATATTATTATAAATAATTGTGAAACACCATTCAAAATTGATACTGGAGCTGAGGTTAATATAATTCCTGTCAATTTGTTAAAGAAATTAGATAAAAGATCTAAAGTAAACAAAAGTCTGAAATCATATACAGGGCACAATCTGAAGGTGTTAGGAACTTGTAATTGGTGCTGTGAATTCAAAAATAAATTACATGTACTTGATTTTTATGTTGTGAATCAAGATTCTAATGCTATTTTAGGGTTGAAAGCATGTAAACAGTTAGGTTTAATTGATAGAAATATTGCTAAAAATGTAGATACAATTAATAATCTCAATATTGTTCAAGAGTATGAAAATGGTTTGTCAGGTACACTTGGCAAACTGTCATATGTATATGATATTAAATCAAGAGAAAAAGCTCAGCCTAAGATTGCTTCCCCTAGAGTTATACAAGCATCTTTAAGGGACAAGGTCAAAACTGAACTTGATAGAATGGTTAAAGCAGGAGAGTTCTTGAAGTTACTGAACCTACAGATTGGGTGCATCCGATAGTTATTGTTCAAAAACCTAATAAAGAAGTTAGAATATGCATGGATCCAAGGCCTTTAAATAAGTACATAAAAAGATAACATAATCCAATTCCAACTCAACAAGCCATATTTTCAAATATAGATCAAGCAAAATATTTTTCAGTTTTAGATGCTTCTTCTGCATTTTTGCAGATTCCCCTTTCTCCTGAAAGTACTAAATTATGTACCATTGCTGCACCCTTTGGCAGATACAAATTTTGTCGCTTACCGTTTGGATTATGCAGCTCGCCGGAAGTGTACCAAAAAACTATTGATAACATTTTTTACAACTTAGACAGCATAGTTTTTTGCATTGATGCTGTACTAATTTTTGGAAGGACGAAAGATGAACATGATGAACAACTATCTGTCTTTAAGAGAGCTCAAGAATATGGTTTAAAACTCTCACTAAGGAAAAACCAAATTAAGAAGACATCCATGAGATATCTTGATTATAAATTAACAGGCGAAATTATCTCGGTAAATAATGAAAAAGTTAAAGCAGTTCTTGATTTTAAGGTTCCAACCAACAAAGCCAAATTACAAAGATTTCTAGGAATGAAAACCTATTTAGGAAAGTTTATTGCCAATATCTCCAACAAAACAGGATGTCTTCATAGATTATTAAGTAAAAATGCTGAATTCCTTTGGACCAGCAATGAATAGAAGGCATTTGAAGAGCTCAAATTGTGTGTTACTAATGCTCCAGTCTTGGCGTACTTTGATATAAGGAAACCGTGTCAGTTGATGCCAGCCAATATGGTTTATGGTTTAGGAGGTGTTTAGATACAAGATGATCACCCCATAGTCTATGTTTCCTGTTTTCTCACAGAAACACAGCAATGGTATAGCCAAATTAAAAAGGAACTGTTAGCTGTTTTAAAAGGCTGCAAAAAATTCCCCTATTTATGGAACTGACCACAAGTCACAACTTCTGAAGACTGATAATACAACCTCAAACAGAGAAAAACTTGTGTAGGCTACTAAAAGAGTGGAGGATGAAATAGCAAAATCAAAAAGGCAAAAGTGGGCAGATTTCTGTAAGAGCTTAGACCCAAGAAAAGATGCAAAATATTGGAACATTGTCGGAGCCTTAAACAAATACTCCCCCAATTCGCAAACTCGGAGCTCCAACACTATCAGCATTTTTGGCACTGATGCAGACTCGAATAAAACAGCAGCAAACTTGCTGGCAATGTACTATTCAAACACAAGTAAACTTTCATTCGACAAGGAAGACAAAAAATTAAATAAAACCCTTAGAAAACTCCTGATGGAAGCTAGAAGATTGACTATGTCTTCACCAAAGCTATCACATATCAAGAACTGAAGACAGCCATCTATAAATTGGTTCAAACTTTGCAAAAACTTTCAAAGGCATGGAAAACGTCCCCATCATTGTCCCAATACTCAAACCAGGAAAACTGCCATCAGAGTGTAAAAATTATGAACCTAACGCTTTAACTAGTATACTCTGCAAACTTACAGAAAGAATAATTCATTATAGAATTATGGGCAAACTAATTAAAACAGATATGCTCAATTTCTATCAGACCAGCATACAGAAAACATCACACCACAGTGGAGCAACTCTTCTATCTGTGCCAAAGCGTTATAGACGGTCTACAAAATAGCCCTACAGAAAAGACAACTGCTGTATTCCTTGACATGACATCTGCTTTCGATACAATATGGAGGAAAAAAATGGTAGAAAATGCATACAAGCATGGTACAAAAGGCAATGCCCTTATTTGGATTGCAGACTTAATGAGAGACAGCAAGATTAGAGTAAGGTACAATGGAGCTAACTCTAAGGAGAGGAAAACGTGGAGAGGAGTTCCACAGGGCTCTATCCTCTGCTTTTCCTCCTTTATGTCAACAACATACACCAGCACATCGACAATGACACCAAGATCACTTGCTATGCGAACAACATTGCTATATGGCACACTAGTAGTGACATCACAAAGTCGGAAAGTTCTCTCAACAGATCTTTAATCGGTATCCTGAATTGGTCTAGAGAACTGAAGCTACGGATGAACCCACAAAAAACTAACTACATGATTTTCACAATGGATAGAAGACATAGAAAGCACTTTAAAATCCAGCCATAATCATGGATGTCATGCCTCTCATTAAGGTGGACAATCCAAAATATTTGGGTATCACCAGGGCCCGATTTACATTTTGAATCACTATAAGCACAACTCATGTTTGGCGGCCCCTCATGCAACAAAAATTTGTTTTTCAAATGTCAGAGAGTCAGACTGACATTTGGGAGCCCCCAACGTGAAAAATGATTTTGTTTTTAAATTACAAAATGTTTGAATAAAATCTAGGAGCCCCCAAAGTGCAAAATCGATTTGTTTTTCAAATTTCAAACTGTCAGACCAAACTTTGGGGGCCCCCAAAGTGAAAATTCCTTGTGGATTTAAAATAATTTAATAATACAAATTTTCTGTGAAGCAACAGAACACTAACAGTTTGTTTTTGAAAGATGCTATTTTTAAATATATTTTTTTTAAAGTTTAAATTACAAAAGAAAAATAATAACCAAAATTAGGGGGCCCCCTTCAAAGTGGGGGCCCTAGGCACAGGCCTCATGCTAAATAAGGCCCTGGGTGTGACCCTGGATGCTGAACTTCGGTTCATGAAGCACATCGAAAACACTTCACATAAGGCACTTTAACATCCATGAAGTCTCTGTGGTACTGACTGGGGAGCTAACCCCCAAACTCTCAAAACTACCTATACATCACTAATAAGACCCAATCTAGAATATGCATCACCAATTTGGGCACATGCCTATGCGACTGCACTCGGGAAACTTGACAAGATTCAGGCCAGGACAGCCAAGATAATTATCGGACCTCTCTCCTCTACTAATAACAGTTAAATTTATCAACAAGGCTAATATTCTAGCTATTAATCATATCTCTCGTAGAGGGACAATTAACTGGAACAGCAGATTGAGACTCAAAAGATCATCTACCATTAATTTTGATAAAGAAACATATCTCGAATTGGATCAAAGCTACACTTTGTTTCAGGAACCTACTCTTTCATCCTGCCTTCCCCCAAATATTGTTATCAACTTGAACCTACTTGATCACTATTCAAAAAAGGAACCAGAGGCCATACGTAAAGCTTAAGGAATTTCAACTATCGAAACTTTTTTGGGGTGTAATCTTTTACAGATGTACACTGATGAATCCTCAGATGAAACGATTGTGAACGGCGGGAGCAGGCATATCTATCACTCTGACTAATAACAAGAAAATGCAAAAAACTATTGGAGCAGGAAACATCGCCTTCTAATTTTACTTGCGAACTAAAGGCAATTCTAGAGGCTCTACGAACGTATATTTTTATGAGTGCTACTGACAAAGCTACCGGGCTTGTCATTTTCTGTGACTCCAGGGCTGCCCTGGAAGCGATAGAGAATGGAGACTCCAGGCTCGCATAGGATATTCATCACTACTTTGAAAAAAATTTCTCACCAAGGAAAAAGCTATACTTTCCAAAGGACACCTGCACACGTCGGCATTGAAGAAAATGAAGAGGCAGTTAGGCCGGCAAAATTGGAGACAGAGACCTTAAACGGAAATATCTAGCACTGTAACTTTGGGAGACACTAATGCAATTGCTAGATACAAACTGAGAGAAAAACACATCAAAAAGGAACATCAATTATGTGTTATCAATGCAGACAGGATTACTACCAATAGTATTTCCAGACTTAGAACCCAAAACTTCTGTGGAATGACTATTAATACAGACGACACTAGAACTTACAAATCATGTAGGAACTGCCCAGACGAGGAACTTGCCCCAGAACACATTTTTAACTGCCCGGCCAACATAAGAAGCTTATAGGCCATAGAGGAATTTCTCTTTCAGGGAAATTTTTATTATGATAAAATTGGACATGGAGTAGTTTGACTTGACTTCAAACGGACACGGCACCAACCAACCAAACGCTGTTAATTAGATTAATACAAAAACCTATAGAGAATACTTTCTACGTGATTACAAGGAATGGCTTTGGAATTATTGAAATACAATTTTAAAATTGTGCATGTTCCAGGAAAACAGTTGTACAATAGCGGGTACACTATCACAGTCTCCAATTGATGCTGATGTGGATACAAGTTTCTTAGAAGCAGGAGCCACAACTGTGCACATTATTTTGAGTGCTAGTGATGAGAAAACCGAAGAACTTTAACAAGCTACTAAGCTAGACGAAGAATTGCAACAACTGAAATCTTACATACAAGACAGTTGGCCTAATGAACACAAGAAACTTCCTGAAAATCTAAAGTTGTATTGGGATAAAATGTCAGAACTTCATTACCATAATGATTTGGTATTTATTGGAAATAAATTGGTGATCCCTAAGAAAATGCATGGTGAAATTTTACAGAAATTACATGTTGCACATCAGGGCATAACATCTTGTCAAAATAAAGATAACAAAGTTCATAATGCCCATTTGCTGAGCAATTGTTTTTGCTTGGAGCCGAATCCGCACCGTGGACACGGGGAGCCCTTTATCTCTCTGCTCCACGATCCATTTCTCCAAATTATCCTCGAGAGCAGGCCAAGAAACAGTACCAGTCCTACGAGACCTTTTATTTTTCGGCATTTTTGCAAGCACACTTTGCTCGGACTTCCACTGCCGAATGCACTTCTTGTCAACTTCGAATAGCCTGGCGGCAGCGCGATTTCCGATTTCCGAAGCTTTCTACACAGCCAAAAGCTTAAACGCCGCTGTATAACTTTTTCTACGAGTAGGAGCCATATCCAAAAGAAGAGAAAAACTTCAAAACAGTGCACGAACGAAGATATAATTAATCCACAATGCGGTAAACACACGTGCTGGAAAAAACGCTACGGCTATGCAAATGCAATGAACTAGTGTTGCCAGGTGCCACTTCTGAAAAGCATATGCTTACAATGGATATTATCTTTTTAAAATTTGGTTGGAAGAAAAAAATAAATCAATAAAAAGACAAAATTAACAACTGAACATCATGAATAAAATATATTTCAAAGCATCATGCCATACATTGCAAAATTATTAATTTTAATTTATTGTTTATTTAAAAATTTATCATTATTGCGTTCTTTTCAGAAGACCATACTTACGTGATTATATTATTTTAAGCTACGTCATTATATTAACAATATCAAAATTTTTAAAAAATGCGCATTCGTCTATTTTTTTTTTAAATGTAGTGCGAAACGTGCAATCAAGAATTTTTTCCACCATTCAACTGGCAGCGTTGAAAAGAGCAACGAAGGCGGCGAAAGTGAAATCCTATCGTAGCGCACCCTGTCATGGTTGCCGTTTCAGCGTACACGCGTCTGAATGAATTCTAGGTTTGCCATTCGCTTCCGATAACGTGAGGAAAATTTTTTCCTTCAGATACGCCGCCCTGGTAGATAAGCCGCATGCTTTAAATTTCAACTTTTAAACACGTATAAGCCGCGGCTTATCTACCGGAAATTACGGTAGTTGGTTTGCTTTTATATAAGGGAAATTTTTTTCTTAGAAATAGCATTAAAATTTTTTAGGCTCAATATCATTCTAGTACAATTTAACATTGAACAGCAGGTCTGCTTCAAGATGGGTATCTTTATTTTATGCAATTTATTTGACAAATAGCTGTTATTTTTATTTGGATCAGAGAACTAGTTAAGATTCTGAAAAGGCATAAAAAAAATTAAAGGTGCTTTAAAATATGCAAAAGGTTATTAGCTAAAGACAAAGGCGAATGATTAGTAATATTTAGTTAGATAGAAGTGTCAAGTAAACTTTGAATTCTTAGTAGAAATCTTTGAATATAAATTGTTTAAATTGTATTGAATCTAAATAAATTTCTAACAAGGAGCACTTTCTTGTTGCTATTTCTGTAATGTATCATTCTATTAAATAATTTTCATTCTTATTTCAAGTATTTTGCCATTGAAGTAATAATTTAATTGTATAAACAATATAAATATAATTTTTTATTTAATACTTTCTTGGAAAAAAATTTTAACAACTTTTTTAAATAAAAGTTTTTATTGAAAACAGCTGGCCTTTTTTAAGTGGTTTAAACCAAAAAGAGCCGGCCAGTTTTTTTGACTGGCTTAAATGAGGCAGCTCTGGCTTTTGTGAACATTTTTTACTAACTATATGTGATATAATCGATATCAATGTAATCGATCTTTTGTCAAAAGATTAAGTATTGCCGGATGGCAACATTGATTTGTTTTTTGTGTATGTAGCGTTTTGGTTGTGTACCCTATTAAAGATAGTTTGAATGTCTTCTGGTATATCGTAATATCCACAACAATACATGGTGGCAGCTTGAATACGCGCCTTCAAAATGTATCAGATTCCAGCGCCCGAACAATTTTCCTTTCGGCCGGATGATTGGAGTAAGTGGATAGATCGATTCGAACGATTTCGATCGGCGTCAGGTTTGAAAACAAAAGACAAAGAAGAACAGGTAAACTCTTTAATATATCTTATGGGTGCGCAATCTGAAGATATCTTAGCGTCATTCAATATGACAGAAGCAGAGAAGAAGGATTTTGACTTAGTTAAAACAAAATTTGAACAGCACTTTGTTCCAACACGTAATGTTATTTACGAACGTTATAAGTTCCATACCAGAACACAAGAAGAGGGCGAATCAGTTGAGCATTATATTCGCTAGCTCAAACGTGTGAATTTCCTGCTTCGTTTCACGATGAGATGATTCGTGATAGAATAGTTTGTGGTCTTAGAGATAAAAAAGTGTCGGAAAATCTGCAACTTGACACTAAACTAACATTGGAAAAAGCCGTTACGCAATCCCGCCAAGCTGAAATAATCAAAAGCCAACAAAGCGTTATAGTAAACGATACTTCGTCATTTAAAGTTGCTAATCGAATAGCCGTAACGCCGAAAAATCAGACGTTCAAACATAAACAAACCAATGATAAATTTCGTTCTGAACCTAAATTTAATAATCATTCCCAGTCAGTAGTGTCCAAAAACAAAGGAGCTTGTTTTTGGTGTGGGAAAAATGAGAAACATACTAAACAAGAGTGTCCAGCGCGTAAAGCGATCTGTAATAGATGTAAAAAAACCGGGCACTATGCCAAAGTTTGCAAATCGAAACTTCAGAGTAATCAAGTAGAGGGAACAAAACCATCTGCATTTTTGGGTTATGTTTTGAATGCGATTAACAAAAATGAGAAGTTATTCGATCGATGGACTACCCAGGTTGTAATACATGATACTTCCATAGATTTTAAGATTGATTCAGGAGCTGAAGTAACGGTCATTCCAAAAGACACTTATGATGCAAAACTTAAACATCTTAAGTTATTTAATTCCAAGAAAGTAATCTGCGGTCCTGACGGGGGAAATCTTGATATTGCTGGTGTTCTCCGTGTGGATCTGAAGAACAAAGATCTAATCTTTAAAGATGAAGTGTATGTTGTTAGTGGCTTACAACATTCTTTACTAAGCTGCACGGCTAGTGAACATTTAAACCTTATTCAGCGGATTTTTCAAGTGAATTCCGAATTAAACCCTGTAGATGAATTTCCAAAATTATTCAGTGGTCTCGGAAAAGTAGAAAAGCCTTATAAAATTAAATTAAAAGAAAACGCAAAACCTTATGCTATATCTGTTCCGCGAAGAGTTCCTCTGGCTTTAAGAAGTAAATTGCAAAAGTTATTAGAACAAATGACCAAAGAGGGTATAATTGAAGCAGTTGATGAACCTACGGAGTGGTGTGCTCCTATGGTAATAGTTCCTAAGAAGTCGGGTGACATTAGAATTTGCGTAGACCTTTCAGTTTTAAATGATAACATAGAAAGAGAATATTTTCCTATGGCTTCAGTCGATTATACGTTGAGTCAGTTTAGTGAAGCTAAAGTGTTCAGCGTTATTGACGCTAATGCGGGGTTTTGGCAAATTAGCCTTGATGAAGAATCAACAAATTTAACAACTTTCATTTCGCCTTTTGGGAGGTATAAATTTAAAAGGTTACCCTTTGGAATAAAATCTGCACCAGAAGTATTCCAGAAAAGAATTAGGGAAACGGTTCCAGATGGTCCAGGAATTGTCGGACTGATGGATGAATTTGTGATATTCGGGGCAACGGAAGAAGAACATGATAAAGGGTTAAGGGAAGTGTTAAATAAACTCCAAGCTGCAGGTTGGACTCTTAATGTCGAGAAATGCCAATTTAAAGTTAAGGAGGTGAGATTTCTCGGACATGTAATTTCAAGCGAAGGAATTAAACCAGATCCGAAGAAAACAGAAGCTATAGCAAATATTCCCAGACCTAACTCGGTAAAAGAGTTAAAAAGATTTTTAGGCATGAGCGGGTTTCTAAGTAAATTCATCCCTAAAATGGCCGATATAGCAAATCCTCTATATGAATTGTTGAAAAATGATGTTGAATGGATGTGGGGGCCAGCCCAAGAGGTGTCTTTTCAGAAAATTAAAGACGAACTTTGCCAAACTCCCGGGTTATCAATGTTTGATTTAAAAAAAAAGAGATTTATATTTCGTGTGACGCATCATCATATGGTCTTGGGGCAGTTTTATATCACATGGAGAAAAGTTGTATTTCACCAATTTGTTATGCATCTAGAACGTTATCAAATGCAGAGAAACGATATGCACAGATCGAGAAGGAAGCTTTAGCCATAATATGGTCTTGTGACAGATTCAGAGACTATATAGTAGGTAAACAAGTACACATTCAAACGGATCATAAGCCTTTAGTGCCGATATTCATGTCAAAACCTTTAGACATGTTAACTCCTCGTTTACAAAGGATAAAACTCAGGATGATGAGATATGACTTCACAATTTCTTACAAACCAGGCAAAGAGCTGGTAATTGCCGATGCTTTGTCTCGGTGTCCTACATCTGAAAATGAAGATGAAGAATTGTCAGAAGAAATTGCCGCGTATGTCCAAAACATCATCGATATATTTCCAGCATCTGATGAAAGACTAGCAGAAATATTACAGTTACAAAATGAAGATCCCGTTTGTAAAACATTGATCAAATACTGCCAAGACGGATGGCCACCTAAAAATGAAATTTCGGTTGAGATTCAACGATTTTGGGGACATAGACATTCTCTATCACTGCAAAATCAAATTCTGTTCAAAGACGCAAGAATTGTGATTCCTGAAGAGCTTCAAAAAGAAATTTTAGATAGAATCCATGATGGGCACCAGGGAATAACTAAATGCCGCGCCAGAGCTCAGCAATCTGTTTGGTGGCCAGGTATATCTAAAGAAATTGAAGTTTTAGTCAGAAATTGCGCAAATTGCATACAGTATCAAAGCTATCATAAAGAACCTCTGATTTCAAGCGATTTTCCAGAAAGACCATGGCAAGTAGTTGCAACCGACCTTTTAAAGCTAAAAGGTCACTGGTACGTCATTGTAGCAGACTACTATTCCAGATATTTTGAGGTAGGGAAATTGGATAATCTGTCATCCTTAGAGGTCATTGAACACTTGAAATCAATATTTGCCAGACATGGCATACCCGAAATAGTCCGAAGCGACAATGGGACTCAGTTTTCTCAGGTTATCGATTCAGAATATCGAAAATTTGCAAAGACATACAAATTTTCAATTTTAACATCCAGTCCTAAATTTCCTCAAAGCAATGGCTTCATTGAAGCCATGGTAAAAAATTTCAAGAATCACTTCCTGAAATCTCAAGGAGAGGATCCATACCTGATGATGTTAGCCATAAGATCGACCCCCTTGGAAAACGGGTATAGCCCAGCAGAGTTGTTGATGGGAAGGAAGTTGCGAACTCCCATACCCGCAACAAGTCAAATGTTGTGCCCTAATCTGGCTAATTTCCAATCCTTAAAGAAAAAGGAAATAGAACTAAGGAATAGAAAAAAACGAAACTTTGACAACCACCACGGGGCCAGAAACCTTCAGCCACTGGAAGTAGGCCAACCGGTTTGGGTGAAAGACTTAAGATCATATGGAAAGGTAAAAAGTTTGCATACAACCCCTCGATCGTACATCATCGAATCACCAAGAGGTGTGTTTCGCAGAAATAGAATTCATCTACATCCTGCATCCCTTCCTCTGAATTTCAGCTGGGATGAATCGGAGATAAATCCAGCATTGCCTAACGACCTGCCAGAAAATGTGCCGCCAACTAAGGACAATGTTGTAATGTCAGAAAAAGTGCCTGATCCAGTTGCGGATACAGCTAGGGATGTCCCTACACCAGTTCCCGAACTTAAGATAAACAAAACTCGCAGTGGTAGAATCATTAAAATTCCAAAGAGACTTTTGGACTAAAGACTTATAGGGGGAGATGTGATATAATCGATATCAATGTAATCGATCTTTTGTCAAAAGATTAAGTATTGCCGGATGGCAACATTGATTTGTTTTTTGTGTATGTAGCGTTTTGGTTGTGTACCCTATTAAAGATAGTTTGAATGTCTTCTGGTATATCGTAATATCCACAACAATACACTATATAATTAATTGATAAACATAAAGCTTCAAAATAATCCATGGGTAACATGCCTTTGCAAAAAAAACCGAGTATATCTGAGAAGATTTGGGAAAAATTGGAATTATTGGGTAAGATTAGTTTATTGGGTATCAAATGGGTTGATTTTTTTTCATCAATTTCAGCAATAATTCCTGTGATTCACATTTAAGATTCAAACATAATACAATCTGGTGTTGTTTCATTCATATGATTGAAGCAAATGCTAAAAAATAGGGCCTTTGATTACTTTTTAGGGCTTTTATCTGCTACATATGGTCTTTGGAGGGGCTCCTATAAACCAATCTCAAAAATAGGGCCTTTTTATGACTCGTGGGAACTCTGTGAACACAATGACACCCCAAAATATCATTTACCATCGCCCGCACAAATGTTGATATCAAGATCATTGAGATCTCTACTGCCTACTAAGAAGAATATATTAAAACCAAAATTTATAGCAGCAGAGACTTATAAGAGCTTATTAAGTAATCAGGAGATGCAGAAGAAATATTCCAACCGATCACATGTAAATCTGGAAAAATTAAAATCTAATCAACCAGTTTACATTCAACTAAATTGTAGAGATTGGACACCGGGAACTATTCTGGAAAAGCTAGATACAAGGTGAACTTAGTTCATACTTAGTGAAAACTGCTGCTGGAGGTGAACTAAGGTAGAATTCTATTGAGGCCAGATTAAAGTAATCTTTCAATTAACCAGTACATCCCTGAAGTTCTTATTGAGCTTATTAGTGTCAAAATCACCGAATACTGATCCTGCATCAGTCTCATCTGATCCTTTTCCTGTTCCGCACGAGCCCAATCCGGATGTTTCTGATAAGCCCGCTATGACCACAAGGTCGGGAAGAATTGTTAAACCGGTAAAGAGACATGATTTGTAAATAGTGTACAAATGAAACTTTTGTTAAAAGGAGGGATATCACATAAATAGTTTTATTTTTGTGTAAGATTATTCACTGCAACAATGTTCCCATATCTTGTGTTTCGTTTTTGGTTGTTGTTCTCTATGTTTTGTGTGACTTGTATAATGTTCTCAATGTAATAAAGGTATTAATTATGCTCAAATTGAAGCATTCACTTGAAATGTAACAATTATATCATGAAAAATCCCTAAGCCCAGCAAAACCTCAAAGAGAATATTTTAAATTTAATGTTGACAAGCCTAGAAAAGGCTTTATTTGGATAAGATCATGTAAATGTTTGTATTAAAGGGAAATGAAACATTTCTTTAGCCATTTTCAAGAAATTTTCCTTGTTTAATAGAATGCAAAATTTTAAAACACATTTTTTTCATAAAACTGGATAGGTAATGCAGGATAAAGCATCATTGGTTCTATGATTGATTTCCCTGAAGAAGGCATCTTGCTGTGGCACATAGTAAGCCCTTAAAAAATTCAGCATTTTTAGCTGATCATAAATTTTATGATTGAAGTTCAGAAAATACAGTAGCAATTGCCACATTATATTTTAAATACAGATCTGTCTTCCATTAATAGAAAATCAAATACATTTATACATATTCAGAAAAAAAACGTGTCTGCAACATGGAACAAAACCGCCCCTCCATCAACATAGACAATAATACAGTAGGGCCCCGAAAACTCAGCCTTATGTTCAAAGCATGGCTGAGTTGGAATATGCTGGATTATTGGAAATGGGTCAAAAAAGAATAAGTATGAGTGTTTCCTCAGAAAATGCACTATTGTATGTATTTTTTGCTTGAGAGTTATATGGAGAATAAACTGCCCAAATGCCCTTAAGCAATGAAAAGCATTTTATGAAGGCATAGAACCTTTACAGCATGAAAATTAATGAATTGCACAGTCGTACACAATAATTTACATGATAAGACAGACCTCGGAAAAATACTTGAAGACATAAAATTTTCCATGAGGAAAATCAACTAGCCCATTTTGCAAAAACCAGCTACTTTAAAAAAAAAAAAAAAATGCATAGAAAGAAGTTTTAAGGAAAATTTTCTCCCTGCCAGGGTGTGGCCGAGTTATCCGTACGACCGGGCTATCAAGTGTTGAGTTTTCGGGACTTAACTGTAGTACCAAATAGGAATTGTCTTTAGCATTAAAGAAATCTTTTTGCAGACAAAATTTATTTTTAGGATAGTACAAAAATAGGTTAAAGTGTCAATCATAAAATATAGATTATCAGAATTTTCACCCAAAAAGAAAATTATTTTCTGATTAAGAAAATGAAATGCAAGATAAGCAGAAAACATTAATTTAGTATTTATGTAATGTTTGTGCAAATACAAAAGCAACTTACGTCCTTGCCAGGGAACTGTGAGTCACAAGATTTCTTAAAATTAGGGCACTTGTTAAACGAATGCTTTTAGTCAAAGCACTCTCTTTCTCTTCCTGCAATAAAGAGCAACAGAAAATAAATAAATGAAAACAATATAGGGAAGTAGTGAAATATATTTTTTACAATTCTCCTCTCTTAGTGAAATTTATGGCCTTATTTTTTCTTCCCATGAAATGATTTTAAAATCCTTTCTGAAAAATATTTATGCACAAATACAAAATAAAAATTAATTCACATTAAAATTAATATTACAGTTGAAAGTATTCTTGATTTTCTTTACCATTAAGTGATTTAAATAAAAAACAAGTTTAGCTGCTTTTCAATTCCTAGTTGAGCTATGAACAACTCCAAATATTAAAAGCATTTGTTCCATTCTTACTGGTTTTTGTTTTACGGAGCCTTTGAATTATTTCTTCTAACTCTTTAACCCCAATGCTTTAGGTTTTCCCCCATTCAAACATTAACATACATTTCAGTTTCTTTTGCAAATAAAATTCCAAAGGAAGGAGATATAGATCAGGTATAGATTTTTAGGGTATAGACCATAGGTTCTCAACGTGGGCGTTTGAGACTTTCAGGAGGGCAGTAGAAGACCTAGAGAAAACTAGGGGGCGTTGAGATGACACGAAGGGGCGTGGGCAGATTAAATACATGCTGTCTAAAATAGACTAAACACGCTGATTATGTACTAACAAAAGTATTAGGTTTATGGACGATTGTTCAACGATTTCTGGTAGCATTCCCATCTTCCTATTTAGCTGAACGTGGCTATAGTGCTATAGCAACATTAATAACCAAAATGAGAAATCGGCTCCATATTATTGAATGCGGTGACTTACGATTGTTTTTAAGTAAAATCGAGCTTGATATTAGCAAATTAATTCAAATGCATCAAATTCAACCTTCTCATTAGTTACAAATTCGATGTCTGAAAAGTTTAATAAAAATACTTTTCAATATAATTAAGTGTGCATTTTGATTGCTCTCATTGAAATAGTCTTACTTAAAAACAGAAATATGATAGGGTCATATCCTATCTACGAATAAAATGTATAATATTACACGTTTAAAAAAATATATTTGTGGAAGTAGCTATTTCAGATTCGCAAGTAAAAAATGGGGGGGGGGGGGGGGGGCTTTAGGAGAAAAAAATTCTCAAAGTGGGCAGTGGGCAAAAAAAGGTTGGGAACCTATGGTATAGACAGAGCTACTGCAAACAAATATCTCACAAACAAATATGTGTCACAAATAGAGATGGGAATAGTCGGGGAAAAAACGGAAATTTTAGGAAAAAAAACAGTTTTTTTCGGTTTTTTTCCGAAGGGGTTTATTTCCACCCGGACAAATTGAACATTTTGAAATTTCTAGTATAAAATAATACATTCAGAAATTTATAATAGTTACATTCCAGTTTTTTTTCTTTGAATATTTTATATTTTTAAATATTTTTTCCTTTGAATATTTTATATTTTTAAATATTTTTTTCTTTGAATATTTTATATTTAATATTTTTTTTCTTTAAATATTTTATATATTTAAATATAACATAACACAAAGTTTCCCTTTTGTACGAGAAAAAAGAACAGAGATATTTAGTTTCAAAGCTTGGAATTCTTTCTAATTTTCTCGGACTTTATTAAGGGGTCAGTTAAAAAATCCGAATGAAGTATTCATTGAACAATGAATAGAATGAATACTTCATTGAAAATTTTTAACCAACCCCTTAATGCAGGCCAAAATATCTTGAAAAAATCCCAAACATTGAAACTAAATATCTCTGTTTATTTTTGTCATGCAGAAGGGAAACATTTTGCGTTATGTTCCATAGGATGGGCAGGCGTCAACTTTTACTAAAATATGTCTATAAAGAATGGGTGACTGTATAAAAAGTTAATTTCTGCAATTTTCACAAAATTGATTTTTTTTAGTTTAAAAATGTTATTATCATAAACGCTTACAATTTTTAAACATTTTTATAACTGGAAGTATATGTTTGTGACCAACGATTGCCGAGATAAAAGCCTCGTAAGCACTTTGATTTGCACCCTGTATACATACATACATATAAATGCATTAACAAATTTTGGGGGGGGGGGGGGGGGGGAACTAAACAACTTTGTAAAAAAAAATATGATAATTTACAAAAGTTACATATGCTAAAATCTACTTGCTTTATAACCATTACTTCTGTTCTGAGTTAATTACTTTTACATTAAAAATAATGATAAATCAATAAAAAAAATGTTGCTTTAAAATTTATGATTAACTTTGGATTCAAATTTAATTTTATTTTTGTGATTAACTTTAATCCAAATCAGTATCTAAATTTATTGAAGCAACGCTGCTGGAAGATAAACATTCACATTCCATTGCAATACTGGACTTGGATTCTTCATTAAAAATCCCAAATTCCAGTGAATAGCAACCAATTTTATGTGAACTAAACAGTATTTTAAGCTTTGCTTCAGCTTTAGAATTCTAAACGTAAACCAATACAAATACTGTTTTGGTTTGGGTTTAGATTAGAAAGCTTAACAGAAACTAATGTAGTTCTGGTTTGTATTTAGACTGGAAAATAAATTAAAACTAAATAAAATCTTTTTACAGACAAAAAAAATATATTGCAAGAATTTTTTTTTCAAAACAAACTTTTAAACAATGAAAAATTTGATATTGACGATATTTATAATGACAGCCACACTTTCTTTCTTTAAATTGGCAGCATTTATCTAGTTAAAAGGAATGATCATGTAAATGGATTATGGAGTGTACATTACAATTAAATATTTCTTTCAAACTATAGTAATATTGTTACTTTTCTTTTTTGGAAAAAAAAAAGCTTTAATGGCAGTTTAAAATAGAAAATGTTATTGTAATGATTATACAAAAGGTCAGGATCAGTAAGGTTACAAAGATATAATGAAAAAAAAACATTTACACATTTTTTTTTCAATAGAAACACCCCCAATCCCAAAAACTATTTTAAAAATCCACTTTCACTTGTAAAAAATCAATTTTTCCATTTTTCCAGAAAAAAACTGGTTTTTTCCACCACCTCAAAATTTCCGGAAATTTTACATCCCTAGTCACAAATAAACAAGAATTACTGGATAATGTGCCAAGGAACTTCCAGTTTTGACCAATTGACTATGGAAAGAGAGAGCTGCTGGAAAACTAGCGATTTACTATGATAACCTTTTGAACAGTGTCCCCCAGGTCTTGTCCATGTGATTTATTTCTATGCCATCGACTCAAACCACTAGCAGTGTCTAGTTCTTTAACCCTTTCGGGACGAGCGCCGCAGTCAGCGAGCCGCTGCAACCAGCCGGGGTTCTAACAGAATGCATTGTCACTTGGGGAAGGACGATTTGAGCGGCTACGTCTAACTTTGGAAAAAAATTTATAAAAAAAATAATTTTCTATTCAATTGCTTCAAGATTTGGTACCGTATTTTCGCAGAGATAAGCAGCGGCTTATATGTGTTTAAAAGTTAAATTTCATCGACTGCGGCTTATACGCCAATGCGCCGTGTACGATGGGAAAAAAAATATTTTCGAGTAATTTAAATTAAAATTCCCTTTTGTCTTAAATCAAATTAATTTAGAACGCTTTATCTGTGTACCGCACAAACATGCCGAGCGAATAATTACGCTTCAACATTCTCGTTACGGTTACGAATCAGTTTGAAAATTTTTTTAACATGGTGAAAACTCTTCACTTCACATGCATACTTGAAAGTTGTTTTTTCAATGAGTGCTGATTCTAACCTGGCCATGGCTTTTATGTATTTAATAAAATATATATTAGCTTGCGCATCATTTTTTTCCGAAAAAATAAAAGAAATCGAGTCTTCACTCTCTCATAAGTTTTGATTGAAGCGAATGGACCCCGATTCGATACCTCCGTCACTTTGATTTTGATTCACGATGTGGCAACAGCGTTAATGATTGCACATGTTTCTCGTTGGATTGTGAAGAGTTAGTCGTCAGTGCATTTTTTTCTTTTCCAGTCTCTAGTGCCTTTCCCTTCAAATAATGCCTCGCAGAAAAAGTTATACTGCTGCATTTAAGCTTTCTGCTGTGCAAAGTGCGGAAAAGAATGGCAATCGGGCTGCTGCTCGTGAATTCGAAGTGGATGAGAAATGCATACGCCGATGGCGAAAGGAAAAAACTTCTTTGGAGGAGATTCCGAAGTCCAAAAGAGCGAGGAGAGGCGGAGCTGTTGGGTGGTCGGTTTTGGAGGAAAACCTGGAAAAATGGGTACTAGAACAAAGACAAAAAGGATTCCCTATGTCAACTGTAAGAATTCGTCTCCAAGCACAACAGATGGCTCGCCAAATGAAAATTTAGAATTTCAAGGGAGGACCGAATTGGTGCTACCGATTTATGCGGCGGAGGAAGTTGTCGGTTCGACAAAGGACCACAGTTGGACAAAAGTTGCCCGAAGACTGGCAGGAAAAGAAAGACTCTTTTTTAAGTTACGTGAAGGAAAAAAATTAGAGATTATAAATTAAGCGATGGGCAAATCTTTAACATGGATGAAGTGCCACTGTCCTTTGACATTCCTGCTACCAGAACTGTCGACAAAAAGGGATAAAAAACAATACCCATTGTCACGACTGGACACGAGAAAAGTGCTTTCACTTGCGTCCTAGCGTGCACCGCAAATGGCCAAAAATTGAAGCCATTGCTAATATTTAAACGTAAAACGATTCCAAAGGGAAACTTTCCCAAGGATATCGTAATCAAAGCAAACCCTAAAGGATGGATGTGCGAAAATATTATGTTGGAGTGGCTGGAGGAAGTTTTCCGGCGGTGAAACGGTGCTTTTTTCCAGCCACAGAGCTTGTTGATTTTTGATTCCATGAAGTCGCATCTTTTGAGTTCTGTCAAATCAAAATGCGAAAAAATGTCGACGTCGTTAGGAGTCATTCCAGGAGGATTGACGAAAATTCTCCAACCATTGGATTTGGCTGTCAACAAAGCGTTTAAAACTGAAATGCGAAAGCATTGGGAAGAGTGGATGAGGAATGGAACTCATTCATTCACCGATTCCGGCAGAATGAAACGAGCTACGTATGAAGACGTAGCAAATTGGGTTTCCGCCTCTTGGAGGAACGTCAAGACTTCGACAATAGTTGCCGGCTTTAAAGAAGCCAACATTATCGAACTGGCTTCTGACGATGACTCCGAAATGTCCGATGCGTCAGAGAATGATGACATTGACGATAATTTAAATGATTTATTACATATATTTTGCTCCGATGATGGAGATTCAGATTTTGACGGATTTGATGAGGATTAGTTTGTTTTAATTTCATTTATAATTTATCAATGATTTGTTTAATTTATATTAATAAATGAATGCTTTTGTTATTCTGTATTCTGTTTAGTAATTAAGCCTAACTAACGTAATTTTAATTTAAAGTTACGCGTGCAACTCATCGCAAGCAGTTTGCAAACATTAAAAAAAAAAAAGGTAAGTGTCTAAAACGTACCATTGCTCATGAAATTAATTATGTTATTATTTAGAATTATTTCAAATGTGCAGGTAATACGCGTGTATATATTTGTTTTCGATCGAAGCTTTTGTGCGGCTTATACGCTGATGCGGCTTATCTGATAAAATAATTTTTCTCCCCCGCCAATTTTGGCTAGTGCGGCCTATATGTCGGTGCGGCTTATCTCCGCGAAAATACGGTACATTATGAGAAAAACTTGTTGTCAGCTATCCGGATTAATTTTAAAACTTCACCATAATATTTTCCGTAAAAATTCTACAAAATAAATTTAGAATGATGAAATTCTTGACTTACCTGAAAAAGTTATGTATGAAAGATATCCAAAAAAAAAAAAAAAAAAAATCACAGAATTTAGTTCAAGCAGCATATAGATACAAATAAAATAATACTAATTATTTTATTGATAAAAACTATTCCTGCTGTCGCGGGATGTAGAAGGCATGCAAGCTGCAAGTTTTGTGTCTGATAGTATGTCCGTATCAGAGTCACTATCACTTTCCAGTTCCTTTGAAATATCAAAACTATCATCCCTATCTGAGAACGACTCATTCACTAATTGGGTCTATTCCTCTTATTTTAAATATAGTTTTCTCTTTGCCATTTTAATAATAAAGTATTTGCCAAATGATACAAGAAAATTTACTCTAAGCACTAGCCAAATCCGAATAGAAATAAAGACAAGGAAGCAAACTGATGAATATCTATATATCGACAAAAAAAGAAATAAAAGTATTTGGAATGATCCGAACCATTTGCATGTGTTTATATCATCTGATCCAGTTACAGTGCCAGCTTGTTTCTTTTCATTACTCATTGCCGCCGCTGTTCTGTCATAAATCCTTCCCTCCTTCCCAAACCAAGAAAAAAAAGAAAAAAATACTATGGAAATGCAGGTCAACATTCTCCAGTCTCAACATATTCCACCATAACAGTCATAGGGCCCCATCTAGTATCAAAGAAAAATACTAATATTTCATTCCATCTGAAATTCCGTATACGGTACACCTGTCCTCAGAGTCCAGTAGAACGGTGAGACGTATTCGTCACACGCGACTGTGAGGTAGCTCTCGCTGGCGTTTCGTATACGTCGCACCCGTCCCAAAAGGGTTAAGGTCTATGGGGTCAGGAGTAAGGGAAAATAGCCCACTGGCTTTTAGAACATAATATATTTATGCCTGTGTGTGCTTTATTTTTTTCTTTTCTTTTCTTTTTCTTAATATAAGAGCAGATTGCTGAAGAAATTTACAAACTGAATTTTTTTTTTGCAACTTTGAATTCAATGTGGTTGGAAAGAAACTAGCATCTCAATTCTTAAAAAATATGTATATTTTTTTTCTACATAGTAAGTACTTTTACTATCGATTCTGATAACTACTTTGTTTCTACTCCAATCCTCTGCATTTTCTGCAACTATTCTTGGAAGGAAAAATAGTTTTAAGGTTTGATAATATATAACAGTTGGTTCTCTACTTAACAAATTTAAAGGGCCGCAAAAAATTGTGCTTAAGGGGTGTCGGAACGCTCCATGCGGATAATGTTAAATAGGCGTTTTTCAAGGTACCTTTTCTGAAAATCTGTTGGAAGTACACTCTCAAAATTTTTTCTGCAGGTTAACCGTACCTTTAGTGTTGCACTGAAATGAGCATTTTGTAAAATTTTGATTTAAAGTATTAAAAAAAAGGTTTTTTGTCGCATACTCAGAAAACGTTACTTTTTTAATGAAAAAAAAAGTGTTAAAAAAAAATATATGCATGATTTTGCTAAAAGCTCATTTCAGTAAATACTAGGGTACATAACAAATGTTCCATATAAATTTTATGGACATGTGAGTAATACTTTCTGAGAAAAGGTACATCAAACTTCCAAAAATCGACTTTTGAGAAAAACGCGTTTTAGTAAAAAAACTCACCATATCAAAACATTTCTGCCCCATATTTTAAATTATCAGCATAAAATACCCTTTATGCATTTTGAATACCTTACCAATAGACCTAGACATTTTCTAAATGCTAATAAGCTAACTGTTAACAATCACAGTAATAATTCTATAACAGTGTCAACAGATATAATCATAAAGAACACACTTGATCGCGGTAGACATGCCAAAGGGGAATCGCAATGTTTACATTTCTTATGTCCCTTTAAATCGTTGGTGCGCGTTGGCTTTAAAACAAAATTTTGGCACTTCTAATTGAGATACAGGTTAAAGTAAGGTATTTTTGAAGAGGTAATGAGTTAAAGAAGGTAAAAATGCAATAATCTGAAATTAAATTTTTTTTGAAGATTTTTGGTTTCCAACACTCCTTAAGTAGAATGCATCTTTGAACAGAATTTTTAAAAAACTTCAAACGAAAAACATTTCCCTTCACACTTTCAGCCTTAGGTCTACCAATACATTTTAAAAATATATCGATGCATTTAGAAAGGTATTTTTATATTTATTTATTTTTAATTCTATTTTTTGCACATTACATTATATTGTTAGATGAAATAATAAAGATTATTTTATTATACAGAAATTAAAATAAAAGCAAGTACATATGTAACAAACATGCAAATAATGAATGAATGAAATTATCTTTTGAAAAAATTATGAAGCTTTGCTTACTTTATTCATGTTTTTTTTTTTTTCACTTTTTTCCCCTAGCTTTTTAAATTGGATAAATGCACCCTTTTCCATATTCATGAAATAGCGTATTGCTAAACAGTATCAGAAGAAACAAACTTTTTAAGCGTAAAAGAAAATCGTCATTGAATAGAAACTTTGTTGTCCTTATATAGGAACTTTTCTATGATGCAGGGACCAGGACAAGCTAAAACAGTATGAGTAGAGATTGTCTTTAAGTAGAGTAAGGTTTTAAAAAAAAGAGAGAGAGAGAACCAACTGTATTATTATTTATATCTGCAACAATTGAAGAACATACAAGAGCCTAGCCAAATGCTTAGGAGTAAGAAATATGAATTTGGAGCAAAAACTGTAAGTTCATAAATTTTGAGTGTAATTATGAGTTTTTGAGAATGCTAATGAAATATTTTTGTTTGGAGTTAAAAAAAAATATGAAAAAGAAAACATGAAATAATTATAATGTAGTTAGTTCAGTGTTAGAGGGTTAAGAATAGAGAAATAAAATTTACTTACAGAAAGTTCTTTAGGATTTATATACTGAAGAGCATGTCTCCTAATTGCCAAAAGAGCAGCATCAGGGGCATATCCAGGATGCGGTGGAGGCATTTGTGGGGGTGCTATGGACGTTTTACCTTGCTGAGATATTTGTTTCCTTCGCAAAGCTTGCGTATGTAGAACCCTTTCATTACAATGCCAATCCTGTAAACAAATACATCCTGTTTTCAAAACAATCGTTCTGCATTTTCAATTTAAAAAGTGAACAATACCCTAATACAGTGAAACCTTTCCGAGCAGCCACCTGTGAATAGCGGTCACCCCTCCTAATGGCCGCTTGTTCGTTCCACGGAATTTTTGGCCCGTATGTTTAATGTTAAAATAGCCCTTAGCAACGGCCACCCAACCCCCTTTGAACGGCCTCCGAGTGGGCTCATAAATCTCATTCTTGCAGAAAAATATACTCACTCCCTTCTTAACTTTACTAATCAGTTTTTGTATATGTGATTTTACAAATGAATTTTTGTGCCTTTGAGGCGCTAATTCCGCCTCTGACGAGGAATTTTCCGACATGTTTTGTGATAGTGAGCAAGCTAAACTTTCAACTTAACAGACTGTGGAGAAAATAGACAAAGTCATTGGAACATCTGACGTAATGAAAAACAAATCAGCTAGAGATTTACTTTTTAAACTGAAAAAAGAACTTGAAAACATTATCGTTTCTGATAAATGTAAAAACTTAGAACAGTCTCAAATTCTATAATTTTTTGTAAATGTAAAAAATTTCTTAAATAAAGATATAAATCTCTTTAGATAAATCTCAAAATTCATTTCAAATTAGAAATATGTGTAAGACTTGTTCATTATTTCATATTACATAAAACTGTACCTTATTAATTGCTAACTCTTCAGAGCGGCCACCCCCTTTGAGCGGCCAAATTTTCACGTAACGTCAGGGTGGTCGCTCAGAGAGGTTTCACTGTAAAACGTTACACACAGAATTCAAACTTACTCAACTCTCTATAACAATTAAAGTACAGTATCCGAACTCCAGTTAACCGAAATTCCAATTATTGGAACACCCTATCTCTTGCAATTTCTTTTTTTTATACACTTACAGATTTGAAAATATTTTCTCAATCTGAGTTTTGGCCAGACCACTACAAGATAATAAAAGCTTTTCAGAAGAAGGTGAAAGCAAGGACAAACAAAACACCTGTTTATCTCCTCCCCCCCCCCCTTTTTATTCACCAGGGACTCTTTGTGCCCTTACCAGTTTGCCAAAGCAAATTTCTTGGAAAAAATTATTCCTGCACTTACAAATCGCAATCTGTTACAGAATGGTTCCTTTCATTTCGAAGTATGGTGAATATAAGATGTCAAAGAAGAGAAAAAGGATTGTGTTTTCGTTAGGAGAAAAAGCAAAAATATTGAAGTGCCTCAAAAACGGTGAAGCAGGAACAAAATTAGCAATCAAGTAAAACTAGTAGGGAAGTCTACAATGTAAGACGTTAAAAAAAATGGAGATTCCATTATAAATTTCATAGCAGCACTTGAAGGTAAGGAAGGAAGTTTTAAAAAAATCTATGAAAAAAAATCTTTTAATGATAAACTTGATAAAAAGCTTATCATCAACCTGCGGTATTTGCAAAAATGTTCATCTGGTCAACCGATTTCTGGACCCCTATTGTGTGAGAAAGCATTTTTTACTGAAAAACTGAATGGAGAAAACTAATTTCAAGGAAGTTCTGTGTGGCACAGAAATTTCAAGTTACAACAGGGCATACGAGAAATCAGTTTGCACAACGAAAAAATATCTGCGTCTGATATGATCGCAATGAATTTCATAAAAGAATTTAAAGAATGTATAGAATGGGAAAACTATGATGAAGAATTCATTTACAATGCAGATGAGACTGGACTTTTTTGGAGATCTCTACCACAAAAAACATTAGCACCTGGATTAGAAAAAAGTGCTACTGGGACTAAAATGAATAAAGAAAGAATAACAATTTTGGTGTGTGCCAATGCAACCAGAAACCATTGATTACCTTTGTTTATGGTAGGAAAATCATAAAGTTCTTGTGCCTTCAAAAATTGGAAAAATGCAACTTGTTTACACCTCTCAAAAAGGGCTTGGATGACTATGGAGCTTTTCATTCACTGGTACGAAAACACTTACATTCCCAAGCTTAAAAAGCACCAAGAAAATTTGAAGAAAACTTTCAGAGTGCTATTAATTCTGGATAATATGCCATCACATTCGTGTGAAGACAAACTCGAACAGGAAAATGGGAGAAAGATTCTGTACGTTACTTGTCAAATTGCCGCTCTACTGTACTAAACCCAAGAAAAATTTTGATACATTCAACCAAATTCACAAGAGATACATGGAAAACACAATTATTTTGCAAAAAAAAAAAGATGTCATGTGATTTTTTTTACTTTGAGAAACATCACTTTACATAAATGCCAATAAAAAAGGAGCTCTGCCTCTGCTGTGCAGTTTTAAGGATAATTGCTTTTGGCAAGTGTTTAAATGTCACTATTTGTAAAATTCTGCAACTTGAAAACAAGAGTGCTGAATCCGAAGGCGATACCATGCTCAAAAGCACCCCAAAAAAATCATTCTGTGGGTGCTGGGCACCCCCTTATTTCTTTTACATTTTCATGAATAAAACACAGCAACACATTTATGTGGCTCCTTCACTTCCACTTCAACATTTATAGTTGAAAAAAATGCACTCAATCTAACAATAGTTGATAGTTTTCATCTAATATCCCTAAAAAGACCTCAAACCCATATTCATGGAGGTTAAACTTTAAAATGTAGCTCTCTTTCTAACGTTTGGCATTTACGTTCATTTATCAAGGACGTTTTATAATGTGCTTATTTGTCAATTCAAGTTCCTCTCCAAATTTACTCATGTCGAATAAACACTCATTGATCTGATGAAATTCTGGTCTCCATATCTAAAGAAGGATATTACTTTATTAGAAAGAGTTCAAAGGAGCGGTACTAGGTTGGTAAGTGGTCTCTCACACTTTGCTTATGAGGCCAGGTTTAAAAGGCTCAATATGGATAGTCTTGAGCAAAGAAGAGTTAGAGGGGACATGATTCAGTTATTAAAATTCAATAAAATGGAAAATGTTAACGGGCTTTATTTTTGTACAGAAGATAGAACCAGAAGTCATTGTTTTAAGCTTTTCAAATCTCAGGCTAATCTTGAAATTCAGAAAAACTATTTCAATAGAGTTGTAGGCTGTTGGAATAGTTCACAGGAAGCAACTGTTACTTGCAGTGGTACACTGTAAAAAGTTTTAAGAAGGCTCTTGACGTTCATTGGGGATTGGTATACTGGCTAGAACCAGCACAGGTGGGCCCAGAGCCTTTTGCTCATTGTCACTTTTGTATTTGTATAAATAATAGGCTCAAGAATAAACAGTTTAAAATGATTCTATTAATATCCATTGCTACATTGTAGAACTAAGTGCCATATTGTTGTGAAAACTAAATTAAAGTTTTTATGTAGTTGCTTATATCTGCACAGTTTGGTACAGTCTAATCATTTTGATTTTTCATGCTGTGGTTCTTTGCTTTATCATTACAAATTGTATAAAAAGGTATTTTTAAAATTTTATAATGATTCACACAAGTGTAATAAAATACAAAATATATAATTGGATATAAAAAGGAAATTTATTGCAAATCATCCAGAAAGCAGAACATAAATATGACAATTTAAAGTAGATTACAATATACAGCATTGCTGGGATGTATAAAAAGAGACTAATAAATGTAATTTACTTGACAAAAATTAAATGCTTAAAAAGTTTTTTCTTCCCCGCACTAAATGTATAAACTGCTCTTATTCTGAAATTCAACAAAAACCAAAAGATTTTAAACTTTTAACAATTCAGTATGTGGTTGTCCATAAGAGTTTAATTCTCTACTTAAATTTAATGACTACTTTAAATAAAATCACCTAGTAATGTTACCTGTAAATGAGTAAGTAATGAAAACCGCCTCCTTTTCATCGAGTCACAACCTTCCCATAAACAGATCATGTCATCATTGCATAAAGGGGCATGAATTTTACTCGCATGAAGAAACACAGAACCAGGATTAGCAAATGTCCTAAAAAGAGAAAGGAGTGAACTCACTTACATTTAGGCAGTCATAAAAAGTAGTAGCCCAAAATAGTTAGCGTGGCTAATTGAATCTTAAAGACTAACCTTTACATATGTACAAGTACTTGGGAGTTAAAAAAAGGTTAGAGTGTGCAATAGTATTTTAAATAGAAAATTGGATACTGACCAATCATTGCTAAACATTTTGAAAACCCTCACAATGCACATTGAATATACCAACTATTACATGTAAAAGTAAATTCCTATTTGTATATTTTTTTTAATTTTATCAACAAACAAAATATTATAACACATGTTGATCCTATTTTGCTAGAGAAAAAGTTTTACACTGTAAGACCAAATAAAATGTCTATAATCCAAGTAGCTTGTTATAAAGCATTCTGATTTCCCTCTAAATCTAGTTTTAAAGGAAGCAGAATACATTCTACAGCTTTGGTTAATGGAGTAATTTTTCCCATTTTTAAGAACCTAGCCTTAACATTTTTAAGCAAAGCTCAATAAAGTTTATAATTTTTCATAGAGTACAGAAACCCAATTCTGAATGTGACTGATACAACCTGAGGCTGACAGCTGACAATTAAGAAAAAAGGTTGAAAAGCTAAGTTGTCATTGTTGGGGCATGGCACAATGGTAAAGTTGAATCATATGAAAATCAGAATTTTAATACTATCGTTAGAAACTATTATGCATATAGAAATCCGTTGGTTATAATTAATTAAATATTTATATTTTAAAATTTTATTGAGAAATAAAATGCTCCACCATCAAAGCATTTAATGCAATTTTTTTAAATATATATTTTTGTAGCATATTGAGAACCTCTTCAATAAAAGCTACTGATAATGAATTAATATTTTTGAATAATACCTACTAAGTGAGAACAATATCAATGTTACTGAAAAAAGCATGCAAAAAAATATAGAGCTTGAAAACAAAAATAACAAAATGTTTTAAAAGAATACATTACTGTTCACTGTTTACTTCAAAAAGGTAGAAGTAAAGGATTAATATACAAAATGAAAGCAATGATAGCATTTATTTCCAAGAATGACTCAGAAGCATAGATTTCTACCAAAAAGGGAACAACATTGTCACATTTCAATTGAATGCTTCAAATTGAGCATCATTAAAAACTTTTATTACGTTAAGAACATCGTACAAGTTACAAAAACACTGAGCACAACAACATACAGCTTAGAACGAAAACACAAGATATTGGAACACAGTTACAGTCGGTTACAGTTAGACTTACACACTTAAAACAATTTATGTCACATCTCCCCTTTTTAACAAGTTTCATATATACACTATTTACAAGTCAGGTCTTTTTATTGGTTTAACAACTCTCCTGGATCGTGTGGTCATAATGGGCTTGTTGACAGCATCCGGATCGGGATCAGGCGGGACTGGTACAGGAACAGGATTCGGCGACTTGACACTAGAAGGCTGAATAGGAACTTCAGTTGTTGACTGGTTAATTGAAGGATTACCTTGATCTGGCCTCAAGTGAATTCTATTCCTCCTAAGTTCACCTCCAGCAGCAGTTTCCACTAAGTATGAATGTGGAGCATCTAGCTTTTCCAGAATAGTTCCCAGTGTCCAGTCTCTGTGATTTAGTTGAACGTACACTGGTTGATTAGATTTTAAATTTTCCAGATTCACATGTGATTGGTCATGGTATTTCTTTTGCATCTCCTGATTACTCAGTAAGTTCTTATAAGTCTCTGCTGTTGTAAATTTTGGTTTTAATATATTCTTTTTAGTAGGCAGTAGAGACCTCCATGATCTTCCTATGAGCATTTGTGCCAGCGATGGCAAATGATATTTTGGGGAATTATTGTATTCAATCAATGCCAAATTTGGATCTCCATTATCTTCTAATACCTTCAACATCAGAGTCTTGATTGTGCCTATTGCACGTTCTACCATCCCGTTGGATTTAGGGTATCTTGGTGAAGAGGTGACATGTTTCACATCATATTCTTTAAGAAAAGCTTGAAATTTATAACTGTCAAATGGCGGTCCATTATATGAATGCAGGCATTTCGCTATTCCATGTGTTCTAAAAATTTGTTTCAATGCACTTATGACAGCTTCTGCAGTTTTCTGTTCGACTTTTCTCACTTCAATAAATTTTGGATGATAGTCTATGGCCACTAAGTAATCTTTTCCTTGTAAATATATAAAATCTATTCCAACATCAATCCAAGGATGCTTGGGTATGTTGTATGGTATCATCACTTGTTTTGGATTTGATTTTTGAAATTTCTGACAAATTCTGGAACTGTTTATAAAGTTCTTGATTTCTGTTGTCATATTTGGCCAATAAATAGAGTTTCTTGCTTTATTTTGACAAGATGTTATGCCCTGATGTGCAACATGTAATTTCTGTAGAATTTCACCACGCATTTTCTTAGGGATGACCAACTTATTTCCAATAAATACCAAATCATCACGATAATGCAATTCTGACTTCTTATCCCAATACGGCTTTAGATTTACGGAAAGTTTCTTGTATTCATTAGGCCATCCGTCTTGTATGTAAAATTTCAGCTGTTGCAATTCTTCAGCTAGCTTGGTAGCTTCTTGAAGTTCTTCAGTTTTCTCATCACTAGAGCTCAAAATAGTGTGAACAGTTGCGGCTCCTGCTTCTAAGAAACTTGTATCCACATTGGCATCTGTTGGAGACCGTGATAGTGTATCCGCTATGTACAAATATTTTCCTGGAACATGCACAATTTTAAAATTGTATTTGAATAGTTCCAAAGCCATTCTGTCGCATTGGTTTGACAAAGTTCTAACTGCCCAAGTAAATAATATTGTTTCAGGATGACAAGATTCCAACTGCTTCACAATCAGCTCGGTATACGATTAATTTAACCAGAAGTTGACTTTTAAGGTTAGAAAGGGTTCAATACTGTAAAAGTTGTGTGCAAATAATAATTTATATTATTAATTCAGCATTTTGCAACATGGAAGATAACAACGTTTCATATGAATCAAGTTCATCTGATTTGTTTGGGGATGAACCGTCTGATGAATTTATTCCACCAACCTCATCATCTGAAAATGAAGATTTTAGCCTTGTGAACTATAAAACGTAAGATGTATAATTAAACTCAATGATAGATGTGACCTTTGTGAGAAGTTTCATGTAGCTCAAAAAACTGAGACATTGACAGAACAGCTGAAAGAAGATTTTGAAAGACATCTAGTTTATAAAACAGAAATGAGAGAATCACGGGCTGAAGAGAAGAAAGAGAGTACTATTCCAGTGTTGCTATTCGATCTCCAAAATGTTATTCTGACTCCTCATGCTGACATCAGCTCTTTTTTTTATTTGAGAAAAATGAATGAGTATAATTTAACTGCATATTTCACAACTACCAAAAAAGTATATTGTGCATTGTGGACTGGTAGAGCAGGCAATGATATTGCAAGTGCCTTCATAAAAATATTAAATACAGTAATTGAAGAAAATGATGTGACTGAGCTTATCACATGGTCAGATTCATGTGTCCCACAAAATTGGAACAGTATAATATCCAATGCTGTTTTACATTTTTTGAGGGATAACCCCATTGTCAATTCTATTATAATGAAGTATTCTTTGCCTGGGCACTCATGCGTTCAAGAAGTGGATCATGCTCATAGTGAGATAGAAAAGTTAATGAGGAAAGTTGATTTCTACAGCCGAATTGGATTGATCTGAATATTGAAACAGGTGAACAGATCAAACCCTTACTGTGTCACCCAAATGAATTCAACAGATTTTAAAGATTCTGGATCAACTTCAAAACTGTTTCAATACAAATTAATTCCTTTTACTCAACTTGCAGTTATAAAATTCACACAATCATCGAATATTGTAGAGTTCAAAACAAGGCACAACAGACATGAACCAATGAACTGTGTGAACATTAAGTTCAATGAAACTACAAAGAGAAAGAGGCCCAATTGAAAAGGCAGATCGCCCAATTTACTCTCTGTTTTTGAAGTGAAACCCAAAATACAGACATTTCATGTTGAGTTACCTGAATTAAAAAAAAAGATATCAAGAGTGCATTGCAGTACATGCCTCTACAAGACAGAGAATATTATAGGGTGGTACTTAATCTATAAACTTTTCCACGTCAAATCAAGCATATAATGTGAAAATATTGTAGAATTAATGGTTTGTGTGAAAATAAAAATGAATAAAATTGTATTCTATGAAATATTTTGGTTTTTCTTACTCATACTAATCATGAAATATTCCTTCTCACCAAACTTTGAATGGTATTTCGGTTTGACAAGGTTGTAAGAGCAGTTAGAACCTCGTCATAAATGTGAAATCTTGTCTATTTCACTGTGACAAGGTTCTAACTGCATTTTGAGGGGGTTTTTTTTTGGTGGCTGTTGAACAATTTTTATCAATAACAAGAAGTTCAGCATGTAGATATCACCTAAATATTGGTTGAAGAATAATATGAATGAAGAACTTACAAAAAATGAAAAAGTTATGGACCTAGCAATCTTTGAATTCAATTTACTCGAAACTGCTCTTTGGTCAGTTAGAACCTTGTCAAGCCAATGCAATGATTTGTTGTAATCTTGGAGAAAGTTTCTCTATAGGTTTTTGTAATAGTCCAATTAAAGGCTTGTGGTCAGTTTCAATTGTAAACTCAGTTCCATAAATAAAATAATTGAATTTTTTACAGCCATTTAAAACAGCTAACAGTTCCTTTTCAATTTGACTGTACCGTTGCTGTGTTTCTGTGAGAGAACTGGAAGCATACGCTATGGGGTGATCATCTTGTATCAAAACACCTCCTAAACCATATTGGCTGGCATCAACTGACACAATTGAAGGTTTTCTTATATTAAAGTAAGCCAAGACTGGAGCATTAGTAACACACAATTTGAGCTCTTCAAATGCCTTCTGTTCATTGCTGGTCCAAAGGAATTCAGCATTTTTACTTAATAATCTATGAAGACATCCTGTTTTGTTGGAGATATTGGCAATAAACTTTCCTAAATAGGTTTTCATTCCTAGAAATCTTTGTAATTTGGCTTTGTTGGTTGGAACCTTAAAATCAAGAACTGCTTTAACTTTTTCATTATTTACCGAGATAATTTCGCCTGTTAATTTATAATCAAGATATCTCATGGATGTCTTCTTAATTTGGTTTTTCCTTAGTGAGAGTTTTAAACCATATTCTTGAGCTCTCTTAAAGACAGATAGTTGTTCATCATGTTCATCTTTCGTCCTTCCAAAAATTAGTACAGCATCAATGCAAAAAACTATGCTGTCTAAGTTGTAAAAAATGTTATCAATAGCTTTTTGGTACACTTCCGGCGAGCTGCATAATCCAAACGGTAAGCGACAAAATTTGTATCTGCCAAAGGGTGCAGCAATGGTACATAATTTAGAACTTTCAGGAGAAAGGGGAATCTGCAAAAATGCAGAAGAAGCATCTAAAACTGAAAAATATTTTGCTTGATCTATATTTGAAAATATGGCTTGTTGGGTTGGAATTGGATTATGTTATCTTTTTATGTACTTATTTAAAGGCCTTGGATGCATATTCTAACTTCTTTATTGGGTTTTTGAACAATGACAATCGGATGTACCCAATCTGTAGGTTCAGTTATTTCTTCGAGAACCCCTGCTTTAACCATTCTGTCAAGTTCAGTTTTGACGTTATCCCTTAAAGATGCAGGTATAACTCTAGGAGAAGCAATCTTAGGCTGAGCATTTTCTTTTAATTTAATGTCATATACATATGACAGTTTGCCAAGTTTAACAGAGAAAACATTTTCATACTCTTGAACAATATCGAAATTATTAATTGTATCTACATTTTTAGCAATATTTCTACAGTCGAACCTGTCTATATCGAATTTCAAGGGAAAGAAAAAATATTCGAGATGAAGAGGTTTTGAGATACAGAGGTTTTGATAAAACTATTAAAATTTGCAATTGAAACAAAGACTATATAATGTAGGTTAGAAATCTTCTGCCTTAGTATTATTAAGCATTTTACTGTAATATTATACTAACTTTTTTTTAACGAGTTTTATACTCGTATAAATAGCATCGACAATAAAGAAATAGTATTCAGCATACCCTTTTGCAAGTCTCTCAAAAACAAGACAAGTACTACTACTTTTTTTAGCAAGTACCAGAATAATAGTCTTTTAGTGTTTGTTGTTGTCTGGTTGTTTTCGACTCGATTATACTTTTGAGGATAGCGATCACTGTAAATCCACCTTGACCAAAATTTTCCTAAAATTCGAGGAAAGTTAATGTTTCAATAGCTTTCTCTGCTTCTTTTTACGGCGACTTTTGCGACATCTTTGTTTTTCTCAACCTCCTTTCCTCACCTTTTACGTTCTCTACGATTTCCGCATCAATTTTGTTAGCTGCCGAAAGGTCACCCGGCTTTGAATTCCAAAATGGCAGCAAAACCAGAATTCGAGAAATGGAGGTTTTGGGGGAAACATTTCGAGATAAACATGAAAAAATACATCGAATTTAGGGTATAAATGCAGGGAAAATATAAATTTTCGAGATAGGGAGGTTTTCGAGAAAGACAGGTTCGACTGTATTAATTAAACCTAACTGTTCACATGCTTTCAGCCCTAAAATAGCATTTGATTCTTGATCTACAACATAAAAATCAAATACATGTAATTTATTCTTGAATTCACAGCACAAATTACAAGTTCCTAACACTTTCAGATTGTGCCCTGTATATGATTTCAAACTTTTGTTTGTTTCATTTACTTTTGATCTTTCATCTATTTTCTTTAACAAATTAACAGAAATTATATTAACTTCAGCTCCGGTATCAATTTTGAATGGTATTTCACAATTATTTATAACAATATTTTCTCTCCATTCAAACTTTGAAGTATTTACTTCACTCACAGATTCCAATACAAAAGAATCAGTATTATTAGTCGACACAACAGAGGAATTATGTTCTATTTCATTAACTTTTTTATTTTTGCATGCAATCGCAAAATGATTTAGTTTTTTGCAGTTACTACACCTTTTCCCCCATGCTGGACACTTTCCAAAAGCATGTTTTGTTTTGCACCTTGAGCAACAGTTGTTCTTGAAATAATCGTGTTTCTTTAATTTACTTTCGTTTTTGTAATTTCTGTTATGCCCCTACGTCAATATTATTTCTCGTAGTTTTGATAACTTCCACTACTTCTGATTTCCTATCAGACCCTTCCTTCATGTATTTTACTTGAATTTCACTTGATTCCTTTGCCCTACAGTATTCCACTGCTTTTTCTAATTTCAAATCTGAATCCATAAGTAGTTTTTCTTTCACGGATAAATCCCTTATACCAATTATCAATAAATCTCGTATCAAACTATCTTCCTGATTTTCAAAAGAACAATCCTTAGCGAGATTTTTTAAGTTAGTTACAAAAGAATCAACAGTTTCATTTGGTTGTTGTACACAGTTAAAAAATTTGTAGCGTGCAATTACAGTATTTTTCTGTGGTTCGAAATAATTATCAAATCGTTGGATAACAGTATCGTATTTCTCAGCATCTGCAGCAGCTAATTTGAAGCTATTACATATATCGATACATTCATCTCCCATACAATTCAATAACAAAGCAACTTTTAACTTATCGGATTTACCTGTCTTTTCCGATGCTTCTAAATACAGAGTAAAACGCTGCTTAAACTTTGACCAATTTTCGGCCAAATTTCCTTGCAATTTCATACAACTGGGAGTTTACAGATCCCTTTTGACTGCGCCGCTTGCCACCATGTCACATTTCAAGTGAATGCTTCAAATTGAGCATTATTAAAAACTTTTATTACGTTAAGAACATCGTACAAGTTACGAAAACACTGAGCACAACAACATACAGCTTAGAACGAAAACACAAGATATCGGAACACAGTTACAGTCGGTTACAGTTACACTTACGCACTTAAAACAATTTATGTCACAAACATAATCTAATGTCTTTAAAAGGGGGTCATGCACAGAAAGAGGAAATACCCATACATAGAAATAAAGAATGAAAAAGGTTCGGAAATATTTAAATTAGAAATTAAAAGTAGACAGTTACAAAAAATTTTTTTTATCATTTGCCCCTCCCCCAGAATCACATATTTTACAATATAAAGGAGTTGAGTGAAGTAATATTTGTTCCCAATAATGGTTAGGTGGCAACTAGAGTGCAATAAGGCTAATATCTCCTTAAGAAATTTTTGCAGGGGTTATACCTATAAAAAGCAATTTTAAAAATTTGTCAACAATATTATCGGTTTCACTCAAAAAAGCAATGAAAATATTAACTAATTTATATAAAAGCATAAGCTCTAAATAAACTTTAAAAATTTACAGCAGAGAAAATATATATTATTAAATATACAGTCCCAAACACAAATCTCTTAAAGCTTAAATCCACAATTCTCTAAAACCTGCACAAGATTTAAGATGTAAACATTGAAATTTACAATTAAATATAAAGTAGAAATTAAAGATGGGAATAACACAATGAATGCAAAATGTTAAAAAGTAAGAACCACTTTTAATTTTCGTTTTGTTTAATTTGAATAAAAAGTCCTAAAAGTTTTCTTGCTATGCTTTGGTGTACCATGACGGATGTCAATCATTTAAGCATACTTTTTTTAAGTATAATAATCTATAGTTTTAAAGACTTATTCACTATTAAATCTGCTCCTGTGCCAGGAGTTATACAGTTATATAGCAACACAAAAACATGAATCATTAGCAGAAATTTCAAGCAAGCAAGAAATGCATAAAATATTGGAAAATAAACAATAGCCATGAATTACTAAAATGCAGAAAGAAACCTTTCATTTTAGAATAGCGCATGAGTTTCTACTGGTGTTTGTTTTTGTTTAGTTGCTATGTCTGCATTGACAAGTTATCCGATGAACGGTTTGTCCTAAATAGTTATGATGCAGAAAATACTTGTTTTATATTATATAACTTGTTATTGTTTGAACTGTAATGTATAATTGTTTGTAAATGGCTACAAACCATTAAAAAAAAGAAGTGCGATGAGACGCGCTTTGTTCCTGGATGCACGAGTTGCTACCGAAGTAATAAAGTTACTCTATTTTGTACTCCAAAAGATGATGTTAGAAGATTATTCCTCCTTATGACAAAGATCTCAATGAAGAATGTGCCTTGGACAAAACTTTTGACAGGTGTTTCAATTAATTAAACTGCTTGAAATTTGTTTTACTAACTGATTAAACTGATTTGTGTAGAGAAACCAGTTTTGACATAACATCTGAATTAAGCAATTGTGATTTAAATCCAATTGGCTGTAATCAACATGAAAAAACCCAACAAAATATATCATCAAATTTTGTGTCATAATTATATTAAATCTGTAAATAATACTTGGAAAAACATTGCACGAGATAAATTGTTGCACTTGAAAATGTGACGAAGTAAACAAAAAAAAGAAAAGCTGATTACACCTATATATTTTCAAATTTAATTAATGTGAAGATGGGCAAACTGAAGAGGATTGGGACAAATGATAAATGAACATTACAATTAAAAGTAAAAATACAATATGAAACATTAACGAACAGCATTTCTCAAGGGTGAAACACATTCAAAGATACTAGAGTTAAAAAATTTTAAATTAGAAACCTATGAATACTAGACAGAGGAAGAGAAAGAAAAAAAATGATAAGAAGATGTTCTAACAGACTTAAAAATATGAAAAGTAAGGGAAAAGTGAGTTATTTTGAAAACTATTGTGTGGAAGGAAAAACTTGTGAAGCTAACTCAGATGAATGCCATATGAATGTTTCCAAATAAAGCAAAATTAAAATCAATTATACTACTGTCTTAAGAAAGGAGGAAGTATCTCAACTTTTTCATAAAACAAGTTTTTTCCACGTAATTATCACATAATAGGCTATCTATCTTGAATCAAAATCCAGAAGCTGTATCTGAATTGTAAAATATTTGTTAATAAAACAGTATGTAACTCAAAAAAAAGAAGAAATAGAAGACTAAGCAAAATAGCCGTACCTTAATTTCCTACATGATAATGACCCATTTCTGAGACACTGTTTACAGACTTAGTAATGCATATTTTCATTCCCCTCCATCTGCCAAGTTCATCATCATTTCATCAATAATTATGCTTTTTAGACTAACATTCCTTCCCATATTATACTTATTTATCTCTTGAAAAAAATTTTCTTCATAAGTTCTTTCAAAGTTCATGCGCTAGTTTTTCAATCATTCATATGATAAGATCATTACTCTAATAAATTGCCTGGAAAAATTTAAGAATAAGATTATTAGTTCTATCCTTATTTCATTAATATTTGTGCTCTTTAGAGCATCTGCTTCATTTTCATACTACAATTATCACGTTAGAACTGTTTCAATTTATATGCCTTGAAAAATGTTTCACATCAAGTAAGAAGAACTTCCACTTTTATTGTCATACAGCCATTATGTGTATATAAGATGATTAAATAACTCATAAAACATTGTTTTAAGAAATTTAATTCAAATATTAGAGGGAATTCCCTACTAATATTTGAAAGAAATATTAAAACTTCATTAAAAAACACATCTTTATTTTGTTAATGAAATAGAAGAAATATTAACCTTTTCCAAACAGGGAGGTAGACACTGAAAAAGCCTTTCCGTATGGGGAAAAAAAAACCACCGAGTACTATTCCCCTTGAAAGAATGGTGCTAATGTTCCTGATGGACTGGCCACTAGTACTGGGCTATGTCTAATTTTTGATACCGGGCTTCATCGTCAAAATAATATCGCGATATTGCGATATATCGCGATGTTTCAGTGCAGTATGGGACCCCAAATTCGGAATCCCGAAATATGGAAGACCCAAAATCCCGAACTTTTTCAAAAAAAAATCGGTAGCTGAAAAATAACCCAGCTTTTGTTTTTTAAAGAAAAATCGGGAAATATTTCGCACCGTTTTTCTGGAAATAGACATTTTAAAAAGAAGGAAAATAAAATGTAATGAACATGTTTAAGATCGGAAATGTGCAGTTTTCAAAAAAAGTTATTTCGCGATTTTCTGAAAAGGGTTCGTTTTTGCGATTAGTGACAGTATTCGAACTGAAATTTGCATTTAGTACGTGCATTCTGAACATTATGTAAATTCACCTATTAACTTAAGTGGCGTTATTCTCAATATATAATGGACTGTGAAGAGCAATGTTGGGGTTATTCTGTGATTATGTCCTGTAAATTTTCGGCTCCCCATGTGAAATGTATAAGTTATTATTCTAACCGGCTCAGAGAGTTGTTTTTTAGTTTAACCAAATAAATGGTTTTTAAAAATATTGACTCATTTATAACCACGTTCTGCTATCACCAATTAGAGTTTTTATCAATTGTTGCTTTAATGCTGAGTTAATATCACAAATGTTGCTTTTTTTTAATTTTTTGTAGTTATGTTTTATACATTTTTTAAATGAACTAATTTTCGCGCGATACAGAACATTCGCGAAATTGAAATTCGGCGTTTCTCGAATGTTCCCGGTAGTCTCATCTTTTACTGCAATTGGCTAGAGAATATAAAATCATATCAGAATTTGACGAAATTCTTTTCTTTATTTTATTGTTTAAATTAAGAGGTTAAAATAATATCAGGAAGAGTCTAGATTTTTCGATGTTTTGCCTCAAATGTAAGTCGACTCCAACTTCGTTTTTTGGGATTAAATTCCGCGACTTATAGTCAAGTATATACGATAATAAAAAATGCTATAAATGAGCAAAATGCTAATAAAAACTTCCAGAGCAAATTATATGGATTATATGGGCTCTTATGCTACTTAGAAAATTTTTTTAATGAGGACCCAAAATTCGGAAAGATCGCGGCCCCGAGCGTTCCGGATTTGAGGTTCTATACTGTACGTTAAATTCGCTGAATAGCTAAGCAAATATATAAAAGAAATTCGTTTGTCAAAAATCCAATATAAAACACTAATAACAATAATATTATGAAATGATATTTTCATTTATTTTATATGAATTTTGAAAAAAATCAAATGCTTCTCTCAAACTAAAATACCTACAAGTATATAGACATCATTTTTATAGAAAACAACTTGAATATATTACCAAGTTTAAAACTGAAAATAATTATATCGGAAATTGAATTACGAGCGAACGAGCGCCCCCCCCCCCTTGATTAACATTGTAATTATAAAGAAGGAATAATTAGCAAATTAGAAAAAATGAACCTTTTACAGAAAACGCTATCGCAAAAAAACTGACAATGAGTAAAAAAAATTGCTTAATTTGCGATCTTAAATATATTACCTAAATTTTATTTTCAGTATTTTAAAAATATTAATTTCAACTTTCATGTTGTGTTTAAAGCAACGCCGATTCTAAATGACACGAAACATCGTCGTTGGGGTGCGTATAGCCATGCAAGAATCTTCAACTTTTTACAAGTTACAATTACAATATCCAATCTGAAATAAAGATGAAAAAAAAAGTAAAAATAATTTCTTTTTAATAATAGCTAAAACATCTACTTATGTATATTTCATGAATTTAGAAGAATCACGCATTGAAAAAAAAAAGATTTAAAAAATACAGACGAGTTGGAACAAGTGCCGTTACACAGATTTACCGAACACAAATTAATAATTTTACTATTAGTAAACTGTTTGCGAAAATGTACTATACAAGTGTTTCCTATTTTGTAGAAGGAAATAACTTGTTTTTGGTTGAACTTTTTCAGAAATTGAACAACGTTTTTATTGTAAAAGAGAATGAATGAATTATTTCAAGATTAATTCAAAAACATACATCTAGTTTTTTCAAACTTATTAAATATATTTTTCATGCATTAAGAAAGTCTTAAATACCATTTACAAACTTAAATACAAAAAATAAGTAAATAAATCACTTAAGGCATATTGCAGATTTAAGCCAATTTTAGTAAAAAGAAAAAAAAGAACATTTCATTTTAGCGAGCTTTTACCGCTTGTCAATTAATGAAAAGCAAAGGAAACGAAATATTTTTCCAATCATAAAGAACCCCATCATTTATTCACTTTCCATTATTGCCGCTAGCAGACCCAAGTCAGAAGTTAGAAATGCACACGCCACGCTAACGTTTCGAAAAAACCAACACGAAGGAACGCCGACAACGATTTCCTCGGCAAACGACGCGCCACGATGATTTCACCGGCAAACGCTGATAGCGCATGTTTTTCCCCACGTCAGGAAGAGCAAAGAACAAGCGCTTACGAAGGATCGGGTATCATCGTCAGTCACGAGGTTATCGGAAACCGTGATATCATTGTCAGTTGCGATGTATCGAAAACCGTGATATCATCGCCAATCACGATATATCGAATGTGAAATCGAACATCGCGATGAATGTGTAATACCGGTATTTTGTGAAATATCGATATATCGCCCATTCCTACTGGCCACAATGTCTGAAAGATTCCTATTCACTTCCGGTATAACTTACGATGCACTTGTTAAGGGGGTATTCTAGTGTAGAGGCATTAATTTCGCCCGGTTATCGAAGCGCAGTACAAAAGGAAAAAACTTTTAGTGTCCATTTTTTTATCACTTGTTTATTGATGTTTTATTATTAGATACAAAAATTAACCAAAAAAAATAATTAAAATTGACAAAGTTATGAGCAATGAAAGGGGGGGCTTCAAAAGAAAGAGGGTGTCCTGGCGTGCATGATTGCAACCCTCCTGGTGATATGGAAAATAAAAAACAGACCGATTCTTAATTATTATAGATGCCGCTATCGTATGAACCGCGGACAAGTTAAAAAAAAAAAAAATTACAAAATGGCGGCTGCTTGAACAAAAATTTTCTTTTTTGCATCTTTTTTTAACAATTACGAATTTTTTAAAAATTCTAAATGAAAAGTTTCTTCTTGGGCAAGGTTCACACGATAAAGGGATGTATAAAAAACATCCTCTCCAAATTTGAAGTAAATCGGTCCATTAGAACTCGAGATATCCTTACCGCCAGCTCGAAAAAAGTAGTTTCGAGAAAAACGCGTTCAAAGTTTTGAGACACGTTTTCGCAGTTTTACTTATAGAATGGTACATAATACTTACATATTTTTAATCGGCGATCCCTGCTCCATATAAGAAACCTTCCGCTATTTCAAAATGCTCATTCTCCCATGTTCTCTGGTGAAGACGAGCAGTTCTACCCCCCTTTGACGCCTCTGAAGTCCGGAGTTCCTAGCGCTCGATAGGCGCTTCGTCCCATCTCGCTGCAAAAGCATTAGCTTCTGGGCCAATCGTGATTCCCATAACATCTAAGATTTTTTATATGGGTATAAAACGTTCATTAAAAATACTAACTACAAAGGTTGGTACGAAGGTTAGTTCAAAACTAACTTAAAATAAAACTAAACGGAGAATATTCCAACAAAACAAGTTTCTATGTCCTTCAATTAAATATAGATTTAAAAGAGATACTATACAATAAAGATTCTATAAGGGATATTCAATCGTGGGACTCGGGAACGTCTACCGTCTTTTGTTGACTTCTGGCGGTCGAACCGTAACCGATGCCACGTCACTAAAACGACTATAACTCATGAAATAATAGGAATTTAAAAAAATCCTTTTAATGGCATATTCTTGAATGTCTAAACTTTGGAAATATGAAGAAATTTTTTTTTCGATTTTTCAAAATTCTACACTAGAATACCACCTTAAGTGCTGCAAAACCCTTAGGGGTGATGGCGCTCTTGTTGTTTACCTTAAAGGCACACGTGAAGCAGGGGAGTTGATCACTTTTTAATAAGTTTCACATTAGTTTCGAGCTTGAGAAAGGAAAAAAATTTCTGGGTTTTAAGGTTATTTGGGGGGGGGGGGGGGTGTATGTCCTCCCAGCCGTAGGGAAGAGGTAAATATTTAAGTTCAGTTAAACACAAAGTCTCTAAAACAAATTCATATTTTATTGGTGAATAAATAACTACCTCAACTAGTTTTTTTAATATTTCTTAAAACTTTTTAAAAAAAATTGACTTTTCTCAATTTCTTGATAAAAATTTTACAGTTATAACTAAAAGCATACTACATTTCACAACTTAAGATTACAGATAGAAAACGTTAATGGCTAGAATCAGAAAAGTCACCATTTAAGTGGTGCAAAAAAATTATTAACAAAACGGCATTACAAGTATTTACAAAAATGCTCATAGCAAAAAAAAAACTTTTTTTGAGATACTTCTTTCTTAGGAGAACAGCCTATGTGTTTGACAGCACAAAATTAAATTGCCCACATTTACATATCGCTCATTGCCACAACAGCACAACACACTGTTACACAACAGCATCATAACTAAAAAATTATTATTTTTGAGTTATGATCCGACACAGTAAACGAGTAATATGTCCAGTAGCGGATTTAGGTTTGAGGGCACCCTAGGCCCGAGACGATATAGCGTACTTTTTCTTTCGTAACATATATGTTGTTTTATAATAAAGAGCAAACAAATGTTAAATTAAATTTTGAATGAAAAATATGAAAAAAAATCTAATTTCGTAAATGAAAAATATGCTAGCATTAAAAAAAAAGATTTAAAAAATCTTTTTGTTAGATATTTCAGATTTTAGTACTAGCCTGATTAATTATTTTAACAAAGAAATTCTACCCTCAAAATGGTACTATGTTTAGATCGTAAGAGCGCAATAAAATAACTTGAAAATTTGGGCTTACAGTTTACAGAAAACCCAATCGATTTTTAATTTTAGTCGTACAAATTTTGTCGCCACTCAAAATTTGCCGCCTTATTCCCGGGCCTAAGCCTAAATCCGCAACCGAATATGTCAGTTCTTCACCTCAGTCAAAAAGAAAAAAGGAAAAGAAACAAAACACAAACCTACCTTAAATTGCATATTGATATTAACATCACTCAAATGCCTGGGTATGTATGTGAAGGTGTTTTATTTTTTTAAAGATATAATTTTCACATGACTTTGCTTAAGCTCAGAGTCTCAATGGTTAATTCCACATGTGACAGATGTCACGAAACACTTTGTTGTTTTATTTCAGGTACTAAAATAACATAATAAAGTGTGTGTGCTTTGCACACCCTTCATGTCTACTCTAAAAACAGTTTAAGAATTTTAGTCTAAAAAGTAAAAGATTGAATAATTATGTAAAAACATGTATTGCAAACCATATCCAATTTTTGTCATGGCAGACATGGCATGTTTTAAACGGCATGACAGACATGAGAAGGAATCTGGAATTAACGATATGACAGTGGAAATCACAAAAATAATATAATATAAAAACATGCCATGATAGACCGGCAAAAATTTTCCATGTCAGTCACGGCATGTTCCCATATTATAATTGAAAATATTTATTTCTTAAACTAATATTCTTCCACTATTTATAATGGAGATGTGCAACCATACCAAAACTTTTTAGGTTATTAGTGCCTGAAATGAAACAAAAATGTTTTCAGACATGAGAAAAGACATAAGAAATAACCATGTGCAAAATTTCAATGAAATTGGATAATATTTAGAATTGCACACATGGATCATTTTTTATCTCAAATATGTGAATTTCTTATGTTTAAGTGCTTTGTAGCAACTGGTTTCTCAAATATTTTAATTTTTACCTTACAAAATGAAAAACCCAGCATATTATAATATTTCACTCAAATTTTAAAAAAATGTCTCTTTTTCTTTCAAACAATCAGTTCATAATGGATATGGTTTAGAACAAATCATAATGTTAAATCATTGAAGAAGCTTTTATATAAAGAATTATGATAACTTAGTAGCATAACTAAGTATGTTACTAATTATCTTCAATAGAATCAGCATAAGATTATTAAACTTATATCACCAAAACATGAAAAATATCATATACTTACAACCCACATTCCTTCCATTCACAGATATATTCTAACTTAGTTGAAGACAAAGATCTTGGAGGTACTTGAGGAGGTGCACTAAGTGATGGATTATCACTTGCTGAAGATAACCCAGAAAAAGTTTTTGCTTCCCTTTCATTAGGAAAGTCAATGTTTTGAACAGGCACAGCAACAGCCTTTGCAGTAGTTAATTTTGGAGTTGACCCAAGATTTTCTATTTGAGATGATTTCATTAAAAATGATTGAGTTTCATGGAATGGTTTGGCATTGACACTAGATGTTGCAACAGTACATGGCACTGGGGTGGGCAGTCTAAGTGTGGCCTCTAATAGTGGAGTTTTTGTATCAATACGAGGTTTTTTAACATCTGTGTTAACACATGGTGTAGTATCACTGGACGGTCTTTTCAAATTGGCAGTAGAGTTGGAGGGAGTTTCAGGAGCAGGTTGCCGTGCCTGATTTAATTGATTAACGTTAACCCTTGGAAAACCTATTAGATCAACAGACTCTTCAACTTTAGGTAAACTGTGCAAAATACGAAACTTAATATTAGGCGACTGTATATGTAACTGTGGTTGATTTAACGCAGGAGTAACAACAATGATTTGTTGACCTGTCCTTGCTAAAGTTGAAGTATTTGTTGTAATAACAGTAACAGTTGCTGTTGTTTCACAAGTGCCACAATAAGGCACTTGTGTGTTACATTCAGCATTTGTTCTTGATATTGCCTTTGATGCACATTCTAATGTTCGAGCAATGTCTGATATTGATGATAAATCTGATCCCTGATTAGAATTTTCTGGGCTTTCAATGTGAAGTCTGACTACACCCTTTTGATCAGGTTGCACTTCAATTGTGCCTGAAAGAGTTGTTTGACCTGTACATATTTGCATTAGATTGTCCCCATTTGAATGAAATGTTGTAGTAGGTAAAATTGTAGAATTTAACACAGAAACAGGCGACACAGATGAGTTTAAAGTAGATACATATGTTACAGCAGAGTTTAAAGATGGTACAATGGCTGAAGATAGGGAAGATGCAGGTATGATAACAGAGTTTAATGATGATGCAGGTATAACAAATGAATTTAATGAAGTTGCTGATACAACAGAATTTAGTGATGATACTGGTATAACAGCAGAGTTCAAAGTTGATGATTGCACGAAGGATGTGGAAGATTTGTTTTCATCACTACATAATTCTATTCCAGAGCTGCCAAGCTTATTTCCATTTTGAAGTAATGTTGATGACTGCACCTCTCCAGGCAAAGGAACTTTGCCTTTATCAAGTAGACCATTTAACAAAGGAGCTCTTTTGCAAATTTTGTCCTTTTGTATTTGCTGTTGCTTTGTTAGCTCATCAGTTTGTGTGTCAAGGTCCCCCAAAACAGATTTTAAAATACTAGAAGATGAAGAGAGAATCTTTGGCTGAATCAAAGACTGTGTAACAAGTGAGAGACCTGTGACATTATTTGTATTATTAACAAAGGTCATGGCTGAACCATTTTGTTCCTTTGGAGTTGAAAGCACATCACTTGATGACTTTGATCTTACAAGTAAGAGATTATTAGGAGATGTAGGTAGCTCATTAGGATTCGCGAGCCTGTAAGTTATTGTATTTTCAGGAATTTGAGAAATTAAAATATTTTTTTCACTATCACTATTTATATCTACATCTTTTGAAGATAATAAACTATCACCATCACAAGAAGAGGAGTCTTTAGCATCGATCAGAGAATCATTAGAAATATGATTCTGCAAGCAGTTCATTTGTGTAATTTCTGTGTATGTTGATTCTCCGATGCTCCTGGAATCTTCATCTTGGTTACAAACCTAAAATGAAATCAGCATTACAATCAGCACTACAAAAATGAATTAAACTCAAAACAAATCATTATACAACATACAAAATGAAAGGACCCTGCACTTAAAATTATTTATAGGATGTTTTAAGAATACTTATCACACAAACATGGTTTTAAGATCTATTTGAAATTATAAATACCAACATTTTATTTAAATTCCCCAAAAAAGTAAGTAAAAGTAAATATTTAGAAGTTAAAATATAAAGTAAATCTGCATATAGGTACGTATGTACGTGCAACAAAAAAGGAAAAGATTCAGGAAATTAGCCTATTTTCCTGAACAATAATGAGTTACTCAAAAAGACTCAAAAAAAAAAAAAAAAAATCTTGCAGTTCAGTTATCTTAACACTTGCAAATCTTCTAAATTAAAAAGAGGATAAAGTGCATTTGAAACTCTTCAAAATGTTTTTGCTAACTATGTCTTAACAGAAAATAATAACAAAATATTAGTAATAATAAATAAAGAAGCATCCAATTCCTAGAAAACTACAACTCATGGTACAGTTGAACCTTCTTAACAAGAACAGTCGACAAAACAATAGTTTTTCCAAAAGTCCCTTGTATCAGCATGCATGTAATGGACATCTTTTGCAGAGGTATTCCTATTTTTTAAAGTATTGCTAATTTTAAATGAAGAACTCAGCATTAATGTCAAACATACAGAATTTAAAATGTTTTAATTGGGGATTTAATACACTCTCAATGCCCATAGATGCACCTGTATAATTTATTTTTAAGTTATAATCCTACAGAAACCATATTAAATTAACAAATAACCAAAACATTCACCTGAAGACCATATTCAAACTAATAAAAGTATAATAAGCATATGCAAAATCCTGAAAAACAAAGCATATGCAAAATCCTGAAAAACATAATAGTTTTCTGATAACTAAGCCCATAAACAGACTAATAAAAATATAGTAAACATACTCGGTATCCTGAAAAATAAGTTTTCTTATTTTTTATATAGATGCCTATGCTTATTGAAACCATCTATCTACCTTGCTCTGACCTCAATAAAAGCTGAATTATAGATTTTTATTTTTTGGTATTTATATTTTTGAAGGAAAAACCATTTACTCCTCAGCTGAAAACTAGATACACACAGACAAATTTGAAAATGTTCCATATTTTAATTCTGCATCGCCAAATTTTATATAAAAAGTTTCCATTATATGGAAAATATGGTATGAAATTTTGACACAAAAGTCAAGAGGCCTTCACGAACCTGGCTCATTTAATTGCTAGGAACAGAGCCAGGGGTGATTGCGACACAAAGTAAAAAACCCTGAAAAATTTTTATGCAAAAAGTTGGTATCCCTTTTTACGCACCATAAATTATACAACAGGTTTTATTCACATACAGTTACAATGGCATGTTTAAAATAACTTTTGAAACTAAAATTTTTATGTTGCTTACCTACTTCTAACTAATAAGAAAAATTTCATTTATTTTTGCAAATAAATTGTAAATTATGGTAAAACATAATGAATAGGAATTTAACATGACTATTTATTTTTTGCCAAATTTTTGCAGTGAAATACTTTTTCTATTTAGAGTTATTATTTTTTCATTTGTTTGTCAAGTATCTGCAACAGTTAAAATAAAAGTTGAGAAAATAACTCAAAGTCCAGCGCCGATTTCAGAAAAAGGACGTGAAAATTCATTATTATGCAAAAAAATAAAGTTCAAAAAACGAGTTCAACTTTTTGCGATGTTTATCGGAAAAATAACCAAGTCCAAAAAAAACTTCAAGTTTTTTATTGTTATTTTAAAAATAAAAATAAAGTCCGGAAAAATATTACTACTTTTGGCGATGTTTACATTGGGGAAGCATCTCCAACCCCGGTGTGTGGCGACGAAAAAAAATTCCAAAATGGCGGCAACGCCCCTTTATCCGTAACAACGAAAGCAAGTGGGACGCATGGGATGTGGTATAGGCCTTGTGCAGCATCATATACCTAATAACTACAACCTTTTTGAGTCTTGTAGTAAATGCCAAGCGCTTTCACCAAGCAGTAAAAAAAGGACGCTTTGTTTTCCCTTCCACACCACAAAGTCAAAACTCTCTCCTCCCCACAACCAAGGGGAGAAAAACCTCCACCCCTATCTTCTCCCATGCTGCTGCCTTACTTCGCCAAGCAGCTCGTGTTTGGAACAAAGATGGTTGGCGCTGTTACAATCCTTGCTGCGTAAAGGGTTGCTACAAAAGGAATGTTTGTCGCTTTTCGGCATATTTTTTGTTCCCATCTGCTAAATTTTCAACTTTACTAACTAATTTCAACTTCAATTTAACAGACTAAAAACTCTGATTTTTAAAACACAGAAGGAGGATATGAAAAACCCGAATTTCCGGGGTACACCCGGAATACAATCACCCCTGCAGATCTTAATTTGCATTGAAGCTCATGGGAACACTCGGCTCCCCCTGCATTTATTTTCAGTTTTAAGTGAATTTTGACACATTAGATGGAATTCAGATTATCATTAAAATAAGTTCTGAAGAATGTAGGACTTCTGCACTTTTGTTTGAAATTAACCCTTATTCTCATAAAGTAGCATATATGCTACCTGGGGTTTTCCCCTACTTTCTCTTTGAAAAGTGAAGTCAGCGCGTATGTTGCATCGTTATTTGCTAGCCCTTATTCTCATAAAGTAGCATATATACTACCTAGGGGTTTACCCCTACTTTCTATTTGTTAACAAATAGAAAGAAGGGGAAAACCACATATAGCATATATGCTACTTTATGAGAATAAGGGTCAATCTTTTGCTAAGAATTGGTTCAAGTTCCATAATGTTTACTCAGTTAAAGAAGGACTGTTAAGTTTTTATTTATTTATTGCACAATAATTCATTTTCGTTTTGTGTAAAATAAAAAAAAATGATACCACCAATGAACCAAAACTTTGCCCTGACCATGTTTGCTCAAAACTTCTCCAATAACTATTTGTAAGGTGAATGCTTGATCTATACAAAGTATGGGCAATCTCTGGAAAGTAGCGGGTCAAACTTAAAAAAATTCAATGAAGTTGTGGGCCATAGAAAATCAGTAATTGGGGGGGAGGGGGAATATTACGACTTATTTTATAAATTTGTGAAATAGCTAAATTATAATTAAATAGTTAAAAGCACCGATTTATTAGTTTACATTTATTAGTTTCCTTATCATTAATTATCTTAAGACAAACCCATTAGAAAAGGTTTTAAAATGTTGCGCAGGGACAAAACTAGAATTAAGTCAATTACCACATCTAAAGAAAGATTGAGATAAGCTGCATTAAAAGAAGATTTTTAAGTGATGTGCATGAAATTTAAGCTTTAATATAAATATAGTTACACTATCTGATCCTATAATTATATAACTAATAACTTGAAAGTAAGTAGACAAACATGATGACAGCAGTAGAAACATTCTTTAGAATAGGTTTCAGTTGCCATAAATGAAAGCACTAATCTAAAGTAAGATTACATCGAGAAAAAAATGTATTTTTACAATAAAAATCTTAATTTTTTTCCCTATGAGATCAAGAACCTTTTACCTTGCCCTCTTTAAAAAAAAAAACGTTTTAAGAACCAAATAAGATAAAATTTAAGAACCTATTAATTGAAATAAAATGTAAAATGATTACATGCATTGTTAGTTCATCATAAATATCTTTGTCCAAGTAGGTTTAATAGTTAATTGGCATTTGAAGTTGGGAATATAATCAGGGGTGAAATCAATCAGACCTAAAAACCCTGAAAAGCGTTATGAGCATAAAGGTTCATAAGCTAAACGGGGCCTAACAAAAATCATTGACTTACATCCTCCCTCCCATTTTCCAAAATTTAAGCTTTTATTGGTTGTTTACATTATGTAAACTAGAGTCGAAAAAAATTTTGCTGAGCCCTAAAAAAGAATATGCATATAAAATATAACATATTCTTCCTAAAAAAAAAGAATATGTAAATATAACATATTCTTCCTAAAAAAAGAATATGTAACTGGAGGAGAGTAATATCCAGTAATGCAGCTAATTATCAAAACTTTTTTTTTGGCCAAATGTCTAGAAAAGAAGACAAAAAAATTGTTTAAATTGAAAAAGAGAAAAAAAAACTTTTGCTTTTGAACGTTATTTTACCATGAAACTAGGAGAGTAAAATACCAAACAAGCGCCCCCTCCTCTTTTTCCATAAATTAAATTTAGGTGGAATAACTGAATATCCCCCCCAATCTAGATTTCTATTGAAATCATAAACAAGGGACAGAAGCAACAATTAACAAAATTTGCAATGGCAAAAACAAACTCGCAATACGAACAAAAATCACGATAGAAAAATCGGATACTAGTTCGAAACTGAGCAACTGCGATCCCAAAGTAGCTTTTAAGATTCTATTTTTATTCTTTCAAAACTGTTTATTTCTAATTTGCATGCAATTGTAAGAACAACCCGTTTTCAAAATATTGCAAGGCAGGCGATTAAGATATTTTTATTTTATAAAGTATAAAATGTTTGATCTACTATATTAAATAAGCTACAAAAAAAAAAATAATAAAAATAATGCAAGGTGTACAGGTTTTTTTGCATCAAAAACAAGGGATTAATTATTCATATAACATTCAACAAACAGGACAAAGTCCAAGTTGGCCAAAGGTGAATTACCCCGAACGGAACATACTTTTTTCTTTTATTTTTACACAATGGTTTACAAGATAGCTTCAGTTGCAAAAAAGATGATTTGTGATTTGTGATTGTTTATTTGAGAATGAATCTGCATTGCATGTTGCATATTTAGCGATTTGTGATTGCTTATTCAAGAGTGAATCCGCCTTTCATATTTAGCGCTTTTACTTTTACTTTTTTTTTTTTTTGGTTCATCGGAGGAGATAGGGGAAGCTCCGCCAGCTGTAGCTCTTGCTTTTGACCGCACCTGCATGCTTGCTCGATGTTCATAGTTTGTTGCGCACCTTTTTCTTTGCTGGAATAAGAAACTACATTCTCCCTATAGTTGAAAACCTTGTTTATCTCCAATGAACACGAAAAATGCTATTGCGTTGAGTTTTACATATGCAACTCATTACGTCCAAGCACCGAAATTCCGGGTTACATCCAATAAATAAAAACAGAATTCCGAGGTAGACCCGAAAAAGTCTAACCCCTGTATAATGCATAGTGTAAATCTCCTTCAGGGTCCTTTTTCAATACATTGCAAGTTTGTTAAAAATCCTATAAGTAAAATAGCTTTGGAGGAGTCAGAACAGGATCAATTTAATCATTGCTACACTATGTATGATGGCCTTATTTGAATAGTGAGATTCTCCATCTTTGTTCCCTTTGAGGTACACAGGTTTAAAGTAGAATGCAGAAGTGGCCAACGCATGCCGCATTGAATGATTACAAGTAGTGCAAACCATCAATTTTAGAATTTTCAGAACAAATTAAACATTATTGAAATTGCAATTAAAATTTAAATCTACCACAACAGTGCTCATCCTCTTGAACTAACTATTGTCCTAATAACATAAATACATGCTTGATAAATACATACATTCTTTTTGTGCATTATTCAACTCAATTGCATGTTAGTTATGCATTTAAGTTATGAATTTTACACTAAACAAAGTAGATCTGCCCCTATCTCGCTTCGTCACCTATCTCGCCTATCTCGCCCCCTATCTTGCTTCGTCAATCAAAACCAAAAAGGTAGAAAAGGCTTTAACTCTCCTGATCCCAGAATAGCCCAAACCTCCCAAGTACCTTGGCTCCCACAAGTGCCCAACTCTCCCAAGCAGATTTTTGACCCCCCTTGAAAACTAACGAGTGTGAACTCATGGGGTGTATACAAAGGATTAGAGAGCGACAGGTGATGAGAGGGTAAGAGGGGAAATAGAAAGGAAGGAATGCGTACTGTTATTGCAGTTTCAGTTTTACTCAGTTGAAATTCTCATTGCTACTGTGGTCTAGCTTTATTAGAAGAGAAGTCGTAATTATTTTTGAGGTGGATATAAATAGAAAAATATATATATGAGGAGGCAAAAAATAAATGAAAAGTAAGCAAAGCAAAAATACATATAGAATATAGTAACAGAAAATTAACACGGATTAAAACTTTGGAAACAGTAAAGACAACTTTTGAAACACCCAGTTTACATACATAAACACATAGGTGTCCACTAGCAGGGGGGGTGGGGCAGAGTATGGCGCATATAGCGCCATTGAAATTTTTAGAGCGGGGGCTTGTTTTATAATATATTATTGGGTTGCTTTTATTTGTTTCCTTTTCAGGTAAGAAATTCACTATTGAAATGCTTTGAGATAATTACCGAAGTTTTCTCGATTCAATTAGGAAAATGATAAAGTTTTAATTAGATAGTACACAGATAATACATAAAATAAAGTTTCAAGAAATCCTGGGCACCAGCTCGCCTAGATTTTGAGCACAGGCGGCTAAAATTCGAAGATGCTTGCATATGTACTTATTTGGAATGCATGTATATATATATATATATATATATATATATATATATATATACGTACATGTGTATTTACACCCACATCCTTTGAGGTCTTTGTTTTGTTACTTTTATTAATAAATTTATAAATTTCCTTCCTTTAGAAAGGAATGATAAGTACTGAAACTAAAATAAAATGTAAAGATGCATGAAAAAGTTTTAAGAACTAAAAAAGTATAGTAGAAATAAAGCCAAAAGCCTGAAAGTAGGTGTAACCTTCAGTGAAATAATTGACAACAAATGAATATCCAATAATAAAAAATCTATTAAAAAATGTTAAAATTAGAAAGAAAAAAAAAAGCTGAAACACTTTGCTTTGGTAGATGACAAAAATCTGAGCCTTTTAGACTGCATGCACACCCCATTCAATCTTTGAGGGCATTATACTTTAGGGCTGTTTTTAAATCAATTAATAATGATAATTTGACTTTTATATCGTTTTTCAAAAAACTCTGTTTCGATACAAAAAAAAATTGTTAACCTTAAAAATATTCGTTTAACCGTTCGTATACCGATGATTTGAAATAATTTAGAGCACATTTGCCTAGTTACTTACTCAACAAAATCAATTTGGTGAATAAAAAAACAAGTTGGGTAACTTATTCTAAACAAACTTATAGTAATTTAGGATTTCTTTCAAGCTTTCTCAAAAAAAACGTTGGATTAGAAATACATTTTATAAATTTGAGTTGCTATGTCTAAATTACAAAATAATAGTAATTATTAATAATATTTTATAAGCATTCATAAGTATTTAAAATGTAATAATAAATATGTACTAAAAAAACCATTAACGCGTATGTGCTTATATAAACATCTGTAATTATAATGTTCAATAAAATGTTTCAGACTCCAGATTTTAGCATACATGCTGCAGGAATTTACAGCACGTGCTAAGGGTGGGCTTGCTGTCACCAGTTGATGGGCAGAAGAAAAGAACAGGGAATCGCTTTCACGTTACTACGAGGATTAGCAACTCAGCAGGTGCTGAAAGAAATTACAAAGGGACAGAGGGAAAGCATAGAACTTGAAACTGGGCTATTGGGCTGGGATTCCAAGCACATAAAAAATGGCTGACCATGGGGCACAAAGAGTTAACATATGGTGCATCTAAGCTTATGTGCTAAAATTAACAAATGATACCTAAGCGATTGGCCATCCCTGGTTAAATGATTGCAAACTATTCTGTGGACAGAGGTGTTTGAGTTATTCCTGTTGGCAACAGCAATAAGCTGGAGTGTACCAGTTTTAAAATAAGATAAATATGACTCATATTCTCATGAATTAAAAAAGTTAAATTGGCTCACTAATATAAGGGCTTCATACATATAACACATTATTGAGTTACAATTGACGACATGAAAAGCAATATAAAATTAAAAACTAAAAAGTTAAGTAAAGTCACATTTAGGCATTAGCTTTTTAAATAAATGCAGGCATGCATATCTAATAATATTTTGCACATTGTACAGAGAACAAAAGTAAGTATGCAAATAATTTTCAATAAGGAGGGGGGAGTTCAAAAGTGGGATAAAGCTAAAAGAAATAATATTAAGATTCATTTAGAATCAATGTGAGCCAAAGTAATGGGGAGGGGAATAATCATGTGAAATAAAATTTTAAAATGTGTTTATGAAAATAAAACTTTCAAAAATAAATTAACTAATATTTCAAAGGCAGAACGAATGTGGATAAAATTTAATTTTTTAAGTCAGTGCAAGCATGTTTGGAAATAATTTAGTCAAAAAAAGGGTTTCTTTGTTTTCTTTCAGTTATTATAATTTGGATTAAAAGCGTTAAACAAATTTTTCTCTCCAAAACATCTATCAAGCTATTTACAGTACTGACCTCCATTTGAACATCCCTCTGAACACCATTTAAGCGAGTAGAAGTAGCAGTACTGATCACAGCTTGCTTCACCACTTTAGCTTGCATCTTTGGAGACACAATAGGATTAGATTTAATGACTCTAGGAGAAGCTGCAGTAATTAATCTGCCTTTGTTTGGAACTAAGCGTGCCTGAATAGGTGTCCTTATTTGTGTGCCAAAATTTACTTGAGATAAACCACCAGGCCTTACACACCGCACAACAGCTGTAGGTGAACTAATTATTCCCTGACTAAGAGGTGTCACTTTTTCAGGTGAATAAATAACCATTTTTGAAACATTTTGAGGAACAACCTGCCGCTGAAGATTCCGTTGCTGTACTTTGTTTGCCAGAAGACTTTTGATTAAGGTACTGGAACCAGAAGAAGTGGGAGTGGATGTTGTAGATGTTGGACTTAGCGTAGTATGATTAGGCACAGGCGGAGATACACATTTTTGACCATTTGATGAATTTGCTTGAGGCCTTTTCAGTGGAGGAGAGGAAACACCACTTCTGGGAGGAGCAGAGAGCTGAGCTTTTAGTATGGGACTGTGAGAAGATTTTTGACCAGGTTTACATGAAGCTGGAGAAGTAGGAGGAACTGGAAAATAAAACATTTTTTCTTATAAACACAAAACCAAGTAAAGCATTTGCTAAGAAGTATTAATATTGTCTTACATATCTGTTTTAAATCTTTCCGCTAAGTAGAGATAGTTAACTAAGTTTACAGATCATTTAAACAAATGAAATATCATTAGGCTCAATGACAAAAATTACTTACTTTCTTAGTAAATTTTCCACAAGTTGTATCCATTCAAATCAAATTTATAAAGCAGTAAAATAAACTGCATAAAAGCAATTAAAAAGCAGGATTAAAAATTTTATTTTTATTTTCTTGAGTGGGAATCCATACATATTTTTGCTTGGTCATATACAAATATAAAAAGCATTATTTTGGGGAAGGGGAAGGATCGCATAGTAAAACTATAGAACAATACAGTATCGTTTATCTAAGTCTCAATACAAACTAATTTTTGCTTAGCCTGTTCATACAAGGCCAGTCACATTCTGAAGTAGAAGATTTGAAGTGTGAAATTATTAAAGTAATGTTGATACTGTCGGACATAGTACTAGACTTGATCAGTCACTATGTTTGAGGGTATTTAATAATCTTAAAGTGAAATAACGAAAAAATATGGTCACATTTTGGAGGAAGATACTTTTGACCAAAAAAAAGTGTCAAAAAAATTTTGCATTATTTTTCTAAATCATGGAAGAAAAATAAGACAAGCAGTAATGAACAGTTCTCATATTATCATGACAACTAAAGACCTCAAAATTAAAAAAAATAATAAACTTAAAAAAAACGAGCATTTCAACCATTAAAGATTTCGAAATTTCCTGGCAATGAAAATTTAACAGACAATTGCATTAAAAGATGGCTTTATAATGATAAAGAGGAGGAAATTACCAACAATGCAATAAAAGGTTCCAACAATGGACGAAGAATATTACACAGGCTATCTACAGATTTTCAAAAGTAAAATTTTGGGACTTTTCATGACCTTTTAGAGAACGTTCAGTAATACATAGGATATTGATTTTGCCGGATATCAAATATCCCGGGTCATCTGTAGGACATAAGAGTACCGGATATCTATAACTGATGTTTGAAACTTGTAAATCTGTACATGTTTTTTAGCATACCACAGCATCCAAACACATAGTAAGTTTGTAATTCATACATATTTTTGAAACATTTTAACTAATGAATTTTAGAAATAAAAATTTGACAGGCCGCATAATCGGATATTTTGTGCAGTGGCTATATTGGATTCCGGATATTTAAAAATCTATTGGATACCGGATATCCAGTGTCTTCTGGAAGCGACCAGTTCCGTTGGACGGAAGATTTTTGTAATCTATACATAACTTTTGTAACAGATTTCCAAATTCTCGACTTTTTGGAACTTTCGTGTCCTGTATTCATCCTGTTATATTGCATACAGAAGACATCATGAGATGTTATTCTTTATACATGGACAAGCTGCCAAATGGGTTCCCATGTGAATCTCAATTTTAGATAAACTGGCGAGACAATGTTCCAAGAGGAGAATTTTTGCCCAGAAACAGACAACTTTTTTTTTATTTTCCAAATTTTAAATAGAGTAATTAATGTTGAATCAAATACATTTTTACATTCTTCAATTTAGTGTGTTTAACTTTTAGGTTAAAACTGATTTACTCTTCCGTTCTATAATGTACGACACATTTTAAGTAAAAACAGTTCCAGTTGATTTTTACAACTAAGACAGTACTGAAATTGTAAAATTTATTCATTAGTCAAAAATGATTAATATAAAAAGAAAAAAAAATTTTATTTTTTAAATGTATTTAGCAACATGTTCAACATGCTTGCCATTTAAGTTGCTCTCAATAAATTTCTTTAAAATCAGGAACTTTGTATAAGTTGTTAATATTTTACTAGCCTTTCTAAAAGGCCTGTTTAACTGTCCTCTCCAGTTTCAGCTGATACTTGGTTAAAAATTTTCTCTAAAATCAGCCAGCAACCTATGGTCTTGAGGGTGTCCTTCATTTTTCAAGACACAAGCTCATTAGGACAAATGCTTTTAAATATTTTTTTCTTGTATCAGACATAGAGAGTGAATGCTTTTGTAAAATAACATTGTTTTGAACCAGTAGATTACGAAAATCAAACATGATTTTAGCGGCAGAGATACTGACAATTTCTGAAATTATAGGATGAAAAAAGCACATAATATTTGCTGATTCAATAATGTAGTACTTTTGTTTCTTCTGCATAAAATTTTATCAATAAAATTAGAACTTTGTTCCTTTTCCCCCTTATGCAAGCTGTCTTGTACATTCTAGCATGATAAATTATGGGACGTTGTGAAATGCGGCAACATTTCCATATGCGACTGGTTAATTTAACAACATATTCATAATTTTCATAAACTATGACTAAAATATATGAATTTCTCTTAGAGGTTTTCATATGGAGATATGACAATGAAACAATATATTAAGCAAAACAGCATGATTTAAATATGCATAAATATTTAATTTTCCTACTCAATTATGAGCAACACATTATAATATAGTCAATGTACCTTTTTTCAAAGGACTTGCATTGTTAACAGATTTGGAATTAGGAGGTCCAGTCTGTGTAGTTAAAACTTTTTTCCTCTTTAAACCATCATGATGAAAAGTTATTATTCCACTTCCTGATTCTATTTTTTTCAAACCACATTGAGGAAAAGTGTTCCTGTAAATATTACAGTCACTCATTAAAGATGAAAGCATAATGATTATACTGCATTGGTTGTCAAAAAACATTTTGAAGAAAAAAGTATAACTACATCTAAGAACACAATTAGTTTCATTTTGCCTCTAAAGCTTCAATGCAATACCAATAAATTACAGCAAATAAAGTATTAAAAAAAAAATTTACTGAAAACTATAGAGGTACAAATTGTAGAAGAATATTTTTATTTCATTACTTCTAACTACTGAGTTTATGTTAGTTTAGTTGTCATGTTCCCATTAAAAGATGAATTTCAGAATATAAACGTAGGAATCTTTAAGCAGTGAAAGTAACAAATTCAGTTTAAAGGGGTATTCTAGTGTAGAGGCATGAATTTCGCCTGGTTTTTGAAGCGCTGTACAAAGGAACCAAAAAATATTTTTAGTATCCATTTTTTTATTATTTGTTTATTGGTATGTTATTATTACATACAAAAATTAACCAAAAAAAAAAAAAATTTTAAATGACAAAGTTATGAGCAGTCAAAGTGGGGGCTCCAAAAAAAAAGAGGATGTCCTGGCGTGCATTATTCCAACTCTCCTGGTGATCTGAAAAATAAAAAACAGACGGATTCTTAATTATTATAGATGCCGCTATCATATGAACCTTGGACAAGTTTAAAAAAAAAAAATTACAAAATGGCGGCTGCTTGAACAAAAATTTTCTTTTTTGCATCTTTTTTTAACAATTACGAATTTTTAAAAAATTCTAAATGAAAAGTTTCTTCTTGGGCAAGGTTCACACGATAAAGGGATGTATAAAAAACATCCTCTCCAAATTTGAAGTAAATCGGTCCATTAGAACTCGAGATATCCTTACCGCCAGCTCGGAAAAAGTAGTTTCGAGAAAAACGCGTTCAAAGTTTTGAGACACGTTTTCGCAGTTTTACTTATAGAATGGTACATAATACTTACATATTTTTAATCGGCGATCCCTGCTCCATATAAGAAACCTTCCGCTATTTCAAAATGCTCATTCTCCCATGTTCTCTGGTGAAGACGAGCAGTTCTACCCCCCTTTGACGCCTCAGAAGTCCGGAGTTCCGAGCGCTCGATACACGCTTCGTCCCGTCTCGCTGCAAAAGCATTAGCTTCTAGGCCAATCGCGATTCCCGTAACATCTAAGATTTTTAATATGGGTATAAAACCTTCATTAAAAATACTGACTGCGAAGGTTGGTCAGAAGGTTGGCTCAAAACTAACTTAAATAAACTAAAAGGAGAATATTCCAACAAAACAAGTTTCTATGTGCTTCAATTAAATATAGATTTAAAAGGGATACTATACAATAAAGATGTTATAAGAGATACTATACAATAAAGATTTTATAAGAGATATTCAACAGCAGGGACTGGGGAACGCCTACATTCTTTTTGACTTGTAGCGGTCGGACAGGAACCGATGTCACGTCACTAAAATGGCTATAACTCGTGAAATAATAGGAATGAAAATTCCTTTTAATGGCCTATTCTTTAATGTCTTAACTTTGGAAATATGAAGAAAAAAATAGTTTTCGATTTTTCAAAATTCTATACTAGAATACCCCCTTAAAAGGATTAAATACATATTAGTACTACACTTGAAAGCATAAAAATCAAGAAGTTTATCTTGGATAAAGATTATTTTAACAACACTTAACCCTTTTTACTCAATATGTCACTGCATTCCCCAAAATATTACCTTGCATTATACAGTCAAACCTGTTGATCATCAAAAACTGTATCTCGAAAAATTTATCTCAAACTTTGTTCAATTTCCGAGCAATCGATTAATTTTTCAGGCTTTTCCTCCTATTATCTCAAATATTTTAAGAGCAAAACCTGTATTTCTCGAAATTCAAACTTTGTCACTGCAAAAATTGGGAGTACAACCTTCCATTCTTTTCTCTCTTCTTAAAGGTCAAAAAGTATGCAGGAAAAAGTCCTCAAGTAAGAATAATAAACAAAACTGCTTAGCAACGGTTTTGTTTATTATTCCACCTACAACTGATGCCATAACTACTAGCTGCCTTTATTATTCCACCAACAACAGATGCCTACCTACAACCCTCCAAGGGGATTAAGGATTAGGAGCAGGGCTGGCAAGTTTCTGCGGGGGTGGTTAAAACCAGTGGTTATAACCGGTTTAAACCGGCATGGCAGAAACTAGTTTCTGCCAGTAAGTGGCAAAAACTGGCAGAAACTAAAAAATAATACTAATAAGAACTTTAATATGCGATTCATAATTCACACACGTATTTGATATGTAAACAATTAGGTTAAAAATTAAAACTAAAGATAATGAATGTTATTCAAAGTAGTAAAAAGTTTCAAAATGATCATATAAATATACTTTGTTTATATAATACTAATTTTTTTTTTCACTTGAAAAAAAATCATAATGGTAATCTGATGCTGTACAAGTTTAACTATTAATATTATTGTATACAGTTGAATTTATATTTAAAGGTAAAAAAATTACAACAAATTCTATGATATTTTAGCAAATCATTTTTCAGAGTATTTTTAAATAAATAATACAATGCAATGGCAATAACTTTTAAGATTATCTATTATATACAAATAGAAATGGTTCTTGAGAAAATATACCAGTAAATAATAGAAGCACAAAAAATATCAGAGAAATCTTTTTAAATGAGATATCTCTTACAATTATTTTTCAAAATTACCACTTGAACTCAAATATACTATTACTTTTTACACAGAGCATTTCATAGCACTAATTTTGCTAACCTTTCTGAACCCAGACTGTTTCTTAATTTGTTCTGAATGAAAGAAAAGCTTTAAAATATTCTTTCAAGACCAGCATTTCTTTGCTGGCAAGGTCATTATTGTGGATGCAAAAGTTACTAAATTAAAAAAATCTTAATTTTTACCAGTATTCGTTTTTAAAGACAACACTGTTCATTTTTGTAATAAATTTATTTTTTAATTAAAACTTTCCACAATATATTTTTTTTGTATTTATTCTGAATAAAATGTACTTTGGGAATTTAATACTACTAAAAAATTCTCAGATAATGGCACAAAATGTGTTTGTGCCAGTTATTGCCAGTTTTTGCCGGTTAAAACCGGTTATAACCACTTTCTGCCACTGGCACGGCAGAAACCATTTTCTGCCGGCAAAAACCCAGCCCTGATTAGGAGATGAAATGTATTGGCAAACTGGGTTTGTGGAGGTCTATTCTTCAATGGATTTTTACTCATGGAAAGTGAAAGAAGAATCTAGCAAGTGCTTCTTGTAAGGAGGGGTGGGGTATTGAAGGAGAATCAATCCTTGCTATCTGTTTTCCTGGAAATTGCTATAGTAGTTTGTGAAAGAAAACCAGTTCTTGAATCTGAAATCATTCTCACTATAATTTCTTCTTGCTGGTCTTTGAGATTCTAGTGTGCAGTTCGAAAGTTGTATCAGAAAAATTCAGCATCTGTTAAGAGGAAATTAATGTTCTTCCTATAGAAGAGAAAAGGAAAATTATGGATTTCCTGCATCAAAAGCCTTTGATGAAGAAAGTCGACATTGCTAAAAAGTTTAATATCTCGCCAAGTACACTTTGACAATAACAAAAAATAAAGCTTCATTGGAGACAGATGACAAAAACGTCAAAAAAGTTAGAAAATGTACTTATACAGACTTAGACGAGTGTCTGACTATGCTTCAAACAGTGTTGTGAAAAAAAAATTCCTGTATGTGGATTGATGCTGCAAGATAAAGCTTGAGATTTGTAAAAAAAACTTGGATATTGCAACTTTAAATTCAGCAATGGCTGGTTAGAAGAAAGCTTTGCATGAAGAAACGCATACAGTTGAGAAAAAAATCTGTGATGAAAGTACAACAGTACCACAAAGCATTTGTGACAAATGGATGACAGATGAGCTACCTCTCTTCTGAAACATTTTGACCCTGGACATGTTCAATGCTGACAATTATATTAAATCAACTTTATTCAATTATTATTCTTTTCAGTTTTCACTAAAAATGTATGCATTGATTACACTACTCATAGTTGCTGTATTAAAATGGTATTAATGGAAATCTCCATATCTCGAAACCTGTCTATTTCGATTTTTTTTTCTGTCAGCATAACGTTTGAGACCAGACAATTTCAACTGTATATATATGTTTGGGCTGCTAATGAGCAGCACATGCGAGCAAGGGCTAAAATACCATTTTCTTCAACATCTGCTTAATATAAAAAAATAGAGAAAATTAAACAATCTGGATATATGAAAATGCAGTGGTTCTGAGCAAATTAAGGCAACCAGCAAAAAAATAGGGCAGTTCTTTCCCCAGCTTGCTTCAGTGTGTAAAAAATTTACTGAATGACTGTGTGAAAAAAAATAGAGCTTTAAAAAATTGCTCTAGCTCAAGACTAACTGAAGCCAGGAAAAATTTTTAGAGACATTTCAAAAATTTTGTTTTCAATGAAAATTTTAAGAATTTAAAAGTTCTGTAATACAAAAACCAATAATACACATCTCAGTTAAACTTTATATTTTCCTGAATACCAATAGTACTTCTGTGCCAAATATTAAAAAAATCCTATATAGCAAGACTTATAAGCTGTGTTGAATTGACATGCTAGGACCCCTCCCCAGGAGGAATTTCAAGTGTTTGAGATAACAGGGTGTGTAGCAAATTCTTTCAATGAAAAATAAGCACTTTTTAAGCACTCAAAAAAAAAAAATTTAAGCACTCAAAAAAAAAGATCATTTTAAGCTATGCACATTACACCCCCCCCCCCCCCAATTGCTAAAACTTATCAGTACAAATAATATACAATTTATATTACAACATAACAGCAAAAAAAAAAAAATCATAAAGATGTAATTACAAACCTGCATAATATAAAGAAAAAACTGGTTCCTGACAAAGAGCTCAATTCTTTATTTTACAAGCCACCATAAAAACAATTACAGCATAATTTAAAAGAAATGCATGCACTATGTAATTTTTCATTCTATTCCTTAAAATAAATAATTAAAATTGATTACATTTATAGGAAAAGCAAAAGTTAATAACGCTTACATTACCAGCTGAAAAATATATACATTAAAATGATATAAGTTGAGAAAAATGTTAAAATGCTAAGTTTTGAAAAAATATATTCTTGTCTAATCATGTACTACTTAAATCATTTATTTATTATTTTTCTCAGACAATTTGTTTCTGAGTTCTGTAACTTCTTCCTGCTTTTGAACTATAGCTTTTCTTAACTCATTAGATTTTCTTAAAAGTGCAAAGTCTTCATCCTTCTCTGCTTGTTGAGCAAGTTTTACTGCTTCATCATTCAAATTTGCTATGTCATTTTCCAAATCAATTTTTCTCCTTTTCAAGATCAAGACTTCTTCCTCTTCTTTTTTTCTCTTTTTAAGTTTCTCACTTTCTTTTTCCTTCGCTTTTTGGGCTTCTAAATATGCTTTGTACTTGGAGTATGCATTACTGCAAGAAACTCGCAATTCTTTTGTTATTTTAACGGTGTCAAGTCCGCCACTGTTTTGCACATAATCATGAATAATTCGTTGAGAAATATAAGAGTTCTCGCTCAAATTCTCCACCTCAATGTTTTTATTCACACTGAATCCTCTTTCCACAGATGCTTGTCCATGGGAAAGAGTGAAAACTATTTGGAAGATTTCCCACAATTTGGAAAACATATCTCCTTGGAAATAGATGACAAGAAAATCATCCAACCTTGTTTTTGTATGATCAAAATTTCTGAAAGCAGATGCTTCAGGTTTAACGACTTGTTCACAAAAGTCTGAGAAGTTTAATAAAATATTGTCACATTCTTTTTCATCAACCTGATTGGCTTGGGATAAAGTTAAAAGCATGCTTTTCATTTTCAGCATGGACTTTTTTGGATTTTCCAACAAATAATTTGGAGCATAGCATTTCTAACTATTGAATAATTAAGTGGGCTCTTCTTCATGATATTTGTTAACATACTCATAATAAATTTTCGACATCCATGTTTAAGAAATAGCACATCTTTGTCTGATATTTCTTTTTTAACCAGTAAATCTTTTATTAATTTATCCCCCATAAATCCAGTGCTCACCTTATTAACTTCAGAATAAGTTGATGCATTAGAAAAATCAAAACTGCACAGATCCCTAAGAGAAGAACTCACTTTTTCTATATGTTCTTCCTTCAACACTCTGTACCGTTGCAGGCATTGTTTTATAATTTTTTGGGTGTCCTTTGCAAAAAAGGGTACCATTGGGCCATCATTCTGATACAGAGTTAAAAATGGACGCAAAATGTCTGCAACAGAAGCAAAAAATAACAATTTTACAGGCATGAGTTTGTCTTGAACTGCATTCCTTACCACAGAAAAAGAATTTGTCGTGACCTTTGGTAGTTTACCAACTTCCACTTCCTTAATATAGGTCTTAATGTCCTTCCAAATTTCATATGCTCGTAAACTCACTGGAGCATTTTCCAGCCACCTGTGACTGCAAAATTTTAACGGAACTTTTTTAAATTCAGAACAGTTTAAAAAATCTTCTGTTCTTGCAGGAGAATCTTTAAACAAATAGTACAAAGATTTTAAAACTGCAGATAAATCCCATTCAGATGCCCCTTTACCAAAAAATTATTTAGTATATGTAAACCACAACTACCTATGGATAAGCATTGAACATTCAACTCTTCCGCGACCCATAAATACTGATGTGAGATACCTCGTCACTACTTGTTTGCGTTCTTCTTGGAAATATCTTACATGAATATCCAATTGCTTCTTATGATTAGTCTTATTTAACGATTCGTCAAATAATAGAGTGAAGTGACGAACATTTTTAAAGATATCATGTATAAGTCTTTCAAAATGTGGTGCTAAACCAAAATGGCAAAAGTATGCTACCTTTCTTTCACTGCAGGAAAATTTTTCAGCAATTTTGCTGTCAGGGAACATGGTTTGGAATAAAGTACTCATGTCATTGCATGACTTGTATGAATAGTGGCTAGTGATGGTTTTTAAACACCATAAAATTTCAGCATCCAGGACATCCTTTGCAAGAGCTGTCGAAGCAGCTACATTACTGATTGTAGGGGTACTGTTTTCTGGATTGCTCTTGTTAGCAGAATTCGAAAAGAAATTTCCAATAGCTGTAACTGCCGTTCCTTTGGCCTTCATTAATGAAGAATGTTTACCAGCTGTAAAATATAAGGAAAAAAGTTGAAAACCAATTTTACTTCAAAAGTTTTTTTTTTTTTTTAATATGGATGAAAACAATGACTGAGTTATAATAAATGAAAAAAAGTTGATTGCTAAAAATATTGTTTTACACTTCAACAAACACATTTCATTCCTGCAGATAATTCAATTTACATGCTGTTGAAATGAATGTACTAATAAGAAAAAAGATACAAAAAAGAAAAATCAATCAATACATTTTTCCATTTAAAAATAAGGAATCATGGATGGTGCTTGTCTACTAAATACCAATTTGAAGGTCAGAACTTTAATCAGTTTCATAAAGAAAGGAGTAAATACATTTATGACCAGACTTCAAAAGAAAAAAAGCGAAAACATTTAGTACTTTACTCTTTTAGTACACCTGAAATACAATAAATTTTAACAATTGCATTTTTACTACTTCATTTATATTTTTTGTTAGTATTTTGTTTTACCTAATTTGTTTCTGACATATCCTATGTTTAATAATAAGTTTTGGAAACCATCAAAATTACTTAAAATATGAAAGCTGAATTTTAAAAATATATTTTATTTTTTAAATAAACGAAAAACTAAATAACATTTTCTGTTTAAAACTTAACACCTTCAAAAATTAAAAAAAAAAAAAAAAAAAAAAAAAAAAACAATACTAAATCAAGTCAAGAAATAAAGAAATCTTTCAAATAAAAATTAAATAATCCAGTTACGCAGCATTCGATAAAAACACTTTCAGCTTTCAAAATAATTCAAACTTTGAAAAGATGTAAAAGGATTGAATTTCAAACACGGATCGCAATTTTCGGCGAAGTGCGTGGTTAATGCTGGCAAAGTTTTAAAAAAAAAAGCTTTTACTTAAAACAAGTCACATAAGAAAAACTACTCCAAATTTAAAAATATCAAAATTGTGTGGAATTAATACGGGGGGGGGGGGGGGATTATAGAGAATATAGAATTTAAAATGTCTGAATTAAAAAAAATCTTTAATACATGAATGATACCATGAGTGTCCTCTAAGTTCCAAAGTCATGCATTTGTATTTAAAAAATTTTATCATTATTATTATTAAAAAATATTTATTGTTGTGAAAATAGCTCAAAGTGTGTTTTTGCATATTGTTAACCGTTTGAGTGCGACGAAGCGATGTTGCACTTCGCTTTTTATGCGCCGAAACTGCGTAGAAGCGCGATAGCGCTTCTCTGCATTTTCGGCACATTCCGCACTTTTAGCATATACTATATAGCATTATTTAGCATATATATAGCACTTTTAGCTAAAAAAAAAGAATTCATCTATTAGAAGCGCTATCGCGCTTCTCCGCATTTTATTTTCGGCTGAAGCGCAAAGATGCGGCGAAGCGCTTAATTTTGAAAAGGCCGATTTTTTGGAACATTCCGTTCTTTTAACATGCTGGATAAGAGTTCTAAAAAATATATACACTGGCGATTTCTTGCAGTCCCATTCCAAAACGTAATAAAAGAGGAATTTAACATTAATAAAAATAAAATTAATTTTAAAAATCTTTCGTTATTAAGTTTCTGACGTCGTTACAATCATGTTAAACTTAAAAAAAAACGTTATTACTTTTGTACAAGACAACGTTACGATCAAATGAAACCGAAACAAAATTGAACGATTCCGAATATATTATTACATGCTAATAAAATGTATAATAAGTTACTGCTCACCTTTCATATGACTTTTCAAAGCTGATTCTCCCATGTGAGAAATGTCTATCGCACACCAAACACATCTCGCTTTTCGATTGGATTCGCTTGCTCTCAACCAGCCACAGTATTCTGCTTTCTCTGTCCATAAGGGATTAAAAACACATTTCCCCATTTTATATAAAGAAATACAGGATCTTGATCAAGCCCCGCACTTGAGCATGGCATCAACTCGTGGTGTAAAAATTAAAAACGCACGTGCCGAAAATAACAATAAACGATCGGAAAATTCACTACCATGCATCGATCCTGCAAGAGCAGAGAAAACTACCATAAAGTACCGAACACGCGCCCCTCCCCCGTGATTTTCTTTCTGTGAAAATACCGAATAAGCGGAAAAAATAGTTTAATTTCTATTGAAAATTGCTCTTGATTTTTAAATAAAAGTAATTTTGCGTATTTGTTACGCATTTTTGGTATTCTTTGATATTATTTTAGAAATGGTGTAGTCATATTTTTAAGAATTTCTCAACAATTGCTTTAGTTAATTTATATATATATGACTTTCTTGTTCTTCATAATCAAGAATACAATACTCCAACGATTTAAAAATAAAATTAAAATTTACGCTTTTCATTGTTAATATTGCTATTATGTTTAATAAATCAGGTTAGTGCATTTGTGCACAGAATGAGTCTTGATCGTTTGCCTGAAAGCAATCTCAGCTCTTTTACAGATCAGAAGCAAGTTCAGAAATTGAGAAGACTCACCCACGTGGTATAGGACGGCGAAAAGCTTTGATCTCCGACCCCTGTCAGTCAAACTGGTCCCCACTATTCCTGCTTAGGCACTAACAATGGCGAGTGAATAGAAGGGCTCGTCTAGTTACTATATGGTCTAAGCAGGGAAGGGCTGGGACCCTACCACGAAGGTCCCGTCAACTACTCGTGACGTCTAGTTCTCCCTCACGGAATCCGAGATACGCCGAGAAAATAGTCGGTTGACCCCATTCGACCCTACCACGACGGTCTCGAGTGACCATTTTCTCCCTTGCTCTCGCGTCTCGCAAGTGAAAAGCGGTTGACCAATCAAATGATAGCTTTGTCAACGGTGTTTTCGCTTGCCTTTTCGGAAATATTTGTACGTGCGCGCTCGCTCGCTGCTCCGCCTTTATATCAAATAGAAAATACTAATTTTTAATTATTTTAGATGAAATGTAGAGCAAGCCTGCGAACGATCTCTGATATATCTAAAGATATCATTTTATTTGTATAAATTATCAATTAGAGTGCGTCAAAGATTGCAAAAATATTTTTATCAAGTCTTAATACCAAGGAAAAATTACAATTTGGGGCGATTAAAAAGGCGTAAAAAGACTCAAAATTAGGTAACAAAAGGTCTAAAAGCAGCAGAAGGAAAAATGTGTTAAAGAATTATGTTCAATCTTTAGTCAGATGGCAGAAATGCAATACTCACTTTTTTAGCACAAATGATATAATTACGTACTTGGGGTCTTGGGGACATTTTAATGAAATTTATAAGGTAGCAAAGTATAATATAGGGTATAATATACTATAAGGTAGCCGTAACGTAAATAAATTGTCCGATTTTACATCGTGCAGAGAACTTTGAATTTGTTCGCCTCTAAAATTAGCAAAAACGCAGATCACATTTTGCCATCTGACTACAGAAATATTCATTACAGCCTAAAGTAAATTGATATTAAACATTTAAATTTGTATCGAATAAGGGGGGAATATCAATCTGAGAAATTGTTTGTAACGGCTGTGATCTAATTCATTTCTAATTCGCACATTAAACAAACCGCATCATCAAGCTGCTGTTAGTGATGCAAGAAGCTTATTATAATTATATTACTCATAATTTTATTTAAATATTTTGCTGAGCTTTTCTACATGAGTCATTATTTTTTTTCCTTGAAGGAGCATCGAAAAAAATCGAAAAACTGAATTTCAAGACTGATCCCCCCCATAAGGAAACTCATGATTTGGAAACAATAGAATTTTTTTAAATTAGAACATTTGCAGCAGATAATAAAAAATAATGTAAGTGCAACATGGAAATAATTTTGATTTTTGAAGATCGAAAGTTTCCATAAGCAAGTCTGAACAAAGCCCGGGGGGGGGGGGGGGGGGACAGCTCCTGATTCTAAAAATAGCATTTCATGCTATAAATTAGCTATGACTTTTTAAACTCAAAATTTTAGAGCTAGCACGGTGCATAAAACTCTTATCAACTCGGTATGTTATTTATCCGACAAAAAGGTATTTAATTATCTTAATTATATATTTCATTATAATTGTATTACTCGACATTATTTCAGTTTCTTTTTCCTAGAAGAAATATGGGGAGAACTAAATTTATAAAAGGGAATAACCGCCCCCCCCCCCCTCCTCCCGCCGATGCGAGGCACATATTTTGAAAACAATAGAAAGTTTTCAAATTAGAATATATAAAACGGGTCATAGAAATGTACTTTATATGCGATATAGAAAAAATCAAAATCGTTTAACATTGAAGCTGAATAAGCAGTTTCAAAATGAAGGCGTGTACTCGACCCCCCCCCCCCCCCCACTCAAATTGTGCGGCGGGTGATTTGAAAACTATTTATAAAGTGCTAGATCATTTGGAAGGGATTCTGAAAATGCACTTCTATTGCAATATAAAAATATTAAAAAGTTTAAAAGTTCCAAGCTAGTTTGAGCAAAGATTTTAATATCGAAGTGGGAAAGAGGGAGGTCTTTTACGATACTAAAGTTACCAATTTACTTTTATAAATTCAATTTATCTATTAAGATTTTGCATAACATAGCACGTAAACCGATACTACTTGATTCTATTAAATATTGAACGAAAAGTATTACTTAAAGCAGAAAACACCTTAAACGATATAGACATAAATTAGTGAATGAATATAAATGTTGGAAACTAATCAAATTTGGTATTTTTGATGAATTTCAGTACGGCGAATGCGAGTTTTTTTTTTTTTTTTTGTAAAATATAGGAAATATTAAAATCAAATCATCGACTGATCAATCAAACAGCTCATTGAATACACACCACAGCTTCTTCTCATCTTTTAACTTTATAAGCATTGCGGCACTCAATTCAATTAATGCATTGATTCTCGTTAATGAATACGTTCTGTTGTTCGAAAATAATAAAACTTCATTCAAAAATCATTTTTTTCGTTGTTGCATATAAATAAATCTTTTAATTTCAAAGTACAAAATTCTTACTAGTAAATCAATTTTGATACTTAGATCTATATTACGCTATCACTTCTTGTATAAGGCAATAATCAATTTTTCCGCGCCTTCAAAATTCAAATTTCCGCCGCAAAATTCAAAAATCGCGTGAATAGCAAAACTACTCGTTGCCGACAATGCAAACTCACCCGCTCCTACCCAGGCGACAAGTTTTCGGGAGCACTAGTCGGCGGCCAGACCCTTCCCGTGAGCTTCATAGTAGCGTTTACTTGCGGATCCCGGAATGTGACGTCACGCGGGGAGAAAAACTGGTTTTTCGCCTAGCGACTTTGTTTCCGACAGATTTCCGAGACCTTCGTGGTAGGGTCCCTGGACAGAAAATGACTTCATCAGCGGCTAACCACAAAAAACGTTGAACACATGCTTTCGTTTGGATAAGCTTCTGTCTGAATTCCGGTAAGCACATTAGTCCGCTTTGCCTCAAGGCTTTCTTGGCCTTTTTTTTTATGGGGGTCATTTACGAGGACCATATAATTCCTGGGACCATATGTGCTTATACCGGTCATCCCTTGTCCTTATCTCACGGGAAGGGTTTCTTTGTGTGATTGACAGGTGCCTTGCGATAACTCCTAAGGTTCTCTTTTTGCGCGCACGCTCCCACAAATTAAAAGAGTAATATTTTTATCTTTTTAATGAGGCTCAGTGATGCCGCTAGACTTTGGAAATTACGGACCGCTGGGACCCAGGGACCGGTCCCTATGCAAAAAATAGCATATCATGGTTTTAAAGATATAAATGAAAAATAAACCTTTTATGACAAGAATTTTTTTTCAATGCAATTAACAATTGATTCAATAAGAATTTAACGAAGAATTAAAACCAAAATCCCATATTTAAAAGAAAAAAAATAAATGATTAATTCTTGGGCCAAAAGTCAGATTCGCGAATTTTTCGCAATATCGATTTCATGGACAGTATAGGAAATACAGTAAGGCTATAACAAATTAAATAGGAAAATATTATTTATTATTTTGATTCAAAATAAAAGCTAACAGTGGGGTACGCAGAATTTTTTCAAGGGGGGGGGGGGTCATAATGTTCTGAAATTACTAAAAGAAATTCGAGTATGTAATAAAGCACTATTATTTAGGGCTCAAGGGGGGGTTTAAACTCCTAACCCCCCCCCCCCTTGCGTACGCCACTGAAAGCTAAGAAAAAATCTTATTCGCGAAAACGAAGGCTTTACGGAAATTCGCTGTCGCAAAAACGAAACCTTTTCCTACCACAGTAATAAAACACAATCCCTCATATTTCCGACCTTATTAAACACCCAGTTGATTATATTGTTAAGAAATCTTTAGGCATTGAATCTACTTATTGTTGAAAAGAAATCAGTTCTGTTCAGAGCAGCACGTCTATCTATCTGACCGCTGCAACAAGGAAGTTCAGGAAAGGAAACGGGCGTCAATGTGGAGCTAGTCTTCATCTAAAAAAAGCTGGAAAAAAAAATGGACATGCAAAAAAACTTTTGCGCATCGATTTTTATACATTTTACTTGATTTTTTTCCCGCTATTAAAATTACGCGCCCCAGGATAAGAGGTTTTTTTTTTTTTTTTTGCGTCCCCACCTGCGATTTTTGCGCATTTACGCGCTTAGCACGTCCGCGGCATCTCTGACGCTTAGCTTCCTCGTACTATTCAGGAAGAAAGCTCTTATTAGGTACTTTTTTTTCACTTGTACCATTTAAGCGCCCCCTCCGATATTTTCGCGAAAATTAACGGGGTAGCATTGGTACCTTAGTTCACATCCCCTGCAAATCATCCACGCGCATGCGCCTTCAGCAGAGTGACGTCAGAGCTCCACATCCCCTTGCGTGACGTCACGATTTGCAGGGGATGTGAACTAACACGATTTGCAGGGGTTGTGAACTAACGTTTATGGTAAAACAAATCTGCAACGCAGCACATCCCTCCCTCCCTCCCTCATTTAGAGGAAGGTTGGGAAAACCAGTTTCCAATGTAAGCGGAAGCCACCCTTCTTCGCTTCTTGCGGAGTTCATGGCGACATTCGGTGGACAAACGAAAAAATTTATTTTTGAATAAGCACTTTTTACAAACATGGATGAAAAATAAGCACTTTTAAAAGCTTTTAAAAACAAAATAAAAAACAAGCACTTTTAAAAACCGCTACGCACCCTGGATAAAGTAAAAATAATCCTCAGCATCATATCAACATCTCAAAAGATTTTTTTAAGAATCACAAAAGATTTTAAGAATACTTTTAAAAGATAATGGATTTTAAAAACTGTTTTCATAAAAGAATGAACTTACTTTACACAGCTTGCAAAAATATTTGCATTCACAACACCTTTTCTACCTGACTTTGCACAATAACTAACATAATCTGCATAAATATCATTTCGGGATATAGTACTCCCGGCACAAACTTCATAGGTAGATTTTAGCCTAAAATTTTAAAAAAAAAAATCTGTAAACAAAATATTAAGAACTTTCTAAAAAATATATCCACAAACAAGAATTCTTACCAGTTACATGCAAATGTTTCTGAATCTGTATCACCATTTGTTGAAGCACTAGATGTCGCTTGATCTGTTGTTGCTAAAAATAACAAAATTTGTGCTTAATCTGCATGGACATATGGAAACAGACATGAAGGAAAACTACAAAATGTTTAATATTTATAACAGATCACATTCAAAAACTGTAACAAAAATATGTACAACTATAAAACGAATCAAAATTCTTCAAAAGGCATTCTTTGAGAATCAACATACTTCTTCCCTGCTTCAAACACTCCCTGATTGTCAGATCTTCATAGAATGCAAATCTCTTATCTCTGGGGTAGTCATAATACTTTTTATGTGAAAAGTTTGAAAAGAAGAGTCAACCAAGTGAGGACTGCTATTCTGCCGTGGGCAGGTAAACGGCAGTATCTACAAATGTTTCGATTTTCGTGTTTTTGCATTTTTGTAATCTATATTACTTCAAGTTTATTGTACTAACATGTTTATTTGGTTTACACTACAAATAAACCATTTTTTTGGCTGTGGCAATTAGCAGTAACTGCTTTTAACGCTACATTATGCAGGTAATCGGCAGTATGTACATACTGCTCTTTATCTTCCCACAAGCGTTGTCTTGGCGATCGAAAATTGCGGGATCACAGGCGAAAAAAACCGGTTTTGCCACTTTCTTTGATCTTGCTCTTTCAAAGTTATTTAGTGTTCTGTCGCAAAGTGTGAAAAATTAACTAGTTACTTTTTTGTAACTAATTGTTGCTTCCTAAAATGGATGTAAGCGCTGTAGATGGTCAAAAAATTTCCCTTGTTTCCTATTCAGTGTCAGAAAACTCGGAGCAAGAACTCCCGTCTACGTCAACCTGTAACCAAAATCCCATGCGGGCAGATGAAGAGTCGCTTCTTAATGCAAAACATTGTGAGTAGCTTATAAAAAAAAAAGAAGCGGTGCAGAACTCAGACTGAACGTATTGCTAAAGACGCAGAAAAGCTACAGCTGCGGTCTCCCTGCAATGCAGATACTTGCCAGCTGAACTGCTGCAAAACAACTTCCCTTGAAGAAAGAAGGAAAATTCATGAGGACTTCACAAAGATGTCCAGCCACGAGAAAAAATGTTTGGTCTTACAGAGAATTAAAAAAGAAGCAATAAAAAGGAAGACCACTGAAACGATCCAACGTAAAAATTCTATTAGGTATTCGTTCCAAATATCTACCGAAACCTACTGTGTTTGCAACGTTTTCTTTCTAAACACAGTCGGATTCCCCCAAAAAATGAGAAATGATTACGACGGCAATTAGGACATCTGAATTCGACTTTATTTCATCATGTCCCTCGCAACACGGCTGCCAAACTCCCTCGAACAAAATTAAGAGGGAGCCTGTATGGAGCCACATTTTGTCATTCAATACATGCACAAGCAGTTATAGGAGGGAACTCACTCCGAAACGTCTTTATCTTCCGAGCGAACTTACAGTAAACTCCATGTACAAGGATTATAAGGAAAAACATACAGAAAATCCCTGCAGTTACTACATTTACCTAAAGGAGGTAACTAAAATGAACATTAGCTTTGCCAAACTCGGAGGGGAACACTGCTCCACATGTTTAGAATATGAACATCAAAACCATAGTAACCATGCCATCCATTCCGATTGCTTTGTATGTAAGTCATGGGGTACTCATCTGCAAAAATCAAAGATCCTCGGGATCGTTCATGCTGAAAATTCTTACCCATATCATGTCATTCGCAGCGTCGACTTGCAGTAGTTCATAATGTTACCCCGAGTACCTGGTCCCAAATCAGTCTGCTTTACGAAAAGGATTGTAGTTTTTCATGAGACTTTTGCTGCAGTTGTAGATCAAAGGAAGAATCAAAATATATCCAACACAAAGAGGAACTGACCTGGCATGAAGCTGTGGCTGGGCGAAGTGCCGAAGAAATTGCTTCCTCCTACGCCAAGGCCTTATAACTAGAGAGAGACAGCAAAATGGTTGTATACTGGCTGGACAATTGTACGGCGCAAAATAAAAATTGGTGCCTATTTACCACCATGATTGCCATGGTAAACAGCAAGAAGAGAAGCGCAGAGACAATTTCCTTCTGTTATTTTGAACCCGGGACGCACTTTCATGAGCGCTAATTCCATTCACCATGGCATGGGAACAGGAGATGAGGAGACGAGGAGGTAATGTTTTTGATTTCCACGACTTTGAAGAAGTTGTGGATTCCTCCAACAGCAGGAAGATGACTTATCAACATGAATGTACTGGACTTTCTGGACTTCCCTGCAGGACAATCCCAATATAAACTGAAGTCCAAGGACAGACCGTACTTAGACGACATAATAAATTGTCAAAGTTGAGTTCCGCCAAGGTTTTCGGAATCTCTTCTACAAAGAGGATCATAAACAGCATTGGTTCTAAGAATTTGACTTAAAAACACGACATTATTCAGAAATTGTGCCCTTTAATGCCAGAGAATCGAAGAGCCTTTTGGGAGACACTTCCAGTCAATGATAAATCAGAAGATTTAATAGATGAGTAAAAAATCTTTTCATGAAGTTTTTTCTTTTTCAGTGATTAATTTAACTTGAAATTTTTGGATTCTGAAAAGGCTTTTGTTATAATTATGACCATTCACTTAGGCAAATATTTCTGGTATTAGACATTATGCAATCATTGCAATTTTAAATTTATATCAAGTTGATATGTGTCTTTTTGGCACTGCACATATATTTTATTTACATTTTTTTATATTGCTACTTATTATTTCATATTATTATTTATTTATGTTAAATATATGAAAAAATTTATGAAATTTATTTATGTTTTTTATATAATGAAATATATTATGGTTTGTAATTTTTTTTTTATATCATTTTTTATTTATATTAAATTTCTATCCAGTGGTTACATGGTATTTATTTAAATGTCATTAATAAAATAAAAATACATATACTCTTCGTAATAATATTTTTCGCAATAACCTATTTATTTTGCATCATATGCGCTTCGTAATGCTTAAGTACTGCGCATTTAATAAAGAAATGTGCAGTTACTGCTAACTGCCAGCCAGCTGTATATGACAATTACTACTGAGAACAGAAGGTAAATGGCAGTAACTGCTTTTACAATCTATAGGAATGCAAAATCAAAATAAAACCTACGGCAAAAAAAATATCTCAATGTCAACACATAAAATCACTTTACTTCAAATTTCAGTGTTTTATTGTTATTTGTGGGAATTCAAAAACGCGTTTCTTCAAATATCTCGAAAACTCATTTCGTGTAGATACTGCCGTTGACCTGCCCACGGCAGTATTGTTGTCAATTGAAAACTGAATCAAGACAATGCACCAAGTCCTTACTCCTGCTTCCTGACTACAGGTAATTTAACTAACAATTTGTCTCAACAGCTGTAGAACCTTTGTGCAGTCCGGACTTGGCACCAGCAAATATTTTTCTGCTTCGCAGATTAAAAACTGTGCTCAAAGGTGGACCCTAGTTACCATGCAAAAAACTTGAACAAGTGCTTTGGAGAACATTAAGGAATACGACTATTAAGCAGCCTTCAAAATGTGAAAAAGTTGCTCAGAAGTGTGTCAGCGAACCCAAGGACAATATTTAAAAAGCTTTTTGATGTTTTGTTGCCAGTATCTTTAATAAAACTTTTTCCTAAACTCTTTATACATATGATATCTTATTAATATTTTTAATAAGAAACCACATACAAAAAAGAATCTTATTAATATTTTTTAATAAAAATATTAATAAGATACCTTCTCTATTAATAGTTTCAGTTTACACTTGCATATATGTAGTTCTAGTAAATTGTTCTTCATTCTATTTCTTTATTTTTACATGCATATCTTTCACAATTGGTATAACAGACATTTTAGCGAACAAGTACAGATGGAGTAGAGCAACTAGATAACTAAGAGAGAAAAAAGAAACTCCATAGTAACATATAACATCAAATAGGTACTCCTCTGAGTAAAAGAGGTTCTGTAATACATGTCAACACATGTACGAGATTCTCATAGCAGTTCTGCACTAAACAAGGGATCTGTTAATCCCTGGAGACATATATACTAATATTTAGACATTATTAATCAAGTATATATGCTTTTAATTTTGCTTTATAAGAAAAATTTTGAAAAGAAAGTAAAGTGAAACCTTTTTAAGGGACTCCTCTGAAAAAGGGACTCTAATTAAGGGACACTTTTTCTGGTCCTAGTCCCTTTGAATAGGGACCGCAATGTATTTACCTCTGAATAAGGGACACTCTATTTAAGGGACATTCACAGAGAAAAATTTCTAAAATTCAAGTTATATAGATCAGAAAAATTTACTGGAAATTGAAGTTTTTTCTTTTCCTAAAAATTAACTTCTGAAAGTACTCATCTGAGTCCTAGAAGCATAACCAAAGAACCAAGTGTATTTTAAAGTGCTAGCGAAAACCTACTTGTAAAGGCTTTTCCCTCTTGTACTATGGAATACATGTATGCTCACTCAGCATTGACAGACAGTACCCGGCTATCAACAAGTTTCTAATGCAAGGATTGGAAAAAGTACACGAAACTTAAATTATGCTCTATTGCCCGAATTTCGTACTTTAAAACAAACCCATCTCATAGATTACTTCAAATACATTTCTGTAAGCTACAAAACTTTGCTCAATACATTTATGCTAAAATTTTAGTTTCTTAATGAAAAAATTTTTAATTTCAATAATTTCAACTTATTATTTGTATGCATGAAACATTTTCAGTATTTAAGCTTCGATGGTAACAAATATTTATTATTAAAAAGTTGAACCAACTTAATACACTATACTTGTGTGCATCATAATCCTCCCAGGAAGGGACACCTCTATTTAAGAGACAAAATTTCCAGTCCTCTTAGTGTCCCTTATTGAGAAGTTTTACTGTATAAAAAATGAAACAATAAATAAGATCAAACCTGGCTTTTCTTCTTGTTCTCCATCTGATTCTGCAGGCACTAAAGTTTCAACAATTTTCATTTTGATTTGTCCAGAAGGACCATACTGATTAGGTTCTAATGTTAACAAACTGACTAAAGCACCTAAATTGAAATGAGAGTCAAATGTTATGCTGTTTAGTATAAATAAATAGTGAAAAAAACACATAATTAGTTTGAGACCAAATACTTAGGTTGAAAAGTACCTATGCATCGATGGACAGTAACAATTTTGTCACAGGCATATCTTCCAAGATCTGACAGAGCATATAGTGCTTCAAGTGTGTAGAATAGCAACATTACATCATGAATTGTAAGAAATGACACCATTTGCTGGTAAACCTACAAAAAAATTTTTAAAAAAATCAAAATTACTGAAGCATACAAAATATGCACAATAATTAATTGGTTACAGTGCACTACAGATGAAAATATAAATACATACCTCTACATCTAGTCGAGATGGAATAATATCTTCATTTGGTTCAAAACTACATAACTGTGCTAATATATCCATGGACCTGATATTCATATATCTGTCAGATGAGACAATACCATCCATCACAGCTTGAAACATAATTCGTGAACAGAGATCTTTTTCAATAGATAATTTTATCTAAGAAAGATAAGGATATAAAAGGTATGTCATCAAAAAAGAATAAAAACAGCCACTTTCAAGACATTACATTTGTAGAGTGAAGTGAAAATATTTCAATAAATTCTATAAGAATTGAAAACAAAATACTTGTAATAAAATAGTTGCAATTAGATGATTGTAACAAAAGACGCAGAAATACATTGATGTATACAGATAAATAACAAAGACAAAGCTAAAGTTCACTACCCAGTCTTTTAAAAATAATAATATTTTAGAGTAATAACGTAAATGAAAGGTAAAATTTGGTGCTAATATAAAATGTACCAGAAAAAAAATCAAAAAGCATACCAAAGTAGACACAGAACAAAGCAAATAAGCAAATACTCTAATGGCATAAAAGCCAAATGTTCAGCATTTGTCAACAACAACAAAGCAAATACATCATTAAAAAATTAATATAGGTCACAAAATATGCCTACTAGAATAAAAACCTTATTGAACATTGTACAAGTAATGAAAGCATAGAGAGGTGAAACTATGTTAATCACAATGTATACAAGGTTCCACATACAATGGCATAGCTAACGTAGAGGGAGTTTTACCCCCCCCCCCCCTAGATAAATTAAAACTATACATGCATGCACATAAGTGTGTGTGTAATAAGTGAAAACTTCCTAAATTAATCATTTTTCTTACGCCACTGCACACATATATTTTCTACCTAGCATTTTCAATGTATTCCACATCTGCCGGCAGTGATTTTGCGCAAGTGGACAGCTAATTCGGACACTATATTCATAAAAGCATCCATTGGAATGGTCAAATTTTCAGGCTGGATAAGTATTATCAGTAATACAACTCACAATCCAAGTAAGCAAGATATAAATAAATTAATCTGAATTTGTGGCAATTTATTATCATCACAGGTAACAGCATGTCAAATGAAGTGTGTTAAAGGTGTTTTAAACATATATGTTGTAGCAGAAGATAAAAGACTAATAGATTCAAATTTGTTAATGCTGAGAGTGCAACAGGAAAATTCAGAATTTAATTACAACATGAAGCATTTTCCCAGACCGTTGGAGTTTGTTATAATAGGACTTCACAGTAAATGTAAAATTGAATATTATGTTGTAATTATGATATTGATCATAAATTGCTTTTCTACAGAAGTAATAATAAAATTCAAAAGCACACTTGATTTCAGTGACTGAAACAAGGGGCTACATGTTCTTCAAATGACCTTGTCACTTTGTGGATATAAGAGAGTTTACCTTCTAGTACACCTTCAACCACTATAGGATGGTTGCTGAATAGCTGTGGTTTTCTTCCCCCCTACTATACTTTCTTGACCCCTCTTAAACTAATTCAATAACACGCCCCTTCTAAAAAATTATTTCACTAACCCTTGCCAGGGCCCTGCTGGCTCTTGGTTGTTATCTCTTGAAGGGATGGGGGATATCCTCCACTATTTTAGATGATAACATATGCCACTTATCACTAATCCTTTCTCGGAGATTCTACAATAGCTTTTTCATGAAATTTTCATTATTCTACTGAAAAATTTCAGTTCTAAAGAAAAATGTTCTCCCGTCTGAAAAACTTGAAGTGTCATGGTAAACAAATTGAGGCATTAAAGCAGTGTCATGAATTCCAGAGTGATTATTTTGTTGAAGTCCATTTTGCAGTTGAAGTTTTTCCATTATTTTGTTGAAGCAATAAAAATGTTTGTGATTCAATGTACTCTGCAATAATATAACTATTTTATAGCCCATAAATTTAAGACAAAAAATGTAAATAATGTGTGCAAATGCCGATGTTTTAATGTCAAATTAATATTTAATAAATATGGCATAGCAATAATGAAAAGGAGACACTGAATGAAACACTACTGGTTTCAATACATTTACTACGTCAAAAAATTATTTTGATAGAAATAGATGAACCTAATCATCTAAGTAATTTTTTTTCCCTTCTTTTTAAGTGGAGCCACTTTCTTTGGAATGAAAAAAAAACTTTATTAAAAGCAAATTTTCACTTTTTCTTTCTCCTTTTTCTGCTAAAGCATCTAGTTATAAATAGTAATTAAATATATAATTGTTTTGATTGGCATGTAAAATTGTTGTTCACTCATTTTCAAAAGCATATATAAATTGTTTGTTTCATACTCTCGAGTGCAACAGTATTTAAATTTTTCAGTGAGAGTGAAAAATGAAAAACGTGGAGACCTCTGCTAAAAAAGAAGAAGTATAAAAATGGATAAAATAATGGCAAGCATGAAATCATCGATGTAGAAGCGGTAGAATTATGTAAACAAAAATAAGCCAGTTTTACAAAAGCAGATTTCAAAATGGGTAGAAAATCGGGACTTTTGTAAAAAACAGCTAAAATCCATAAATTTTACAACTAATTCATAAATTTTGCACATATGCATTATGCATCACTATTAGGTGAAGGCCTTCCCTTATTATCATAGGGTGAACTCAGGACTTGTCCTAGTATTTCTGGAACCTTTTTTCAATTCAATATATTGACTTTTTTGTGGCCTCAAAAAGTACTGCATTCCGGGAAATCAGAAATTGTTTTGATTTATAATTTACAAAAATGTATTTACACAATGATTTTTATTTATTTTGCTCCATTCACAGTACATATTCTAATCTTCAGCATTTTATTGACTGAAAAGTCTTATCAAACATATCTAGAGTAATGTGACAAGTAAATACTGTTGTTTTTGCTGATTCTAAAAATTTCTGCTTTTAAGAGTCATCTTGTTAACTGTAATTGCAATGGTGTTAATGAACATTATTGGAAAAGATCAAGTCTTCGTAATCAGTTAACATTCTTTAACATAATATATAACCATTAAAAAGTAATCTTAAAAATATTTCGTAAGAAATCTCAAAGACTTTTGTCACTTAGTGCATAAAAATGCACCTGCTCACAAATAATGCAAACTTACTTCAGATGCTAAGTTTGATAATGTGTCGTAAGCAGTCTGCCTAAGATTTGCCCAGGATGAATGTATACACAGTAAAAGAAACCTTTAAATAAAAGTGTAAAGCATAAGTATTAAGTTATAGTAAAAATTATAATGTTATGAAATGATTTAAAATAAGTTCAAAAAAAGAAAGAAATACTACAGAATAATGAATTATCAAATTACCTTATGAAGTTAGAATTACCAACTAAAACAGGAACATTGTTCTTTTCAAAAGATAAATTATGTAAAATTAGGGCTACCTAAAATATTAAAAAACAGTTCATATAAATCAAAGAGAAAAACAATTTTTTTTTTTGCAGAACTCTACAAACATACATTTTAAAATTAAGGAAAAGTATTTAATTTACACTTAATCTGGAAATCGAAGTGTGACAAGTGGTAGTACGAAACTTGTTTTGTTTTTTAAAATAAAACAGAAGGTGTGAAAACTAAAGCCTAATAAAGTCTCTCAACCCAGAAGGGTACACTTAAACACTATTAATCAAGACAAATACAGATTATGCTAAGAACAATATATACAGTCGAGCGCCATAAATCCGCTTGAAATCTGCCAATGTCCGAAATCTGCGTTGATTTTGTCCCAAACTGGTATTGCAGAAAAGTCATTTTTGCAAACATGAAACTAATATATTTTTGGGCCACAATCTGCTGATGACGAATCGAGGCATGTTAAATCCTCAACTGCGGAGTAAAATGATACTCCCAACGTTATTAGATGCATTCACTAAAAACTAATGATAGTTTAAACTTTATTACATTAGGCAAAATTGACCAATGAATGCAAGACGAATAACTTTTAAGTTTCTCCTCTTCAAGATCAGTTGCTATTGCTGGTTTGAAAGCGCTACCTAGTGGTTGAAAAGTATAGTGTTCTTAAACATGTTTAAGGGTGGAGAGAAACAAAAATATATCACATTATTTGAGTATAACTCACACCTGGGAAACGTGGGATTTTTTTTTAAACATAGTTAACTAAAGTGGCCTGAAATCCACACAATCACTTCTCCCGAGTTGTACGGATTTTTGATCCTTGACTGTACATAATTTATTTGACCACTTTTGCTGGAAACTGAAAGTACTTATCAAAAATACATTTTAATTTAAAGGTACACCTTTAAAATTTTGAGAGGGATAACATGAAACAAAAGGGATTGTTTTAATATTATTGAAAAATTGAATTTGAAATGTCAAAGCAGCACTTGAGATAGTGGAGTTTTTCAGTAATCAAATGTGTGCAGTAAAATGAAATATGAAGGCTGTAATAGCAAATTATATTTTCTTTCAATGAAAGCAACCTTAACAAATATTCTCTTTAAACTGATACAAATCTTGATTACTATTTCATACAAGATAGCAAATTAAAACTAAAAATCGACATCAGCAAACATGCACTAAAAATTATTGCTGAAATTTGTGTGATTGTAAATTGTGATGCCTTAAATTTTACTTAAAAACACCTGTGAATCCATTTTCATTGAATTTAGATGCACAGCAAAGTAATGTTTACAATTTCCCCCAATTATAGGGACATATAATGTGAAGTATATGAAAGTTTTTACATTGCATAAAAGTTTTGAATTTAAATGCATCGACAAATAATTCAGCTACAATATTTTAAATTTGTCAAATAAAATCATTACTTTCATCAATTTAAAATATTTGTACAGTAGAGTACTCTTAATACAACATCAACATTTATACAATGGTTTAACGTGGTCCCAATTCTTGAATTTAGCCCCAAGGGAAAATTGATTATACAGTGAAACCTCTCTAGCCGACCACCTCTATTAAACGACCACCTCCCTAAACGATCAAAATTTGCTGGAACAGAATTTTCCCTGCATTCATTTAATGCTAACTTGACCTCCATTAAGGGGAATTGAAAGCTCCCGATGTAGCGAATTCTGACATCTAGATGGCGCTGCAATCAAAAGCTAATTTGGGGATTTTTTTGTTTTGGTTTAAATTCCCTGTTTTGGTTTTCCCCACACACACTCCCTTGTTTGTCCCTCCCCCCCCCCCCCCCACACACTCCCTCCACTAGCGTACAATTACAGCCGGTCGTTTAGAATCTTCAAAAATGTCACATCTGGTCTTGATTCTTTGTTAAAATGTTTCAAAGGAAATATGTGTCTTATTACAAGAGGCGAAACATAGCGGTGCCTAGTTTTCTTGTTCGTTTGCAATGTTAGTTGCTTTTAATGTTTTTCAATTATCTTTATTATAAACTTCTATTTAAATTAATGTCTAAAATTCTTAAAAATTCCACTCCCACCTCTTAATGTAGATGTAGAATATTATTCTCAACCGGTTCATATTAATTTTAGCAAGATAAAAAAACCCCGCAGTAGTACATCATGGGATGAAATGAATATGCATTTTTATTAAATCAATTAACGTATGCGTTAAGCAGATGTGCTTAAAAAAATGTTATTGCAATGAATTTCTGCAAGTTTCTGTTTAAAGAAATTGCGATATTTAATTTATTAAATTACAAACAAACGAAAATTGTATTCATTAAATGTTTGGAAATTTAGTTTAATAACTTTCAACTGAACAAAATTGCAACTTGCTGTGTCAACTGAACGACTGCGCCATTGGCATTTTTAAGAAGGAGAGGGATTCTTTTTGAGGCGAAGGTAGGCCATCACACTTGGGGGGATGTCTTGTATGGACATAATCATTTAGAAGATTTTTTTTTAGTATTCAACTTTCCTTTTTACTTCGGCTGTTCTCATTCGCTTGTTGGTGTGGGACATTAAGTGCAAATTTGACCTTACACTGACGCAGTGGCGTAGCTAAACCTGGATTTCAGGGGGGGTTTCTTCGAGAAAAGTTGGCTAATGTCATTGTTTTCCAAGAAAAATTGGTTAAATTCTAGACGATCTTTACCATTCCAGGGGGGGCGGTTTATCCCCAAAACCACCCCCTTATCTACGCCAGTGCACTAACGGACAGAGTTCATGCATAGAAAATGATTTTTCATAGTAGTGTGATTACCACATTATAAAAATGTGTTTATAACAAACAACAAGAATAGAAAAACCATCCGAAAATCTTAATTTCAGATTAGACGCAAAAAGCAACTATACTGAATAACAAAATTGCTATGATATATCTGCTCTAAACGTTGGCCGTAAAAAATCAAGGGGGACTATGAGTTTGGTGGCAACTTTATTGTTTTTATAAACGTATACATACGTATATGATATATGAGCATGTATGGGATCCAGAGTTCGAAATTAGCGGTCGTTAGTCGTCTTTTTCAACTAAAAATTCCCGTTTGACGACCACGATTTCACATCTAGTCGTCACTTTTTACGACTAACCTTTCATAAAAATTTTAGTTTGGTAACCACAATTTTTCACCAAGTCGACATTTTATACTTGTTTATTTTTTAAAAACTTTAGTATAACTTTGTACAATTATATTTTTATATGCATATTTCATCAAATCTTCTTTATTTTGAGTTTTTACGATACCTATGAAGACTATCGTAACTTCTTGACCTTCAAATTTTTGAATCGTGATTTTTTACTTACAAATGAACTTTTGTACTACACTACATCGTAAATAATACTTGAAAAAATAGTTAAGACAATTGACTCATAATTTATACTATTAGGCACTGAACAAAATAAAAGTTTATATTGATTCATAAATGTACGCAAAATTACCACCTTCTCAAAAGTTACTCATAGGAATTGATTTTTGAACATTTTCCCCTTATTTCTCAATAATTTTCTCCGTAAGGTTGTGATGTTTTGAAATATTTTTTAACAGCTGCACAACTGTCTTCATAGTAATAAGTTGTTAACTCTGTTCAAGAAATTTGAATTATTTTAAAATGTCGCCTAACAGAACATTTTTGGCAACTAAAACAAAACAGGTAAGTGCCAATGACGCCTAATTTTTACATCCTAATTTCGAAGCCTGATGGGATCATTCATAAATGATGTCACGCTTCGAGGGGGGAGGGAGGTTCTTGAACTTGGGACAAAGTGTGACAAGGGAAGGAGGTAACAAGAAGTGTGACATTCTTCATTATCCAATATAGCGTGACGTGTGACAAAGGGGGGAGGGGAGTCAGCTGAAATGTGACATATTATGACAAAGGGGGGGAGGTCAAATATATGGGGAAAAAGCGTAATATCATTTATGAACGGCCCCTATATAACGCATATATAGTTATTATAAATAATTTAACGTTTTAATATTGATATATATATACGTATACATGTAATATAAGCGAGTCCAGCTTCTGGTATAGAAAGGGCTCATTGTTAGAATATGAGCAAACAATTCGGGACGATTGCGTTATATATGCGGAAAAAAGAGAATTCACAAATTATCAATATAAACTTTATCATAAGTATAATATTATAGCATAAATAGAGGGGAGTCCTGGGAATCTACCCCGAAAAATTTAGAAAATTAAATTCGAAAAAAGCAACTTTATACTATCATTGATGCCGTTAGGGGGGCGGCTAGGGGTGGTCTCTCTTTGGTGACATCGAATAAAAAATTTGCAGAGTTCAGGGCTCCTTCCCGGAAATTTGCAATGACATCCATTGATACTGTTAGACCAAGGAGGGATTCAAGGCTATTTTTCATAAATGTTTTGAAATTCAAGTCATAAAACTCACGTAAGGCAATCTCTGGTGATGTTAAAATACAGTTAAGAATTTTCTAATATGAAGCTCTAAAACTACAATTTTGATTATTTTCAAGGATTTGAGGGGACGGAAAGGGCTTTGGGGAAAAGAGATCCCCCCAGAAATTTTTTGAAATTGAAATTTTAAAAACGCATATTAGACTTTCTTTGGTTACACCAAAAACAGATGGATTTATGTAGTCTTCCGCAGAATTTTTTTCTAAATTCGGTTCGAAAATTCGCAATTTTGAACGTCCATTCATGATGTTAGAGAGAGAGAGAGGTGGGGGATTCAAGGTTTAATTTTTGGACATTCAAGACATAAAACGTATGTTAGGATATCTTTGGTGACGTTAAAAAATGGCTGAAATTATTGTCGTCGTTTCCAACCATATGATTACAGTTGCCGTGTGATCAAACAAATCAATGCCATTGTTATTCTAACAAATGTAACAAATATATTAATAATAATCAAAACGTTCATCTAGCATATTGAGTGAGGTTTCGCTGTATTTTCAATCTCCGCAAAAAATTAATGTATACGCGAATTTAATTTAATCCTTTCGTTCTTTTTAATTTATTTATTAATCGTCTGCGCTTTTTAAATTTTTCTTATTAGAGTGGCAGTGCTCTTTTTTCCAGTTTCGTTAAAACTTTTGTTTTGAAAAGCATAATAAAATTTTCAATAAGTTCTTTCGATGGTAAATGTATAATTTTCACAAACAATTTGATTATACGTATATAGTAGTGGGGGGAAGTAAGTGAAGGGGCGTCTGACCTGGGTAATTCAGTTTGAATTAGCAGACACCTTTGCACAAATCATTTTAATTACAATTGATACAATTAATATATTGCTGCTGGACGAAGGTTTTCTCTATCAAAACCACAGAAGAAAAATAACGGAACCTATTTTACTGTATGCCATTGAAATTTCAGGAGGTTGGCGGATTTTTAGGGGGCATCGTTTTGTATCCATAGCTTTTTACGGTGATGCCGCCATCGCTCGGGGGGAGGGGGAGGGAAGCATGCGGCAGACTCTGCCATTGAAATTTTTACGGGGGAGGGGAGTGTTTTCAGAGGATTTGTGGATTTTTAGGGGTAACAACATTTGCTCCGTAGCCTTTTAGAGGGCTTTTAGCTTTTTAGCAGGGATTGGCAATAAGTTAATGGGGTGACCGCCTTTACTAAGACCTAAGACTTGCATGCTAAAAAAAAATCTCAAAATAGTTAAATTTACTGAAAAATAGCAGAAAAAAAAATTGTAGTCTCAATAACTTTAGATAAAAATGGTTTATTAACCGACTTCACAAAGGAAGGAGGTTATACATTCATATTGTATGTATGTCGTTTTTTTTTTTTTTTGTTTGTCCACTCATAACTTATCACCGGATGAACCGATTTTCATGATTTTTTTAAAATCGATTGAAGGTGGTTTCCCATAGGTCCCGTACCTTCATTTGACCCATTCGATGATTAGAAAAAAAGTTATGGGCAGAAATAGGGTCATTTTTTTGGTTTTTCGTCCATAACTTTTGATTAAATGAACCGGTTTTGATGACTTTTTCTTTAATAGATAGAGAGAGGGACGCCTAGCTCAAATGTGCCACATCAATTTGACTACATTTGTTTTTTTTTCATTGTATTTTTGAATTGTTTGGTAAAAATGCATCATTTGAAATTATTTTATTTGTGGCCATTATTATTATGTAAGTACCTTGCGTTTTGCTTTTAACGTAGTTTTGGAAGATATATATATTTTTTTTCAGGTAGGGTTAGGTATATTGATTCGTATTTATTATCAAGTTATAATGAATATTATAGACCTTTTTTTAGCTACGCCACTACTGATACGATGGCGACAGTAAAAAGTTCGATCGGAAAAAAAAACACCAAGTGTGTTCCCGGCCTTACTTTGCTTCAAATAAATAAAAATGAATATGAATAAATAAAACTCACTTGTCAAGCGAAAAACAAATGAATATTCCATTTAGAATGTTAAACAATTCCATAAATAAAAATGTCATCACAGTTTTTTTTTTTAAACTTTGTGTATTATCAATGAGCTTGTAACATATAATAATTCCCCCCCCCCCTTTTTGTAAATCTTTTTAGTAGTGATTAATATTCGGGTTTCGAATATTTCGTTTTTCCAACCAACTAGTCAAATTACATATTGTTGTATCTCTTAAAAATTGTCGTATCCTCTTAAAACACACCATTTCTCTTTTTGAAAATTATTGTTGTTAAAAATGTTTTATACAAAGCATTTAAAAAGTATGATTAAGTTTAAAATTATAAGAACTTTAAATCGCGTTTTCTTCCACCCGTTATTTTACTCATTTATTGTATTTATATTTCTCATATTATATCAAAAACGCGTAAAATACTTTTTTATATTTTTGTAGGGCTCTTTCTAAATGGAAAGCTTAAAAACCTATTTTATTTAAGCAGAGTAAAATTTTAAAGCTTCTACTTTTATATCTTGGTTCTGCCATTACATAGAACAAATTCCAATAACTAAGACATTAAAAAACTATGAGTTAATATATGTTACGGAAAACGCTGGCTCAACATTTATTTCAATTCTAGATCCTTTCACTCAAAAGGCCAAGAAGGAAGCAAAATAAAACCGTCTTGTGTCCCTTGCCTGAAAACCCCAGGGAAACTCCCGCTCAAACAGTAAACTCTAGTAAATCAACCGTTAATCACTTTTTGCCTAAAGGATGACAGTTGATTGATGCCTCATTCTGAAACTCTTCCCTTTTTTCGTCTAAAATTCCCTGTTTTAAAGAGGGCGCTGCAAAGCAGTGAATAAATTCTCAATTTTTTGCGATAAATCCAGTTTTTGTTTTAAAGATTCCAGCTGAAATATTGGACGAAATGAACTTCTGTTTGTGGATTCAGACGCTAAACAGTGTAAATTTCGTCTATTACTTTCATTTTTTTAAATATTTTGATTAAGACGTATTTGAGAGCGTTTTAAAGTTAGCAACGCAAGTATTTTTCTCATTTCTGAAAAATTTTTACTCCTTACTTAAAAATTCGAAAGACAAAGATAAAAAGCTTTCCTTGGTGCTTCATATGCAAAAAACCGCATGAGGATACTCCAAAAAATAAACTCGGGAGATGTGGAAAACCCGCTCCGTAGAGATAACATGGGAGACGAGGATTGCCGGAGGCCTGTTGCGATTCCCCTTAAGCGACCACACTTAAACAGTTCCAATCTCGAAACGACCACATTTTCTTCCAAGAAAAAAAAAAAGACTACTGTCACTTTTATTATTTCAGCATCATTCAATTGCTACAATCAGTAAAAAACGCTGCTTTAATTTCTGTATCGTTTTCTACTCCCCTGGAGGGACATGTAACCAGAGGCGTAGCTAGGGTTTTCAGCGCCCGGGGGACAGCTGAAGATTTTGCGCCCCTGGTAGGGAATTTTAAAAACTATATGCTTCCTAAAGGACCAATAGCTCTAAACAGCAGCCCTTTTAACTTGCATTTTTATTAGTGACCATTCACTTTGAAGGGCAAAATGGGACACTTTGATTTTGCAAAATTATTTTTTTTCTTCTTTCTGAAGTGACCTTTTCTGGGTTCTCTGGGCTTCCGGCTCTTTTATCTCTGCTGCTCAAAGAAAATGCCCCTAGCCTTTGAGAGAGTCATCACGGGTCCAATCCATAGAAAACATCCCAACTCCAACTCAACAGTTGTTTTACTGCCTTTTAAGGCTATTTCGCACTACCTCCTGTGCTACATTGGTCATTCCGATATGATTTGCAATGCTCCCACTTTTTTGTCAAACATATTCACACCTTTTCAGTTCAAATAATTTTCTTTTTGCATTTAAAAACAAAACAAATTTACATTAATTTGGCGCCCCATGACGCTGAGCCGGGGACAGCCGTCCCCTCTTGCCCCCCCCCCCCCACCCCACCCTTCGCTACGCCTCTACATGTAACCTTACAATCCAGATGTCAATTGTTGGGCATTTTTCCCAGAAAGTCTTCGAGGAAGTTAGCTTTCCCAACACATGTGCGTTGAATAACTCTTTCTGCGCAGAAACACATTAGCCCAAACAAACAAACCTGTCACATTCTCCCCTTGATGAGATAAGGATAGAGTGATATCCCTAATTTTTCACCGACAAACCCTGGGGTGCGTTGTTCTTACCCCATTTCCCAGAACCCTTAGTGGTGATCTTGCGGTGGGAATACAAGCCTTTTCTTTCAGTAGAGAATTCATTTTGATAACCAACAATCGATATTGAAAGAACATTTTTTTCAACGTTTTATAAGTGGCATCTAACAAAAAAGCGATTCTTTACTTACAAAGATAGGATAAAGGAGTATGAAAGTGGTAAATCCGAAAGGAAATCGACAGAAAAATTTAAATGCGGGAAAACTCAAATCCATGACAATTTAAAAAACAAGTTAATGCTCATCAAAGAGTGGGCACAGTCAAAAAGAGTAAGGATCAGAAAAATTTTCTTTTTGTCATTTTGCAGGTTATGATGATGAAGGCATTTATAATTTTGATGAATATGGAATAATTTTTTATACTTTAACCAACGGAAAGTTTAACAGAAAAGTCGGAGGGTGCAAAAAAGAGGAGGAGGACCGAAAGAACTCTTAACTTGAGTTTTTTGAGTGAATGTGTTAGGTGAGAAAGAAAAAGCTCTTGTGATCGCAAAATCTTTAAAATCACGTTTATGTTCATTTATTTAATTAATTATTATTTATTTTGGACACTTCTGGATATGTTTAACGTTATTATTGAATATTTTCAAGTAACCTCCATTGAGCGACCACCTCCCTGAACGACCACTTTTCGACGGAACGAGAGGTGGTCGCTTTAGAGAGGTTTCACTATACAGCGTTATTGTTCATACAACGATTTTTGATAGTCCCTTTGGCGTCATATAAACGATACTCCACTGTACTTCAGAAAGCAAGAAACTATAAGATTTTAGATGAAATTGCAATTCAAAAAACTTTTTTTTAATTTATCAACAATTTACATAAAAGTCATATAAAAATCTATAATGCACTTCATGCATAAAGAAAAGTATATTCTTCACATAGACAAGAAGTATGGAGAGAGGGGATATTCCACTTGTGAAAGAGTCATTTTTTACAAATTATCATTCCCTTTCTTTTTTGCCAGATAAAGACAACATTTTGTAATTGCAACATGGGCTGAAAAGAGATATACCTACTCCCTCTCAAAAAAAAAAAAAAAAAAATATATTTTAAACCCCGAGTTCACTGCTCTAAATTTAAACAAATATTCAAAACAAAAAAAAAAGAAGATGAAAAAAAACACACACACACAAAAGTTGTGATTATTTTAGGTCAATGAAGCATAACTTTTGTATGTAAATGGATTTTTACTTTTTCTATTTTAAATATCTTATATCATTTTAAAAACTAAACAAAGTTAATAAATGGAAAAAATAGTTTTCCTGTCCTTACATTATAGATGTTATAATAATATCTGGACTTTTAAACATAACCAACCAGACAAACTATTCTAACACATATAAAACAAAAACAGACAAAAAATGCATCACAACCGTAAAAAGGAAGGAGTGAACTCACCCTCAGTACTCTTTGACCTTCAACATTGAGAGCACCTAAATCACTTTCTGCATTCAAGATTGTTTCATCTGGATCCTTTTCACCTGTAATATGAGGAAATATTTTGTAAAAGAGGAAATGAAGATGCAATAACAAATGGAAGCAGTCAAAGCATGGTATCTGCAAGATAACTTTAACACATTTTAAAGAAGACTTTAATTTCGGTGTACAAATATTTTAGCTAAACCAAAGTTCATTGTGACAAATATTTAGAGATTCAAAGAAAGATCTTGACAAACACTTTAAAGATAACTAAAAAAACATTTCAAATGCACTTCAGAATGAAAAATTTCAGTGAAACATAAAATACAATAGGGAAAAAAATATTAAAAATCTAGAAAATATCAGTATTTGTCTAGCACACAGCATAGGTATAATCTACAGAAGAAATAAGAAGTGGTAATTGACTTAGAGCATACAAGTTCAAACATGGCATGATAGTAACTGAGCAAAAAATTCATTCTGATCTCTGTGCAGAGGCATTCAGCAAAGAGCTATTGAAAAAATGAAGCATATGATTTAAATGTTTAAATGACTTGTTTCAGCAGTAACAATTAAAGTAAGACAAAAACTTTTGGAATACTGGTCTATTTTAATAATTCCCTATACTTAATAGATTAACATTTTTCTCCTTAAATCTAGGATTTCCCACTTACTATGGATAAAAAAAGAGCATGAAGAGCAGAAACAATGAAAAATACAATAAAGCAAATCAACAATTAAACTATCTACTTAATGACTACAATAATCGTCAAACTCCTCCCCCCCCCCCCCCCCCTTGCAAAAAATAAAGGCAGACACAAAATATAGCATTTTTCTGCTTACAATACAAATAAAAAAAAAATCTTACCTAAATCTAAACCAAGTAATTGCACTAATTGTATATTTTGTACATCAAGGGTGCTTCGCCAAAACCGATGCATATTTCTACCTTTAAGATCCTTCCAGCTTTCTAAATACAACATTTTGAAAGACTCATCATCTGAAAAATGAAAGAAATTTTTATCAAAAGAAACAGGTCTGATTTACATTCTAAACATCAGTGTTATTAAATACAGGGGTTCACAAATTCTCTATGCACTAGGCAACAAAGTTCGGAGCCAGCTCATTGTTTGAAATAGTCTAATATATTTTATTATGCTATTTTTGGCCCCAACATTGAAATTCTAGGCGGCATGGCGCCCAGTATTTGTTAAGCTGTGATCAAGAATAATAAATGTTCATAATTTTGATTGAACCTTAGTTTAGCCATAAAACATGAAACATACTTTTGCCATGTATGAATACTATAAATGTAAACATAGAAAATTTAGGGGGGGGGGGGATGCAAGAAATAGAAAACTAAGGGATATTTGAAAAAAATGATGCAACACCTACAAACATTTCTTAGCATAAGCTGTCATGACCAAAAAAGAACAAATGAATAAGCTTATCCAAAAGAGAACAATATTCAATTATGTTCAAATACATGATCTTGGTAAGACCTCATTTGGAGTATGCTGTTCACTTTTGGTCCCCTTATCTAAAGGACATTACCTTATTAGAAAGGGTTCAAAGGAGGGTTACTAGGTCGATACGTGGTCTCTCAGACTTTGATTATGAGGTTAGGCTTAAAAGACTCAATATGTATAGTCTAGAGCAAAAAGAGAATTAGAGGGGACATGATTCAGTTGTTTAAATTCATTAAAACAGGAAATATTGATGGGCTGCAGTTATGCGCTGAAGGTAGAACCAGAGGTCATTGTTTTAAGCTTTTCAAATCTCAGGCTAATCTTGAAATTAGGAGAAATTACTACTTCAATAGGGTTGCAGGCAGTTGGAATAGTTTACTGGAGGCAATTGTTAGTTGCAGTGGGGTAAAAACTTTTAAGAAGGCTCTTGATGATCATGGGGGATTGTTAAATTGACTAGGACCAGCCTAGCTAGGCCCTGTGCCAGTTGCTGGTCGTCACTTTTGTATTTGTATTCATTTATATATGTAATTTTGCTATATTAAATAATGTATTAAGTTACATAGCTAGGCGAAAACATCCTTAAAGAATGCAGAAAATTACAAGTTAAAAATTATAATTTTAAAATTGCAATGTTCAAATCATGCTTTTGAAATTATATAGAAGTAAAGAATTTTTTAAAACAAATATCATGCAATTTATAAGTGCATTGAATGCAAATTAAACACACAGTAAGTTGAACAATAGAATTTGTTACTGTATAAAAAAAAAGAACTTAATTAAAATTAGAAAAACATAGATAAATCCTGGTTATTGAATAAATGCTCATAAAATTGAGGATTTCCTGAATTTAAACAGTTGAATGTTTATGGCATAGTCCGTTTCAATTCAGGCAGGTAAAAATAAAACCTTACCTTCATAGTCTCAGAAGTTTTTGAATTTCAGATATGTTAAAATATGGAACTATGTGAGCTATAGGTATCTTTTTGTTTTGCTCAAAAAACTTCAAGCTCAAATAATTATATTCTGTTTAAAATAAAAGGCTAAATTTTAAAATATCTATTCAACGTTTTTTGCTGCAGCCTTTTGAATTATTTTTTTTTAAATCTTTTTAATTTTTTTTCACAAAAAAGCCAATTTCAAAATTTTAATTTTTTTTACTGTTGGTTAATACCATTAAGTACTACATTCCCTGAAAAGGAGAGCTTCCACTTTTGCGTTTAATGGTTTTTACAACTAATTTAAGATATTGCCATATATTTTATCAGTTTTGTTAATAACATGGTCATATATTGGTCTCATTAAGTCGAAATTATATTAATTTAATTTTCTTAATAAATATTAGAAATATATCCTCCCTTCCCACAAATAAAATTTACCAGTAGACAAACAGACAGACATACATTGCCAAATCTTATTGCCCGATACTTTAAAATATTTATTGATTTCCTTTATTTTTTTTAAATATCATTTTCTCATTTTTTCGTAGATAGAGTTCAAATCTATTAGTTGCTAATTTTAATATATGTGTTATGCAGTAAAACATAGCTTTTTATATTTGATTCTTATATCTTGCTATTGATGTCAAGAAAAAAAAAAGAGGAACACTACTAAGGGGGGATCAATTTAGGATTCAATCACTTTGCATTTTTCCTAATATTCTTTCATAAGGAATTTAACAAAAACAAAGCACATGCACGAAACACCACTGATTGCTTTATCTATAACTTACGACATAATTTTGGGAAATACTATGTTTTTTAACATGTCCATATATTGTAAGCTTTAATATGTTTTTGGTTGTAATATATTAGTGTTTTTTCTTTTTTTTTTTTCTTTCTCTTTTTTTTTCTTTTTGAAAAGGTATTTCTAATATTTATCAGGCTGTACATAATTTAAAACAGATGATTTTTTCAAACAAAAAATCATTGATTTAACTCAATAGTTCAAACAAAAATCAAATCAAACAAAATGTTGAAGAATTTATTACTAATTTGAGTTAGCATTATGAGTTGTGAGGTATGGGGACAATAAACATCTTAGCAATTCAAAACAAGAAAAAATAATTTCATTAATTATGTTGTCCTGATAGTAACGAAATAGTATTCATCTTACCTTCAGAGGTACAATGGAATTTAATATATCGTTCCATAAAAAGTTACATAAGCAATTGGCTAATTTTTATGCAGGTATTTAAAGAAGGAAGAAGAAATTTAATAGAGAAATAAATATCAAAATATTTTCAATGGGGCAATGGAACAGAATGTTGAGGATCTGCCTAAATCAATTAAAACCAATACTAACTGCTTTAAATAATTTGAAGAAGATAACTAAATTAGCCGAGCTGTTACAAGTATTCAGAAAAAGCTAGAAAATAACCTAAATCAGAAAGATAAAGTAACTATACAATACCTTTTTTTAAAAAAATAAGAACATGCATTGATACCTTTCTTTCTTTTTGTTTAGCCATCTCTTAACCCCAAAAATAAAATAAGAGGTTAAAGAGCCAATTATATATGGTTAAAGAAAACACTGAACTATGAAGTAATGGCTTGAAGTTCATAATTTGTGCACTTCCTTTTTGTGGAATTTAATTTGAAAAAGAAATTGCAGTCTATGTCAACCTTTGAGTGTGGGAAATTGTAACTGCTGTGAAAGAATTCATGGGTAATAAGCAACCAAACATAATTCAGATGCTCATTTCAGCAGCAATTGAACTAAAGTTTTCTACATTTGCATTTGTTCACAACAAGCTCAAAAAACAACCTTGGGGTAAAAAGACAGCCAAACTTGTTTTCTTTTTCAAACTACTTGATGGCAAATGGAATATGGAATCAAGAAAATACCTAACTGTATGTTATATAAAAATAATTTGATTATTAATCAATTTGTGATTATGAATAAATGATATACATAAATAATTTTAATGGTTGTTATACATACATTTACGTTACTTGCTAACCATCTGGTGAATGTGCAGCAATTAATTTTTCTCACACATGCGTATTGGGTTGAAAGTACAGTGTATTGCATTTATTTTTCTAAATTTTTAGCATAAATATACACTTTTGAAGGTAAAATTCTTATTTTCACTTAAAATAAATATTATATTCATTGCATTTTACTCAGAATGTCAATCTTAAGTTATGTTTATGGTTATGATAAGCAATCTGGTTTGAAATTTTAAAAAAACTTTTTTTTTAATTTAAAAAAAAAGTCATGATTTTTCCATCCTAATATTATTTATTAAGAATTAAATGCCATGTCAAAGAAAATTAAATTAGTATAATTTTGAGTTAGTGAAACCAATATATGACTATGTTGTTAAGAACACTGATGAAATATATGGCAAAATCTTAAATTGTTTGTAAAAACCGTTAAACGCAAAAGTGGAAGCACTCCTTTTCAGGGAATGTAGTACTGAACCAACAGTAAAAAAATTAAAATTTTTTAAATTGGCTTTTTTGAGAAAAAAAATATAGAAGATTTTTTTTTTTTAAATTTCAAAAGCCTGCAACAAAAAAAGTTGAATAGATATTTTAAAATTTAGCCTGTTATCTTAAAGATAATATAATTATCTTCCAAATAAAAAAAAACCGCATAAAAATATCTTGCACCGTTCAGGAAATAGAGCACTTGAAAGTATTTGTCGAAAATCGCAAGTGAGAAATTGCACCTAAGGCGCCATCTTTGGCGGCCTGTATCTCGGGCCAGGAATTTTTTTGAGCAAAACAAAAACATACCTATAACTCACATAGTTCTATATTTTAACATATGTGAAATTCAAAAACTTCTGAGACTATGAAGGTACCCCCCTGCCTGAATCGACACGGATTATACCTTATAGTTTTTTCCACAAATTCAATCAACAGGTAAAGTTAATGCAAAATTTAAATTAACGTAAATTTGTTAATAATGGTTTTATTTTACATGCATTCTATCTAGAAAACCTTTAAATACAGAAATTATGTAAATAATGCTTATAATTTATGTGCATTCTGGCTAGAAAAGCTTAAAGAATAGAAAGTTTGGAAATATTGTTTACAATTTACTTCTATTCTGCCTGTAAGTACCTGAAAGCATAATGGAGATTAAAGTTTACTTGCATCTTATATGTTAACTGAAAATTTGGAGAAACATAACTTTTAAAATTTGCAATAGTAAGTCAAATTAGTGGTAAATTTTTACTCATTCAATAAATCTTCACTCCTTAATACAATATAGACAATACAAATGACAATGCATGCTTTCTAATAATGAATTAAAAAATGTATCTGAATTTGGTCTGCCAACATTAATGAAGTTACTGAATCAAGATAAAATTTTAAATAAATTTTACCTAGTCTCCAAACACCAGCTTGTGCTATGAGAAGATCAACTAGTTTGGGAGCCTGCTCTAAATGTAGCATATAGTTTCCTTCATTGGATAGTATTGTACATACATTAAGAGCCAGTTCTTGTTCATTTGGAAGACCACATAATAAAGACATGCACAACTTATCATAATCAGTTGGGTTGGAAAAAACTTGATTTAGCCCAGACGTGGACCGTGATGCATCTAAAAATAAATTCACCAAAAAATGAGATAGCCGTTTTAAACAAACAGGAATACCTTCAGAAGAGAAATCAATACAGAAGGTGAAAAATGGGCTTACCAGTTACTTCATGTTGCAAGGCATTGTAAACCATCGGTACTTGATGAAAGAGTGTAAGCTGCAATTTTCGGCTGTGAGATTCTGAGGACTGATTTTTATCATGGTCAGGTTCTTCGCCCATGAAATGTATTTTCTCATAATGACCTAAAAATCTGAAATTAACAAGAACATTTAGTATTTTTACAAATAAAGTTTTGTTCACAAAAGCGTGCTTCATTTGTTTAATTAAAATATTTACCACTGACAACCCTTCAGAAAAATTTTAAGTCTGTCAAAAAAAACTACAGTAGAACTTGGATAATTCGAAGCTGAAGGGACCACAGCTAAACTTCAAATTATCCAAAACTTTGAATTACACAAGTCTAATTTTTGTAGCCTAATTTAAGGCCCACGAATGCCGATAACGTTTATTCCGTCAAAAATAACGTCAATAATATTTTCTGGAAAATGTCGAGGCATGTATATAAAATAATTAAACATTGTATTTCTCAACAAAATAAAATTTATTTCGTACATAATATAGAAGATAAAACTATAGCATATACTTACGAAAACAGGAACATATAAGTAGAGTATTTCTTTTACAAAATATTCTTTGGTTAAGTACTGAAAATTATATAAAAAATTACCTGCTACAGTTTTTTTAAAAATGAGAAATTTCGGATTGCTTCTTTGATTTCAGTCTTTTGATTTTAACAAAGACGAAATATATTTTTTACGCATGATCTGACCATTCGAGCAACCTATAATAATCAGTCATTGAAACTGTCTGAAGAGAGAGGGATTAGACGTGATTCACTGTTAAAATAAACTGCCAATAAAGTGTTAAAAGAGTACCTGAAAGACTTTCAGTCTCAGGGATCAAAGCGGGAGGTCAGTTGTCATGTTCCTAACAGGTAGATGAAAGAATAGAACCTTTCACAATAGAAAGCAAGACTGAAATCTCACTAATCTACCATTTGTTGCAAATTGCAAACAAACAAGTAAGATAAAATTTTAGCAGACAAAAAAATTATTTCAACCTACTTTTGTTGATTTCGGATGAGAAAACCTTCGAATTAAAGAAGTTGAGCTTCAAATTATCCAAAAATTTTAACATGGATTTGAATACAGAGTTCAAGGGACCGAGCAAAATCTTCGAATTAAATTAAAATTCGAATTAAAGACGTTCGAATTATCCAAGTTCTACTGTATATCTTATAAGTGAATTAACCTTTTTGCTACGGCACTGGTACAACTGTTGTGCCAGTAGAAGTTCTCTTTTTGCCACCATTCTAACTGCATAAGTATAGTATCGAGGGATACTTTTTCTTAGCATGAGAGCTTTATTGGCATAGATTTTGATGATTTTAAGATGCCAATTATTCATAAAATAATAAATGTTAAGGCAATTTATGTTTATGTTTATAAACATAACTTGCTTCATGTAAACTATTTAATATCATTGTAAATTTAAAATGAAAAAAATGTTTGACTTTTTTTTTTGTCAAAAAACTTTTCATTTGGGGGAGGGGAGAGACTCTTTCTATCAATGTCTTGGCATCCCCCCCCCCCCTCCTTTTTTGTTCACCCACTTCTACCACTGAATCGGATTTAAAAATTGCTGTCGTTCATGAACTTTTTTTTTTGTGAAATATATTTTATAGCCTTGATAGATTTCTTTAAAAATTATTTATTTTAAAAATTTCTTTATTTTTCTTATAGTTTTGTTTTTAAAAAATAGTTTAGCAAATGAAGGGAATTAAGTTTAATAATTTCAGTTACTCGAGCAAAAAAATTTCTTATTCATCCATTTTCCCTGCTAGTTTTGTATTAAAAAATTATAATATAGAAGATTCATATTTGATAATATTAAGTGTAAAAAAAGTGCAATCAGAAATTCAACTTTGAAAAATGACTCAATCTAGTGAAAATATGTTCTTTTACTTAAAATTATGAAGTATTATTTAAAATATATAGTTTAATGAGACGTCCGTAGATGTCGCCACCATTTCAAATGCAAGTTGAGCCTTCGTTTCCCACCTACAACAAAAATAGAAGAATCCGCTCTCGTAGGGAAGGAGTTTGGAAACGAAGGGCTAGTCGCGTACGCGGGAAAAAAAGATCACAGTCCAATTTGCTCCCCTTCACACATATCAGCTGTGCTTTCTTTGATTTCAGTTTTGTTGCTTATTTTGACAACTGATTTGCTTAAAAAAGAGGTATCATTTATGTAAAACTCAGGTGCTAAAGACAATCGCAGTTTTCACTTACAATTATCATTTAGGCTCAATCAGTAAGATTACTGAGAAGTTGTTATTGATGAGAAATGTGTACATTTTTATACGCTTGTAAGTCATTTTCGTTGAAAATTTTAAAAACTGCAAATGCAAAACGTGCACCACCAATGTAAATCTTCTAAGATACGAAAAATAAAGAAGAAATAATTTTAAATGCTATAAAAAGCTCGTGCCCGTGGAAATTACGGGATAATCAGTCAGAGGGTTAAAGTTATAATACCTTATTACTAAGTATAGCTAATAGTTGGTGCCAAAAACAAGACAATTTCGGAAATTTTGTATATATATTTTAAATTTTTGCTTTTTTTCTTTCGTTTATAAATGTTTCCAAATTGAAGTCCTTAATAAATTGAGCTGAAATTTGACACACATATTATAGGGCGAATTTGGCCAAAAAGTTGCATTAAGGTCATTCAGTGTGGGGAAAAAAATATACTCGCACGATTCCGGAAGAGTTAAAAAGTTGGATTAACACTGGTTTGCGGTAACATTATATAAATAATATTCTTGAAATGTCATACAGTGTTGTAGTGCTAATTTTTTTCCTTATCGGAACCCAAAACTGGAGGAGGGGGGAATCATTCAGAAAAAATATTAAATCTTGCATAAAACAATTGTGTAAAATCACTATACATTTACATAACTTTTAAAACAGGTGTATTAAAAAATTATGTATGCCTAAGGCTTACTAATAAACAATATTGAATTCAAACTAATGTAAATGTTTTATTTTCTACTTTAATAAGGGTGTAATTATTGGTGTAGCTACACAACTGATGACTACAATATGATGCTATTTATCTTTTAGAATAGCAAACCCTTGCACTCGCTTTGGATACATACAGCATATTAAGCTTAAAACCTTAATAAGGATTGCAAAAACTTTTGAAAAAAAAATTAACAAATATAACAAAAATAATAGGGATATTAGAAGGGGTTTTGCATGTTGGAGTCTTTTACTACGTTAGCGTTTAAGTCTTGATTAAGGCTGACTTTTGTAATTTAAAATAACATTATTTAGTATATGTGTGAAGATAATTTAAAAAAAAAATACATGTTAGTTAGTTTATGTCTGTTTTGAGAAGAAACTAGAATTTTCAGGTAAAATAAATGTTATCGAAAAATTCTGGAACGGCGTTTTCATACCGGAACGCGGTACCGCCCCATTACACCCCTGGTAATGAATACGTGTTACTACATATAATAAAAAAAATCTGAGAAAAATAACTGGTAGTTTTCCTAAACTGATTACAAATTAGAAACCAAATAAAATGTCTACGCACTATTATTTTGCCGAAGTTTTATGGACATCACATCTAGTTTTTAAACTTTATGAAACAATTCGCGACCAATTAAAAAAAGGTAAAACAAGCCATTTTTATGATCTTTCCATTAATTAGTCTGAAGAATTCTTAAAGTTTAAGAAACGAAAACAATGCCAAAACTTATTCTCGCACAACTATCAAATAAAACGAATTAATAAATTTTTATTTTTGTACGAATTACTTTGGATTCTTCAATTACATGTTCACAATGTCGGGGCCCGTGCATCGAGTAAAATAGACGAACTGAATATGGTCGAAAAGAATATAAAAGGAAAGGAAAAAATAAAGCTTTCTGAATTTTCCGAGCAATGAATTTCGGGAATCCATTGCGTGTGTGAGGAGGGGGGGGTTGGTTCAAACACTTAACCCTTGAGAGACAAGTGCAAAATATACTAAAAAAAGACTGCTTTAAATGTTACGTTTTGCATCGAAACATTCTTATTAAGGTAGCGGTTAAGTCTTAAACCTATCTTCAACGAATTTTGAAGGAAATGTAGTCGAGCATGCATTGCTCAATCTCAGCGCCTGGCCGAAGAGAAACGACCCAGAAACCGAAAGCGAATTTTGTACACAAATGCACGTGCTAGCTCGGGAAAACTCTGTTCCAAGGCGAAGGCAAGAAATATATTGATAAAGGAAACGGTTTCGCGAGCTGACGTCACAGGTCAGCGAGAACAGCTGATGGATGACGTCACTCTCCGACTCGAGTGACCTAGGATTACGTAAAAACTCCCATTGCGCAACAATTTCTAAATTCTTATCCAATCGCATGGACAGGTAATACTATCAATATACAGCTTTTTCAAAATTCCGGACTTTTTCTTCTAAAGGGTGCGCGCTCCATTTTCTTTAATGAAGGCGTTTCCAACCCCTATTTTATGAGTTTATTTTTTCATTTATTTAATTTTCTTTTTTCCATTACTATACGAACATAACGAAAGGAGGAAAAAAAAATCAAGGCAGTCCATAAAAATTACTGCTTTGTCAAGATTTAAATCGGTATGTAACGACGTTGGAAGTAGTAACAATATTTTAATCCAACAGCAGCTGTGAACTTTTTCAGTGAGTCTCTCAGACGTAGAAATGACCAAGTCTGGAAGTGTATTCTTATATTCTATATATCGTTGAAAAACAAGGGAAATCCTGCTCCTTCTAACCACGGGACTATTCAACATATGATATAGGAAGTGTTAATTGCTGTCAAAGATGAATCTGCGTACAGTAGGCACAAATATAAATATTTTGACTTGAATAATGTTTGTAAAATATGACGATTTTTTTAAATATTCCCTCCTTTTATTTATTAATATTCCCCCGCTAGATATTTAAAATAAAACCAATATATAGTACAGTAGCGTACCGTTTATATGACGATCGTTTATACGACAATTTTCCTAAACCCTTTGGCGTCGTATAAACGGTACCCCACTGTATTTACAAAATGACAAAAGTAGAATTTAAAAAAAGGGAATGAAAAATATGTATGCAAGTACAGCCGCCGTCTGCAGCTGTTACGAAACAATGAATGAAAGAAACCGTTCAATGGAAAAGAGAGAGGGAGCAACAAACAACTCGAATAATACCTGTTAAAAAAGAAAACGTAATTCATCTACAGTGAATAGTTCTACATTTGCTCAGCGTTAACTAAGTTCGGTAAGTTCCTTTAGGCCGAAGAAACTCATTTGTTGTTTTGAAAGTTTCATGTTTTTTTTTTTTTTTTTTTTTTTTTTTTTGTTTCCTATTTTGTGGTTCGTTTGCTATGTCAATATTCTATTTCAACAGTTGGTGCAAAAATAATTCGACGAGTATTTTTAATATAAATAAATACAGTAAAACCTGTAAAGTTAATTATCCTTGTAAGTTGACCACTTTTGTCAGGAACGGAAATAGCCCTTCACCCTCTATAAGTTGACCACCTGTCTAAGTTGACCACTAAAGTGCTGCACCGCAAGTGGTCAACTTACACAGGTTTCACTGTATCTACTTCCTCACTAAGTAAATCCGACTTGCATCGGGGACCAAGACACAAAGTTTTCAGTGCTCCATAAAGGATTTAGTGTAGAAGATGTCCCAGTATATATTGCCAGTTGTTGAATAAATGATACTTTGGTTAAACATACATGGTCTTAAAAACATGTAAAAAAAGTTATAAAAATTTTAGCATAAAGAGCAAAATAGTTTTGAGTTTTTGATACATTTATTGTTAATGAAAATTTACTTAATTTTATATATTTACTGATAAGTTTGGAAATTTTGGGACCCCGAGCACGGGCTTTGTTAGCTTGTGCGGAAATCAAGCCCCTCTCATATCCCAGCTAAAACACAAACGTGAAAAATGGGCCAAGTTCGATAGAAACGACCTTCGAAGTTAAAAAAAAAAAGGTGATGTCTAATAACGGGTGCGAATTTTCATAGCATATCCTTTAATCATAGCTGTAGGAGTGTACAACATTCTTCAACTGATTTAGAACACAAATAGTTACTTTCTTTGATATCGGATCTCGTAATTTATTGACAATTAAAACTTGGCCAGTTTTAACTGTCAATAAATTACGTCCAAGAAGTAGAAATTAACTACTACATCTTGACACATGATTTTAGTAGCTACTTATTAGAAATTTCTGCTTGGAAGGAGTTGAATTTTTTTCACAATTCATTTTAAAGGAAAAATCATTGCGTATCGAGATCACTTTTTTCAGTTACTGTTATCAATTACGAATAATAAACCTGAAAAAAAAATTCTTGTGATGTTGAAGTTTGTAGTACGTTCCTTGGCGGGTGGAAAAATCCTCTTGAGTTTAGTAGAGGAGATTGCTATACAGTCCTGGGGGGAGGGGGGGGCAATCCTTCTTATTTGAATACTATTTACACTAAAGATACATGAAATACGCCAACTTATCACAAATGTGCAATATGTAATGCCAGCTATAAAAATCTGTTAAGGGGTCGCCTGCATATTAAAATAAACATCAACTTCAAAATTTCAAATGGCAAAAAAAAAAGTTAGTGAAGAAAGGGAATGAAAGAATCAACCAAATAGACAAAAACTGAGCGATGAAGCGAGAATGGAGAAAGAGCATCAATTAGTGCAACATTTCCGAAACATAAATCGCGGGAGATACTAGTTGCATTATGGAAAATCGATAACGCTCGTTGCCGAGGAAAACTCTCTTCATAGAAATGATAACCGAAGAAACTAGGTTTCCCGGAGCTACCATTCACAATACATAATTTTTGGCGCTCAATCATGACGTAATAATAACATGCTCTTTCCTCATCACAGAACAGAGAGAAAAATAAATAATATCAAACCAATCGATGAAGCACGTCGAATTTCAGAGGTTGAAGGCATTTCTTTACTAGTACGTTAATCGTTTTTCAATATCATTAAAAAAACTAAAGGTGAAATCAAAAATTTGAAATACGGGCTCTGTGAAATATTTAAGGTGTTAAATATTGAAGTTATTTTTGAAGATGATTTACTTAAATTATTTTAAACGTGCCTTCTATCTTTAAAAAATAATAATTAAATCACAAATTTTAGAAAAGCCAATTAGGAATCAACCGATCTGTGTACGTCTACCATGAAGTATACATGAATAATATGAATACATATAAAGTATGATAACATGACTACACATGCTCCAGAAGTATTAATGTACATAGATACACTGTGCTATTCGGAACATGGTACAAATTTAATTCTGTGAATGGCTGAAAGAACATTTCTTTTTTAATTAGAGAACCTATTTTAATGCATAAATGGCCTAAGTTTCGTCTAATACGTAAAAATTCAAATTACACTGAAAGAGGTACAGGAGCTGAGCTTCCCTGCATATTAAACCCTGATGAGACAGAATTATTAACATCCAGATTAATTGGCAACATTTAAGGAACTTGGCAACGACGGAATATAAGAGAAAACTGCTATGTAAAGTTCCATTCTCGTGTTTTCCTATGCAGCCCTTAGATAGAAGACATTTACAAAATTAGTATTAATTTCTTCGCCCCTCTGTTTTTCACAATTATATAGTAAGATTAAGAAGAAAAGTAAAATGTAATCCGCTATGGTTATAGTTTTTAGATATGTATGAATAAAACATTTTTAGAAAAGTTTTAACATATTCTTGCATTACGTTAACTAAAAGGAGGTATAGCAGTGTTGGCGAGGCTATGAGAAAAAAAAAGATTGGGAACCACCAGAAATTAATCTGTAGACACTTTGAAAAGTTTTATCAATAATCAAGCGATTAAACAACTTGAAAATTTTGCAAAAGTCTGTATCTACGAACTTTTTAAATAATTTACCAGATAAAACCTGACAGAATTAGAATTGCATTTGTGCTCAACATGAGTGATTCTGACAGCAATCACGTGACCATTTGGCAGGCAGATCCAACACCCGACAGATCGGACTACCTATCGGCCAAGTGGTTTTACGTGGATGGTGTTTCAACGCAGTAAGTAGTTAAACGGAGGGAATTTAATTTCACCAAGACAAAAATAAAAGTGGTAATTGCAGACACCCACACTTTTTTTTGACTGCGAACAGGCTCATCATTTAGGAGATCAAGAGGTGGGGGTCAATTCCCCCCCCCCCTTAATGCTATCCTGAAATCTGTGTGGGAGTACAAAAGCATCAATGAAAATACAGATGGCATGAAAAAATATACAAAGCATTTACCGTTTACCAAATCTGTATCCTGGAATGGAAAAACATGTCTGTGGATGAAAAGATTTAAAGCCGTTTCTAATGCAACCAATTGTTTCGAAATTGAAAAAAAAATTATAATTTTAGATAAAAAAGTACGAATTTTAAAATATTCTTTTCTCTTTAATTTTTGCTAACATGTAACACATTTCAATTTTGGTTCCTTATAAAACAATTTCGAAAACGAAATTTCAAAGCTAATTGATTTGCACGAAAAATGTACAAAATAATCGAAATTCGGGCAAAATACTTCAGTTATTATCAGGTTTGCCAAAAACGCCTCGCATTTTCCGGGACAGTCCCGTATTTTGAGAAATTGTCGCGCGTCCCTGGTAAATACAATAAGGGTCGGCAAAAGTCCTGTATTCTTGCCGGATATCGGGTATCCGGTGACCATTTTACCGGATATTCGGCTCTGATGTTTCATACCTTTAAATTCTATGCATTTTTAGCCACAGCTTCCAAATACGTAAGAGGTTTTTTAATTTACGTATATGCACAAATCGTTGTCGATTTCAATAATAAATATTACGTGAAATTTAAGACTTCCAACTTTTAATTTTGACTCCAGATGAGCTTTATTTATCGCTATTCATATGAAAATGCAAGTAGATATTGAAATTTTTTCCTGTTGAGCAAGCCCACAAACAAAATATTCTTAACACAGCAAACGTATTTTGATCCATAAACCAAAAAATGGATGAAGCATTTACACAGATGGCTTTGACTGCTAACCGTTCGCTAAGCATTGTGCAAGCGATTGTCTATGCCTATTGTAATTCAACGCAGAATGGTTTGGCGTCAAGAACCATTGTAAACCGCTGAACAACAGAATTATCAGCAATAGGGAAGAGCTATAACTATGGCAATTTCGTTTTATTTCAAAAGAAACGCGTCACTTCAAAATTTATATGGCCGAGTTGGATCATGACATTTGAATCCTTACCACGCTTATTTAATCTCAACAGGGTTAGATGAAATTCTCAATGTAAAACATCGCTGATGAAATAATCAACTTTATTAGGCGAGATCGTGTTTAACAAACTAACAAAAGTTTCGAACTTAATTTTAAAACTTCGAAATGATTTGAAACTTTTCCCACCGTTGTCTGAAATGCAGGTGTAAATTCTATTTTAAGCAGTTAAAATCATATTCAACAACAATAGCGGCCATTTTGAAAAATGTCTAGTCATTTAGCAAAAGTTACACCTAATATCAAAACATCATTCTCGCAAGAACGTATTGTCAAAAGCTTACGTTATTTAGTTTATAGATTAAATGTAACCCTTTTTTGAATTTAGTCAAGAACCTCAGACATCATAAAAACACAATGAATCACTTTTTACCACAGAAGTAAACAATGCAATCTCTCGCAAGAAATGAGTTTTGAATTCAAGTTCAGTGTACTTTATGTTACTTTGAAATTTACATAATTATACACGGTATTTGATCATGTATAATATTCTAAAAAAATTATTCTCCACAAAACCTATGGTGTAGCAGAGGGGGTACTTCCAATAATTTATGTTCGAATGCATAACCTCGAGTTTAGAGAAAATAATTTTCTAATTAAAAAATTCAAATGAAAATTTAAATTCATATTGTGTACATATATATAATTTGCAGGCCCTCTTTAACTTAAATTTCTTCTACCTGCAGTAAAGTAAAATAACACTCACGGATTACCTCTCTACGATAACACTCATAATAATACTGTGTTTTTCAATGGGGTGACGTAATGAACACTAATTGTGAAACAATCATGATTTTGAAATTTATAGCAAACATTTAAAAAAGTTATTGGGGCACGAATGCCGAATGCCCTTCCGGAAATCAGGCCCTCCTCGCATATATAGAGAGAAAGAGGTGGGAAAAAGGAGAAACTGAAGAATTGTTGACAATGTGTAGTCTCCGAGGAAAGGAAACTCGCCCACGCACTAACCGGTAAAGCCGAAGTGAGATCCCGAGAAATGTTACAAGTTTGGACCGGTAGCAGAAGTAGCACGGCGGGCCGATAAGTCAATCAACTAACTGGACTGCACACTCGCAGTCATACACACACGAGAGCTTTACGTCAACTCCCGTAATGACCGCATGTTTTTTACTAGTATTAGCTGATCTCCCGCAGAACATCTGCGTGATATAACCATTTTAAAATCGTAAAAAAACACTTTAAAATTCGAAAGGCTTAAGAAAAGATCGCTAAACATAAACATAAGGATGATCACTCGATATAAACAAATTAAGGTGTTGCCACTCCAAAGAATCGGAAATTAAAAATTGAGTTAGGAATGAAAATACTTTTTAAGAAATAGAAATAAATGTGTTAAAGTCCGTAAGTTACGATATACTTTTCTATGCTAATCATTAAACAAATTTTTAAACATCGTTTTACCATAGTTTGCGTTTTGCATGATGTCAGTATGACATCATGCAAACGTAAACATGATGCGCAGACAATGCGTAACATTTTAACAATTTCAATGTCAACAGCTTTTAATTCATGAGGATTGACATTGCAGTATTTAAAAAGACAATGAGCTTTAAACTTAATTTGACGAAGCTATCATCAGTTGGTATAAAATGCATTTATTCCTATAGTAATTCTGTTTTGTCCGTGCTCAAAACGAAAGCCAGACAATACATTCACAATATTTATTCTTATAAATCTTATAAATGTGAAGAAAAAAAGGTCAGTATGTATTTAATTTATCTCTTGTTTAGGAATGCATATGATTGTCAAAAACGCAACTACATTTGTTGATGATCCCTCAAAGCCTGACCGAGCTCAAGGAGAGCGCGCGCTCAAAGCAGCAGCCTCTCACCCCTCGGTTGTGTAGTGGGAGCAGTCGTCATTGATCTGCCTAGCCTCACCAGAAAGCGGGGCCGTTGGCGGCGGGCCTCACCTATTAGAACAGCTGCCTCAACGATACCAGCATCTGGTTCTACAGGTTTTGGCGATGAGCGCTATGCTTGGCGAACGTCAATAAATTCGTGATTTTTCCAGACATCATTGAAGTGGAACTTTCGGTCAATCTCTCCGGTGTTCACTCATCTTGGCGATCGTGTATTTCATATTTCTTTCCAGAAAATTACATCACTGAATTGATTATTTTTAATTCTTCCCCAATAGACAAAAAACATTTCTCCAACCTTACTGAATACACATATATAGTGCGGTTACCAATATAAAAGAGATTGTCAAATAGGAACAGGAAAAGTCAAAGGGGTGTTGAAAGTATAATAAAGTAGGAAGGGGGGGGGGGTGGGAGGAAGTTAAAGGACGCAATGAAGAATACTTACATGTGTACAGTAAAACGCCGCTTATGCATCTTTCAAGAAACTGGTGCTAAATAACGTATAAATGACGTATAATCGAAATTTTCATACGCAATTTTGATTATTGCAAAATTGATTAAATTTAAAACCTATGTAGAAAAAGTTAGAAAGATTTTTTCTTACATTGTATTTTTACTCACAATAATTGTTAAAAAATAAAGCGAAGTTTTGGCAAACTGTTGGCGTGCACACAGACACACTATGTTTTTTTTTTTTTTTTTTTTTTTTTTTGACCTAAATATTCAACTTTTTTTCCCTCGATAATCCTGCTTTTGGTAATCCTCTTGTAGTGATGTCGACGTTTTACCAAAACTTCGGGTCGTGTGAACGAAATTCCTTATTATTACGATGGTTACAAATGAAATAGGACTGTGATAAAGCGACCTATGAATGAAAAGCGTACAAACGCTGTGTGTGGCGGTTCATTTTTTTAACCGCACTTCACTCCCCTCTCTCTCTATGTATATACATACATTCATACATACATATATAAAATAAATTACGCTGATTATCACACGAAGACTATTTAAACGAACTACTTAAGAAATTGCAAGTGATGTTTTGCGCGACAATGAAAATTTCTCAAATCAATTTTGTGCAAACTCTTAATATGTGCTTTATCTCAATATTTATCTATTTCTCGACAGCTTCTCTTAATTTATCTTTGTAAAAAAAAAACGCATCAAAGCATTTTGTTTTCTGACTTTTTAAAAAGTGTTTAGAATACAATTTTCAAAATTTATGCCAATAATATATCTGAAATAAATTTAAACCTCCCGAGTTGGTAATTATCTTCAACAAATCTTTAGCGATAAAAAAGGTACAATAAAAATAGCTCCGCATTTTCAAGGGCGTTAATGCAAAACCGTGGGGCGTCTGTTTTCTTTTCCCGAAGCGGATCTGAAAATATAATGTAGCAAAATCATTGGCTGACATGACAATATTGTCTGCCATAAAGCTTTGAAACACCTTATAAACTATTTCGGCGTATTTCGCCGTGAAATATGAACAAAAAGATCGTAACAGCAAATGAAAACTCGCTAAATCTAGAAATCTTTTAGACCGAAAGGTATGCAAATTTTTTCAGTAAAAAAAAATGGTAAGTTGTACTTTATGAATTTTAAACCCATGTGATCTTTGGAAAAAGTATGAGGACATCAGCTTTTACATCTACAACTGTAACATTTGCATCATTGGAAGCAGAAAATTACCACTTCAGGTATCTGTACCTCAGGACCAGACTAACACTAAAGTAAGTCCAAAAATGGTAATTTTCAGATATTGTTTAATTGTACGAAAATTAACCAACAACGAAATCCTTCTTTTGAGTTTTTTTATTACGCTCAGTTTTTAACGGTGATAATGTAACGTAGTGACTTACGTTAGTCTGGCCCTGAGGTACAGATACAGTTCTACCATCAACTAAAGCGATCTGCCTGGCAGAGTGCCAAGAGGAATCTATTCATGTTCAAGGGAGGTACTGATGGTATGAGGAATGTGCCATTTTTGTTCTCGTTCTATTTCGTTTAGCATACTTGATTTCTTCCGAACTGATGCTATGTGCCAGTTTATAAATTTAGTTGCTTTCACCAAACTGAGAAGCAAACATTCTGATTCGCGTACTAAATAAACGCATCTGCAAAACGAACTTCCCTAAAACTCGAATGGATTCGTTCTTTTCTGCCATGCGCAGAAGAGTCCACATGTCCAAATTCCGTGGTCGAACTGTACACAGCTTCGGTTTCTAACAAAAATTCACACTTGAGGAGATTCTTTCTATGCGAATAATTTCACGACAGATTCGTTCCGAGAATTACGATTTTTTAAAATCTACTTAACTTTTGTAGGTACTTATGGTTGAAAACAAATTTATCACGAAATTCGAAATCTCAAATAGCGTCCCTTCACAGAATCATTAACATTCGTACCAGAAAATATCATTAAACGCCAAAATTCTTTTATTACGAACCTGTTTTTTTTTTTTATGTATCACTCGTACTCAAAATTGTGTTTATATATTGAACTCTGTGGGGGGGGGGGGGGGTAGACCTTTTTGAGAAGAATAAACCTCGGAACAGCGACCTTAGAATGAAATAAACTTCCTATTACAAAAATGGCAGTAAAGCTAACTTCTGGAACAGAACATTTCAAACACACGTGACACGTACTATTTCTGGATTTAAGTCTTATTTCAGGAAGAGTTCTTAATTCTACAGAACGCAAAGTAAAATCAAGCCTGCCTGTAAGCATTTTAAATTGTTTCTTATAGTCCACCAGCAAATAAAGGGACTCAAATCTAGTAGGGTCAGTTGGGGTAATTGTAAACAAGCTTCATAACAACACTTGTGGTGGTTTTGAAAACTTAACTGCTTGTGAGTGATAAACAGGCAACATAGGGAAGACATTGAAACAGTTTCTTCAGTTTCGAAACAACTGTGGAGGCGTCACTATTGTTTGAAAATGGCACAGTGAAAAAAGTTGCTTAACAAAATTTAGTGATCTTACATTTTCCTCTCCAGCTCATCTACAAAAGCGATGTAAGCGGTTTCAACCATTTTTTTTGTCATATTGTATGCTGCTAAAAACATTTAGTTATGAATTTAATCTTCCCTGTTAATTTTCATGTGCAAGTTAGGTGTTCACAATTACCCCATATATTTCGTACTCTGGGGTAATTGTGAACACTTAAATTTATCCTATTTTCATATTTTGGGGGGACAATAAGCATTATATTTTGATGTAAATTACACTTTTGTGTCTATTTTACATAAATGTTGTTGTTGTTGCTAATGAGCTCCGCTAGAATGAAGTTCAGAAGGACTTAATGATTTTGAACCAGCTCCCAGATGAGAGATCGTCACCTAGGTAAAGGTCAAGACTCAGAAATTTTGGAAGTGGCCAGTGGCCACTAAACTTGATTAACTTGGTGGCCACCTATGCGTCATAAAGTAAAAGTGCAAAGCAAGGGGGGGGGGGGGGAGGTGAATGGTGCATCAGTGCACTACAATTCCTTATGTGTCCTATTTTCAATGAAGAAAACATAATAGTTTGTTAAAACTATCAAGTCTTCAAAAAAATGTATATGATTTTCAAATTAGAAAAAGAAAAACTTGCTTCCCTGGCGATGGTAAATTAAGGGTGTTGTTTAATGTTATAGAGAACAAAAAATGTAAATGCAAAATTTTAATTGTTTCATCATAGAAGCAACAGATAACAAAAATCTCCCTCACAGAAACGAACCTTTTATAAAAACTGCGATCACAAATACCATTTTCGAGCACAAGTATAAAAAAATGTATATTTCCAGTTCTAGTTTTGTTCGGTACATTTTAATTTCATTCTTTTCACTTTTTTTAAAAGCTTTCACACCATTTTCAAAATGGCGCTACACTTAAGTCCGATTTTATAAGTTTAAGCGAAAATGGCAGATCTGAAATGAAATGTAAGTGTGAAATGAAAGCTATGAGAAAAAAAATCAAGATTAAGATTGTTTTCTACTATATTTAAAAGAAAGGTGGCGATCGCTCCTAATTTTTTGAATCGCCACTTTTTCAAACAAAGTCGCCACGTGACGAGTGGCGACCGCGAATCTTGACCTTTAACCTAGGATGGTCCCTCAGTGGAAATTATTTCTTGCTTGGTGGACATTTGAAGAGAAAGATGCATTTTACGTGCACAGCTCCCTTTAGCGCACTCGGTCTCAGAGAAATCAGTCGCGGGAGGTGGTCACCCTCCCAAGCGTTGACCACGGACAGTTGTGCTTCACTTTCGGTGTTCTGTGGGATCCAAGCTTAACCAACTGATCCACAGCGGGACAAATTTTACATAATTTTTTTACAAAATTACTTGAGTTTTTGCAAGATATTTCTCGTTAAATGATCTCAGCCGACTCATAACATAATTCAGCAGACCACATGCGGCCTGTTGGCCGCAGATTGAGAACCATTGCTCCGGAACTTCTTAAGCCTCCAAGCAGACTATGTATAAAACAATTTTCCATTTGCATCAACCTTATTCGAAAATAAATCACTGTTTACAATTACCCCGGATCTCTGGGGTAATTGTAAACACACTGGGGTAATTTTAAACACGACGAGCTCATTCGCTAACAAATAGTCATAAAATCAAAAATTTTATTCACATTTACTTGCAAGAAGTACAGTAGTGGCTACAATGCTCACAATTTTATCTCTGAATTCATTCAAGAGGTAGGGAAGAATCAAAAGTTAAAACATTGAAAAAGCGTTTACAATTACCCCAACTGACCCTACAAACGTTGTGTGCTCAAGAGCAAAGAGAAAAAAATAACAAATCTCTTTTCGACAGTCGCCATGCAGATACGATAAATCCTATCCCGATTCTTGACCATAAAAGCTAGCATATATTATCTTTTCCCCTAAGGTCATTTTGTCACGTTCCTTCTGAATATTTTCACATTTTGCTCAGACCAACTAGTTTTTATTATCTGGATAAAGGCCCACAGAATTTTAAGGATAGAAGATTGAAAGCTGTCGATTGTACAGAGGTTAAGTAATAGGAACAACAAGCAATAAGTTTTGACGATCGCAAACAAGTGAAATTCAGAATAAAAGTCTGTGAGGGAGGGAAGGAATTTAAAATTAAAAATGTGTGCGATATATTGTCAAAGGCTCTATAAAGACGGTATTTAATAAATTGAGTTATTTAATTACTAAACAGTTTGGATTTTGTAAGATTTGCTTGCGTAAATAATCCAAATAAATCCAAATAACAGTTTTTATATAACAGTTTATATTACAGAAACTCATTTTCGCTTAGTCTCACTGGCGTAGATAAGGGGGTAGTTTTGGGGATAACCCCCCCCCCCTGAAATGGTAAAGATTGTCTAGAAGTCCAATTTTCCTTGTAAAACAATGAAATTAGCTCAATTCTCCCGAAGAACCCCCTCCCCCCCCCAAATCCTGGTCTAGCTACGCCACTGCTTAGTCTTGTCCTTCCAAACAAAAGAAAGTAAGTGCAGTTGCAAAATTATATTTTAAAAAAATGAGAATGATTAACCCCTTAACGCATTTGCCCGTTTCTGACACGGGCGAAAGTTACCGGAAAGTTTGCCCACGCCCGTGCGTTATTTTATTTCTAATGCCCGTTTGAGATCCGTTTACACTTTTTTTGTATAATATATTTTTTCTATGTAACTTTTACCTCACCTCCCGCTCCCTAGTAACCCCCCTCCCCCACAGCCTGTAATTGCAAAGAAAAACTTACACTATACTAGTTTTTCAGAAAAAAAAAAACTAGTGCTTTAAGGGGTTAACGGGTAAAAATAACATGAGTGCTAGGACAACATTTGAAAGATGGAATTAACTGATTTTGATTCTGCTTCTATTAAGTAGGCTTTTGAAAGATAGAGGATTTAAAAGCTTAAAAACTGCAAATACGTATACCATGGATGAAACAAGGTGTCTACAGATTTTAAAAAGTAATTTTCGTGACCTTTTCGGGATTTTCTTGACCGTTCGGTGATACATCAGATACTGATTCTGCCGGATTTACGGTGTCTTCTCGACGACGTATAAGTACCGGATATTCAACTGTGATGTTTGAAATTTGTAAATTCTATAGGGTCAGCTGGGGTAATGTAAACGCTTTTTCAATGTTTTAACTTTTGACGCTTCCCTACCTCTTTAATGAATAGAGAGATAAAATTGTGAGCATTCTAGCCAATACTATAGTAATTGTGAGTAAATGTTTACAAAAATTTTGACTTTATGACTATTTGTTAGCGAATAAACTCGTGTTTACATTTACCCCCAGTCTCTGGGGTATATGTAAACAGAATTTATTTTGGCATGAGGTTGATGCAAGTAGAAAACTGTGGCACACACAGTCTGCTTGGAAGCTCAAGAAGTTCCAGAGCAATGGTCCTCAATCTGCGGATAATGGTCCTCAATCAGCGGCATGTGATCCGCTGACTTTTTTTTTTTTTTTTTTGAGTCCCACGGTATACCGAAAATGAAGCAGCACTACAGAAGCGTAGCTAGGTGGGGGCAAGGAGGGACAGCTGTCCCCGGGCACAGCGTCAAGGGCCGCCAAATTAATGTTAATTTATTTTGCTTTTAAATGCGAAAAGAAAATTATTTGAACTGAAGAGGCGTGAATATGTTCGACGAAAAGTGGGAGCACCGCAAATCATATCGGGAATGACCAATGTAGCACAGGAGTGCGTGGGAAATCAGACATAATTTTGCGAAGCCAAAGTGTCCCATTTTCCCCTTAGAAGCGAATGGTAGCTAAAAAAGGAAAGTTAAAACGGCTGCTTTTTAGAGCTATTTATCATTTAGGAAGCATAAAAGTTTTTAAATTCCCTTTAGGGCGCCCCCAGGGGCGCAGGGGGGGGGGCGCAAAATCTTCAGTTGTCCCCGGGCGCTGAAAACCCTAGCTACGCCTCTGCAGCACTGTCCGTGGTCAATGCTTGGGAGGGTGACCACCTCTCGCGACTTGCTCTGGGACCATGTTTTTCGCTACTTTCGTGACCGATTTCCAAATTCGGGATTTTTTTTGGAACTTTCGTGACCTGTAGACGCCCCGTTACACCGGCGTTGCTCAAGAACCATGAAGGATTTAATGAGTTTTCGAAAAGGAAATTCATTGCTTTGTACATTTTCACACTATTTCATAATAAGTTTTGTATCATATCATGTGGAAATAATGCCAAATCAATTGAAGATTCAACAGTAATAAATTACTAGCTCGTTTCTTAAAAAATAGATTTTTCGCGGTTTCTCATTTACCTACTCATTCATATTAGCTACTTACATGTACAGTTCTACCATCAACCAACGCAATCTGCCTGGCAGAGTGCCAAGAAGAATCCATGTTCAAGGGAGAAACTGCTGGTATATGGAATGTGCCTTTTCTGTTCTCGTTCTAGTTCGTTTAGAATACTTGATTTTTTCCAAACTGATGCTATATGCCAGTTTATAAATTTAGTTGCTTTCAACAAGCAATGAAGCATCTCATTCGCGTACCAAATAAACGCGGCAAAACGAACTTCCCTAAAACTAGATTGGATTCGTTCTTCTCTGCCATGCGCAGAAGCGTCTAAATGCGAAAAGTCCGCGGTCGAATTTTATTTCAATTACACACCTTTTCTGCTTACAGCAGCGTTTCTCAACCTTTCAGTATTCGCGGCCCAATTTTCTATCATAATTTTCATCGCCCCCCCCCCCCCCCTACCTGATTCTGTTTTTGAATTATTGTTAACTAACTGCCAAAACAAGAGTAAAAACAAGTAATTTTAGTAATAAAATTAATTTAGTAAAAAATCACTATTTGAATTTCGGGCAGGAGTAAAGAATGATTTTTCTGCACTAAAAATAAGGGCATTTTGCATTCTATTACCATTTTCAACATCCTCAACAAATTTTGTGAAACTGGATTTTCTGCTGTGGCTTCTTTGAAGACAAACGATAGATCTCGGCTAAATATAAAAACAACTGAGGGTGACAATTTCTAATATTAAGCCTTCCTTCAAAAAACTTTGCTTTGAAAGACAGGCCCAAGGAAGTTACTAATGATTATTAAATTTGTTTTTCCTTTAGTATGTCTTGATTAAGAAAGATTTAATTTAGTAATTTGTTTTACTTTAATAAGTTATTAAATATGTCGAAATGTATTTTGTTTTCTATGTGTAAGTGTGCTTTCCTTTCAGTCAGTTAATCATTTTTTAAAGTAATGTTTTCTCTTGGATATTCTCGCGCCCCCCTTCTCGTGGGCTCGCGCCCCACTAGGGGGGCACGCCCCACAGGTTGAGAATCGCTGGCTTACAGGTTAAGTATAAATGAAAATTTATAACATTATTTTTCACTTGGAGCACTTGGACGTTAAGGAATAAAAACTAATTTTAGCGACACAATATAATAATAAGAAAAGTTTTAATTACACGCTATCACACAAAAAGACGCATGAAAATAAATCACATTTATTGCAATCAAGAATAGACTTATCCTCATGCTTCAATCTTAAAAGTATATATTCCTTCAGTAACATGTCAAGTCATATTTGAGAGACAGAGGGTCAACATCTGAAAAACCATTTCTTAGAGTTACTATTCTTCACTAATTTAATAGAATCATTGATGTTACCATCAGTGGCTATCTAGACCCTAATTTCGGGGGGGGGGGGGGGGGGCTTCGGAATGAGTATGCTGATTTCACTGTTTTACAAGAATGAGTATGCTGATTTCACTGTTTTACAAGAACAAAGGTCAAAGGTCAAAGTCAAACAGTTTTCACAATTTCGGGGGGGGGGGGGGGGGGGACATATCCCAAACTATCTACGCCAGCGGTTACCACTGTTACTTATGTTCCTTAATATACTTAGCAAATTGCTGTTTTAGCTCATCGTTGCAGGTTAAAAATGAAATACGCATCATAAATTAAATGCCAGTCCTATTTCAAAAAGAAATTTTTCCATCACCTTTAAAGTCACCAATTGCTTCTAAGAGAATTCGTATAGTTTCAAACCGGTCTTGCGTTTAACATCATCTCAGAGTAAGACGACTCTTCTCAAAAAAGAAACAAGGAAGAAATTTAAGGTAGACAATAAAACCAAGAAAAATAAGGAAAAGGCTGTGGGGGAAAAAAAATACTATGAAGAATAAAGCAATGCCTGCGATACAAATTAAGAGTTTATCTGCAAAACTGAAAGAGTGGCACTGCATTTACTGTTCCGAAATATTCGTTCATCCACCATCAGAGGATTGATTGGATTCAGTGCAATGCTTGCGAAGAATGGTGCCACGAAAAATGTGCTGATATGGGGGAAAAGGACCATATATATGTGATTTATGTGCCGATAATTAAAATTGATCTCATTATTAATTTTTTACTGATTCCAAAGCTATAGTGTTAAGAAACTTAAAATTCTGTTACATGTTGTGTACGATTCGATTCACCCCGAAAATTGGGGCGATTCGGATATTTTTCTTTTTTTTTAGTTTTTAATAGCTAATTAAGAGAATATATGGATGATTTAAGTTTTCAAATGTTTATTTCATAGCTGATTGTTACTTTTTATGTTTTTATCAATAAAAATAACATTATATAACACTTAAGTATGATTTGCTCAACCTCAAAGAAAAAGTGATCCAATTCGCCTCGGTGTACCCTATACGGCAGGGATGCACAAACTATGGCCCGCGGGCCAAAATTGGCCCGCCGAGCCTTTTGAATTGGCCCGCTAGTACACTTGATAAAAAAAGAATAATTATAAAAAAATTTAAAAAAAAAAATACGAAAGAAAAAATAATTGTAAAAAAAAAGCTTACGAAAAATCGCAGTTAAAAAATACGATCGCAACGCCGCTACTGAGTTTCGGTCGCAATTTTCGGAACTAATCGCCATATTTAATTTTATTTTATTGGAAATACTTCAGAAACTAATCAAATCATGATAAAAATGGTAGAATATTGCATTGTCATCTGGTTCTGAGCTATATGTAAAGTTTCAGAACAATAGCTTATCGGAAAATGGTCGAAAATTCGATTGCTGGATTTTTCAAACAGCCATTATGTGCGTTATTTCGTCTATAAAAGGATTTCGTCCCATTCCTGCTATGATTTCTTTAGTTAATTCAAAGCAACGATCGTTAGACATAGCAGGCAAAATGTAATTTTTTCGTCTTCATCGCTATTTTGCTCTTTTTCATCGTTCGGGTGTAGCACCATTTGGATGCTTTCCGAATCGGACATCTTGTTTATCAAATTTTAACCCCCCCCCCCCCTCCCCGGTCAATTTTCAAGGAAGGGATCAGAGAAAATTGGACTGAAATCCCTCCAACCCGCCCTGAATTTTAGCCCCTGTATGTTTATATACGTCTATATATCGCTTATAGAAATGAACAGTGTCATACCTGCAAAAAAAATCGTTTTTTTTTTGTTGGTTTTTATACCAAAATTTTCCGATTATTGCGCTCTTTATATTGGGAATACTGCCGTAAGTAAATGTTCAAAAATTAAGGCTAGAGGGCTAGAGGCCAACTTTATTTTTTGGTGCAATACTGTAATAACTACTTTTTATAGTTATTTCTAAGCTTTTTGACATCATCAACATGCATCATGTGAGCGAAAGCTAGAACAATAACTATTTTCTCAACAAAATCGATTATTTTAATAAATGAAACAAATAAGGTAATTAAATAAAACAAATTGTAAAACGTTCAAACTCCTCTCTTGAAAAAAGTCCATTTTGCAGATATGACACTGTTCATTTCTATAAGCGATATTATATGTATGTAAAATAGAATAAACCAAATGTAAAAAAGTTGCGAAATATCGTGTTGGGACTCGAAATCCCAAAATGATTTTCCGTGTGATTTTATTGATAACCGCTACAAATCAGATCTTGTGAAATCGAAAAAATTGGCCCGAAGGTTTACATCCACTTTGAAACCAATCAAGGTTCTCAATCCAGGTAATGTTATTTTCAGTATCTAACTATAGGATGGCAGAGCTGGCAAAATGCCACGGGCCCCAGGGCCGATGGGGCCCCCAGCCCGAGAGCTCCGAAGTAACCTTACATGTTTAACAAAATTTAGCAAAATTATATATTTTATATAAGTATTTAAATTAATTAAAGTTAGACACATCTAAAGACCATATACAAATTAAAATAAATTATTAAAATTTATACGCATTCATAAGAATAGGATCAATTTTAGAACACATCCATTGGTTTCTTCATTTTTTGCCTCGGTACTTTTGGTCCCACAATTTGTTAACCGAGACCAAGAAAGTATTGATCTACTAAAAAAAAAAGCTCTAAAAATTGTTGAAATATGTATATAAAAAAGACGTATCTGAATCATTTGCCAGAGAAATTCTCAGTTTTTGGACCACCTTCAGAGATAAAATTAAGAAAGTCTTCGTGTATTAGAGAACTTGCTGATTTATTAATAATAAAGAATCATTTTATATCATCCCTCTTTCCTGAAGTATGTACAGCATTAATGCAATTTGTTACAATTCCTGTGCAGACAGATGACTAGAGATGGTTCTGAAAGATCATTTTCGAAACTAAAATAAATAAAAACCCCATTTAATTAACTCTATGAGACAAGACAGTTAAGTAACTTAGTAATTCTGTCTATTGAAAATTCTATGGCTTGATCTTTAAACTTTGAAGATGTTATTGATACTTTTGCAGAACAGAAAGCTCGGAGAAAAGATTTTTATTAATAAATATCTTGTTAAGATTAAATCGTTATTTTATTATAAATATGTAATACCTACGCTTTTGAAAATTAAATTTATTAGATATTTAACTAAAATGCGCACAATATTAGTAATACTGTTGGGTAACTATTTCAGTGATTTATTAAAATTAAGTTACAACGTAACGATTTTTCTGGGGCCCCATCCAATAAATTTGCCACGGGCCTCAGGTGGTGTAGTTACGCCCCTGGCTATTTTGCAACATATATTAATACTAAAATGTGCAATGCAACATACATAGGAATTATTATTATGAACACGATATTTATAAATAATTCACTATAATCTCCTTCTAAAGTATGGAATTTAGAATCGATTAGATTTTCTTTTTCAGATTTAGAACAGGATCACCAAAAACGCAAGCAATCGCGGAACTTAATAAAACACATTTTTATTTTTTACGTTTCCAATTTACGCACTGCATTTCATACTTAAACTTACATTGTAACATAAATAATAAACTTTATGGCATAAATATTATGACGAATTTAATCACAGCAGAAAATAACACCAATACCACATGGCAAATGAAATAATAATCGGTTCATCGATCGTAAACAAGATTCTTTTGTAACTGACTATCCCCCCCCCCCCCCAAATGAAATCAAATATATCTGTACCTCAGACGCAGAAGGTGGTAATTCCAAATAGGTAATTTTTCAGGAGAGCTGAATAAAGGTTAAAATTCTCGAATCTCACTTTCAATAGTCTCGTAAATGGTGAAATAGGCATCAATTTTAATAAAATTTGTACTGATAGAAACTTTAATTCTTTATTTATTTTAGAACATTGTTTTGAATTGTCAAAATTAATTGAATATCTCAAAATTGATAATTTTGGACTTACTACCTTCTGCTTCTGGGTACAGATATTTTAATGCTAAGTAGATATTAAATGCTAAGTAGAAAATTATAGTAACACACAACTTCGAGCATGGATATACCGGTTCAGTGAACATAAAGAGTAATTTTATCTTTCTCAAAAAATAAATAAATAAATAAATAAAATTTCGGAAATACAGTCGCATTTGATACTTCAACTAACTTAGTATTCAAGAAATTAATTTTTATTTTGTGAACAATTCGTTAAAAGAATTTAAAAATAGTAAACACAACGTCGTAACTGACATAACATAGGATCGGGGTTCAGTGAAAAATTTGTTGGAACCAATGCTGCGGGAAGTGACGTCATACTAAGAATTTTTTTTTTTTTAATGAGAACCTGTGGCACCACTGTCATAAATCTTATGATAAAAGATCGATGGTCATATATCTTATAAAAATTTTTATCTTATGATAAAATGGATATAAAGCATCTAATAAGATTTCGATGAAAAAACATCTGAAATAAGTTTATAGGGTATTATTCCTAAAATAAAATTATTATGAGTAAACATGTCCTATCTTTATTTCATGTAAAGTTAGATAAAAAGAGTTTTAGCTACAAAATGCCGCTTGTCACCCTGTCAGACAAAAATTACTTTATAATTATAGTCGCTCCCGTTTACAGCGAAATCGAAGGGGATCCAATGAAAATTTCATTATTACCGTGATTTTGTTATAAAAACTACCGAATAGTACGCGGCAAAACAAGGGGGAATTGAAATTATTACATTATAACCGCAAATTCGCTACATGAAACTTCTCTATAAACGAGCGCAACTGTAGTTTTAAAAAATATTTTAATCTTATTATTTGAAAACGTTTTGGAATAAATGCGAATAAACTTATAATAAACTTCCCTAGAAACTCCATTTGAAAAATTGCATTGTAGAGTCACGTGGTGGTCACCACAATACTTTTATTAGTTAGATCTGATCTTTTATGGCAACGTTATTACAAAGTTGTGTACGATTGTTATTCCGTGGATACTTCGTTTTAAAAAAGAATTTGACTGCTGTTTTCCTTAGGAGTTCAAAAATTAGGGGAAAATTGTAAAGCGGCAAAATGGCCGGGAAATTCGAAGATAGGGAAGCAAATAAGAAAAGAATTGCTTGTATTGAACAGTGTTTTGGAAATTCAGTACAAGCCCTTGCAATCCAAGGACGAGTTTTAGTTGGTGAAGGCGTACTGAAAAAAATGTGTCGTACAAGAAAAGAAAGTCGTATATTTTTTCTATTTAACGACATTTTGATGTACGGCACAATCGTCAAAGAAAATAAGGTTTACACAAAACAAAGAATCATCAGTCTAGAAGAAACTAGATTAGAAAATTTAGAAGATGATGGAAAATTGCAGAACGCATGGGTGATTCGAACCCCTACAAAATCATTCACTATTTCTGCTGATACTGCACGAGATAAAAGAGCATGGATGCGAAACATGAATAAATGTATAAATGATTTACTGAAAAAAAATCTGATGGGCAAACAAAAATGAACATTTTGAAAAGTATTTTAAAACTCATAAGTTTTTATCTAATTAGCAGTTAATTTTATTATATATATATGTCTTTCGAACAATTAAAATGAGCACATTACTGTATTTTGGACTTCTTGCTTTGGAAATTGTAGTGTAGAAATTGAGTTTTTCGAATATTGCAGATTAGACTATTGAATCTTCCTGTCAAGTTCCAAGATAGTGCTGCTTAACATTGTAGTTTCGTGTGGAGATTATTGAATGTTCTTGTCAAGTTCCAAGATTCTGCTTAATATTGTACTTTCCAGTTGAGACGATTGAACGTTCTTGTCAAGTTCCAAGATAGTGCTGCGTAATATTGTATTCGTGTTGAGATGGAGTTCAAACATCTCATTGTTGTCATACCACAGGAAATCTCAATTACTTAAGTATGTCTGAAAAAACATAAAACCCTTAATGTGATAAATGTTGTGCATGATTACTAATGCTATATTCAACTCATGTTCCATGCTATTCTGTGATTTTTTTGTTTTTCTTTTTTCCAATTGTTGCAAAGCAATTTTGTCTAAAATTTTAAAATGCAAAAAATTTTTTAATTAAGTATGATTTTGATTTTATCAGAATAAATAATTTTTTTAGCATTCATACATATTTCAAACTTTTAAATATTTCAGTGATTACTTTTCTCATTTAAATTTTCATCATTAGCTCAATTTTCATTTTTGTGTACTTGACACTGTCTTGTTTTATGTATTTCCAAATACGCTTAATATGTTGAATTTAAAAAATGTTACTACATTGTTTTAAAAGTGCTCAACTACAAACCTTAGCTTTTTAAAAATTAAAAGTACTCAATTCTGTTACATGTTGTGTTTTATTTAGAAACAAAACACCACATATGTAAGAATTTCATGAAAGTTTAAAATCTAATTACAGATTGAAAGCAAAACATTTCATAAGAAATTGTGTTAACAAATAATTTAACATTTAAATGAAAGGTATGCATGCTTAATTATAAAAAGTTTTCTAAAGGATGTGCGAAAAATGATATTTTAATTTTAGTGCACTGAGAGCAAAACTTTTTTTTTTAGTTTAAACCGCAGTATTTTTTTTGGTCAATTAACTATTCTTAAAATTTTTTGGTCAAATTGGAATATTTATCGTGTAAAAGTTTGCTACTTTTATGATTGAACTTTTATTACATGTTCAAAATTCCAGCACACTTAAAATTGCAAATTTACATTGAGAGTTATTTTTTCATTGCAAATTTTATGAAACAGAATAATCGGTTACAATTTTATTGTTGATTTTTCCCAAAACTTGATCATCAATCATCATAGTGTTACTTTTCTGTTTATTTACCTTTTTTTTGTTTTTGAAAATTTTATGAGTTATGTATCAAATAAACATTTAAAAATTCTAACTCATGAATTCATAAAGATTCTATTTTGAAGTAATTTTTAAGCTATTATGAAGTATTTGCAGGTAAGGCTACTTTTTATTGTTGAAGTTTGTGGACTAAGTTTGTCATCATATAAAAGTTGCATTTGTATGATTTACATTATAAATATTTCTCTATGGTGTATAAAAGCCCCCACAAAAAACAGAAAAAGCTGAAGTGGGAAAGTTCTGTTTTTACAGAAAATAAACTTTAAAGACCATATGAATGATCATGTTTAGCAATATCTGCGTATACTTTACACCCAAAATTTTGTGTGATGTGTAAAATAATATCAGTTAACTTTATTACTGAAGTGAAAAAAAAAATTGAATTATCGCAGTTTCTCTAAAAAGGTTTCGAATCTTCTGCGGCCAGAGGCCTCCTACCCAATCTTTTCTAAATGAAGCTGATTGTTGTCTGAGGGATTCCAACCATCCCATCCTGAATTTTTAGCCTGAGGATTCCTGTGGCATGGTTGACACGTTTCTTCCAAGCAGAAAAAACTGGGCATGGAGAATAAGTTTCTTGTAGGTGTAAAAAATGGGAAAAAACTGTCTCAATAAGAATTTACCATATAACTTGTAATTTTGTTATAGAGAGTAAATGTATTTTTGAAGAAAACCTTAAGTACATTATAGTTAGACTTATAAATACTTATTTCACATGATAAATTAGTAATTAAAATAATTAATAATACCATCAACTTCTCACAGTTTAAACAGCACAAATTTTTCTTTCATTTAAACTGCTTCTAAGTTGCATTACGCAATGTACAGTATTCCATAATTTTTCTGTTTTGTTGTCTGAAGACTCATTTAAATGTGTAAGTGGTATTAAACAATAAGAAAATAAGTTTAAAATATTTGCCAAACATAAATTCTTAGTTATAAACTAAGACTTGCGACCCCTAATTACAAATGCTAGCTTCATACCCCCAATGTAGAGTTTTAGCATTGAGGCTACTACTGTCTAGGTGTTCAGATTGCATTCAGAAAATGAGTTACTGGTCCCCCATGACTAATTTTTGAGAAACCTAATGTAAAGATGCGATTTTTAAGATATCTGAGGCAGTGTTTTTTTTTGTCGGAGGGGTTGGTGGGGTTCAATCCCACAATTACTGGAGTTTTTTCACTTGGGGGAGGGGGAATGAAATCCCTCCTCCTGGTTATGAATGGAAAAAATCTTAACAGTATTATTATATCTGTACAGTGGAACTTCGTAGCTCAACACACAGATAAGTCAACTACCTCGGTAAGTTGACATTTCCTTCCCCTAATGGTTGGCCCAATGCTAATTTCAATGGGCGAAAAACTCTCTAACTCGAAACACAATTTCCAGAAACCCCTATAAATTGACCTCCATTTTGAATTTTTTAAACTTTTTCTTCCGGTACTTTTTTTTACGGTGTACAATTCTGAGAATTTTACAGTAATGTTTCTTTGTCAATAAATCAATTCCTTTTCTGGAAAGTGTTCCTGGAAGATTCCCCTTGTACCCTGGGAAGCCTCACCATTGTGTACATGAATATTGACTCTTAACTGATCACTTCAGGACCTCTAGAAGATAGAGATACCTTAGAAGCTATAAATGAAACTGCAAATCCGTTAAATGCTGAACACGGATCAAGTGTAGACAAAGATGACCAAGTTGCACCTCCACCTAGGCGCAAGGCATTGAAAGCGGAAGATGCTTTCTACGAACACAAGAGAAAGGTGAATTGCAAGCTTAATAGTGTTGAGGAATTTAAGTTTTCAGTTCAGAGAGAAAAGCAAACAAAAATTATGGATTTTTTCTTATGAGGTATTCTGATTTGATGTACCAGGTTTATATATATTCATTTATTTATTTGAAATGTATAACTTTTCAAAATAATAATAATAGATAAATAATAAATGGGGATAATTTCATTCACTACAAACTTCACTATAACTTGAATGGTAAGTAAATAAAAATACAGACTGATATTAGCAGTAGCGTAGCTAGACCCAGATTTCAGGGGGGGGGGGATCCCCAAAACTACCCCCTTATCTACGCTTGTGGATATTAGCAATTGAAATTCTGGAACCTCGGTAACTTGACACCCGTTTATCTCGACATGTTTTTGTGGTCCCTCGGGTTATCGAGGTCTGTATATATTTTATTCATCTGATAGGATTCTACATATCTTTTGTTTTCTTGAAATATTCTGCAAGTTTAGTTCAGGTTAAGGGTTCAATCTCGCTTGTTGCTCGCTTTGGAACAAGCAATATAACTTAAATATTTAAACTTATTGCAAACTAAGAAAAAACTTTCTACGGAGAAAGAAAATTATTTCATTTAGTTAACAAATAAAGAATTCCATAGAACTATTAAACATGTTTGAGGAATTTATAAAATGTCAAAAGGATGAGGAGTTGGGACAAGAATTTAAAGATTTTATCAGAGCCATTTCCTAACCCCCTCCCCTTCCCTTCCCGCCACAAGAAGCAGAATTTTCATATAACTTTAGCAATTTATAAAATCATAATAAAAATATTCCCTTACAATAATTTTTTGTCAAATAGCTACATAATATTCTATCACATTATTTACATAAATTTAACTTTACAGAGCATGCACCTTTGAAATAAGGAGATTTACTGGGGGATATTTTAATTATTAATTCATCCCTATATGATCTTAACAGTCTAAATTTTCAACTCTGCCTTAAGGCGGACAACGATAACAAAACTTCCGCATTGGAGGGTCAAGATAACATAAAAGCATTTTTTAAAATATCCGGGTTTTTTTCTTGAAAATTTATTAGGGCAAAAAAAAGTCATTCTGAAAAAGTGAAAATACTATGATGAGTGCAATAAATCCCCCCAATTAAAACAGGATTTATGGTTCATCTCTCTTATGATTCTCATTGTGACTAAAGATAGCCTAAAACGAGTTTTTCGAAACATTTCCGGGGAAACTCTTGGACGCTCCTCCCATGTACACTAGGGTGGTGCTTATTTTTCGAAGTTGCGAATTTTCAACCTCTTACCCTCTAAATTTGTTCCATTATACCAAAAAATGATTCTGATAAAATTTTATCACCAGCAAACAATATTTAGAGGTAGCTCAAAGAGGATAAAGTTTCATAAATGAACGAGATTTTGCGATTTTTTTTTTAATTTTTAAGCAAGATGAAAATGATGATTTGCAATTATGTTTAATTTATGTAATTATATTAAAAAGTAACTTCTATAAGAATAAGTAAAAATTAAACACTTGTAAATTGCAAGGCTAAAGTAGTTTTCTGAATAAAATATACAGTATTCAAATCTACCTCATACGTGGCAACAACTGTCCAAATGACTGATTGCCAAACTTATGGAGCCACTGAGCGATAATACCTTTTCCAAATTTTACTATGATTATCCCCCCTCCCTATAGTAAAGAAAGACAGGTCATAAAAGTAAGAAACTTTTCAATTCTCAGTTATTTATTTATATATGCTAGAACGAGACGAGAGAGCTACTATATTGGCAGTTACTGCTTTTTCATGGATTTATGCTAAAAAAATTCTCCATTTTCCTTCTGAGCCATAAACATTCAATGCAAATATTGACAAAATATGGAAAATCCACTAACAGTTGTTAATGTAATTATGTGCAGATAAACCACCACGATCTACCAAAGATTTCCCCGTAAGTTAATTGTTGCTGGCGATTTACGGTTTGGTAACGACTGGGCTAAACTACAAGTATGGAACAATTTTGCTCTGAAATAACACAGTGAACTTGGCAGGTGGTGAAAGGTCACACATATAAAATTTGAGAGCATTAGACATGAAAAAAAAAATAAACATTGCTTCAATAACACTATTGAATCCCAACTGCATTATATCTAATTGAATTAGACCAAACAAAATATTTATATGACTATTATGCAGTATTTATAATATTGATGCTGCTTGATTTCGAGGCAGTGCAATGAGCAAACAAGATGATTTCAATGTAATTTGTAAAGGATGAGTAAGGCATTGTTTGAGTCAGATGAATTGGTTAAATCTGAATCTCTCAGCCACTTCCTTTGAGGGCAGCAGTAACAATAAAAATTAAAAACGATGAAGCTAAGGGAAAAAAATAACCTTCAATTCATTTGTGTGTTCTTTTTTAGTACTAATATTATCTGGTAATGGCATGCCACCTAATATTTGCTGCTAGCATGTGTATGTTATACATAGGATATCAGCTAACCCCAAGCAGCAAATTTAATGTGTCTCCTTTCAAAGCCAAATGGTTCCCCACCCTTGGTTTAGACCAGTAATCAATCAGTAAAATGCCAACTACAAGTAACTCGTAAGGAAATCTTAAGTAGATTGCAGTGGTACACATGTGGTTAATTTGCACATAATTACACCAACAACTGTTGATTTTCCATATTTTGTCAATATTCACATTGATAGCTCATAGCTCAGACAAAATAAAGAATATTTTGCTGGCATAAATTTACAGTATGTGAAAAATGTAGCTGCCCACTCGCATATATAAATAACCGAGAATTGAAAAGTGTCTAACTTTTTTTGTCATGTCTTTTTCTTTCTTTACTATGGGGAGGAGGGGTAAGAATAGCTCATAGCAAAATTTGGAAAAGGTATTATCACTCACTGGCTCCATAAGTTTGACGATCACTCATTTAGACAGTTGTTGCCACCTATGAGGTACAATTGAGTGCTGTATTTTTTATTAAGAAAACTATTTCATTATAGCCATACAAATTACAAATGTTTAATTTTTAGTGATTCATAGAGAAGTTACTTTTTAATATAATTAAATAAATTAAACATAATAGCAAATCATCATTTTTATCTTGCTTAAAAATTCAAAAAATTGCAAAATCTCGTTCAATTATGAAACTTTGAGCTACCTCTAAATATTGTTTGCTGGTGATAAAATGTTATCAGAATCATTTTTTGGAAAATGGAACAAATTTAGAGGGTAAGAGGTTGAAAATTCAAAACTTTGAAAAATAAGCACAACCCTAATGTACACTAATAATCATGATTGTTGTGTTGATTTTTTTCTGTAAAGAAAATCTGCAAAGAGAAATGTAAGTTGGACAACTTTTCTTTTTAGACGTTCAAATTAAAAAAAAAAAAAAATGCATCATACTACGGCAGTGGTTCCAGACGTGGGTGGTTCTGCCCCCTGGTAGGCGGTGGGGGGATACTGAAGGGCGGTAAATATATTTTGGGCAGTAGAGGGGGGGGGGGGATGAGCATGTTTTAGGCTTGGTGGGCTTCTTCTATTACTTTAGTTGGAAAGTAATGGAAAATTGCGTGTCCAGAGCAAAAAATTCACAGAACCAGAGTCTTTTTTTTTTTTTTTTTTTTATCATGATGCAGATATCATATTTGTGTGTTTTGTTTACGATATGTTTTATTCTCAAGTGTTAAATAAAGAAAAACTCCCGTACTTGTAACCCTCCCCAAAAATAAATAAATAAGTAAAAAAATAAACACTTGTTCGGGTATGCCAGTTGTTACTTTATGTAAATAAGAAAGTGATGTGTTGCAAGCTATTATCTTCCCTTTACTTAAATTAAAGATATGGTTTGCAGAATTAGAACTACTTATTTCGATATTTTTACTGCCTACTTTAAACTGAAATTAATTTTTTATTAGTTCTGTCTAAAAATCTATTTCTGGATCAGAATCATAAGAGTAGTGATGTTTTATTACATTTTTAATGTAACATAGCAATTAATGGGGTTAAAAATTTCAATTTTGGTCTGTCTTTTTATGTTTTTATAATTATTGTTATTTTTATTTCTATTATTATTTTTGGTGCTTTATTGCAAGAGGATTGTTTGTTTATCTCATGAGTGTTACCATCTCTCATGAGTGTTACTGTAGCTAAAAATTAGAATTGCATTAATATATTTGTTAGTTAATGATTAAAAAATGGTTTGTTAATTAAGGCTATCCAGTTACTTCTTATACCTGCAGTGAAAATATTTAATTTTTAATAAGATATATTTTTATTGAAAGTTATATCCTTCGTTTAAGAAACAAAGTAACACTCCTGAGATAAAGTGCTATTAAAATAGCTTAAAATTTTTAAATAAGTAAATTTTAATACTATTTTTAGTTTTTACAAAGTATTTAAGATACCTAAACAAGATCTTTTAGATTAATTATTGATAAGGATTATTTTACAGAATGTTTAATAACGGTAACACTCATAAGGAAAACCATCACTTGTCAAGACACTTTTTGATATATATCTAAAATATAAATAAATTAACTCGGAAAAAAACACCTGCTCAGAATGCAGTAAACTATAAGGAATTCATGCGTAGGCAAGTTTTTATGTTTGATGCAACAAAAATTTTCAGATTGTGTCAAACCCAATCCAATCCGTCTACAAATTTGAAAATCACCCATATATTGAAATTCAACTACGCTTCAAACAGTTAATTCGATGCTAACTTTTATCCTAGAATGTTTGGGAATTTTTAGAGAACAAATCCTTTGGAGAAATATATAATTCAAGACGTTATAAGAAATTTAAAAAATTGAAAAATAGATTTAATGGTTCATTACAATGAGGTTCTACTTTAAAGCTTCATTTCTAATCATGATTGGAATTAAATGCATTCATTATTTTTATATGATTGTTAAGCAAAAAAAAAAAAGAGGCACTGTGCCCCTTTAAAAAGTTATCAGATTTTTAAAATCTTTTTAAATTCAGTAAGTAAGTGGTTAAAACATCGTAGTATATGTTTGTTGAAAAGTTGCTCACAAAAAAAAAAAAAAAAAAAACACTGAAAGTTCGTTTATTTATTTATTATTAATGAGCGCTGCTTTTGTATTATTATCATACGCATACAAACAAGCCGGCATAAATCACGCTAAGTTTGAGCTGCAATTTACATCAGCAAATTATATTGTTGTTAAAATTAAAACCCCTCGAGACTTAGAGACTATTTTTTTATTTTAAAATAATATAAGTTGCATCAGCATATGACATGATTTTAAAATTAAAACCTACTGTTGAAAATATACCGCTTCAAAACTACGAATGAATCTCACACAAAAAACGTAGGAGCCCGAGCCCGATAAACGACGCGTAACATTGAACTACTAAAATGTAGTCCGAAATTCGCGCCGAAATCTCTGAGGTAATCTAATCAGCACAACGCATACGTTCATTTGGCGCGTACCCGAAACCATGAGGTAATATTGCGTCACTGAGCGCGAGCTGAAATACGAACACCAAGTTGCTCGATGACTGAGACCACGTGGGGTGTTGTGGTGATAAAAGGCGCCACTATTTACGTACACCTTATGTTCCATTCGGTCCCATGCACTGGTTTCCACTTATCGATTTCCTCAGACTCGCCTTTCTTCCCGCCCTTTTCGCAGTCCTGTGTTTGCCATTCAATTAAAATATATGCTGTGGCCAGTAGGAAATACTAATGGATAGTTTCATACTTGCCATTGATTTCAGTTAAATTCTTGAACCAACAAATGGAAAACGATTCCCAATTCCCATTTTCTCCATATAAAAAAATCTTTTTTTAGAAAAGCAGAATTTTGAGAATATCAAAATTTAAATTCGAGTAAAAAAAAATTCTCAACTATATCATTAATGTTAAAAATCTCGAAGAGCACTATAAGGACATCCGAAACAAATTCAAAAAGGAAATTGCACTTTTAACAATGAAACTTGTTCAAAACATGAAATTCGGTGAAAGAAAAAGTTGCTTTTGACCTGTCACAAAAATAATTAAATAATGACCTGTAACATCAACATGTTTTCTTAAAAATACTTTACTTTCTAGTTTAACACATGCATTTATAAGAACAAAAACGTAACAATTCAAGAGAAAATGAGGCGCTTTAAATTGTTTGAATTCATTTCCTTTCCAAGTCCGTCATTTAGGGGTGAGGAGGCTATCCTCCCCCCTGGCTTGGGAAATATAATGTATTTATATGTATGAACATTTATTTTGTTGTTTTTTAATGCAATATGCATTGAGCGAATACACTTTGCCACCGCCCCCCCCTCCCCCCACGAAAATTTTGAAAAGACTCTTCTACTTTTTCCAACTAAAATATGATGACTTTCAAACAAAATCGAAAGATAAAGCCGTATAAATAGCGCTTTAAATCCACAAAAACTGGAAATAATTATTGATAATCCGATGAATCATTATAAATGCCACCAACAGAAAGTACATAAAAGCAACAAATCGAAAACAAATTGGCGTTCTTTTGCTTCGCGCCAAGAGGAAAAGGGAAAATTACAGTAACCCTGAGGAAGCTCGCGCGCTAGGAATAAAAAGTCCAAACAATCGCTTTCACAATGCCCAAACCTTTTGGGACGGTTGCTTTGTGGTCGAATCGAGTAGAGTAGATGTCATAAGAAGCCCTACTTTTTTTTTTTTAACAGTCGCATATTTGTTCCAATTAAAAAAATCCAATAAGAAAATTCCAGTTTCTTAAGCGAAACGGCGAATATTCACTATAATTTAAATATTTTTTTTATTAAATATTGCTTTACATTTTTACACATTGGACATGAAAAGTGTTTTATAAAGAAAAATAAATTTCAAAATATGATTATCATTACATGTTATAAATTATTCAAGATTGTTTTGCATTTCCTAAAAAAGACACCGACTTTATGAATCGGTTTTTAAAATTTGCGTCCCAATGTAGTAATATCCTTTCGCCATACCAATATTGAACAAGTTGTCATGAGTGTTGCAGGAAATTAAATAATACAACCATAAATGAGTAGTAAAAAGTAAGACTTAAATATAACACACCACTCGTTTGCTGCAAAAACGTCATAACTCGAAAAGCTAAGATTTTCGATTTACCACTGTAGGGATAACTGCAATGGTGGTCGCAGTTGTCCTGTAGTATTGAAGTTAAATCATAGTCTTATGACGTTGTTGCAGCAAATGCGATATTGCAAAAATACCAGGATATTTTACATCAGTTTTGCCTATAAATTCTGCTACTATTGGTAAAAGACTTAAATTGCGCATAAATGTTATTGACAAGTAAAACTTGGAAAATATCGACAATTTTAATTACAAATAGTGCTTGTGTTTGACATTTTCAAAGGATGCCGATCAATGTTCATTTTTCTTTTAAGTGGCACCGTGCCTTCATCCTCTTCGAGATAAAATCCGTACAGTAAAAATAATTCAAATTTTAAATATAATACATTTCTTAAAATTTCGATTACGAAGTCTGCAATCTTTATAACAATGAAAGAGCAATTAAAAACATTAATCTACAAAAAATAAGTTCAAGAAAGAGTATACCACACTGGGGAACACGAGCCTAAAATGGGAGGGGAATTTCCTAGTTTACGCTCATGCTTGAACCATATATAATAATAATAATGGGGAGAAAAACCCATTGATATCCAGCTCATTTCCTACATCCAACGCATTATTTTTTATACTTAAGACTCAAAATATGGGACCAAAAGGATTCAATAGCATTAAAAAACACGAAGAAGTGTTCTTTTACATTTTTTAAACCATACAAGTGGAAACGGGACTTGGATTATTGCAATCACATAAGAATAAATAGGAAAAGCGAGCACATAACTGCCAAGATGTAATGCGCAGCTTTTTTTTTTTTCCAAAATTAATATGAACAAAACTTAGAAAAGTGAAACCAAATTCACATATTCACACACAAGTACGCTAAATCGAAGTTTAATATAAAGCTCTTTGTTAATATAAATACTCTTTGTTTTCCTTCTGCAACTTTCATTGTAAATGTATTTTTCACAAGATTTATTTAGTTACGGATCTTTTGATCGAAGGTGAACTATGATTATCTAATTTAAAAGTCGGGTTTTATCAACAAAACTGTTTTCTCTGACTACCTTTTACGGTGGGTTTTCTGTGAGGCATGTAGTAGATGCTCCATGTGTTCTGAAAATTGTATTTCAGTACCCCTATCTCGGCTAGGAAAGCTTGATTGACAGTAGCACAGATAATATTTATAATTTCAAAATGAAACATAGAAAAAAAAATCGAAATTAACATTTTCTTTTTTTTTAAATGGCATCAAGTGGAGAATGAAAAAACCATACCAAATACTGCCGTGCTAAGCACAACAGTCGTATCTGCACTTTTGGGGGGAAACCGAGTTATTGCAATTTGGTTTTTAGTCACTTATTTTACCTAAATACAATGTTTTGTGACCGTATGTGAATAGGAAACATTTTTTTTTCTTTATCCCGAGAAAGAGGCATATGAATCAAATTACATGGAAGTGCAAATCTTGAATCGTCAACATCTCATTTTGAGCTTAGTTGTAGATACGATGTGTGTGCTTAGCACGGCAGATTAGCTCATATCTAAAACGGCATAAAGCAAGGTCTAATTTTAGTTTACAGATAAATCTAGAAATACAATGAAACCGTGTAGTTGATACGGTGAATGTCCGAATCGACATTTTCCAATTTCGGACATTCGCCGTAACAGAGTTATCCAGTCGCATTTAATACCTTTTAAAATATGACAGTAAGATCAGCTAATATGCGAGTGTTTTTCCTTTAAATTTATATACATACGGCCGAAACAAGAAGCCCTAACATCTCCGTTATATCAGAAATGCGGGGGCGGCTGGCCGTTCACAGACCCACGTGTATGATAGAACAGCAGGTGGGCAGGTAAATTACTCGCACGACGATGGGGTTTCGATCGCGACTACTGACGAAGGATAATCGTCTGCTAGAACTAGAATCAGAATAGGATACTTGCTCTGGCCCCCTCCATTTTCGCGTCGCCACCTGGCGTCGAACTTGGGGAACTAACGAGGGCTTTCCCGAGGTCCGAACCAACAGCCGACTAGAAGCGGCCGAGCCGCGCTCGGAGTCGGCGAAAGGATCCTCCCGACTCTCTCGAATTCCAACGGCATAACTCGGCGTGGATAAGCCCGTATATTCCGCGCACCGATAAAGGCAGCTGTCAATGCAATGCGCCCGCAACCAGAAAGCAGCCTCGAAGGGTAGTAGCAGACGAAAATGCGGGCGCTGCCAGCAGTCATTCAGTAGGAGCTGTCATACTCGGAAAGAGTACGTCGTTACCTAACAGTGCGCTCCAATTTTGGAACTTTTGACGAATCAATGCACAATTGGTGGCCACTGCCAAAACAGTACAAAGTGATAGATATTTTTTTGCATGAAATCTATTATTTTTGTGTTCTTTTCAGACTTACGAACCGCGGCAATTTCGAGAAATTTCATCGCGTTGTAATGTAAATTTTTTGACCAGAGAAACGTTATGTTTATTTTTCCTTTATTATTGTTTTAAGTAAAGCAATAAAAACGAACGATTCTTCAATGTTCAACTTTGAGAGGGATTTTACATTTATAAAATCAATCCAAGTCCTTAAATCGTCGCTGAGATCTTTCGAATGCAAAAAGAATTTTTCGAATCGGACAATTCGTTCAAAAGTTATTAGGGGGGGGGGGGGGTGACAGACAGACCGACAGGCAGACACATTTTCCCCATCTCAAAACCCAACTTCCAATTTTTTTATTTTTCAATCTTGATTTAATTACTTCACCTTTTTTTTTTTTACTTTTCTTTTTTTAACGATATTTTTACGATATATTAAGCCTTATTTCATGCTTTATTATTATTTTTTTTACGTTTACGGGAAAGTAGGCTAGAAAAGTAAAAGAATTCTTCAAGAGAAAAAAAAGGGGGAAATCAATCAGAAGGAAGTGCGATTTTTTTTAAATAATTGAATATACATTAAAGTTTTTAAAACGTGTCGGCAAATGCAATGAATAATTTTCACGACGAAAGCTTGAAAAACAAGATTCAAGTTTGGTTCTCGACAGCTATTGCATTGAAAAGCTTGAAAAGGAACTGTAGTCATGCGTATAAAAATATCTAAAATAATGAAAATAAGCCCTCCCCCCCTCCGGGTGAGAAAAAAAAAGGTTTTGCTATGAAAACTGGTAGCTTGAATTTGTTGGTGTAAGGAATCGACCAAAGATGGACTCATAAGTGAGAGTCGTATAAATTAAATTAAACTTGTGTTTTAGAGGAAATTTAGTTTTAATCATTTATTATGCTTCAATTAATGGTTTGCTATGATTTGTGTTACATAAAAACGAATAATAAAAAATTCTGCAATTTAGCTGGTGTTTACCTACTTTAGTACCGGTATATTTACATGGTTTTCGCAGTTCATTTTCTTCAAATACATTTGTCGCAATAAACTTCGCATATAGTTTTTGCGAACGTTTAATAATGTAATGAAATACAGCAGAGCGCCGCTTATCCGGACGCCGCTTAACCGGATGTCCAATCAACCGGATCGGTCAGGGATCATGCGTTTTTTTCCCCTCTGCTCTGCAAAAAAAAAAATATATTTTTTAAAACACTAAAGTCCAGATTGAAGGTCGAAAACCACCTTCCTTTCTGTTTCTCCTTTGCCAATTGGCGTTCCAAGAAAAAGGGATCACCCTCCCCCCCCCCCCCCTCCTTAGACCCCCTCCGCTCAGGTCTGTTCCATTCAGTTACAATTAGCATGGATAATTGTACCTACTAAAGGAACTGAACAAAAGGATTAAGATTCTTTTTAGAGGCAGTAGAGCGGAAGTAAAGTATTGAAACTAACAGAAGAAAAATAGTGGAAGTACTGCATTCACTGTCAAGGAGTCGAGTTAAATTATTTATGCTTAACTAAATTTCCAGGAAAACTGTTTTGAGAAAGTCACTTGAATAAAAGATAAACCGTGCACCTCGCGAAATGATCACGTGGTTGTGCGCTTTCATACTGGACCAACTGGACACGTGTTACACAAAGCTAAACTAACCAACATTTTTCTGATTGCGATCTGTAAGTGTAGAAGGTGTTTTTTAAACATGTATGGGAAGTGCAAAAGAGTAGAGTTATCTATTGATAAAAAAATAGAAATTGTGAAAAGATTGAACAAAGGAGAAAATGGAAGCAAGTGATCATTCATAAATGATGTCACGCTTCGAGAGGGCGGGAGGGGGTTCGTGAAACTGCGACAAAGTGGGGGGGGGGGGGTAACAAGAAGTGTGACATCCTGCATTATGCAACATAGTGTGACATGTGACAAAGGGGGGAGGGATCCGCTGAAGTGTGACATATTGTGACAAAGGGGGGAGAGGGGTCAAATATATGGGGAAAAAGCTTGAATCATTTATGAACGGTCCCCAACAGAGTCCTTGAATATATTATCGGTACATCAACTGTGTCAAATATTAAAAAAACAGCGAGGCAATGGCAAGCACGCCATTTATAATATGATAAAATATGCACTGCAACAAATGCTAGTCTTAAGGCTGCTCTTCAGTCAGAAAAAATTTCGTGGTTAGGCTTAAGATGGCCTTCGAAGGGCATGAGGGGAGTGTGTCAACCTCAAGTGATTGACATTTCAACGACCAATGAAATGTACGATAGCTCTTGGAAGAAGGGTCTACTGTCCCCCATAATTGACCTGTCACTTCAGGCCGAGACCCCCTGCAGTTAGTGTAGTCGCTAGCGGCATGCTTAGACCATAAACTAAATGGTCTAAGGCGGCATGCACGTGTTTTCTACTACTTACACAACGTTGCTCCTTTCCGGTTCCAAAATTAATGCTCTGTGGCTGAGAGTTGAAACGAAAAGAAAACATATTGTTACCCTTCTTTCATTCTCCTGAATTGTTTGTAACTTGCATATTTAGTGCTGTAAAAATGAAAATGTAAACGATACTTTTAAAACAAAAGTTTGTCTTTCTGAGAACTTGCTTCTAGACCTAATTTAGTACAAATTGATCAATCAAAATTTGCAATAAATTGCTTGATATTCAAAAAAAATTTTAAAAAAATTATTTAGCGAAAACTTGCTGAATGCTGTTTTCAGTTATTGTTACATAAAGAGCGCTAATTCGTCTCTTGTATAAAGCTTAATTTAAGAGCAGAAATTTTTGCGTTAGTATGATTAAAATTAAATGAATAAATAAGAAAAGAGGTAACCTAAGCAACGAGTTTTGCCCGAAACAGGAGTAGCAAATGAAGATTTGTTAAGCTCCACTACTCTATGTTTTTTTTCTGAAACTAAATGTGAATGTTTGCGTTTCTTTCTTTATTTTATATAATTTATTTAGTTATTTTGCATTTTATTTTATTTATATACACTTCTTCAATTATGTTTTGCTAATTATTGCATATTGAATACTTGATTAATATGATGAGACCATCACATTCATTTTATTTCTTTCCTTTATATTTCTGTCATTTAAAATAAAATTCCCGAATCATTTTTCGAATAAAACACCCTGGTTTTCTTTTTCTCTGACAAAAGAACGTTTTCAATGGTTCTTTATTTTCTGTGTAGTTCCGCTTCATTGGCACTTAAATATGTAGTCAAGTAATATGTGTTTATATAAGCGTGCGCAGAGCTTTAGCAAGGGGGGGGGGGGGCGCTACTGAGCTAAAGGGGGTACCAAAATACACCCATAAGCAGGGCCGGCCCGACGGTATTCGGCGCTCTTGGACTTTATAAAAATAGTAGCCCCTAGCCCTCTTTCATCATACAAACTAAAATAATATAAATTCAAATTGTGTATAATTTTATTGCGTTTTCAATTACTTTAAGTTTTAATAATTACATACATGAAACAAATAATGTATTTTTTTTATTTCTAATGGGCTGCTGTTGGCTTCTCGTAATTGAAGACCTAGTGTGGTTCACATTGATTGGTACCATCTAATCATCTCTATCAAGCACCACAGTAGGTATAGTACCATCGCTACAAGTGAATTTTGACGCTAAGTTCTTTCACTTGAAAGATGGAGTATCTGATAGGAGTCACTATCATTGGGTCTGCTTACGTGAAGACAACTAGAATTTTGTTGAACTAATTTTATGAAACACGGATTATTGTTTTTTTTTTTTTTTTGCTCTTACGCTGAGGCGCCCCCAAGATGATGGCGTCTTTGTACTTTGCACACTGATAAGGCCGGCCCTGCCCATAAGATTTGGGTCCCAGATGCATCTCCAGGGAAACTTATGACAAATTAAACGCAAAGAAGCATATCTATTGAATACAAACGCGAAAGAGGTTGCCAGTTTTGTAATTAGCTTTCATTTTTATTTGCTAATGGGGGTACAATGGTATCTCTAAGCCCCGCACGCACACCTATGAGTATCTACGTATGTATGTTGTAAAATATATATTGCTCAGCAAAATTAAATCACGAACTTGAAACTGGGGATGTGCATAACATACTTTCGCTGTTGCAAAAGTATTACAAATTCACCAAAAAAAAAAAAAGAAGAAAAAGAAGGCAGGGAAGAAAGGAAAAAAAGAACTTAAAAAAAAAAAGAAAGAAAATAAGCAAATGGTTGGCAATGACTGTTTTGAAACAGTGGCCTTTTTTCCGAGTGCATTTATTTATTACTTTTTTCCTTCATTATGTACGAAACATTAAATATTTATTGAAATATTAGGGTTTAAACGACTTTTAAATTTTTTCCGTAATACACTGAATAAACGAAAGCGATAAATATTGTATTTGCCATTAAAAGCTATTCAGAGCAGTGAATGGAGCTGGAGCGGACTTGAAACTATAACATAAGATTCGGAGGGGAGCTGCAGCATAGCAACTCAAAAAAAAAAATAAATTAACATAAATAATAATAATAATAATGATAATAATAACTCTGCTCCAGTTCCCTGCGCAAAAGGTATTCAAAACTTTCAAAATGGCAGCCTGACTACTGGGGCGGCATATTCCTCGGAACCAGAAGTCCCAATTTCTTATCCTGGCAACAAACGTTGCTTTGATAAGCGAGCTGAGGTGGTTGCTGTGATAATTTCTATTTAATACTTATCGAGAAGTAAGTTGAGAGTTTTCCTGGTTTTCTCTTATGATTGAATGCACAAAAACACCATTAGAAGACCTCGCAGGGCGACAGCTTTTTACCAAAACTTGTTGAATCGAGATAAAGTTTGTATGGTTGCAGGTTGAGGTGACGGCTGCCAATTTTAAAACTGCAAATACGGAACAGACGGGGCACATCGACAAGGGGGGGGGGGGGGGAGGGGCTTGAGACGCGCATTTGCATCATTTCTTCTGTGCCGATTGTTCATGTGCGAGCTTGCCTGTTTTTATTATCCAGTAAATAAAAACGGAGGAGCGCGGAAGATCGCACTTCAAACTGAAGCAGCATAGAACAGAAATGAATATAACCAATAAAGATTCAATATGCGATGCGACTCAAAATGACAACGGTTTTCCCGAAGGATATAATTTACGCAAAAGGAGATAAGTACATCTGGTTAAAATAATAAGGAGTAAATAAAGGAAGTCCATCTACAGCGCATTTAAAAACAGTTTCCGCAGTATATACTTCAAAAAATGTTTCAATATACCTTTTGAAACTTGAAGACGGAAGCACATGATTAACAGTGAATAATCTGAAAATAATGTACATGCACAAAAAAATGACAAGAAGATTTAGTGACAAATTCAGTTATTCAAATGCAAAACCTGTAATGTATGGAATTATCTTCTGAAATGAATTCTACATAGTTCTTTTCCTTGTCATGTTTGTTTGTTTTGTGTTTTCTGGGATGTGCGAAATAAAAAGATTCGTTGAGATAAATTTCATTACAAAATGCAAATTTGCAGGAATGTAACATGCAGTTAAAAAATGAGACAATAACTTTTAAATTCTGAAATTTTTCATGCATCACGAACGGATTTCTCTCCTTTTCGTAAAAAAAAATATTAACAACAACAAAAATAATAATAATGAAAAAATAAATGTCATATGGTGACTCAAAGTCTAAAATCAATGTTAAATTTAATGCATATTGAGATCCCGTCATATTAAACTTCAAAATTCAAGGAAAAATTTACCATTTGAAAGAAAAGGCATCCATATTGTAGTGATTAGTAATCTGACAGAGAAAATGAACAATTCGGGTTCACATGCCCATCAGAAAATGTAATTATTATTATTATTTTGGAGAGTTTTTTTCTCCGGTGAAAAGAGCAAAAAATGACAGATGAAATCAAAGCAATTTTCAAATTAATTAATTCCCATACTAACTAGGGAATTTTTAAGCTCAAACCCAGTCATTGGAAATGGTTGATATTTTTTTTCAGCGGAAAAATTTCAAATCGCGAATATAATATTGAAAATGCTGGATTTTTAATTGGTAACGCAAAACAAAAAACAAAATTAAAAATGTTCATACATTTACGGAGCTGGTGACCACAGCAGTGTTGGGATGCTGTTTTCCCATCACTCTCTGCGTTTTTTTGCAGGAATAACACAGCTCTTTAATTTCTGCAAAGTAAATGCTTTTCTTACTACTTTCCTCCTCTGAAGAAGAAAGTTCTTCAACCACTTCCTCTAGATGCCCCCTTAGAAAGCTAAAATTGTCAGTAAAATCTCAAAAAGTATTAAAATTTAAAAAAAATCCAAAACGCGAAACAAATTACTTCTAGACGAGTTCAAAACGAGCATAATTTCTCGCTTTTTTTCTTAAAAAAAGCTAAACTGGCGACCCAGCTGACCCCTGGCGCCGTACGAATTGAGGGACAAGTACGAATGGCGGATTTCCACTGTATATGTTCTACGTCATAACATCTTTCCGATAAAGTTTATTTTAAGTTAATCGGTTGGTTAGCTCAGGATTTGTATACGACTGAAATTTTCCCGTAGGCGCTGTCGATTTTTTTTTTTTTTTTTTTTTTCTGAACTATGAAATTCGGAGTGGATAAAAAAATATTTCATGCCGAGAGCTCCTTCCAATACGCTTGTCCAAAGGAACTTGGATCTTCTGCCCAGAATTTGCATACTTTGCTTCGGGAAAAAGTCGCTAATGTTCAGAATTTTTGAACTGTTCAAAATTAAACGAAAAATTGTTCAAATCAAAAAGTAAAATATGAAAATGAGATGTCCTCGCCAAGATCTTTCGAATGCAGGGAAAAAATCTCTCGAATCGGACAATTCCTTCAAAAGTTATTGGGGGGGGGAGATGCGCACCCAGAACCCCCCCGCACCTGCCATTGTCTGACGCATCGGATTTTTAGATGCCCCCGAGGCTTGCCCTCGGGGACAAATGGGGCCCTACAGGGGGGGGGGGGGGGAGAGACAGACCGACAGACACAATTACCCCATCTCAAACCCCTACTTTCAACTTTTTTTTTAATTTTTCAATGTGTATTTTTTTACTTCACTTGTTTATGACTTTTTCCTATTTTTAACGATATTCTTGTGATCTGATACATTAGCCTTCTTTCGTTGTTTTTTTTTTACTTTTACGGAAAAGTAGGATAAGAAGAAGTAAAAGATATCGAAAGATGAAAAAATCTTATGAAAGGAAAGGCTAATAAATGTTACGAATGGCATAAAAAAAATCATTAAAAAAAAGGAAATAAAAGAAAGAAAGGAGGTTGTTAGTATCCCCCCCCCCCCCCCCCCAGCTGTCGACCTTTATATGTAATTTTGTTTTTCAAAATTCCAGCTCCACCGGAAGATGTTGGTTTATTTAATCAAAATTTATTTTTTTTTTTTTTCGGTTTCTAAAACACAAATTATTGAAACATTGCATTCAGAAAGAGGTCAATATAAAATTTTGAAATTACATTCATTTTCTCAAAAATATCTTTTTAATTTACGAAAACATTTAAAGTTTATCATTCCTTTATTCCTTCAGTAAAAAACAAAAAAACTCTATCTCGCTCAATTTAGTTATATCTGTGGCATACACAGTTGTCTTTAAGAGGGCGGGGGGGGGGGGGGGGAGTAAAGGCAACGCTTCCATTTCCCTCCTACACAATCCATTCTTCTTTTCTTCAAAAACTTTCTTCAGAAAGTTTTTGAAGAAAAGAAGAATGGATTGTGTAGAAGAAAATTAAATCAATAACCTACAAATGAATAATTACTTACATGAAATAATTTCTCATTTGATTTACTAATTAAAGAAAAGTAATTTTTTCAAGCTTACATTTTTAAAAAAATATTTTTTTTCCCCAATTGTACAAACATTTAATTCGTGAAAAATATTTTTATAGTACCGTGGGAACAGGAATTTGCCCATATAAAGAATTACATATAAGTCATAACTTCTCCAAATTTCTTCCAAAAAGCTCTCAATTTTCTTCCCTTTCGAAAAAACATGTGGTCTGTCTTCTGTGTCTGGCCAGTTTGAGGGTCTGAAGAGGGGACTACACTTTCCCCATTGTCCGAATCCGAAGCAGCAATGCTTCCCGGAGTGAGAGTCATTAGGCTAATCGACCTCGTAAATCATGCCCCCTTGCATGGGAAGCGGTGGGAGGCGTGGCTTATAGGAATTTCGAGCTTTTTTTGGAAATATTTTCAAACTTTGGACGGATTTTTTTGTCTTTAAAAATGTTTGCATTATTTCAAACAAAAGTTCAAAAGAAAGCTGAAAATGTTTTGCTGGTCTTGTTGTTTTTAAAATTTCGGTAACATGCTTTGAAAATATTTTATAGAGCGAAACGTCTAACAGTACCACGTTTTTTCCAAAATTCATTTTTTAACGATTTTTTAAAAATACGGTAAGTGATATTTTAAAAAAGTAAAAACTAAAAGACCGAGATATAGGCTTGAAAAATACTCAAAAAAATTCCGGACTCGAAAACTTCAAAGGAACTTTCTAAAACTTAGTCCAACTTTTCCCGTAGGTTAACATTGGTTTCGAAGATTTGAAATTCTGACTGAAGAGCAGCCTTAAGTCTGGAAGAAGTGTGAAGTGAAGGGAAGCTAGCTAAAAAAAAAAACCTAGCCCTATATGGGCTTTAAAGTTGGCAATCCAATTATCCGGATATTTCTTTAACCGGATCTACCTCGGTCCCAACCAGTCCGGATAATCGGCATTCTACTGTAATATAAATGGGAAAAGATGATTTGTCTCACCATTATGTCATAGCCGGGTGTCATTGAATAACAAGAACTGAAAAAGATAAAATTATGTACACATTAAATGGGTCCGTGGCCGAAACTCTCGTGCTTGAAGCTCACAAATATATCACCCGTTTCCCCGACGTATCAACTTGACAGTTGGGAGGAGCCTAGACCGGCTCATGTGTCTGAAGCTCACAGTAGTAGTCTGAAGTCTTTTTCCAAATGATGGAAAATATTCCAAATAACGACAAACTGAAACGTTTTATAGATTACTTTGTAGAACAATAGATGGACACTACCAGTGTTCCCTTTCAATTGTGTAATGTTTATGGACAACGACGCAGGACCAAAAATCCAGTGGAATCGTGGAACTCACAATTCAATAGAATCATTGGCATAAAAACCCCCCAATATACAATTTCTAAAGTCTTTGAAAGAGCAATCGGTAAAAGTATTCCACTAGTTAAGAGCAAAAGAAATTTCACCACAAGAGTAAGGAGAATAAAAGTTTATGCACAATTGGATGAAAAAATTGAAAACATTATGCAAGCCTACAAACGGTCTAATAACCTACACAAGTGTTTGGCCTCCCTAAGTTACGTGACAGAAATGGAAAATTTTAAATAATGGTAAACACGACAATGGCATTTTTACAGCCTGTAGCATAAAAAAAGACAGACAGACAAAGGGGAAACTGCCTGTACCTTTTAAACCGCCTGTGTCTTAACTGACACTGCCCGGTCCCAAGCCTGGGATAAAAGCGTGAGGGAAAATTAGTCATAAATCTCAACAAAATTATCCTTTACTTTATTTAAAAAATCCCCATTTATCTATAATTAAGTTCAAAATAAGCAGAATAATCCATCTTCCTCGTTTCCGCCCCCCTTCGGATGGGGGGGGGGGCGGAGCTTGGGACAAGAGAGTTGGGTACGAAAAATATTTGTGAGCATGGGACACGAGATGCTGATGTATGTGAGCTAGAGCCACGTTTCTCCTACTGTGAGCTTCGGGCACGACACCCATTAAATGATCGGGCTTTTATCGAAGCCGAAAAGAGAAATGATGGATATAATAAGCCTTTCATGTATATATAACATACATACAGTAAAACCTGTGTAAGTTGACCACTTGCGGAGCAGCACTTGAGTGGTCAACTTATAGAGGGTGAGGTAGAAAGTGAAGGGCTAATTTCGTTCCTGACAAAAGTGGTCAACTTTACAGGTTTCACTTTACTAGGATTGGTAATCTGGCTTAAGACAGTTCAGAAGCTACTCCTGTGAATTTTCAGATTTAAGAGACAGGCTTTTATCGATTTCATTTCCAGCGATTGAACAATTAGGGCACAATTCGCGTTTCAATGCAATGAAGCTTTCTTATAAAATACGTACAAGTAATGTTTTAAAGATTTTAAACATACATTAAATAACGTACCCAACGGTTCGTCTAATATTAAGTGATTCGCGTACAGTAGAAAGATGCAAAAGCAGGCATGTTGTTAAGAATTATTCTTTGTAGCATTTGATAGAACCCTCTCAGAAACGCATGCTCAAATTTCACGAAATTTTCGTCGTATTTGACGAAATGACTTCGTGAAAAATGCTCCGATTAAACATTTCGTCAAATTGACGAAATTTGTTTCGTCATACATTTGACGAAATGAATTTCGTCAAAAACAAAAATATTTCGTCATATACGTTTCGTCAAAAACAACGAAATTTTACTAGCTTGTTTCGCCGGGTCTATTTGATGAAATATATTTCGTCAAAATGACTAAATTTTCGTCATTTCGATTCCGCATTAACTAGTCTTGAAATTTCGTCACTTTTTATTTCAATTTCATCAAAAAGGAAAATATTTCGTCATTTAGATTCGTGAATCATAATAAATTTCGTTGTATTAAAATACTTTTAAGTATGTTTTTGTTATTTGAGCACGTCATGGGACCTTAAATAAAATCTGGAATTTATTTTTTTAAGGGGGCAATTTGATATTTCTAGTAAGTTAAGGCTTCAAATAATTACACTGAAAATTTTCGATTTTTTGAGTTGCGGTATTAATTGTTGAAATATGTACCATTCATTTTAAATAAATGTTCTAAAGGTGACAAACAAAAAAAAAGCATATTGAAAAATATTTTACCATCAGAAATTTTAATTCTTTACACAAGCACTTTAAAAAAATTTTGTATCGTACAAGCATGCCATATTATATAAGTTTAAATTTATTTTATTTTAACTTAATTGTAACAGAAATTTCTCACACAATTGCATTTAAACATTTTTACGTTCCAAACAATTTAAAAAAGCTTTACTTTCAAATTGAGCATTTTGTTGACAGATAAAAGCAATTTAAAAATGCTTTTTATTATTATTTTCCCCTCATAACCCTGCAAGCAATGAACTATCAATTTGTCTAAGTTCTGTATACTAATTCATTCAGAAAATTATTCAATTAACTTAAAAAACTTAGTTTCATTGATTTGGTTATATGTATGTATGAATTTGTCACACGAAGAATTGCTTTTTAAAGGTTTTGAAATCTCATAAAAAGTAGCTTCATATTTAACACTTTACCGACCGGCCGTCGATTAATCGACGTTTTGTTCTCAGCGCATACCGACCGGCCGTCGATTATTCGACGTTTGCTTGCGGTGAAAGGGCATAGTATGTTCGAACCGCTACCGGTCGGTAAAGTGTTAAAAGAAAAAAAAAAACACCAGCAAATAATGATAAAATTTGACATTTATTACGTTGGCAAACATTTTTCTAGCCCATATGGAGCATTACAGCAAAGCTGAAATTATGGTATAAGCATGTAAAATGCTAGAAACATGTATAGAGCACAAAAAACACATTTGAAATTTAAAAGAAAGGAATTCAAGCCATAAATTAGGGGAAAGCATGTTCCTGATTAATTAAATTCTTCAGGGTCTCAGGACTCTTTAAAAAATAACTGTATGTACAAAAATTTAACTGATATTCAAAAACATACCAACCCTATTAAATAAATTACACATCTGAAACTTTTACCATAGGACAAGGATGTAATATATATATATATATATATATATATATATATATAAGAGGTTTTCTTCCCATATTTTGACATGATTAATAGATTACTAGCGGTACCCGCACGGCTATGCCCGTGTTAAAAAATGGAAAGACCAGTCGGTTTGCCATTGTGTATATAGTGATCACTTTTTTAGGTGTAAATTATGTTGTTTTATTAAAATGTATAGCATTCCACATAATTAAAAATTAGCTGCCCACGGCAATCAGCCAGAGATCCTACATATTTAAGCATTTTTTTTACAAAACATGCACAATTAAAAGGAAAGAAAGAAGCGAAACAAAACAAAAAAGAAAATATTTGAAAGAAAACGCATTTTGTTTGTTTAGTTCAAGTACCCACACTAAAAGGACGATTATAATATTTTTAACTAATAAATTTTTAGTATAATTAATTTTTATCTATTATTTATTGACATTAAAGCCGGGTGCAGACGCTACGTTTTGTACAACCTTTTGTCTACGCAGTCTTAATACTGAATGAAAACGTTGCAGTTTTTTATGCGTCTACATGGTGCAGAGATATCTGTATATTTCACTCAGTTTTGTGCGATATCGTCATGAAGGAGGTACTACTCTGGTCAATTTTGGCATGGTGTCATGTTAAAAAAAAAGACTGGAACGTCTCAGAAGTACCCGGTGTTTAAAGTGGTCAAATGATTACATAAAATAAATATCTTTTGTTACCTGTTCTGGTGGTTCGACAACTGCAATCTCTTTATTTTCATCGATGGTATTCCTAGAGTGCCTTGGTGTCTCCTGATCATTTAGGAAATGTAACAAATCAAAATACCAGAGAGATGGCTTGTAGATTTCGTCTGCAGCCCCAGATCGAATCGATTTATTAACTTTCGCCAATTCTTTACGGTAAACACTTCTCAAAGAATTAATTATTTACAACTGTTTCTCTGTTTGCGGTTGCATCAATTTCTTTGAATTTTTGCACTAAACTCTCATAAGCGTCCCCCTTTTTTTCCCCGTCACTATACTCCTTGGATTTGACACGCCAAATGCATGGGAAACTTTCGCATAATGCAATAAATTTTGTGAGAAACTCCTGAGAACATTGCCGAAAGTCGGCCATTGTCACCTGTCGAATTGAAACTGAGAAACAAAATGAATGCTACCGTCTACATGTGCCGATTTGTCTGCACAGTTCAAAGACATCTATGCTTTCTAGCTCAGTTATCGCTGCAAGTGTACAGTCGTCGCACCGGACTCAAAACTGCGCACTTTTCTAATCTATACGCAACGTTTTATCTGCAGCGTGTTGAACTGCGGAGACAAAAAGTTGTGCAAAACGTAGCGTCGGGACCCGGCTTAATACAGAAAGACGAAATTTTGTAGCTTGTAGAAACAAACAGCAGCAAGCAAAGCTTTGAAAGCGGAATGAACCTTTCATCCGAGCTCAAATAGGAAAATACCATATGTGCTAATTCACAGGCGAAAAAAAAAAAAAAAAATAAATGAAAGTATAAATAGTAATAAGCTGGAATAACAAAAATCGCTATAAAGAATAACATTTCTTTTAAAAACCCCTGTGCAGTATGGAAAATGGTTCCGTAAAATACATGTCAAAATAAGGAAATCAAAACAAAACTATCAACCGCCTGTGAGCCGCAGGAAATAAATTTCAATTCGCTTTAAAAAAATAATAATCAAAATCGAAAAAAGAAATAAATAAATTAAAAATCGGCTGCTCCTCAAAATGCTGCAAACCGCCAGCAATAAATTTTAATTCGTTGAAAGAAAAACGGATCAATAGTCAGTCGGCATGGTAACAATTAAAATTATAGTTAATTACCGTGAAAAAATAATTTCGAACTGCAGAGAAAAATGCTAATAACTTCTTTTCTACGTTATTTAGAGGCTTCGAATTTTCGCACGCAGAGCGAAACTCCCTCCGGGGTAGTTTTTTACGCGCCTTTCAACGGTATCAAGCTTGAAGCGATGCGATAATTCCTTCCCATAGAAAATGACTATTTTATGAAACTTTCGGCTATAAATTGGAATAAAAGAAGAACAAATTCGAATTTCGGAAAAAACTCTCCGAGGTGCACACCCCCATGTTCCAAACTAATTTCGTGCCAAATTTCATGAAAATCCGTCGGACGGTCTGGGCCCTACGCCGGACACAGACAGACACACACACACACAGTTGCTGCTTTATTATTAGTAGAGAAAAATAAATAAATAAAACTTTTATACACATTATAATTATAGCAGATTATTTTGAATATTATTATCGTTACGAGGTTAATTATGCAGAAGAAATATTTTAAAAATACTTTTATAATTGAACCCCTTTTACTTTCCAAAGTACTTTTAAAATTTAGTACAGTAACCCCTCGCTATATTGGGCCTCGTTAAATCACTCTTTCGGATATACCGCCCTTTTTCTTTGTCTCCCAAAATTTTAGCTCTCGAAAGTAAAAATATTGCATTTCTCAGTATAGCCCCTTTTCCTTAATTAAAAAAAGCAATCGAACACAAATGTTTTCCTTTCTTCTGAATTTGCTGCCGCTAAAAGCTGCAACAATTCTCCGCCCCCCCCCCCCCTTACATGCCTGCAGAATGATTCTACTCAAAAAAGTTGATGTTTTACTTGACATTTCTTTTTGTATTGATCCTAACGCCCATTGGAATGAAAGAGGCAGATTCTTAATAGCAAATAAAACAGTTTAGTTTTATTTGCTATTATTGTTAAGAAAGTTGTCATTATGTAAGATTAAACTCAATTTTTTGCGCAGACACTCAATTTACTTGTACTTTTGGATTTATTTCTAACGGCATCGGTTATATCGTGCTTTTTCTGTCCCCCGACAAGCGCGATATAACGAGGATCTACTGTAATTCTTAATCACTTCAAAGTTACATATTTTCATGTAAGATAACATAAGCTCTACAAATGTTTATTATTTTCATTCTCAAAATCCTGTATGCAATAAAATATCAATTTAAAAACCTGCTTAATTTCTGTTTCTTTATAATTTAAGAATTAAGATTTTTTAAAGACACATTTAATAGAAAAGAAAAAAGGGGATATACACACCTATATAAAACTGCATCTCAATATAACTTACAACACCACCTGATGCATGAAATTGATTATATATTGTAGCTACAAAATGGAATGAATTACTTTATTTTTTTTGGATTTTTGGAACGAATCAGCGAAACAAATGTTTTGCACCTGCCTCGGTCGCTTCAGCTGATGTTATCTTTTCTTGCTATTGTTTATAAGGGGCCGTTCATGAATGAAGTCACGCTTTTTTCAAATACATTTGAATCCCTTCCCCCCTTTTTACAATATGTCACTCTTTAGAGGACGCCCTCCCCCTTTGTCACGTGTCACGCTATGTTGCATAATGCATGATGTCACACTTCTTGTTAGCCCCTCCCCTCCCCTTGTCACACTTTGTCACAATTTCACGAACCCCCTTCCCCCTCGAAGCGTCAAATCATCTATGAATGATCCCTAATTATAATCTACTTATTTATTAGTACAGAGGAAACATGTGAAAGGAGGTGTGCATTCAGCGCGATCGAAATTTGTTCCGCCACTTTCCTTCCTTTTTTTTTTTTCTTTCTTTTTAGTTTAATTTTGGTTTGTGCGAACAAGTGCTAGATGAGTCTTTACTGTGGTACTGCTTTCAATAAATCACGGATGGGTGCAGGCGTATGATCGGTATGTTTTTCGCTTGTACGTTTAAGCGCCCCTCCCGTATTTTCTCAAATTTCAGCAAAATTCAGGGAGCACTTATTCGGTATTCTACGGTATAAAAATGCCTTTTCAAGTATACATTTCATAATTTTATTGCAGTCCTCATCCAGCGAGTAATGGTGTCAATCCTTATCGTGGTCGTTCTTGCTTTCGTTCTTACAATGCGGGATAAAAAATAATAATCGGTGTAAACAATTAAAATTTTCGGGAACATATCTAAGTATTAAGAAGTATTCGCGGGCCAACTCTCTAGGGGTGTCGCGGGCCATAGGTTGTGCATCCCTGCTTCAGACAATTGCTAACTTCAAATAATAGTAATGCGAAAATATGGTAAATTTAGAAGTGAGTACAAGATATGGTAAAGTTAAGAAATAAAAAGTAAATCACAAAATATGATAAATTTAAGTAATATAAAAAAAAAAAGATAAAGTTAAGTAATATCAAAAAGTAAACAAAATATGGTAAAGTTAGAAAACATGAAGCTTCAACATTACATTACACATTGAATTTCAACTACAAATTGCATTTTTAATGCTACCAGAAAGAGTTATACTACATTGATAAACGGTATTCAGTTACTTGGTTAAAGTGCAACTCGGTATGGTGCTAATTTTAGTAGTAGTACTTTTTCTGGTAGCATTAACAATGCTCGAGAAATAAAAATTTTAGCAACAATTAACAAACGATGCTTAAGAAATATAAATAAAATGATAAGAAAGTGAAAGTATGAAATACAATAGTTAAAATTTATAATGATCCACTCTGAAGTACCTAATTTCAAAAGGCTAATTTCACTCGCAGTTATTGGATATATTATTTTTTGAAACTGACACACAATTCTTTCAATTTGGGATTCAAATCCCCATTATTTTAGCTTTGAAGATACAATATCCATTTTTAGATAATAGTCGACAGGATGGCGTAGTGGTAAGGCGCAGGCCTCGTACACCCAAGATCGTGGGTTCAAACCTGGCCCAAGGCGGTGGATTTCCAAGATGCAGATAAATGTCTTCGCCCATGTTGTATGATCATGCGGCATGTAAAAGATCCTTTGAGTAGACATTTGGCTTGGATACTCTCTGCTAAATTAAATCCCTAGTGCAATCTGCATCAATGAGAGCTCAGATGCCGCAATGTAGGGGAAACTGAGCGTCCAACTTCTCACAGTAATAATGGCATCCGCCGACAGTGGTGCTACTTGAAAGAATGGATGCCGATCACTGGGTAATGCACTAGGTCTGCAAAATGGTTAGTTCCATATGCAGCCCCATTTGAAACAATATTTTTAGATAATAAAGCACTGCACGAATATTCACAAACCAACCTGCATAAGAAAAGAAACATTTCAAAATAAATAGAAAATTGAACAAGTGATAAATAATAGGGACAGAATAGTTAGGGGGAAATCCTTGGATATTCAAAATTTGGAGTATTTTTTATTTTTTTCATTAAGGTAGAAGATAGATTCAAAGAATAATCACCTATTTTACAAAATTTTTCATAAAAACAATTAAGATAAATTATGCAAATGCACTACAGTCAATCAGGGTAACTTTGCACCACAAATACTCGATTTTTATTCATTTCACAAGTGAATAAATAATAGGGACAGAATAGTTAGGGGGAAATCCTTGGATATTCAAAATTTGGAGTATTTTTTATTTTTTTCATTAAGGTAGAAGATAGATTCAAAGAATAATCACCTATTTTACAAAATTTTTCATAAAAACAATTAAGATAAATTATGCAAATGCACTACAGTCAATCAGGGTAACTTTGCACCACAAATACTCAATTTTTATTCATTTCACTGATATTTTAAAAATGTTATTGTTATTATTAGCATAAACGTAAAGAACAACTCAAAACGTATTGTGTAGTTATTAAAAACTAAGAAATAATAATTACAAAAATCATCGAAAATGAATCATGGTTCAAAATTACCATGATATTTAGGGTAACTTTGAACCACACCCGGAAAAATTATAAGAAATACACTGTTTTAATAAAAGTATTATATTTATGCAACATTGAAACAGAATTATTTTAAAAGAAATACTTAAAAACTCACCATTTTTGTTCTTTAACAGCACAAGTTTTTTTATAATGTATGATATTGCATGAAATGTTACATGAAAAAAGAGTAGAAGAAGGGAAACATCAATATTTAGGACAAAAATCCCCATTTTTAATTTATTCAGGAAAAAATGTTGCAGAAAACAATTTTCAATTATTTAAGTTAATATTTCCATACAAGTATATTAATTAAAACAACCATTTACAAAATGAAATTAAGAGTTGGAGATCATAAAATTTCTATTACCCGCTGGAGTAATATCTTATGGAGACAATATTGTAAAGGCATCTTCTTGTTCGTACGTCAAATCATCACTGGTGGTCATCAAAATTAAAAATGATACCTTGAAAAAATTAATACCATAATCAATTCACACATTTTTTAAAAATATCACTTTAAAAATCCTTTTTTTATTCATACACATACTAATCAGCAATTTAATGATAGTAATTTGTAAGCAAAAATTATTCAAAAACAAAAGTAATAGTATGCACTTTGTGAAGTGCCTATATTATATTATATTATATTTTCTTCATTTAATTTAAATATCACTCAAGTATTCATTCATATTCACACTACATACTAACAGAATATTTTCACATGTTTTCATACATTTCAGTGTCACAAATCCTATTATTTAAATTTAATGGAATGTCTAGTTATGTATATGCTTCTTTACAATATAATTATATATGTTTTTATAATCAAACCAAATAAATACATTAAATATATTCTAATAATGTTATTTGCAAACATTTGTTATATTCATAAAAAGTAGAAATAAACATTTAGTTTGTATGTAGAATACATCCAGAATCAGTAAACTAATCTAGGACTAACTTTGAGCCGGCTCAAAGTGACCCTGTGAATGGAATAAAATTTCAATGTCTTGATTGTTTGATATCTTACTAAATATTACTGAATAAAGAATCACAGATACTAAAAAATTCACTATATTTAGAAGATAAAATGCTTGGTAAATTAGTGTAATGTTACTTACTCTTAAAGAATAATAAGTTTTCAACAACTTTTAATCAGCATTCCAAAATATCTTTCAAGCTGTTACTTTTGAACTAATGAATTATACAATTAGCAGTGCACAGTGTTGCTAATTTTTTTACTAAAATAAATAGAAGAAAAGTGATTTCATAACCTTGCCAGGAGAGTAGCACTGAGTGTGTTCAACAGTTTCATTTGAAGTCAAATATTCTAAAAAACATGGTGCAAAGTTACCCTGATTGACTGTATATAAATTGATTGAAGGTTCAAGAAGTTTAAACTTTTGTTAATTTGAATAACAAAGTATGCATTTTTAAATGTTAAAAAAATTATTAAAACATTGCAGTGGGAAATTTAAAATTATTATTGTTGTTTAAATTTTTACGCGTTATACAGTACGATTCCCCATTTCCCCACTTGGGCCAAATAGTAAAGCTACGGCAAACTTAGTTAGGCCTAACAGTACGTTGATAAATATTAATTCAATAATATATAGTTATTAAATTACAAGTATACAATCACAGATCCTTACAATTTTAAAAATACTAACCTCATAGTACTTTTTCGATCCGATCTCACCAGCATCAACATCCACCAAAGAGCTTGCCTCACATACACGGCGATGTTCGAAGCTTCTAAAGCGCCCTTTTCTTTGAGGGATGAAACATTTCGTCAAATTTTTGAGAGAGTGAGTTTCGTTAAAAGCCACGTGATCACTTGAGGAAAGAATCGTTGAAAATGACGAAATTTGCCTTGACGATTCAGGAATCGTCAAAAATGAGCGTTCTATTTCTGAGAGTGAATATATTCGAAGTAACAAGTTGCTTTCAAAAATTTTTTTTTCTAAAATTACAAAATCATTGAACCGTTTGTATTATCTTTAACACGTTCAGGACGGCGCAAATTTTTGTTACCTGCAAAAATAAGCTTTTTCATCTAACAAAACTGTTATAAGACCAAAGCTGATATAAGCCACCAGTGGTACAGGCCGCAAGATGAGCCATTCGTGTGTGAGCCAGCAGTGGTACAGGCCGCTAGATGAGTCATTCGTGTGTGAGCCACCAGTGGTACACGCCGCCAGATAAAACTATTCGTGTGTGAGCCACCAGTGGTACATGCCGCCAGATGAACCATTCGTGTGTAAGCCACCAGTGGTACACGAAACCAGATAAACTATTCGCATGTGAGCCACCGGTGGTACACGCCGTCCTAAACGTGTTAAACAACCTAAAGACCTTTGCATGTATGAAAGATAACTCGCGCGTGGCGCCAAAGAATTCGATTATATAAGCAGACATACACGTTTATACACGTAGGTCTTCTAGTGGTAACAGGTTTTTCAAGGAACGCATTAAAAGAAAGATAAAGCCCCCCCCCCCCCCCCAAAAGAAAGGTACGTGTAATGGATCCCGAAATTCGTGCACAGGGCCCTGATTGACGTCAAACCTGCTCATTCACCTTCAGAAGCGAAGTCTAAAAACTGAAATCAATTCGATAGTCATCCAGAATGCGAGAATAAAATAAGGGCGCTTTGCTACGTAACTATGGTAACCATTTTCAAACTCGCATATAAAACTGAATTCCTTTAAAAAGGCATCTTCATTAAAAACGGTGGTTGTTGCTTTTATTACAAGAATTACATTGATTTAAAAGGTTTCAGTGTGCTTTAGAGATAATGTACGCAAAATACTGAAAGTTCAAGAGACACTCAACAAACTGTGTAACTCAGAATAAAACAGGTCGAGTTGAATATGCGGTAATTAAATTTAGAAACAAAGAAAAGTCTAAAAGGAAAATCACTAACTTTTTCGTCCCATTGCATAGAAATCAGTGCATCATAACTTATTCCATTATAACTGATTTTTGCAATTTTTCAAGGTTAAACTGCTACTAACACAATAACGTTATCTTACTATTATGAGCAAACGTTACTCTTCACAGAAAAATCATAATTAAAATATGAATTGTGTTCAATAACTGCAAGGAAACAAATTTCAAAAGAAAGAATTTTTGTAAAGCTTTTGAAACTGGTGTGAGAAAGCCACTTTATTTTTCTCCCCTCCCCCAACCCCCAGAATCTATAATTAATTACAGTTTTTCTTTTTAAGGCAAGAAAAAACAGCAAATTCATTTTAGGCTCTCCCTTTTTCTCATTGAACTTTACTTCCGTTTTCTAATTCTTAACAGCATAAACTAATTTTTTTAAGAAATAAAAAACGTTATGAGATGATAATCTTAATCATGACTAAGGAAGACAAAAATTCCTTTATCTTGGCAAAAAATCAAGAATTCGCAAGAAAAGTTCGCAGGAAAAATTTGGAGAGTTGTGCCAGCAGAAGGATTCTCCCTCGATTCGTGTAAATATTAGGGAGACCAAATTTCTGAAAAGGAAATTTTAACAGATTGTCAAGTCTGACAACTACGAAACGCTAAAGGAGAAATGGGTTATTTTCAAAATATGCATACATATACTGCCCCCACAGTGAAAAAGGTGATTATATTGAAAATATCTTAATTTAAACTAACTATAAATTACAAATATTACATTTCGTTAGGATACACTACACAACATGTTTCTAACTCAAAAAATTATCATTTACATATTTTTATGGCAGAGATGATACAAACTTCTGTATCTAGCAGAGGAAAAAAAAATAGCTGTACCTCTTTTGTATGAACAGTATAAAAAGACCTGTTCAACAGGCGGAGGAGTGAAAGCGTAAGGGGGCGGGGCTCCACTGTCTGACGATGAGTTGAGTGGTAGGGGTCCTGTTGCTGACGACGTAACTTTTTATAGGTGTTTAGTTTAGGTTGCAGATAGGGTTGAGTTGTTTTTCCTGGAATTTAAGTGTTTGGGAATGGCAACGATCATTAAGTTTTGGTTTTAATTTAGTTTCTATTTTAGAAAATGGCAACAGTGATACCGTTTGTTGTGGTTTCCATGGCAACATATTTTTACTAGGCGCCTCCTAGTGACGGAGATAGGGGTTAGTATTTTTCGGACTTCTTCCTCAGTCTTCACTTTCGGAAAGCGGAGTTTTTATTTTTCCTTCACACTACACGATCACACCCTACTCAGCGAGGAGTTGTGTTAACGTGTTATTTTTAAAACTTTAAAATCATCCTTTTGTAGTTTTACATTGTGTCGCGTTTTTTATTTTCCATTTGTTCAAAGTTTTAGTTCAAAGAATTTTTGTTCAAAGTTTTAGCAGTTGGACTTTGGTACTGTTCTATTTTACAGTAAGTTTTTACTTGGTGAATTAAAATTCTTATATTTTACATTCAGTACTTTTCGATTTTTGTACTTTAACGTTTTCTACTTAGATAGATCTATGTTTTAATGTTTTGTACCTGATAGTTTTGCATTTTCTTTCTAGGTTTGAAAAGATAAATTCAAGTCTTGATGCTTTTAAAATTGTGTGGTAAGTTTTACTAAACGAATCAATGTTTTGATGTTTTAGTAGATAATTTAAAATGTGAACCCTGGACGCGTGGATGCACATACTTCAACTGAAAACGCAAACCCCTTTCAGTTCCAAGTTTCGGAAAAAGATGGAACGAGAGTGGATAATGAAGGTCATTTTTTAATTTTAATTCACAGAGATACTATACCCTAAATTCCTTTTGATATCAAGTACGAAGCTATATTACCTACGGTTACCATATAAAATCTTTTGAATTTTTAAGTTTTAACCTTTCATTCCATTGCAGGTTTGCAACAATGCTTTTAACTTTTCACTTGATAAAATTAACGACTCAAGGCAAAGGCGTAAAATGGGTTATAGAAATTTTTAATATGATAAATTCATCTTTGCCTTACTTTTCTCCTATTGCTTTATGTTGCATTAAATTTGGGCATATTATCTTCCCCTCCAAAAAAGGCAGTTATTTTTCTTTTACGTAACTGCATTATTATTGTCTGAATTTGTTATAAGTCGAATATTCATAGCGAACAGCTTTACTGTGTTCCCAACTGTACTTACATCACCTGCCAACAATATGGTATTTTTTTTCATACTATAAGTTTTAATACACATACCAGTATTTTTTTTAAGCATTAGCAAATATTACATAGTGAAATACATTTCCTCGCATACGAATAAAAGTTGATGATGGATTTTTGCCCTCTATTACGCGCGTTCTGGGTCTTAACCTCGGCCTATGGTTGCAACCCAAGACAAATTATTTATAGAAATCAAACTCTAGAATTCAGGCACTTTAAGGATCTCAGGAAAACCCAAAAAATATAACTCCTTCATGAAATGACGCTGAAAGTAAAAAAAATATTTCAAGTTATTAGACTCAAGTCACGATTCTGTTGAACAGAAAATTCAGTCATCGCATCCCAATTTCACATGGGCATCGATTCCCAGTTTCACTCCTATAAGAAGTCCCACGGCAGGCTCGTCCTGGGGGGAGGGGGGTTCCATTGTCATAAACCGTTCACGAACATCTCTGCGCGATCAAATAACGACCGAAACTCCTAGCGGCGGGCCATTTTCTTGCCGAGGCGTGGCGCTGACTGGTCGATGGATAGCGACGCTCTCGACAATCAATACCGACCGCCTTCCACTTGATAGCGAGTAACAACTGAATAAAGAAGTCTGCCGCATTTGCGCTCTATGTCTCTTTTACGAGGACGTAGGTTTTTCTGCGTCGCTGGCTCAGTAGATGTGGATTTCACTCCAGGGGGGATTTGTCTGGGGGAGGAAAGTCCCCAGAAAAGTGCTTGCTTTAAAACCGAGCCTTTCCCTTCCATATCAATTTGCTGCGTTTAATGTCATCGTAGCACTGAAAGCGGCGCCAACATTCCTACAAGCAAGTATATTTTACTCCAGATGTAGACACATAAGCCAACAAGCCAATCGATCTACCAATTAAAACTAAAAAAATTAAAAATACGTGCTGCGACGGCGGCATCCGGCCCTTTGAGCCCCTGCTCCGATCCACGTGTTCCTTTTTCCTCAGCTTTCTTTAATGCTATCGGCGTCTGAAAATTTGATCCAGCAGCAAACGGCCATCCCAAAAATTCGTTTCCGTTCTCATGACTGTGTAGACGCCGACAAAGCACTGCCCGTATCCTTCTCCTGGTTTTATTTAAAAACGGCGTGTTGGCTGATTTCCGTTGGCCTAGGCTGGAAAATGCGAGAACGTGCATAAGAATAATGTTGAATCATTAAGGAGAACGCTTTTGAGTAAGCACACGGACGTGGCTCTATCTCAAATGATTTCACTGTACATAAACACCCACCTTGAACGCTGTACATTTTGTAAAATCAACTACAGTAAAACCTGTAAAGCTGACCTTTGTAAGTTGACCACTTTTGTCAAAAACGGAATTAGCACTACATCCTCTATAAGTTGACCACTAAAGTGCTGCACCGCAAGTGGTCAACTTACACAGGTTTCACTGCATTTTTTAAATTTACCTTAGTAATCTTGCTCGGCATGCTCAACCTCAATACGCTCCAGTGCTATGGTGGGCCTAGACCATAGGTTCTCAACGTGGGCGATAACGCCCCCTTCTGGGCGTTTCAGACATTCAGGGGGGCAGTAAAAGACCTAGAGAAAACTAGGGGGCGCTGAGATGACATATGCGGGGCATGGGCAGATTTATTAAATATTGTCTAAAATAGACTAAACACGCTGATTATGTACTAACAAAAGTATTAGGTTTATGGTCGATTGTTCAACGATTTCTGATAGCATTCCCATCTTCATATTTAGTAGCTGAAGTGGCTATTGATATAGCAACATTGGTAACCAAAAAGAGAAATCGGCTCCATATTACAGAACGCGGCGTCTTACGATTGTTTTTAAGTAAAATCGAGCCTGATATTAGCAAATTAATTTTCAAATGCATCAAGTTCAACCTTCTCATTAGTTAAGTTACGAATTCGATGTCTGAAAATTTTAATAAAAATACTTTTCAATATAATTAAGTGCGCATTTTGATTGCTCTTATTAAAATAGTCTTACTTAAAAACAGAAATAGGATAGGGTCATATCCTATCTGCGAATAAAATGTATAATATTACACATTTAAAAACGTATTCGTGGGAGTAGCTATTTCAGATTCGCAAGTAAAAAACGGGGGAGGGGGGGGGGGTGCTTTAGGAAAAGAATATTCTCAAAGTGGGCGGTGGGCAAAAAAAGGTTGAGAACCTATGGCCTAGACGATTTCACAACCTCATGATGAACACAACTGCAGAAAATCACCGATTTTCAGAAACGTTTTTACATCCCTTCCACTTTGCATAAACTACAAATACAGTCGAATCTTGCTATAGCGCACCCGGGATATAACGATCCCCCGGTTGTAACGAACCTTCCAAATGGTCCCAGAAGACAATGCATTTTCAAACGTTTATAACGAACACCAAACGTTAAAAATCGGCTATAGCGATCCAAAATTTTAAGTCTTTTATACGATTTGTCTCGCTAACATTACTCGCCATTTGTGTTCTAGTCCAGTCAAACACTATCTTATACAGTGGTATACATAAAATCCAAAAGTTCACAGCCAATAATAACATCTTTTTTCATACTATGAATAAATAATAAGGTAAATTTTTAAAATGTGTTTATTTATTATTAAAAACCATATTTAAAGTTTATATTTTACTCCTCTACCCTGATTATTGTTAGAAATATGCTTATTATATAGTATCTTAGTTAACTTTTTTTGCAAAATCGGATGTTGCGAACACTCGGTTATAGCGATGTCCGAAGTCGGTCCATTGAGGGTTCGCATACCTGGCCAACATTTCGAGGAAAAAATCCAGTAGATTGCGATACACCGCAATTTTTCATTGTTTTTTGGGGGGAAATTTTATTTGAGTTTTAAAGAGCACTTAAATTACAACCATTGACAAGTTGAATATATGATATGTTTCCCAGCATAACTAACAAAATATTCAGTTTTCTAAAGTTATTATTGATTTTATAATGTCTAAAACTGTAAGTTTCTTGTGTAAATCCATTTGTCAAAGAAATTAAACAGGATAATAACGTTGCTGGATTTTTTCCGTAAAACTCCCTATTTATAGGGACCAAGAGATTTTGAATACAAACCGAGAGAACAGTAGAATAGGGGAAAATCCAGGAGTCTCTTGGAAAAACCAGTAGAGTTGGCAAGTATCCAAGTATGGGTTCGTTATAGCGGGGTTTGACTGTATATATTGTCGGCGTGCATTCTTCAAGTTCAAAATATAAATTTTAGTTAGATACATTCCTTAGTGAAGTGCTTTTTACTTGTTACTTGCACAAGATGCCCCAATGAATTTAAAGCTCTACAACTTGAAAAATTAATAACCATTCCAAACATTTCTGCTTTTGTCTTATAGACACTGCATTATAAACTTAACAAACCGAGAGGAAAAGGTGGGGATTCACATGATTTATCAAAAGTACGTCAACCAGCATAAACGTTTCGTCAGGCCACACTGCATTTCTAATAAAAGCATCAAATGTACTCTTATATCATACCATATAACTATATACCCTTATCAGTTCTTCAAATAATATTAGTTGAAAATCTTTACTGCAATTTCATTTAAATAAATAACAAACTTTATAAATGATACATAAATAAAATTATTAAATGTTGCACTATTAATGTGCTGTTTTTGTGCTTACTTGTTTTGGTACTGAAAAAAGGGGAGAAATCTTGTAAAATTTGCTTCAGCATGAATTCAAGACATTAAAAATAAAGTTTATCCGAAGAAACGAACTTTGTTTGTTGAAAAAAGACTTTGAAAATTTAGCTTATGAAAAATAAAAATAATTGCTGCATTAAGGTATGCATTTTTAGAAAACCCTCGTAGCTCAGGGACGTTTAATCACTTAAAGCACGAGTTGTTTTCTGAAAAACTAGTACAGTGTAAGTTATTCTTCGCAATTTTAGGTTGTGGGGGATGACTAGGGAGCGGGGGAAAGTTACATAGAAAAATATATTATACAAACAAAGTGTAAACGGATCACAGACGGGCATGGGCAAACTTTCCGGTAACTTTCGCCAATGTCAGACACGGGTAAATGCGTTAAGTGGTTAAAAAAGATCAAGTTAAAAAGATTTTAAACTACTATTTTACAGATGCAGTATAAAAAGAAGAGATCACTTTCTAATGCGGGAAAAATTATGAAAAAAAACTTGGGTACATGGGAATTGTTAGTAGATTTTAGATCAGATTAAGATACTGAATGCAGTTCAGGTAGGAACAGCATTCACTTTAAAGACAGAATCACTTGATTACATTAGAATCCACACTACATTAAAATCTTCAAATCACATGCAGTTTCATATTTTGAAAAGTAGTAAAAACAAAACATTTAAAAATAATAATAATAAACCAATGGAGACAGGGGCGCACCCAGGGAGTGCTTTGGAGAGGGACCAAGGTCCAAATTAGGGGTAAACCGAATATTGATTTTTCGGACACAGGATATCAGATGTCTCTCGTGTGACTTATCTGTAGCGTATATATGGCTCAGGTGCTTGAAATATATAAATTCTGTACAAAAATATCAAACTTGAAGTGCCGCATAATCGATTTTTTTTTCTTATAGTAACCGGATAGGGTTTCGGATATTTAGAAAATTCGAATAGCGGATATCCGATACTTCCTGGGGGACAGTCCCGTTGGTCCTTCGTACATAGCTTCACTAGTTTCGGGCAGAAATACTTTCTAACTAAATATATTTAAAAATTAACATGCCAGCATTGAAAAATTTTCTTTTAAACAATACTAATGCGCGATTATTATTGCATTTCTTCGCGTGTCTCGAAACGAATTCGAACTAATGTTTACAGAACTGCATCCATAAATTGTTCATTACGTCATCGATATCATGAGTCTAAGACTTAATAACAATAAAAAACTATTAATCAAAACTGCAGAAGCAAACCACGTTGATTCAAATTGACTGAAAATATTAACGTTTATTTAGAGTCTTCTTCAAGCACAACACAAGATAAAAAAATCTACAATTTACGACGCTTTCAGAGATATAAAGAAGATGAATCGCGTCAACCATGGAGCAACCACTCAAAAGCAAGGCAATCGATTCACTAATTTTTTTAAATTATATTTCTCAACATCTAATTAATCCCATAAAGAAATTCATTTCTTTCCTCCTTTTTATTATTATTTTTTTTTACCGGCCTCATTCCATGGACATCTTCTCTGGATATTAGAAAAACATGGGCTACCAGTCTTTTTGAAAGAAAAATGATAGACTTCATGGACAGATGCCAGAATTCCGCCTTCTTGACGAGAAGGAATAGTAGTCAGTCCACTTCTTGGGCGAGAACTCAGAAGGAAATGAAAGTGGTGTTTTCAATTTCAAATGAATTCCTCCAAGGCTGAGAACTTCAAACAAAGCACAAAACGCGTAATCTATCATTTGACGAGAAATTAGTACGACAGAAACAAGTACCCTCTTCATAAACAAGAAGCAGTGAATACTATAAAGGTAGAGTGTCTTGAAGGCAGACAGTGCCAAATTAAATCAGAATTTAGACATGTTAATATTCAACAAGAGAAATTTTACGAATGTACTTTTTTCGTGATAAGCAATTTGGGATTGTAAAAAAAATCTTTTCTTATCGATTTTACTTTTAATAATAGCATAATTGTACATTTTATCCCAGCCCATAAATTTTTAAATTGCAAATCACAGTGTTTTAAATTTTTCGTGTTTAATTTTTGACAGTGTTTGCCGTAATGTCAATTGTTTATTTCTTTGTCATTTAAATTTGTCATGCTTGAACTTATACGCAAACTTTTGTTATTTTTCGCTACAATGAAAACTCCGATTACATTTTTTAAAACCATCTTTGATGTTCCAAGCGTCAATTGTTCAAACATTTTAGTTAGTTTCAGATGAATTTGAATTTTCTAAACGTCATTAAGCAGTTAAATTATTTCTGCACATGCAGTTCATCATTAAACATCGTGTATTTCAATACATTATTCGAACATACATAGTTTAAAAACGCAACATTAGCAGTAGCAAAACAAGAAATAAAATTCATTTTATAATCATTTTCATTTCATTTTCCAAGAAAAATAGTTAGTAGGTAGTTAGTTTTCAGCACATTTGCACATGCTCATGTGTTAACTAGCACGAATATTCATAGCTTTTTACTTTATTCTACATATTAAATGGTATGCAATGAAGACATTCAAAATTGTTTTGTGAGCACTGTTTTTTTGTTTTAGACATCAATGTATAGGTAGAAATCAAAGTAATGTCTATCAATACGTCCCTTTGTTTATTTCAGATATTAACTGCAGCCCTTCTGGATGCCGCCCCTAAGGAAAACAATCCGTACCTACGTTGAAAAAGAAGAGTTTCAAAAAAAAATCGCGATAGCAAAAATTACTTTCTATTCTAAATATTGCTGCTGACATCGGTCCAATAACTTCTCGGTATCATTATATGATACTTTAACTTTAAATGTTAAATCAAAACTTGAAATTTCTTCTTTTAAAACGTCTTTTCTACGTTAATTATGTATATCTGAATATAAGAAGAAAAAATCAAAATTTATCGTAGTAAAATCTTTGGAAAATATTTACCTATGTTAATCGAACAAAATTAAACTTTTCTTATTGATTTAATTTCACAAACTCTGTTCAGCTTTTGTTTTAAGAAAGAATCTCCAAGGTAACTTTTATTTTAAGAAAAATCCACAAGAAAATGGAGGCAAACTAATAACTGTCTAATAAGGAGCGAAAACGAATTTGCATCTCTACACATTTAAAAAATGCTCATGTAATGGCGGTACATTCAAAACTGGAAAAACATTTTAAAAAGGGAGGGGGGGGGGGGGGAATTAAGCTTACTTTCATTGCAGTTTGATCCCATATACTGTTAGACATACTATTTAAAAACTGGAAAGGGAAAAGACTTTCATGGAGAAAAAAATCTTAAGCAATTAAAAAGGGTTTCATGAGGATTAGATAAAATATTTCCGTAACTTATTCGTAATTTACGTGACTTTCGTGACCAATTTCCAAATTTGGCTTTCGTGAGCTGTACACTGCCTGATATCAGCTCCTATTGAATCTGGTGGTACATAAGTTAAAACTAATTAATATAGGGTCAGGTGGGGGAAAGTGATCGATGGGATGGGGGAAAGTAGTCATACGGCAAAGAAAAGGCTTTGAAGTAAATAACGTAATGGGTGTAAATTTTTATTTTAGATTTTAATAATTAGGAATTAAATTTTACATTCAAAATCGTTTTGATAGCAACTTTTTAGGTGAAGAAAACAGTCAATTTGTTTGTTTATACAACACTTTGAAATTGAAACAGCTCTTTTAACTTCTCTGACAAATTGTTTTAAAGATTTTGCATCTAATTGACTGTGCAGGAAGCTTTGCACAGATCTCAAAAATACTTCCTCGCTAACCATGAAGCTAGATTTAGTTTATATATTATTTTACAGTAGTTTAAGTAAGATGGGGTAAAGTGGTCATAGTATTAGGCTTAACATGCACCGATGCTCTAAAATTACTTAAGGTTAATTTATGAAGTAGACTAGGACTTAACTGAGATAAAGCTCACGGGAACTCAGCTTCAATATTTATTTTCAATTTTATGCGAACTTTTAACTATTAGAGGGAATTCAGGCTTAATACGTATGAAGGTAAATTTGGAAGACTACAAGGCTCCGCACTTATTTTGTTTGAAATTAAGCCGTGAGGCAGATGTTAGTTAAACATTAATGTCACTAATACTGTATTATTTCTTAAAAAATAACTTTTAAATTTACTTTTAGTAAAACGGATTAAACACAACTGAGCTCAAACGCAATAGGGATCATTCATAAATGATGTCACGCTTCGAGGGGGAGGTGTTCGTGAGATTGTGACAAAGTGTGACAAGGGGAGGGGTAACAAGAAGTGCGACATCCTGCTTATGCAACATAGCGTGACAGGTGACAAGGGGGGGAGGTCCGTTGAAGTGTGACATTTAGTGACAAGGGGGAGGGGGGTCAAATGTGTGGGGAAAAATCCTGACATCATTTATGAACGGTCCCATAGACATTGAAATTACTATACGATAGTCTTCTTACAATGATGTGTCTAGTATTGACAAATTTTTAGAAGCACCTTTAATAAAACAATATTCAAGTTATCCCAATAGAATAATTTATTTCTAAACAGACTTATTATAAATATTATTAAGCTGCAAATGTTAAGAACTAGTTGTACTTCGAACTAGAATAATGGAGTAAAGAGAGAGAACTAAAAACAGCTAGGTTAAAATACGTATTTTTCTCCCATTTTGATTTTTAATAAGCTCTAATTATCTCAGAACTCTCTTACTAGCATTGTTTCCTTAATATGTCATTTCAATAATTTAGTCATTCATTAAAAGCAATTTTAAATTTTTTTACGGAAAATTTTGAATTTCAAATTTATGTTTTATTGTATGTATTAAATTAAAGGGCAGACATACAGTCTAATAATATTTAGGGATTAACACCTAATAATACCTGTTATTACGTATCTTAAAATAACTTGGTACATAACTTTGTTTTAAGACCATCTATGCAGCTGCTGAAGAGACTGAAATACCTTACCAGACGTTATAAAGATGAGGTCAACTTTTAACCATAATAGAGGGCCTTAATAAATTCGGTTGGGTGAAATATAGCTGCTTCCTTACTAAAATGAACCTTTATTGAGTATTTTGTAATATTATGATTATTAATACTTTTATAGGGTCTTTTTTTTCAATTATGACCACTTTACCCCATGCACTACTCACTTTACCCCACCCCATGGGGTACAGTGGTCATAAATACATCTCAGAAAGAAGGCGTTAAAAAATTATATTACTTCATTTTTTCTGCTCAACATTTAATGCAATCTGTTCTTTAATAATGTAATGTAAAATATCAAGCAAAAAATCTCAAGGTTTTGAACTAATTCTTATATTTATTGGCGACAAAAGTTGAAAAACGTGGATTTTATGACCACTTTACCCCACGTGACCCTACCGCTGCTACTAAATAGCAGAATGTGATGAAAAGTGCGACGTACAATGGCAGAACAAAGTTTTACCTCAGAACAATCGAGAGTAAATAAATCATTGAATGAAAAGTTGTTGACACTGATGATGTAAGACACCTCTTTTTGTTGGATCTTCTTTTATCCATAAACTCACTTATTCAAATTCGAAAAAAGGGCTTCTTGTAACTCTAAAACAAGCGTCTGCAATTATTTGCAATTTTGTTCTTTATTAACATGGTTTTTATCATTTATAGTTCTGACGTAATTACAACGCGTATATGTGTAAAACATTTTCATTCAATTGACGGTGTGCTGCAGAACGTTGCAAAACATTCTGCTGTGGGTTATTGCTATGGAAAAGTTATCCAATTTGAAACTTTGATGATCAAAAATTTTAAACAAAGATGTAAAAAAAAAAAAAAAAAAAGCAGTTTTAAATGTTAGGGCATAAATATAAGATTCAAAAAGCTCCCACAGTTAAAATTAACTAAAGAAATAGTTTCTTGAACTGAGGTGGAATTTTTAAATTCATGAACAGAACTGCCTGAAATCATAACCCTTTTTACAGAAACAACTACTACTATGAGTTTGAGAAGGTTTTACAACTGCTTTCTGGCAGAAGATTGCTTCAATAGATGTAGTGGTGAAAAAAACAAGAAACGATTGTTGCACCTGTATTTCAGTACTTGCGAGCTGACGTATCATTATGCTTCTCCAGTCATTACCATCTCTTTTTGGTTTGCTGATGTTAATAGTTTCAGAAATCACACACACCAACTAGCTAATTTTTCCTTAAGGTGCAGCAGAAGTAACACTGCAATATATTGTTCAAAGAATGGAGAATGCCGTTTAGTTTTATTGCATAAAGACTACAAAATTAAAAGACTACAAAGAAAAACTATTGCACAAAGCCTTATCACATCAAAAATAGTTGACCGTAAGCGAAGACATTGAATTTTTTTGATGTAGAGGGGAGTGTTAATATTTAACAATCTATTCGAGTCTCTGAATACTTCCATGAAATTTAAGAGATTTTCGATTCTCAAGTAACGAATTGGTTAAATTTAAATATATTTTTCCCTCTTGCACACATTTCATTTTAAAAAGCAGTTCCATAGACAGGGTCAAGTAACTCCTCACAATGCCCTCTCCACTTACAAGCTTGTACAGTTACCTGTCTCCTAGGGTGAGTCATATATCAAGAGGCTATTGAATAATCAGAAGATGAAGATTTTTTTTAGTTTCCCATTTCACCGCCCAAAGCGACCACCTACCAGTTCGAGTGAACAGGAGACCAACCTCGAGGCGGGAAAGTCTCGAGACTGGAGAAAAAGACAGCGAACGGAACCGAGCATTCGACCTCAAAATACAGCCGGCGCCGGCACGTCTATGGCTTCCACCTGTTGCATCGCACCTGAGTCTTCAGCAAGCGGCGAAGAACAGTCGAAAAGTTTTGCCGATAACCTTGGCCGTGAACTTGGGGGATCTCGCTTCTGTTTGCGTTGGTTGAGCTGATCTCGCGCGCATAAGCGATGCCGACGGAATCGGAACGGAGCGTGCGTGCCATCAGAGGTCGATGACCAATGACTAACAAATCGGACACTGCGCGATTTACGCAACATACCACACGTCCACATTTGATTTGAGATCCCGACAACAAAACCATGACATTTATATTATGTAGATGTACGCAACTCACTGCCCCTCATAGACTTCGAATTAATACTAATCACGATGGTTCTTGTTCCAAAGCATGAACAGGACTTCCTTGAAGAAAACATCGCCAAGGTACCCAATGTCCGTGCATTTTACTTTCTTACCCAACCGTTTCTGCAATCGATTACATTTCGCTTTGGTCAATTTAGTACCAAAATAAATCATATCTCTTTCATTAGGGACCGTTCATAAATGATGTCACATTTGGCCCCCCTCCCCCCCTTTGTCACATATCACGCTATACTACATTATCATATGTACTTGCAGTGTTGCAATTCAAAAACAAAGCACTACGTTCTAGATCACATTTCTAATTTTATTTTTGAGCTTTGAATGACACTTGTGAGCATAATAATGATTACATGTGTACTTAATTTGTATAAAGTGAGATTAAGTTTACTACAAAGAAGATATTTAGTATTAATAGTGCCTCAATCAGCGTAGGTGTTTTTGATACAAAATGAAATCAATGAAATTTTAAAATCAAATTATAGAACTAAAAAACTTAAAAAATAAATTTAATTTGCTGATTTTAAATGTTTTTATAGAAATCAAAATCTACGATGTCCCACTTTTTGTTACTACCCCCCCCCCCCCTCGAAGCGTGACATCATTTATGAATGATCCCTTATATAGACGCAGCTATGATTTTTATTTCAAATGGTAGGGATTTAAATTGGGAAACTGAAGTCGCTACTATCTCCCTATTTGAGCACAAGAAGAATATTTAAATGTACTTAAACGAACCTACATGTGTCTCGTAAAATGATTGAAGTAGGAAGATCTTTAAATATAAAAGATTTCCCGGCTTGTAAGCCATCATATTTCTCGCTAACGCCTCTCTTCACAGGTCTTGGGCTTCTTTAGAGCACAAATGAATTCAAAGGAAAACCTAGTCATAGATTTTCATAGTTGATGTTGAACTTTATAACAAGGCTTCTTCTTTGAATCCGTTTGAGTTCTAAAGACATATGAGATGAAACGCCAGCCAGGAACATTCCTGGATGAACCACTGCCTGTCAGTTTGGAAACTAATTTGGACGCCGGCCGTGAATAAAAATGAAATAATATTACTCTTGAGTTATTAAGTCACATAATAAATCTCGCATATAGAAATACTACCGGGAATATGTTGCAAATATTGGAGTATAATAGCAATTTTAAAAAACACATCAATTGTATCACAGAGGTTTGCCTACGCGGGTGTTTTTCTGGACCTTTTTTTGGCGAACCCTGGCCATAACAGAAAATATTTTTAGGTCTCCCTTCCCACAATAAAGCTCAGACGATAATAAAACATGTGAAATATTATATGCGTTAAATTTAACAACACGATGACATTTGAGATATTGATACTCAAAAAATGTGGCAATATGAAATACAAATTTCGGCATGTTACAGATCTCTAACGAAAAAAAAAAGAAAGAAAAAAAAACTGTTGTTGCACGCCATGTGCATTTTATCCCCTATAGCACAATTGCTATTTGTGAAAATGTGCACGCACACGCATAACATGACACTTGTGCAATTAATACCGCTCCTTATCAAGAGGGAAGCTCGTCTTGAGAGGAAAGATCTTATACATGTGGTGTGTCACCCAAGTCACGTGGCTCACTAGGATTCAAGGTTGCCAGGTATTATACACGTAGAAAGCATTGCGTTTTTTTTTTGGCGAAATTCATTCTCAGAAACTAATTCAAAAACTTCACAGAGAGTCGGCGTATACTTTCGGTATTTTTGTTCTTTTTTTATTTTTACGAAATTATTGCATGTGATTTTGAAAAGAAAAATCTATTCAACAGTAAACATAAGTAGTTGTCACTATTACTATTTTTGTCAGACTTCACTTCCCCGTGAACGAGGAGGGCAACCCTATAAGCCCTCGTGCTAACAGGGGAGAGGGATGGAGTACTTACAGTAGCCCCTCGTTATATCGCGCTTGTTGGGGGACACCAAAAAAAGCGCGATATATCCGAATGCGCGATATAACCGATGCCATTAGAATTAACTCAAAAAGTACAAGTAAATTGAGTGTCCAACGTAAAAAAATCAATTTAATCTTGCATGATGACAACTTTCTTAATAAATATCTCTTTTATTCTATGGGTGTTAGGGTCAATACAAAAAGAAATGTCAAGTAAAACGTCAACTGGTTTGGGTGGAATCTTGCCCGGGGGAGGGCAGCCCTAAGGCCACGTGCTAACAGGGTAAAGGAGTGAAGTAGAAAAGGTTTGGGTAGAATCATTCTGTAGGCATGTAAGTTGGGGAGCGGGAAGAGAATTGTTTCAGCTTTTAACTGCAGCATATTCAGAAGAAACGAAAACATTCCTGTTCGATGGCTTTGTTTAATGGGAGGGAAAGGGCTTTACTGAGAAAGGCAATATTTTTACTTTCAAGAGCTCAAACTTAAAATTTTGGGAGACAGAAAAAGCGCGATATATCCGAACGAGCGATACAACGAAGCGCGATATAACGAGTGTTTACTGCATTACTATCTTTGAAATTCGAAGTTGTCATACTAAAAAGAGGATAGGGAAGGAAAGGAATTAAATTTTAATTTAATCAGAACTTTCGTACTCTCGAGACAAGATGTGCAAGTTTAATAAAACCTTGCACAATGAAAAGGTGGTAGCACTGCTTCGTGCTACACTTCAGAAACAAAATAAAAAATCAGAAACTAATTTTTTAATTGCATACTAATACAAATTCAAGAAAAGTTAGTCGGAAAAAGATTAAAAATATTTTAGAATTTATATTTTGTACCTGTAAATATGAAAAGCAATTCACATAAAATATAAAAACTGTTGGTTGATTTCCAACCATATTGAAATGATTTAGTACACTCATTCATTCAACGGAAGAAAAAAATGGAAATACCGAGATACTGTTATTTTTGCGACTATAAAAATTACAACTTTGAAAACAGAATATTAATTGAATACATTTAAAACTAATTTCTTCTCCTTGCTGTGCAATTTGTCAATTGTAAATGCTTTTTCAATGTTTTAACTTTTGATGCCTCCCTACCGCTTGAATAAATTGAAAAAGATAATTGGGAGTATTGTAGCCAATTTGGGAGCACTGTAGCCATTGCTGCCAATTGGGAGCATTGTTGCCAAATTTACTCTTTGTGAGTAAACCTGTGCAAAAATTTTGATTTTATGACTATTTGTTGGCAGAAAAATCGGTGTTTACACTTATCCCCCCCCCTCCCCCAGAGTCTCTATAATACCTAACTACGCTTTGAAAACTTGGATTTTTGAAACAGGATTTTTCAATATGTCTGTTGTTTGTTGCTTGGGCTTTCTCTTCGGGAAAAATATTTCCAAATGCTCATAGATGGTACTCACACGCAGATTCATGTGATCACAAAAAGATTTTGTGTGCCACACAAAGATTCGTTTTTAGGGGTGCCAATTTTGAGGGAGTTTCGCTAATGGATCCACAATTTTTTTCCTAAATAAATTCCTGAAGGTTTTCTAACGTGAAGTGCTTTCTTTCCCATGCTTCCCATTATTCATCTCTTTTTTTTTTTTTTTAAGAACTTCGGGAGGACAATTAAAAAGTCGGAAACTTAGTTCTGTAATGGTCCCTTAACTATCATAAACCGTGGGACACAAGGGAATGGTCCAGTGATCATCCCCCCTCATCGCCCTTGATCTTTTTTTCGATTAATTGTAATCTGAGAAGAAAGAAGAGAATGACGTAAAATGATACGAGAATGGTGGGCTTTCGGTTTCGAACCTTGATCCCCCCCCCCCCCCTTGCAAAATTCCTGCGTGAGCCACTGATCATAAATGTTAGTAAGCTCAATCAATCGATATAATTATACTTCCTCAATACAGTACTCGTAAGTCAAACGCTCAAACGGCGAAAAACAACACGTCACAAGAGAAATAAAAAGGAAAAATCAATGTGGAATTAGCCCAAATTGTTTGCTGAGATGTCAAAAATGACACCTTCGCAGTTGGGCACTCTGACAAAATTTAATTCGTATGAGTCGAGAAGCGAAGAGAGAATTCTCAACAGACTTACACTAATAGCATTGGGACTGCACTGGCGCAATGCAGCCTACAGGTCATTGTCCTAGCAACAATGAAATGCACTAAGGTGACTTGGAGGTGTTGTAAGGCAAGAGACATAATTGAATATGTTATTTTTACGGTCACAAATAACGAAAAATAATTACAAGTCATTTTATTAAATGAAATGGAAATAATCATGTCGATTATTCCGATATTTCTTTCTACGGGGGAAAACTACCCTTTGAAAGAGCAGAGACCTAATTTCATTAATCAATCATATCAAATTAAGACAAAAATGTTCAAAAGACATACTAGGCTATATTATTGCCTGGAAGACCACTAGGTATTTGTACCGCAGACTCCTCGTCGCCATAGTTACCTTGTTAGAAGACAGCAACCTGCTATTCGCGCTCATTAAAATCTCCTGACAGCAGATAATATTCCAACGATTAAAGGCATTGCAACAATACGGTCCCCTCCTGGTGTTACGGATCCCCCCCCCCCCCCCCCCGCTGTGTGGCGCTTTATCAGAAATTCGCAGAATTCGTATTTCAGGCACTCGTATAAATGTAAAATAATTCTCCGCCTTAAACTCGAAGCAGCTTCTCACAGCGTTAATGAAAAAATAGCGTGCCGCTTTGGTTTAAGTTGCACAGTTGCGCAGCGGGAGGGGGGGGGGAATTCTCGAGGGGCGGGGGACGTTATTAAAAATGCGAAGGTTTTCGACTTTTAACGAGTATGATTGCTTCCGAAGAAAATGGCACGGTCGCTTTTCTGAATTCCCGGGACTGTCAGGTTATTTGACGATTTCATGAGAGTCAACTGCAATGCTGTTTTCGGGGGACAGGTTCGGATGAGATTTTTTTTAACTGGTTTGAATTTATTATCAAATACACAATTTTGAAAAGCTTGCTTATATCTTTCTTGATGTCAATTGATATGGTAAAAACATAGAATAAAAACAAGAAAGAATATACAGATACGAATACGTCCATTTTGAATGGGGTTTGAGAAAAAGCACAGAAGAATGTTGCACATAATCCTTATTTTGTGACAAAGGGGGAGGGGGTCAAATATGTGGGGAAAAAGCGTGACATAATTTATGATCAGTCTCCCGATCAATACCACTTCGTTTACTTGATCTTGATGCACGATTTATTCAATATTTTAGAGATAAATGAGCCACTCTATCAAAAGCTATTGCGGTTGCGTCCATTTCTTTTAATGTTTTTTTATTTCTGTAAATTTTAACGGAATTAATACTATTCGTCATAAATATTAAAGCCTAATAGTATGCAACATAATCCATTAATTATGTTTCTTATCAAATTAAGAAACCTAAAATCTTAAAAGTTTATGTATTAAAAACATCAATTTTCTCAGCAAGTTAAATTTGCATTTTATAAACCCATTTCAGCGATAACAACATAGACTAACATATGCTTAGCTAAAATAATCAAAAGGAATGAAATCTACAAGAGTTAGATTTTCAAATTTGGTAAAAGTGAACAGCTGCTTCTCAGGAAACCTTTTTGGGGTGGGGGTAGCAAGAAGTGCGATATCATACCCAGTTTGGTCAAAATAAAAATACTTAAAGTCAGCAGATTAAATATTTCCATATTATTTCTTTTAAAATTCTTTTCGTTTTTATTCTCATTGATTTTACTTTGTATCAAAAACATCGATGTTGATTAAGATTTAAATTGACTTCCCGTAAAAATTTTTAATTTAAAAGGAAATCTTGGGCTTTTAAGATAATAAAGCGCGGGTAATTTTTACACATATTTTTTACTATTTTATGCTAATTATGGTTCTTGTTGTAAACCTTAATTTCATTTTATACAAATAAAGTACACATATAATCATTGTTATGCTCACAAATGTCATTAAAAGTTTAAAATAGAGCTAGAAATATGACCTATACCATAGTGCTTTATTTCTAAACTGCAAGTGCATAGCTTGTGTAATATAGCTTGACATGTGACATGAAACGGGAGGATTTGACGTGTGACATTTTATGACATAAAAGGTAGGGGGTCAAATATATTGAAAAATAGTGTGACATTATTTATGAATGGTCCCTAACCAAGTTTTAAATGAAAGAAAATATTTCTAATCTTTTTACAACGTTTTATTTATTGATTGGTTTATGTTTTTAATTGAATCTTAATTAATCCTATTGATACGCATTCTGCACCAAGCCTTCAATTTAAATATAGTTGTTCAAAACATTTCTTAAAACTAAAAGAAAGCTAAGAGAAACAAAAAATTTTCACTAAAGGAAAAAGCTAAGAAAAGGAAGAACTATCAGCATATTTCTATTCTTTTAGAAGAGTTGAAAAAGCTGTGAGACAGATATTAATTATGAAATTCTACTTTGGGGGTCCGTTTCTAATATGAAATTTTAAAAGAAAGAACTCACATCCAAAACAAAAAGAAGAAAAACTGGAAATGATGAACTACTTTTTCGGATTCTTTTTTCCACACGCAGGAAAAATGCACGAGACGTAGTTCAGATTCATTAGCAGTTCCACACATGAATGAAGAAAATTGTTTTTATGCACACAGATTAAACACGAAAAATTGTAATTTACTAATCATATTTGAAAAGTGATGAATCAGCAATATAAACTCGGTTTATAGCAATTGGGTAAAAATATTGACGATCCTCAATCTAACAAATTGATACTCCCAGTCTGCCGCATCAGATTTAATTCTATTCATAAATTTTGCATTACTCGCAGTACATGGCCCTTGCTACTTGTACTTAAAATAGAATATTTGTTTACGAACAATTAAAAACCAACAATTAGTTGTCAGCAACCAAAGCTAGTTTGAAAAGCGAGTGGGCCGTGGTAGCCTAGTGGTTAGCACGGCGGACTTCCACCTGGAAGGTCGCTCATTCAATACCCACTGAAGACCACCATGTATACTTGGGGATATTTGCATGTAAAATCCGTAGACCCCACTACCTCTCCCCGTGCGTAAGCAATCCTAAGGCCTCGGCTAACAGGTAGGGGTCAGGTGGAGAAAAGTTTGAAAAGCGAGTTAAAAAACTGCCATTTATTTATAGAACTATATAATCAAAAATCAATGAGCAACAAGGAATTAGAACATTTGAAGCATATTCTCGAAATAATAATGAAAGATTCTTCGATAAAAACTTCGTGGTCGGAGTGTATTCATAAAATCCACCAATTCCAAACTCCCGCTCAACGCTGAACATTGTTCTGACCCAATTAGCTCTGAATAACGAGACCCTACTTTACATCAAATAAACAAATTTAAAAACCAAAGGGCCAAATAAATGCAGTGAAAAAAATTCATAATTAAATCTTAATAATAATTTACGTACTGTTCTTTCTACGATTACTACATTATCTCACACTCGATCTAAAACAACTAAGCTTCAGTTGATCGTTTTACAGTTCTACCATCCAAAAAAAAAAGCTCTGACTGGCAGAGTTCCAAGAAGAATCCATTCATGTTCAAGGCAGGAACTGGTGGTATATGGAATGTGCCGTTTCTGTTCTCGTTTTAGTTCGTTTAGCATACTTGATTTCTTCCGAACTGATGCTATATGCCAGTTTATGAATTTAGATGCTTTCAACAAACAAAGAAACATTCTGATTCGCATGCTAATGAACGCACCTGCAAAACGAGCTTCCCTAAAACTCGAATGGATTCGTCCTTTTCTGCCATGCGCAGAAGCGTCCAAGTGTCAGAACTTCGTGGTCCAACTGTACTATGTTTTGTAGAAATAAATTAACACGAACTATTAATGCGAGCGAAGAGAAGAGTGGTAACATCTAACACTCGCTAGAGAGCAAGAGAGAGAGAGAAAGAGCAAGAGAGGTGATGCTCCGAATGAGCCAAGAGCCACTGTTATTACACCTTCACTTTCTCTTTTCTCAGTGGCGGCGATATCCTGAGGGGGAAATAAATCCACACACTTCCAAAGTCAAGCTCATCATAAATATAGGTGACAGTCGCGAATCGATCGTCCGCTGTCCAAGATGGCAAGCAGATATGCTGCTGCTTTCTCAAACCGGATAACTTTAAACTAAAGAAAATGACATAATCACAATACCCAAATTTTAAATTTAGTTTCACTGAAGTCTTATATGCATCCATTACATAATTGTCATTCTTTCCGTTGGCTTCATTTAGTTCAAATGACGAGTTACTAAATATATTCTAAACTTTTGCCAAGTTTCCTCTTCCTGCAAAACGAGATTTTCTCATTTCGTGCATTTCCATTCCCCGACTTTTATCTGTGTCTGTAACATATCATTTCTCTAAACCATCCCACAAAATGTTTTTAAACCTTTCTTTATGACGTCATTTGACATCCTTATGACATCAGCTACCAAATCACAGGTAAACTTTGACATGTCATTCATTGCGGCTAGTGTCCTCTTCAAATGAGCGATTTTTATAGTTTTAACTATTCTACCAGTTAAAATTACGAGTAATATTTCGGTGTCTTACGTAGCTTCTAAACTTCTCCTTGCTTTGCAGTACTTCCCACACCCCTGTAATATGAAGATATGACACTAAAATTTCTAATCCATTTATAGACTTAGAGTGAAGTAATTTTACTATACATTGTCAAAGTTCTTTAACTTGGAAGTTCTAGAGCTATATTAAAATATTGAAGAGTTCTATATTGGATCTATCCAAGTTCATCCCTAGTATTCTATCAGAGACAAGTGGTTTAATAATATTCACTATCAATAAAATATGTTACACAGCATTTGATAAAAGTTTTCATGCTTTTCTGCAGAGATTTAACCGTACGTTTTATGTAATCAACTAAAGAAAAAAATCCAACCTCCATTGTTGTTTGGATTTACACTTAACTATTAAATCCAGTCTTTTTTTACATACACAACCTCCCTATAAACTACGAATTTCCTTCTTTAGTTCCGAATTTAAGCGTTTTAGTTTACGGCGGCAGGCGGCAGCTCTCAAACTTTTTCAGTTATGGAACACTTTTGAAATCGAGATTCTTCGTGAAGCACAAATTTTCATCTCACGCCGCAAAGAAAATTTTCTTTAATTTCTTCGTTTGAAATTGAAATTCTCAAGCTTTCAAGAAAAGATTGCTGTAATTGTGATGTTTAAAATATTTATTCCTTTTTTTTTTATGCAGGACTGTTTAATATTTTTATTAAAAGTAAGTTGCCAAAAATAATCTAAGGTGCTAAATCTTCCAGTTATATCGATACAAAACAAGAGGATACGATATTGCATAAAAGGAAGTATTAAGCAAAATTACTATGTGTTGAGCAATTTGTGTGAACGAGACAGTTGGCCAACTTCTTTAAATTCTTTTTAAGAATAATGCCGCGATTTTTTTCATTACAAACAAGCTACAAAAAAAAAAAACATGCAGAAATGAAGAATATTACGAAAAAAGTTTCAGGTTGTCTCATTTGTTAATAGTGTTGTTATTATTGCAAAATATTCATTACCATGATGTTTTGCAATTTGTTTTTTGTAGTTATTACTGCAAATATTCATTGCCATTTGTTTTTCTTGATTCTTGGTTGCGCCAAGATTTTGTTATCGTTATCACATTCATCTTCCACAAAGCGCAAAGTTTTTTTTTCAAAATGTTTATCGACACCCTAAACTCAAAAGGACGCACTACAAAACTAGCTACTTTTTAGGTAAGGGAGAAAAAAGTATTTTTTGAGAATTATATCATTAATGGCCCTTTATTGGTGTTAATTTAGTTATACTAATTAACGTGGTAAATGGTTTTGTCAGTAGGTAATTGGATTTGTCTGTAGTGTGCATGTCTCTATCTCTTTTTTTTTTTTTTTGAATAAATAAATAAATAAATGTTAAAGTTCTTATAACACACATTGACGCTAGGAAAAACTGCAGAAAAACAAACTAAGCACTGCATTGATATTCACCATTCACTTCGTATTTTCCTTCTGTGAAAATCCTGTTGAGCTTCACTTAGTATTTTCCGTGTGTGAAAATCCTTTTGAGCTTGCTTACTTTTTTGGTATTAATGTATCATCATTTTCAACTCATTCTAGAAGAACTCTACCACCATAATTAGCATTAGTAAAAATATTAGTAACGTTACACCGATGCAGCTACAAAACTTAGTTCTAAAACATTGACATCATTTTGATAATTCGTTATAACGTGTATACGTACACAAGGAAAGTTGCCGCTGGGGAAGAGACAATAATATTCAGCTCAAATCAAAATACTACACCTCAAGCTTTGACATGAGTTCTTTTACACTTAAAGGGTCGATGCGTATTTTTTGTAGGAGTAGGAATCGGGTTTTCGGTTAATTTCTCACACTCTGAATATAAAAGGTGCCAAGGTCACAATCGCCAATTTCTCTTTAAAATGTACTGCATTTAGTACCAATTCGTCAAAAAACAAGTAGAAACAATCGCCATAGTTGAAAATTTTAAAATGTTAAAAAAGGACTCGCACACTTTCAAAATAAAAGGTCAATACATTCAACAAGTAGCTTATAGCGTTTGAATACGCCCACCACCCCATGGCGGGAAACATCATTATCGGCCCGGCTTGATGTTAAAAATTGTAGCTATCCTCATTTTGGAGTTCCATATATATATGAAATATACATGCTACTGAAGAAGCGAAAAATTGAATTACATTGTAGCGAATTTCGTAGGAATTTTAGGAAGTTTGACACTAAAAAGGGAAAACGTAGGTTTCCGAATGTAAAAATTCAGAGAAATATAAAAAAATCTGGAACTTACTAGATTGGAAGGTTTAACACGTGCGCATTCACTCTTATTTTTACTGTCAGCAAAATTTTACAACTAATGTCATCGGCAGTTTCCACATCTACCAGAAAAAAAATCGCAATTTTATTGTCAAAATTTAATGAATGACTCGTGAGCAGTACCAGTGGTGCCATCTCATTGTTCTGTCTGAAGACGACATTACAAATCCGATCTCAAGTTTTCAAACTTACGAAATTATTTCGAAAATAATAAATAACTCAACATGGGACTCAAAGTAGATGAATAATTCATTCATACAGCCGGAAAAAAAAGCTGAATTCATTCAAGTTCGATGATAAATATAATTACAATAACAAAACATCATGAAAAATAACGTATAAACGTAAAATTACGTAAAACTGTGACTAAGCGAATAAATTGCATTGCGGAGGTGTAACAAAAGCTTTTGAGATTCTCTCACTTTTGCTACATTCTTCTTTATTTAAATAAACCACATATTTCGGCCATTTTCAAATTTCTCTATTCGAGCCTTGACAAAAAATAAACAGTTAATCTGCTTAACTGTTTACTCTCGGCGGGGAACTTGTTGCACACTTTTTGTGTAACTCTACGCCGTGAGCCATTTTTTTTATCCAATATCTTTTTATATAATTTATTCTAAATTAGGGGATTAATTTTCACATTAAATAACTTCCTATTTAACTACATTATTATTTACAAATTTAATATAAATATTTTGGTCAGGGAAATTTAAATTTGAGCATTTTTATCCACCGCACTATATGTTGCGCGGATGCAGAAATTTTCGAAGTGCCCTTCGAAGCACATTTTTTTCAAGTATTCCGTAACTCGACACCACTGTAAGCGGAGGCGAATTCTAACGGCTCCCCCAGGAAGCGGGTCTTATGTCCTTTCTTCTCTGGGGGAAATCACACCAGTGCTCGAACTCCTTTTTTAAAAGAAATGTTCAGCGATTGTATTCAACTTGCACCTAAAATCTCATCTATATGTATTCACGGATTCTGAATTTTTCCCAATTACCCATGCATCAACTGAAATACTGAAATCCTAAGTGACATTTAACAAACTGCAAACAGTATTTCTGAGGAAAGGCAGATGTCTCTGCTGATTTCAGCTCATCATGTGAATGTGTAGACTGCGAATTTCTGCTGAATCCAATTCATCATCTGGATGTGTGGACTGCGAATGGAAGGAACATTAACGGCCTTATTCACCAAACACGGTCAAACAGCCGGTCCAGTCAATATTCGAAAGAACCTATGTCAAGACCGTTGTCGAATTCCGTATTCACCAGACATTAGCATCGTTGATCTTTCGACTGCCTCTCTTGAGACAGCCGTCTTGACAGTGGTTGGTATTACAGCCCGTATTCAACAACCTTTCGACTGGCAGTCACACAGCGTTTTCACAGTCCGTTTTGGACTCGAGTCTAAAACGGTATTCTCCACGCCGAGGAGGCAGCTATTTCCCAGCGCGGTCGGTCGAGCGACTTCGACCGTAGAAATCGAAGGGTGCAAGCAGTCCAAACTTACAGCGCGTGCGCAGTAAACAAGCGACCATCTTGTAGTTTCTTGATTTCGAAGTAAAGTGCGAGGTGAAAAATAAATAATCTGGGCAAGACATTTGAAATTCATTTGGGGTCGAGACTTCGTGACATAGTAGTACTCCTTTAGGGTGTTCAACCCTCAACGTAATAGAACCGAATGCTTGTTAAATAGGAGAAAAGAAGATTAAAAATTTTAAACGCAGTTTAAATACTAATAAATTTGTTCATGAGACGTCGCCGAAGTAGCCTATTCAGATTCAGGAACGTTCCGGCGTTCAATGAGGGCGTTAAGGGTTCGAATCCCGCCGTTGGTTATGTTTCTTATTTATTTATTTAAGTTATTATATTTACATAAAAATAAATTTATTCAGAAAAAAAGACTCATTAAGTATAAAATTATATTTTAATTATGGTAACCATTTTACTTTTTAAACTGCAAAATAACTAATAGCTATAATATCACAACAATTCCTATCAATCATAAAATGTAACTGTTTTAAATTGTTTCATGTACGTAAATGGGCGTAAAAGTTCATTTTATAGCTTCAATCCTAGCCTTTTCTGACGAAGCAGTACTCATGTGAATGTTAGAGTTGTTGTTTTTCTACTGAATGCAAAAACTGGTCCAATGGAATAAGGGACTAATAAGAAAGCAGGCTATTTCGAGGATCCTTTTTTGTAGAGTTAAAAATTTATGTTGAATAAAGTTAAATCTGAACGCAATTTAAACTTTTTATTTTCTATAGTAATTGTTTATAAGTAGTATTTCTATAATAATTATTTATTCTGTTTTTAATAAAGTAAAATTGTTACTGTAAATAAATATAGCATTTAATATTTAATTTGCCTTTTTTCCTGAATAAATTTATTGTTATGTAAATATAATAAGTTAAATGAGTAAAAATTAAAGCTCAGTAAAAATTAAAGCTCAAGTGCGGGATTCGAACCCTGCACGTTCGCATTGAACGTCGGCATGTTACCAGATAGGCTCTTTCGTCGCTGTCTCCTGAGCAAACTTTATTAGTATCTGAACTGTGTTTGAAATTTCAATTGCTTCTTTCTCCTAATTAACTGGTCATTCGGCACTTTTACATTAAGGATTGAACACCCTAAAGGAGCACACTACTATTACACTAAGTTTCGTCCCCAAATGAATTTTCCATATTGTGCCTACCCCTTATAAAAGTTTTTTTTTTTTTTTTTTTTTTTTTACAATTACGATTGCTTGAGAAATTTGTGAATCGCTGACAGCGTTTGTTCTTGTTTTATGAACGACTTTGAAACTTAGGACGAAAAAGATTTTCATGCGCGCGATATCGCCTACAAAAATCCACATTGCTGCAGTTTGACTCTATGAGGTCACATGGTAGAATTCAGCCAGTCATAATACCACTGTCAAGACAGCTGTCTCAAGAGAGGCAGTCGAAACATCAACGATGTTAATGTCTGGTGAATACGGAATTCGACAGCGGTCTTAGCATCGGTTCTTTCGAATATTGACCGGACCGGCTGTTTGACCGTGTTTGGTGAATAAGGCCGTTATGATTGGCTGAATTCTACCATGTGACTTCATAGAGTCAAACTACAGCAATGTGGATTTTTGTAGACGATATCGCGCATGAAAATCTTTTTGGTCTTAAGTTTCAAAGTTGTTCATAAGACAAGAACAAACGCTGTCAGCGATATTCAAATTTCTCAAGCATCGTAACTGTAAAAAGAAAAAAAAAAAGAAAATAAAAACATTTACAAGAGGAAGGCACAATATGGGAAATTCATTTGTCGACGAGACTTCGTGAAATAATAGTGTTCTCCTTTATTGTGCTCAATCCTTAATGTAAAAGTGCCGAATGACCAGTTAAGCAGGAGAAAGAAGCACTTAAAATTTCAAACTCAGTTCAGATACTGATAAGTTTGTTCAGGAGACAGCGACGAACTAGTCTATCTGGTAACGTGCCGGCGTTCAATGCGAACGTGTAGTGTTCCAATCCCCCTTTAATTTTTAATTTTTACTCATTTAACTTATTATATTTACTTGAAAAAAAAGGCTAATTAAATATTAAATTATATTTAAGTATAGTAACAATTTTACTTCATAAAAAAAACAGAATAAATAAATATTATTTAAATACTACTCATGAAAAGCTACTATAGAAAATAAACTCATGTTTGTGAAAATTGCAACACCATGAAGGAATCGTCAAAATTGAATGAAATTTAAAGCACAGTTGAGTGGTAGTGGTACAAATAAATGATTAAATTTTCAAAGCAAACAAACAATAACAAGAGATCGGAATCAGTATTTTGTGTAGCCACCACGCTCCGCAATAAGTGCTGCTACACGACTCGGCATGGAGTCAAACAAATTTCGAATGTCTGCCTGAGGAAGAGTATTCCATATTGTTTGTATGCGTACCCAAAGTTCGTCTACAGAAGCAACAGGACGAGGATCACGAGCGAGACGCCGGCCAACGAAATCCCACACATGTTCAATTGGCGACATATCAGGGGAATAGGCAGGCCAAGGAAGAAGCTGTACCTGCTGCGTTGCAAAGAAGGATTGAACAGTCCTAGCAATATGAGGGCGGGCATTGTCCTGTTGAAATACAGCTCCTGGCAAGCTTTGAAGGAAGGGAACAGCTTGGGGCTGTAGAACTTCACTCATGTACCGGTTGCTGTTCAGATTGCCCACAATTCGTACCAATTGAGATCGTCCATGATAGGCTATGGCGCCCCAGACCATAACTCCGGGTGTTCGTCCACTGTGGCGTTCGATAATGCACTCCGGAAGGTGGCGTTCACCGGCATAGCGTCTGACACGAATGCGGCCATCATGGTACCACAAATTAAAGCGGGATTCGTCAGAAAACACGACATGCTGCCAATCAGCACGCCAGTCTCTATGCCGATTTACCCATTGTAGCCGCAGGTGGCGATGGTTTAGCGTGAGGGGAATCCTGTATAAAGGAGTCCTTGCGCGCAGTCCACGTTGCAGCAGACGTCTACGAATTGATGAAGCACACAATGAAACACCTGTAGCTATTGACCACTGTGCTGCAATTGTCTAGAGGAAGCTGTACGGTCCGTCCGCGCCATGCGGACCAGGTATCTATCATCGCGAGTTGACGTCACATTTCGGGGTCCACTCCCGGATTTCCCAGTTGTCCGACCCTCATCCGTCCACTGCTTCCAAACACGCATCACTGTGCAGCTGTTACGCTGCACACGAGCGGCTACTGCACGATATGACAATCCAGCTTCACGATAGCCGATGCTTCTCCCCTGTTCAAACTCTGTAAGTTGTTTAAATCTCGCTCTCTTTCGTCGAAGAGGCATAAGTAAAGATTGAGTTAACGTTTACCACTAGCTGATAACCACTGATAATTATACACGCCTCGCTACAGCCGTCTATTTATTCGGATCCATCCACCGTTCAGAGGGCACTGCTCAGCAAACGCATGCGCTACGAATTTGAAATTCTAATCATTTGCATATCATGCGCTACTTTGCATTTCCTGAAAATTTCAGCTCACTCGCGTAAGTCCTTCATGGTGTTGCAATTTTCACAAACATGAGTTTAAAAAGTTTAAATTGCGTTCTGATTTAACTTGATTCAACATAAATTTTTAACTCTACAAACAAGGATCCTCGAAATAGCCTGCTTTCTTATTAGTCCCTTATTCCGTTGGACCAGTTTTTGCATTCAGTAGAAAAACAGCAACTGTAACATTCACATGAGTACTGCTTCGTCAGAAAAGGCTAGGATTGAAGCTATAAAATGAACTTTTACGCCCATTTACGTACATGAAACAATTTAAAACAGTTACATTTTATGATTGATAGGAATTGTTGTGATATTAGAGCTATTAGTTATTTTGCAGTTTAAAAAGTAAAATGGTTACCATAATTAAAATATAATTTTATACTTAATGAGCCTTTTTTCTGAATAAATTTATTTTTATGTAAATATAATAACTTAAATAAATAAATAAGAAACATAACCAACGACGGGATTCGAACCCTTAACGCCCTCATTGAACGCCGGAACGTTCCTGAATCTGAATAGGCTACTTCGGCGACGTCTCATGAACAAATTTATTAGTATTTAAACTGCGTTTAAAATTTTTAATCTTCTTTTCTCCTCTTTAATCCTCTTCTCCTCTTTATTCCGTTCTATTACGTTGAGGGTTGAACACCCTAAAGGAGTACTACTATGTCACGAAGTCTCGATCCTAAATGAATTTCCCATGTTTTGCCCAGAGTATTTATTTTTGACCTCGCACTTCTCTTCGAAATCAAGAAACTACAGATGGCCATTTGTTTACTGCGCACGTGCTGTAAGTTTGGACTGCTTGAACCCTTCGATTTCTACGGTCGAAGTTCTTCGACCGACCGCGGTGAGAAGTAGCTATCTTCTCGGGTTGGGGAATACCGTTTTGGACTTAAGTCCAAAACGGACCGTGAAAACGCTGTCTGACTGCTAGTCGAAAGGTTGGTGAATATGGCTGTAAAAAGATGATTCGATTCGGACATTGATTAGCGGCTTGAGTGCATGATACTCCGTTCTGAAGGCACGGGCTAATGGTCTGCTAGGATCTCATCTAACGAACGTTAACTCGTAAAAATGAATTCTTCCTTCAATTGCTGAAACGAAAAATCGGTCATCCAAATATATTTTCTGCTGCAGTGTCATTACTCTAGAAAAGTTTTTCATCACGATGGGTTTCTGTGGTACCACAGGTAATTTTTTTCCTCTTGATTGAGCTCAATTAATGTAATTTATGTAATATGTTTTTTTTTTTTGATGATTGAATTGAGATAAATGGTGCATTAATATATATTTACATTTTAATCTAGAAGTAATTTAAAAGGAACAGAGTGAATCATAAATAAGTAAGTTTCATTTTAAAAGAATTTTGTTTTGTTAATTTTTCACAGAATCTACAATGAATATTTTTATCTCAAGAAATTTTACCTAATTTCAGAAAGTGAATGCAATTTCATGATAATAATGCTTTAATTGATACAACGCATGTTCTATCACTATATAATCATGGGCTATGTTACATTTTACCGTAACAGTAGGCAACAATGATGAATGAATGAAGTAACGCTTGTTGATAAGGAAAGTAAATTTATTTTGAAAAAAGGACGTTTAATTGAGGATTACGTAAAGAAGTAGGCATATACAAAGAAGATAATTATTATTGACTTTAAATCGAAATAATTCGCTTATTTGGTTATTGAGCACTCTTCCGATATATTAGTAAAAGTAATATATAAAACAAATTGATATCAAATACAGTTGCACTTTCTTAATACGAACACGGTTAAGACGAAGTCATGGCTAAAACGAACATTTTGTTCATTTAGTTTAGATAAAATACAAATTTCGGCTAAGACGAACTAAATTTCTGTCCTATTCACTAAAAAGTTGCATAATAAAATTTAACATGTTTAGAAAACAATTAACTATTAAGGATTTTTTCCAAAATTGTTAAATTTTAAAAGGTAAGTTCACTTCAAGGGCGGATCTAGAAAATCTTCAAGGGGGGGGGGGGCGATTTTGGAAATCTCGGGGTTCAATGTAAGGATGGATGGAGGAGATTCTTCATTCCTTTTCAACAGTCCCTCCCCCCCCCCCCCCCTTTTTTCAAACAGCAGGAACAACAAAAAAAATGCTAGTGTAGTGATATTTAAAATTTTACTAGCACATTTTTTCAATGCATATACGTTTATTCAAAGCCCTTATAAAAGGAACACAAGCTGACGTTTTTTTGCTTTCGCAAATCTGTCTATAATTTTTTCAACGTCCAATGTAATATCTTTATGGATATGCAATAACTCTAATTCAGTGAGTCTATCATCACTCATTCTGCTTCTTAGCCAAGTTTTAACCGAGTTAGGATTTCCTTCAAGCTTTCTCAAGAAAAATGTAGGCTTGTAAATACATTTTCTAAATTTGAATTGATATGTCTAAATTACAAAATAATAGCAATTATTAGTAATATATTTTCTAAAATTTTCAAAATGTAATACTAAATATGTACAAAAAAAAACCATCAACGAGTATGTGCAATTGATATAAACATCTGTAATTATGAATGTTCAATGAAAATGTTTCACACTCCAGGTTGTAGCGTAAATGCTGCAGGAATTTACACCACGTGCTAAGGGTTGGCTAGCTGTCACCAGTTTGATGGGTAGAAGAAAAGAGCAGGGAATCTCTTTCCCATTACTCCGAGGATTAGCAACTCAGCAATACTAAAGGACAAAAGGACAGGGGGAAAGCATAGAACTTGAAGGACTAGTAGGCTGGGATTCCAAGAACATAAAAAAATGGCTGGTCCCGGGGCACAAAGAGTAAAAACTCACTTAGGAGTGTCGTTGTAGTATCCACTTGAATCAGCCCAAGGGGGGGGGGGGGCGATCGCCCCATCGCCCCCCCCCCTTAGATCCGCCGTTGGTTCACTTTTTCTCAATGTACTTGTAAGATTTAAAAGTGTACATTAGTAAAAATAAATCATTTGTTTTCACTATTTATTTTACTTTTTATTATAAATAGTAGTAATTATTTTTAAAATATAAACATGCATTTCTAATACTTTTTTTAACACAATTTTACTTATTCACGGTTGTTACGAATAACTGCAAAAACGAACAAATTCGAGAATTTTTGGCATTTCGTATTAAGCGAGTTCAACTGGTTTAAATAAATATAGGCTTTTAAATTGAAGCACTCGCAAATTTGATGAGAAACAACATTTTAAAGACAAAACTTCAATATAAATGATTATGACTGCTTATGCTTTTTGTAGCAAATTTGAGTTTCAAAGTGATGTTCTTCACTGCGGTGTTCTCTAACGCTTCAGAATATTACTATTCCTACTATCCAGCATTTTTAACAGCGCCCAGTTTTTGTAAATTTAAAAAAAAAATGAAAAATCAAATAATGTTGTGAAAATTCAGAATTAAACATATAGTGAGAAAAACTTCTTTATAATTACTTGCCTCTTATTTAATAAATAATTCTGTGCAAAGTATGATTCGGCAGCTTGGAATTTTGTGAAGGGTCAGAAAACAGACTTGAATTTACTCTGGCGCGATTCCTGCAATTCAGAACTCGCTAAGTTCTATCCCAAATTACATGAAACTTGCAGACAATTTGACAAAATAAAAAGTAAGTATGGTACCAAAACATGGGGAAAATGTAATAAATAGTCAATGAGATTTGAGCAGTTTTATTAAAACAAATGTGATTGCGCATGCGCGAAAGATATTACTTATTTTTTTTAATAATTTGGTAGTGAGATCTATGGAGCAACTTATGTAAAAGTTTCAGTTGAATATTGATATTTTTCAAAGAGATATACACCATACAGTGAGCCGTATTTAGCAAGCTCTCAAATTGGGAAAAAAGATAAGGGGTTTTCCACGAATTTTTATATTGCGTGATAATTTTGGCAAAGTAAACAATAGCGTTCAAATTCAGACTCCATAAACACAAATAATGCAATTTAATTCTGTTTAACATCTGTCAATTTTCCAATTTATCATGCAATATAAAAATTTGCATGATATGAAAATTTGCTTTCCTATCATGCAAAATGAATGAAAATTTGCTTTCTATATACCTTGGTGTATATCTATCTATCTGGCTCTATCAAAAAAAGAAAACCTCTGAAACGAAGGCGAAATCGTGCCAAAAATGGAATCCATTCTTTAAACACACAACCAACGGCTCCCCTTCTCTACCCTACCCCCACTTCCCAACTGGATTCTCCCCAGCTGCAAGAGATGGCAGATGTCACTCAGTCAGCAAAGCAGAAACAGAACGGTCTCAAAATTTTTTACGCCAACCTACGTGTTTTGGTAAGGAAAAGGGAAATGCGGGAGGGGGATTTCCAAGGTGCATAACTGATAATAAATAAGCAGTAACAAATAGAGCAGCGCACACATACACCCACAGCTGTTTTACTTCTTCAACAGCATGAAGTCATGCATTTTAAGAGCTATAAATCACTGAATTTGCAACGTGCGTAGATTGATGTATACCATATGGATATTTCAGATCATGCTGTGGTCAGCCTCTTTTCACTCCCACTGAACCTTTAATAAATAGTGTAACACAGCAATTTTCAATACACGTGAGCAATTTAATTTATACGCAGTTAATAAGCTCAATCAATGAAACGTTTAAACAAGCTGGATAATGTATTAAGCAGTCAGTAAAGCAAATCTATTTATTAATATTATAAGGATTTTTAAAAAAAATGTGAAAAAACAATATAGAATAGTGACGAACACTTCAAAAGAACCCTATTCGAGACTTAATGAACAAGATTGCTAACACAGAATGCTCCTCAAGGAAAACGTTAATTCCCCCCCCCCCCCCTCTGTATATAGGGGAACCATACGTCCTCGAATTTCGGGAACAGTCCCCAAATTTCAATATTTTTTGCTGTACGTCCCCAAAAATAGAATTAGTACTTGGGGACGCGAAACGTTCCCAAATTGTAAGATTTACATCTTTTTGTACCTAAATTCGGAAAATATACGAATACATTTGCAAAATTCTGCAGTTGTGCACTTCATTTCGTGTGCGGTAATTGTTTTTGTAATGTATTAGCGTTAATAGAGTCGTCAAATATCTTATAGATCCTGTAGTGGAAAAATATAAAGGAATTATTGCAAGTGAATTTTCTGCTACGTTTTGTTGCTGCCATAAAGCAATGAGGATGAGGGACAGGGGAGTATAGGGAATTTTTTAAAGGGGCGAAGTTGTATTAGGATAACTTTAACGAAATAATAAAACACAATTAACTTCAGTGATTTTCTTTAGTATTGCAATTTCAAACAAGCAATTAACTGATGAAATATATACTTATAATGTGTGTAATATGCCTACACATTTTGCAGAGTAATAGTCGGAACATTTTTTTTTATATTATGGGTACATGTAGGTTTTGGCATGCCCCCAAATACGTCCCCGAGAATATTTCCAAGTGTCCCAAAATCATCCCTGGATTTGGGACATGTCCCCAAATTGATGTTTAGAAATATATGGTCCCCCTACCTGCATACAAAGAACTAGCATTTTCAAACGATGAATTGTTATAAGCAAAACTTTTACTATTATTCTTTTCACGATCTATTTTTCTTTGAGGGGGGGGGGGGGGGGATAAAGGAAAAACAATCACAAAATTTAAAAACTCTTCCAACTTCAGAACTTTTTTTTATTTGAACAATTCATAAATTGTCAACAACAAAAAGGGGGGAGGCGAAGGAAGGAAGAAAGTGGGAAGTTAAATAAGGTGCAATTTTCAAAAACCACTTATTAAAGCAATACGTGAATGAACACTTAACTATTTATTATCATATATATTTGAGAGAAAAAAAACTTATTTTGCGCAAAACAGGGATAAAAGTTAATGAAAAATTGCGAGGTGGGCAGCTAGCTATACGGTTAAAAATTACCTTTGAATAAGTATTTCTTTAACTAATTATTTTTATTTTATAACTCCATATTTTGAAACAATTCCTTCATAGGTTCTTTTTCTCTTCATTTAAGTTCCAATGCTCAACACAACACAGTTTATTATAGAAAATGATTAAGCATCGACGTAACGGAATCTAGCTCATAGAACCAACAATATGATTGTGTACGTATTTCACAGCACACGGCTAATCAAATTTAACACACACGCAAGTTTCGTTGCAAAAGTCAACTTGTACAAAATTAAAAAATAATTAACTTAACAATTACAAGTCGAAATGCTATTTAAACAAAAGAGAATTCAGTTAAAATAAATAAAAGCTCACTTAAAAATTTTCAAAGAAAAACCTAGAAAAAAATATTACACGAAACAAAAACTGAAGCTAAAAGACAGAAATGGGACATTAATCTGACTTAACCCACTCTGCGACTGCGAGAGGCAAACACACAAAATTTCATGAAAAAGGACGCACGAAAAATTAAGGACTTTTCGTGATGTTAAAGTCAAGGATCATCTCTAAAATTTCAGACACTGAAAAGCAAAACCCCATTAAAAACAGAAATTGAGACATTCGTGAAAATTTGAGATACCTCTATACGTGACAGAAGTAAAGAACTTTCTGCAAACACACAAGGGTCAATTCTCCCCCATAAGCTAGTAATCACAAATTGAAGGGCGAAATGCAAAGCACGCTCTTCTTGTGGAACAACCGGAAGAGGAAGAAACAGAACTGAGTGAGTGTAAATCGTTTGAAGTAAGGTTCAATTCCAATTTCAATACATTTAGCCCAAATACTTGTTTATGTTAGATAAACGCAACTTTAAGTTCTGAATTGTTAAATTTTGGTTTTGTTTCACAAGAGTGCTTTTTTCCCCCTCGGAACCTTAATTTAACGACTTCCATTTGATAGCGCGCGTTTTCAACCAATTTGAGTGTAACTGGGCTCACACTCAAATTACGTTTAAAAAAAAATTATGATAATAAAATAAAATAAATTCCCTAGGCCACCCCGTGTTATTTTACTTCAGTATACTGATAGTTTCGTTGAAGTTTCTCTTTACTGGATGGTTTAAAATATAAAGAGCAAGTAAAAAAGTGATGTACACCTCAAGCTTGTACAATTAGTTTTGTGGAACAAAATGAAAATTATTTGCGATTTGGAGAAGTATAAGCATGGCCTACGAATAGAATTTTTAATGTTCACTTAAGCAGAAGGTTCTCACTACAACTTACCTTTGATAAGTCGTGGTATCTTTTACCCGTAAAAATCGAGTTGTCGCTGCTATAACATGGCTCCTAATAACGATTCTACTTTATTTTGGTTCAAAAGGGATGAGCAGTTCTTTAAACACGATCCCACGAGACAATTAATAGGTAAATAGATATTTTTAACGTGCCGACGTGAAAGCATTTTCGAAGAACCGATAATCAAGCACTTTTTCGAGAACGACATAGCTATAAACAAAACACAAGTAGAACTCTAGTAGTTCCCGATATGTGCCCTCGCCAATGGGAAACCATTTTAACAACAATCGCGTGTGAAAATACACGGCGAAACATTCTGGTAGAGGTACTATCGTTCAACCGGAAAGAATTATAGGCATAAAGTGATTCTCTTCAATAGCCTCTTTCCATTCTTGAAAAAAACAATTCTAGTAGAAGCGACTGCAACGGGCGTTGCCTATGAAAATGATTCTCAAAACATAGGCGCGCAACTTATGGCCATATGTGATGGCGCACCTTTATACTTCATTATTTAGTCATATACATACATACAGCACATCCTAAAACTCCAACGATGAGCCAACTGTTTTTTTTCTTTCTTTCCTAGAACTTACTTTAGTCGATAGCTCTACTCCCCCCCTTTTCTTTTTTTTTTGAAGAACCCCTAACTTTTCAAGCATTCTCGCGATCAATTTTATAATTTAAAAATAAAAAATATCAATGTTCTGAAAAAATATATAATTACCTCATAATTTTAATCCCGACACATACATTTTGGGCGTGTACACAGAGAGGAGTTTGCGTTTGTTTCATCGCGCGACAGGATCGACGCGCATCATCGTTCACATGATGCGGTAGACCAGCGTTAGTTTGGGTAGCTCTCGAAATTAGTTTGGAAATTTTCTAATGACGATTGCCAGGTTTGTCTCATGTTAGCCCATTTGGCTATTCTTTTAATGACACTTGTCTCGAAAAAATTTAACACTAGAAAGACAGGAAATTCCGGTATACCTAGAAAGACTGTAGGGTAACCCGGAGCAGGACCATATAATAATGTGACATATATTGTTATATGTAGTCCTGGGTCCGTAGAGGTGTGGTCCTTCCGAGAATTTTTCATCCTTCTTCTTGACTGAGTCCACGTGCCCCATGCCTGTTCTCTAAACCCTATACAGCAGTTCAGTATTTGATAGTGTAATATGGGGTTTTCTTTTTCACGTCAAAATGTAAAACTTATTTACTTCAGGACTACAGATACTTACAGATTGTCACAGTATTATACGGTCCTGATTTATCTTTCAAGGAGCAATCGTCATTGTCCGGTTAGCCAGCTGTCCCATTTGTTTAGTATTTTGAATTGAAGCCGGTTGTAAAAAGTCAAGGTCAGACTAGACTGAATGACATTTTTTCCTACCACCAGCCTTTAAAATAAACGAAGATTTTAAACGTTTCATACTAAAATACCTTAGTGACCACAATGGCCCCTCCGGTCATTCTAGGTATATTTCCGTTTCTATCAAAGTTAAACAAAAATGATCAAAAAAAGCATTTGAATAGGCTCATATTAAGAAAAGTCAGAAATGCATTTAGTCAATTATTATTGGAATTACCGAACAGAAAATATCGAAATGGGCCACATAGGTCCGTCTTTCTAGTGTTAAAAGCATTAGCCAAAACATCGTTTTGCTACTTTTCCTTTTTTTTTTTTTGTTTGAAATCAGCTCAAAACCAGTCTATAATGGAAGTCGAAAATAATGTGTGTCTTGGTATTTTTATCGCTAACAACTAAAAACTAAGACAAAGAGAATGCTAGAGTCATTCTATTTTAAGACATATTTAGGCACGGCATGTTTTGTGCCCCATACTAGGCCTGCCTTTTTAAATTTTTTTCCGGGGGGGGGGTGCAAAAGGTATATACGCGATATATATTACATTGCAAAAACAGCAAACTACATTTATAAAAAATGCATTTTTTTCAAAGCCAGCCGGGGGGGGGGCATTTCTCCCCCCCCCCCCCTAAGTGTCGCGTCTGCCCTGCAATATTATGAGAGTGTGAACCAAAATTCTTTGAATTTAAAAGTTGTAGTTTTGAAAGTAATACATAAATTGGTGTGTTGTAAAAATTGTTTGTAAAAAGTGAATACAGTATAATTGAATATACGTAAGCAGTGGCAAACAATGAATGTCTTGTTCCACCCACGGTATTTCCTCCCAAGTTATTTAGGGGGTGGGGCGACAGAGTAACATACAAACACGCACATTTTCCCACGTATAGCCAGTCACTTTAACTTTTTGTTTTCAAGTCATTCAATAAATATTTTTAAAATGGAAGAATTACTTAATATTCGATTTTTTTTAATTAAAACTATTCAGAACATGGAGCGGAGCAGCAGTTGGTATTTAGAAGTCGCGATGAAACTGCCGCAAACGCAAAACGTGTGCTCTCTTCACACGCCATTCTAACGCGCCAGAAACGTTTCTAGGAGCTGCGTCGATTTCACCGCGCAACGGCATGTGGCCGCTCTAGTAGATCGCTGTGTATTTTACTACCGCGCGGTAGTTTCGTCGCGCGTTAAAACTACCGCAACCGCATCATGTGTAAAGGCCCTTACTTGTCAAATGCAGGGAACACCGGTAATGAAGATAACGCTACTCAACAAGGTGTGACCAGTCACAAATCAAATTGAGTGACCATTTTCCATCTACATAATGCGGTCTTTCCTATTTGTTTGCTTCGCTTTCACAAGTAGTATGCATGTGTACAGTGTACATGAATGTATATACGGTCGCGCTCGTTTATAGCGAAGTCGTACATAGCAAATTTGCGGTTATAACGTATTAATTGCAGTTCCCTCTTGTTTTGCCGCTTACTATTCGGTAGTTTTTATAACGAAATTTTCATTGGGTCCCTTCGATTTCGCTATGAACCGGCGCCACTGTACAGTAAAGCACCGTTTTATACGCCTCTCAATTATACGTGATTTACATTTATACGTTGTTTCATAGCGGTCACGAAACAATCGTATTTATTTTCCTGATACTTGGCTTTGGTTATATATACCACGTTTGCTCTTTCTAAAATACCCAAATTTTCCACTTCAGTCATTTTTTTCTGTCCCTCTCTCCCTTATTGAGTGAAAATTTTCTTGGAAAGTAGCGGGTGGTCAGGTAGAGGGTGAACGGACAATAGAGAGGTCTAAAAAGAAGGTCAGTCAAGGTCCTTTCACAATGCTCAATGGGTTTGGTGTGACCACGGACGTAAGAATACTCTTACCTCCATGGGTTTGAATGATAAGCCCTACATTCCCCAATTACTGTCTATGAGCACCCACGTTTTTCTACACTACACAGTTCTATTTCTTAAAACCTAAAATAACGGATACGTAAAGCACTTTCGCTGAAAAATAAAATGGAAATTTTGGAAGAATATGAAAAGAATACAGGATATATAATTGTAGATTTGGCAAAAAAGTTGAGCTTTCAAGTTTCCACTCTAAAAACCATTGCCTATGACGGATAAAAATAGTAAGTATGCGCATAATTTGTATGCACTGAAATTGTATAAAATCAAAATTCAATAATTATTGACCAAGGAATGCAATATAAAGGTACGATTATAAAATATGTTGAACTCAAAGGTTAACTACAACTAAATTTACTATTTTTATTAAAAACACAATGCACTACACTAGTTACATCCTTAAAAACTTGAAGCTTACTTTTCCATTATTTGTATTAGTAATCAAATTTGTAATAACTCAGAACTAATTATAAAAATTCCTATTATACGTATTATACGTCACTTAACTTCAGTTTCCTGAACGGTTAAAAAATATTGAAAACTTTCTAGTATCAAATTACAGGGCGCATTTCTGAAGCAGTAAAAAAAGCACTGATATTATCCAGGTTCGTTTAATTTTTTGACTTACTGAATGCTCATTATTTGTCAATTAAGGAATTTACCTACACAAGGAAAGACATTCTGGCGGCATTTATTAATTATTGCTGATAAACTGATCACCTTGGAAACTATAAGAAAACAATTGAAGGCGAATAACTTTACCCCCTATTGTTGAGGAAGTCAAATACAATGCATTCAGAGTGCCATTTGTATAATAGGCGTTCAGAAGGCTCATCGACTGCTGATCGAATCGATGTAGCTAAAACAAAACCTTGCTTGTTTCATTTGCAAAAAGACAATTAGTCGGTCACCAAAAACTCAAGGAAGAAAAACGATCATTCTAAACTGAATTAAAGGAGAATTAAAACTACTGTTTTCGCTTATATCACAATCACACGTCTTTTGAGGCGAAAGAAATGAGGAGGAATTTCTCAGAAATCGGCACATTCGATGCATCGCTACTCTTGTGGGACAAAAAAAAAAAAAACGAATCACATCAAGGAAGTGATGCAATAAGAGCAATAGGTAAGTGCTAGGAATCAACTACTAACAATCCCAAAGAAAATAAAGTCTACGATACTTAGTATGATGCTAAATTGCATGCTAAATACGAAACATAAGAAAGCTTAAAACACAAATTAAAAACTGCCAAACATATGGTTCATGCCATCGTCTTTTTCATTAACTTTTCTGTTACATTTCAGGTCCAAATGTGAAAACAAATTAGTAAATTTTGGTGTGATTACACATCTTCATGGCTTTAAAAATAGTGGAGGAATTTTAGTCAAAGAATGAATATTTTGAGTCATTAAAAAATTACATGAAAACGTACCGTGACAGTAATGACAAATAATAATTACAACTTTTGTTTCTTAGAGACCGTTCATAATTGATGTCACTTTTTTCAATATATTTAACACAAAATGTCATACTTCAACGTACCCACCTACCCCTTTGTCACATGTCACACCGTATTATATACTTCCAGTGCTGCAGTTCAGAAACAAAGCACTTACGTTATAGATCAGATTTCTGATTAAATTTTCGAACTTTTAATGACATTATTGTAAGCATAACTATACGATTGATTACGTGTGTACTTAATTTTAAAAAAATGAGGTTAAGGTTTACAACAAAAAAGGATAATAATAGTAAAAATATCAATTGTCCGATACTGAAAAAATTACCCACTGTATTTTAGCTTAACATTGTAAATGCCCAAGAATATTTAATTTTAAACTTTTAACTAGAAGTAAATTAAACCTTTATCTGCGTCGGTGTTTCCGATACAAAATGAAACTTTAAAATCAAATTATGAAAATCAAAAAAATTAAATACATATAATTTGCTCGTTTTAAATGTTTTTATAGAAATCAAAATGTGTGATGTCACATTTCTTGTTACCCCCTCCCCTTGTCCCAGTCACAATTTCTACAACCCCCCCTCCCCCGATGAATTACGTCATTTATGAATGACCCCTTAGACTGAAATTCTTTGTCTAAGTTGAAAGTTGATATAAAGATGTGTGAGCACATCAAAATTTATGAAGTTGTGTGTGTGTGTTTTACTATTTAGTACCTCAAAGGAAACAAAAAACGGTATGCTTTGCCAGGTCGGTCACACATAGAATTAATTTTTCTTTTTTGTTTTCTAATTTAACGTAAAATTGCACATAAAAATACTTTACTATTTATTTGACACGGTTAAATAAGATGTAAAGTCAACAAATTCTTGTGTGCCAGCACAATTTTGATTATAATTAAATGACCGTTGTTTCATGAACGTTGGGGTTTAGAAACTTTTTTGATGAAAACGTTAAATTGTGATTCCTGTAATTTGTGAACATGCTGAATGATGGTTGACCGGCAAAAATTGGAAACAACATTTTCCCCGCAAAACAAAAACCATAGAAATGTTTAAAATAGGAGAAAAATAACACAGCTACCAAAAGTTACAGCAACTGAAAAAACACAATCGACAAGTTGTTCAAATAAGCAGCGAAGGCTGTTCTCGAAATCATTAACATATCCGACTAGGGGGTGATCGGATTTCCAACCTTCAGGCAGCAAATTCCTTTAAAGTTACCTCCCCTCATTCCCCCAAAGGCCGAGTTATCTTTCGTCTAATCACAAAATAAGTTGGGTGTGTTTCTGAGGAAAAGAGAAAAAAAAAAACACTTGTTCTATAGAAAGTTCTAGTCTCTGGAAAATCGATTCAGTTAACCTGTAGATTTCCACGTGCATATTTCAGCAATTCAGTGATAATAAAACTAGAATTCCGAAAGATCGATTAAAAAATGACCCATTAGTGTCGATAGTTTGATTAAAAAAGCATTTCAAAAAATTAAGTAAAATAACACAAACCAAATGCAGATCAAACTTTGGAATCACACAGCGCCTAAATCCAATTAAAAGTCACTTGCCGATTTAAGAAAATTCTACGGCATACGTAAATTATGAATGTAGCTCTACGCTGAATTCCAGATTATCCGTGTGCTGATGGATTATCCGGTTTTCAAATTATCGGTGAAGTGCGAAAAATCATTTGGCTATCCTGTTTAAGCGGATTTTGGAGCATCTAAAAAGCCCCTTTAAAAATCATTGGAGAATTATCAGCGCATTGCCAAGATAATAAATGAAAAATTATAACTCTGGTAATAAATAGATCATCAGTAAACAAGCTTATAAAATGTCTAATTACTTAGGATCATTATAGCGTTGGGGGGTAGGAGTGATCCTTTATCCTTTTCTCTTAGTAAATGAACAGTTAGTTAGATCATGGGTAAACAAGCATAAAAAAGTCAAATTACAAAGGTTCATTTTACGTCAACAAAAAGGGGATTTTTTTTTTTTTTTGAATTTCTTTACTGTTTATAAGACTTCTGTTTGATTATCCGTATAAACTATAAGATTAATTAGCTTGGATAGTTCAGAGTTCAGTGTAGGTTTTTCTTCTAGCAAAAGCATATGCAACAGAAATAGTCGGAGAGTTATTTCCGATGCCCTAGAAATGTGCACTTGAAAATATTACAGAGCTGAAATTGGAAAGACCCTATTCATTATCGCAGGTATTCAGACATGCATAATTGGGCATTCGTCCAAGCAAACAAGGTTTATCTTTCCGTTAGAATACTCGTTTTATCTAGAATAACTTCATTTGCGATCGAAGGACAAACAGGAAGTTTACGCTCGATAAGGTAAAAATCGTATTCGCCTATTGCAGAAAATGCTTATACATTTATTAATGTTTAAGAGAAATACATAAGTTTAATATTGTTTTTCGCTCGGATACATTTGGTTTTGTTTTTGTGGCTATATCTCATCAAATTTTCCAATATTAATGACATTGGTTAACATTGAAACAACACAGCAGTAATATAAAGTTCCATTATTTTTCATCGAGATCAAGGGTCCATCCAGCATTTTCTAACAGGGTCCCTTTTTTGTGAATTTTAAAGAGATTTTTGTGAAACGTCAAATAATTTTTGTGAAAATTGAAAATTTAAACAGATAGTGATAAAAAATTTTATTATTATTTGCCGCTTTTATAATAAATAATGGTGTGAAAAGTACGATTTGGAAGCTTGGAATTTTGCGAAGGGTCCATTTTGATTGATTTGAATTTTGTGAAGGGTCAGTTTTGATTGATTTGAATTTTGTGAAGGGTCAGTTTTGATTGATTTGAATTTTGTGAAGAGTCAATTTTGATTGATTTGAATTTTGTGAAGAGTCAGTTTTGATTGATTTGAATTTTGTGAAGAGTCAGTTTTGATTGATTTGAATTTTGTGAAAAGTCAGTCCGTTTTGATTAATTGGAATTTTGTGAACGGTCAGAAAATGGACCCGAATTTCCTCTGACGCGACTCCTGGAAATGGAATAACAAAACAAACGATACTAAAAATATCGGCACTAAAACAAATGCCAGATATTCAACATTGACGTTCCGAGTTCGACTGGTAGTATTTAAACTTCTCATACTCGGCACTTTTTTAGACTACTAAAGTTTCATTTCTCCACAGAACAACTTGAGTCAACAGGTGCCTGACTGCCAAAGCCACCCCACCCCTTCTTTCCCTCCCTTTACTTTTTAAATGTCGCGTTGTATAAATGCAGCGTCAGAATAAAACGTATGCGTGAAGTCCGTTGTATGCATATAACATTCAGATTCAAAGAATAAAATTATTTATGAGAAAAAATTACACAAGAATGTAAGATTTATCATCATGACAACAAACATACAAAAAATACATATATCAGACATTAAATAGCAATTATTATTGATATATTTGTTATATTTATTAAATATACCATTAACTAAATTTGTAAGTCATAAAAACAATTCACAATCTGCTAATTTCATTTTATTTATTTATTGATATTTCTCAACGATTTTATAAAATGTCGTGTTAAATTCTTATTTTATAGATTGATCTAAAAGAAAAACTGACAGATTCATGAACACGTAAAAACAATTGATAGGATTCCTAACTCCAATTAACGAAATTTTTTAAGCAATACCCATAACGGTAAATAAGTATTTGCTAAACGAATTTTGCGGTCTATTTACAATTCTAGAATAGGATTTATGATATAATCGCAGAGTTGGAAATGACACATGGGGGGAAATCATTGATTAAAGTGAGCTATTGTTCTAGACTAAATTGCAATGCCTCCACCAGTGAGAAGAGCTACCACTCTGATTTTTGGTCAAGAGTGAAACCAGGAAATGGTATTGCATCTAAAATTCGGGCATAGCTGCGACTAAAATCAGCATTTTTGTGAATGCAACGTAAAATTGTTGAATATCAGATTACTCATGTTAAATCAGTACGCTTCAAGTGCTATGTTTTGAATGCAAGCAGGCAGATATATGACTTGAATCTTACAATGTTGTTTCAACAGTAAATAAAATTTCTACTGTCATCTTCTATTAATCAATCTCAGCTGATCAAAAAGTAACATACAAATTTTTTTTTGCATTAGTCAAAGTAATTCGTTTTTTTTTTTTTTTTTTTTGAGACAATCCGTCCGCAACCAAATTAACTTAACAAACCGAATAAATTATGTTTCTAATGAAAACTATTGTTAGTCTTTATTTGAAACACGCTACTAATCGTGTTTCTAAAGAAGACTAATAGTAGGTGAATTTTATGTAAAAGTGGACATCTTTGGGGAACATTAAAATGAAAATTTTTAACAAGTATTACTTTCTCATGTTTTTTGGAATACAGAAGTTATTTACAAGCACTCCTACCCACTTGTAAGAAAAAACTTCTTCACAATAAACAATTTGGCTGACACTAGATGAATATTAGAAGCCCGTTTTTAGCCTACTTTCCCGTAAAAGTAAAAAAAAATAATAATAAAGCATGAAAGAAGGCTTAATGTATCGTGAAAATATGGTTAAAAATCAAGAAAAGTCAAAAATAAGTGAAGTAATTAAATAAAGATTGAAAAATAAAAAATTTGAAAGTAGGGTATTGAGATGGGGAAAAAGTGTGTCTGTCTGTCGGTCTGTCTGTCTGTCGGTCTGTCCCCCCCCCCCCCTAATAACTTTTGAACGAATTGTCCGATTGGAAAAATTCTTTTTGCATTCGAAAGATCTCGGCGAGGACATCTCATTTCTATATTTTACTTTTTGATTTGAACAATTTTTTGTTCAATTTTGAACAGTTCAAAAAATTTTAACATTAGCGCCTATGGACAAAATTGAAGCAAATTCTGTAAACTCTGGGCACAAGAGCCAAGTTCCTATTGCAAGCTCATTGAAAGGAGTTCTCGGCGTGAAATATTGATTTGAACAGTTTTTGCTCATTTTTGAACAGTTCAAAAAATTAACACAGAGCTTACGGGGAAATTTTAACCCTATATAAATCCTGATCTAACGGACCGATTTGCTTGGAACAAACTTTATCGGAAAGCTCTTATAACGTAGAACATGTAGAAATAGAAAGTTTATCCAGAACTTACGAGCCTATTTTGCTATGAAATTTTTTGATCGGGATTTTCAAGGATATTTCTCAGTGACTCAATGAGTGAAATAATGAATGAATGAATAAATTAAAGAGTGAAAGAATAAATCAATGAATAAATGAATGAGGAAAAGAATGAATGAATAAATTATTGAATAAATGAAAATATAAATAAATGAGTGAATAAATACATGAATGCGTAAATGAATGAATAAACACTTGAATGAGGTAACGAATGAATGAATAAATGCATGGCTGAATAAATGAAAGAATGAATGAGTGAGTGAATGAATATGTATTATCCGTTGAAAAAGGTATATTTTCAATAATTAGAACTAAAGATAAATAAGAAAGAGAGAGAAAGAGATAGCTAGCTTATAAATTTGAATTTGGTGCATACGGGAAAGTAGGCTCGTATAGTTCTAGACGGAACTTCTTGTTCTTTGTGCTGCGTCAGTTACTACTATTTTTTGTATGCATAAATAACACTGCTCTACAGTGGTTCGCTAACAACAACCAAATTACTATTTTTATTATAGATTCATATTGTTATTCAAATACCTGCAAGTAAAAAAGTTCCACCACGTCACATTTTTGTGTAACAAAAATTGGAGCTTGCTGTCCCAATGGTGTGGCGAGGACCTTTAAATGCTTTTGATGATTGTTATTTTTGTCTTACAAACATAGGATATTCCAAAAAGCAAATACATAAATTGAGTATCCGAATATCCCATCTGCACAGACAGTTCCTCACGGCAAGCACTTAATAGTACCAACTGTTCCATTGAGTTGAAAAGATATTGACACTCAAGAGAGGTGAGTGACATAAAAGACACAATTGAAACATATGTTGTTGAAGGCACTTGTAACCCAAACAGCGAACTCCATTTTATTCGTCAAAATGAACTGAATGATCTGCTTCGCAAACCAATAGCCCACTTAGCTTCCATGGAAGAAACGTACGCTAACGTGGTGACTATTCTAATTGCATTTAAGTATAAACAGTTCAATTGGCGAATTTGTGGAGACTTAAAGGGCGTAGCTATATTAATGGGTCTTCAGGAGAGATTTACTGAGTATTGTTGCTTTTTATTTTTGTGGGATAGTCGAGCAACAGCACAGCATTTCGTAAAAAAGGAATGACCACCCAGAACATCACTTCACCTTGGAGCTAGTAATGTTAAATACAACTCTCTTATTGAAAGGGAAAACATTCTGCTCCCTCCACTTCACATTAAATTAGGACTGATGGGAAAATTTGTGTAGGCCATGGACAAAGAAGAAGGATAAGGATTAAAATTTTTAAGAACGTTTTCAATAATTGAGTGAAGCAAAACTTAAAGAAGATGTTTTTATTGGACCTCAAATTAGACAAGTGATTTGCGACCCTGATTTCGAAAGGAAGCTTAATCAAACAGAGTTAGCAGCTTGGAAATCGTTTGTGAAGGTGGTGAAAGGATTTTTAGCAAAAAAGAAAGATAAAAATTATAAAATCCTAATTTAAGATCGTCTTAAGTCCTTCCAAGCCAACGGGGTGTGGGATGTCACTTAAAATTCCGTTTCTACATTCACATTTGAATTTTGTCCCAAAAAGATCTTGGTGAACATAGCTATGAACAAGGGGAAAGATTTTACAAGGACATTAAGATTATGGATACCAGATAGCAATGTCATTGGGAACCAGCAGTGATGGGTGACTACTGCAGGTTTATAAAGATAAAAGATTTAACGTCACATATGAAAAAAAATGACAACATTTCATCGCACCTATTAAAGTTTGATAATCTTATTTTTTATTAGTCTAAAATATGTATCTTTTCTCAATCGAAATAGAATTCCATGATGAATTAAGGAGATTAATCATGATAAAAATTGTGATTTAAATGCATTTTTGAGTTTCTTTTCGTACTATACGATAGTCATAACAAAAAAACTGTACGTGCTACAGCTTTTTTACAATTATATTCGAATTCTACGCTACAAAATTAGTTGAAAATAGCTAATTTTATTTGTGTTACTTCGGTGATGTCTCATGAACAAACTTATTAGTATTTAAACTGAGTTTAAAATTTTAATATTTTTTCTCCTATTTAACAAGCATTCGGATCTGTTACGTTGATGGTTGAACACGCGAAAGGAGTACTACTATGTCATGAAAGTCTCGACCCCAAATGAATTTCCTGTAGCATGGGCTGTTTGGGCAGCGCGTAGCGCTTTTACCCGGTATTGACGGGACGTGGCGGTGGAGGAAGTCTTGGGTGCGAAAGGGAAGTCCGGTGGGGGTGGGTTGTCTTGCCCATAGAATTTATTCTTCACTTCGCACTTCTCTGCGAAATCAAGAAACTTCAGATGGCCGCTTGTTTACTGCGCACGCGCTGTAAGTTTGGACTGTTGGACCCTTCGATTTCTATAGTCGAAGTTTCTCGACCGACCGCGCTGGGAAATAGCTGTCTCCTCGGCGTGGGGAATACCGTTTTGGACTTGAGTCCAAAACGGACCGTGAAAACGCTGTCTGACTGCCAGTCGAAAGGTTGGTGAATACGGCTGTTAATGGCCCCGTCAAGCCGATTGCTTTACATTGACTAGCATACGTCGCCTTTCAGTATTTATCGTTTAGAATCAATGGCCCAGGGAAAAATGATCTATCGAGGCTCCACTGCATTTCTTTCATTATAAAAACGGAACGATTAAAATGTTTGATTTACTTTTTTTTTTAATCCTTACGTTAGACAAAGATAAAACGGGGAAAATGTGACACTAATTGTACTGATCTCTCAAATAACCTTGCCAATTAATGTTTGAGATTACAAGGAAAATCGGAAGGTCGAATATTGGCCCAATAAACGAATTCAGTTAAAAATGAAAAAACAAAATACTGTTCTTGCCGCATTTCGTGGGCATAAAATCTGACTTCAGAACTATCCACTTCTTGGGTGGATCTCCCGATGTACTGCTAACTACGTTACTCAATTTCGCTCTAAAGAACTCATTTCAATTTCTATACATATAGAGATATTACGTTTGTTTACCGATCTCTCAATTACAAGAGTCAATTTTTTTTTCGTAATTTGCGAATATAGAAGAAAAGTTTCTAGGGGTATTCCTTCACGTTGCTTCGACTAGAACCAGTTACGCAAAAAAAGTGAAGCGGGGCAGAATTTACGCTTTCATTGCAAAATAATCCTTTGAGATTCAAAAGAATACTACAATGTAGGTTATTGTATAGAACAATGTCAAGGGCGTTGTTTCAAGATAAAGGTTGCTAATATTGGCGAAAAAAGTGTTTGAAATATTTTTCCGGTGCGAATCACACACACACACTCATTAAAAATACCGTCAGTGCTTTTTCCACCAACGAGTTATTTACTTATTTATTTCCTCGAACTTGACCTACAGAATTTCTAACAATACATACACCAGTTATGTGTAAAAATAAGAACAAATTTTCGTTTCACTGTAAGAAATTTAATGACTTCGAAACATTGACTATTGTTTTAAGGTTTCATTACCAAGTTCACGGAAAAAATTAAGTAAATTATTACTCTCAATTTCCTAAAATTTTAGATATAAGAATGGTACCAAACCAAAGTAGACATGAATACAGTAATAACGTTTTAACGCGCTAACATGCAAATTAAATTGAATACACGTGTTTTTTTTTTTTTGGGGGGGGGGGGGTTACAACACACCCCTTTTTCAAAACTAAAGATGCGAAAAGGAGTTGAATGAAAAAACATCCCATGAAAAACGAAATAAAAAACGGGGACAGTTTCTAGAAGAGATGTTATAAACACAACTCATAAAATGTAAAGAATTCTATAAAAACAAATAAATAAGTATCAAATAAAACAAACTACCGACTATTTGTTTTATTGATTTAAGTTGAGAAGCAATTTTCATAATGGTATGACCGAGATATATGTATCATTGTCTGTATCATTATTAAAATAAAATATTTATTATACTATTTTTATGAATTTATCTTAAATTTTTCAGGGAGGGACTACAATGTATGTATAAATCAATACTTTTCCTGATACGCACCAAGGCCGTATCCAGAGGGGGGCCCCACGCCCCCCCCCCCCCCCGAAATTCCAAAAATGTTCACAATGTAGCATATATTCCTCCCTGAAACTTTCCTCTACACTAATGTTTCAAAGTCAGGCCCTCCCCCCCTCGAAAAAAATTTCTGGCTACGGCCTTGATACGCACTAGCCTTTTTTTAAAACTATAAAACGTTTATATAGCTAAGTAATTCCATACATTAACCAAATTAAAATTTCGTTTAAAAAAAAAATACTTGACGCGATACTATAATGTTATTTAATTCTTTTTTCTTTTTGAGAAATTTACCATCCAGACTTCTTCTCCCCTATGTGTGAAAGAAAAAATCAATTAAATCAGACATTTAACTACAGATTATTAAATTTAGTGAATACAAATGTTTTATTCATATTAGCGGAATATCATGAAATCTATGCCGGATATAGGGACGCAGCGAAAGAATGGTTTTTAGGATTAATGTCCCCCCTTTTTCGGGGGGGGGGTGATTCAGAAATAAGTTAATCTATCGAATGAATCTTCAAAAGTCATAATTTGACAATAAAACCTTCCGATGCCTTTTCTTACTATCATAGACTAAAACCGTTAAGAGTTAATCGAATCGATTTTATTAAAACTGCATCAGACTTGTCAAACACAATATACAGTAGTACATCATTAAGCCCTTTCATATTTAAAAGTATATTTTTTACATGGACAAGCGTAATAATTGCCTTTATAATGACCTCATTGAAAGATCACAACTTTTGATTTCTTATCCCGGAAAAAATATTAACATAAACTGAGAACAGCAAAAGATTAGGAATATCGCATTTTCTTGTCTGTAACCGATATGAGGAAACTTTACATAACAAAACGAACACGAACAGAAAAATGAGCGATTCCCTTTTAATTACATCTGGCAACAGAAAATTTATTTATTCCATCTGGCTATAGAAATTTGTTTATTACAAATCCACATTGGAATGAGGACTGAACAAACATGGGGGGGGGACCCTTTACAAAATTCCAATTAAACAAAACGGACCCTTTACAAAATTCAAATCAATTCGAACGGACCCGTCATAAAATTCCAAACTTCGAAATCGTGTTTTTTACACCATAAAAGCGGCAAATAATAATAAAATTTTTCATCACTATATGTTTAAATTTCCAATTTTCACAAAATTGTTCCAGTTTTCACAAAAATCTCTTTTAAATTCAGAAAAAACGGACGCTGTTAAAAAGTGCTGGATCGGCCCCTGATCGCAGGGCAGGCAAATTCTAAGGGCCTGGAGATTTTTAATTTAAATTTCTTTTTAAAAAATTGTAGTAAAAATTTAAGTACTTGAAAATGTGATTGTACTTGAAAAATTACTAGTGGTTATTATTAATAAAAATCGTTTTTTATTAATAATAACCATTACCACTAGTAATTTTTCATGATAGGTTATTCTTAACAATAACCAATTTTACATTTTCCATAGTACACACACACGCGCGCATATATATATATATATCTATATATATAGTATACATATATATATGTGTGTGTATTGTATATATTGTATGTATAGTAAATCGACCATTTAAAGGGAGCAGGAAATTTTCAAAGTGGCCTGGGAAGCAAAGCGGGAAAACTTGCAGGTCGGGTCCTTGCAAAATATTAGGAGCAAGTTGCTCCTAATATTTTAGCTCCGTTTCATCGGTTAGTGTTTTCAAAACAATATTACATTGCTTTGTAAATTGTTTTGTAAACTCGCAAATTCAAATTTTTGAGCTGTGTCGGTTGTGTCGCCAGGGTACGATATATATGAGGCAGAAAAAGTTTTTTCCAAAGTTTGTGATAATACGCACAAAAATTTCAAAATAGAATAAGATTAACAATAACAAATAAATAACTTTCTACTATTGCGCATTTTGGAAAACTATATATATCGCAACGGAATTTCGGGTACTTGTGAGTAAATGGATGAGTCGACAAATTTAACGAACTGCTCCTATTACACATACATAAGGGACCGTTCATAAATGATGTCACACTCTTTTCAATATATTTGACCCCCTCCCCCCTTTGTCACGAAGTGTCGCACTTCAACATACCCCCCTCCTCCTTTTGTCACGTGTAACGTTTTATTACATTAGCATAAAATAGGTTTAATTTGCCGATTTTAAATGTATTTGTAGAAATCAAAATGTACGACGTCACACTTCGTGCTACCCCCTCCTCTCCCCTTGTCACAAACTGTCACACTTTCTTGAGCCCCCTCCCCTCCTTGAAGCGAGACATCATTTATGAATGACCCCTAACTAAAAAAGAATCTTTATAATAAAACCAAAGTGCAAAACAACAAGCAGGGGGCCGGGGGGGGGGGGTTATTTCGGAAACAAATATAAAGGCGTTAATTTTAAACGTGCAAATTTGCAAACAGATGCGAGCGAGAAAATTTAAATCATAGTCGTGTAACTAATGAAATCTTAACTATCTTTCTGCTTCGGAGATTTCGGTAGATGTAAAAACAGTTATCTGACAAAACGGCCAAAAAAGAAAGAAAAAAAAAAAAACAGGAAAAAGAAAAACTATTATCACATTGTGATAACACTTCAAGCAAAATTATACTCATAGAGATCGTCTGAAATGAAAAGAGCCGGGTTCGTATTGCAAAAGTCTCCAGATAAAGTTCAATCGATGGGACATCTGGCAACCGTAGTGAATTGGAAGCAAACAAACTCCAGTTTAAAATTAGCCCAAGTTCTAGATAAAATTCAGTTAACAATCTCGCCGCCATGAAATGTCAAACAAATTTATTTCACAAAACGGGGATGGGGGATCGATCAATGAACATGCAAGTAACTAAGTTGGATTGTAATACTAAAAGTACGTATAATATGCACTGAATGCCGAAAGCATATTTTTTTATTCAACTACTTAGTATTTTCAGGCGCGGATATACGCTTTTGCTAAGGAGGGGGCAATTTTTATGGCGTTTCACCTTTTCCGTGAAAATTTGTTTCAAATGTGCAAAATACGAATTTTTAGTCCATTATCCATATAATTTTTAATAATACTTTAATCTCAGTAATTGCTCACATCCCCCCTCACCCGTATCCGCGCCTGGGTACTTCTGAGGAGCGTACAGGAAATTGGTGTAATGAAATTTTACGAAGTTGTAGCTTATAATTATTGACATTAATCAGTCGTAAAAAACAGCAAGGTGTTTGCAAATACATGGGGAGAGAAAATTTGAAACAACTATTATATAGCTGCAAATGTCGATGCTTGGGCATTGTTGTAAAAATGTCAAACATGATAGATGCAGTAAACACTAAGGGGCACTATAAGAGATTGCTATACTTGCGACATTAAGGTAAAATAAGGTGTATATAACATAAACGTGGGCCAAAAATAAGTGGAGGAGAGAGGGAAGAATGAGGAAATAAATTATATATATATCATTGGATTTTTTTTTTTTTTTTAAAGTGGCTGTTGCTTCCCTCTGTTTAGGGTTTAACACTAGGTTTAACAGACCAGTCATTTTGACTGTTTCGAAGCTTTCATTTTGCATAATTTGTTACTAATTATAGTGCAACTTTCAATTGCATTGGCTTTTCCCAATATACGGTAAGTAGGACAAATTAATGTGAGTGAAAATTTTATTATAATTAGTAGCTGCTTGATGTAAAATGAAAGTTTAGAAATGGTTGAAAACGGCCTGGCAAATGTAGTGTTAAAGGCGTCCACTATTTGAGTGGACCCTCCACCGTTTTCACACCATGTCCACTTAAAAAAAGCGGACATTACATATAAGGATATTATGACATAAGGATATTATGAATTTTTCTTTTTGCTTCCCACCCCTTACCCCATTCCAGAGCTGTCCTCTGTTTTTTAGAAGGACATCTCGCAACCCTACGCTCTGTACCTAACGTCAATAAACGTAACCGAGTGAACTAAAATTCATCATTTAAGTTGCGTGAAAAGAATCCACACATTATTTCCTTCTTAGAACGTTAAAACAGCTCTTAGAACAACTTAAGGTGGTACATTCGAGAAACGCATGAATTACCGAGTCATCACGAAAATAGTAAAGAAAAGAATTATTTTATGCATCCCCCCCCCCCCCCACATACAACATTTTTGATAATTTAGCAGCACAACAATTATAACATATTTATGGAATTTTGCTACACTTTATTTGGTACATGAAGTCAAAGTAAAGGAAGAAAAACGTCAATAAAAATATCTTTTTTAGTTATGCACGTATTTTTTTTTTAAATTTTTATTTTAATATTACAATATACTGTACCAAACCACCTCATATCTAATAACTGGATTCGACTTATTTCTCATGCAGATATTTTAATAGAGAATCGCATCGAAAACACGTTTCTACAAAAAGGTTTGCCGTCAATAAGCCACAGGGTTGCCAAACGTCCCGGATTTTCCGGGACAGTCCCGTATTGTGAGAAATTGTCCCGCCTCCCGGGGAACTACCATACGGGATGGCAAAAGACCCGTATTGTTGCCAGGATATTGGTTTTGACGGATATCGGGTATCCCTTGTGTGCCCGGTCCGTGCCGGGTATCCGGCTCCGACGTATCAAACCTGTAAATACTGTTCATTTTTTTACCCAGAGCTTCCAAATTCGTAATAAGTTCTTAATGTATGTTTTCAAAATATACTAATAATTTAAACTAGTTGACCCCCGCAGAACATCTGCGAACCTACAATTAACCATTTTAAAATCGTAAAAGCGCTTTAAAATTCGAAAGGCTTAAGAAAAGATCGCTAGATATAAACATTAAACGCGATTAAACAAACTAAGGTGTTGCCACTCCAAAGAATCAGAAATTAAAAATTGAGTTATGAATGGATATACTTTTTAAAAAATAGAAATAAATGTGTTAAAGCCCCGTAAGAGACGATAATAAATACAAATATCATGTTCCTTATCTATGGTAACCATTAAACAAATTTTTAAAAATCGTTTTACCATAGCTTGGTTTTTGCATGACGTCAGTATCGTATCGTACTGCAAAATTTAATCGTAACTGGTCCACGTTAAGTGAAATATATAGATTTTAAAATTCAAAACTGACATTCCGGAAAACTGCATTTTTCGTGCAGTGTTCGGACATCGGATTACGAATATTTAAAAATGCTGGGGGATAAGCTAGTTTAATTATAATGAGGGAGGGATGTGTAGGGTGGTTGTTTTGTTCATACAGTAAATCCTGTAAAGTTAACCACCTTTGTAAGTTGGCCACCTGCAGGGCCGGCGCTAGGCTGAGGCGGTGAGGCGCCCGCCTCAGGGCGCGTCGTTCTTAGGGGCGCATTGGCCATAAATGTTGACTGAATCTTTATAAGTAAAAAACAATAGTTGTTATCTCAAAAAATTAAAAACTGATATTGCTGTTGCTTTTTATGCGGTTTTTGGCTTCTGGACAGTTAAAAACCGATTTTCCTCAACCTTGTACCTCCTTGTCGTGGTGGATGGGCTTTCTATGCTAAGAAAGCAACAACTTCCGAATGTTCCAGCAATGATTTTTCTAAGTAATTAAACTATACTGTAATTGAACAGTAGAATTGGTTAACTCTCCAACTCAATAGCCGCCCCAGATGGACTTCAAAGTCAGTGGTAGTCAAACCTATCTATTTCATGACAAGCAAAACGCAATTTATCGCTTTTTTATTTACCCTTATTCAGTCTATTCTGATCAGCGATTGTTTTCCTTCAGCGTTTTGAAAGTTAAAATATATATTATTAAAGTTTATATCGATCATTTTTAATATCTATTCTTTCATAATATATAGTAGGGGCGGGAAAAAGTTTTTTGCCTCAGGGCGCCACTTGTGCTAGCGCCGGCCCTGGCCACCTGTCTAAGTTGACATCTTTTGTCAGGAACGGAATTAGCCCTATATTATTTAACGTAGGGAAACCTTTGTAACTTGACCACCTGTCTATATTGACCACTTATGTACGCCAAATTTGGGTGGGAGTATTATTTTAAAAAACCTTTGACCGCCTAATTATTACTATATTTATTTGCTTATCTATTTTTGCAAAGATTAAAAAAAACTTAGATAACTTCTCTAGGATATTTTACATGCTATAATGTTAGACCAGTATTTGTCTGGATGGATGAAACATCAGTACAAAGTTTTCCTAAACTTCTTTGTAAGTTAACCATATGGGAAAACTACCTATGAGCACTCTTTTATTCTTTAAATAAGTTTTTTCTTTTTTCTTCTATCTGATATAGCCATTTTGAGAAATTGTGTATTTTTAGGAAATCTTTACTAGCATATAAGTAACTTACATAATTATTAAGATATTTATCTTTATTTTAACTAAGCTCTTTACGTTTAAAGTTGTATTGTTTAAACTGTAAGTCATTCAGGTTAAACTTTTCTAATTCTATTTTACGATAATTATGAAAAAAAAAAAAAAAGTAATTATTATTTTAAAGTAATGTTGATACATAAAGTTATATTTTAATTAGTTACAAATTAATAAATGCATCCTGTAAGAAATGACAAAAATAAATATCCAACCTCCATAAGTTGACCACTTGTCTAAGTTGACCACTAAAATGCTGCACCGCAAGTGGTCAACTTACACAGGTTTCACTGCATATGAATTGATAATTTCATGGCATTTTGCATATAGCAACGACTCCCCCCCCCCCCCTTTAAGACAAACTGCTGCAAATCCAGCTAATTCCTATTTTTTTACGCTCTTTTATTTTTATTATTTTTTTTAGATTGGCTCGAAATTCTCCGTTACGCAGTCAGAAAACATACAAAGTTTTAGAAGTAGCTGAATGGCCAAAACACAACACAGCTAGTAATTACTAGAGTTCCTTTATAAGACGTAGTCTTTAGAGTAACGACAGATCGGGGGAAAACTGCCTCCGGACGAAAAACAGGGTTGCCGCCGAGTGCAAGGTTGGCTTCATACTCGCTCAAGGATTTCCGCTAAACGATAATCGTAAACGGGAAATTTTGTCCACTTGAAAGCAAAATTTCTGTTTGAATTAAAAGCTACTTTTTGCGTAAGCCACAAACGTTTTTTAAAAATATCTTTGGTCTCAACAAGTCCAGGATAGTTTAATCATTCGCAGCTTCTTACGGAAACTAAAGAAAAATTTAAAGCAGTAATGCTAGAAATATATGAATGGTAAAATAATGAATTGGTAAAAAAAAAATTGGAATTATTATTTAATCAGTGATATTTTTATATAAAACTCGTTATGTAAAAGTTATGTTAAAAAATGTTCTAAGAAGAAAAAATGTACTTAGAGACCGTTCATAAACGTACGCGTTTTTTTTTTTTTTTTTTTTGATATATTTGATCCCCTCCCCCTTTTGTCCCGCTATGTTGTATAAGCCTGATGTCACACTTCTTGTTACGCAGTTACGCACCCCCCTCGAAGCGTGACATCATTTATGAATGATCCCTTATGTGAAAAAATACATTTCCCCATGAAGGCATTCATTAAATTAAGAGCAAATACGGAAAACTTTCTCCGAGGCCTAATTCAGCTCCGCATATGCGCCCTCCCCCCTCGTAACTCCCTAACTTCAAGTAATTTAGTAGGAAAATGAAGATGCCATTATAGAACATTTTTGAAATTGATAATTGATTTTGAAGGGCAGTAAAACTTGGCCTCCTACACAGCTAACTACCCTGCCTATTTTAAAATTCGGCAGAATAAGCCGCTTATATATAAGAAAATAAATTCGTAACTGACTGACAAGAATGCGTGGAAGCGGCCGATATGTTTACATTCCACTAGTCGCCAAGCATAAGCAAATCAGGCCAAGTCGAAGATACAAAGTATTCGTTAAAATAACTTAATTTTACTAAATTTAAACACTTTCTTAATCTTGAAGCGATGTTTTTAATTACTTTAGGATACTGGCTATTTATTTATTAGGGAAAATGACAATTAGGGCCAAAAATAGCGGGTCAACATGGAATATTAGCACTAAGAAAGCATGCACTTATTTTAACAAAGAAATAATTAAATAAATAGGAGCATATGGCCCAAAATAAAGCTACATTCCTATATTTTAAACATTTTAGAACAATAATAAAAGAATTTTTAAAATGTATTTGCCTTTAATTTTACGGATTCCCGTGTTTTTTCATGGCATTTAATCGTCTCCACGTTAAAGCTATGGGACGAAAGAAGGCACTGTCTCGGGCGGAGGGTTCAAACCTTCCACCAATAGGGCCTCCTCCGCACTTACAGACCCGACCAAGACCAGACCAATGTCCCCCACCTCATTAGGGTTGCGATTAATGATCCCCGACGGGCTATACGCGAATATGTGTTGAGCTCTCCGCACTTGCTTTTTCTTCTGTTGCACGACCGTGGTCCGACTTTCGGTCGGGGCGAAATCGGATCTGTATAGTGAGTCGGTGCAGAGAGCGTTCTTCAAGCACAAGGCACTGTAGCCGCACTAGAACCGACCAGACCCGACCAGTTAGCAATGTCTAATAAAGATATGTTATTATTTGGTACCGAAAAATTTGTTCTTGCGGTGAAAGAGCATAGCTGTCTTTGGGAACTCTCCACTGCGGATTATTCCGATCGCAATAAAAAAAATCCAGACCCCATCTTGAGTTTTTCATGGTTTAACTAGAATCAATTTCCTATCAGTCCTTTTACCATTAACAACTGCAATCAGGGGAATTATTGGCAATTATTACTTCATGTGTTTCTGAATTGATGTCTAGATGAATGGGTTGTCACGGAATTTTTTAAGTATATCATCCACTTTGAATTCATTCGGAAAGTCCCCCATTCCTCAAATTATCAATACCAATTTAATTTCACTGGTTTGCCAAAACAGATTGAATAATAAAGAGAAAAAATGCCATTAGCAATAGCGTCACTATGGGGGGGGGGGGGGGGGGGGTTGACACCCAATTTAAATTTAAGAGATCTTTAAAAATACATACACTTGCATTTTTCGATTTTACTGGTGCCGTTTCAACGTCTCCTTGCTGATTAGAAATGTAGTTTAATGAGAGTTGCACCAAATACATATAATATAAAATTTCTTGAGATTTTTTTTTTTTTTTTGCACTGCTGTAAATATAAACTACAACACTACAAATTTGTACAACACAGCTGAGTTTTTTTTTGGAGGGGGGGGGGAGGATAGCACAAATTTCCGCATTGATCACACTCATGCTAGGAACGCCAAATTTTTAGAGTTGCCAATAAAAATTAAAAACAAGTAAATTAAGAATATCTAGTGTGCTGAATCTAAACGTTTGTAACTTAACCAAAATATGTGATGTCTGATGTCACGCTCCCTCTCTCTAAACCCCCCCCCCCCTTTTTGTGCCACAAACTGTCACCATTGCCTGAAATCCTCCCCTCGAAGTGAATTTCCCCGTTCAGAATTTATAAAGCATTGGATGTCAATTTCGAAATAAATTTTCGGAAACAAATAATTCTTAAGCGTCAATTATGTGCAGCGAAAAAATGTAATAAATTAAAAAATAAACAAGGTAATAATAATAAGTAGGGATAAAATTATAGATGTGAATTAAGAAAAACAGATATTTCTGCCTTCATCGAAATGCAGAAATATTTGTTCTCAGTTTCTAAAACTGCGACTGGAATAAATACGTGAGAATGTGGAAAAGTTTTTATTAATTATTTTATTTATTGCATAAGGGATCATTCATAAATGATGTCACGCTTCGAGGGGGGAGGGGGGTTCGTGAAATTGTGACAAAGTGTGACAAGGGGAGGGGGTAACAAGAAGTGTGACATTATGCAACATAGCGTGACAAAGGGGGGGAGGGGCGTCCACTGAAGTGTGACATCTGTGACACAGGGGGGGAGGGGGGTCAAATATATGGGAAAAAAGCTTGACGTCATCTGTGAACGGGCCCTAATATAAACACTGAAATTTTATGTTCGCCTGTTTGATGTCAATTTTTGTAGTTTTATTTGCACGTCCAATGTAAAATCAGTACAATATGTTTTGTTCTCTTAAAAATGTTTTTAAAAAAATCATTTTATTAATATAAGTAGTTATTAGTTTTTCCCGTGATTTGATAAGCGAGCTTTTATTACACTACAGTACACATTTAATGAGCAATTATTTATTTTTAAGAATTACTTTTTCGCCCCCCCCCCCCCCTTACCACCCTCTTTTTTTTTTAAATAGGTTGGTGAACAGTTTAATAAGGCAAAAAAAAAAAAAAAAAAAAGAAAATACTGTAACAAATGTATGCATTTGAAAAATTCATGGCATTTAAATAAACCATGGCCAGCAACCAACTTGCTCGCCTTTCATGTCGACCGCAAAAGTCGTCCCTTTGCAAAATACCTCTTCACATTGGAGTTTCTCTTAATAGCCCATCAATCAAAGCCTAATGAGGTGGGGGACACTGGTCGGGTCTTGGTCCGGTCTGTAAGTGCGGAGGTGCCCTAGGAAAATGATACCGCTTTGACCCTACTCTCGCTAAGATACAGGGACTCTAGTAGTTACGATGCCGAAGAGACGTGCTCTAGATTTCCTCGCTTTTAGGAAAGAAACAAAAAGCACACCCCTTTCATTGCTCGTGACGTAGTAGCGGAAGTAGTAGATAGGGCCGGGGGAAAAGGATGCGGTTGAGCTCCAACAGAAAAGATGAAAGGAAAAAAAACTGATGAAAAGAGAAAGCAACCTGTGAGTAATCCACAACGTCGTGCTGGTATCTTTGAGCTAGCTGGTTCGAAGGTTAAATGCACGAAAGATTTGGAGCGTTGTACAGGCGAGGACTAGAGCATTTTACATTGGGATTGATGGGATGTTGAACACATAAAAGTGTAACTTAAGGAATATTTAAGAAGGATTTTTTATTTTACTGAAAAGCGAAACAGTAAGTTGCATTTGAGGACCAAATATAAACTTTGGTGTGATGAAACAACGCTCATCCTCATGACTATATTTTCTATGCAATTCTTAATCGAGTTTTAAGAGAACCAAAATAATTAGCTATAACTCTCCTTTATTGAAATAATCAATGAGAAGCGATGCAATAGGGGATCATTTATAAATGATGTCACGCTTCGAGGGGGGGGAGGGGGTTCGTGAAATTGGGACTAGGGGAGGGGAGGGGAGGGGGTAACAAGAAGTGTGATATCGTGCATTATGCAACATAGCATGACATGTGACAAAGGGGGGAGGGGGGTCCAATATATGGGAAAAAAGCGTGACAATTTATGAACGGCCCCTAGCTTCATTAGGCACTGCAGATAAAAAAGTAAATGAGAAGTTCAGATGTAAACTTCCTTTGAACAACAAGAGCTGTAATTTTTATCCTCTACCCCACAACGCTGCTGTCTTGACCTTTTTTTAAAAAAAATTTGCAATGAAATAAATACTTTTAAGTAAAAATAAAATAATAATATTTATTTTTTAAAAATAAACGTTAATTGTTTCCGGTTTAAGTTTGACGATAAACATTTTTAGCCAAATTTCGAGAAAAATATAATGAAATTCCGTTACAACGAACTTCAAAGGTCCAAGAAAATACTTCGTTCAATGGAATGTTCGTTATAACGGAATATATACTATCTATTGTGATTTAAATCGGAACTAAATATTTGTTTCTTTGTAACGGAAATTTCATTGTATCGGTATTCGCTGTAGCGAAAATTTCGTTGCATCGGTATTCGCTGAAACGAGATTTTACTGTATATATGTATATGCATATTATATATACAGTGATCTCTCACTTATGCGCGGTCTCAGGGGCCCGCGGCAAAAACGCGCATAAGTGAAAAACGCGCATAAATGAAAAGCGCGCCAAAGTGGAAAAGGAAGCTAAGAGCAAACATCAGTTTAGTGTAGACAATAATTGTTAAGTAATATATTATGCATTAGTTGTAGTGAAAAATGGGAAAAGAGACGTCCATAGCGCCAAAGAAGCTAAGTTTTCTCGCCATTGTTCAACTGCGCCTTCATTCACACTCGCCTTTTCCTTGGCAAGATCCATATCGAAAACTCACTTAAGGAGCTCAACATTAATAGGGATGTTCAAGGCACGAGCTTCTTTAAACTATAGTAACAAAACTGTTCTAACTTTCCACCTTGAATCCAACTTCTTTTTTTTTTTATTGGATTCCATTCTTTATTAGCCATAATTATTGTCTCCCGATTTTTAAAAATGCCCCTCAATGTGGATTCAGGGATATAAAAGTGCTTAGCTAAAGCTATTTTTGATGTGCTGGGATTTCCTTCGAATTTTTGGATAACCTCCATTTTAAACGAAAGGGACAAGTGCGTTCTTTTTGCCATTTCAAAAAGCAACGTGCTGTGTACTGTACTCTTTATTGGACGGAACACAAACGCAACTTTCGCTGACGTCCGTCAATCTCAAGTACACCCGTAGCCCCACAGTGCACAAATGGGCGAACGAGCAAGATTAGCTCAGTGGGGGGGTTGATGATGGGGGTTTGTAGTCCCCTTTAAGCCCCTCTTTCGCGGATCTATTAAGGGGTTTTAGTCCAATTTGCTTCTTTCCGTGCAAACCGCCCGCCATGTTGGGTCACTAGTAAACACTTCTTTCTTGCGCGTACATTTCGAATTAAAAAATCAAGTTCAAACTATGAACTTCTCAATGAATTTTAAATAATACAAAAAATTAATCAAAATTTCAATTTAAAATTACATTTCAAACTCAGCCCTTTCGTGGTAATTACGTGGCTTGCAACTGCAACTATGTTTAATAACAATAATAATGCAAAAATTAATCCGCTAACTAATGCCAGAAAAAAGCTGCATTAAGTTGCGTTTTATTACAAAACATTTTTCTAGTTATTTTCAACATTTCACATGAAAATAAAATTTTCGATTATGGAATTAAAGTTATTGAAATCGCATAGTAACAGAAGGACATCCATTTGTGTCATTCCATTACCTATGAATAACTAATAAAAATTAAGGTTTTTGAAAATAAAAACGTATCACAATATTTGCAGCTCAAAATATGCTTTTAAACCAAAAGCTTCAGCTTAAATTGTTGCATATTTCTTTTTATATTTACCTAATATTTTCTATTTATTAATTATCGTCTGCAATTAGTTAACATTTAAAACGTACGTTGTTTAATTATTTTAACTTCCAATGCTTTAATACTACTGTATTTAATGGTTTGTTATTACTTTTCTCTTCTACTTCAAAGTACAAAGGCAACAGTTGCGCTACGTGTATATAATGCTTTTATTTATGGGAGAAAGTGTGATAGATATGAAACCCAAATTTGAATTTAATCAACAAATATCTTTCAGTTTCACTTTGGGGTGAAACTTGGGGCAAGACTTTAATTTTAAAATTGAAATGACTTTCCTACTTTTTTTTTCACAATTTTCATTCCTACTATTTAATTGCTTAGATATTTCATTCCATGCATCCTCTTTTTTGTATTGGTTGACGTAAATAGAATCTTGAAGGTTTCAAAGTATTTAGAACTCTCTGTATTTCTCAATGAGGCCAAAAATGTCGGCTTGGTTCCAGTCTTCCATCTCTGCACTGTTCGCCGGAATGCGTTCAAAACCGTCCAAACTAGCTCAAAGGGTTCGTCCAAAAACCGCTCGCCCAGCGAGCATGGGGGACGTTCGCGCCACAGTGGGGGGCTCCCGTTCGGAAGCCGTCCACACTAGTCGTTAAATGACTCCGAAAATGCTCATTCGCCCATTAGTGCTCTAGTCTGTACGCGGCTTTAAGGGGAATGTTTTCTTGGAATCTTAGCAATAGGGGAAAGAGGAGAGAACGAATTCCTAGAAGCAAAACAAAAAAGGGTGAAATACTTCTGATAAGAAACACCTGACTTGAGGAAGTGATTTTGAGCTGAAAAATTTTTTTGACGCGCATAAGTGAGAGCTGCTTTTTTAGCTCCGTGCATCAATGAATAAGATTAACATTGGTTTCCTATATCGCTGGACGGGACCGTAGGAAAAACGCGCAAAAGCGAGAGCGCGTTATAAGTGAGAGATCACTGTATATATATATTTTTTTTAACTCAACAGAATTTCTTGAATAAAGGCAGGGATATTGAGAGAATGTAAACTTGAAGAAGAATCACAATAGGACAGGCCTACAGGCGTAAATGAGTCGGATAATCCAAAATTAATATAATATAACGTGAAAGAATTTAGTAGGGTAGCAGTAAATAGGATGACATCTGATCTAGGAAGCTGTGGGTTTGACATGCTGAGCTATTCATGAGGTGTGGAAAAGGTAGGAATTCGTACGGGGACCCTATTAAGAACTTCAACAGAACCATGTGAGTAAAACCTGTTTTCAGTAAGCTCAGAAAGAAACGAGGCGGAACTGAGATAATGCGATGAAATAAGAAAAAATAATAAAAAAAGGAAGAGAAACCTGTAAGCAGGTAAGGTTGAGCCCCCATGGAATAAGACACCTTTGCAAAGCTGGCCTTGGTGAGAAGTTTTAATGGGGACGTCTTAAAAACGCTCGCTACACACATAACTTTCGCGTTGTTCCTACAACAATAGCATTAGGAAAGTGCCTGGTTATTGACTTGTTTGAAGTATCGCTCACTGTCCCAGCAGTGAAGGTTTCACAAACGCAGAAACTGGTTTCGAGGGTTGCTACATGGAGTATTTTATGCGCATACCTGTAACACAACGCGTGAGGGGCACTTGCGCGCCAGACTAGCAATCAACAGGTTTACGGAGTTTGGCAGCAATTTCACGGACTGCAGTTTGTATGGAACAAAATAATACTTTGCTACTATTTTGTAAGCATTAGGCAAAGTGGGAAAGCTTTTTTTCTTCCATTGGTTTTAGTCACAGCAAATATAATTGTTATGACAAATAAAAACGGAATTCTAATTATAGAATTTCTTTGGAAGTAGAGAATTTTACAGAACTGAACTTTCAGAACAGAAACTGTAAACAAGGTGGCTAATATAGATAGGGTGACCATATTTCTGAGTGTCAATTTGGGGGCCCTAGGAAAATATTTTGGGGACATAGCAAACCAATATATATACACCTCTATTATGAAAGAAATTATCTCATTAAAATATTTCAAAGGGTATCTAAACATATTTTCTACATAATTTATGCATATTTTCTTAGTTCATGGCCTGTTAGAAATGGAAATACTAAGCCAATAACTTGAGAATTGCCTTAACATTATCTAAACTTTTACAAACTACTATCTTATAAGTTCAAAATTGCAAATCTAGGAGCAATTTGAAGAGAAAGAATAGAAAATTTTAAATTTGGGGACTTTTTGCGTCCCCAAATAGTTAAAGTGTTTTTGGTAGCAAAGCATTAAGAATATACAAATTTGGGGACTGTCCCCGAATTTCGAGGACGTATGATCAGCCTAGGCTAATATGATAAATTGTCTTCCAATTTTCAAAATTTTAACTGAAATTCCGTTGAAGCAATAATTTCAAATTGATATGAGATTAAAAGCCCTTATTATGACAATAAAACCCCTTTTTCAAACATAAAATTATTTCAACAAACATATTTTCTAGCGAATAACAAAGATCAGAACATTCTATGTCAGGATTTTTAAAGTAATTCTTATGCTTTTATGACTTTCACTTTGGATACTTCTAAGAATGCATACAAACATAAATATAACATTAATTTCATCAAGATTTAAATCGATGTAACGATTTGATGAACACATACGTATAACTTAATTTTTATGTCAATTAGAAAATTTTCAAGCTACATAGGAGGTGTGAAAAGGCTTTTTCAAAGTGAAATTCTTAATATTCCTTTAATTTGCTTTTATTATTGTAATACGTAAGAAAACAACATAATCTCAATCCACAAACAAGCAAGATGTCATCTAAAGTTTATTGAATGTTTGAATGAGGAATTATTTAATACTCGAAATGAACTGACATCCGAGAACTAGGTACTGCTTTCGCTTTGCACATACATATGAGCATTTTTTAATAGACTGAAATGTCATTATGGTTAATGCACGTAATAAATGTTAAGTATTTTTTTATTCAACTTGCGCCCCACGTGTTGAAATCTTGTCCCTATAGGAATTCCGAGTGCTACCGCGGTGTACATCTCACGAGCTTGATTATTCAAATCAAAACGAGGGAACGCGTTGCTGCTACACACACCCTCCAAAAGATAACCTGCAGACGGATCCGACAGAGAGGATCCAAATGTCTCACGCACGTGGTCGAACAGCTAACCAAACACCGACATGGACAACGGCACCCTGGTGGTAGAAAGAGAAATCGCGCAATACCCTTTCTTTCCCCCTACAGAAAAAAGATGTGGAGCGCTCGCATTCCGCCGGCTCAATCTCAGAACATAGCAGCCATCAATCAAATCGGTTTCGGGTGAAAATGCGTATCGTAAAGAAAAATTCTCATCAAGTTCAATCTAAAGGAATACGTACAGTAAACACCTATCTATTCAAATTCCAATATTTTACCATTTATCTCCTACTCCTATTTCATTACACATCAACTATTGTGAGAAGCCTTTATAAAATTCGGCTAATTAAAAATTTCTTCACTTCAACTCTATCACTCCCTTCATGCACTGTCATAACTTGAGACGCCATTGTTCTGTCGTAGTTCCGTCGCTGCAAAAAATAAATATAATCTTATAACCCTTGTTTTGATTTGATAGGTAAGTTATTTTTAGATGAACTTTACAAACAAGATTTTTCATTTCGTGTTTGCAAAATCTAGTTTAACTGATCTTTTACAGCGTTCTCGACTGTATGGGTTTCAGGAAAGCACACGTGAATTTTTAGGGTTGCGACGTTATAAGAAAGTGCGATTTATTTATTTTTTTACATTGCGACTGGTAATGGTTAATTGTAGGTATATCTAATAATTTTTTCAGAAATTTTATGCATGAAATAGTAACGTAATATTTCGGCTTTATTTACTCATTTGTTTATAAATTATTTGTACTAGTTTCTTCACGCGAGGACAAACAACAATTATTCGTACTTTTTTCACTTATAAACTGATTTTCCCAAAATAAAGAAAACTGAAACTTTATCTAAGATACGGAATGATATGTCTACTTACCTAATATAGATTTGTCGAAGGCTTAGTGCAAAATTAGCACAAGCTTTGGGCAACTTAAGAACTTCTGCCACAGAATCCCATTTCTGCTGCTCTATTACCTGAAATAGAACAGGAATTGTAGTTATTAACATTCAAGTGCAATAAACTCAACTTTTATTATTGCGACCGTTTTCTATACTTGTATAAATAGTCTTTCAAATTGGATAAGGGGTTTTTCAAGTGAAAAATTTTAATTTTGTAATGATTTAGAAGTATAAAAAATGTCATAAGGTCTATACAGCTAAATAAAGTTTCGTACTCATTTTAACAAATATTCCAGAAAATTGCATACTATGCTGCATAAATATTTATTTAATTTCAAAGCCAGATTTTTTTTTTCTTTTTTTTTTTTAAATTGGGGGTATAGTACAAATTTAAAGGTAGATTTTCACCCACAAATCACTGAGATTTGCACGTTGAAAAAATAAAAATGCTGACCTTATGCAACAAAATTACATAGTACAGAAAATTCTACAGTAACAAATTTAAAAAAAAAAAAACATCACTACTTTCTTCAATGAAAGTTTATTTTTTGGGAATGTGATAAGTTTTGGGAATGTAAAATTTAAATACCTTCATCAGAAAAAGAACTGTATGATCAGTTGCTGTAACTTGGCTTATTTGCATCCGTTTATAGTAACAACTCTGTTATAACGTGAAGAAATTTCAGTCCCTTCATTTGCCCATCAATCAAGGCCGTAGCCAGAAATTTTTTTCGGGGGAGCCCTGACTTTGAAACACTTATGTTGAGGAAAGTTCCAGGGAGGAATATATGCTACATTGCGAAAAAATTTTGGGATTTCAAGGGGTGGGCCGGGCCCGTGCCCCCCCCCCCCCTTCTGGATACGCCCATGCCATCAATAGTAATGGTGATTGCTTATATCGTCACTTGAATATAGCGTCATAAATATCCCGGTCCCTTGAATGACACTGCAGCAGAGTTTCAGTCTATTATACGCTGAAAATCACAAATTGGTTTTTTTTTTTTTTTTTTTTTTTTTTTTTTTTTTTTTTTTTTTTTTTTTTTTTTTTTTTTTTTTTTTTTTTTTTTTTTTTTTTTTTTTTTTTTTTTTTTTTTTTTTTTTTTTTTTTTTTTTTTTTTTTTTTTTTTTTTTTTTTTTTTTTTTTTTTTTTTTTTTTTTTTTTTTTTTTTTTTTTTTTTTTTTTTTTTTTTTTTTTTTTTTTTTTTTTTTTTTTTTTTTTTTTTTTTTTTTTTTTTTTTTTTTTTTTTTTTTTTTTTTTTTTTTTTTTTTTTTTTTTTTTTTTTTTTTTTTTTTTTTTTTTTTTTTTTTTTTTTTTTTTTTTTTTTTTTTTTTTTTTTTTTTTTTTTTTTTTTTTTTTTTTTTTTTTTTTTTTTTTTTTTTTTTTTTTTTTTTTTTTTTTTTTTTTTTTTTTTTTTTTTTTTTTTTTTTTTTTTTTTTTTTTTCATTTTTGCTCTTTTTCTCTTGCTGTATATGTGTATGTGTAGCATATGTATATATATGTGTGTGTATCCGTCACAAAATGTTAGGAGTCAGTCATCAAAATCAACCCCAACACCCCCCCCCCCCCCCCAAACCAAATTTACCTTGCGACAGTCTTGCTAATATCAAGGCTGTAATGGGAATTTTTAATTGAATATGATCATGCATTTTTTCATAGAAATATGCACAATCTCTTTAGTCCTCCACTAAGTAATGAGCAATATTTAAGACAGCCCATGCAAAAATGGGCGACACAGCTAGTATTAATAATATATGTCAATACGTATTATGTATATATCTGTGTGTATGCTTTTTTACTGCAACTAACAGCTAACACAAACACATGTTTAAATTTGGTCACAAATACCTAAACTTTACATTCTAAGAAACATTATTTTGCTGCCAAATAAAACTTCAATTGCTTATGAAAAGAAAATAAAGGCTTTTTTAAGGGTTCTAATTTATTTAATTAAAATGTCTTCACAAAAATATCTTACTTTTCGAAAATAAGTAATGTAGAAGGTGAAGTAATAATACAAGGAACTGCTATCTCAATACAAAATGAGAAGCGTACTGTCAGCCACATTAATTGAAAAACCCCCCCCCCCCCCCCCCATTGTTAAAAAAATAATTTTTAAACCTCTATCACTCAACAACTCGGATATATTTGATTTTTCGGATTTGAGATAACAAAAAACTGAAATATATTTCAAGATTTTTAAATAAATAAAAAAAATTTTTTTTAAACCTTTAACCACTCAAACATGCATTTATTTGATGTTTTAGATTTGAGATAATAATAAAAGAAATAACAAAAATTTTTTTATTTATGAAGACATAAAAAAAAACAGCGAGTGAACGGTATGTTACCTACAGTCTACACAGTGCTGGATTAAAACGCAAGCAAAATAAGCACATGCTTATGGCACTAATAAATGAGGGCCTCCTCAGAAAAATGTTACTGTCAATGTAAACTACAAAGTTCATTAAATTCTCTCTCCCCCCCCCCCCCCCCCCCATTGCATAAATCAATTACGGACGTAATTGATTTTGATGTAAAATTATGGACGTAACAAATAGTGATTTGCGTGAATATTTCTTCTAAGATAAAGCTATGTATTCAACCAAGGTCTGAGGAATATTAAAATTTCTCGAAAATCATTTTAATAGAAAGTAGTTGATAAATTTAAAAGTATGCATCAAGTCAAACACCAGTTCTACCCATTCATTTAAGAATTTTATCTATTATTTAAATCTGTTAAAAATTTAAAACTAACAAAAATTAATGTATTTTCTGTATTGTTTTGAATGCATTGAAAGTGATAATTTCACACACAAGTGGAATAGAAATGACATATTTTGATGTAGGCATTTGCATTATGTTGTTAAATGTTTCAAATTAATGAAATAGTATATTATTTAGTGAACTTTTAAATTGCTCCAAATAGTTTTATGAAGATATTTTGAAAGTTATAAAAGTTAATACTTTTATTTTATGTTTTTTTTTAATATTCACTATACCTACATAAACAAGAAGTTAACTGAACTTTCAAATAAAATTTAATGCATTTAACTAGAATATATGTAAAGTAATGAATAAAATGAAGTTCAAAAATAAATAAATAAATAAAAATTTTAACTTTACTACAAGCAGTTAGGAAGTTAGACAATGAAAAAAAGAAATAAATTGTATATAGAAATAAAATGTTACATGCAATACATGAATTCAAATATTAAGTAACATGCTAAAGTAGTTGAAAAATATACGACAGTTACAAATTAAAAATACTACTAATTAAAAAAATTTTTTCCTGAGGGCGTGGATGATCCAGTAGAGGTGGGGGGACCCTTACTGATTATCTGAACGGGGGAGGGGGGGGGGGCAAATTTAAAGATCCGTTACTGTGTATATAACAGTAATTTGTAACCGAAATTAATTTTCAAATGAAAATAATGTAATAAACTTCAAATTGAACAGAATGTTTAAATCTATTTCCCATTTTGTATTTTAAGAGAGTAAAATAAATTGTAATGCAATGATCACAAAAAATTCCCATTATAAGTCGTAATGCATAAACCAAGTACATTTCCTACTGCCTGTATGCATGAGTCGGTGTGAAAGAGTTAATGTTGATAACTTTTGTTAAAATATTTTAGCTTACATTATTTCGGAACTTTTTTGCACTTTAGAAAAATATAACAAATACTGAAAGCTTTTGATTCAGCTCTTGATGAGAAGCTATAGAATAGTTTCGTAATAATAGATTCATTAAAATCTATTTCTAATAGTAATTTAAATGTTTTTTACTTTAGCTTTATGCATCAGTGATGCAATCATAAAACTTAAAAGAGAGCTTTTGAAAAGAATTCATATAGCGCTTACATTTAAAAAATAAATACTAAATCATTCTCCACAACTTGATGTTAAATTTCTATGAAAACTTCCATGTAAAATACTCTTTTCAACAAAACTACTTCTATGAAACATCAGAGTGCCTTTAGTGAGGGGCTTCCTAGTTTAATAAAAGCTGCTTACCGACGTGCTTAAAGCATGTCAAATACTTTGCTTTTTGTCCTTAATTATTTTTAGGTATCTTAAACGATACCTAAAAATCTCGAAAACAGTACAGTGCATAAACATACATAATCAGCAGATGCTGCACTTTTCATTCCATTATTTTAATCTCTGATTAATGCTAGTAAAAGCAATTTTGTCACATCGAAATATCTAAAAGCTGCTTAGGATTTCAAATGAAAACTATGAAGTTTACTGTTGAGTATCAAGTAGAAATTTATCATGGCAATAACATTATGTATGTTAAATGCTAATATGAATTAATTTTCCTTTTGAAGAATTTATTTTTAACATTCAAAAATTTCGGGAGGGGGGGGGGGTTGGCAAAGGGTACGTACATTCAAACCCGTTAACAAATGTGAACGCCCTTAACACAATACCATTCCCCATCAGATAAAAAATTTCCACGTCCCCATGAGTTTGGGTTAACATGGTTTGCTTGTATTTAGCGAATTGGGGTAGATAAGGAGGGGGGGGGGGGATAAAGCACCAGCTGAAATAGTGAAGATTTCCTAGAATTTGCCCAACTTTTCTTGCAAAACAATGAAATTAGCTCACCCCTTCCCCCTGCCGAAGAAACACCCCCAAAACCCAAGTCTAGCTATACTACTGATTCAATGCACATTATTAGCTAAATAACAACAAAATACATAAATACATGTATAATGTGTTTCTAAAAGTCAGGGAGGGGCAATTGAGCCCCCTCCCCACTGGCTGCTCAAATGGCAGACCTGATTTTTTAGGTTGAATTTTTAATGAATATTAACGATGTGATTCAGTTGCATTAACTTTTAACGCTACATATGCACCCTAAATTTATAAATGATTTTACCATGATTTTCTCTTGTCTTTTTTCTCTTTTAAAGAATTTGTTCTTAAGGGCATATAAAAACTCATGATATTTATTGTAACAATACATGTTATTGGTATACATTGTAACTGATTTGCACAAAGTATTTTTTTTTTTTTTTTGAAAAAAAAAATTGAAAGCAAAACTACCAAAATTAGGCGAATATAAAACCTCTAGAGATTTTTCTTGCAATAATCTCTTTTAGTACCCCATTTCTCATGTCTAAAATGTAGAAAAGGTTATGGAATAATTAACTAAGTTTGTGTTAATACAAAAATTGAAAAAAACTTCTGAAGCTTTTTTTTTTGGGGGGGGGGGGGGGAGCATTAAATTTATGTTCTGTGCATGAGATTCTTTTACCTTATACTTTTTGTTCTATTCACTTTTATTTATTAACTAATCATTTATATGTTTACACCAATGATTAGGAGGTTACCTTATTCAAAACATGTCGTTTTTCTTTCCCGCACAAAATTCAGTTTTTGCTCTTATATCTAGTTAAAGGACAGCTTTAGAGTTTTTAAATTTGATCAATTTTGCATTGCAATTTCATAATTGCCGGCCTTAGAAAAAAGATTGGTACAACTGCTGCATCAGTAAAAATTCTCTTTTTGTCACCATGCTAACTGAATGAGCATCCAAGAATAATTTTTTCAAGGTTTTGTTTTATAAAATTACATAGCTGAAATCCTCACAGCAACTTATTATATGATAGCATAAATACATGCTTACTGTAGAGAAAGGGTGAAAAGTAAAAAAAGGCTTCGCTAAAATTTGGAATTTACTTAGTGATACGTTTTCATAATATTACTTGTTCGGTCTAGAAGAAGCAAATCATAAAAGAAAACTTTTTTGCTTCATGGATATCAGAAATATTAAAATTGCTTTAAAACATGTAAAATAAATTTGTTTCTTTTACTACATTAAGATACAGTAGCATACGCAAGGGGGGTTTAACCCCCCCCCCCCCCCTTGAGCTCGGACAAAATGGCAAAAATAAAAATTTTAGTGCTTTATTACATACTCTAATTTCTTTTAGTAGTTTCAGAAGATTATGAGGCCCTCCCCCCCCCTTAAAAAAATTCTGCGTACTGCGTCTACTGTTAAAATATATATATAGGCTCATCATCAATTGAGATGAAATCACCATCAAAAACTTTTAACAACCATTAATAATTGGACTTGGTACAAATGATAAAAATAAAAAATTATCTAATATCATATTCAATTTACTTGAGACTTAGTGGCAACAAAGTTATTGAGAAAACATTTATTTGCCAATGGATAGAAGGCTATTTTATTAACCCTCTCATGCATGAAAGCCTCATATGAGGTGACATATATTTTTGCTTCAAATTTTTATGCAGATTCGTTTTTGTGCTTCAATTTCCATGTCGTCCTCATCTAGACACTCCAAACAGTTCTTGTAAACCACAAAATGTTTCATAGGGAATTCAAGATTGTAAAAAGATTAAGATATCTTTGGGAGTCCATGGAGGATTCAAGAAAGAATTAAAAATCTTAGTTTCAAATCAAATTCTGTTTAGTTATTTTAAAGCGTGTTTTACATTACTGGGAAGTTTGTTATTATTTTACAACTTCTTATTCCTTATAAATGAAGTTTGAATATTCAATTTTGTTTATTATTATATTAAATAAATATGGCAAAAAAGCAGAAAAAGTCTTCATAAAAGAACACAAATTTTTGAATATATAGGACAAAATTTCAAAAAATAAATTATTACACAACAATTTTGAGATGCAAAATTAGTTTGCGGGGTATGAAGTTTTTGTATATAACACAAATAAATAAATGCATGCATGAGAGGGTTAAAGTATTAAAATCTAAGTTTCAGAAATACATACACTCGCACAAAATACATTGAATCATACTTTGCAACCGTTAATTTAAAATGCTTTTTATTTGTTGCAACAGAAGAAATACAAATAAATAAGTGATGGCTAGAAACAAATAGAGTTCAATTGGTTCCGGCATAGGAGCACACGGGGGGGGGGGGGGGGCACCTCATAATAGAAAACTTTGCAAGCATAAGATTAATTTATGAGAAAAATGAATTTCACTGACAAATAATTGTAATTTGTTTTGTAGTATTTTTACCTACATTTACAATTTCTTGTGTGCTCTACTGCTTTTACAACTTGCTAACTGATAATTTAAAATATGACTGATGTACAAAATCTAAATATATTTTTTTTAAACGTGAGTACTGAGAGATCAAAGTCAACTGAAAACTCAACTGATTAAACTAAACAAAATATTTCCTTTTTGAAGCCAACACTTTCCAGCAAGTAAAATAACACAGTAAAATCCATAAAAATAGATTTCCATTCTTTTTTTTGCATTAGAATTTTAAACATTTTGGATGTTAAGTTATTAATTAGCCCAACCCCAACATTTTCTAGGGTGCAAAAATATCCGCACTAAAGGTATACAAATAATAATTTTAAAAAAAATAAGAAGTCTTTCCCTAAACATTAATTTATTAATATTTTATGACAGTATAGGGAAAGAATTTTTAATTTCTGCTCAATTAAAAAGTTGGGAAAAAAAATAATGGCTTAAAGATCTCTAAAATTTTATTAATTGAACATTTTAAGTTTTTTCTATTATATATATACATATAAATATTCCACACATATGAAAATGGCACCTCAAAATAGAAAATTTTGCAAGTATAAAATTTATTTTGGAGAAAAAATTAATTTCACCAACAAATAATTGTAATTTAATATTTTAGTATTTTTATTTTAGTTTCTAATCAGTTCTGTGCTCTACTGTGTTTAAAACTTGCTAACTGATAACTTAAATATGCCTGATGTACAAAATATAAATATATTTTTTTAAACATGAGTACTGAGAGATTAAAGTCAAATGAAAACTCAGTATCTTATAAATGTAGCAATAATTAACCACATATAGTCAACAATTTAAAATCACTTAGGTTGAAATAAAATCATACCTAATGTCCTAGAAGGAGAAATACTAATCATAAATATTTTATCAAACTTTCTCAAACTGGTTTCATCTATTATATTCATTTGAGAAACTATATCCCCATTAATTATTAAACTAAACAAAATTTTTCCTTTTTGAAGCAAGACATTCCAGCAATTAAAGTAACACAAAAAAGCTATAAAAATAGATTTCCATTCTTTTTTGCATTAGAATTTAAACATTTTGGATATTAAGTAATTAATTAGCTCAACTCCAACAGTTTCTATAGTGCAAAAATATCTAACCTAAAGGCATACAAATAAATAAAAACACCTTCTTTTCCTAAACATATTCCACACCTGATATGAAAATTCATAATTAAAGCTTCAGCAAAATTGAAACTTTTTGCACTATTTTCAAATAACTTTTTTGTTTTAAGTATTTAAAGTACTTTTGTGCACTAGAATGGTTTTTATGTTTAAAGGAAGTAACAGCTATTTCCTTTCACCATCCTAAGTTTTTATTTAAAATTGTGTGCATGACAAAATGCAAATAAAAATTTTAAAAGCATTAACTACAATACTCTGACACTAAATAATAAATGCACATTAAATGAAATTGTATCACTTAACCTTTAATTAAGAAATAGTAATGATAAATAAAAAAATATTGTAAATTCTTATATTTGAAAAGTTTTATTTAACTTTTTTTCAATAATTTTCATGAAATGGTTTTATATAATAAAATGTACTTTGAATGACGCGCTAAAAATGTTGTTTTATTTATAAGAATGAAAAGCAAAACATTTATATTTATTTTAGTTAATCATATAATTATATTAGTTCTTTTAAATACCGTGATTATCGGTAAATAGCCCGCATCGTTGTATAGTCCGCAGGACGAAAAATTCATTCCAAAAAAATCAAGTTCGGTGTATAACCCGCATCGTTGTATAACCCGCACCCAGAAAAAAAAACATGGGATACACCCCTAGAAAACAATACATTCGCCTGTAGCGCCCGACCCCCAATCTGCTCTGGACCATTGTTTCGAAAGCTACGATTTATTTGTCTGCATTTTGTTTTGCAGGAAAAGAGATTTCGATATTTTGAACGGTAGTTATCTTTTTAATAATACTTTTTTTTTTTTTTGAATTTCATATATTGTCCGCAGGTAGGAAAAAAAAGGAGTTTTTTTGTAGATAACCCGCGGGCTATACACAGATAATTACGGTAATAACTAAAATATATATATTGTTCATGAAATAAATAACACAGCTTTTAGTGTCTTGAGGGTCAATGTTATATTTATAAAAAGCAGATAAAATATGTATGTATAATTTACAAGTTATGAATTTTCAATAAAATATCCACGAAAAACCAAAATAAAATGTTCATATAAAAAATAATCTTATATGTAAATATAAAATAATTACAAAAACTAAAAGATTAAACAATCGTTGTTTTTCAATTTCAATTCAAAAAAGTTCTTTCTATTTGCATTCAAAAATGTATCCTGTTTCCCGTAATTTCAGCGATTAAACTCAAAATTAAAAAAAATGAAAAACTTTTTAACTATTAATTACGTAATCATCTCCAAAAAAATATACAAGACACGCAGTTTGGTAAAATAAAAAACAAGTAATTGAAGATATTTTGAAATTGTAACAATATAACAATTTTCTATCTCTATTTTAATGTCCGTAATGCTTGTTTTCATTTATTTTTCCTTATTAATATGTGAATATTTAATGCAAGGTTGAGTTTTAATTTAACTTTATTATTTTTCTTAATTCTTAAAAAATGTATAAAATGTCGCATAAATTTCAATGTCGCTCAACGTACATATTATTAAATATATGTAACCCTCTACATTAGGCTTAGCATCCTTTGTTGACTTAACATAAGCAAGCAAAATAATTCCTCCCAGAGCGGCATTCCGACTGCTCTAAACAATGTGCGAGGGAGCAGGGCAAGCGGCCCAGGTGTAAACAGTCACAAGGTAACAACAAAATCCAATATTGTGAGCAGCGATCGCTACTTTTGTCGTTCGATGTAATGTACCTATCGGGGCCTTTAGATCCGAAGGTGGAATTAGCGCGATGGCAACCCCGCAGACAGAAAAGAAGCACTTTGCAGCAATTTGAAAAACAGCGTTTTTTGTTTTTTTGCGAAATTGGATATATAAGCGAAAAATGATTAACTCACCTTCTGCAGGCCTCCTAGGGCCGTAACTTGGTTGTAGAGTTTCTGTAAGTCAATTTCCCGGCCATTGATCTTAGGGAGATGACGAAAAGGTGTTCTGAAATATAAGATCACGTTATATTCCAGGTTTTGACGACATTAAAAACATATCCACTTTTTGCGAATTTTTTAATGGGCTTACCCTCTGTTTTGATGGAAGAGTTTCAACTCATTAACAAACGCATAATAATCTTGCCTACTAACATCCGGTTCCTTGTGCAGTTTCTCCATGATAAAATATTTCAGTAAATGCAAAAACGATTCTTAAATCACAGAACATAGAGCTGTTCGCAAACAATCGAACGCAATATTAGAGAAAATACCCATCTCTCTGACACAGCCACAAATACAGAATTATAAATTTCGTTACTTCGATAGTCATCACACAAGCTTAGCACACCCAAGAACACTCCAGCTACACTCTAACATAGTCATGGAGCGGACACGCAAGCGGCTGGCTCTGGGCAGGCGATTCCTACATTTGGCGATTAATCCCCTCCGAAAATTATAATAAAGTGATGTATCGCCAAAATTGATCCAACATGACGCAAAACAGAGCAGAAGAAGCACATGCGCGAAATCATTTGTTACTACACTTCATCTTTTACTTACCTTTTTTTAAAATAAATATTACTATTTCATAAATAACAAATTTTTGAAGCTTCCACTTCCCATGGTTACTACGCTTCTGAGTCATGAAATGCATTGCTAATTTCAATAAAAGCAACATATTTAGCTTTCTAAAGCGATCGATATTTATGCCCAAAACATGAACACACATATTTCTTCAAAATCCTAACCCCGAATTATTAATTTGATTAATTTCGATTGTGATCCTTAAAACTTAGGTCTGTAGACAAAGAATAATCGCAAGAAAATTAATAGAATTTCTCCTAGCTTATTTTTTGTAATCTTAAAATCTTGTTTTAAGATCCCTCCCCTAAAAGAATTCTAAAAATTATGCAATGTTTTGATACATTTTTGCAATTCTCCTATTTTTAAAGAAATTAATTTATAATAGTTAAACATCGATTTATTTATTTATTTTTTGTCGCATTGAATCATTTCGTATATGAATGAAGATCGCACTACGTGGTAAAGCATACATTACGTTATGAACAGTGAATATGAATGAAGGTATTTTGTACTCCCGCCTCCCCCGCATATTAGTAATCCGTATCAGGAGGGCGGGAAAGACGCATTCTTAGAATAATCCATTCTATTGGCGGTCCGGTTCGAACGGGGCATGGTTCCTCTTCTCCCCGTCCACGTGGTTTGTTCTATTTGGATTTTTATGCTTGTACGGACTTCTCCATGAACTTCTTCGCCGGTGCTTGACTATCAGGCGCCGGGAACTCATGGGAAAGCTTTAGGCGGGAAATCAGTTGTCGCTTTGACACATGCCCTCTGATAGGTCGATTTTGGGAGGCCGGTTTTAAAGGGAGTGCAGCCTTGGGCAAATAGTCTGTCTACTTAATAAGAGGCATGCTTGGAGGCACTTTAAAGGTGAAGAGGGGGCTGATGATTTAGTTTAGAAGCAAAAAAAATCTGAAACTTATTCATTCCTAGGAAAGAGAATAAAAATCTGTACTTCAATGGTCTGGGGACATTCTTTTTTCTATTTTGCTACTGAAATAGTGCACAGAACAGAAATATAGATGAGTGCAGTGGAGAAACCTTCTCTTGGGGGGGGGGGGGGTAGACGTGGGGGGACTGCGTCACCTTATTTTTTTATTTTAATATAAGCGTCACCCCGCTTGTTTCGAACTTTAACACAAGCGTGCCCCCACTTTTTGATTTTCGTATATGTAAGCGTCCCTCCCCCACCTTTTTTCCAGAACTACATCACTTGGGGGTATTACAGTTTATACATGATACATGTATAAACTGTTATAACCCCCTTCCCTCAGTAAAAGTTTCGCCGGTATCCGACTATCGGATATCCGTTATAAGACCAATTTTTTTAAATACCGGATCCGGCCACTTCACAAAAGATCCGTTAATCCGGCATATTAAATTGTTAAAAAAATGTATAGAATTATCATGTTCCAAGCATCAGAACCGGATATCCGATTACTAGTAAAAATAAGTGTCCGGTGAATCACTAATTCTCACCGCCCTCCCATTAAAGTTTTGGGTGCGCCACTGCACCGACCATACTATTCCACTCAGGTCCAGCGTGAGGCAGAGGCAACGAGGCGCATGCCTCACTGCGCAGCGCCCTTATACAGGCGACAAATATTAATTATAATTCATTTATTAAATAATGTTCCGCATCTAATACATAAGAAAAATAATTCTGTCCTATGGATTTTAATATTTAAATACATACGTACTTAATTATCGATAATATTTTTAGTCATTACACTCTATAAAATATTATAGTAGGGGCGCAGAATTATTTTGCTGCTTCCACCTCTTGTTGTCTCCTTTGTTGAATATTTTGCTGCGCCGGGCTTGACCACTTTATTAATTCGGTAATGCAGTTCAAAATCGAGGATGCTAGGAGATTAACTCTCGACCCCCACCATGAGTGGATAACGAAGTCGTTTTTACCGCCATATGCAATAAATTTAGGTTGCCTCCGTAATTTGATTCGTGAATGTTTCTTTTATAGCCCATTTCAATTTAATTTTTCCTCCAGGATTTTTAGACGCTTGATGGTGACAAATCATAGTATTCACTGTATGTCGCTATCACATTTAAAATTTTAACGACAAGTTAACGTGGTGTATATAGATATGTTTAAATGTGTCAAATAATGACAATTAGTCACTTATTTTTAAGTAATTAATCATTTCATTTTTCTCTTTTCGGCATTTTATTACTCCGTTTGTTGATGTTTTAAAAAAACTGCATTTAAGTAGCTTCGACTTTAGTAAAACGGCAAAGATCTATTAAATCAAAGATTGTTTTATTGATTAACACGTAAAAAGATATAAAAATTATAAAATTTAAGTTCGTATTGATATTATTTTTAACAATACATGACTATCAGGGAGGGGCAAATGCCCCCATACCTCCCTCCTGCATTCGCGGACTGGTACAAATAGTCAAAGAAGCATGTTTTAAGAATGAATACTCAGAATTTCGTCATTTCTTAAATACGGCAACCTTGTGGATCTAAAGGATTGACCTATCTGGATCAAATTAATAACTTGGTTTGGAAACACCAGAAGGCGGATCCACCGATTCTGATTGGTTTAAAAATTGTCCATACCGGTCGCTTTCATTTTACTTGTTCGGTAATAAAATGTCACTCAAAAATGTTTTCCTTTATTCCGCGAAATTTTGACAAAAAGTTGTAATTGTATTTTGTATTTAACACAGTAGTGACGTCGGGCAGCGTACTGTATTTTATAAGTGCTAATATAATTATGAATTAATTAGTTATTGCCTTTATTAAATTGTGTGAAACTAAAAGAAATGTCTTTTTTTACTTTTTTGAAGAAAAGGGTTTTTTAAAGTGGAATTTTTAATGGTCAATTTCCGCAAGCTTCAGGTTTATCCGTCATTTGGGAGAGCAAGAGGAGGGATCATTATAAATGATGTCACATTTCGAGGGAACGGGGTTCGTGAAATTGTGATAAGGGTAGGGGAGGGGGTAACGAGAAGCGTGAAATCTTGCTAATGCAACTTAGCGTGACATGTGACAAAGGGGGAGAGGGGAGTTCGTTGAAGTGTGACATTTTGTGACAAAGGAGGGAGGGGGTCAAATATATGGAGGGAAAAAGCGCGGGATCATTTATGGACGGTCCCAGAGGATAGGAGGTGGAGTAGGATAATTTCGTACTCCCGCGTTCGAGACCGGCAACACTGTAAGAAGTTGGTAGTATGTACTTTATCCCCCCCCCCCCTCAAAATAAAAATAAAAATTTGGTAGCTGCAAATGATTAAGTTTTTTTTTAGTGCGTTGCGTACTTGTTTATATTGTACCAAAATGTGGTACAATCCAGCACCATACTTTGTTGTCAGTAAATATGTACTTTTTTAGTCAACATAACGTCAAATTTCTAACATGAAATTTTAAGAATTCTCATTCGGACGAGGGGGGGGGGGGGTGAGTCGTTCTCCCCACCAAGGGCTTGGCCATCCCCCCTCCCCCCACGTTTTGTTCACCAAATTCTACCGCTGTGGAAAATATATCAGCTCGGAAATATTTATTTTTATCGCCAACTTATCGATGAAATAACACAAAGTCGCATCGACTGGTGACTTGAACTAAAGAACAAGTTATTAATTCATATTTTCGGAAGCTCATGACAATTTTTTGAATTAAACGAAGCCGATTTAATGGAGGTAGGAACGACAAGTCAGACGTTTTAACTGCTATGTGCGTAAACTGTAAAAAAAATCTCCTGAAAATAGCGGAGAAAGTACCACAGCAGAGTTGCCGGAAATATTCCGTTTCTGCTAATATTTTCCCGAGATTTGACAGAAGTTCCATTTCCTTTTTCTTCGTTAATTCAAATCAGGCTGTGAAAATACACCAACCGTAAAACGGAAAAGTTCCGTTCTCGTATTTTCAGGACGTGATATTTCCGTTTTCCGAAGGAAAAACCATGTATTGAAGCACTACGGAAATCTTCCGTTAAAATCAGTCAAAAAACACTCTGAAAGTTCAAGTTTTTTTTAACAGTGTATGGATGAATATTTTCTACATGCAACGATTCATTTAGTGATTGTATTATGACTGCTTTATCAGGGTTGTCCGTCCCCTCCTCCCCTACCACAAGAGCGATGGCGTACAACCTCCAAAGCTACGGAACACCTTCACGACACTCCGTCCACGAAAAAAAAAAAAAAGAAAAAGGTCCTCTTAGCTTTATATTTCGTACATGAAACAGTTCTTCAGAAAAGGAGGAACAAATAAAAAATGGACTGAAAAAAAAAAAAAAAACTTTCTAGCATTAGTAAAATCTTACGATTTTAATTTCGTGACAGATGATGTTTTTTTAAACCAATTTATAGCTTTTAGAAAAAACTAAAAAGGTCTGTGTTTTCTATCTATCTATTATTTTTATATTGCTACTATTTTCGGGTTCAGTTTCGACTGGTCAATAACCACTATTCATTCGATCACTTTTGTTCATTGAACATGTCAGTCATGACAGTAGAATAAAACCAAATACAAGGGCCAATTCTAATTTTTCTACTGTTCTGAAAACACGGGGGTGCTCCAAATTGGCCAAACAGTCACCAAGTCTCCCCCAGGATTTGAAAACAAGCCCCTAAAAAATTCAATGGCGCAATGTGCGCCATGACCCCCCCCCCCCCCCCCCCCCATCCGGTAGGCACTGCTTGGAAACAAAGACCTTCCCAAAATGGGACGGGAAGTCTCCAATTGTGTCCCAGCGAAGCTATGCGGTGTCTTTCGTTGCAGACATCCCGCATTTGTGTCGACCAGTCTCCGGCGATCGTTTTCCGATCATTCCGGCCCCAGTATCCGCCGTCAGATATACCTCCTCAACACCGACCTTATTCGAGTAGTGCTACTTCGACGGCCCAGCTCTGAATAACGGGAAAAGGCAAATACCGAAACTTTCCTGGGATACGAAGAGACGCACTCTAGTGGCTTGGCGCTGTACTAACCGGGGGTCTGAAGAATTCTACTCGCACTTCCTTTCGAACCCAGATAACACAGAAAGTTGTGATTGTCTCGCAGACCGAGATTCCACGCAAAACATACTGAGCAGCGCTCCACAACGCAAATCAATGAATCGGAAAAACATCACTTAAATCGAAGCTCTGATTAGTACCCGTATACTTACATTTTTGGGAGAGGGGGGGGGGGGCTCAACTTTCCGGATAAAGCTCCGAATTTTGCCAAATCATGAAATTAGTGTATAGTTTAAATGTGAATAAATAAGACATGAACTATTAATTTATTATGAGCATGAAATAAGATGTGGTGCTTTGACTACTATTATTGACGACTCCTTTGAATGCAATTAAATTAACTAGCAGAACGATCTCCTGCAGAACATCTGCGGGCTATAACCATTTTAAAATCGTAAAAATCACTTTAAAATTCGAAAGGCTTAAGAAAAGATCGCTAGATATAAACATGAGAATGATCTCTCGATATAAACAAAGGTGTTGCCATTCCAAAGAATCAAAAATTAAAAATTGAGTTATAAATGGAAATACCTTTTAAAAAATAGAAACAAATTTGTTAAAGTCCGTAAGTTACGATAATAAAAACAAATATTATGTTACTTTTCTATGCTAATCATTAAACAAATTTTTAAATATCGTTTACAAGAGTTTGCTTTTTGCATGATGTCAGTATCCTATCGTACTGTAAAATTTAATCGTAACTGGTCCACGTTAAGTGAAATATATTTCTAGATATATTCAGCAAATGAGGAATCTTAACCCAGAGAATAAGGAAAATTAGTTATTAACTTCCCACCTTCTTCAAAAATAATCGATGCTTCTTAACTAACCGCGAAATAAATAGTGAAATCTAGTAGCTTTATTTACTATATTAAAATGATTTAATAGTAGAGTATCTTACGAAAGTAATATGTTAATCAGTCAAATTCCCGATACGTGCTTTGATGAAAACAAACAAATGATTTGCCGAGTAACATTTACGGCAACCCCAATTGTCCACTCCTTCGGTTATGGGAATTCCATTCAAAGGCGGGCTCATGTTTTATTGTTTACAGTTATGTTTTGAGCATATGATTATGACATAGCTTTAGAAATAACGTATCACAAACTTTTCTAGCTCGCGGATTCGTTTACACCGTAAAAGGAGCTCGAACATCCATGTTTATTTAAATATTATTATTATTGAGAATTGATATTCAAATTGAATGGAAATCAATTATTTATTTCTGTAATAATTGACAGATTTCTCTGTTTATCAATAATTTTTTGCGGAACAAAACTTGTTGCGAAATCTATCTCCCACAGTCTAATATTTTTTTACATCTAATTCTGTGTTACTATGTAATCTTCAAAAATGGTTTTCTTTATCGTAAAGAAATTTGTGAACAAATGGAAGGAAATATAAAGGATATTTAAAAGAAGGAAAAGGGCAGGTTTATTCGTAAAATAAACTGAGTTTTCTGAGAGGAAAATTTTGAATAAATCTGACGTTTTTTAAACACCGTACCCATGTACGAGTCGAAGTATTTTTTTACAAAATTTGGAAGCGAAAAGAATGAACTTATAAAACAGGTTGGGGGGGGGGGGGGGGTACTACTTACAAAATCTTCGATGTTCAGAATCTTAAAAGAAATTTAAAGGCAAATAATCATCTACAAGTTCAAAAAGTCTAAAAATTTCACTTTTTTTAAAATTAAAATTCAAATTTATCACTGGAACCCCATCAAAATAAAGATTATTGCTTATCCTAATATAAATGAAGCGTTTCGGAAAAGTATCTATATAATGCGTGTGTGTTTCTCGAGGAATATTTTTTGTTGGAATTGCAACTCAAAAAGTGATGCATGATAGGTAAAAAAAATTCGATGTGCAAATGGGCATTTATATAAACTGTCGCTAACTAGTAGCGTAGCGAGCGTGGAATGGGGCTGAGGGGGGGGGGGGGGGCAGAATGGAAGTGGGCCTCCAATGAAGCACTAAAACTATGTTTGTATGTCCGTGTGTATAAATGTATGTGTTATAAATGAAAACCTTTCCTTTGAAAAGCAAAGCCTTGCATGAAAAAAAGTATCGCTACGCCACTGGTACTGGCCACTTTTTGAAACAAACAGCTCTAAAGTGAAGGTGTATTAGAACGTTTTTATCAATCAACCTGACTGCTATATCTGCAGTATACTTGGTTTATAAAAGTATAGTTACATGTAAATACTTCTAATGCATTAATGAGTTTAAAATGCCCTGCAGAAATAAACAATACGTGTGTTAAAGTTTTTTTTTTAACTTTTACCTAAACTTACACTTAATTTAGGAACAAATGTATGAATTTAAAAATGCAATCAAAATAAAATATACGCATACATACACATATGCGTGTATATATATGATATACACGCGTAAATCTATATATATATATAGTTTTTGCTTTGTATATATATATATATATATATATATATATATATATATATGTATGTAGTATTACGTAGGGGTAATCAACTGTTAAAAAAGTCTAAAGAATAGAAATTAAAATTTAAATGCCTCTTAAGGTTTTCCATTGTTAGCACTTTATAACAGAAAGAATATCTTCAATAATCTTCAGTTATTTCCTGTTTCCTCTTGTTTTATATTTAAAAAAATATGTTTTATGAATTTTAGTGAATTATAAATCAATCCTCTATCGGTAAGAGCGAACCAGGCCCGTCATTTCGAATTTGTCTGAAGGGGGGGGGGGGGGGGGGGCGGGAGTGCAAAAGGTATATTCTTTTTATATCTTATACTGAGGAAGCAAAACACATTTGCGCTCATAAAAATACTTTATATAATCAAAGCCGGGCCTCCAGTAGGCAGTGGCATCCTACTGGCCGCTCTAAATGGCATGCCTGGAATGAAGACATTGAAATATCGGTAGCAACGGATAATTGACTTTAATATACTTGTTTTTAAGCTGTTGTTTTTTGAATAATTATTTAGTTTTATTAAGCGAACTGTTAACCTTTGAATTCAACTTAAAATCCCGCGCTTTAATGAACTTTTCTTTATAAAAGAAATTTATAACATTTACACAATCAGTGATCAGCTATTCCAATCCTATTTACGTACTTGCGCCTGCTAAAACAATCACGTCAATAAATCAGAAAAACCCTTTTGGTAAAGTAACTCAAAAAGCCCCTGTGCGGTTGTGCTCGTTACGGCAAATTTGTGAGAACCCCAATTCGAGTGGAATTCTAAACTCTCGTTTATCAACTGCAGAAAGTCCTTCGAAACAGAGATTGGCTTTTCTTCTTGAGCACGTGAGGTCGACCGATTCCCGCCTTTGTGACACTGGAACGCCTCCAAGCGGTATCTAGAGTTTATAAGATCTATGGAGATAACGCTGTGAAGCAAAGTTTCATATTTGTTTGTTCACTTTTACGAAACTATTTTGACGAAATCAAAGTTCCAGGGAATCATTATGTTTATGTACTAATATATATATATATATATATATATACACACACAGTTTTCGTAAAATCGTAAAAAATCCGCTCATAAATGTGAGCAAATGAAATATACGTTCAATCAGGTTCTTCTGTTTTAATTTATGAAAATTAGGGTCTGTTTCTTAAATGTTGTGAAAATGAACAGTTTTACAAACTTACAGATCGACTTTACCGCATTAAAACTGAAGTTAAGATAAAAATGGCAAAACTTTATCATTCAATATTAACCCCCTTAAAGCACGAGTTTTCCCCGGAAAAACTGGTAAAAAATGATCGAGTATTTTTTTGACCGTAAATGAATATATATAGGTATAGTATAAAGTTATTTTTTGTGTGTGTGTGTGCGGGGGGGGGGGGGATAAAAGTTACAAGATAAAAATATTATTACACAAACAAAGTGTAAACGATTTAATTACATGCTTAATTTTAATCTCACCTGCCTACCGCTGAAGAGATTTGAAAAAAAAAAAGATCGAGTTTAAATTCGTTTGAGATTGTTTCGTTGTATTTAAGAGCAAGAATCTGAGAGAGTGTCACACCTGTGATTCATGCCATCTCGGATTTTTCTCAAAAAATTATCAGCTGATACTTGTCTTATGAAAAGACCAAATCCAGAATTATTTGTTTTAAAGTTTAGTTGTTCAGTTTTTATGGACCTCCAAAGGTCAATGTGTGCGGGCAAAAACTGAGCGAATTTTTAAGGCATGGAATTCGTTAAGAGCCACAACTCTTTGCGCAAAACAACCTGCCTCCAAATTCTTTTTAGATATAGAACATAAAAGGCTCAAACTTTATATAATGGATGATAAGATTGTGACAAGACGTTGCCGCAAGGTCACTGAAGGTCATAAAAATTGGTGCTTTCGGCACTTTTTAGCATTTTTAAGGATTGACAAGGGCTTGTGCCTTCTAGTTGCCATGGCAAAAGTGGTGTCAGTTGAAAGGTAGGTATTAGCACTTTTAAAAAATGCAACTATCATTGAGGCAAGTTGAATACGCTTTTAATAAAATAGGGCCAAAATCTGGAAAATGTCGCATTTTACCAAAATTCAAACTGTCATAACGTCTTGCGGCATTGACAGATTGAAATAATTTTTTTGCCATTATTTTACTCTATTATTGGTCTCTACAAAAAAGTAAAATCCGCTGAGGCATGTTGCGTTAAAAAATTAAAACATTTTTTAACTTACTAAACTTTATTCACGAAAAAAAAAATGCATATAGTTTGCTACATACACTCTCAGAAAAGCATGCTCAAATTTCACGAAACTTTCGTTGTATTTGACGAAATGGCTTCGTGAAAAATGCTCCGATTAAACATTTCGTCAAAAGGACGAAATTTGTTTCGTCATACATTTGACGAAATGAAATTCGTCAAAAACTAAAAAATATTTCGTCATATACGTTTCGTCAAAAACAACGAAATTTTAGTCACTTGTTTCGTCATTTATTTGATGAAACACATTTCGTCGAAAACAACGAAATTTTAGTCACTTGTTTCGTCATTTATTTGATGAAGCACATTTCGTCAAAAACGACGAAATTTTACTCGCTTGTTCCGTCGGATCTATTTGATGAAATGCATTTCGTCAAAATGACTAAATTTTCGTCATTTCGATTCCGCATTAACTAGTCTTTAAAATTCGTCATTTTTTATACAAATTTCATCAAAAATGAAAATATTTCTTCATTTTGATTAGTGAATCTTAATAAATTTCGTTGTATTATCATACTTTTAAGTAAATTTTTGTTATTTGAGCACGTCATGGAACTTTAAATAAAATCTTGAATTTATTTTTTTAAGGGGGCAATTTGATATTTCTAGTAATTTTAGGCTTCAAATAATTACACTGAAAATTTTCGATTTTTTGAGTTGCTGCATTAATTGTTGAAATATGTATCATCAATTTCAAATAAATGTTCTAAAGGTGACTTAAACAAAAAAAACTCATATTGAAAAATATTTCACTATCAGTAATTTTAATTCTTTGTACACAAGAACTTTTCTATGATGCTTATACAAGCATGCCATATTATATACGTTTAAATTTATTTTATTTTAGGTTAATTGTAACAGAAATTTCTAACACAATTTTATTTTAACATTCTTACTTTCCAAACAATTTAAAATGTTAGCATTATTTCCAAATTAAGCATTTTGTTCAAATATAAAAGCAATTATTATTTTTTTTTTAATATTATGAACTATCAATTTGTCCAAGTTTTGTTTATTAATTCATTCATAAAAACGTTTAATTAATTTAAAAACTTTCATTGAGTTGGTTATATGTATGTATGAATTTGTCACAAGAAGAATTGCTTTTTAAGGGTTTTAAAACCTCATACCATATTTAAAAGAAAAAACAGCAGCAATAATAATAAAATTTGACTTTTATTACGTTGGCAAACATTTTTATTTCATATGGAGCATTACAGCAAAATTGAAATTATGGTATAAGCATATAAATTGATAGGAACATGTATAGAGCACAAAAAATAAGTTTGAAAATTAAAAGAAAGGAATTCAAACCATAAATTAGGGGAAAGCATGTTCATGATTACCACAAAATACCGAATAAGCGCCCCCCTAATTTTTGCTGAAATTTGTGGAAATGCGGTAGAGGGCGCTTAAACAAGCGAAAAAACGTACCGTTTATACGCCGCACCCATCCATGATTCATTGAAAGCAGTACCACAGTAAAGACTCATCTATTACTTGTTTGTTTAGCCAAAATTCGTTCCGATCAATTCCCCCCCCCCCCCTCAAAAATAAAAAGAAAGAAAAAAAGAAAAGAAAAAGCAAAGTGGCAAACAAATTTGGATCGCGCTGAATGCACAGCTCTGCATTTAACCTACTTTCACATGTTTTCCTATGTAATAATAAATAAAAAGATTATAATTATAAACGATAGCGAGAAAAAATAACATCAGCTGAAGCAACTGAGGCTGATGCAAAACATGAATCCCCTAGCTTGACGCAACATTGTTTTTTTGTTACTTGAATGTACACACATATTTTTTTTTTTTTTTTTACTTTTCTTTTTCTGTCTTCATTTTAGATCGGATATTGCTATGCTAACTTGCAAAACTGAAAATTCTTGCGCGACTATACGCACCCTAACGATGACGGTTCGCGCCATTTTGACAGTGCGTTCTTTTAAACACAGCATGAAAGTTGGAATTAATGTTTTGAAAATGATGCAAATAAAATTTTGTGAATGAATTTAAGAGCTTAATTGAGCAATTTTCGTACTCATATTCGAGAATGATCCACTTTTGCGACCGCCATTTTTGTAAAAGAAAGGTTCGCTTCTGCGATTTTTGCTAATTATTTCTTTTGTTCCTTCTTTACAATTTCAATGACAACCCAAGTTGAGGGGGGGACGGGACGATAATCGGTATTTTGTCCTAAAGGAAATTCGCGGAAAACGGGGGGGGGGGGGGGGGGGGCTTGTTCGGTATTTTACGGTAAGTAAATTCTTCAGCGTCATAGAACTCTTTAAAAAAAACTGTACATACTAAAATTTAACTGATATTCAAAAACATGCCAACGATATAAAATAAATTACAAATCTGAAACGTTTACCATAGAACATGGATATAGTATATAAGAGGTTTTCTTCCCATATTTTGACATGATTTATAGATTAAAAATAAATGAATAAAACTTTTATACACATTATGATTGAATCAAGTTATTTTGAATATGTTATCGTTACTTGGTTAATTATGCAGAAGAAATATTTTAAAAATACTTTTATAACTGAACCCCTTTTACTTTCAAATATACTTTAAAAATTTAGTATTTCTTAATCAATTCAAAGCTACGCACTTTCATATAAAATAACATTGACTCTACAAATGTTTATTATTTTCATTCTCAAAATCCTGTATGCAATAAAATATCAATTTAAAAATTTGTTTCTTTACAATTTAAAACCTTATTTAAATTCTAACAAAAAATGAGTAAAAGAAAAGTTGAAGACTTTTGCTTTCACATGTGTTAGTTGCATTCCATTAGTATACTAATTTCGAGAACAATTCTTGATACTTACAGTTGAATTTTTAAAGATTAAATTGAATTATTAATTGCAATTTAACAATTAAGGATATTTACTTAACATAGTAACAGAACTGGACTAACGCTGTGATTAATCATCAGACTCTCAGATTATCAGAAATTACTATAAAATGTGATTACGGTGGGCTGAAAAATCTAATCAATAATGTTAAAGTTTTAAGAGAAGTTTCCCAACTCTTTGTGTTTTGTGGCATTAAAATTATAATCCAAAAAAATCCGCAAAACCCCATTTAAATATGAAATAAAACCATACTTTTTTTTTTTTTTTGATAGGTTCTACCTGAAATTATACAAAATTAAACTAAAGCATAACATATGGTAGAAATAATAATATTTTAATTCTCACACTTAGTGGTGATTGTAAAAATGTCGGGTTTAATCAAACTAGGCAGCAAAAATATTAAATTCTGATTTATAAATTTAAAAAAGAAAGATTGTATTTAAAAAGTATTTTTCATAAATTTCAAATCATTGACAGCCAATTAAATTACATTTTCTTATAATTTAAAAGAATTTGCAGATAATAGTTATACAAAAGTTTGGTAATTATAGAAACTTCATTTGAAAAAATCCTGAGTGTTTTGCAACTCTGCTACAGCTGCTAATGGAAATTAATACTGCTAATGAAATGAATATTTTTTCAAATTGTAATGATTCTTTCATTTTTTTTCCAAGCAATGTATTATTACAGGGTTCATACTCTTTTGGGAAAACAAAAAATAGGGACTTTTTAAGCAAATATTCATAAATGATGACACTTTTTTTCAGTATATTTGACCCCCCCCCCCCCCCACCTTGTCACAAAATGTTCCACTTCATCATGCTCCCTAGTCACGCATCATTGCACAAGCATATGGACTTAAAGTTAAGTACACTGAATCAGAGAGCTTCTAGTCCGTAGCTTCATCATCTATTTTACCTATAAAAGAATAAATAATAAACTCATGAAAAAAAAGATTCAAAACTTTTCAGAAAAACTAATTTAAAAACATTCAGAAATTCATAGATAAAGTTAAGTAAAAATCCACAAGCATAAAGAACAACAGTATTATCTTCAAGAATGGAAAGTGATTTTAAACCAGTTCAAAGATGCAACTTTTGGACTACGACGAGCAGTGTTGTATTTTGTGCGTTTTAAAATTATTAAATGTTTAAAATGAAAAATTAAATGAAAAAATGTCCTGCAATGGACCAGTCGATAGAAACTTGGTTCCCGCAGAACACCAAAAGTGAAGCAACATTGACCAAGTTTGTGCTTGGGAGGGGGACATCTCTCGCAGCTGGTTGCTCTGGGACTGTGTGCACTCAAGTGAACCGATACTTCTGGAGGTGCCAACCCCCAGGTGACAGTCTCTTATCTGGGAGCTGGTTTAAAAAAAGGGGCGGAGGTTGGACTCCTACCAATAAGGGCCCCGTTAAACTCGAGAGCAGTGCACCCTCTCTTCCTCACTTCATGCGAGAACTCACCACCAACAACAAATGTAGAAATGCTTTTGTGTGTTATTCATTATTTAGTTTGCTTAGAAATAACCTTCTCGCTATTTTGCAACTTCTTGACACATTTTCTATGCAATTTTTAAGCGGTCCACCTCCAATGCTTAATTTAAAAAAAAAATATGTTGTAAAAATTTCTTTTCCAGTTTCTGAACAGTTTTGTATTTTGGGGGTTTTTTTTTTTTTTTTTTTAGCGATCCGTACCTACCACACAAAAGTAGGTTTGTCTTAATTTTCTTATGCTTTATGCTATCCATAGGTGGGGGGGGGGGGGGGGGGGTATCTAACGCCAACACAAGTTTATAATTGTTGACTGTTAATTTCAAATAATGGTAATAACAGAATATGGTAAAGTTAAGGGATAACGTTGAGCGGCCTTAAAAGCATTAGATTTAAAGTTGTAGAAAAAGCTGTGTAGCTTCAAAACTAATGAACATTATACCGTAAGCTGGGGTAACATTGGCCCAAATCTGATGATTTTTTATAGTTTTATCAGCTCCATATTTTTTGACATTGATTATATTAATTTTTAATGTGTCTTACTGCGTAAACAAACTTTATATCATTAAATTAAAACCATATTGAGACCTCATAATCATTTTGCAATGTTACACTGAATTTTTTTTCATGTTTGGGCCAAAGTTGCCTTGAATTGGGGAAACATTGTCCCATACTTTTAAACCGTATAAAGCCTATGCTTAGTATTGGTTGGGCTAAAGTTAGACAAGATAAAATTACCACCAGACATAATAGTTTGTTGTTTTGCCTGCTTTTACTTCAAAAACATCCCTGAAATGGTGAGAAATTGGAATAAATGAAACAAACTTCATTTTAGTGAAAAAAAATTGTATTGTATAACGAAAATCCATTTCAATTACAGGGAACCCATAGTCTGACATTTTTATTAAATGTTGTTCGAAAACATGCTCCTCTTCATCACTAAAGATTCTTGCATGTCCTACATTTTTTGTATGACTCCCTTTAAGTTTGTTTTTTTATTGTAGACCTAGGTATATTATACCTTTTTCCTGCAGCTCTTTGGGTTAAGGCACCAAACCTAATAGCATCTAAACACTACTCTAACACTTCTGGTTTGTAATTGGCTTAATTTCTTGTTCCAAGAGGTTTTATCCGATTTCTCGGCATTTTTCCTGCAACAAAATCCAAAAATTAGTGCTTACAATAATATGAAAAATATTTTAAGTGGTTGTGTCTAACAAACTGCTTATAAAATACTACCTAATCAAGTTTTATATCGAAGATATTTGCCTTGGGGTAACTTTGGCAGAGTCACCATCTTGGGCCAAAGTTACCCCAACTCTGGGCCAAAGTTGTCATGAAATAGTAAAATCGAATTATTTTGTAAACAACAAAGGTAACAGCATTATTACACCAAAAATACTTGAAACAATTGAATATATAATATTATTATGCACTTACCTACTAGTAGCTCTTCAAGAATTAGTGTTCACAAGTAAAAGTTGGGAGACAACAAATTTCATCAATTTCTCAAAGTGAAAATGGAGCAGCACTGGAGTGATGGTGAAATATGGAACTAAACCTCCACTTCATCAACAGTCAAGCCAATGGTGCTACCTATCCAGTGAGGCATAAACTAGGTCGATAACTCATCATATGATTACAATACAGCACAAAAAAACTTTTTCTAACTTTGGGCCAATGTTACCCTTAAAGGGCCAATCTTATCCCAGCTGACAGTACCAAAATAAAAATTTCTGTATTTTCATCCATTCTTTTTCTTTGTAAAAATAATGTTCAAATATATATATATAGTAATATTAATTTATTAAATGAGAGCAACAATAAAGACAATATAAAATGGTATGCAATTTGTGTGCAAGATTTTGAAAAATCTGTTGAAAATATATCTTTTATATTTCATATATTTTCTCTTACACCTATATATTTCAAAATGAGCCTAAGTGTAAATGTGTATTCAAACTCATTAACATAATTAATAGCTCTTTAAAAGTAATTTACTAAATTTTCCAAAAATTTCAGAATTAAATTTTAAAAAAAATTCTATGACAGAAATGAATGTAAATTTAGTACAGCATGGAGATATTCGTGAAAAGTAGTAGTATATAAAATTTTAAGACTCCATGATAATTAGTTTTTAAATTCGAACACAATGTCAAAAAATAGTTTTGAGAAAAACGGCTTCAAAATTAACTTTACCTTATACAACCAAATATTTAAAACATTGTGTACACTTACATAACTAAAATACACCAGGTGCATAGACACACCCTTCTTTAGTGGCATAGCCTCATTGGCTGCAGTCTTAGCACTTCTTTTTGACAAAGCGCTGACAAAGAGAGAAAACAAAATAGAAGCCATCGAAATGTAAACAAATTAACAGCTGTGTCGGGCCAGCAGCTGATTCTTGCTTGGGGACCGTTCATAAATGACGTCACGCTTTTTTCCCATATATTTGACCCCCCTCACCCCTTTGTCACGCGTCGCACTATGTTGCATAATGCATGATGTCACACTTCCTTTTTACCCCCTTCCCTCCCCTTGTTACAATTTCACGAACCCCCCTCCCCCCTCGAAGCGTGACATCATTTATGAATGATCCCTTGGGTTAGCGATAACTTTTGTTCTAATACGAATCTTTCAAAGTGAACAAGTGATAAATAATGGAGACAGAACAGTCCGGGAAAAAATTCTTGGATATTCAAAATTTGGAGTAATTTTTTTTTATTAAGGTAGAAGATAGATTCAAAGAATAAACACCTTACTTTGTAAAACTTTTTACAAAAACAATGAAGATAAATTACGCACATACACCACAGTCAACTTTACACCAAAATTACTCTATTTTTATTCTTCCCACTAATATTTTAATAATGTTATTGTTATTATTCGCATAAAATTAAAGAGAAACTCCCAAAGCATAGTGTAGTTATTAAAAACTAAGAAATAATAATTACAAAACCCATCAAAAATAAATTATTAACCTGCGAAAACGCATCAGAAAAAATTATACGGAATACACATTTTTAAAAAAAGTATTATAGCTATGCAACATTGAACTGGAATTTTTTTTAAAAATACTTAAAAACTCACAATTTTTGGATCACAACATTACACGTTTTCCATAATTTATGATATTGCATGAAATGTTACATGAAAAAAGAGTAGAAGAAGGAAAACATCAATATTTAGGACAAAAATCCCTATTTTAAATTTATGTAGGAAAAAAAAGTTGCAGAAAACAATTTTCAATTATTTAAGTAAACATTTTCTCAAAAGTATATTAATTAAAACAAGCATTTAAAAATCTCATTAAAATTTAGCACTTTTAGTCAAGTACTTTTGCATTTAACAGAGAGTTGGAGATCATAAAAACCTTTCTATTACCTGCTAGAGTAATATCTTCTGGAGGCAATCTTCTTCGTGCGACAAATCATCAAGGGTGGTCATCAAAACAAATATATACCTTGAAAAAACTAATACTGTAATAAATTTTCACATTAAAAAAAATATAACTTGAAAATTTTATGATAGTATGAAATTTGTAAGCAAAAATTATAAGAAAACAAAAGTAATAGCATGCACTTTGGGAAGAGCTGTATTCTATTCTATACGTTTAATTTGAATAACACTCGAGTATTCAGTCATATGCGCGCTACATACTAACAGCAACTTTGCACATATTCTCAGTGTACACCTGAGTATCACAAATCCTATTACTTAAATTTAATAGAATGTCTAGTTATGTATAGTGCTTCTTTGCAATTTAATTACATGTTTTTTATAATCAAACTAGATAAATATATTATATACCATCTAATGGTGTTATTTGAAAACTTTTGTTACATGCATAAAAAGTAGAAAGAAAATTTTAGTTTGTATGTAGAATATATCTATAATCAGTAAACAACAAATCTAAGGCTAACTTTGCGCCGGCTCAAAATTGCCCTGAGAATGGAATAAAATTGCAATGTCTTAATTGTTTGACATTTTACTAAATATTAGTGAATAAAGAGTCACAGACACTAAAAAATTCACTATATTTAGAAGATAAAAATCTTGGTACATTACTATAATGATACTTACTTTAAAAGAATAAAATGTTTTAAAAACTTTTAATCAGCATTCCAAAATAGCTTCCAAGCTATTACTTTTGAACTATTGAATTATACAAATAGCAGTGTACAGTGTTGCTAATTTTTTTACTAAAATAAGGAGAAGAAAAGTGATTTCATAACCTTGCCAGGAGAGTAGCACTGAGCGTGTTCTACAGTTTCATTTGAAGTCAAATATTCTAAAAAAAATGCAGTGGTTCAAAGTTACCCTGATTGACTGTATATAAGTTGATTGAAGGTTCAACAAGTTTAACCTTTTGTTAATTTGAATAACAAAATATACATTTTTTAAAGGTTTCGAAAATTAGCACAACATTGCAGTGGGCAATTTAAAATTATTATTGTTGTTTAAATTTTTACGCGTAATATACAATATGATTCCACATTTCCCCACTTGGCCAAATAGTAAAGCTACGGCAAACTTAGTTAGGCCTAACAGTACGTTGATAAATATTAATTCAATAATATATAGTTATTAAACTACAAATATACAATCACAGATCCTTACAATTCCAAAAATACTAACCTCCCAGTACTTTTTCGATCAGATCTGACCAGCAGCAGCATCAACATCCACCAAAGAACTTGCATCACATATACGGCGATGTTCGAAGCTTCTGAAACGCCATTTTCTTTTAGGGAAGAAACATTTCGTCAAATTTTTGAGAGAGTGAGTTTCGTTAAAAGCCACGTGATCACTTGAGGAAAGAATCGTTGAAAATGACGAAATTTGCCTTGAGGATTTAAGAATCGTCAAAAATGAGCGTTCTATTTCTGAGAGTGTAGATATTTTAATATATTGTGACATTGGTATTGGTATAATTATGATATTTATTCCCCATTTGAAATTGTTGACATTTGCTACAACTTGTATATTTTGGGACATTCAGTATTTTTACATTCCAGTTCTGGCAAAAAGATGGATTTCTTTTCTAACATTTTCTCTCTCTGCACTTTCATTTTCTTCAATTGTAGCTTATAATAGTTCATCTTCATTTTCATCATCTCTTTCTACACCAGAATTTTTAGCTCTAGCTTTCAATCTGCTAAAATAGGACATTACTTGCTCTTCTGTTAAATATTCTCCTGGGTTAAACTTTCTTCTCCCATCTACAGTAAGACCATCTTATCACTTTTACAATATTCTGTGCTGTCAATTTATTGTCTGTTTTATTTAATTTATAAAAGCACTCTTGAACGAACTCTTTCTGATTTTGGTTTAGACGAGTGACCTTTCTTTTTGGCTTTAGTGCCCACCCATTTTGGGATACAAGTCCTGAATAAATTGCACTGCTATTAGATTTAATAACACCTTCTGAAAAGTTGGAATTTTGATATATATATTTTGTTACTGTCTGCATTCTTTTTGCAAACATATTTTTTGCCTTGTCCAAACTAGAGATTAATTTCGGAGTTTGGTGTTCTCCTCTTGGCTATATGCAAGGACAATTCATCAGTAGTTTCAAATGTAGCAGTACAATTATCTTCAGGACAAAACATAAAATTTACAAACTTTCGGCTAAGAGATTTAGATTAAGGAATCTGATTTGTGTGAAATTTTCGTGAGCCGAATGAAAAAATACTCAATGGTGTCCCAAAATATACAAGTTGTAGTAAATGTCAACAATTTCATAGGGGAAATAAATACCATAATTATACCAAATATGTGTAATATGTCAGGGATATGCCACAATATATTAAAATATCTATGTAGAAAACTATATACTTTTTTTTCGTGAAAAAGTTTAGTAAGTTAAAAAATGTTTAAATTTTTTTTAACGCAACATACCTCAGTGGATTTTACTTTTTTGTAGAGACCAATAATAGAGCAAAATAAAGGCAAAAAAATTATTTCAATATGTCGATGCCGCAAGACGTTATGACAGTTTGAATTTTGGTAAAATCCGACATTTTCCAGATTTTGGCCCTATTTTATTAAAAGTGAATTCAACTTGCCTCAATAGCCGCGTTCACATGGCACTCTTATAACCCGCTTGTACCCTGCTTATCACCGCATTCCGGTTTTTTACCGGGTAAATGGTGGGTCTAGTTGCCTCCTGCCCAAGAGCAGGATTTTTGCGAGGTTTCCACCCAGCATGCCATTCGCGCAGCACTCTCGATTCCCCATGAGTTAACTTTTGATTGACAGTTCGCGCGTTTCGTATGGTGTGCGCAACTTGAGGATTTTCAATGAAATAGGCTAAAAGTACAGCAATAAAAATTATTTCTTACTTGTAATTTTTTCTATGTTTATTTTTCAATTGTGTATATCTTTTGTCATCTCTAGATGTAATAAATTTAAGAAAAATTAAGATGAAAAATCCTATGATCTTGTACGTTTCCATACATGTTAGTACTAAGGTAGAAGAGTATTGTTACTTTTATTTTTTCATTCATTATTGAAAAAGTAATTTCTTATCTTGAAACGCAGAAATAATTTGTCGTACTCATCATAGTGACATCGGTTTGTTCATTTTTATTAGTTCATGTCCTTAAATGTCTTTAAAACTAAGGAGTAAGAAATACATAAAGGTTTAAACTTTTAAAAACGTATCTTTTATTTTGAAACGACACATGCATGCGATTAATATGTAGGCATAATTTTGTTGGCTGTGCCATATCAGGTTTTTCTTACACAACCCTGTGGTGTTTATAAATAAAACTAACCGGGTTAGAAATTACTGTTCAGAATTTTTTTTAAAAATAATTGAGATTTTCAAAATTACTTATACATAAATAATGTACATCAAAATAAAATAATTTTTGGAAAAAATAGAACCGACTTTAAATTATAAATTGCACTAAAAAGTGAAAAATAAATTAATTCTTTAACAACACCGATACGATTTTTAAATATAACTTTTGAAGCCTGCGCACAATTACCTAATTACCATTACGTCATGTGTTACTTTACATTGAAACTGTTATAAGCTCTGGGCCATTTATATTTGTAATTTATTCATGATTACAAAAGTAATCATGAATCAAAACCTATCATGATTTTGCACCGACTTCAAAAGTTATGTTTAAAAATCGTATCGATGTTGTTTAAAGAATTAAATTAGTTTTCACTTTTTAACACAATTTATAATTTGCAGTCGGTTCTATTTTTTTCCGAAAGGGACTTTATTTTATTATTTTTGGTGTAAATCCATTTTTTACATAAATACTCTATTTTTAAAAAATCCATATCAAAAGGCTCTTTGAGTGAATGGCACTAAAAACTAGTCATTTGAATGATAAATTCCGTTTGAGCAACCACCCTCGATGGATTAAAAAAAGATCAAAATCTTGAAAATCGGCTCATCCTGTGAGATGTTATGGGTGGACAAACAAAAAACCGATATCCATACGGTATGAATATATAACCTCCTCCTTTGTGAAGTCGGTTAAAAAAATAGAATATAATAATTATCTGAATATTCGGCAATTTCTCCTAGGCCGAAGCCGAATATTAAAATTTCTAGAAAATCGTGGTAATAGAAAGTATTTTCTAAATTTTAAAAGTACTCACCAAGTAAAACACCAATTTCACACAATAATCTATGATGTATGATTTAATTCTGTTTAAGAATCCAGAACTACCTAAAATTAATGTATTTTCTGTATTGTTTTGAATGCAATAAAATTGGTAAGCATTAGTATTATTTTACTAATTTCTAAATTCAAATTAAAGGAATACTATTGTTTAGAATGTTTACCTTGCTCCAAATAATTTCATTAAAAGCTATAAGAGTATATTTTTATTTTATGGCTTTTTACAAGATCTATTAAAATTTAATGCATTTAACTGGAATATATTTTTTTAATTTAAAAAGCCCAATAACTTATGCTATCTTAATATTCATGATATGTTCTAGGCTTTTCCCATTGCTATCTTACCCAATATTCACAATAAATCATTTTACTCACACAAAGTCTGCCTTCCACTGTGCTACTAAACAAAATAAAAGTCTCACATTCTTCATCATAATTAACTATTGCCAGCATTTGTGAGCAAATGCTAAGTATAAAATACAATATTGTAACTGAATCAAACCTAAAAGCAATGTTTAAAAAAAGTAGTTTTTTATAAATTATTTTTATTTATTAAAATTATATACTAATGTGTTCTTTTACAATAACTATAATGCAATTTTAAATGCTTAAAATCTACCAATTTATTTATTTTTGTACATTTCTACCGTAGCAGAACTATTCGGCCGAATAATGATCAGTATTCGGAAAGACCGAATATTCGGCTAAATCAAGAAACGTCTATTTGAGCAGGCCGAATACCGAATAGTGGCCGAATATTCGTTGCATCTTTAACACACACACACACACACACACATATATATATATATATATATATATATATGAAAATGCAGAGCTTTGAACGGTCTTTCCCCCTTTATTTAAGATAACAATATTCTCCATTTAATTCAGTTACACTCCCTGCAATAAAAAAACAAATACATAATGTTGCATTTTTGGTTTTAATAAGAACACACGTAGCTTGAATCTTGATCATTTCTATTTTTCAAATACATCATTAACTTTATTTGTTGTCTGATTATATTTGTTGATAAGTCATTTGGGTGTCATAATTAATTCTATATTTGGAATTAATATTCAATTGTCTCAAACGATGCATAACCACCACCTGTACATAAAATAAAATGTCTTGATATTGATTGCTAGATGCAGCATATGTATGCAATTGGCAATATTCTGGTGAATCAGTTTGCCCTTAGCAACCTTGTTTGCTTTTAAGATATTATGAGCAAAATGTTTGTAAATATTCCTGAATCGTAAAAAAAAAGCAACGATCTTTCATGCTCTTAATTTACTTAGAACACCTCTTTCCTTTTTCTTTAAGAAAGATGCATTTTTTATAATGCAAAATCTTAATTTTCAAAAGATACATCATTTCGTATACTAGATTTCAGCTCTTACAAAAAAGCATTAACAAAACAATGTAAACATGTTAAACAAAAGCAATTATATGTAATTTTTAAATCGTGAATGCAATTATTTTTTTCAAAAAATCAGGTCTAAAACATCCTCAGCCGAGTCTTTCCCTAGAATTTGTTTTAAACTGTAACATTCAGAAAAGCGAAAGCAAGAAAACGGCAATAGCATGCGTAAAAATTGTAAACAGTGCGCAAAGGATGATGGGTAAAACCGCTTTCCGAGACAAAACCTCTTTTCTCATGTGAACGGGGTTTTTTCCAAACGGGTTTTTTCGGAATTGGAGAGGGGATTTGCGGGTTACAAAAGTGCCATGTGAACGCGGCTAATGATAGTTACATTTTTTAAAAGTGCTAATACCTACCTTTCAACTGACAGCACTTTTGCCATGGCAACTAGAAGGCTCAAGCCGTTGTCAGGCCTTAAAATTGTTAAAAAATGGCAAAAACGCCAATTTTTATGACCTTCAGTGACCTTGCGGCAACGACTTGCCACAATCTTATCATCCATTACATAAAGTTTCCCCCTTTTTTGTTCCATATCTAAAAAGAATTTGGAGGCAGTGTTGTTTGCGCAAAGAGTTGTGGCTCATAACGAATTCCATGTCTTAAAAATTCGCTCAGTTTTTGCCCGCACACATTGACCGTTGGGGGTCCATAAGAGCTGAACAACTCAACGTTAGAACAAATAATGCTGGATTTGGTCTTCTCATAAGACAAGTATCAGCTGATAATTTTTGGAGAAAAATCTGAGATGGCATGAATCACCCCATAATGCTAGGTGTGACAGTTTCTCAGATTCTGGCTCTTATTAGAATCATCTTTTTTGCCTACTTTCCCGGAAAAGTAAAAAAATAATAATAAAGCATGAAAGAAAGCTTAATATATCGTAAAAATACCGTTAAAAATAAAGAAATATTTAAGAATTAATTATAAAAAAAAAGTGAAGTAATTAAATAAAAATTGAAAAATAAAAAATTTGAAAGTAGGGTTTTTAGATGCGGATAATGTGCGTCTGTCGGTCTGTCTGCCCCCCCCCCCTCCCCTATAACTTTTTAACGAAATGTCCGATTCGAAACATTCCTCTATCGGAAAGATGTTACGAAGTACAACATGTACAGATACGAAGTTCAACAAGAACTGAACGAGCCTATATTTTTCTACGAAATTTTTTGATCGGGATTTTTAAGGATATTTCTCAATGAATAAATGAATGAGTGAATGAATAAAAAAATAATAAACAAATGAGTAAATAAATACATGAATGAGTAAATGAATGAATAAATACATGAATAAGTGAATGAATGATTGAGTGAGTGAATGAATATGTATTATCAGTTGAAAAAGGTATATTTGAAGTAATTAAGAACTAAAGCTAAATTAGAAAGAGAGAAAGAGATAGCTAAGCTAGATTATAAATTTGAATTTGGTGTATACGGCAAAGCAGGCTCGTATATTTCTAGACAGAACTTCTTGTTTATTTATACATTAGTTTTTGTTTGTGCGTATTAAATTTTATTTAATTGAAAAGTTTTTGCTGTTAATAATATTTGAGAAGCTTAAATCGTCACCTAGAGTAAGTATGTTTTTGAGAATCTACATGCTATTCATCCACTCAAGTTCGGATGAATTTATGAAAAATGATTTCCATTTCATAATTGATTAAAAAAATAGGTACCTGTTTAATTCATGTTCACACATTTCCAGTTATACATTTTTATTTTATATTTTTTAATGAATTTTGATTCAGAACTTTACAAATTTTTTTTCGCCAAATCAATTTGTTTTGGGGGAAAATATTGAACCACGCCAATGGCCGCCGAAAATGGTATAGTAGTTTGATTTAGCGAAAAAAGATATTACCATCGCCCAGCTCCCCAAAACGGAAAAGTATCGTTTTTTTTCTTCCTTTTTTTTCTTTTTTCAATTCCTACTATTAGTTCACACTCTCTCTATCTCTTGTTCAAATTTTCAATCGTTAATTTTTATTCATCCACTCAAGTTCAAATACATTTTAAAAAACTTGTAGCGGATTACACATGATGTTAACACAGCTTTTTCAAATATTAGTTCATTCAGACATGTAATTTTTCCGCATTTTGGCGGAATTCCGTATTTTTTGTAATTAAGAATTTCGTTTCCACAAAAATCCTTAATTTTGGAAAACTCTTTTTTTCAAGAAAAGTTTTGAAAGTAGCCTGCCAACATACATACCTACCAACTTTTACGAAGTTACGAGTAAAATTTACTCATTTTGTCCGTTTTTGCACTTTTAAGGGTCGGTCCCGATTTTTATGCATTTCGAAATCACGAAATCCGATTGCCATCGGCTTCGATAAAACTTCCTAGTTCTCATTTACTGCCGGATTCTGTCTCATGGAGATCAATAACTTTGAGCTTAGCTTTATTTTCATCTTTATTAAGCTTCAGTTTCTGTAGTAAAGAACTTGCAAGGATGTAACTTTGTCACGCCCACTTCAAAATTCTGCCAAAAATATAAGGAATTTTTCGGAAGTTATTTTAAGTTTCAGTGATCATATCAGTTAATTAAAAATATTGAATATTACAGACTTATTAATAAGCTAGTTAAAAAATATTTTTGCCTAAAATGCCTCCCCACCTCATTGTATTTACAGTAAAACCCTGTAATACCGCGCCTCAGTATACCGCGCAATCGGATGTAACGCGGTTACTATCATGTCCCCCGACGTTTAATCCACCCTTTATCATTACAAACCACCCTTTGTATCCCAGATTCTTTGAAATTTTTGAAAAGTAAACGTATTCTCTAGTCTGTGAGAGTCTACGAATTCTTAAAACATTGTTTCTTTGAAAAGTGCGTTCCTCCCCTTCCACACAAATCTACTTTTTTCTTAGAATCTCTCCCGCCCCTTCATAATCTCATGTTTATAGCTTAACAAGATTTTTAAGCCCACATTTTCTGAGAACACAATTGTTTTTGTTGCGGTTGATATGGTTTTAGCTTAGGAGTCTCAAAGAACAGAAAAATTTAAACTGAATAACCTATCACTCGATAAACTGACCGCTCAGTTGAGAAGTGTGCTTCTTGCTCAGAAATTACAGCAGATAAAATGGCAGAAAACAAGAAAAGAAACAATTATACAATAGAAGAAAAGTTAAGCGTAATTGATAAAGTTAGTGGTGCAACAGGAGCGAGTATGTTTCGTGAATATGGTTTCATTATGTCGCGGTTATGTTATAACTCGGGTGCCAAACATGTCCCACGACACCCGCGTTATAACGGGGTTTTACTGTAATTTAAAATTAGTTTTTTTTTTAAATTTTGGCTGTCTTCAGCAATAGGGGATTTTTTCCTTTTCAGAACTCATTATAATATTGTTTCAAAATAAACAATTCTTTCTGTTTTCATTCATATGTAATTAAAAAGCATGAAAAAAATTCAGCAATTGGTGATTTTTCCAATACAGTCAAACCCCGCTATAACGAACCCTCAATGGACTGACTTTGGAGATCGCTATAACCGAGGGTTCGCTACATCCGATTTTGCAAAAAAAAGTGTTAACTGACTAAGATACTTCTATATAATAAACATATTTCTAGCAATAATCAGTCAGGGTAGAAGAGTAAAATATTAACTTTAAATATGGTTTTTAATAATAAATGAACAAATGTTAAAATTTTACCTTATAATTTATTCATAGTATGAAAAAAAGATGTTATTATTGGCTGTAAACTTTTGAATTTTATATACACCATAGTAAAAGATAGTGTTTGACTCGACTAAAACACAAATGGCAAGGAATGTTGCTGAGACAAGTCGTATAAAGACATCTTTTATACAATTTTATTATAGTTTTGGATCGCTATAGCCGATTTTCTAACGTTTGGTGACCGTTATAAACGTTTGAAAATGTATTAATGACATAGGGTTTCAGTTGGAACCATTTGGAAGGTTGATTACTATCGGGGATCGTTATATCCCGGGTTCGCTATAGCAAGGTTCGCCTGTATTATGAAACAATTGTTAAGTTTGAGAAAAAAAGGAGCCTAAGGTTTTTGATCGTGCCTCTTCTTGATGTGTGTGTTAAAAGTTCATTAATCAAGTAGTTCAATATTCTAATACATCTAAATAAAAGTACTGTGTGTTTAAATCCCAAGTATGTTTATATTGTGTATTAGTAATCTTGTTCTTATACAATGCTTTAGTACTTTGCTATCTATTTTTTTTCACTTCACCAGATTTTTCACTTCACACCTTATTCATAATATTTTGAATATGAAATAGTTATTTCAGTTTAAAAAGTTAATGCTTGGAAGCCTGTTTATTTCTTTCAAAAATGGAACACTGTATTCAGACTTTTTACGTATGAATATAAGTTCCAAAGAATGTAGGACTTCTGCACTTTTTTTTGTTAGACTTATATTAAAGTGTAAAGTAATGACTTAACTTTGCTTTATATTTGATAATTCTATTGGCATAGTAATTTATGTTTGTAATAGAGTGGAACCCCGCCATTTTGTTCCAGTAAAATTCAACTCGCTATTCGTACTTGTCCCGCGATTCGTACGACGCCAGGGCCAGCTGGGTTGCCAGTTTAGCTTTTTTAAAGAAAAAAAATCGAGAAATTATGCTCATTTTGAACTCGTCTGGAAATAATTTGTTTGGCGTTTTGGATTTTTTAAAAATTTTAATACTTTTTGAGATTTTACTGACAATTTTAACTTTCTAAGGGGGCATCAAGAGGAAGTGGTTGAAGAACTTTCTTTTTCAGAGGAGGAAAGTAGTAAGGAAAGCATTTCCTTTGCAGAAATTAAAGAGCTGTGTTACCCCTGCGAGAAAACAGAGAGTGAGGGAAAAATGGCATAACAACACTGCTGTGGTCAACAGCATTAACTTGATCAACGACAATGTTATTGACCATTTTAGAAAAATTCTGAACAATCGTCAAAGGCAGACAACATTGGAGGTTTTTAGAGAAAGAAACCCAAGATTCTTCTAGTACAAAAAGAAAGAAAAAAGAAAGAAAAGCAGAAAGGGAGAAAACACACTGAAGGGATGTTACCTGATGTTTTTATGGGGACTCCTCTTCCAACCGTTCCTCTTCCTCCTCTCAACATTGGGATCATTCATAAATTATGTCACGCTTCGAGGGGGTGAGGGGGTTCGTGAAATTGTGACAAAGTGTGACAAGGGGAGGGGGTAACAAGAAGTGTGACATTATGCAACATAGCGTGACAAAGGGGGGGGAGGGGGTCCGCTGAAGTGTGACGTATTGTGACTAAGGGGGGGAGGGTAAATATATGGGGAAAAGCGTGACGTCATTTATGAACGGCGCCCATTCCACTTATGCCATCAGCTCACCTCAGTACAAGCAAAGTGTAGTTAAATTTTTATTTACCTATAATTTCATGTAAAGTACTGCAGATTTGTTTTTCATAGGTTTAAATAAGCGACCACTCTGTGGTTCTGGAACGGATTAATCCATTTTACATTGTATCTTATGTGAAAAAATAATTCACCATTCGTGCAAATCACCATTCGAACTGTCTCCTGCAAGCCGTAGCCAGAAATTTTTTTCGAGGGGGGGGGGGGGGGGCCCTGACTTTGAAACACTAGTGTTGGGGAAAGTTTCAGGGAGGAATATATGCTACATTGCAAAAATTTTCGGGATTTCGGGGGGCGGGCCGGGCCCGTCGCCCCCCCCCCCCCCCTGGATACGGCCTTGGTGTCCTGGAACGAATTGTGTACGAATAGCGAGGTTCCACTGTATCAGGTTTTTTTTATTAAGCTTGCAACGTTGTGTCGTGATACCGTGATATTTCAGTATTTTTTTTCCTCCATGAGTCACACGTCTGTTCATTAATTAAATTTAACCGTTATTAATTTTAGTTTTATATGGATTCCATTGGAAATATTGAAGTCATAGGTCACTATTTTTAAAGCATTAGCACTCGAAATTTGATTCTTTAGAATAGCTCGTTGATTCCCGTTTTGCTTATGCTAACACGAAACGAAAAATTTAATTAATTTTAGTTTTATATGGATTCTATTAGAAATATTGAAACCCTAGATCACTATTTTTAAAGCATTTAGCACACCAAATTTGATTCTTTAGAAGAACTCATTGATTCCCATTCTGCTTATGCTAACATGGAAAACTGATTCTTTGCCAATAATTATAGAGCACCATCAGCTTCATAAATTAGAAACAAAATAATGTTAATAAAAAGTAACTAAAATAACATTTTTCTTATTTGACCTAGGTAGGAGTTAACTTTTTTTTTTAAAAATATTTCTTGTTTTCTTTTCTTTCTTTTCGATTGCATATCGTTTACTTGGTAGTTGTTAAGAGATCTCTCCGACGGGGAAAAACGAATGGTACCAGTACCCTCCACCCGCCGGAAGATCTGAGCCATACAGTATCCGACCGGTTTTTAAATACCCAGAAGCTATTGCACTAACAACCCCGGTTATCTGACATGTCAAGAAAGTCTATCTGAGAGGAGGCGCAGGCTTGAAGTTTCCTCTCAAACAAAAATTTGTAATAGTATATAAATAAAAACTTACAACGGATTCGAACTGTTTTAGGCTTTTACAAATATGTATAATATTTACCGGTTTCAAACATCAGAGATAGAGATCCGGTACGGATCCGTTAGACAAGTGGAAATCCATTTTTCTTTTTTTTTTAGAACAAAATTTCAAACTATGACATTAATTTAGAAGGACTGAGTTTTACAGGTTCGGTTAGTACAAGAAAAAGCAGAACCAAAAACTCTAATGCTCCACCGAGCTTCTTTGGTAATGCGCCAAACATACCCGGCAAAGAACAAATGTTTTTTTTAATCAATAATAAGTTTCATGCACTGCATAATTTGGAAAATTATAAAACTTACAAAAATGCTATTGTTCAGTTTCACAAGTTCCATGGGAATCTGTAATTTTTTCTTTTTGTTCTTTCAGAGTAACTATGTTTGGAAATAAGTGGCGAGACCTGTACCGTAAAGTTGCAAAGGAACACAATTGCGACTATCGTGACATTATACGGAACTACACGCATTTAGCTGATATAGTAGGAGTAACAGGTAGTGAATGTGACCCTGAGGAGGCTGGACGGATGTTGAACGTGGCTGCCAGATTAGGATCAAGGGAAGTGGCAAAGGTTCTTCTTGCAGCTGGTGCTGATGTCCGTGTCCAAGATGATCCTGCCCGTTTCACCCCACTCCACACTGCTCTTACTTATGACAATCCGGATATTGCAGAAATTATTTTGGATTCAGGCAGGGGCGGAAACGATATTCTAGATAGACATGGCGACTCTTGTTTGCATCTGGCAGTACGTAATAGTTATCTATTAATAGTAAAGAAACTACTCTTTTCAGGCGTGAATCCAAACGTCGGAATTGGAGTTTACCCACTGGAAATCGCTTTGTGGGAGCAAAGATTTGATATGGCCAGAGTTATAGTCGCAGCGTACGCCTGGAGAGGGATCGCCATCAATTGGGGAAAACTGGCTGTAAGACCGGATCATAGGAGGTATTGTATCGAACAGCTGCAAGAATGTTATGACGAGATCCGACGGATGAAGCAAACTATGTTACCTACAACAAGTCTCTCTTACTATGACCTGACAAAGGCATGTGTGAGCAAGTTGGCTCTTTGTCTCGAAGACGAAGGCATCCGAAATGTTTTACGTCAGGATAAGTCACGTAACTTCCCGAACTATGCAGAGCTCCTTGATTCTAGACTGCGGAGAGCAGAAAAGAGTCGAATCCTTCATCTTCAATTCTTAGAGGGCTTCGCCGTTTTGTCCAAACGTTTACCTTTGCTTTCAAGAATCAGCATCGATATTATGGTTCTTCATCTGAGTGAGCAAGACATGCGAAATTTTGTTGGAGCGTTCAAGTTCTAATCAAAAAACTGTTCCGTTTTTAGCATAGCATAGTATAGTGGAGTAGACTCTCTTAGTAGTATAGTGGACTCTCGTAGCAGTAGAGACTATTTTCACGTAAGGAAGAAACTTTATAATACAATAGAAGTATTCGCAAATGACATTGGTGTCACCACTCAATTGTTTTAAAACTATTCAGCAAATTGTAGTGCAATGTTTATACGAATGACTGTGTATTATAATATAAAGTAACTTTTAATGTGTGTAAAGCTGTCAATGTGCGATTAAATTTTATTTCATTAAGGAAATGGTATTTCGTTATTATCAGCAGTGAAAAACTTAATATTTTTAACTAAAAAAATTGAAGCATGATGTAAATTTTTAAAGCATTCAAATCTTAGTTTGTGAAAATACGACGCTAGAAAATGTCAGTAAACTTTATACCAATATAAATCGCCAATTTTACTACAAGCAAAAGACGAATGGAATCGGTGACTTCAATTTATTTGTCTTTTGTTTCTGGCAGGCTATTGGGGGAGGTTGCAAGTTTTTCGGTTATTTTATTGGGAGGGGAGGTCAATGTAGAAGCAGCCTTGTGAAGTGGAGGTTGGTTCTCCCCTCTGACGACGCATCAGCTCTCCCCTTCACGTTTTTTTGCATTCTATTTTATTTTGTATCCTATTTTTATCATGCTCTTTGCTCTGTCAGTTTCAATTATATATACTATATCAGAGCTTCCCCCAGGATTAAAAAAGGGCAGAGCGCTACGGTAAAAAAGGGCACTTTTCCAAATTTAGGGCATTTATTCTAAAGCAAAAGTCAAAAAACCCTAAAATATCGAAAAATCTACTTCTTTCGCAATTTTCCGTTTTTTTAAAAAAGGATTTATTATCTTCACTACACTTTTTAAGTTTAACACCTGGCATACCTACTTCCATTCATGGATTACGGGGGGAATTTAAGCATTTTAACTTTTTTGAGCTATTCCTCGTACATGGTGGTAACAGAATCCAAGAAAAAAAAAAATCCCCCTGATAATTCCATCATTGAGCTCCAAAAATTTCCCTGATTTTATAATTTTAATTGTGAGTTACACAGCATCATTGTCATATATAATAACAGTATCACAGTGGCGAAACCAGAAAAATTCTTTGGGGGTATAGGGTGCAGTGTACTTTTCCACCTGAACTTTGTACAATTCCTTTTTTTCGTTTGAGGGGTTGAAAGAAGAGAGAAAATAATGTAATTTTCAAAGTAATAATTTTTAAATCTAAAGTTTTTTTAATGCAGATTCCCCCTGCGTCATTATTTTATGCTTTCTTGATAAAAATATCACTTTATTTTTTTTAAAGATGCGTATTGTTCTTTTATTGAGTAAAGAAAATATTTTTGAAGAAATTCCAAATCATCACTCCGGGGGAGGGTGGGGGGGGGGGGGAAGCGAGGGGGCCATGGCAACACCCCCTGGAGAAGAAAAGCCTCCGGACTGAGACTATTGCGCAACGTCCGTAGGCCAACACTCGCCATTCAATAGCATTCACAATTGGGATATTTTTGAATCTCCAACAAGAAATCTTTCTCTTAAAGATGAACGGATACAGTCAGAAGTTGTATATGGCATTCAATATACCTAGATACTTATTCATTATGGAAAACTCTCTATGTAATAATATTATAATTTCCAAGTGGAAAAGACTTTACTGCATTCAAATCACTAACATTTAGTTTTTAAGAAACGTGTTTGCTACAATAAATAGTAAGTACAATTGTAAGCATTTTACCGGCGATATTTTTGATAAGTAATTAAGATACTTTTGATAGGTAACTAAGATACTAAAAGATTTTATTTTGTTTTAATTAACATTTTAAAACTAATATTATTTTTCTTATGGTTTTGAATAGTATGCTTGAAAGTACTATGCAAGAAATATTATATTTGCTTGTATAAACAAAAATCTTGGCTAAGATTATTAGGGTACAAATAACATTAAAAGTTAAGGCATGGCAACATATTTAAGAGCAAATAATGAAAGAAAATTTTCTGTGGAGTTTGAATTCTTTGTGTTAAATTTATTTCGTTTAAAACTGATGACAGGCAAATAAAACACTTGGTTTGCGACAAAAAATTCTATTTTAAATGTATTCTCAAAATCATTTTGTCCATAAATATATTTTTTTCAATGCAACATCTGTGTTACTTTTTTCTATAAGTTAGATTAAAATTATTCAATTTTTATTTTTCAATTATTTTGTTGATAAGCTCTGTTGCTAGCGCAATTTTTAAGGAAATGTTAATTGAAGCAGAAATAATAGTTCCTTAATTCGTCTTCAGGATGGCCATTCTCTAAACATGCAGAAAACTTTCTGTTTTTAATGTACTTACGGATACTTGAAATAAAAATGTGTGTTTTATGCCAAACTTTTAATATTTAGAGGAAAGTAGTTTTATTTTAGTAATTAAGCAGGAATGCATTGCAATTAAAACCACGGTTGCTTGTGAATATTTAAGTCACCGCGAACCTTCAAGGCTTTTTGTGACATTATAATTAGAATTACTTTCAAGAATTCTATCGTTAATAATGCTTTTCTGACAAACAGCATTCAGGCCCGGACTGGCTCCTTCTAGGGCCCTCGGGTGGGTACTGAAAAGGGGGTATGGAACCCCCTCAAGGGAACTAGGTGTCCGTGATGTGGGACCTTACTCGGAATTTTTTTTAAAAATGTTTTCAAGTTTTACCTGACTAACTGTTTTTCAAAAAGAAATTTCACACTACTTTTACTACATCTAAATGAGATAAATTATAGTAATAAACTATGCAACGAGAAGCGAAAAAAAGTCTAAACACTTACTAAAGAAAGATCTATTCGTTAAAGAAACATTGTTGCCATTTTCAGTACTGTAGGAAATAGTTTGAATACAGTTTTCACTATATTAAAAAACAGAAAAACTGCCCCACTGAATGATTTGCAAGAAAAATCAGTACTATGTTTAGCATTATTATTTTTAAAAAAACCTAAATATTATTTTTAAATATTGTCAAGGAAAGAAAAAATAAATTTTCCCCAATTTAAAATTTAAAAAATATTATTAGCTTACCTAAAGAATAATAATAAAATGAACATTTATTTTATGTAAACCACTAAGTTTTTGTAATTCTATAACGGCAGAACTACTACGTATTGGACAAAATATCAAATTAATTGGTTAGTTATATGAAAACAGAACATAAACTTCGATTTTAAACAAATACATACATACGCCGTAAGAAAAACTCTAAAGAGCTTGCTGTAGAGAAATTAACTGAAAATATTTGAAATTAATTGATTTTAATCAATCCAAAAGTTTCCTCTTGGTTTTTTTTTACTTAATCTGTAATTTGATCTTTATTCAATCTGCGAATTAAGTCCATCTCTATGTTCATGAATAACAGGTTGGACAAAAAATCTTGGCTTAAAACCGACCTAAGTCGATTTAGTAGTATTTAGTAGTCGATTTAGTAGTTAGTATTTTAAGATTAGAAAATTCTTTTTCTCATCTGATGTGCTCACAACATATACAAGATATTTAACATATGTATACAAGATATTTAACATATCTTGTATACAAGTCAAATGAGAAAAAGTACTAATTTATAAGTAATAATTAAATTATCAGTATATACTGATGTGTAACGAGTGCAGATTGTGTGAGCTCGAAAGAGCTGAAAATGCACATGATAAACATAGAAGGCATCGTTTCAAACTCGGGAGTTTCACTGTTTATGTTTCCTTCATCAGTAGTTTTTTTCAGCTATTATAAAATTGCTGCACTCAGCTGCCAACAGTTCTAGTTCTATGACGACTTCTATCAACTTTACAGAGTTTAGAAGAGCTTGAAAGGAGTTCTGTAAGAAAGTTAAGCTTCAAAATGGCAGTATGTTTTTTTTTTTTTGGGGGGGGGGGGGGCTAACAATCGTTTAAAATGTCTCTGCTTGGGCAAAATCTTTCGTCAATGCTTTTCCTGAAACAGTGTAAAACATAAAAAAAAAAAGACAAGGTTGATACGAAATCGATGTAGAAATTTAGTTAAACTTCAAGAAAAAAAGAAAGTCAAAGAAAAAAATGATGAATATCAAATATTTGATATTCATCTTTTTTTTTTTTTTGACTTTCTTTTTTTTTTTTTGAAATTTAACTCCATTTCTACATCGATTTCGTTATCTTCCAACTTGACACTGCCTGTACTTACATATTGTTTTGGGGTACAAAGCTACAAAGTGTTCATCATTCCTTTTATTTTGCACTTTGCTAAAGCAGCGTTTGTACCAAGTTCCAAGGGATCGAGTAGTCAATGTTCTTAATTTCGTAAGTACTATTTAAAAACTGGTCGAAGATGACCAGAAACAAATCAAGGAAAACAATAGACATCAACAGGTTTTAAAATTTGGACCGCCGATGACTAATCAAATTCCTTGCTGTGAATTGTGTTTCTCAGTTAAAACTTTCAAAATATTTCTTTAAAAACGAATACAAAATCAACGAATTTTGCTGTAATTTCATCTTCTTCACTATTCAAAAACTCTTCATCAACAATTGCTGAAATAAATTTGTGGTTGCTCCAGGGCCCCACATCGCCAGTGCTACTGTTGCCATGACAGTGGGGCCCGAAGATCTCCGTTTGAAAAAAAAAAAAGAGTGAGAATCGATAAGTATTTTTCAACATTAAGCATTGAAGGACAAGAGCAATAAAAGTAGTTGCGCTCTGTCTAATGATCTATCATATTTACTTGAAAAATAAACTTCGTAATTGCTGATTAAGAAAAGAAAAAACATTATTAAAATCAGTACGTTGTCGAAAAAAATTAGGTAAATATTTCCAGTTCAACCTCTATAACTCTCTCGAAGCAGTACGCAAAAGAACCAATTATTGAAACCCTTCGCTCTTCGTAAATGTGGGGGAAAAAAGGAACTGCTTTTCATGATATAACATCATGGGCCAGGCCCGCCATTTCGATTTTTTAGAGGGGAGGGGATATATTGTCCTTTTATATTACAATAAAAATTAACAAAATACACGCTAAAATATTCTCAAAGCCAGGGGAACTCAGTTGCCCGCTCCTGACCCCATCCCTCTCCTAAATGACGGGCCTATCATGGGCAAAGAATAATTATCACCATCAGGGTAATTTAGAGCTAAAATAGGAGAAAATGATCACAAATTAAAAATTCTGTTTAAACTTAAGCAGTATTGGGGGGGGGGGGGGGGAGAAAACCACCAATGTGGTGAGCGGCTCGTTATAATATCTGTCAATGGGGCCCACGCATTGATTTGGGGACCCTGGTTTGCTCCATCAGCTTGTGGCCCTTTTTTTCTCTTTCGTAATCTGCTGTATAGTTTGTTATGGCATTATGTTTTCTTTTGGTTCCTTTTTATCATACTGATAGTTTTGTAAGCCCCCATGACGCGCCCTTAACACAGACAACTTCTCTGTATTCAGTAACTTGGCAGTCGAATCAACAACTAGAAATTTTAACACATGGCCATGCAATGAATTAATGAGTGCAAGTAAGAGCTTCGTCTTTCTTTTTTAAATAGGCTGCAGGACGTTATAACATTCTTTCACGTCTTCAACAAATGAGCAAGCGATAATATTTGATGTTGAATTGCCACGCTAGTTTTTTATTCAGTAAGCTCCTAGCACAGCAAGTCCACAGGGCCATCAACCTCTGTTATGTCTAAAAATCTGAAAACTGTGGTAAGACTGCGACATAAAGCATTCCGGGAAAATGTATAATGAAGCAGATGCAGAGAATTATAAAGAAATTAAGGATGTGTAAAAAAAAAAATTCCAGAAAACATTTTAAAATTTTTCCCCCCATTTCGGGGCCCTCGGCGATTGCCGACCAGCCGACCTGGCCAGTCCGGGCCTGTCAGCATTTAACTTTTTCAAAGCTGCATGAGCACAATAATCAGCTACGTATGTTAGAATTACAATTACATCGCTTAAATAAGAAGTTGAAAGTTTAAGAAATTGTTTTGAGTGTAGATAGAGTAACAGATATCATTTAATGGAATCTGCTTTTTTTCAAAATGATTGCTTTATAAAATGACCAAACTCTGTAGACCGGGTAACTGAGCACTAAAATCTGTGACACATTTGAGAAATATTAAATAAATTTAAAAAATTCGTTCGTCAATAGTATATTATAACGTTGTGATTGATGTCTTATCTCACCGAAACAAAACAATACAAAAATGCTTTTTGTTTCAAAATAATAACAATAATAGTAGTAAAGAAAAGAGCATTTGTTTATGTTTAAAAAAATACTAATATAGTATCAATGACTGAAATTGTTACGTAGAAAAAATCAAAAATTATTTTTAAAAACCTCCGATTTGTAAACTTATGTCAAGTACGCATCTTTTACTGATTTCAAACACTTATGTTTCCCTACACTATTACAAGTTTAAAAATTTTAATTTTTTACTGTTATTTTCTGGTATATAATAAAATGTATTTCTTCCTAAATACCTGCACTCGTTGGATCCTTCAGTGAGTTATTTCCAGAAGTCCCAAATTCGGCAAGCTGGGGATTGGTGTTATGCCGAATTACGAAACGCGCCCAAAAATGGCGGATTCTCGGAAGCATCAACGCTGACACGCGCCTTTTTACGCTAAATTGCAATGTCTTCTTAACTCATAGACAAAAGAGTAACTTTTTTTTGTTGCTTAGTCGGAAAAAGGCCGCTTTCAACCAATGGACCCTCGGCAACCGAGCTGACCATGCGCAACGAAAAATTCCACAAAGGAAACTCCAGGCGCTTGCCGGTTTGGATATTGATAACGATAGTTTTCTCTGATATTTGGGGAAACTTTAAATATCCGTGATATAAAACTTCCCTGAGAATTCCCCGATTTCCCGATTGCGTTTCCACACTGTACTTAGGTCCTGATTTTGAGATCCAGGAGCATTTGCTTTTGTAAAACTCACTCCTTTATATTTACTCTGATTTTACCGCTTAGACGTCAATCATTTCTAGCTTAAATTCAACATCACCCGTGTTAGACGCGGGCATGTGCAAATTTGCCGGTAACTTTCGCCCGTGTCGGACACGGGCAAATGCGTTAAGGGGTTAATAACAAATAAGCATACGAGTATTTTGCCTTTAAGTTTAGAAATAACAGCGTCTGAAACTAGTGCATTTAGGTAAGACTTAAAAATTTTAAGATTTGTTTTTGAGAGTTGCAACTAAAAAAGGAGAAATAAAATTTGATAAATTATTTTGGTCTGAAACGTAAAAACACTAGATTAGTTTGTCTTTTTTACCGATACAAATGTAAATATCAGCAATTTCTGATAAAAGAGCAAAACTATTGCTATATTTATTAAGTATAATAACTGACATAGCAAGCATTTTCTGAAAAGCATTGAAAATAATAAAGGAATCTTTGAATTTGTGTAGCTCGCAATACTTTCTCTGACAATTGCCTAAATTGTGCACATACTTAAGATTGCCTGATTTCCGGATTCGATATCGCCATTCAAAACGTCCTTATCAACTTTATATGTCAATTTTATTTCTCAAAACTGTTTTGAATCAACTCGGGTGTATACTGGATTGAAATTTTCGAACGAGTGTGTTGAAATGATACGAATACAAATTATCTACTACAAAAGATAAAATACATGAAGGATTGTGTGCGAAAATAATGGTAAAAACAAAATTGCTTTGAAAAGCGGTAGAATCATATAGTAAATTAAAATGGGAGAGTTTTACAGCAGCAGAATGCAATCAGATTTTGAAGCGCATAAAAAATCGGGATAGGCGAGATTTTTTATGCATTTATACTAAAACCCGACCAAAATGCGCTTTTAAGAGGAATAATTTTTGTAAAGGGAGTCCGTTTTTACGACAAAATATGTTGTGAAAGGTCCGTTTCTGGAATAAATTCTTTTGTGAAGGTTCCATAATATTATAACTTCTGATTAATCGTTAAAAGAATGCATTTTATTTAATGACATTTGTTTATTATTAAAGAAAATAATAATTATTTAATTAAGAACAGTATTAAAGTTTTTTAGGGGGGGGGGGGATGTTTTTGCACGAAAAAAAACCAATCTTACGAAAACCTGCTCTTAATAAATACTACTCTTTTAGCCATCACATGACTGGAATATGTTCCAAAAAGTATTCAAAAAAATTTAGGAAGTAAATTACAATAGATATTCTCTGACATGGACGAGAATTTTGAACAATAATTTAACTTGCAGAATTATACAATTTTATTTCCTTTTTACTTCCTTGTATGAAATACAGGAAGTACTCGGAAGACGTCGAGGAAAAATTTTCCACTCAAATTTCAGTCAAAATTTGTATTATGATCACAAATTAATTAGTTTGGACAGTTTATTTTCACCCAGGTCCGAATGTACGTATGTATGTACATACGCACGTGCGTAGGGACCACTGAAATATCGATTTCGACCGGATGTACGTATCTCGCATAACTCAAAAACAGTTAGTCACAGGAAGTTGAAATTTCGTATGTAGGACCTGCACACGGTCTAGTTGTGCACCTCCCCTTTTGGTTGCAATCGGATGTTCTGAAAGGGGTGTTTTATGGGATTTTGTATCAATTGCTTGCACATTTCCAGTTGATTTCAATACCAGGATAGGTCTCAACAAACTTAGTGAGTTTAACTGTTTAAAATGCTCTTCACGCCTGACACTAGGGCAGCGGTCGGCAACCTAAATTGACTGAAGATCTACTTTCCAAGTTTTGCGAACACTAAGATCGACTCGGAGGACGGGAGGGGGGGGGGGGGGGTAATATTCACTATTAATAGGGCATGTCGGGATGTCGGGATTGCGCCTGTCTTCAAATTGTAAGTTAATTCTTGTCAGAACAAGTTTTGATGCTTATAAAATACCTACTTTAAAATTTCTAAAATAATGATTTGTTAACACCGTTAATTCGCATCAAAATTATACTAATATATTATTTCTTTTGAATTTGATTTTTAAAAAGAAACTAAGGTTTTTTTTTTTGTTTTTTAACTAAAACACACATGTGAAATGCAGTTACATTCTTGAAGTAACTCTCGCCGAGAGCTATAGTTATTGTAATGATTGACATTCCATATTATTGGAAAGTTTTTTAGGCCCGGTGAATGGTCTGATAAACTAATAAACATTTTCAGAAGGGAAAATAAAATCGCCATCCAATTCAAAGGTTATTTTATTTATTTTTTTAAACTATAAACTGTCCAAAATGCTGTCGCGATCGACTGAAAATGGGCTCGCGATCGACGGGTTGCCGACCACTGTACTAGGCATAGAGTTAAGAATATGGTACTAGGGCATGCTTGCGTTTTTTTTTCCTCTGTAGATTCCGTTTAGTTAAAACGTTCGTTTTAAACATTATCGTCTGGACAGATATGTAAATACTGTTGTTGATATGTCCAATACAGTGTTTTTTCTCGCACCGGCAGTGACGTCATACTTTGTTTTTCGTATTTTTCTCGTAAACTATGGATCGTACAGGAGCGCTTCTTTGGGCAGTTTTTATGTACTTCCAACGAGGAATCTAACTGTGCAGAGTTTATGCGGTCGTTTTGGGACACCCTGTATATGAAAAATTTTAAATAAATCCTCATTAAATTTATAATATATTGCATTAACAAAATACCTTTCAAAGAAAAATCACTTTCGGCTCAGAGTCAAATTTTAATGTTTGTATTATATGCATAAAAATATCAAAAAAATTTTCTACGAAACCCTGGGTTATTAAGATGACTTTGCTATCATAGAAGTTATGCTGCATTCTGTACTTATCATGCTCTTGAAAATACGAATTTAATATGCACGCTTATGCATTTGGTACTTGGACAGCGCCGGCCCTAGCCCTTGATCAGGATAGAGCGAGATAGTCTTTCGGAGCCCTTTAGTCGACGCTTTCACTTCACGTAAATTCTACTTTGGTTTTATGTTAAATAAATAATAATTCACAAATTTAAAAAAATCAACTTTTATTGCAAATATCAACACTTATTGACACTTTAATAATAAGAAAGCTTTTACTGCTATATAATTAAATTAGTATTTGGTGTGAATTTCAATCAGTCACTAAATAAATCTGTTACCTAAGTAGGTATTGTAATAACTAATTAAAAGAAAACATTCCTTATGTCGATGTCGATCTAGATTTACAATCTATACAAAGTTTACCTTTCTTGCTTTTGCATTGGCAAATTTTTCAATTAAATTATCTGTAGGTATGGATTGAGCAATATCATTTTCAATTGATAAAATTGCCAGGTTTGACAATTTTTCCTGAGCTAGGGTCGATTTTACGTAGGTTTTTATCAGTTTAAGTTTACTAAAACTTCGCTCACCTTTTGTAACACTTACTGGAATAGTTTCAAGGGCGGATCTAGAAAATATTCAAGGGGGGGGGGGGCGATTTTGGAAATCTCGGGGTTCAATGTAAGGATGGATGGAGGAGATTCTTCATTCCTTTTCAACAGTCCCTCCGCCCCCCCCCCCTTTTTTTCAAACAGCAGGAACAACAAAAAAAAAAAAAAAATGCTAGTGTAGTGATATTTAAAATTTTACTAGCACATTTTTTCAATGCATATACGTTTATTCAAAGCCCTTATAAAAGGAACACAAGCTCACGTTTTTTTGCTTTCGCAATTCTGTCTATATTTTTTTCAACGTCTATTTGCGTCTATTGTTTTAGCGTATATGCAATAACGCTAATGCAGTGAGTCTATCATCACTCATTCTGCTTCTTAGCCAAGTTTTAACCGAGTTAGGATTTCCTTCAAGCTTTCTCAAGAAAAATGTAGGCCTGTAAATACATTTTCTAAATTTGAATTGATATGTCGAAATTACAAAATAATAGCAATTATTAGTAATATATTTTCTAAAATTTTCAAAATGTAATACTAAATATGTACTAAAAAAACCATCAACGAGTATGTGCAATTTATATAAACATCTGTAATTATGAATGTTCAATGAAATGTTTCAGACTCCAGGTTGTAGCGTAAATGCTGCAGGAATTTACACCACGTGCTAAGGGTTGGCTAGCTGTCACCAGTTTGATGGGTAGAAGAAATGAGCAGGGAATCTCTTTCCCATTACTCCGAGGATTAGCAACTCAGCAATACTAAAGGACAAAGGGACAGGGGGAAAGCATAGAACTTGAAGGGCTATTAGGCTGGGATTCCAAGAACATAAAAAAATGGCTGGTCCCGGGTCACAAAGAGTAAAAACTCACTTAGGAGTGTCGTTGTAGTATCCATTTGAATCAGCCCAAGGGGGGGGGGGGGCGATCGCCCCATCGCCCCCCCCCCCCTTAGATCCGCCGTTGAATAGTTTGTAGTATCCGAAGGGCAGTTCAAGTGTTTGGAAACAAATCGCACCAATATTTTTTGTTCAAGACATTAAGAACATCTTCCGGTTGTCCTTGGTCTGTGTCTAAGAATTGCTTCAGGCTTAGTATTTCTTGAGCCCGATCTGCTCCAGAAATATCGCTGTGTGAATCATATATCAAAATATTTTGCAAATTTAAACAGGATTGCTCCAATTCAGGCTTATCGACCGATCGCTTTATATCATATAAGAAAATCCAACTTGCATTAGAATTTGACAGCTGTTTGAAATGTATTTCCAGCGAATTTACAATTGTATCTATCAAAGGATAGAACACAGTTGGTCTTAAAATGTTGTTTTGAGTGTATTGGCGTTTCATCTTGAGATATGAGATTCATAGTCAAACATTCTTTTTATTTCTCGGTTTCTTGTTTTTTGAAATACATGTGGGATTTCAGCTTTTTTGGCAATTTCTTTTGCTATGATTACAGCCTGATGCGTAACCAGTATCCCTATACTGCTTAACAAATTGGCAACATTTGAGTAAAAGTTTACAGTCAATGAGAAAACTGGAATACAACAAAGGGGAGGATAGGATTCTCGCTTGCGAAGACGTCTTTTGCTCTCAGCGAATGGAAGAACTCGAATACAGAGTGTAAAAACGGAAATAATTTAATTACAGACTAGTAGGTTAGGACTAGCCGCTCCAAATAGTCAGATTAACCTTAAAAAAAGGCAAGGATTTATCTGGCAACACTGTTCCGACGCTTCTCAAAAGGCGCCGTCAATTTTTTTTTATTTTGAGCTGGAAATTGCTTTTCGCATTTGGCTTTTTGGCGCCCCTTGCCATCTGGCGCCTAGAGCGGCCGCTCCACTCGCATGGAGTATTGAATATCTATTTCAACATGGCAGCTTTATTCACTTGGGGGAAAAATGCTAATTGAATTATTTAAAAGAAACTTATCTTGCAAATTTAGCACAAGGATAAACTCATGCTGATTTAAAATTAATTTAAAACGAATTCATTCAACTTTGCAAGCAAAAACAATGCGTATAACTTTTAATTCGTAGTAGAAAACCCATTTCTAAAGTTCCAAGCAGGGTTCCAAGTTATATGCAAGTTACACATTCACTACATGCGCCATCTGTTTGGAGATTTAAGAAGTAAAAACTACTGCGGTAAAAAAATAAAAATAAATGAGAATCTTATATTATCGTTTACATTGCAAAGATGAAACGTGGCCACATGTAAATATTCCTGCTTTTTTTGGATTAGCTCGACTAGGTATTAGTCCGTGGGCCCAATCAAGTTCGTTCCGATGCTCTGGGGGCAATTTTTTCTTTGAAGGAAACTATTTAAAATGTTCTAGTAATTCTAATTTTATTAAGTTCTCCAAAAAATACTTGGCCATAACTTAATAACAAGAGATTTCCTTTTGCACTCTTTTTTCGATGTATTCGTACTCTGCTCCAATGAAATCATCGAATTATTTCTTGCTCCGCGAAGCTAACCAATCACGCCGACTGTTACATCAGTCGCTGACATCATTGTTTGTAAACAAAGTTTCGACCCTTGCTATCATTCTATTTTAAACTTAATTTTAAAAAAGGCTCTTGTAATCAATTCTTGCGACCAATGTATTTAAATATAGACAAAATATATGCACTGGATTCAAAAGCATAGGCTATTTGTAATATAAAACAGCATCAACGAGAATTATTTTGTTTTAAATATAGTACTGGTATGGATCTTTACAAAAGGTATAATTTTTGGAGACGATCTGTTTTCAAAATGTTTTTGTAGTAGTAAGTAACATATTTTTTCCTCCAAAATTTCTGAAAATCTATATTTTTTTTACATCGTGCACAATAAAATAATAGAAAGATATATTATTAGCACATGTGTTATATTGGTATTCTACGTGCGTATGGTGCGCTTGCTTTCTGTGTTATATTTGTATTGTACATTTCTAATTCAGCAGTAATTTAAATATTGAGTACGCATCAGAGGACTTACCTCACAGTTGCCTCAGTCCTTGTTGTCTTCCATTTAAGGATCCATTCCGTTATTGAATAAAACATCGCATCTTTTGCATTGCGAGCTAAATTTTACACTACATTGTTAAACGGAAATATGTTAGCAAGAGAGAGTTTTTTTTAGACACATAAATATACACGCATTTGGCATTGAAATGGGTAGGGATTTTCCCATCTTATTTAAGGCACTATTTACAGCTTTACGTTTGACACATGTTTTATCAAAGCAAAGTTTATTATTGTTCATGTCCTTGAACTTTATTTCTGATACCACTAATTCACTTATCGAGGCGAGGAAGAAATCTTTTCTTCCAACATGAAATAGAATAGTTACCCCTACACACAGGGCCTTGGTAGCCTAGTGGTTAGCACGTCGGACTTCCACCTGGAAGGTCACGCGTTCGATACCCACTGAAGACCACCATGTATACTTGAGGATATGTGCATATGTGCATGTAAAATCCGTAGACCCCACTACCTCTCCCCGTGCGTAAGCAATCCTAAGGCCTCGGCTAACAGGTAGGGGTCTGGTGGAGAAAAGTTACCCCTACACAACACTGTGCTTTTTTTTTTAAACAACATCTCTCATTTTCGTTCATTAAGCTCTTGTTTTGTATTATTTATACAAGTGGTGTATTCTTTCGTTTTGTATGTAAGATCATATTAGTTAATACAGTTTCCCCTAGATCTTGTAAACTGGGCTCAAGCTTCATCTTTTTTCACAAATCGTAACACATGTTGATTTTGTACAAAAAACAACTAATTCTTAATTTTTTTTACAAATTTTAAGCAACATTTTTTTGAAAAATAGTCTTTAGTTGCTTACATAGTGTTAAAATAAAATAAATATAAGTTGATTTGAACGATTTTTTGTTCAATTTTGAACAGTTCAAAAAATTTTAACATTAGCGCCTATGGGTGAAAATGAAGCAAATTATGTAAACTCTGAGTACAAGATATAAGTTCCCATGAACAAGCTCACTGGAAGAAGTTCTTGGCGTGAAATAATGATTTGAACAATTTTTGTTCATTTTTGAACAGTTCAAAAAAAAAATTAACATACCGCCTACGGAGAAATTTCAATCCTATATAATTCCTGATGTAACGGACCGATTTGCTTGGAACAAACTTTATCGGAAAGCTCTTATGACGTAGAACATGTAAAAATAGAAAGTTAATCCAGAACTAACGAGCCTATTTTCCTATGAAATTTTTTGATCGTGATTTTCAACAATATTTTTTAATTAATGAATGATTATTTGAATAAGCAAAAGAATGAATGAAAAAATGAGTGAATAAATACATGAATGACTTAATAAATGAATGATTGAGTGAATATGTATTAACCGTTGAAAAAGGTATATTTGAAGCTATTAATAACTAAAACTAAACGAGAAAGATAGAGAGAGATATATCTAGATTATAAATTTGAATTCGGTGTATACGGGAAAGTAGGCTCGTATAGTTCTAGACGGAACTTCTTGTTTACTTGTTATTTTAAAACAACACCGCGCATTCGGGGGGACCTTCTTGTGCTCCTGCATTATTTGCAGTGTAAACAAGAACAGGTGTCTCTGGTTGTTCTATTTCACTTTATTTGGCATCTTTTGGAAGATTATTCTTGTAATTATATAACAAATTAGTGTAAAGTGGTTGACTAAATTATTTTTTAGGAATTTTGTTTTAAAATCAATGGACGCTCAACCAAAGAAGAAACAAGCATTATTGCATCAAACCTCCTACAGATGTTAGGTTTCTTGTTTAAAACCTTTTAGTGAAATTATTAAACTTTATTGGTAATTAAAGTAAAAAATTTGCACATGTAACTAATGATTAATAGTTACATGGGCAAATGTTTACTTTGATACATTTTTTTAATTTATAAATAACAATAAAATAAATTATTTTAATAAATTTTACTATTTAATGATTATAATGCATACCTATTTATTATCAATTTTGTTTCATTTATTAAAATGATTATATAAAAAAATATTAATGTTACCCCTAAATGCGCGGTGTTGTTTTTAAACAACATGTCAAATTTCCTCGGATTCTATTCTTCCGAATTTAATAAAAAAATTTTTACTATTTTTTCTACTTATAACTAGCACATACAAACACAATTTTTCTTTCTTTTTTCTTTACAAAGAAACTAAAAATTGCACGGTGTAGGGTTAAGGAGCGTTTGTCATATTTCAGTTAGCAGTTACTTTGTTATACCAGTTTATAAAACTAACAAGAAGTTCCGTCTAGAACTATACGAGCCTACTTTCCCGTATACACCGAATTCAAATTTATAAACTAGCTATCTCTCTCTCTGTCTTTCTCGTTTAGCTTTAGTTCTTAATTGCTTCAAATATACCTTTTTCAACGGTTAATACATATTCATTCAATCATTATTAATTAGCGCATTCATGTATTTATTCACTCATTTATTCATTCATTCTTTTGCTTATTCATTTAATCATTCATTAATTAAAAAATATTCTTGAAAATCCCGATCAAAAAATTTCATAGGAAAATAGGTTCGTTAGTTCTGGATGAACTTTCTATTTCTACATGTTCTACGTCATAAGAGCTTTCCGATAAAGTTTGTTCTAAGCAAATCGGTCCGTTAGATCAGAAATTATATGGGATTGAAATTTCCCCGTATGCGGTATGTTAATTTTTTTTTTTTTTTTTGAACTGTTCAAAAATGAACAAAAATTGTTCAAATCAATATTTCACGCCAAGAAATTCTTCCAGTGAGCTTGTTCATGGGAACTTATATCTTGTACCCAGAGTTTACATAATTTGCTTCATTTTCACCCATAGGCGCTAATGTTAAAATTTTTTGAACTGTTCAAAATTGAACAAAAAATCGTTCGAATCAAAAAGTAAAATATGGAAATTAGATGTACTCGCCGAGATCTTTCGAATGCAAAAAGAATTTTTCCAATCGGACAATTCGTTCAAAAGTTATTAGGGGGGAACAGACCGACAGACAGACCGACCGACACACTTTTTCCCCATCTCAAAACCCTACTTTCAAATTTTTTATTTTTCAATCTTTATTTAATTAATTAACTTATTTTTGACTTTTCTTGATTTCTAATGATATTTTCACGATACATTAAGCCTTCTTTCATGCTTTATTATTATTATTTTTTACTTTTACGGGAAAGTAGGCTAAAAAAGGCGTGACCAGGAATTACCCCGTATGACTACTGCTTATATTAACTCTTAAAACCCAAAATTTTTATAAACGGGTCATACCGGTTTCTGAAGAGATAAAAAGTGAAAAAGCCGATTTGTGCCCTGCGATTGTGTCCCCCTTTAATGCATATCAAGGCCGTATCCAGAGGGGAGGGGGGGGGGGGGGCACGGGCCGGGATTGTGTTGTCCGGATTTCGGGCCTGCCCCCGAAATCCGGAAATTTTTCGCAATGTAGCATATATTCCTCCCTGAAACTTTCCTCAACATAAGTGTTTCAAAGTCAGCCCCCACCCAAAAAAAAAAAAAAAAAATTCTGACTAAGTCCTTGATGCATGTTTGTCTGGAATGATATAGAATATCCCCAGATTTTTTTAAAAGGAAGAATATTTTCAGTGACGTAGTAATTGTTAAAAAAATCGATTGACATTTTTTATGAAGGGGATTTTATTATTTTTCCCCTACAGAATTAAAAGTTTAAATAAAAATTATTTAAATAAATCATTGAAGTTGCATGAACAACTCAAAAATTACTGTCAATGAACTAACATACCCCCTTACATTAAAACTGCAATTGACAATTTTTAAAAGCGTTAACATGGGAAAAAAAAAAAAAAAAAACAGCGTGAAAGCAAAAAGAATTGTATAACTCCAAGAATCAGACAGTGAACGCGCTACTAAAACGTAAACAGAGGGCCGCTCCTGTTGCTCTGATTGGTCAATTTCTTTTTTAGTGACGTCACAGTGCTATCTTTTTCGGATATGAATTAATGGACAATCATATTTTGGAGAACTTTATGAATTTACATTTACCAGCCAATATTATGCGTTATTTTGGCAGAATAAAATTGCCCCTCAAGAGTCGGAACGAAAATTAATTTTAAGCTCTTTTTGAGACTTCGGCCCACGGACTATAAGCAAAAGAAGCCAATTTTTTAAAAAATATTTTTAGGCGGGAATTCAAGACGTTGCAATAATTTTATCATAAATGTTATTTTACTGCACCAAACCGTCGCAAATTTTTGTGACAAAATTGCATATATTTCTTGCTACTCATTGAGAAGCAACCAATGGGGGGAGTCTATGCTTTCCCTTTCCTCGATGTTCATCGTGAAGTCATTTCGTTTTTTTTATGGGAGGGGAGGATATATATATATATATATATATATATACATATATATTATAATCAAATAAAATTTTCAAAAAAATGTATACACAAAATTAAGAGAAAAATTGACCATAAAAACTTTTGCGAGTAGTAAACCCCTATCTCAATTTAATGACATTAACTGCAATCTTTAATTTTAATTTATTAATGGCCTCCAATAACTTTATCGAACTATTAGTTAAGAAAGAATCATCAATGATATTTAACTGCTGAGCTTCAAAGTACTTGAACAAGGTGTTTTAAAAATTATAAATGATGTTTTTCGTGAATGAAACTGTCAGTACAAAAAAAAAAAAAGAAAAAATCCAAAGCAAACATTTCCTACACTCCCCAGACTGAATCCCCCCCCCCCCCCGTAATTCTCTCTCTCTGTTTTTATGATAAAGTATCATAAAGGACAGATGGGGGGCAACCAGTAATCGAAAAAATGAACTTATCTTACTCGTTTTATATACTGCTGCACAGGCCTTTTGTTCCAAAATTTTCCAGGGGGGGGGGAGGGAAAGGGCACATATTCAATGCATATTATATTTCAAAAATACATAAACACATGTATAAATACATTATATTTTTAAAAATAAGGATCATTCCCATCATTCGTATTTGTTTCTTTTTTGCCCTTTCTTAATTTAGTCTTAAATTATACTCTCTGTGCTTGCCTACAAAATGTGATTTATATGACTGCTCCAAGCAATGGCCGGCTTTGATCTCTTTCAATGGGTGGACCCGATACCTACAGTGTCTTTACAATAATATTAACACAGATGAAATGAAGAGAACAATAATTAATGGACTATTACTTTTCTCCACCAGACCCCTACCTGTTAGCCGAGGCCTTAGGATTGCTTACGCACGGGGAGAGGTAGTGGGGTCTACGGATTTTACATGCACATATCCCCAAGTATACATGGTGGTCTTCAGTGGGTATCGAACGCGCGACCTTCCAGGTGGAAGTCCGACGTGCGAACCACTAGGCTACCACGGCCCCTTAATGGACTATTACTAGGCAACATAAAGTAAGCTGTATTGCAATTACTACCAACTTCAAATAACACTACAAAAGTACGTCAATAAAATTAATGCATTATGAGTTTTTAAATGCAACTCTAAATTTAAAACGAACAGAAAACATTTCTTAAGCGAGCCTTACGTAGTACAGATGGCCGATTCTAACTAGCAAGCCGGTTCTCATTATTTACGAACATTAAACAGTTTGTCATTTTCGAGCAATATAATATCTATCAAATTAAAAAACATATAAAATGGAACCAAGTTTTACCTGGCTTACTATTCATAAAGTAAAGGAACACGTTTATCCTTTGGAATGGCGAAAGGTCAATCACCCTGTTATTAAAATTAAGGCGGTGAGAAACAAAGGGATGTTAGTGACAAAATTGAAAATTTGCAGATAACTGGTACAAATGATAGGGAAAGCAGCATTCTATATTGTGGCAAGAAATGTTGGTGATAGCTCTAACAAGTGCTCCGCTTCAAGGTGATTTAGAAAAGAAAATACCATTAAAGGTCTCATAAGATCACAACTTAGAACGCGTTTTTCTCAGGATCGTTTGCTGGTTACCTACCTTACATCCCTTTGCAGTGGTGTAGTCCTGGAAAAAAAGGTGGGGGGACGCTTTCAAATGCGAACATATATCTTTGTCACCTGAAGCAATTTGCTTTCAAAACGTTTCCAGAGGGGGGAGGGGGGGCAGGTCCCCCCGAAGTCCCGAAAATTTTCGCAATGTAGCATATATATTCCTCCCGGAAACTTTCCTCAACGCTAGTGTTTCGAAGTCAGCCCCCCCCCCACCACGAAAAAAATTTCTGGCTACGGCCTTGAGGTATGCTACATAGTTTTTTTTTTTTGTCTTGCTTTGTCTAATGGATGCTAATGAGCGCAAATCAAGACTAACAACCAAAAGTTATAAAATCAAGCCAGCTGTGCCCCTCTTTCACTATTTCAGATGAATTTAATTCAATACTTTTTCCCTTCATATCATTAATATATCATAAAAATATGTCTGAAAACAAAGAATAAGTCAGAAAAAAACTATTATTAATGCATAAAATAAATCAATCTGTTCATTTTTAAATAGTTATTGAATTATTTGTAAACAATATTTTAAAATAGGGAGCTATGATATGACAAAAATGTGCATGTATTTGTTGCCCTACTCCCCCCAAATAAATTTTGAACTTCTTAATTTCATGCACTGACATGTCTATGCTTGTCCACACATACATAGTTTAGCAGCATAGTTCATCCCCTTTAAGGAACCATCGTCTTAAAATAGATTGAATCACAAAAATGTTCATTTTTTGGTAAATCAAATTACATTCAAAAGGTTGAAAAAATATGATCCCATTGAGATCCCAAGTTGAAATTTTGCATAAACCATGATAAAATAGACAGAAATATGTGAGAATATTTTGAAAATTTTCCATTATACGTTTTTCGAGAAATTTAAAATTTAAATTTTAAGGTCATTTTTTTTAATTTAAAATTTTTATAAAATTAGTCATGATGCATATCATATGAAACGGCATTCATTATGCTTTTTACTAGAACTTTTTATTTCTATTTGTTGATGAGCCTGTTTTGTGTTGAAGCATACCATGTAAAAATGAGAGTTTTTTACAAAATCAAAGTCTGATAACTAAGAAACAAAACAGGATAAAAATCTAAAAATTTGGATTTTTAATTTTCTTGAGAGGTACAGATGATAAGCCAAATTTGAAGAAAATAAAAATAGGTGAATTAAATTTTTTCTCTGATTTTGGATCACTTGCATGGAATGACCCTTAAGTCACTTCCATTTTTTCCCTGTTATTTCTCCTATGCCGCTATTGCATTGGAGAAATAACGGAAGCTACATATATCACTTTTGGGAAGGGAAAAAGTTAAAAAAAAAAAAAAAAAATACGTCGTTTCCTGCCATTCAACAGGCGCAGCATTTGATCAATCAGGAGGGGGGGGGGTCAATCCCCCCCCCCTTGACTTTTAGAAATGCATTATATTTATACGTGTGATTATGTATTTTGTTGTTTTTTTCCTATAATATGCATTGAATATATACCCCCGGAAAATTTTGGAATGACTGGCCATTCAGTCTAGGTTTGTCTTTTGGTGGCAAAAAGGGAGATGGTTCTTGATAAAAACAACAATCCAGGCAGTGCTCCGCACTGAAGAATGAACTCAACATGTATCTTGTAAAAATAAAATACTTATATTTACAAAATTTCAATTTTTTTAGTTATTGAAGTGCTTAAAAACAATGTATTAAAGCCCCATATGTTATGATACTTCTACCTTGATTAATTGAAATAATAATTTTTAAATAATAACAATAATAACTTAAAAACAACTTCACATTTCTTTTGTTTCACATATTCATAAATATGTAACTTTTTTTAACCCTTTAATAGGGCGGTGGTTAAAGTATACTTCACACATAATTCACCAACTTAAAAATTTATAGTAAACTATTTTAGCGGGTGGGGAGGTAAAACGCATTGTAATTTTTAATGACCAATATGAATTTTATTTTTTGATCCATATTTTTAAAAATATATGGATCTACCATTACTAAAAGGAAACCAGAAATTTTCGACCAGCCTTATAAAGAGTTAAGACGTGATTTTTAGGAAGATAGCAAGTTACACATTACAACCCTAATAGTTATTAAGTGACTCATAATAAAATATTTTCCAAGTGTAATTATTTGTATTCTTTTCATTGTACAGGGTGGTAAAAATTACTGAGCAAAAATCATGTTTGAAAAAAAAAAAAAAAAAGACGGAGAGAGAGAGACAATACAATGTACGTAACCCTGTACGTAAAAATACCGAAGCGCAAAATTACAAATATATGTATATAATACGGTGTGAAAAAAAAACATATAATATATATTTTGTTTTGAAAACAATAAGTTAGCTTTTATAAAATGCTCAATTTCAGAGGTTAAAAGTGTTAAACTGAAAAAAACGTCATAAACGTTTATTGTTCAAATTTGAAGAACTATACAGTTCGTCAACAAACATTGTTAATAATTAAATTAAAAACATAAAAGAAATCTTATACAAATTATTCTCAGTGGTTTTTACTATTTTCGGGTAACATAAGGATACCTGATGCATTGGGGAGAAAAAAATTATTTTTGTTTTGAATTAAAATCAGAGATCAATTTGTGTATTTTATTTGCATAACCTCATAGACATCAATAGGCGCCGAACCCACGAGGGCAACCAAATGTAGTGTCGTTGAATCTGTTCATTCCTTAGAAATTTGCTAGGAGGCCAATAGGAGCTAACTTTTACCAAGGTCGTAGCCAGAAATGTTTTCCGGGGGAGGGGACCCTCATTTTGAAACAATTATGTCGAGGAAAGTTTCAGGGATATGCTACATTGCGAAACATTTCGGGATTTCGGGGGGGGGGGGGCGTGGGCCGTGCCACCCCCTCTGGATACGGCCTTGACTTTCACCATTTTCCCATGTGTGCGTATTTATTTCATGCCGAGGAGAAAGATTTTGAGAAATTTAAAGAACTTCATTTAATTAAAATACAATATTTCAATGCAAAAACTGTAAAAAGAGTAAATTTATTTTTATTTTAACTAACTTCAAATTAATTTTTCCAGCCTTTGATGTTTCACTTATTTAAAGACTTTGCCAAGAAGAAGGAAAGAAACTTCAAATTGAAAAAACACAAACCAAAATTCAAACTACTCAATCTTATTAAAATTCGGAGCGAGAAGAAAATAAATTATATTTCAGTTTAATTTTATAATCGAAAACTATTAAACAGGAGTGCATAAATCATAAAAAAGTACTTACAATTCACTTTGATTGGATGCTTTATCTCTTATTTCAGTTGATAACTCCGTACTAGTATTTCTGCTTTTGGAAGGGGTTAAAAATGTTTCCAACAGATTTTGTTGCCTAAATCTTTTTCTTCTTTCTTTTCTCCCAAGCTTTTTGAGAAATTGCTTGTTCGATCTATAACGAGTGGTCAATGGATAGAGTAGCGTGCCACTACCAGGACAGACAGAATATATTTTTGTGCGTTATGTCAGTCACTTTTAGAATTTAGTTTGCATGTGATGTCGTTCAGCATGTGTAGACGTATGATCAAAAAAGCGGATAAGCGGCTGGGGATCAGTTGTACCCCATCAAAAGCGTTTGCCCCCCCCCCCCCCCCCCACAGATAATTACTTGTATCATCCATCCAGGAAGTATAATACCTCATGTGATGACACAGCAATAACCCTAATAAAGAGCCGACAGTCATTGTCGTCTTGACCCTTGTAGACAGTATTGGTTTCCGAGAGCAATTTAAACAGACCCATACCTCCAGACTTTTTCTACGAATCTGTTTTCTTTTTTTGGCTTGGGGGAGGGGGTTCGGTCGAAACCGACGATCACGAAGAACGAAAACAATTATCTTGAAGGGACCGTAGGACAGCATGGTTTATTTGCCTCAAAGGGGTTTCTGGTCGAGTGATTGAAGTCTTGTAGATCTGGGCAAGCAGCAATTTGGAAAAATCATAAAATACTCAACTGGGTATTGCGGCTACCTGATGAACTGTGGCAACATGTGGGGTCACGACAGAGAGAAGCTATTCGGCCGGTTCATACTCCCCATGTAGATGGTTTCAATTAACAGGCAATAGCAAAAAGTTTGTTAACAATAGGAAATAAATGGAAAAGCGAAGGACTGAGAAAAATCAGTTAGCTTTTGCTTCATTCCAGTCTTATTGAATTTTTTTCTGACTGTGAAAATATAGGCCTTTTATGTGGTTATAATTTTTTTTTTTAGTTTTATATAAAATTGTCTTTACAAAAAAAAACAAAATTAAAAAAAAACCCTGAAGTACTTTTTGGATTTTTCGGGCCTGATAATCACCGAAAAAGAAAAAAAAAAGCTGAATAAATTGAAAGTGATAAAGGCATTTTAAAATGAATTTACACCGCAATTTTGTGCCGTGCTATAACAGGGTTTTTGCACAGATAATCATTTGTAATCCAAACATTTTTTTACATTAATTTGGTTTTGGAATTGTTTAACAAAGAGCGTAATGCATAAAGTTTAAATATGCAAAAGTCTTGAATCGATAATGAGAAAACAAATGATTGTGAAACAAAATGTTTAATATGCTTGCAGGTTTTTCGATATTGCATAACGAAAGGAAAGCTACTTTTTTTAAGGTGAAGTCTAGGGGGGATGAAAGAGGACGTTCATTGTGCCCCAACTTTTTTACTCTAATAATATCAACGTCTCACTGTTTTGTAAAAAAAAAAAAAAAAATCAGTACAAGCAGTGTAAATATTTTGATTTCAAAACTTATGATATTTGAAACCTCTCTCCCCCCCCCCCCCCCGTACACCTATTTCCTAGGCAGGCCAGCACAGCTGAAACTAATTCTCTGAATTTATGTAGTTCCCGTTTACTCATATTTTAACGCGCTTATTTTGACGAGTAATATTAACCTGCGATTGTTAATTGTTGTTTGAGAGAATCAGGGAATCCCTTTTTTTCACGAATTTAAAGTAGAAGTAGCAAGCAGCCTTTATGTATAGTTTTAAAAGCTTCTATCTTATTTCATAAAGCTGTTAATTTACTAAAGAGTGCCTATTTTGAATATTAAATAAGTTAGGAAGCTCAGCGTCCCCTCGCGTACTCAGCGTCCTCCCTGGAAATTAAAGGTGAGGGGACGCTTGAGTGAAAATAAAGAGGTGGGGGGACGCCGTCCCCCAGCGTTTTTTTATAGAATTACACCTCTGTGAATTGAGCAATCTGCCAACGCATTATGGCCATCTAGAATCATTGTGTCTCTTAAATATGATTTATTTTTTTGAGAGTACTAAAACATCTCTCTGATTCTGCAGTAGTGTCGGGTGTCTAAGAGTTATTTGAAGAGCTTTGTATAGGTTTCAGAAAAGCTATCATGAAAATCATTTGCTTTGAAGAACTTGCATAATTCAACAGCAGATGGCATACTTCTGAATGTTTCATTTTGGTAAATAACTGCAAGCTCATAAAGTTTTTTGAAAAAAATGTTTACCAAAATCGTGGGAAAATTTTCACTGTACGAAGAAAACGTGTTAGGGTCCAGGATGGCTGTGCTGGTGTTCGTCGACTGTCGAAGTCGCTCCCCTTTTCTCCCCCTCAGCAAGCCGTCGACGAACCGGTTTCTTGTCTACTATAGGTGTGCTCGTGTCCTCGTAGAGTAGCCGCGCAAGTTTCAGCCGAGTTCATTTTCTGACATCGGAGGGGGTGTGGGAATGACTGACTCCGACCAATGACATACGCTCTACGCGTTGCCATCAACGATCGGCGACGGCGCGCGTGGTTTTACTTCCTTTGGATACATTTTTCGATTTGATTTCTTTGGATTCTATTTTGCGCCTTTATCTTCAAAATATAAATAGCTACGATTTTATTCTAAGTAAATTAGTAGTACATAATTTTTCTATACTTAGCGTAGCGGAATAATTCGGTTTTAAAGAACTCTAAAAAAACAAAAACTCTCTTCTGACAACTTTATCATGAATAATTTTATGAGGGAGAACTCCTTTTTACACCACTGTGTTGTTTAAATTTTTTATTAGCTATAAATATAATTATAAAAAATTCAATATGTTAGCTATAATGGTTAGGAAAATACTAATATACACATTATTCAATAACTAGGCTCAGTTAAGGGATCAACAGTAAAAAAAAATCATTATTTTAAAATTAATTTGCATACATAGTCTCATTAGTGATTTTTTTCCTAAGGCCTTTAGTTCTGTAGGAATTTTGATAATAAAAGCAAAGTACAATGCGTGATCTTTTTACTTTATTCTGGTATCACTTCTTTTTTTATTTTAATATTTATTTATTTGAATATTTCTTACTTGGTGTAAATTTGGTTACTATTTGTTTATTTAGATCTGTTAATATTAATTTGTGAGTTCGCTATTTTCTTTTAAATGATATACATATATATAATATAATGTTTAAGCGTTTAATATACATTTCATTTTAGTCTTCCATTTTATAAAACTAAGTATGCGCTTACTTGAGGTGAGTGACAGTGCGTTTTTAAAAACTGTCACTTACTTTTTAAACTTTTATATGTTTGATGCTTGTCCGATTACTTTTAAGGATGACGCTGAAAGGCTATTGATTCATATTATCATATTGTATGTTGTTTTTCCGTATCTCTACTTGCAACTCGTGGCAGATGTTAACATCGGTCTAATAATAAGAGTCGAAGGGAAAAAATCCCACAATTTCCAACGGAAAGAAGTTGTAAATGTGATTATATACTTTTTACAAACTTAAAAAAATAAGGAGGTTATGAATTCGTAGTGCCGAATTGAGTTTTTTTTTCTTTCTTTATCCATACATCCACTTCTTTTATAATGCATGAACCGATTTTTCTAAATCAATGAAGTTTTTTCGTTCAGCTTGTATCCAAAAGAACAATTTTGTTCATTTCTTTAAAAAAAAAAATTGCTTGCATAAAAGTAATGGCAAAAAAGGGGGGGGGGAGGCGACTCTTCAGAACGCACTTATTGTTACTACTATTGCCCAAACTGATTACGCTGAATGATCGAAAATGGGCTCAGAGATGAGTATTTAGGATCTCTCTCCCGGAATTTTCTTGAAATAAAAGACGATAACTTTGCGTGCCAAATTCGGGGGGGGGGGGGGGGGCTCATGAAAGTAGGGCTCATGCCCCTGCGGAAAAAATTTTTAATTTAGAAAAGTTAACCTTTGGAAAGAGAATTAAAATCCTAGTTCGGCGCTCCGATTTAATCATTGATCCACTATTTTGCTAACCAATTAAAACCGATTAATATAATTAATTATTTGTATAAACTGTCGGAAACACTAAAATTGAGGTATACTGAATATGTTGCGTCGTTGATCAGTAGCCGGCTCCTGTGGAAAGCAAGGACTCCTAGGAAGGCAGTTTAGGGGGCAGCAAATTTTCCAAGATTTAAAAGTTGAAATTAAAAAAAAAGTGAAGTTTTTCCACCTTGTAAAAGTGAAATATAAATTTATTATGCTATGCTCAAACAATAAAATAGTTTTTCTTCCACAAATTTTCAACGTATCCTTTTGGGAAGGGGGGGGGGGGAGCTTGCGATAGTGAAACATAATTCGTGCCATGTTCAAACAATGCAATAGTTTTTCTTTTACAAATTTTCAAAGGATCCTTTTCGGAGGAGGCAGGGGGCGGGGAGGAGCTTGTAAGCATCATTTGAGAAAGCCGACTAGTGTCTCTTCGATATGGGCGTTAGTTGAAAGGGGGGGGGGGGGGTCCTGCTCCCTGGATTAAAAAAAAATATTAATTCTGCATTTTTATGAGTAAAAACGTTAAAAAATTTTGTTTGCTAATTTTTTTTTTGTTTTCTTAATATTTTTGCAGTCCAAATGCGTCTCAGTTAAGGCCCAGTTAAGGCTGATCCTTCATATGGCTCTACCCCCCCCCCCCCGTCCAATGTTGAGCTAAAATGGACATGCCGAGGGTACATTAATAAAAGTTTTATGAATTTAATAGTGACCCCCCACGTGAAAAATCCTCAAAAAAAAAAAAAATCTCAGCGCATAAAAGTTTATGATGAACAATAAATGGATGGGGGGGGGGGGGGGGAGATAAGACACAGGAATCACAACAGCGTGAGCTCAACTGAACTGACCTTCAACGTTGTGTACCAGAAATAGTAATTCAGCGTACTCACGAATGGTGACCGAGACACATTATCAATTTCAGAATGTTCTTTGTTTTTTACTCCGTAATTATTTTTTTTAAAGACTTCGCAGTTTCGTTTTAGTTCTCCATAATTTTACATCAGACTCAGGATAAATGGTTTTCAGAAGATTCTTATGTATTTTCGGGCGAACAATTTTTACAGTGAATGACATTTTTAAACGGTTAAACTTTGAAGATGTTTTAAACACTTTTGAGGCAAGTCAATGTTTAAATTGTTTCAAAAATTAGCTATAAATGCTCTTATGGCATTTTATTAAGTATAACTTTATATTCTTTTGAACAGAAATTTTTTACGTTAATTTTTAGTGAAATGTTTCAAAATTTTAAGTTTAATTAAATATTTTATCATTTTTTAGTATTATGGGTTTAATTTTTAAATATCTGTGTTAATGATAGAGAATTTCAATGAATTAAAATTATACTTAATTTATCGGTGAAACATTATTTAAAAAGGCTCCCCAAGAAGATTAAGTATAACATTATTTTATGTAACATGTACTAAAGCTTAGTGAATGCGCGTATGATCAGTTATTATAATGATGAAATAATTGCACATCATATTTTAATTATTAGAATTATTATAAAATCCAAATGGTAGGGGGGGGGGGGGGTTCCATCACTTCTGTTGCCTATGGGCTACCAAATCCTTAATCCGGTCAATTCCGGATTCTTTAATCCGGTAATTAATAGCCAAAGGAATAGCCTTGCGCATTGAAGACCCTTTGCCTTTTACGCGATCGCATTTTCAAAATGAATCGCAAATATTCCCCTAGAAAGGAGTAAGCCATCTTGCTTTCGACTGGTAATAGCAGTTGACGAAATGGTCTACGAAAACGGGATCGCGCGCACGTGCGGGTCTACTGCGACTAGACGATACCTCCGAGACTAGGACTTCCCAGTCTCGGAGGTATCGGACTAGACCAGCACACCGGAAATCGAGTCGATAGGGGAAAAGGCGAAAAATTGCTCCCTTTCGATGATAGCGCCGCCTATCGGTCTACTAGTCGCGTCGACTCGACGATACGATCGAAAAACAATGAAATACGATGCATCGTAGTTCCGAAAAGGCTCGCTCATCTGATTCACGAGTACATCACACACTTCTTTTGCTATTGGGTCATTCCATGTCAACTGGACCAATTTTCAAAATCATCCACACTCGACCATCTCTAATTTTGATAAAATTTTGCACAAAGATTCTGGTAGCTATAAAACTAAGTTAGCCAAATTTTTAGACCTTGAAAGTAAAAACTCATGTAGCAGGGGAGGGGGCGCCTAACTGAAGGAACCAAGATGGCTGCCATTGACGAACGAACCAAGTAGCCATGTTTGGATGTACCTGGAAAGCCACATAAAAAAAGTACATCCCCTAAATTTATTTTCCTCAGACAACTTTTTGTGCTTAATCTAATAGCAATGTTTTGAAAGACCACAAAGAAAGTTATTTACTATTGTGTTCAGTCAAAGTTGGCTGAAAATTCAATTTGACAAAATTTTTTTTAACTTTAAACTGCTCTAACTCGTCAGTAACTAAACTTACACACATGTAATTTTGTATATATCTAAGTCAACTACTTGTCAACGTATTCTGAAAATTTCAAAAATTTCCTTAAGATAGGTTTTGATTTATAGTTACCTAAACATGCAGCGGTTTTCAAAAATGGCCAATTTTGATCATTTTCGAACCATCATATCTGAGGGGGAACTCAATGAATTTCCATCATTTTACTTTCATTAGATAGAGGAAAGCTTTCTCTACCAAATTTGAAATTTTTAGGAGGATGTTTTTTCGTAAGCCGGAGAAAAAATGGTTCAAATTTGAGTTAAAAACCATGTTGATATTGTGCATTTTGCCTCAATTTTGCTTTTTTGAAGTTTTATTTGACATTTAAAAGAAAAGAAACTTGCATTGGGTCCTGCAGGGCTGGCGCATACTCGCATTTGACACATAATCAATATTATTTGAAAAAAAATGACTCTCATTTTTGGAAGATGAGAGTCAAACTTTATTAAAATTTCGACCAAAAGACATTCTAATACTGAAAAATTGATTTGTATTTTTGCTCAATATGCTTTGTATTGTAAATTATTAATAAAAGAACTAGGAATATTGTAAAATGAAAGCAGCTGCAAAAAGATTGCCGCGCGATTGCAGCAAAACGCTCTTACTGTTCCTAACAGGCGGCATCAAAGAAACGTAAAAAATAAGCTAAAAGTTTTTAAAAAATCAACACATAAAGACCCAATATGAATAATTTTAAACAGTAAGATAAATAAATGCATTTAAAAAAAAAGAAAAACTTATTATGAAGAGTTCAAGAAATTCAATTTTTGGCAAAATGGCTTTCCCCCCTCCTCATGGCAATAATTGGTTAATTCTAAACCACTCATTACTTTCATATTGAAATGTTTGAAGGAATTAGGATTTTACGTTTTAAATTGATTTAATTACGCATTTACTTATTTGCACAAAAAGTTACTCAACAAGAAAATATTATTCTTGCATTCAGAAGTGTTATTGAAAATAAAATTCACCTCTTTTTTCATAAAAACAAGAATTTAGTTTGAAACATTCGAGATCAGACAATGCCTCCAAAGAACTTTTTTTTTTTTGAAAATCTGTAATTAAAAAAAAAAAGGTTTTCGTATGTAATTTGCAATGACATACAATATACACCCCAAAAGTTTTTAATAGATTATCTAAATTTTTGATTTATCTACGGATTCCTTATACCAGCCTTCTATATTTTCGTGTAGAACTTTTTTTTATTTCAGAGTAAAATCATCACGACTACGACAGCGTTTTTAAAAATATTTTTTCCTTTCGTTAAACTATCTAAATTGACTCTCATTTTCCAAAAATTGACTTACTTTTTTTAAATTGTGAGTCAGCCTGATAGTCGCATATTTTCAAGCCTAGAGTAACCACTGGTTCATGGTGATTAAACCACTACAGTAAAACGCCATTAAAGCGCGGGTGTTGGGGGACATGTTTGGCACCCGCGTTATAACATAACCGCGGTAATGTGAAACTAGACCGCAGAGCCGTATTCAAGAAATAATACTCGCTTTTGTTGCATCATTTTTAAATTTATCAATGACTCATAACTTTTCTTCCCCCTATAGTACAATTTTTTCTGTTCTTTTTGGCTGCTATATTATTCACTATAATTGCTGTGCAAGAAGCACACATCTCAGCTGCAAAATCAACCTATCGAGTGATAGCTTAGAAACCAACTGTGTTTCGAGAAAAAGGTGCTTTAAAATCTCTTGATGTTATCAACATGCGATTGTGAAGAGGGAGAGGTCTTAAGGGAGGGGGGGGGGGGGGAATTAGATTTGGAAGGGGAAGAACTCACTTCTCACTGGAAATATGCTTACTTTTCAGGAATGCTAAAGAATCTGGAATACAAAGGTTGATAGCGCTATAAAAGAAGTTACACACGCATAACTAGACTGCTAAAAACGGAATAGTTAAGCATTGAATTGAACAGTCCCTGACAGATTGAGCTCCTCTCATGTCAAGAGAAACAAGTCACGGCGATTACACCCGATTTTGAAATCAAGCTATATGTTCTAGGTTGAAAGACAGAAAGAGTATGAAAAAGGTGTACATCACGCCTATCACAATAGGGCTTTATCTGTTAGTGTGTCTGGTGGGAGGATGGGTGCTCTTTGGCTAGAATATTTGTGTGCTCGGCCTGGCTTTATTTTCAATGGTAAATGAGGAATCACCTTTAAATGGCAATAATAAAGGGTGGTTTAAACGTCGGGGGACATGCTAGTCACCGTGGTATATCTGATTCCGCGGTATACTGAGGCGTGGTATAACGGGGTTTTACTGTACTAGTTTATGTTTACACTAGTAACCCCTTTACCAAGGGGTCATGCCCAATAGTCACGCTACTCAGCCACAGGCGTAGGTCTCTTTTCTGTAGGACCTCAAGCCTGATGCAAAAAATTAAACAGCAGCCATTTTGCCAAAAATTGAATTTCTTAAACTCTTTATAATAAGTTTTTCTTTTTTTTTCTTTTTAATTTATTTATTTATTTATCTTAATGTTCAAAATTATTCACATTGGGACTTTATATGTTGATTTTTTTTTTTTACTTTTAGCTTATTTTTTACGTTTCTTTGATGCCGCCTGTTAGGAACAGTAAGAGCGTTGTGCTGCAATCGCGCGGCAATCTTTTTGCATCTGCTTTCATTTTACAATATTTCTAGTTCTTTTATTAATAATTCACAATACAAAGCATATTGAGCAAAAATACAAATCAATTTTTCAGTATTAGAATGTCTTTTGGTCGAAATTTTACCAAAGTTTGACTCTCATCTTCCAAAAATGAGAGTCAATTTTTTCAAATAATATTGATTATGTGTCAAATGCGAGTATGCGCCTGCACGGCAGGACCCAATGCAAGTTTCTTTCCTTTCAAATGTCAAATAAAACTTCAAAAAAGCAAAATTGAGGCTAAAAATGCACACATATCAGCATGGTTTTTAACTCAAATTTGAACCATTTTTTCTAAGGCTTACGAAAAAACACCCTCCTAAAAATTTCAAATTTGGTAGAGAAAGCTTTCCTCTATCTAATGAAAGTAAAACGATGGAAATTCATTAAGTTCCCCCTCAGATATGATGGTTCAAAAATGATCAAAATTGGCCATTTTTGAAAACCGCTGCATATTTAGGTAACTATAAATCAAAACATATCTTAATGAAATTCTTGAAATTTTCAGAATACGTTGACAAGTAGTTGACTTAGATATATACAAAATTACAAGTGTGTAAGTTTAGTTACTGACGATTTAGAGCAGTATAAAGTTTTAAAAAATTTTGTCAAATTGAGTTTTCAGCCAACTTTGACTGAGCACAATAGTAAATAACTTTCTTTGTGGTCTTTCAAAACATTGCTATTAGATTAAGCACAAAAAGTTGTCTGAGGAAAATAAATTTCGGGGTTGTACTTTTATTATGTGGCTTTCCAGGTACATCCAAACATGGCTACTTGGTTCGTTCGTCAATGGCAGCCATCTTGGTTCCTTCAGTTAGGCGCCCCCTGCTACATGAGTTTTCACTTTCAAGATCTAAAAATTTGGCTAACTTAGTTTTATACCTACCAGAAACTTTGTGCAAAATTTTATCAAAATTGGAGATGGTCGAGTGGGGACCACTGGTCCATTTGACATGGAATGACCCTATTACATTTAAATATTCTTCTTTCTTTCGTTTTAGGAGTGCAGGATTGCTTGATTCATTACAGCCGGATTCGTACTTCAGGGTGCTTTTCCGTATCTCAGCGATAGCAGTTTCAAATTCTTGGAAGGGGTATTGACCAAAATGCTTGTAGAGCTTTGTTTTTGAACTCTAGCATACATAATCTCAACATGTTTTAGGATATCTCCAAATAATAACAATAATAATTCAAGAAAAATAAAAATTCTTCAACTTGAAGAAGTTTCAGATAACCACATGCTTCCCTTATAGTAATACCATCAACCCTTCGTCTTCCTCCATTTTCTCAAATCATATTAAAAGTTAATCTTTTAAAGTCTGTTACACTACTCACTACTCTAGAATGAAAATTCCACCTTGTTTGTGGTACTGTAGGTAGGATTTGTCAAATATCGAACGCAGTATATCAGTTCGTTTTGGTGAAGAAGAAAAATATGTAGAAAATCCGCTTACGCGGGCAGAAATTTTCTTGCTGATTTGTACTTCGAGCATGCATTTTTTACTGCTAAATTAAATTGGTGAGCATAACAGCTAACGGATTTAGCATGGGCAAATTTGCTCAACCTCAAAGTTTGCACGCCCTTTTTGCAGCCACTCATCACATTTACGCCATCGTAAACTTGTGCAGTTAGTTTCTTTTCTACATTAAAGCCTTCTAAGACTCGTTTTAAAGCTCCAAAAAGACCTTCAGCAGTACGATCATGTACATCTTTTAGTATTTTCAACTTCTGAATAGAAAACAAATCATACCTTTACATAGAAATAACGTTTTAATTACCAAACAGCATAACTGCATACATAAACACTTCTGTGCAAAACGACTACAAACACATCACAACCCCTGTTGCCAAAAAAGTTAAATTTAAAGTTTTCTTGTAACATAACATAAATCTTAACACTTTCCCTTGTTATAAGAAAATAATAATAATAAAAAAAAAAAACACATACTTTCATACTTTAAAGTATGAAGTTAAAGTATGAGTTCATATTTACAAAAGTCCTATTTTAGCACTAAGAGTCAATAGTCGAGGTTTAAATAATGGCTTCGTCAACATATCAGCAATCTGGTCCTCTGTAGAAACCTGTTGCACTAATATTTCCTTTTCCAGCACCTTTTCTCTGATAAAAAAAATGCTTAATACTGATATGCTTAGTGCGACGATGGAATTCAGGGTTTTGTGCTAACCTGATTCCTGCTGTATTATCGATTTGAATCACTGGTATTCCATTTAGTTGCGTAACATTAGAAAATAGACGATTCAACCAAATAACTTCTCTGACACACTCATTTGCAGCTATTATTTCAGCTTCAGTTGTAGAAGTTGCAACGACTGACTGTCTTTGACTAAACCATGATACAGCACCACCACTGTATAAAATCACAATACCACTGGTCGACCTTCCAGATGCTTTGCATCCTCCAAAATCTGCAGCACTAAAACATTCTAGTATTCCTGGTTTATAGCTATTCTTGTATGTAATGCCTTTATCACATGAACCAGCTATATATCTAAGTACACGCTTTACCTTCAACCAGTCATCTTTAGAAGGATTTTCTAAGTGACGAGAGAGGATACCAACACAATATGCTAAGTCTGGTCTCGTACCTATCATTAAGTACATTAAGGCACCTACAGCTTCTCTGTATGGGAATCTTTCATTCCTCTGTTCATCATCTTTTTCTTCATTTGTGTTTTCTTTAAGCATTGGAGTAGATACTGGTCTAGAACTATCCATATGAAATTTATGAAGAACTCTTTTTGCATAAGATTGTTGGTTGATTTTGATACTTCCATCCTCTAAAAGATGAATTTCAAGACCAAGGAAGAAATCTGCTTGTCTGGATGTAATTTTGAATTTTGACTTCAAATCATCCATGAACTTCTTAGATTCGTCTAAGTCAGTGGATGCAACTAACCCATCATCAACATACAAACAAACAAGTAACTTCTTTCCATTTTTGTTTCTGATGTATAAACAGGGATCAGCATCACTAGGTTTAAATTCAAGTTCCAACAAAAATTCTGCAAAATACTTATTCCAGCAGCGAGAAGCTTGTTTAAGTCCATAGAGACTGCGCTTCAACCTACAGACTTTAGTAGTACCATCACTGTAACCTTTTGGTTGCTGCATATATATAGCTTCATCAAGTTTACCATATAAAAATGCTGAACAAACATCAAACTGTGTAAGGTGTAATTTCTCATTCGCAGCAATACTCAAAATTGAACGAAGGGTTCCCATCTTTATCACAGGGCTATAAGTTTGTTCATAGTCGATTCCATAGCGCTGAGTAAACCCCTTAGCAACTAACCTGGCCTTGTATTTGTCAATAGAGCCATCAGGATTTCTTTTTATTTTGTAGACCCATTTGCATGGAATAGCTTTTGAATTCTTTGGCAAATTTTCTAGGCTCCATGTTTCATTTTCAGTTAATGAAGACATCTCTAAGTCCATTGCATCTTTCCAGTTTTTCTTTTGTTCACATTCAATAGCTTCCTCAAAAGTTGTTGGTTCTTCAAAATCAGCAATAAAAGCTTCAGCCATCATTATGTAATCTTCATAAAGCTTTGGTTTTCTTATGTATTTCCTGTCCCTCAGCATCCTGGATTCAAATTGCCTACTTGAGTCAGTACCAATATCTTCCCCTCCTGCTTCTGGTTCATCTTCAAAATCTTCATTTAGATTATCTTCTAACTTTCCCTGATTTTCAAATTCAGAACTCTTCCTATTTTCATCTGTAAGGGGAATTTCGACCACCTTTTCACAATTAGACAATTTTTCATTAAATTTTACATCTCTTGAAACTATAATAGTGGTTGCTTCTGGGACCCAGAGCCGAAATCTTTCCTCTCCATCATAGCCTATCAAGAAAGCTTTAGTGGCTTTACTATCCATTTTATGTCTTTTTTGTTTGGGTATGTGGGCATAGCATAGAGACCCAATGATTCTCAAGTGCTTAATTCTTGGTTTCTTTCTTGTCCAAAGTTCATAAGGACTTACATTCTTAACTGAAGACTTCCCCGTTCTATTTAGAATGTATGCTGAAGTGTTGATAAGTTCAGCCCATAATGCTGGAGGAAACTCTAGGTCTGGATTGGAATATTTTAAAGTTCTTGCCATTTCAACAAGAGTCCTGTTCTCTCTCTCACTTCCACCATTCTGCTGTGGAGTGTATGGGGCTGTTAATCTTGAAATAATTCCAGTTTTCTTCAAAAGAGCCTTGATATCTTTATTGTTGAATTCTCCTCCATTGTCACTTATGATCTCTTTAACATTATGTCCTACATTTCTGGCATAAGCTAAAAATTCTTCAAGGGCACTAACAGTATCAGATTTTTGTTTAAGGAAATAAACACACCGAAACTTTGTAAACTGGTCTTTGCAAACAACAAAATATTGGAATTTCCTGAAAGACTGATTAAATGGGCCACACACATCAGCAAAAATTACTTCTCCAGGTGAAGAGCAATTATCTCTGGTTCCAAAACTTAATCTGTGAGCTTTCCCATATATGCATGCCTCGCATAATGTATCTTGAACATTCACATTGATGTTCAGTTCCTTACTTAAGAGAGATCTCACATGGCGTTTATTCTGATGACCCCAACCCTCATGGTAAAGTTGCAATAGTGACTCATCTGAAGTAGCTAAATTAACCTCAACGGGTTCTTTGGGAATAACAACTTTGATGTTAGCTTTGAAGAGTCCTCTTCCTTTACTTCGAGTACCATGCAAAACACAAACATCATCAATTTTCAGCCAGCACTCTGTTGCACTAGACTCAAAACGACTATTTACATGTTTGTCATGGGTGGCTAACACAGAAGACAGATTTTTACTTATTTCGGGTACATACCACACATCTTTCAGTTCCTTGAGCTGCTTTTTCCCATTAATCATAGCAATGATTTGAAGATCGCCTTTACCAAGGGCTGGAAGAACTTTTCCATTGGCTGCTGCAATTCCATGAAGGGACTCAAATTTTTCAAAGTTCGCAAAATATCTCTTCTCCATAGCTATGTGTCTGGAAGCTCCATTATCGATGTACCAACAATCCGAAAAGGCTTCTGAAGCATATACCTCTTCATCAATTGACATCAGACCTAAGGTAGTTGCTGTACAAGAAGCCCCTGCTTTTCTAGGATCAGAAGGTTTTGGTGGTCTGCCATCAGCAATCCATTTTCGACAGCATTTGACCCAGTGTCCATTCTGGTGACAATAATTGCATTTTCCAGTTTGTTTCTTATTCTTAAAAACACTTTTTGTTTTAACGACTTTTGCTTCCAATGCTTCCTGACTCTCAATCACATCTTTCGTTCTTTCTTCTTTATTTTCTCTTTCTTGAGAACATAATTAAGTAGTTAATTCATCAATGGTTCTTTTATGCTCATTTAGAAGTAACCAACTTGACTTAAAAGAACGATATTCTGGTGGTAATGTATCGAGAATCTTGCATATTAATAACATGGAAGGAAGTTGAGCTTCTTGCTTTCTTTCCAAACCCAAGTTCAACTCATTCCATAAGTTCTTTAATTTAGAAAGATGAGCTGCCATATTATCGTTTGCATTCCATTTGAATTGAAAGAGCTGCATGCAGATATTATTCAGTTGATTTTCTGAGCTTGCTTCATATAGCTTATGAAGCTCAAGCCAAACATCCCTCGCATTATTAAATCTCATGATTTTTTGCATTGTTTCTTCTGTCACTGAATTTGTCAAAACCATCATTGCAGTTGTGTTTGCTTTCTTGTAAGATTGTAACTCTTTGTTGTACTTCTCTACAGTTTCCACCTTAGCACTTGCATTTGGTTGTTCAGGAATACTTAATTTGCCTTCAACAACTTCTAATGTGTTAGGATGATAATCTAGAACGAATTTAATTTTATATTTCCACAGCGGCCAATCGCCCTCTCCACTCAAAGGCTTGAGTTGCATTTTTGCTATCTCCATAATTTAAATGCTTCAATTTTCAAAAAAAAAAAAAAAAGTCCACTTGCTTCACAATGAACCTTCAGTTTTTTTTCCTTTCTTCTTTCTTCTTAAAAAAATGAATCTATTAGAACTGTATTAGGAGATCAAAACGCTTTCGCTTCTTTCGCTTCGCCGACTATGGGTTAGGCCTAACGTTAACTTTAGCATTTTTATTTTCTACTCAATACAGAGCATTAGCTTGCTGAAAACCCATAACCTTTTAGTATTTTCAACTTCTGAATAGAAAACAAATCATACCTTTACATAGAAATAACGTTTTAATTACCAAACAGCATAACTGCATACATAAACACTTCTGTGCAAAACGACTACAAACACATCACAACCCCTGTTGCCAAAAAAGTTAAACTTAAAGTTTTCTTGTAACATAACATAAATCTTAACAACATCAATAAAAGAAACAAATCGTTTCACAGGTTTGTAGGTTCAGGTGAGGGAAAGTGGTCAACGGGGTAAAGTGGTCATACGGCAAAGAAAAGGTTATAGCTTAGGAATAAATAAAGGAACTGGTGTAATTTTTTCATTTTAGATTTTAATAATTAGGAATTAAATTTTACATTCAAAATCGTTTTGATAGCAACTTTTTAGGTGAAGAAAACAGTCAATTTGTTTATACAACACTTTGAAATTGAAACAGCTCTTTTAACTTCTCTCTGACAAATTGTTTTAAAGATTTTGCATCTAATTGACTGTGCAGGAAGCTTTGCACAGATCTCAAAAATACTTCCTCGCTAACCATGAAGCTAGATTTAGTTTATATATTATTTTACAGTAGTTTAAGTAAGATGGGGTAAAGTGGTCATAGTATTAGGCTTAACATGCACCGATGCTCTAAAATTACTTAAGGTTAATTTATGAAGTAGACTAGGACTTAACTTAGATAAAGCTCATGGGAACTCAGCTTCAATATTTATTTCCAATTTTATGCGAACTTTTAACTATTAGAGGGAATTCAGGCTTAATACGCATGAAGGTAAATTTTTAAGACTACAGGGCTCCGCACTTATTTTGTTTGAAATTAAGCCGTGTGGCAGATGTTAGTTAAACATTAATGTCACTAATACTGTATTATTTGTTAAAAAATAACTTTTAAATTTACTTTTAATAAAAATGATTAAACACAACTGAGCTCAAATGCAATAGAGATTGAAATTACTATACAATAGTCTTCTTACAATGATGTGTCTAGTATTCACAAATTTTTATAAGCACCTTTAATGAAACAATTTTCAAGTTATCTCAATAGAATAATTCATTTCTAAACAGACTTATTATAAATATTATTAAGCTGCAAATGTTTAGAACTAGTTGTACTTAGAACAAGAATAATGCAGTAAAGAGAGAGAGAATTAAAAATAACTAGGTTAAAATAGGTATTTTTCTATCATTTTGAATTTTAATAAGCTGTAATTATCTCAGAACTCTCTTACTAGCATTGTTTCCTTAATATGTAATTTAAATAATTTAGTCATTCATTAAAAACTATTTGAAATTTTTTCAAGGAAAATTTTGAACTTTTATTATATGTATTAAATTAGAGGGCAGACATACAGTCTAATATTTAGGGATTAAAACATAATAATACCTGTTATTATGTATCCTAAAATTATTTGGTACATAACTTCGTTTTAAGACCATCTATGCAGCTGCTGAAGAGCCTGAAATACCTCACCAGACGGTTATTTCCTTTCTAAAATGAACCTTTATTGAGTATTTTGTGATATTATGATCATTAATACTTTTATAGGGTCTTTTTTTCAATTATAACCACTTTACCCCACGCACTGCTCACTTTACCCCATGGGGTAAAGTGGTCATAACTCATAAATACATCCCAGAAAGAAGGCATTATAAAATTATCTTACTTCATTTTCTCTGCTCAAAATTTAATGCAATCTGTTCTTCAATAATGTAATGTAAAATATCAAGCAAAAAATCTGAAGGTTTTGAACAAATTCTTATATTTATTGGCGACGAAAGTTGAAAAACGTGGATTTTATGACTACTTTACCCCACCTGACCCTACTCTTTCATAGTTTCACAAAGCGTAGAAATATCAAATTGACTAGTACAACAAGTACACTCTCAGAAATAGAGCTCTCATTTTTGACGATTCTTCAATCATCAAGAAAATTTCGTCATTCATAACGGTTTTTTCCTCGCGCGATCACGTGACTTAAAAAGGTTACTACATAAATTTCGCCAATTTGACGAAAGGTTTAATCGGAGCATTTTTCACGAAGCCATTTCGTCAAATACGACAAAAGTTTCGTGAGAGTTGAGCATGCGTTTCTGAGAGTGTAATATCAGTCGTTTCATCTGCTTGTACGAACACAAAATCAGCATTATTGATGTCGTTTTTTAAATCCTGCATATAAATATTAAACATGCAATTTAACAGTTCATTTTACTTCGTGTGTGACGTGCATATGAAAACAGTCGCATAGTTCAAATGATCAGCTATTGAGACCACCGACCAATAAATCTTAAAAATTACCACGACTATTAGAATTTTCAGTTTTGTCGTGTCCTCTGATAGATAGGTCATGGCTCCCACAAAATTTTAAACAGTCAATTACTTTATCAACAGCATGGCTGTTTCTGTTACCTGTTCGTTGTGTTTCTGCACACATTAGTTTGCACACATGATATTTTGATAGCCGCATTGATTTCTGCTGCAATTTAGTGTAGCAGATCGGATATATGATAAGCTTGGCAAGATGCAATTACATCACCGAAGCGGATATAGGTAAAATAATCGGAATCACCGGGTGCTTTTTTTTTTACTGACACCACTTACAAAATGTCTGTTTGAGTTTTGCGTTATACTTGTGCCGCTTTTGCATCATTCAAAGACCCATTCTTTATTATTATTGTAATTATTAATATTATAATTAATTGCATTTTATTTCTACATAGTTCGGTGTTTTTCGTGGTTTTAATTGAATTATCATGTTTATGATTCCGACTTTTCATTTCGTAGTCATGTAAAAGCCATTGTCAGTCTTATAAAAGATTGGGTTTTATAAAAAGGAAAACTAGTTTATTTATCGACGTTAACTCAGTTATTACGTTTTCTAATAGTCTAATTAGATCCCGTTTAGAATACGCCTCACTTATTTGGGACCTCAGTTAAAGATATTTATCAATGCACTTTGAAAATAATTCAAAATATTTTTTTAAAATATTCAGTTAAAAATTAGGAGTGAATATTTGTTATTAATGTTTTTATGCGGTCTTATTCATAATAAAATTAAGTGCTCATATCTTCTCAATGAAATCTGTTTCACGCATTGTAATTATATTGCAAGAACACCTTTGGATCAAATTCATATAAATGATGTTAATAATTATGCAGTGAATAAGTTTTACAAATTATGTAACAAATACTATGTGATATTTTTAATCTTAAGACTTTCCGTAATAATATTAAAAGTGTTTTCAACTTTTATTGAAACTTTTGTTTTTTTCTTTTATGTTCTTCTCTTCTTTGTTAGTCGGTGTCACTGCCTGTTCGAAGATGAATAAAATTTATTATTTATTTATTTATTATTTATTACTAGCTGAAATACCCGGCGTTGCGAGGGATAACATTGCATCATTCCCAGGCCAAGTGACACATGCCCAAAATTCTGTTGCTATTTTAAAACTCCTTAAAAATCAATTACATTAAAAAGAGCAGCCTCTAAAAAATTCCTTTTAGACTAAAAATAACAGTTCATATAACTCCACATTAAAATGCCAATAGCAGTCCCCACCCCTTCCCTAAACTAGATAAAAGAGAATATAATAGCTGCCAGTATGGTTATTAGGGTGGAGTGAAAAAGGCAAAAAAATTTTTTTTTTTAATTTTAATATTTCCTGACTCAACAAATGGTGCAGTTTGGCAAAAAAGACACTGGAGAAAAATCCCAGCGCAATCACTCATCGTCTTCAGGTTCCACACAGGGGGTAAAAAAAGGAAAACTAACGTCAAAAAGGTTAAAAAATCAAAAAAGAAAAAAACATTTTTTTTTAAATTTTAATATTTCCTGACAACAAATAGTGCTGTATGGCAAAAGAGACACTGCAAAAAAATCCCAATGCAGTCACTTATCGTCTGCAGGTTCCACACGGGGGTCACAGAAAGGAATATTAATCTCACAAAGTAAGAGAAAAACAAATTCTATTATTTAAATTTAATGTTTAGAATAACTATATTTTCAGACTTAAAAACAGTTCTAATTATTAAAAAGAAACAGGAAAACATTGTCCTTTCAAAAACATATCACTAACCTGCAACCGGGTGTCTGTCGTGTATATTGAATACATAGCTATTAATATTCATATAGACTTAATTTTTAATACTATTAATATTTAGAAAACATACAGATACAGAAAGGGAAGTGAGAATAAATTTAACAATGTACCAATTTACAATGTACTTTTCGAGTCATATTGATTAAAAAAACATTTTACATAAATCAGTCCTCAATTTTGGATTTCACATGAAGGCCAAAATAATTAACTTTAGTGTCAAACTTTGGAAGTTCCTTTCGTGACTTGATTCCACTGCGAATATGTCCATCCCTGGCTTCTGCTCTACATGTTACCAATGATGCTTGCGTTACCAGTCGTACATGTATCTCTACTGCTTGAGAATGGCAAGGGAGCTTCTTTATTTAAAATTCTGAACCTTTTCTGATCATACTTGCTATGTCTTCGTCAGAGGTTCATGGTAGATGATGGTTCCAAAGGATTGTCCCAGTGAATCATCTCAAAATGTTCCTCTGCTTCAAAATTTAAATTTGGAAGACTAAATTGGAGTATTTTACCTTTCCAGTCAGATTTTTCTTGCTTCCAGTGTTCTTCTGAGGCCAAGTTCTCGAATATGTGATCTTTCATCCAATACCATTGCCAACAGAATGTTTTCAGAGTAAGCAAAGTAAGAGTTCCTCTGAATAACTTCGTGAACGATTGACTTAAAATCTTCTGGCAAGAATTCGCTTTCTTTTATCATTCCGTGCAGGTGACGTGCTCCATGAGTAGCTCCTGGGATTTTCTTTATTTCAAACCAGGATGGCGCGTAAACTTTCATGACATATTCTACTAGGAGCTTAAAGTGTTCTGTTGGTTCGGCGGTCGACACATATAGACGCAGAATTCTGTTGGCTGTAGTGAGCCACCTTGAATGAGACATCGTACCGGGACTTCTGTTTGCTAAATCTGGAAGGCACTCTCCCGTGGATACTGCCCTCGAAATATCGAAGAGGTATTTTTGGTCTGCACTGAGGTCTTTTTTATCAATTTCAGGCAGAGCAACTGGGATAGAAACAAAACTTGTCACAGCAAGGGTTTCGTACGTTTCCAGAGATTTTCCAATTGTTCCGGAAAACTGGTATGGCCCAGATGTCTTTAAGTCAATTTTCTGGAAAAGGTGGCGAAGAGGTAAGGTAGTTCATTAGTATGCAGTAAGCATACAAACCAGTGTAATTTATGGCCAACAAAGATTTCACGCCGTCTATCGGCTCCATTTTTCTTCCCAACGTTGACATTAGTTGACACCCAACGGCAACCAGCTCCGAAATTGCAATCCCCTTTCTGTGTAAGGAAGTTGGTGATGCTTTGTATAATATCCGCAATAGACCTAGAATTCGGCATCACATGTCCTATATAACCAGAACCAGGTTCTGACAACAAGAGTTTCAGAGTATAAATTTGCTATTTATGGACGAAAAACAATTTCTATCACTGACATTAGACAATAAGGTTTTAATAAAACAATTTACTAATGAAAACGTAATTAATTAATATTAATTTTACAAATAATTAATTATTTTATATTATTTTTTGACAAAAAGGCATTAAAAGCTTTTTAAAAAGGCAATACAAATATTCACTGGAGGTGTGGAACCTCAAGATGGCAATATTTTGATCTGAAATTTGGAGAAAATTTGTTTCAAGCAGTTTCACACAATATAATAACTCAGGCAATGTGAATTTCGTAAAAAAGTTTTTTCGCTCCACCCTAATGGTATCCTTTTTAAATTTAATAATACTTCTTGATGTATTTAATCATCACACAAAATGAAGTTTCATTTTGTATGATGATTAAATATATCAAGTAAAAATCCATTACTCTTGAAACTCATGTTTGAATGGTTTAAAGTTTAAACAACCAAAAATAAATAGAATCCCCTTGTTATGAGCTAGGGGATTTCCCTTTCATTTATTTGCTAAATGATTAGCTTAAAAGAAAGGGGAATAACTTTATACTTGATACTTTATTGGTTGGTAGAAAATAGAATGTTTTATGGGATCTGTTGAACAAGTACTTTAATGAGTAAACTTGTTCTTGTCAGTGCAGAAATTACACGCTCCTGTCAGGAAAAGTAAGTCGTGTCAGTTTTGAAAGTACTAGTGTGGTATTAAAAGAGTTATATTAATATTCTTCAAGAATTTATGATATGTACTATTTTTATTTTATATTGTAAATGTTTGACTATTTATAAAGTGAAATGGAATTGGATGTTGCAATGAATAGCTCTTTATCACCATCTTCAACTGGTAGCCAATTAAATGATGTTTGTCATAAAGCATCCGACACCGAAAGAAAAGGCCTGTGTTCATTTTCCTCATATTCATATGATATTCAAGAAATTCTGAAGTTAAGAATCGAGTGTAAAGACATACAGAATGTGTGTTATCACCATGAGCAAGTATAGTGTATGTCAAAATAGTCGTAGTTATGTGGACGGACATGTTGTGATCCGTTAGAACGTCAGTGCTCAGCCAAGAAGTCAGTACGTCTTATAACAATTGAAAGAGTTAGAAATTCAAATAGAAAATTAATCAATGGAAGAAAACTATGTCGTCAGTGTGAAAAAGTGTTGGAAGCATCCGAAGAAATAGCAAACAATGAAGAGGATCATTCTGACTTATATATGCCGGTAAGGGCTCTATCGGTTGAATGTCTTATTTCTTCACTAAATACCAACTTAAATTTTTAAAAATAAAAAGGTTTGTAAGACAAATTTATTTCCTAAATCTTACTTAAGAGATCACAAAAAGAGTAAACATTAGTTTTGTTTTAATGCCTGAACGTAGTAAAAACAAAATGTTACTCCATTATTCAATACTTCATTCCCCAAATAACACTATTTCTAAAAGAAACTAAGTAATGTTCAAAGGGTAAATAAAATTTAATACATAATATTTATGTAATATTCATAATATTTATGTAATTCAGTAAGTTTTTTTTTTTTTTTGAAATTAATGTTAGGTTTGAGAGGGGAAACACAGGCATATGGTACTAGAGAAAAACATACATACTATCAGCAGGATATCTCTTTATGCAAAAAATAACCAAAAGTAAACTCTTTTCCTGTGATTAGCCGACATATCAGTAGCTTATTTTAAAAAAATTAAAAATTTTCTAGTGCTTGCCCTTTATGAGAAAAATGGCTGACAAGTTGGCCGAAATTGCATGTTTTTGCATTATGGCTTGTCTTTAAGCTGAAATATTAACAAGAAGGAGTGAGAAATCCAAATAATTTATTGTATAGCAATTTATGGTGAAAACATGTACTCTACCAGAAAGTGAGCAAACCTTTGGTTTTATTTTCCTTTTTCTTGGAATTAATTCCTTAATTTTAGCAAAATCGGGAAAAATCGAATTTTTGTGGTTGCAACTTCTAAGAGTACTGTACCTTAACAATTTTCATTATGAACACTGTAGTATTTTTTCTGAATGCCTGAAACATCTAGTTTCCATAGATATCTAATACTTTTATATTGCATGAGTAGAGTTTTAAGGAGAAAAAAATTAAATAACATCAATTTTGAGGTGGCAGACAAACGTTGAGGACCTGTAGATTTAAAAATAAGTGGAGTAGGTAGCTAAAAATTTGGACTTTTTCATGCCTCTATACTCTATATCATCAATCTGTGTACCAAATTTGAAAAAAATCCGAGTTGGTCATGCAATCAATTTTTATTTTTTTTAGGTGAGGTGATATGGAATCACTCTAAGAGCTTCCTTAATTCCTGGTCGCCCTGCAAAGGGTGCTTGGATTTTCAAGTGGCATTAGTAACAACGATAACAGTTATGTAAAATAGACACAAAAGTGTAATTTATATCAAAATACAGTATTTATTGTCTTCCTTAAAAGACTGGAAATAAGAAATTTAAGTGTTTACAATTACCCCAGAGTACGAAATATTGGGGTAATTGTAAACACCTAACTTGCACATGAAAAATAATAGGGATGATGAAATTCATAGCTAAATGTTTTAGCAAACATTCCATATGACAAATAAAAATGGTTGAAACCGCTTACTTCGCTTTTGTAGATGAGCTGGAGTTAAAAATATAAGATCACTAATTTTGTTAAACAACTTTTTTCACTGTGTCATTTTCAAACAATTGTTACGCCTCCACAGGTGTTTCGAAACTTACAAAACATGTCTTCCTTATGTTGTCAATTCATAACACATCAGCAGTTAAGTTTTCAAAACCACTACAAGTGTAGTTATGAAGCTTGTTTTCATTTACCCCATGTTTACAATTACCCCAACTGATCCTATTTATAATGAAATCATTGAATATTACAACCCTGTGGAAAAAATCAGTGAAAAAGGATATAATAAGAGCAACAAAATAGCAGGAATCTGATTTGGGGCAATGCAGAATTCTTTGGGGCAGTTACTGTTATCGGAACAAATAAATTGTTACAATGATTTCAGACTTTAAATGTTGTTAGATGAGTAGAATATGTGTTAAATAAAATGTAAGAAAAAACCGAAGAAATGTACGTTATTTTACTGCCTCTAAAATTATGGTGCCCAGGTCCACGGACCCGCGCGTTAATTGGGCCCTGTCCCTAGTAGTGCAAAAACAAAATACGTGAAAGATAATAGTATATATACTAGTTTAAATGTTTCAAAAACTTTATTTGCAACTATCCAGCTATAATTTTTTTGAATATAAACTAAGTTTTCTGAATACTATTAATTTAATTTTTAAATTAATTCTTGATTGTTTTTTTTTCCCCCTACTTTTCAGGTGTGTGTATGGAATAATTATACGTAAGGAAAGGATAAATGTGTTTTATTCAAGGAAGAAATTATGTCTGCCTATTGCATTATAGAATCTCTTTCAGACCGTTTTCTTCCAATATGTATTGAAATAAAAACCCCCGAGTTCGTAATTGGCAGAGAGACGGTGCCGGCTTTGAGAGACCGGCTCATGGTTGATCAAAGGCACTGTGTAGTATTAGTCATGAAATATGGATGTTTATACATCCGCGACATAGGAAGCCAGCATGGCACCTTCCTAAATGGAAAGAAACTGGAGAAAAACAAATTTCACGAATTTAATGTAGGTGATGTCATTCGTCTAGGACAGTGTTTCCCAACCTTTTTTTCCTTGCGAACCCCTTTTAAAATCCGAAAGACAATGGCGAACCCCCTTCAGTAATCTTGGTAAAATATAAAAAAATTACTAAAATTTGCTATAATATTTATTTTCTATGTTGCACATAACATGTTCATAAAAATAAATGAAAACATAATTGCGTAAAACATCTAAGTTTAAAAACTAAAATAATAACTGCAAGAAAACGAATATGTATTTTTTAATTACTAGGTCTTTTTCAATTATTAATAAGGCAGTAGACATAACACAAGGCAGAAAGCAAAATGCTCATTTGCGTTTTCTTAAACGTGAAAATTTTTATTACAGTAGACGTATGTATTCGCAAAAACTATTTTAAAAAATAATTTTACCGATAGTACGAAAAAGTTGCGGAATAGCATGAAAAATATACGTAGAAAATTTTGAATCAATCAATAAATACCTTCAGTTCCACTTTCGGGTTGAAATATACAAAATGCCCAAAAGTAATGGAAATTTGCAGAAATTTACATATTTTCACTTTTTTCATTGCGATAACGCAGAAGAGTTGTAATAAAGCGTGATAATTGTGAGTACAAAATTTGAAATTAATCAATGAATTATCTTTAAGTTCTACATATGACGAATTAGCCGAAAATAATGCAAAATTATATGCTTTAGCGAATTTTCATATTTCTGACTTTCTTCACACTAGCGCGCAAAATGTGGGAAATGGTAGCAGAAACATTAGCTCAAAATTTCAAATAAATCAGTTAATATCTTCTGGTACCACTTAGTGATTCCCGGGTTTGAAGTCAAGCAAAAGTTGAAATAAGTGTTTTCAATTTGTCCGTATGCTTCTTATGCCCATCCACAACTTGTCCCATCGTCTGGAAAACAATTTATAATAATGATTAAAACTCCAAAAAATGTTTTAAGTTACACGGTTTTATTTGAAAAAAACTAAAATGCAGTAACAGTGGTCGAAAACCGCGTAACAAACTTCCGTGACCAAATCAAGTTAAATAACATTGCATTATCCAAACAAAGCTATTGTTGCCATTCGACAAATAATAATTCTGATAATTTCCTCAGAGCCAAAATTATTATTATTTTCCTAATTAACCTTATAATAAATAAAACAATGGATGGAACAGTGTATTGTCATCGAAGATACGCTTGTGTGCTAAGTTTAAAAATAATTTATGCAGTAATAGTGGTCGAAAACCGCGTAACAAACTTCCATGACAAATCAAGTTAAACAAAACCGTGTCAAATCATGTTTACTATTTATCCTAGTATGTGCATGTTAATTTATGATTTATCTTACGTTAATGAATAAAAATTCCACCATTGCAATATTATTTTCGCGAACCCCCTTCAAACACTTCGCGAACCCCCAGGGGTTCGCGAACCACCGGTTGGGAAACGCTGGTCTAGGAGACCCACTGCATCCGATCGGGCACTATTTTGAAGGCCAATTGCGCCGGCTCGCATAGACCAGTAAGTACAGCCCAGTATTTGGCGGACAGGCCGTGGTAGCCTAGTGGTTGTTAGCACGTCGGACTTCCACCTGGAAGGTCGCGTGTTCTATACCCGCTGAAGACCCACCACGTACACTTAGGGATACGTGCATGTAAAATTTGTGGACCCCACTACCTCGCTCCGTGCGCAAGGAATCCTAACTCCTCGGCTAACAGGTGGAGAAAAGTATTTGGCTGACTTCATCAGTGCCGGTGTCGGCGCCATGGTTTTGATATTCATCATTAGAATAAAATATTCTGAACGATTAATGTAAAAGTAACGATTTGGTGCTGAATGTCATCATGTTTTCTCCCTACAATTATTTTTCAACTAAAACGTATTGATAATCAATAAAAATAATAACTTGTTAGTGATAAGGCATTTTCTTGGAAATTGAATGAATTTTCTTGAAATACAATATTTCATTAGGGTTTTTTCATAAATGATGTCACGCTTCGAGGGTGGAGGGGTGTTCAAGAAAGTGTGACAGTTTGACAAGGGAAGGGGTAACAAGAAGTGTGACAGCGTACATTTTGATTTCTGTAAAAACATTTAAAATCAGCAAATTAAACTTATTTTATGCTTATGTAATACAGCGTGACATGTGACAAAGGGGGTAAGGGGGTATGTTGAAGAGTGACACTTAGTGACACTGGGGGAGGGGGTCAAATATATTGAAAAAACGAGTCACATCACTTAGGAACGGTCCCTTAGTATGATAGACAAAAATTTCTGAGACATACACTATAAAAAATCTCACTGCTAGATTACGGACACTGACCGTAAAAATAATTAAGCCTGTAATGCTGTCATGACCGTAAAAATATAAGTCTGTCCGTCTGCCCGTAAATTAATAGCCACAGACCGTAACTTAACATTATGCTCGTAAAAGTTATACTCATTTTTTACAGTTACTGCCCGTAAATTTACACTATGCTCGTAAAATTTGTGATCAGTTTCTGCGGTCATTTCCTGTAAATTAACATTACATTCGTAAAAGTTACTTTTTACTTTCAGTCGGTAAATTAACATTATGCTCCTAAAAGTTATATTCATCATTTTATGCAATAATGAATCTAACTTTTTACAGGCATAACATTAATTTACAGGCAATAAACCGTAGTTGTTGCCTCTAAAGTAACATTTTGCTTGAACAAATTAATTTGTGACCATAGGGATCATAGTGGGTAGAATTGAAGATGTTCTGGAAAATGATCCTTATAAATGGAATGCATGTTTAACCCGTAAATGGTAATATTCGTCTGTGAGGGACGGATATGGTTTAGTTTTAGTCCTAATGAGAATAGAAATAATAAGTAGTAATAAAACAGAAAGTAAATAAGTGCAAGTAAAAGTAAATAATTAAGTAAGTAAAAAGTAGTTTAAAATAAGTAGTAATAATGTGATAAAAAAACCTTAGTCTCATAGTCGGATATTACAGGGAGTGTGAGTTGGAGAGATATTACTACTTACGGGTTAAGAATGTCAAGTGTGGAAAGAAACTCAAAACCCACTGAAATGGAATATGAAGGGATTAGAAATAATTCCATTTCAGATAACCCTCTGCTTTATAAATTAATATAAAATGCAATGTATGCACGTTTATATACATTAATATAAAAGGCTTGTTCAGAAAAGAAAATATTTGTATAATCATTACACAACAAGTTTTTTGTTTTTGTATCATGCAAGTATAATACATTCACTTAAAATCTCCTTATGGGTGTTTTCAGGGAATGTACTATCGAATAGTCTGTAATTAGAAGCTACAAAATATTCGATATCTCAAAGACAGTGTGTAATAAAAATTGAGGTAGCGAGCTTGAGATATGTAGGCGTTAAAAACAAAAATCTGTGTAAAAATACAAGATGCACATTCCAAAAATGAGAGATTATAGAAAGTAATAAATATACAATAATTACATAGCTGATTTTTTAAAAGTCTGGTTAAGTGAAGTGTAACTCATAATTAAAATTAACATTAGATGAATAAATAATGTTCTGAAGGTTAAAATAATTTTCGATGCATCAAGATTATACTGTACCATGTAAATCGCTCAGTACCATTTCAAAGCAATCAGATTACAATGAAAGCAAGGATAGATGCATTACAAAAACTGCTTCTCAGTAAACGGGCATTTGATTTGTGTGATTCCCTTTTTTAAGCTGCATCAAAACATCTTTTTCATTTATTTTCATTGTATTTTCTTTATAGGGCATTATTCGGTGTAAACCTCGAACCAAAAGATCCCAACACGGAGAAAAGATTTGGGAATAGGGTGGACATTCACCCAAAAGTGTTAAATTTGTTCACCAATCTAAAGAATTTTTCTTCCGAATAGAGTATTTAAACTGTTTTTATTTGTACATTTTGTAAATAAACCTTTCTTTGTTGTTTTTATTTGTTTATTTTTAATATTTATGAAATTGTTATTTGCCAAGCCCACGCAAAACTTTCAATCCAGTTGCACCCGAGAATATGATACAAACAATTTACATGCTTTTAAAAATGAGAATATAAATTGTACATGCCGAATCAGAGTATTTATTGACTAGTAAATGGTTATTTATAAATAGTTGTTGTGAGGGAAAAAATAGTGAAAATGCACTTTTTAATGAAGTTTTGTACTTCAAAGAAAGTTGATCCACTATAAAAAGCAAAAAAAAAAAAAATCAATTTACATCATTAATTAGGGCTATCTATTTACACTAAAAGCTAACAGTTTTTCAAATAAACTTATTGAAACCAATAGTGATGTTAAGGATAAATAAACAATAGTTTAGTTATTGTAGTATACGTTGATATTTTTTAAATCACGAATGTTAATATTGCTTCGATGAAGTAATTGCATACACATAAAAGTTTTACATATGACCATTTTCAAAAGTTGGCAAGTATGAGACAGTAATCGAACAAGAAATTTTCCTCTGCTTATTTGAATTTTACAGGTGTTAATTGAACTCGGATCCTTATATATGATATTAGATGATCAGCCGTTAAATTATTATTTTTTATTTCTTCTTATTTTATAACAAATTTCCTAACAAATGAGGTGTCATATTATCAATGGTTAATTCTCAAGGTAATTAAAATATTAAATTTTAACTATCAAAAGCTCACTATAACTCTTACTCTTTGTCTTCCTACGGCTTCAAAGTCTTACATAAACCAATGCAACTGAGGGCAAAAGAACTGAAGAATACTAATGAGTCCTGAGCGATAGTCGATTTTAAAAAGTTCTTCGCCGTTTGTTTAGAAAAATAATAGGAAAAATCACCAATTGACTAAAAGGGCAGAACCAACTGGATTTTAATGATGCTAAAAATATTTTTTGCTGCATTTTTCGGCTTTTTCCACTTCTAACATCGCTAAATTAATGTCATTAGTTTTTTTATGTAACTGAAGTAGATTTTTAACTTTGATTGGTTCTTTTTAATACTTTATCCAAAAATTCACTTGCATTAAAATTCATTTACTTTTCTTGTAAAGAAACCGTTTGCACAGTGTTTGGCAGCGATTTCTAAAACCAAAACGTTTTTCATTCAGACATAACAGACATACTTATAAAATACAACATAAATTGAGATTAGCAAAACTTCATTTTTTAAGTACCGATGACTGACAGCTACAGTTAACACATTTTTTAAATCGAGAAACGACTATAGTAATAACTCATTTAACCACGATTAGTTTTGCTATAATTCTGACTATAAGATCAAACATTTCCATGATCTGCAAGGCTGTGTTTGTATGCATGTGAGAAAAAAAAGAAGCGTGGGTCAGAGGGTGTTAAATAAAACTTAATGATTAAATAAAACTCTAATTTTTTAAAACCCAAAAATAAGTGAAAAAACACTGAATAATTTGCAACCCCTTCAGCACCAGAAACGTATGCACTGTAGGCACGCTATTGTTAGTTCTTGTATGAAAGATATTTAGGTACCTGAGCTTTTGAAGTCAATGTTTCATTTTTTAATGTTTTCTTATATGTGACATTTTAAAAAGTAATGTCCAAAGAGTCAAGGGTTCCCAAACGTTTCCAAGTCGTGGCACCCTTAGAACAATTAAACTTTTCTCACGGGATCCTTTTCAAATAATATTTATCAATGACACGCATATATAGTGTATAGGTACACAAATACAATTGGATTTTCGCACGTTGTTCGATTTTGAAGGAAAAAAAATCACCGAAATAAGTGATAAAAAGATAAAAACAAAGATTATATTTAAATTCAGGAAAATTATTTTAACAGTAAAGAATCTCATTTTGCTAGCTTAAGCATAGGCGTAACTAGAGTGGGAGAAAGGGGGGGGTCACCCTAAAAAAGTACAGACTAAACACCAATACGAAGTGTAAAGTTGAAAATTTACTAGTCATAAATACATGTCTCTAAAGATATACTCCGTGTTTATTTCAGGCATCTCCCGGGGGGGGGGGGGGTACTACCCCCTCGGAGCAAGTCAACTCCTCCCTCCCCCCCCTGCAAAAAAAAATCAGATCACAAGTTTTAAAAAAAGAAAGAAAAGAGAAATTACGCTTTTAAGACACTTTACTTTCAGAAACACTTTCAGGGAAAGGACATTGAACACTATCACGAGCGACACCAAAAGTAACTTAAAAGATATAAGACTTTATTTTGAAAAAAATTGCGGGGGGGGGGGGGGAAGAGTAACCTAACTCCTTTCTGTTTCCTCTAACATTACCAAAGTATCCCGAAGTTGCATTGCTAGGAAGATTTCAAAAAGTTTCCTGGGGAGAGACCTCGAAGCCTTGCCTTCAGAGTTATCCTAAGCATTATACATGTAAGACCAGTTACAAAAATTTAAGTTGCAGAAGCCCCAAACACCCACTCCTCTAACTTCACCAAAGATCTAAACATACATCTACTATATATACATCAAAAAGCTATCATATATGTAAAAAAATTCACATCAATATCATTTCTAATCATATATATCTATATATATGTATATATAAAGGATATGATTTTGAAGCATACACTGTCCTTCCTAATTCTTAACATGCTCCCCCTGCTCCGGAGCCAAAGCAGTATCCAGAATTTGTTTTCGGGGGGGGGGGGGGGGCAGACTTCGACACACTTATGTAAAGCAAAGTTTTAGAGAGGAATATATAATACATTGCAAAAGATTTCTGGGGGGCTGCCCGTGGGTCCCCCTTCCCCTCTGGATACGGCCTTGATTCACAAAAACATTAAACATTCCTTACTAGATCTATTAGTTTATTTTTTAATTCAAACGCAATAGAAAATTCAATATTTAGCGCTAAGCAATCTTCTATGTCCAGGCATTCATAATATTAAAACCGGAAAATAGTCGAATTTTAGAGAACAAAATCCAAATTCCCCTACAAAAATGCTCATTCCCACAATAAATTTCTAAAAAATTTGTTAAATTTGTAGCAAAACATACCTCAGAAGTGGAAGCGTCTGAATGAAATTTTCTTTTCTTTTTGGATGACGAACGTGTCCATCGCTGGAGTGCAAACATTATTATGTATCGAAAATAATTAAAAATTTAGCTAAAATATAAATAATACTTGATTGTAAATTAAAATGCAGCATTAAACCGTAGCAGTGAGATTGGAAACGTTGAACGGATGATTTCCATAGTCGTAATGCAATCAGTGATGGACCATAATAAGAAAAAAAACATTTAAAATATAAGAGATGAGAGAACATCTGTAAATGAGAATGCAATGCAAATACAGTTCATCAGTTTTCCAATCAGCTCATCTACAAAAAAGATTTTACTAAAATGGGTGTTTGGACAGAAAGTCATAAATAAATACAAACTGCTCTTTAGGTTTCTTAATGAGCATCCCTTCCTGGCTTGAGGGATTAACCCATTAGGACAATTGGACTTTAGGACTCCATCACAGTAGAGAATATTTTCCAGAAAACTTATTACTTGTGCGATTGTATTCCCAGATTGCTGCCTTTGGGTAAAAAAGACATCAAGAAGGAAAGAAAACCCTCTGGAGTGATTGAAAGGATCTCTGTCTGTGTGTGGTACGGTGATTGAAGCCACCTTTCGCTGTTAACCCCCCCCCCCCCCAAGGTGATAAGGGGGTTGATTATAACCTTATAACCAAATGAAAAGTCTTCTTTATTATGAGCTGCATACTTTGGCCATGATCGCAACCCTTCAGAGAAAAAGGAAAAAAAAATCATATGCATATGTGTTTAATTTTCTTAGGGGGGAAAAAAATTGTGCTTTGCAAGGCCGCAGCCAGAAATTTTTCTGTGTGCCTAAATAAGTACATACCCAATGGGGGGGGGGGTTTGAACCCCCAAACCCCCCCCCCTGGTTACGCCTATGAGCTTAAGAACAAATATTCAGTAGAATAATCCCCTTGTGGCAGCCCTGAGCTTTAGCTGTGGCACATCAGGGTGCCGCGGCACACAGTTTGGGCACCATTTTACTAAGTGGTTCCATTTTAAATGCATAGGATCTCAGAATGAAAGCTATAAAGATATCAAGAAAGCATAAGTCTCTCTTGTAAATATACTGTAATTAGTTTTTCAAAAACGATTCTCCAAGCTTTTTGGGACCACGAAAAATGTTCGTATAAACAGAATTCGTAAAATCGAAACGTATTCTTTTAATGGAAGATTTTTTTTTTCAATACTGGTAAACTGTTCATACAAGGATGATCGTGAGTGTCCGTAAATTATAGGTTCTCTAAATCAAGCGTAACTATATAATGATATGTTGTACGTTTCGCACAAAATTTTATTATTAAAATTCTTACATTTATACCACATAAAATGAATGAAATTGAAACGCCTGGTGCTCATGCATGACTGCGTACTGGATTTCGAAGGATGACTACTAAAGTGTTTTCTCGTGTTAAAATATATATTTTTAAATAATGCTGCTCTTATGTGAATGTAATCAAAACAGTATAGCTCAAAGTTTTACAATGTTCTTGATTTTGTATTAATTGCAGAAAAATTTAATTTAGCAATGGTCATCATTAGATCTTTTAAAAGGCTGACCACTAATACTTTCACCCTACACAGAGTGTATAAATATATATACAGATTTAAAAATTTTTTTGCAATTTGTAAAATACAGAAAATATGATAAAACCGTTTTCAGTGTTACAGGTGTCATAGAAGCTGAGAAATTTGAAATGCAAATGAGAAACACGTTACTTGCCTTATAACACTCTTACTGCTTAAATCAAATAGTTTTGCATTTTGCTAAAATTCGGGATTAAATAATCAAATTAAAAGCTCAAATTACTATGGTACTTACATTAAAACTGCATTACTTGAACTTGTTCCTGGAACGTCAGCAAAAGTATCCACTTTTTCAATAATCACAAGTTTTCCAATGTGCTTGGATTCGTTGTTTCTGGCATATTTCCTAGGGCGAATCTTTCACGCTCTCAAAAAGGGTCTGAGTACATGTGCAAAATACCATTTAACCAGAAAATTATGTTCCAAAAGGGACGAAAGGATGTTATAAAACCATTTCGTAGACTCTAGCACTATACTTTGATGTGTTCTATTTTGCTCAATGTTCCAAGAATCTCAACGGGCTGGCGCTTGCTATATTGTCCCAATTGTACACTAGTTTTTGTGAGAAGTTCTAATGGATAGCCCATGTCTTCGCACGTTTACGAATATCTGATACGGTGCGCTAAAATCTCTGCTTCAGATAGCAGACTTCTGTTGAAACGGTACTAATCACACATGCTGAGGTGCATCTTTGTTCCTACTTTGTGCGATAAGACCATAGCGTACTTCTTTGTTTTAGTTAGCAAAAAAGTCAATAAAGATTTCTGTGAACTAATTTCTTCAGACTGGGAATTAATCAGCAGTGCGTTTTTGATCCTACATAGTGCGATAAGAGCATAGCAGACAGGCGTTTGTTCCATTGCTAGTGAAGGTTCTGCGAACTAATTCTCGTGCAAGGTACTAATCGACATTGCGCGTCGCTGACCATACTTTGGACGATAAGAGCAGAACATACTTCTTTGACGTATTCTTCTATTTTGTTGTTAATATTACTTTAATCTGAACCTCCACCTTCACACTCTTAGGAAACAGGCTATAATGAAGTCCTTTGAAGCAATTCTTTATATTTCTCGTATTATTCCATGAGATAGCGCGTCCATGATCTTGAATTTTGATCAAATTGAATCGTTCCTAAAAACTTTTTTTCATTCCCTCATAAGAAACACGGCGAGAAAATTATTATGGAGTCCAGTTTCACTTATAATGCATTTCTGCATACACGCACACACATACAACCTACGCATGTATTAAAAGTAAAAAATTATAACGTGGATAAAAAGTATGAACACAATTGTTTCAAGGCTGCCACAAGAGCCCCTTACTCAGTGCTGAAATGGAAATGAAAAGATCCCCAATACCGAAACGGAAAAATGAACCTTTCCGTTGGTTCACTGTGGGTCCCGTTGATGGGAAGGTTCACTTCTCTGTTTGGTTATGATAGATCTTTGCATTTCCATTTTTACACTTTTCTCCACCAGACGCCATAACCACTTAGCCGGAGCCTTGGGTTACTCTATTTTTACACTGAGAAAGGGGCTCTCGTGGCAGCCTCGCAACAATTGTATGCAGGTTTCATATTTTTTATGTATTCGTACTTTTTATAAACGATATAATTTTTTAACATTTGGGAGACATACAGTGCCATCGCTATCCCACCTCGCGGAGGATTGTATTCGAAAACCTATAGATTTGTAATCAATAGGGCTCGACCGATGGCATTTTTTGGCCGATGGGCCGATGCCGATTGTTCCGAGATCGGCCGATGGCCGATTGCCGATTATTCTCCTCTTCCATCGGCCGATGGCCGATGGAAAAAAAGTCGCTTTAAACCATTAAAACGTGTAGAATTCTTGTCAAAAATGTCATTCAAATCATTTACTATTTATTTTTATGTTTATAAAAGCATAAATGCATTATTCAAGCACCGTAAAATTGTTTGGGGGAAGTTTAAATAATAATTAAAATTGAAAGAATCACTCGCGACTCTAGTAAAGTAATTAAACTATTTGGGGGTTAAAAAAATTAAAAAATGCTATATCAGAGAATTTTCAATTCTTTTTTTCTTATCTTTGCAAAAAAAAAAAAAAAATACTCAACGACTATTGGAACGGCTCATGTCTAATTCCTTATTCTTCAACATTTTCTCTTTATAACACCTGCACAGCAAATGCCAAGTGCAACTGCCTTTATTTTCTTATTTTTTTCATGGAGAGGAATGCAGATGTTATGACACAGACTAACAAATAATGTGGGTTTGTATTTTTAACGAAACTGTCAACCCCCTCCTCTCAGATTTTGTTTCATGATCTCCCCCCCCCCCCCCCCGTTTTTAAAAGAAAAGCGAGAGCGATTACATGTTTATTTTTCACTAAGAAAGTTATCTTAAGCTCTTTTTCTGAAATAAAAATAAAATTTTAAAAAATTTCGCTCGAAGTATTATTTCTTGTATAGTATATCCCTTGTTCATAACCAAGAGATACTGAATATTGCTTTAAAAACATAAACGTGAGATTTTTTTGTCAATACAAATGAATGCTGGGTCTTAAGAACTAATCTTATTAGATTTTTTTTTTTCTTATGAGTTGAAAATTACACTGAAATACTTGACATGTTCTTTATATTTTCATGAGCACAATGTAAGGTCACCGAAATAAACCAATATTTTGAGCACCAGCAGTTTTCTGTTGACAAATAATCTTCTGAAAACACGTGAGCGTTTATAAAAATTAAGATGTATTTAAAATATATATATATATATGTTGACAATTTTTGAAATTAATCAAATTGTAGAATTTTTATTTTAAAGAATTAAATTTTTGAAAATTGCAAGTCGAACTTGGACACATAAAATTTCGATCAATAAACATTTATTTATACTGAAAAATTGATTCATATTTTTATCAATATGTTCTATGTTGTACAAGAAATATTCTAAACTGAAAGCAGATGCAACGAGATTGTTGTACAATAGCAGAAAAACTGTCAACTGTCTAGCACGTGGCATCAAAGAAGCCAGAAAAATGCGCTAAAGAAACGAAGTATAAACAGAGAAAAATTAAAATAATTATCGCATAAAAAATGTTAAGATCTATTTTGAAAAAAAAAATGCATTGATCAATTTTTTAAAATAAAGAAATTTTAGCATTTTCATTAAGATGTTATTAAATCCTGTCGCGCGAACTCGCATTTTGAGAATTCAGTTTTTAAAAATTGCAAGTCGAACTGGGACACATAAAATTTCGATCAATAAATAATTATACTGGAAAGTGTTTCTTATTTTTGACCAATCTTTTCTATGTTGTAAACTAAAAATGAAATAATGAAAACAACCGCACACTAAAAGCAGATGCAACAAGATTGCTGCACAATTGCAGAAAAACTGTAACACGTGGGATCGAAGAAGCAAAAAAAAAAAAAAATAAATAAATAAATAAACCGCAAAGAGAAAATGTTTACGCTTGTAAAAATTAAAATTATTATCGTACTTTGATTGAGTTGACTTTTTATTGTTTACAATTTCGGAATAATAAGAAACATGACAAACTAAAAGCAGATGGTATAATATTATTGCACAATGACACCTAATGCACTAAGTTATTATTAAAAGAAAAACGGACAAAAATGAGGCAACTAACCTAGTGCGAAGAACAAATAGCACCCATAAGACGCCTCTGTGACTTTTACTTAAACATATTCTATTTCGTGAGCATTCTGCTCAAAGAGAACTATTTTAATAATGAAGGTTTTCGGGCAGCGATCGCTTAAACTAGTTTTCCGAATTTTTTATCAAATACTTTATAGAATGACATTATTTTTTTGTGTTTTTTTTTTTTTTTTTGAACTTATGTGCTGCCTGTTACTGTATGGAAATAGAAATTGAGCTATGGAGAAAAAAAGAAAATGAAAGACAGAATGTTTTCTGGAAAGTTGTCACTGCGAAAGACATCGGCCTTGCATCGGCTTTTAGATGTTTTTTACGGCCGATGGGCCGATGTTTTTCTAAAGTTAACATCTGCCGCCGATGCCGATGGCCGATGGCAACATTGTTGAACAATCGGCGCCGATGCATCGGTCGAGCCTTAGTAATCAACATTCAAAAATATGCCAAACTGCTCCTTGTACCCAGCATCTCAAATAAATAGTGCACGAGTTATGAAGAAAACCACACCACTCCTTATTGTGGATCAAATGACTTCTTTTTATGTCATTTTGCTGAAAATTCTAAAACCAAAAATAACACTATTGCAACTTCTGGAAGTCAACCAATAAAAAAAATTGCACTTATACTAGTGCTGTTAGTATCAGTAATCTAAACGAAAATACTCGTAGGAAAGAAGATTATTTCTCTAACCTTTCAAACATACGGTCAGCGTGCTAACTCCTAATACAATTCAAACTTGTCTAGCTAGTATTTGAGTCATTCAACAACTTGTTGAGATCTTAAACATTTCAAATTTCTATTATCTTTGAGACATTCATTAAATTCCTAAGATATAATGCATGCATGTCAAATTTATCTAATTTTACGACATTCTTCAACGCACTTGAGGCCTAAAAACATTTCAATACTCTCAGAGATTTCAGATTCATAATTAAAAATTTAAAGAAAGCTCTCCCTCTACTTAACAACAGAAATGCGTAATTACTGATAAGTTAAATATAACAAAGAAACTATTAGCTATTTATACAGGTCTTAAATGAAGGGTCTTTATGTACTCTTATACTTTCTAAAGCTAAAATAATATTTTTTTCCTTTCTTTCTTTTGAAGTAATGAAACTTTTTTCGAGCCACTAGTTTTCAGAAGAGAGTTTTACCAAATAACATCAACATAAATCATAACAAGAAAAGATTTCATGCAACAAACAGGCCTAGAAATGAACCTAAAATATACTCTTACACTTTCTAAAACTAAAGTAATATTTTTCCTTTCCTTCTTTTGGAGTAATGAAACTTTTTTCGAGCCACTAGTTTTCAGAAGAGAGTTTTACCAAGTAACACGAACATAAATCATAGCGAGAAAATATTTGATATAACAATACAATGGAAATGAACCTAAATTATTCAAAAATCCCGCAAAAGGCTTTCTTCTAGGGAATGGGAGGAACGAACCATTAGTTTCAATGACTTTTCTCCAATTAAAAATAATTGATGAAAGATCCAATATGAAAATATATGTGTAGAAGGCATTAATTAAATTTGTTTTTCCCATACAACGAAATGGAAAGCAAAAATGGCTTTATTTATTTTTTTTTTGTTTACGTATAAGCAACGTATTTTTTCGCTGTCCCAAAATTTTAATAATTATAACATAAAAAGACGTAAATAAATAGAACTTCGGTCATTTCACCTTTCCCTTAAGTTAATTTAATACTGCACACGAAAATGTAAAGATAGATTATTTAAAGAAAATTGCTATTTGTCGGTAGATAGATTAGAAACAGGTTTTGAAAGCTATTACATGGTAAGGTTGAATATTTAAATTTTGGAGGTTAATAGAATTCCTTTGGTTTTTGCACTTCTAAGTCATGTTCTTGATGGACCGTGAAGAGACGAATTGAAAGAAAGAAGGAGAAAAAGAAAAAAAAAGTAAAAATAAGATGAACAGCAAATGTAAAGTTCATGCAAATAGAAATTTTGGAAATAAGTTTTGATTCCTTCGAAATTATTCCTCAATCTCATCCCAGTCGATGAACTATTAACTCAACGTCTGTTAACCGGTCTTATTGGGACCAATGGTAAGCTGGTTAAGCAAAAATACGGTTAAAGCGGGAGATAGCAAAAAAATGGGAGATATATTATGCAATTTAAAAGAGTGGGGGTGTGACGATTTATTGCGTTTTGGTACAGTTACTTTGAAAGTTACATACCAGTTATCAAGCGCTAGTAAAGAAGTCTGTGACCTGTTTTTGCTGCAGACGAGAAGCCCAGCACTTCCCCGCATAGTCCCGCCATTTCTTTAAGAATATCATATCCATGAGAGGTAGCTGATGGTTGCTGCTCGACGTATGTAACACCTGTTTCTTCCATATAACAGCGCTCTAAAAGCTACGGTTCTTTTTTTGTACTTATGGGTTGTTAATATGGGCCCGGATAAAGCAAAGGCCGGTTAATCCAGAGCCGGTTAACAGAGGTTCTACTGTAATACGAATTGCCAGAGATAAGTTAGCTCACGATGATTTCTTTTAGTGGTATTGTAAGACATTTAATAGTGTGCTAAACCAAAAAAAAATGGTGCAAATTTGCTGCAAACTAATAAGAAAAACTGAAAGTGGGGTTTTGAAATGGGGAAAAATATGTGCGTCTTTCGATATGTCTGTCTCATCCGCCTCCCTCCAAATAACTTTTGAGAGAATTGTCCGATTCGAAAAAAATATTTTGTATTTGAAGGTGTGTATCTTGGTGAAGACATCTTCTTCCCATCAGTGGTGTAGTCGAGAGGGGGACGCAGGGGGACGGCGTCTCCCTACCTTTTTATTTTAATACAAGCGTCCCCCTAAATTTTTTACATTTTAACATAAGCGTCCCCCACTTTTGATTTCAATTACTTATCTTCGTATGCATACGCGTCCCTCCGACTTTTTTTTCAGGACTACAACACTGTTTCCCATACTTTATTTTTTGATTCGAACAATTTTTGTTCAATTTTGACAACATCTTAACATTAGTGCCTATGGGGAAGTGTGAAGTATATTGTATAAATCCTGGACATGAGATTCAAAATATATATCATTCATGAATTTTAATTATTATTAAATTTTATTTAGTATAATTTTTTATTCATGAATTTCTAGTATAATTAATTTTTATCTATCATTCATTGACAGCAAAACAGAAAGACGAAATTTTGCTGCTTGCAGAAACTAACAGCAGTAAGGAAAACTTTGAAAAGGGGGGGGGGGAGCCTTTCATCCGAGCTCAAATAGGCAAATAACATACGTGCTAATTCACTGGATAATATATATATGTATTTTTATGCATACATAAATAGTATACATTTGGAATAACAAAAATCGCTATAAAGGTTAATAAATTCCTGTAGAGTATGCAGAACGGTCCCGTAAAAATACCTGTCAAAATAAGGAAATCAAAATAAAGCTATCGATCTCCCGAGTGCTGCAGGAAATAAATTTTTAATCGTTTAAAAAGGAAAATAATCAAAAGCTAAACAAGAAGTTCCGTCTAGAACTATACGAGCCTACTTTCCCGTATACACCGAATTCAAATTTATAATCTAGCTATCTCTCTCTCTCTGTCTTTCTCGTTTAGCTTTAGTTCTTAATTGCTTCAAATATACCTTTTACAACGGTTAATACATATTCATTCAATCATTATTTATTAAGTCATTCATGTATTTATTCACTCATTTATTCATTCATTCTTTTGCTTATTCATTTAATCATTCATTAATTAAAAACTATTCTTGAAAATCCGGATCAAAAAATTTTATAAGAAAATAGGCTCGTTAGTTCTGGATGAACTTTCTATTTGTACATGTTCTACGTCATAAGTGCTTTCCGATAAAGTTTGTTCCAAGCAAATCGGTCCGTTAGATCAGAAATTATTATATAGGATTGAAATTTCCCCGTAGGCGGTATGTTAAATTTTTTTGAACTGTTCAAAAATGAACAAAAATTGTTCAAATCAATATTTCACGCCAAGAACTTCTTCCAGTGAGCTTGTTCATGGGAACTTATATCTTGTACCCAGATTTTACATAATTTGCTTCATTTTCACCTATAGGCGCTAATGTTAAAATTTTTTGAACTGTTCAAAATTGAACAAAAAATTGTTCAAATCAAAAAGTAAAATATGGAAATGAGATGTCCTCGCCGAGATCTTTCGAATGCAAAAAGAATTTTTCCAATCGGACAATTCGTTCAAAAGTTATTAGGGGGGGACAGACCGACAGACAGACAGACCGACAGACCGACAGACAGACAGACCGACAGACCGACCGACACACTTTTTCCCCATCTCAAAACCCTACTTTCAAATTTTTTATTTTTCAATCTTTATTTAATTACTTCACTTTTTTTTGACTTTTCTTTATTTTTAACGATATTTTTACGATACATTAAGCCTTCTTTCATGCTTTATTATTATTTTTTTTTACTTTTACGGGAAAGTAGGCTAAAAAAGGGAAAAGTTAAATTAAAAATAGGTTGCGTCTCAAAAGGATAAAAACATTGTGAATAGAATTTTATCTAGCAAATATGCATGTAGACAAATTGGCAACATTCCAAATAAAATAAAACTGAAGCGCTTTATTAATCGTCTGAGAAAATAAAATTAAATTTAATTACAGTGAAAAAATGGTTTTGAACTACTGCGAAAAACGCTTATAACTTCTTTTCTAGTTAATTTAGAGGCTTCGAGCAAAACTCTTTCGGAATTAGTTTTTTTTGCAGGCTTTTCAACGGTACAAATTTAGAAGCAATGCTGTAATTCCTTCCTATAGAAAAGAGCCATTAGGCGGTAATTCCTTCCTATAGAAAGAGCCAATTTTCGGTTTCAAATTGGAACAAAAAAAAAAAAAAAAAAAAAGAACAAATTCGAGTTTTCGAAAAAAGTCTTCGAGGTGCACTCCCGCATGCTCTAAATTAATTCGACCGAACGGTCTTGGTCCTACGCGAGACCAAGACATGCACCCATACATACTTGCTGCTTTTTTATTAGTAGAGATAGAGATGGAGATTTAAATGTTTTATTGAAATGCACTTTTTGATTCCATTCTAAATTTCAACTTAGGCAACGGTTATCAAGTAGAATATTTTCTTCTGGAATTGGTTGAAATCAGGTTAATGAACTAGTACAGCATTGAAAATTCATTGTTACTTTTCTTGTTTATTTATTTGACAAATAAAAATTCGGAATTTTATATTGGAGTCAATTGCTTTTAAAATTAAGTTCTATGTGATTATTCATAAATGATGTCACGATTCAAGGGGGGAGGGGGCTCATGAAATTGTGACAAAGTGTGACAAGGGGAAGGGAGGGGGTAACAAGAAGTGTAACATCATGCTTTATGCAACATAGCGTGACATGTGACAAAGGGGAGGAGGGGGTCCGTTGAAGTGTAACATATTGTGAGAAAGGGGAGGGGGTCAAATATATGGGAAAAAAGCGTGACATCATTTATGAACAGTCCCTAAATATGTTTTGTACCATTAAATATTGGGAAAAATGCTTTCATTTCAACTGCTCCCTCTAATAAGAACTTCATTAGTGGTTGGAATTTACTGGAACGTAACGGCATAACAGTTTGAGATGATGAATTTCATATTATTTTTAAACAAACTAATAGTTTTCGTTTTACGTAAAAGAGATACATCTTGTTTTCTGACTTATTCTTTGAATTGTTAAAAGCGTATATTTGAAATGGTTTCCAGTCTCAGTCAATAGAGAGGAAATTTAGAAAATTAATTGTTCTATACTGGAATAGTAGGGTAGAAATAGTATTATTAAGGTGGAACTGAAGCAAAAATGATTCTTGGGGTAAATGGAAGGTAACATGCTCCTAATGAATGTACTAAAAATATACATCCGTACTGTCACGCAAAATGAGCTTTTTTTTTTTGGAAGCTATCTCGGAAAAAAAAACATGAAAATTCTTAAAAAATTATGAAAAAAAAAAAAAAAGTGATACCACATTACACTAAATATCACGCTGAAAAGGAGTATGGTGTTGGTTTTTTAAAATGAAGTGTTAAAAAGAGTATATTTGAGGAAAAGGATGAAAGAATTAAAATTACATGACATTAATGCTTAACTCCGTGTTATTAAACTACATTGTAAGTTAAGGTTCTAACGATGTTTTCGGTTTCTCGCTAAGGATGTAGAAATTGCATCCCGCTTTAACATTCACAGAGGTAATATTAAAGCAATGTAAATTTAAAAAAATCCTACTATTCATAAACGTTTCTTGCTGATAGATGAAAGGAAAAACATTCTCAGATCATGAAGCCATTTTGCCAAACCTTGGCTGTTGAATCCGAAAGCACTGGATATTGTAATAACGTTTACTTCGGCTGAGTGATCAGGAAATTATAAAATGCACTACAGACGGTTGAGCGCATGCTATGTGGGTTTTTTTTTTTTTTTGTTTCAAGTTCAGGTCATACAAATTTGGCTAAATTTGCAGATGCAAGAAAACACTATCAGCAAAGCGGGAACTCAAAACAACGAATACAGAACTCTGCAAAATGCGGAGCAATAAATGAAGTTAGGAAAAATTTCGGGGGAGGGGGAGGCCTTCTGGATACGGCCTCGGATAGGAATTGGTTTTGGCTAAACATAAAATGATCAAACGCTCACGAGATTTCTCGTTTTAATGAAATTCATCACTGAAAGTCAACGTGCAGCTTGTTTTTTGAGCCATTCTATAGGTGCAATTTCGCAACATTTTGACCAACAGTTTTCTTACCAATGTGTCTCGTATTGGTAGTGAACAACATACTGATTTAATGGATGCAAGGGTGGACAGAGAAGATACGAGAAAGATAATGCAATCTTCCATAGGCCATGGCCACAGTCCATATTTACTAAAACTTCAAGTAAATTATGGAATATTTTAAATGGAATTACGGATAGTGAAAACAAAGTTACAGCAAAAGATGTTGACATCACCAGAAGAAACATTTCAGATAAACTTACCGGCAAACTTTTGAAACATAAGACTTTATTGAATTCCGACCAAGAAATATTGTGTGAAATCAGACTAAGAAATACTAAACCAAGCCCCGAGGAAGTCAATAACCATAAAATCAAACACTGAAAAAAGAAAATGTTATTGCTGATGAGACTCGCCACTTAAATTTCAACTATTGATCATTGTATGAGGATGGCAGTTGGTTGACGGAAAATTGCTCTTGTTTAGGATGAAATTTTCTTTAATTTGATACCAAACTATAATTAAAACAAAAAATAAATGATAAAACATTTTTTTTTCAAGATGGTGGCCGGGAAAAAAAATGCATTTTGCGCGACAGTATGGATGTTTATGATATCGAAATACCTATTTTTTAGTGTGTTGAGAAGGAGCGTGCTTCTTCAAGGTAGAATAATAGTTAACCTCCCATTATTAGTTTCACTTCGAGGTGTTTTTTCTCTTTTTTCTAAGGTACTATTAAGCCAGTTTTAGAAAGCTTTAATCGATGTTTGAAAATCGACGTTGGTTGTTGGTATTGCGAGAAAGTTAGCTCATATAGTTCTAGTAGACGGAATTTGTTGTTATTGATTAAATAAATAAATAAATAAAAATATATTTTTAAGCACAAGTGCCCATAGCCCACACACCGACAGAGCGAGGGCACGCACGCACTGAAAATCTACGGATGCCCCCAAAACGATATCCCCCAAACCGGCAAACAGTCGGCATAGCCTCTCCCCTCCCCAAAACCCCCTAAAAGCCCCCAACTAAAAATTTCAATAGCGCAGTCTGCGCCATGACCATTGGTTCATAACCCATTTATTAGTTTGTACGGTGACACATTTCTCAAGTAGACATTTGTTGTGCTGCCATCTAGTATCGAACTATAAAACAAAATGAATATCTAAAATATATTAAAATCAATTATTTTTCATTTAATGAAGCCATTGCAACAGGAACAACGGTGTGAAATTGAATAATTTAAAATTTTTAATGAACTTTGGAACAATAAAACTTTTTAAAAATGTATTTAAACAAACAAAAAAAAAAAAAGATAATTCGCACAACCGTCTAATCAAGTTTTTTAAAATTATAAAACTTGAGTAAACCATGTGCACTTTTTTTTTTTTTTTTGATAAGTAACAAGTAGTTTTTATCTGCACGTAGGAGTTTTATATTTACTTCAAAGTGCTTTTAAAGATACTGTAGTACTGTTTATATTGAAATAGTGATTGGAGATTTATTGAAGTTGGTCAGAGAAAGAGTTTTTTAATTGCAATTATTTTGTAAAAATAGTCGAAAGTGCATCTTTATTTACTAATGTTGGTTTTGAAAGCTAATTTCTTAATTAGAAGACAAAAGATTTCATAACATTGAAACTAAACAAACGAGTCATAAGAAAACTAAAGGAATCATTTGTAGTAGTTCAACTATGAGAATATACCTTTTTTGAAACAAAAGAGCAGTCCTGTTATGTTTGAAAGAGCATTTTTCAGAGGGAAACTACATCGTGTAAAATTCCAGTGGATGGGGGGGGGGGGGGGGGAATTCTACTCTCAAATGCGAAAATATGTTCGTTTTTAAGAATTATTTTACTAAGGTTTTAAAATTTGTAATTTAGATAAATTCAGGGGCGGATGCAGGAATAATTTCTGGAGTTAAAACCAGGAAGTTAAAAGTGGTCCTTCTTTGTAAAAACTTTCACAGTCCACATATTTTTATGTTTTTTAGCAGGCCGTCATTTGGGCGATCAAGGGGGGTCAATTGCACCCCCCTGACTTTTAGAAAAACTACAACGTATTTATACATGTAGTTATGTATTTTGTTGTTTTTTTCCTATAATAAGCATTGAATATATACCCCCTTCTCCCCTGTAAAATGTTGAGATGACGGGCCTGCTTTTTAGGATTCCTAAAATCTAATTTACTACTTTAAATTACAGAAAAATTGGTAAAAAATATTAAATGGGATCTTAATCACTTAACGCTTCGCCCGTGTCTGACACGGGCGAAGGTTACCGCAAATTTGCATACGCCCGTGCCTCACACGGGCGATCTTGTATCTCGCGTTATTTTATTTCTAATGCCCCTCTGAGATCCGTTTGCACTTTGTTTGTATCATAATTTTTTATATAACTTTTACCCCACTCACCCCGCTCCCTAGTCACCCCTGCAACTGAAATTTCCAAAACAATTTATGCTTTGCCTATATATTCATTTTCTGTCAAAAAAACACTCGATCATTTTTTACCAGTTTTTCTGTAAAAAACTCGTGCTTCAAGGGGTTAAACAAATTTTTTTTTTTTCTTGGGAAGTTGCTTCCACCTCTAAATTCCACCACTGCTCAATATTATATAAAAAACAAGAAACTACGCACACATCCCACATGTATAGATACATTAAATTGTAAAAACTGGGAATTGCCTCCTCGTGATCCCTCTTCCCCCCTAAATGGTGGGCCTGATTAAAATATTTTGCTTTACTCACTGTCTATTTGACCGGTACTGTTTCCGTAATAGTATTTACTTGATAATTTTACAAGAGATGGCGCTAAGAATCCTTATTTTCCGCAAAGGAAACATTATGCAAAATTTTAACTATGACTTTATGAATATTATCTCTAATATGAGCAGTTGTCGAATACCTGTGTGTTATGGGGAAGTGGAAATATAAAGGGCTGTGATAAGTACAGCAAAATAAATGTACATATTTGAAATAAATAAAATCAATGCGAATGATCTATTAAGATCCACCCTTCTAAGAGCGATGACACACAATTCAAACCTCTACGGAATATCCCAAGAACTTTAACCCCCACCCCATCAAATGGTTACATCCCCTGACACTCTTCTAAAATCTTGATGGCACTCTACGCCATGACCCCTCCACCACCGTGGTCACCCCTGATTAAGAGAAGGCGAAGGGAATGTGTTGCAATGAATAAACGAAAGAGAAATCAATCTCTAAATTTATGCTTCTTGAAGTTGTAATTCTATTTCAATGTAATATTTGTACACATATGCATCTCGTTAAAATGTATTTAAATGTACAGTAAAACCTGTAATGTTGACCACCTTTGTAAGTTGACCACTTTTGTCAGGAACGGAATTAGCCCTTCACCCTCTACCTCACCCTCTATAAGTTGACCACCTGTCTACGTTGACCACTAAAGTGCTGCTCCGCAAGTGGTCAGCTTACACAGGTTTCACTGTACTTTAAAAAACATTTTGGTGCCTGAACTAGTGTACAGCTGTACCATCAGCTAAAGCAATCTGCCTGGCAGAGTGCCAAGAAGAATCCGTGTCTAAGGGAGGAACTACTGGTATATGGAATGTGCCGTTTGTGTTCTCGTTCTAGTTCGTTTAAAATACTTGATTTCTTCGAACTGATGCTATACCAATTTATACATTTAGTTGTTTTCAACAAACAGTTAAGCAAACATTCTGATTCGTGTACTGAAAAGCGAACTTCCCTAAAACTCGAATGGATTCGTTCTTTTCAGCCATGCGCTAAAGCGTCCAAATGTCTAAAGTCCGTGGTTGAACTGCACAAGTGTTACGTCGGAGACGATCCCGGGGGGGGGGGGGGATCAGTCTATGGGGCTCAAGTCCCTCCCAGAACTAAACCCAGCATTTTTTGATTGTTTTATCGCTGCTCTAGTTCAATATTGAGACGTCTTTAGGAAAAAATCGCTAAGGAAGAGCCTCATGTTGTAACTAAGTTTTAATTACATAGTTAAAAACAACAGTGTGAGACTAGTAAGGTGTTTCAAACTTCACTTTCCTTCGTACATTTCCTGAATTACAACACGGAAAATAAATGTTTAAATGTGTTTATCTTGAAGGAGCACTTCTAACATGTCTTAGCATTGAACTAGAGCAGAGATATTGTTAATCTCCAAAACAACTAAAGTTTGGTTTTCAAATTATTTATATGCGGCAACATTGTTATGTGGTATAACAGGCTCGAAATTTTCCCCTTTTTTGTAGTCATTTCAATCTTATTCGTGGTGTTGTCGCAGTCGAAAGCACTTCAGCCCCTAGTATTCAGTTTTTCTTTAAGTTAAAAAAACGCAATGGTATAATAGAGTGAGCCGAAAATAAGCAAAAGAAATTTTTTTTTTTTCCAAGTCGCAATGCCGCAGAAATGTTGCAGAATCTGGGCGACTAAAAAGTGGTTAAAAACAGAAGTAAATTCTGTTTATACAGGGTGGGACGGAAGTAATGACCCGGTTTTGAAGGGGTATCATTAAAAAAGATATACAATTTGAGACTTCGTCCCGAAGCTCAAAACTTTCCTCTTTGGAAAAGGGATTCCCGGTAACCCCGAAACGTGTGTGCAATATATTTTGCAATTGTGTGCATTTAAATGTGCTACTCTTACATTTATCGTATGGAAATGTTTCTGCTGGAACACAAGAACGAATCGGCATGCATTGTGTGCCCATACTTCCTAATTTTATAAGTGAAGCAGCATAAAATTTGAGCTTGAGGTATATTGTAGCAACCAGGCCTTAAATTCTACATCTTGCACAAATCTTGATTCATATTTGCTGTGTTTGAAAATTCCCGATTTTAGTAACATTACATGTTGCCTGTTTTAATGTTGGCTCTGCTAATGTTTCTTCCACCGCAAAATCTAAAATTATCCAAAGAATGCACTCAGTTGGGTCAAACCATTTTTTTTCCTCAAGGGGGCAAAAAAAAAAAAAACTTTTTCTTTCTTCAGCCAATTAAATGTGCATCAAATATTGATGGGAAAAAATATGTAGATTTTATTCAAATGGGTAAATATACACTCAAGGAAAGGAAAAGCAAATAATTTGGTAGTTTACATTCGTGTTGATAAATTTCTCTCGAATACAAAATCTTCGCTGCTAGTAGTCTTATACTTCTTTTTACCTTAAATGTCAGAATCAAAGCTATTTCCGGATCAAAGCATGGAAAATGTTTCTTTCTGCAAGAAAGAAAAATAAAGATTCTTAGACGAAAATCTTTTCTCTTCTGAAGAGACAGAAATCCTTTCCTAAATAATACGCTGTATTTACTTCCATTCAAGTTTTTTTTATACGTAGATCAAATAAATTGGTTATTGAGGAGGAGGTTTTTGTGATTGAATTTTCGTAGATTGGTAACAGGTCATGAATTTACATCAGTTTTTGTTTGGAAAAATCTCTTTTGATGGATGCAGCCCGATATTCTCATTTATATTTTAAAAAATATTAAGTTTTTGTTAGAAACAAAGTATTTTCAACGAACAAGTCATAAAAAAGTGTTTTGAAGCCATATTATTTTTAATTAAAATTAGCTTGAAAATTGCGGACATTCTCATTGCAACTTTAAAATTATTTAAAAATAGGTCACTACTAAATACTAACTTTCGAAAAAAGGGAAGCATCTATATATATATAATTTGAAATTATAATCAAAAACCCAAACTAATTTTGTTCGTCATTAGTATTTCGTTTATCAATAGATTTTTATTTAACAAATTGGAAGTCGGTCATTTTTTTTGGAGGTCGTTTTGTCTATCATTTTTTAAAATAAAAGTGTTAAAGAAAAAGGTATTAATGACTATTAATTCTTACCACTACTAATCTGCAGGCATTAAGATATCGAGTAGAAGTCATATGAAAAAACTTTAAGATAGTTTAGCTTGCAAAAGTGTCCTTTTTTACAGGGCACTCACTTTTTGAGCACTCAGACGCATTTAAGAATGTTTTAGAACAAAAAATGTAAACGTGCTTTAATTACCTGTGTTTTAGAAACAATGTACCTGTCTCAAAAGCTCGTCTTTTTATAATAATATTACATTCAAATTAATATTTATTCTGTAAAATGTAATATTTATTAGATATTTATTTATTTGATGTTATTTATTCACTTTTAGGACGAAATTCTCAAATATTCTCGAGAATATCCTTCAAAAGATTATTACCGAGAATTTTACATGTATATATATTACGGTGGGTCGAAAAAAATGTCAAATTTCTTTTTTCAAGTTGTAGGGTAGACCGGGGGAATGCCTCCACCTTAAGGAACTTCAATTTTTATCACCATCAAAAATCGTATTTATGAGCTAGTTCAATTTTTGGAACATAGTACGTAATCTTAAGAATGTATACAAAATTTATTATCAATAAATACTTACAGGAAATAGCCACAAAAAATTAACCATTTAACCTCTGCACTGTGGCGGTATTACCCAGGGAGCTGGGGTAATCCCGCCACAAACCTGAGGTAAATCTGTACCACAGTTCGTCGGTTCCATATTCATTGCATATGGCACAAAGTTGAACGTTTGGATAGCTTGGATCAAAAAGGTAATCATTATCGTTGTCTTCACACAACTTTTTGACGTCAATGTCCTCCTCATCTGAAGACTTTTCAAAACTTAAAAGTAACTTGCCCCTTTTCTTAACAGATTTATTCATTTTCTTTTGCCGTGTTGTCACTGCGTTTTCTTTTCTTGCCTTGGATTCAGCTTTGATTGGACATTCCCAAAACCTTAGCTGCGGATTTTCTTTCGGGTTGTTCCTTTTCCAATGTCTTCTTCTTTCTTTTAGCTACTGTTTCTTCCAAAACTGCCTTCATTGGGGTTCCCGTTATAATTGACGAGTGACCTTTTCCTTTAGAACTTTCTGCTACCCTTTCTGCTGCTAATTTTGGAATTGGTAAAAACTTTTCTAGCGATTGAAGAAACATTTTTTGAGGCCCTTCCTGAACGGTCTTTGATGAACAAGGTTTTACATCCAGTAACCAAACTTCAGAGCTGTTGCTCGCATTTACAAAATTATTTTCTTCACCAGTTTCATCTAAGATCATATCTTCTACCTGTTCTTGATTTTCAGATTCTGTGTCATCTGCATCATCGATGCATATTGGCTCCAGATTTAAACAAGGAAGAAATCTTCTTCCTTGAAGGTGTTTGAGCTTACTGGAAAGATCCCAGCGCTGCGAAATCCTGATACTCATTTCTCTATTGTCTCAACTGACATATAAGCGCAATAAAAGATTGATGCTATGTCATAAGGAGTGATTAACTTGTAGGTGCTTGCTCTCATAAACTTGTCACTCTGATGAATTAGTCATTGAATGCTCTTTTCAGGGGTTTCGCTCCTTTAAAAAATTGTTTTTGGCTTATACCGTGGGAAGACGCGTCCAGGGGTGATGCCGCCATTGTGGCGGCATTACTCCTGGAGAGGTGGCGTCATAATCCCGTTTCGACAAGGTGAAAGAAATGTAGATTTAAAGACTCCAAAACAAACGGAAATGATCAATATTGTTGATTAAAATGTAGGCTAAAATACCTAGTTAAAGGTTATTCATAGCAAATGCAGGCATTGTAACATCTAAAGGAGCATACCTCAGCTTATTCAAAATGAAAAAATAAGATCAAACTTCTTCAAAACAACGTTCGTCACTGTAAAAACAAAACAACGCGCGCAATGGCTGCCATCTACTCGGGGCATTAGTTGTAGCATCGTTCGCTATAGGCCAGGAGCTGTCAGGCTGGCTAACCGGTGTCCTTGATTAGAATAACGGGAGTGTCGGCAATGCCCCGGGTGGCGGCAATCCCCCGGTCTACCCTAATACCGCGAAAAATTTGCGTATAGGGAGAACTAAAAGCAACAATAAAAAGAAGAGTTTTGTATCTTCCAGTCGCGCATGTGCCCTAAAGTTTGTTCAAATTTGGAAAAATTCTCATTTTTACGATAATTTGTAATATTTTAAAAATGGCTTCTTCCCGAATGTAACAGCTCAAATTCTTATGTATTAGAACCATAGAAAATAATGTGTAAATGTTACTTAAATCTGTCCACATCACCCTTTATTGAGTACAAGTTTAAAAGCAAACTAATTTCGACCCTTAGAATTATTAACAAAAAAAAATTTCTTTTCGATTGAAAAGTTGAGTTTTCTGTGACAAGTTCTAAGTCCAAGAAAATCTTGTTTCACAATTAAACCTGAACCGTTGATTGAAATTGAACTGTTTTCAGTCATTCTTAGCAAAAGGTACTTTCAAATCTGATTCTTAGGCAAAGTTAGAAATGCCATGGACACCCATCATTCAGTGGTGTAGTTCTGAAAAAACAGTTGGGGGACGCTTATACATAAGAAGATAAGCAATTGAAATCAACGCTTGTATTAAATTAGAGAGGTAGGGGACGCCGTCCCCCTGCGTACCCCCTCAACTACACCACTGCCATCATTCTTATAATATATATATGTATATCAGTAGAGCCTTGATGTACAAGTAAATGAGAGATGTACATTTAGGGAATCAAGCGCGTGCAATTACCCTTTCGCTCGGCTTTTGAAAAAAACTAAAAAATGCACGTTGAAAAAAGTTTAATATAGGATTTAAAGAAGCTAATAAATGTGAGAAAAGCTGGTGCGTCATCAAGACAGGAAAGAAAAACTCCACACCCTCTTTCTGCACAGCAAATCGGAAGGTAGCCATAGCCTTTATAACAACAAAACATAAACTGAAATAATTAAACATAAACTGAATAAGAAAAAGAAATAGTTTAAAATGTAAAAGATGTAAAAAGTGCAGAAATCCAAAAAAAAAAAAAAAAAATGAGGGCATTACCTGTTATGAAATTTTGAAAATTCAAGAGTGGTTTAACATTGCTTCGTTATAGATACATAGTTACGGTTGTGGTATAAAAAGGAAACTTACGGTAGGGTATAAAGCTTGCTGAAAATAATAACTTATAACTAAATAAGAAAAAAATAATAATAACAAATAGAAAATAGTCTGGTATTAAAGTTAATAGATTGTTTTTTTATTTTTTAATTAATATTGTGCAGAGAAGCCGGAGCAAATAAATTTGCTGTGTTCCGATTGCTTTTCTTGCTTTTATAATATTTTGTCACATAAAAAAGAAATTGGCTAAAAAAAAGAGAAAGAATATAATCTATCAAAATTATTCGGAGCACAGAACGGAGCAGGAGCAAGTATTTAGAAGCTTGAGCGGAGTAACTCAAAAAAGCGGCTCCTCAGAAAAAAATTTTAAATTTTTTTTTCATCAAAATTTGTTTTTGTATTTTAGAGGGAATAAAAAGGCCTCAAAAGGCAATGGTTCACAGTTACACAGGGTCACTGTTCGCAAGTATTAAAAGTGATATGATCAAATCCGCTCATATGATCAAATAAATAAACAAATGAAGACAAAAGGGGAATTTATCTTGTAATGGACTTTTTTATGACAGTAAATTAGGTTTGCACAAACGCATCGCAAATGCTTTCAACATTATATTTTTTCATCTTAAAGACACTTTTATTCGTGCTTTCTTCTTTATACTGCTGAAAATTGAAGCAATTGGCCATCTAAAAACTATTTTTCTTTTCTTTTTTCAGGCCTTTTTTGCCGTCTTTTTCTTACGTGCTAGCATCAAATTCCTAAGCTGTTTTTTCTTTTATATTTTAATCTTTCAGAAAGAAAAAAAAAGAAGTCTGTAAGGAGAAAGCAATTTTGCAAGTAGATTAGCAATTTTATAGCTTAGCGATTAGAGAAATCGATGTTAAGTTTTGATAAATGACTGATATCATTTTTCACGTTTTTTCTCTTTTAAATGCGTATATATTTCTTGACTTTGGTTGACAAAGAATAATTTCTGAGCATTTTTGTAATCGATCGTTGTAGATTCTGTGCATAAAAATTCAGACAGAAAAAAAAAAAAAAATGCGATAGATGCTGTTTTAATCAAGATAATATTTTAATCGTGTTCAATACGGAAAACATTTTCTTGTGCAAGTATTGAATCAATTTATATCATCGGAAGGGAAAATAAATACCGAAAAATTTCTTATGGGAAAACCATATCTTTAGAAAAATGAATGAGTAGGAGAGCAAGGGGGGGGGGGGGGGAGAAACAAAATAAAAATCTATATAAATAAAGAAGATTTTGTGTGCGGTATAGTAAGTATTAGCTGTTCCAGCGATTTCGTTCGTGTGGAAACTTTGATGTGTATGAACTGATGGCCTGACACAACTCTTTTAATGTCTTTCCATAACTGCAAAGCTCACTTATTTTTCAATTTTCACTAGAGTATTTGTTCATATTTTTTATTTACTTTTGCTTTACTACCGTTCACACAATTTTAATCTGTTTATCGGTATCTTCAAACAGTACTTATTTTCTTTGTTTTTATATGTGAATAGATTTTTATCAATGTATTAGCACATTGTGCGTCGAATCCAATTTTCCATTCCTTATATTTTCAAATAAAATATGGGCATGACTCAAATAGTACGTAAAATATTTAGCTTATATCAAATTTATCACTGGCGGCAGTGAGAAAAACGCGGGCGAGTTCTGAAACAAGTAGCTAAGAATCAAAAAATAAAATAAAAGCTGAGAAAGTCGATAATGATTTTGTTTGCAACTCTCTTCCCTGACATGCAGTGCTATTAAAGGCGAGTATGTGAAGAAATAATTATGTTGCTGCTTTCCAGACATCTTTTAAAGATTCTAGCTGTCTTATTATTTTAGGCATTAGATATACCTCGGAGAATTCGCAAAGTATAAAATGTTATATTTTAAGCAAGAAGAGCGCAATTTCATAAAAATATATGTTATAAATTACGCAGATACATAATTTGGTAGATATTTTTTTTTATTTGGTATGTTTACTTTTTGCACATAACCTATCAATAAAAATATATACGCAAAGATCGGGTAAAATTTATATTTTCGACGAAGAAGGGAATTTTGATTTTTTTTAAAAATCGTAGAAAATGCTGATAGATTCGTTTATTTCAAAAACGACTGACTTGTGAATATTGAATGTTTTTGTTTGGAGATGATGAAGTAAAACTAACTAAAAATATTTATGAAATAATTTTATGGATAACGTAGCAGTATTCCTGCTGACAGTCAGGCCCGTCATTTTAAAATTTTCCAAGGGGGCGGGCAAAGGGTATGTATTCAATGCATATTATAGGTTAAAAAAAAACAAAACACATGTATAAATTCATTGTATTTCTAAAAGTCAGGGGGGGGGGGCAATTGACCCCTGTAATGACGGGCCTGTTAGGCTACGCTACTTCGATTTTTAAAAATTTTTTTGCCACATTAACAAAAAAGAAGAGAAATATAAGATAATCTATTAAAATTATTCGGAGCATTGAACAGAGCAACTGAAAAAAATGGCTGCTCCAAATCCCTACTAAAAAGTTTTTTTGGTTGCGCCACTTACAGTTAATTCCCAGTTTTTATTATCACAAAATTTTATACATAACATGGTACAAAATCTTCTTCGTATCTCTCCTAAAAACTTTATTTTTTACTTGAACAAGGCATGTAAAGAATAAATAGAAACGGTTTGAATCGTAACAAAACGAACTACACAATAGTGCCAGGAGCACGTTTCGAGAACGGACAGTATGGTTGTATTAAAAGATAGTTTAAAAAAAACCTCTCAAACAAAAACCCCTCAAAAAAAAAAAAAAAAGCTTGCGGACACTCCTTTATTACGAACAGATATTTTTGTCCTACTGATATTCGCTATAGAAGGGTTTTACTGTAGTTTATTTATAATTGATTAGGATATCTTATATTGACTCATAGTAATAGCTAACTAATTTGCGACATAAATAACAGTTAAGTTTTACTTTGATTTACGTGAATTGTATTAAATTTTGTATTATATAATTTTTCAGTTATAAAAGTGCTTTGTTTTCTTTTTCGTACCTTCTTTAAAAAATGGTCTTTTTATATTATTCAACATAGAAATTTAACTATACTTTCACTTGATTAAGAACGAGTGCACTCATATTAACTACGGAGACTGCATGTCTCAAACGAATACATTCGCTTACTGAAATTTTTATAAGCAGGGTTTTTCGTAAATACACCTACACGTGTTTAGAAATTACAATGAACCCCTCTTTCATTTCAAAAAAGATAGAGCAATGCGAAGGATTCATTTATTTATTTACTTATTTTCGTCGACTGTTTTGGTTTTCAGTGATATTACATTGATTTAAGGTTTCTGTATCCGCACTGCTGTAGCGCCATCTTGTGGAGTAAGTGTAGGTAGTCAGTGTGTGTGAGCGAAGAGAGCCGTGATGAGTGTAAAAATCAAAGCTCTCTTCCAAATTCAAAGTAATAAAGAATCTTAAGTGTTTACAGTCCACTGAATTTATTAAGTGTCTATATTTACTGAGCGTCGACATAAGTGGTCCGCTCTCCGGAGAAATAATCACCATGTTTCAAAAAATATATTTGTGAAGTGAATTTCTACGATTAATGTGACTGTGTTACGAGCTGACTGTGTGATTTGGATACATGCTTTCTTTTTCAAAGTAGGATTGTTTTGGTTTTATATGGTACTTTGATTTAAATATTTACTATGTTTAAAAACTGTAAGAAGGATCTATTAAGGCTTATTGCCAGTGAACTTGGTCTAGAAATTAATAAAAAAATGACTGTGATAAACTTTATTGACGCAATTAAAAATTGTGAAAAATATAAAAATGACTGTGAAACTGTCAGTGATCTTGTAAATTTAATAGTTGAAGAGCGTAAAAGTGAAGAGAAAAAACAATTAGACTTAGAGAGTTTGAAGCTCGAAAGAGCAAAAACGGAACTTGAAATTGCACGTATTCGTGCCGAGCCAAAAGAAAATAATATAGAATTACCTGAATCTAATAATTCTTTAGATTCTTTGGTAAAGAGTATTAGAACATTAACTATTAAAGTGCCTAACAAACCCGAAAACTGGGGTTTCTTTTTTTCATCTTTAGAACGAGCATTTGTTGTTAAATGTGTTCCTGATAAATATAAATCTGAAATTCTTCTCAATTTGCTTGGTGAAAAATCATCAAATATAATCACATATATAAGTGACGATGATTTTAGTAATTATGATAAAGTGAAAGAAATAGTTCTCAGAGAATTTCAGCCAACGGCTCAATCTTGTCTGGACAATTTCAGAACAACAACACGGCAGTTAAATGAAACATACGTTCAGTTTGCTTCACGTTTAACCACTAGCTGGGAGTACTATTTACAATTAAGGGACGTGAAGGATTTCAAAACACTAAATCAGCTTATAATTTCTGATAAACTTTTCCAAACTTTGGATAAAGAAACTGCTACTTATATAAGCGTGAAACAATCAGACACATGGTTTGAACCTATTAAACTGGGAAAAGAAATAGATTTATTTATGACATCTCGTGGAAAAACAATAACTAAGAATTCCGGTTCTTATAATAAAAATCATATTGAAAGAAATGCATCTAAAACTTTTTTGTCTAATGTCAAGAGTTCGAAGTGCTATTTATGTAGTGAAAATCATCCCCTTTATTTGTATCCTACTTATAAAAAAATTTCTGTCACAGATAGAATGCAATGCGTGAAGGATAATTCATTATGCTTTAATTGTCTTGGGAAACATAGACTTAATTTTTGTAAGTCAAATTACTCTTGTGCGAAATGTGGTAAAAGGCATCATATTTCATTACATTTTAATCGATATCCTAATTATGATACGCAATCGAAAACAAAAGATGATATCATTATAAATTCTAATTCGAATAAAAATATAGTCGAAAGAGGAAATCATTCCCCCCAGTCTCCACTAGCTAATGAATTCGCAGCTGCAGTCTGCGAAAAGGAAACCAGTGGCGCCAATATATTTTCAGCTACCAGTAGTTGTGTCTTCAATAAAAACAAAACAGTTCTTTTGAGTACAGCAGTTTGTTATTTATGTGATTCCTTTGGTAATGAAAGTGAAGTTCGTGTTTTATTAGATTCTGGATCTATGTCTAATTTTATAAGCAGAGAATGTGCAGATCGACTTCAATTGAGAAAAAATAGAATAAACATAGAGGTGTCTGGGTTGAATGATTCAGCTATTTCCATTAGGTCTAAAGTATCTGCTACAATAATAAATAAAGATCGAAGCTTTAAGACTGATTTGAATTTATTAGTTGTTCCTAGAATAACTGATCTCATGCCCTCGAAAAAAATAGACAAGTGCATGGAAGGGTTGGAAAACATTAAGTTAGCTGATCAGTATTTTAACATTCCGCAAAGAGTTGATTTATTAATTGCTGCAGAATCATTTTTTGAGCTTATAAAACCTGGACAAGTTTGCCCCCCTAACACGAATTTAATTTTACAAAATTCAGTGTTTGGTTATCTAGTGAGTGGAAGCATTTCAAATATGGAGGAAAATAAAATCCATTGTGGGTTAGTTAAAGAAAATGATGATCTAGAACAGACTGTTAAAAGTTTTTCGGAGATAGAGAATATCGAAACTGAAATATCTGAGAGTAAAGAAAATATAATTTGTGAAGAACATTTTAAAAATAACTTTAATAGAAATTCTGAGGGACGATATATAGTAAAAATGCCTTTAAAGGAAGATCCTAAAAATTTAGGGAAATCTAAGGAATTAGCATTGGAGAAATTAAATTTATTATGGAAACGTCTAATTAAAGATCCAAATTATTTATCTCTGTATAAAGATTTCCTTCGTGAATATTCAGAGATGGGACATATGTCCGAAATTTCGGATGATGAGGAGAGTGAAGGCACTTAATACGTTCCCCATTTGGGAGTCTACCGCCCTGATAATCCATCAACTGTGCTAAGAGTTGTTTTTAATGCAAGTTATCCTACCTCAACAGGTAAATCTTTAAATTCCCTTCAACTTAATGGAGGAATGGTGCAAAGCGATTTGTTTTCTATTATGACAAGATTCCGTAAGTATGTCTATGCCTTCACGGCGGATGTTCAGAAAATGTTTAGGTGTATTTTGATCCACCCTAGCCAAAGAAGATTGCAGCGCATTCTTTGGAAAGAAGAAAAGAATGGACCCGTCAAGACCTATGAGTTGAACACCGTAACTTATGGCACTGTATGCGCACCATTCCTAGCAACTCGTACACTAAAACAAATAGCTGTTGATGAAGGAGAAAATTATCCTCTTGCTGCGCCAGTCGTTGAAAATGATTTTTACATTGATGATGTGCTAACCTTTTCTGATAATTTAGCAACTGCCATAGAACTTAAGAATCAGTTAATTGAAATTTTGGGAAAGGCTGGGATGCAACTTCATAAATGGCATAGTAACTGTGCAGGGTTAGTTTCAGATAGTGAAGAAACGTATAATTTTGCCAATTCTGAGGAAACACAAGTATTGGGAGTTTCTTGGAGTCCCAAGACAGATAGTCTTTATTTCAAAGTTTCCTGTAGTGCATCTCATAGAAAGGATTTTAAGATCACGAAACGCTGTGTCTTATCCACAATAGCACGACTCTATTACCCCCTAGGATTGCTTGGACCTGTAGTGTCGAAAGCAAAAATATTTCTGCAGCAACTATGGTGTTTGAAGTTGGACTGGCACGAAGAGCTACCTGAGAAAAAAAAACAAGAGTGGATAAAATTTGTGGAATCCTTGCAGAGTGTCAATAACATGGAGTTCGATAGTTGTTTACTATCTGAAGGAGTTAATGTGATCGAAATACATGGATTCGCTGATGCATCAGAAGCTGCTTATGGTGCTGTTGTGTACTGTAAGTGTGTTAAAACTGACCAAGCAGTTTCAATCGGGTTAATTGCTAGCAAGAGCCGAGTTTCACCATTGAAAAGAGTAACCATCCCTAGGCTAGAACTCTGTGCCTCGCTGCTTCTAGCCAAGTTAGTGAAAAAAGTGATTCATGCCCTAGATTTGCCAATTTCCAACGTCTACTTGTGGAGTGATAGCATGATTGCACTTTCTTGGATACGCAAGGAGCCATTTCTTCTTAAGACTTTCGTTGCAAACCGTGTATCGCAGATTCAAAACTTGACTAGCATTGACACGTGGAGATATGTACCATCAACTGAAAACCCTGCTGACCTTATTTCAAGAGGTCTCGATCCAGATAGACTTCTACATTTAAGACTGTGGTTTGAAGGACCGACATTTTTGTGTAACAGTGAATATCCTAATAGAGAAATTCCATCTAGAGTAATTGAGGAGGACTTTTCTAATGAATTTAAACCATCTAGTGACTTTAATTGTTTATTAAGGATAATAGTAATATTCTTGATAATTTTCTTGAGGTTAGTAATAACTATAGTAAACTTATCCGTGTATTAAGTTTTGTATTTAAGTTCATCAGAAACTGTCGTAGGAAAGATGATAAATCAACTGGGTCTTTGTCGTCTGATGAACTCAAAAGTGCAGAGATGAAACTGGTAAGTTTGGTGCAAAGAAAATTCAGCAAAGAAATAAGAGATTTAGAGAATTCAGGTGAAATTTCAAAGCAAAGTACGGTAAGAAGTTTATGTCCTTTTATTGATAAAGAAGGGTTGATGAGATGTGGAGGACGATTATTAAATAGTGATTTAAGCTTTGATAAAAAATTCCCATTTTTGTTACCAGGTAACCATAAATTAACACATTTGATAATTATAAGTTATCATATTAAGCATTTACATGTAGGGATTCAAACATTATTGTTTATTTTAAGGCAAAGATTCTGGCCCATAAATGGTCGATCTACTTGTAGAAAAATAGTACGTGAATGTTTGACATGTTTTAAAGCTAAGCCAATAACTTGTGATCAGCTTATGGGTGATTTACCCAAAACTCGTGTAAGTCAAAACTTTCCATTTGCCATTTCTGGAGTGGACTTTTGTGGTCCATTTCCAATTAAATACAAGAACCAACGGAAAGGCACCTTTCAAAAAATTTATGTTTCGATTTTTGTATGTTTTGTCACAAAAGCGATTCATTTGGAGCTTGTGACAGAATTGAGTATTCAAGCATTTATTGCCACCTTAAAGAGATTTTTTTCGCGAAGAGGAAAGTGCAGCATTTTATATTCTGATAATGCGACCAATTTCGTTGGAAGTAATAATGAGTTACAACGATTGTTTAACTTTGTTAAAAGGCCTGATATGAATTTGTGTAATTATATCAGTCAAGAAGGTGTCAAATGGAAATTTTTGCCCCCGAGCAGTCCGAATATGGGAGGGCTCTGGGAAGCTGGGGTGAGATCCTTCAAATATCATCTGAAGAGAGTAGTTGGTAATCATAAATTGACATATGAAGATTTTTTAACCGTGATCAATCAAATCGAGTCTGTTCTAAATTCAAGACCTCTAACCCCGATGTCTTCAGATGCCAATGATTTGAGCGTTCTCACTCCAGGCCATTTCTTGATCGGAAGACCGTTCACTTCAATTGTTGAACCTGATGTAGCCAATGTTTCTGATAATAGATTGAGTATGTGGCAGAAAACCACTAAATTTGTTCAATTGATCTGGAGAAAGTGGCACAAGGACTATTTGTCTACTTTAAACCAACGGTCAAAGTGGTGTTTCAATAAACAAAATATTAAAACTGGAGACATGGTTATACTAAAGGAAGATAATTTAGCTATGTGTAATTGGCCAATAGGCAGAATCATGACGGTCTTTCCGGGAAAGGATGGCAGAGTTCGTGTTTGCAATGTTAAGACAAGTAAAGGAATCTTCAAGCGGCCGATTTCAAAAATTTGTTTGCTGCCAATTAATTAAAAATATTTTCATCCCTTGGAGTGCATATTACTCATACTCAAGTATCTGTCTTTTTTTATCAAGCTTAGTGTTAACTATCAAAGTGTTTGTTACATTGCGTTATTACATGTATTACTGTTTTTGCAATGATTATTAAGTTTTTATTATAATGATGATTTGTGTATTAATATCAATTGTTGATTGTTAAAAACAATGCAACGCCCGGCGGTATGTATCCGCACTGCTGTAGCGCCATCTTGTGGAGTAAGTGTAGGTAGTCAGTGTGTGTGAGCGAAGAGAGCCGTGATGAGTGTAAAAAGCAAAGCTCTCTTCCAAATTCAAAGTAATAAAGAATCTTAAGTGTTTACAGTCCACTGAATTTATTAAGTGTCTATATTTACTGAGCGTCGACAGTTTCCATGATGAAATCGGATCTAGGTGCTCTGTTTTACGCAACATAGCAAACGCTCCTTCTTTAAAATATTACGTATTTAAATACTTTTCCCAACCTTCGCATATTTTTTAACATACATAGCAAGATATATAATTTTGAATAATAAACGCAAAAAAATCACCATATGTTATATAATTATCATATAATTTATTTAATAATTTCAGTTTTTGAAAAAAAAAAAGACTCCTTAATCTTTATTTTCCATTTCGATTGGAAGTCGGATTTTCTAAATTTTTTAAAATAGTGAAAGATTACTTTAATTTCAAACAATATTCAATTTTTCTCAATTATCTTCCAACACTGTTAAAAAACCCTGAATTTTCAGATTGTTTTTTGACTGATTTTAACGGAAGATTTCCGTAGTGCTTCATTAAATGGGTTTTCCTTCCAAAAACGGAAATATCAGGTACCTCACGATCCTGAAAGTACGAGAACGGAACTTTTCCGTTTTACGGTTGTTGTATTTAAAAGGATCAACGGAGAAAAAAAGAAATGGAACTTTTGCCAAATCTCGGGAAAATATTATCAGAAACGGAATGTTTCCGGCAGCTCTGCGGCCGTACTTTTTCCGTTATTTTCAGACGATTTTTTTACAGGGAAGGATGTCCACTATTTTTATGCTTCTGTTAACACGCTGAGGAAATTCGAGAGCTAACAAATCCCGTCATTTAGGCTACCATTTAAGGCCACCACTTATTTATACAAAAATAGATAAGAAGGTTAACACGCTGAGGACATTTCAGAGGGAGTAACTCCCCCACAATGACCACCATTTAAGGAGACCAGTTATTTATGCAAAAGTAGACTAGACATAACATGTCTAGAGTTTTTTAGTTTCCTTATAGAATGATCCGCCCCACGATCCGCCCCTATGCAAAAAAACAAAAGCCTGAAGCCAATCACTAGTCGAAAGTCAAGTATTTTCAAATTGCACATGTCATCAATACTTAGAATTAAAAAAAGAGCCCGAAAACTCATAAATTTGTCTTACACTAACAAACTGAACACTAGAGAGGAGTAGATTTACGACAGGTTTCCGCTTTCTAAATATAAATGAACGAGACCTCAGAACGGGCAAAACTCTGGATAAACAATGATTTAAGCATTTCACCATTGACCGCAGATTTTTCCGGGTTGGGATTCGCAATTTGTTTGCATTGAGCAAGTTTCCGCTTTAGTTTAGTTCCACTCTGAACAAGTTTTAGTATGTGTGCAAAAAAAAAAAAAAAAAAAAAAATCTAAATGAATGCTATGCTTCAATTTAATTGTGATAAATTTAAATTTCTACCTAAATTATTAATTATTGTTAATTTCTTGAATTAAAGTTTCCTTCTTTTACGATATTACGCATTGAAATTTGAATTTAACTGTATTAAATATGGTATGAACGAGTGCAGTCATATTAAATCTGGAGACTGAATGTCTCCGAAGAATACAGTCGCTTACTACCAGTTAAGGATTTTGTTCATTCAAGTTAACAAAAATGTCCACCAACGGGAAAGATTTAGTTAGAAAAATGTAGCATTCATGAAAATTAATGTCCATTTCGTGCAAGTTATCTTCACATTCTATTTTCTGTCCTGGAATTAAGTTCGTATAAGGCAAGTTTACACTTAATAAAGTTCGGGGGGGGAGGGTACAGGAAGAGACTATGAGGAAAATTGCGTCTCCACATAGGATCAAGTATTAGTATTACGCATTGTATAAATTACAAACCAAAACTTCGTAATGTTTCCAGTTTCGTACATATTTCCCAGGAGAGAAGTCAAATCACAAAGAAATTTAACCCTTCTTAGCAAAATACTGTATCCGCACATGATTGAATTTTAGTGTGTTTGTATACGTAACTTTGAAGAATTGGAATATAATAATATTATAATATTCTTCCTTCTTATAATACAATCCTTAAGTAAATTAGAAACCTAAAAGTTTCTTCGTTGCAGGGTATTCATAAAAAGCTACTAATACAGTCCCACCGAAAACGAAGATCTATGCTTGGCATAGTGCCAAGAAGAATCCATTAATGTGTCAGGGAGAAACGGTATAAGAAATGTGCCGTCTTGTGTTCTCGTTTTAGTTCGTTTTGTATACTTTATTTCTTCCGAGCTGATGTTACATGCCAGTTTATAAATTTGGTTGCTTTCAACAAACAGAGAAGCAAACATTCTGATTCGCGTGCTAATAACCTGCAAAACGAACTCCCCTAAAACTCGAATGAATTCATCCTTTTCTGCCATGCGCAGAAGCTCCCAAGTGTCAGAACTCTGTGGTCGGACTGTACTAAACTACTAACTATTGGAATCATATTAAATTTGTAAAAGAGGGCTGTTACATCCTTTTTTTTTGGGCTTAGTAATTTGTTCGTATTCAAAAAGTTTCCGTCACATTGTAGTTTTAGTATATTTTAGCAAACAAATGTTGTCTTTAAAACGACATACTAAAAGTTCTTATCTTATTATTTGTACAAAGCTATCAGAGTCCCTTTCGGCGGAACCAATAGTCCCATCTTTTTTTTTTTTTTTGCCGTGACTGCGTGTAATTTGTTTTTATTGAGCCAGTGGAGTGAATATAAAACTCAAACAGTCTATAACATTCCTCGTTGTAGTGAAATGATAATTTAAGTAAATAAATTACAAAAGCTTGTCATAAACGCGGGAAAATCAAAAGTCATTTTTGACACAGGCCCGTCATTCCAAAATTTTCCGAGGGGGGGGGGGGCGAAAATTGTATAAACTCAATGTATATTGCATTAAAAAAAAAACACAGTAGAACCTCTGCTAACCGGCTTAATTGGGACCGATGGTAAGCCGGTCAAGTAAAAATACGGTTAAAGCGGGGGATACCAAAAATGGGAGATATATTATGCATTAAAAGAGAATGAAGGGGTGATGATTTATTGCGCTCCAGTACAGTTGCTTTGAGAGTTACATACCAGTTACCAAACGCTAGTAAAGAAGTCTGTGAGCCGTTTTTGCTGTGGGCGAGAAATACGGCAGTTCCCCGCATAGCTAGCATTTTTAGTCGGCAGCCATTAGTCCCGCATAGTTCGAGGAGATAAGGATTCCACGAAAAAATTCATTCGAGTACCGCAGCCATCTGTTTCTCCCACATAACTAGCGCTTTAAAACCTATTTTGTTTTATGTATTTTGAAAATATGGGCCGGATAAAGCGAAGGCCGGTTAACCCGGAGCCGGTTAAGAGAGGTTCTACTGTACATGTAAATACGTTATATGTCCCAATCCAGGGGGGGGGGGAAATTGACCCCCCCCCCCTGCTGACAGCATTGGCGTTTGCGATTTCCATTAAGATTTCTCTTGCAAAAGAAATTAGTGAATAACAACTTACCCGTAACATTCCGTTTCGAATCACAAATTACTTTTGTATGAACGTATAGGGTCAGTTGGGGAAATTGTAAACGCTTTTTCAATGTTTTAACTTTTGATCCTTCCCTACCTCTTGAATGCATTCAGAGAAAAATTTGTGAGCATTGTAGCCACTACTGTACTTCTTGTAAGTAAATGTGTATAAAAATTTTGACTTTATGACTATTTGTTAGCGAATGAGCTCGTGTTTACAATTACCCCAGTGTGTTTACAATTACCCCAGGGATTTGGGGTAATTGTAAACAGCGATTTATTTTCGAATAAGGTTGATGCAAATGGAAAATTGTTTCATACACAGTCTGCTTGAAGGTTTAAGAAGTTCCGCAGCAATGGTTCTCAATCTGCGGCCAACAGGCCGCATGTGGTCCGCTGAGTTATGTTATGAGTCGGCTGAGATCATTTAACGAGAAATATCTTGCAAAAAATCAAGTAATGCGACACATTTATGTAAAATTTGTCCCGCAGTGGATCAGTCGGTTAAGTTTGGATCCCATAGAACACCGAAAGTGAAGCACAACTGGCCGTGGTCAACGCTTGGGAGGGTGACCACCTCCCGCGACTGATTAGTCTGAGACCGAGTGCGCTAAAGGGAGCTGTGCTCGTAAAATACATCGTCGCTTCAAATGTCCACCAAGTTAGAAATAATTTCCGTTGAGGGTTAGGAGGCCCTAGGTTACGATCTCTCATCTGGGAGCTGTTTCAAAATCACTAAGCCCCTCCGAGCCAAGGGTACTTCATTATAGCGGAGCTCATTAATAATCAGTAGGAGCTTCCTTAATTCATGGTCGCCCTGCAAGGGGGTTTGGATTTCCAATTGGACTTAGCAACAACAACAACAGTTATGTAAAATAGACACAAAAGTGTAATTTACATCAAAATATAATACTTATTGTCCCCCCGAAATATTGGAAATAGGATAAATTTAAGTGTTTACAATTACCCCAGAGTACGAAATATATGGGGTAATTGTAAACACCTAACTTGCACATGAAAAGTAACAGGGAGGATTAAATTTATAGCTAAATGTTTTTAGCAGCATTCCATATGATAAATAAAAATGGTTGAAACCGCTTACATCGCTTTTGTAGATGAGCTGGAGAGGAAAATATAAGATCACTAAATTTTGTTAAACAACTTTTTTTACTGTGCCATTTTCAAACAATAGTGACGCCTCCACAGTTGTTTTGAAACTTACGAAACTGTTTCACTGTCTTCCCTATGCAAGCAGTTAAGTTTTCAAAACCATCACAAATGTAGTTATGAAGCTTGTTTACAATTACCCCGTGTTTACAATTACCCCAACTGACCCTAAATGTGTAAAGGAAAGCTTTGTAAAATGAAAGTAGTGTCAGCAAAATCATTATTTTGCTGCAGTTTTTCCGTAAATTTTTTGTTGCGTACCTTTTTTTATTGTAATTATTTTTTGGCTATTTCGAGACGCAGAGTTTATTAACCCCTTAACGATCGGGTAATTTTCAAGAAAACGTCCTAAAAGTGCCTATTTTTTTATCCCTGAAAATTATATTAAAATATGTGTATGAACAATATATATATATATTCATTTTTAATTTTTGATTTTTTTTTAGCTTGAAATTTTAAACACTCCAGCCCGGAAATATTACGGGAGTGAGAAATAGAAGGGGAAACCTCAGCCCGTCATTTTCACGGGAGCGAGAGGGAAGGGGTTAATATTGCTTTTGAAGGGTTAAGTGATATATACTTTGGAAATTGAGAGAAACAATGTAAATTTAAATGTCGTAATGTGCGAGGGCAATTTTTCGAAATGACTCGAAGTGCAACTCGGAAGGGTTAAAAATTATCACCTTAATGTCAAGCAACAAAATCTACAAAAATATTGGTTTTTCGAAAAGATTAAGTATATCTATGTTGAAATTTAATTCCAGTACAGATTAAGATATTTTAAAAGACTAATTATTCAGTGAAAAATGGGTTTTCACGCAAGCAATTCATTTCTGTGCTAGATTATTTTTTAAAAACGGAAGAATTATTTAGACGAATTTATGGAAAAGAGTTGTATAAAAACATTATTCACTGTAACTTTTTTTTTAAATCTCTACTTCGCTGAAGTGCTTTAATAATGATACCATGTTTTCCTCTGTTTTTCCATCTTGAATGTAGGATAGCATTGTAACAGTTCTCTCCCATTTTTTAAATATTTTTTAACTTAAAAAAATAAATAAATGAATAAACATGAAGTTAACCCTTCATTTATTCACTTAAAAATTGAGTTAACTCTTCATTTATTCACTTAAATTTAGAAATACTCATTTTCAGATTCTCTCATTTAGAAATATTCAAATCACAATTTACTCTTCATTTATTCACTTAAAAAGAGTGTTAACTATTCATTTATTCACTTAAAAACATTTAACTCTTCATTTATTCACTAAAAATTGAGTTAACTCTTTATCTTAAAAACCAAGTTAACGCTTAATTTTTGGCTTCTACAAATTATGCAACACAACTTTTAACATGCTTTTAGCTTCCGACTAAAATCATAACGAGCCCAGAGGCAAAGGTGTAAATTCCGAATTGCAAAGGCTACAAACATTTCAAATGTGTGAGTTGCACCTTTGCCTTACTACGGATAAGAAATCCCTTTTCACAGTTTTTATGTGAATTGAATTCTAGTCAGTAAATCAAGTTCACGGTCAAGATGATATAAATTACACATGTATATTTCATATCTATGACAATATCATAGCTCTGCACTTGTAAAGCTTTTCCTTTTTTCCTTCCTTATTCAAATTTCACATCTATGACAATATGAACAACTCTGCACTCGTAAAGCTTTTCCTTTTTTCCTTCCTTATTCAAATTTCACATCTATGACAATATGAACAGCTCTGCACTCGTAAAGCTTTTCCTTTTTTCCTTCCTTATTCAAATTTCACATCTATGACAATATGAACAGCTCTGCACTCGTAAAGCTTTTCCTTTTTTCCTTCCTCCCTCAAATTTCACATCTATGACAATATGAAAGCTCTGCACTCGCAAAGCTTTTCCCCTTCCTTATTCAAATTTCACTTACAATGAAATGAAGGGTCAAAATGTAAAATTGACAAGCAAGATTTACTTGCGAAAAGATAAAAACAAAAAAAAATCTTTAAAAAAAATTACTAATGATTCACTCATAAAATATTAGTACAATCCTAGAATTTTTTAGTTGATAATATATATTTTGTGCTTTCCTACAATAATGGTGAACATATTTTCCAACTGGAAAATCCAAGGTTCTGTACTTACATTTTGGAGTAGAGGGTGCTGTTCAAGAGTCTACGCTATAAAGCACTCAGAGCTGTTCTGTATTTCGTTTAAAAAATAAACCGTAATATTGCATCATAATTATTTTGAGACTTCACACCTTAAACAAAACTCAAGTACAATTTTATTAAAGTTTCAAATAGCTGCATAAATTATTAAATTGAAAATATATTTTTATGTGATAGTATAAGATTAAACAGTTTAATATTGTTTGCTTCACTTATACTAATGCAAACGCTATATTTTAAAGAATTATACGTATTTTCTACTTACTACTATTTACATTCAACTCTAGCAATGTCAGCACCGAGTCATTGAAGACCAATAATTTATTACTTACAGAGAATTAGATGTAAATTTTACTTTATAACCCTGGAATTTCTAGCAAGATTCTAGGACACCTGAAAATGGTCCCTGAATCCCGGACTGTTCCGGAAAATGCAGGACGTATGGCTTCCGTACCTATTCTGGTACTTGATTATTGCTAAGTTCCTATTCATAACTTTACCTATAATTGCATTCTGTTAGTTTCTACTTTTCTCAGTCCTGCTTCAAGCAGTAGCGTTTTTCTGTTTTCGATATAGATACTTTTTTTTGCACAAGTGTCTACTGCATGTAATGATTCACAGCTTTTCGGTGAAATCCGTTGTGTGGGAGATCTTGCTTGGCGACTGCCGGCATCGGCGAGCTTCCGTTTGGCGATCACCGGCCCGTATGGCAGCCCTGCCGAATAGCGGCCGGTACTCGACGAGCTGAAAGAATGGCGCGAGAGATGCAGCAGAATGAGCAGCGCGCTTTCCATTTCAATCCCAGCCCCCGTTCCAAAGAGAAAGCAGTAGCTCCCAGTCGCTGATCCCCAGCTTCTCTTGAGCACTTCCTCTCTCCGTCTCCCAGCAAAGGATCCCGGTGGTTATCGGCGGGCGCTGAGCACGTGTAGGCTGGCCTCAGAGCACGCGGTTTTCTGTAGTAATGCGACGGTGAGATGCTGAGAGAGCCCCGCTATTATGACGAGCAACGCTATCCGCAGTATCCGGAGGAAGAAGTCCTCGCTCTCCGAAGTCAAGATCGCCGTCTTAGGAGCTCCCGGAGTCGGGAAAAGCGGTGAGTGCCTCTTCGCTTACAGTTCTCTTATCTCATCCAGCATCTATATGCAGAGATTCTCTCTTTTCCTTCAAGTGAGGAGATTAGATAAAAACATTTTCAGTTATCAATGTATATATATGTCAGGCATCTGGAGCAGCGACTTTTTTCAGTTGCTCCGCTCCGACTTCAAAGTACTTGCTCCGACTACGCTCCGTGCTCCAAATAGTTTATACATCATGGGTATTAATAGAAATCAAGACATTCATCGCTTTTATTTTATTTATTAATACGTATATATATGTGTGTGATAAAAATGTAAAAGATATGTATGGATTTTATATATCATGATTATTAATAGAAATCATTCCATTCATCGCTTTTATTTAATTTATTAATACGTATATTTCTGTGATAAAAATTTAAAAGCTATGTATGGATTTTATATATCACGAGTCTTAATAGGAATCATGCTATTCATCGCTTTGATTTAATTTATTAATACGTATGTATGTGTAATAAAAATTTAAAAGCTATGTATGGATTTTATATATCATGGGTATTAATAGGAATCATCCTAGTCATCGCTTTTATTTAATTTATTAATACGCATATATATATATATATATATATATATATATATGATAAAATTTAAAGGCTATGTATGGATTTTATATGTCATTAATAGGTATCATTCTAGTCATCGCTTTTATGTAATTTATTAATACGTATATATGTGTGATAAAAATTTAAAAATTTTGTATGGATTTTATTTATAAGTAAATATTTAATGTCTCATATGCAGTGTTTAAGAAAAAAAACTCATTTATTTATATTTAAGTTTTTCGTTTTAATTTAAAAAACGTCCGAGCAGTATAGCACAACAAATTTCTTTGCTCCATCGTCACTCCAGTTTCAAGCAAAATTTTGTTGCTCCTCGCTCTGAAGTTCCTTAATAAATATAATATACATGTGTATGAGGTAGATAGCAATCAAGTAACTAATTAAAACACTGATTATTTATACTGAAAAGCTAATATTGAATAAAATCTAAGGAGAACGCCTGAACTATTTTAACCAATATACCTTTAGAGAAAAAATACTGGAGATAAAGAATGATAATATGAGCGAATATGAACAATTTGAAATATGATTTTATTTCAAATTGTTGGTTGAAATAAAACAATGAAAAAATAAAAAAAATCCGAAAAATAAATTTTCTGAATTTTACAGCTCTTGCCGAAACAAAAGATAGTTGGTCCTGAAATTTAGGAATTACTTAGCTGCTGGTACAACTTTTCACTGTCGCTAAAGCGTCCAAAAAATTTTGTTTCGATCGATCTCCCCTTTTATAACATTTTCTGAAAATAGCGATTTTTGTATTTTATTTTGTTTTGTACTATATTGCTTTTTTGAACATTACTAAACTATAGTGTAGTCTTGCTACTTACCTTTTTTCTTTTTTTCAAAAATGCACTTTATCTTCTTACATCTCATGTTTATATATGTATATATGGTCGATTCAACAACGTCGGACGTACATTTCAAAACATTTTCTAGTATTTTGAAAGGCTTTTGAGAATCTTTAATTTAACCAGAATTTAAAATGCTACCTCAAAATTGTCATTTAATTCCTTCCAGTTTTTCTTCCAAGGAGAGCAAACTTCATATCTCTCACGCAGGGCCTTATTTACCAATAGGCCCGTGAGGCCCGGTCCCCCACTTTGAGGAGGCCCCCTAATTTTGGTTATTATTTTTTTTTTTGTAATTTAAAATTTTTAGAAAAATATTTAAAAATAGATTTTTTAAAAACAAACTGTTAGTGTTCTGTTGCTTCACAGAAAATTTGTATTATTAAATTATTTTAAAACCACAAGGAATTTTCACTTTGGGGGGGCCCCAAATCTTGGTCTGACAATTTGAAATTTGAAAAAACAAAATCGATTTTGCACTTTGGGGCCCCCATATTTTATTCAAACATTTTGTAATTTTAAAACAAAATCATTTTGCACATTGGGGGCTCCCAAATGTTAGTCTGAGTCTTTGACATTTGAAAAACAAATTAGTTTTTGTGCTTTGGGGGCCCCCAAATTTTGGTGTGACTGGCAAGTTTTACAAACACATACTGAATGTTATGTTTAAAAAAATTTTTTGCGTGAGGGGCCCCCAAACATGAGTTGTGCCTATAGTGATTCAAAATGTAAATCGGGCCCTGCTCTCAGGGCCATAGCATACTATTTGATTAAAGACATCTAAAGCGGGATCTTCATCACAGCGTTTTCAATAGTCTTTAATTCCGAAAATTCAAGAGTCCAAATTTATTTAACGCTTCTTCCCTTTCATCCTCCATAACATCACATTTGAAATTGTTATAGTTCCTTATTGTTAAGTATTTCCGCTGCAATCTACCCCAACACTGAATTTTTCTAAATTACCGAGCTATTCTTTACTTTTATTTGTCCCGGTCTTAATAATTTATAAAATACATTCCCATCTAGCAAGGCCTCAGCACGTTGTGGTTTTAAAAAGCTGGGATTAGCTTGCATTAAACGCTGAAGTTGAAGATTTGAAATATTAAGCGGTTTAGAAGGGGTCAATTCAGTAATTTTAGGTATTAAAATCATTTTAATCGCCTTTTGAAAACTCCTACTTTTATTAGAAATTATCACGTTTATTTCTTTTTTAAAAACTTTTAAACTCGCTTCATTCAATCTGTAATTAGAGTTGACAGACCAACTCTTTAATTTTAATAAGTCTTGTGTGCGAGCACAAATTTCAGGACCTGTGTCCAAAAGTGCAAGAAAGATTCATTAACACTCTTAACATAAATAAAAAGCTGTCGACAACCAAAACACTTTAACAATTTCTCAAACTAGTGAAATAATTCTGCGATGTCCGAAGAGTACTAGCGAATTCATTCAAATTTTCTCCCTAGTTTATAACATGTTCCTCTGCGAACTTACGTTATGCCGGAAGACATAACGTAAGACTTTTTACAAATTCAACCCTTTCGAAATTAGCTGCATGAAGTAACGAATGATGAGGTTTTAAACTAGTTTTACATTTATAATCTTATCTAGAGCAGCGGTTTCCAAACTGTGGTACGCGAAGCCTCTCCAGGTGGTACGCGTGCAGGTCAGAAAATGAAGAGAAAGACTGGACTAGGAAGCATTGCGTTGCTTTCTGTTCTGATGGTGCTCGGTCAATTACAGGGAGACACGGAGAAGGTTTTCCCAAAATGAAATATATTTTATATACTTCATATAATTTATTTTATATACAGCTTTATTTTAATGAACGCTCTTCTCAGCCTTAATAAATATGAAATTGTATAATTTATATAACCTAGTCGCCCTAGAAGTTTTCTATAATCTATTACTCTTCTATTGCTTATAATAAATCTATATTCGCAGTGGCAAATGGTTTGTAAGAAAAATAATGGTACGCGAAAGAAAAAAGATCGAGAACCTCGGATCTAGAGCATTGATACCGTTTGTGCCTATTTAAACAATTAAAACATAGTTGCAATTTGCGTGTGCTAAGTTTAATCTATTTTGAACATATTAACCTAACACTTTTCTACATTTATATGTTAAATGATTATCATTACACACGGGGCAAAGAACATTATTAGCTTGTAACACAAAACTTTTTTTGGTTAGGTACCCATTCTGGTTTATTTTTCCCAACCGGAACACTACGCCGAACATTATCAAGCGCTTGAACAAAAACTCAATACATTTTCCCCAACTTGTCAGGTTATTGAAATTCAAAAACATTTCCAAATATTTTTCTAGGTTCTTCATCCAGCCGTTGAAGCATAACATTCATTAAAATTGCTTCTGATAAAGCATTCATGTTCAAATAAGTTTTAATGCTCTTAAATTATTTAGCAAGTTATCCGTTAAATAACGTAAATCTTTAGAATTTTCATACTTTAATTTATTCACATTCAATAATTCCGAAATATGATTTTGAACAATCAATCTCTTATTTTCGTACCTATTTTTCAATGCTTCAAATAAAGAAGAATACGAATGATGAATATTTTGCAACTGTTTTGCAGCTATTATTAATGCAACATGAACCCTGCAAATAATACAACTTTTGAGAGTGACGGTTCATTGTTACTATCAATTAAAGTGATAAATGGCGACTTAAAAATTGATCATTAGCTATATTTTCCGGAAAACTGTGCTAATGATACACAGTAGATATACAGTAACTTGATTTTAACACTTCTGACCGATTAACGAACCAAGTTTTCAGAATTGTTCAATTTAACGTTTTGTACTGTTAACAAATTGAGGATACTTACTTCAATATTTTCTGCGTAATTTTCGACTTCTGTCACAGCATTTTCAAATTCCTGCAAGTCCTTGTCGTTTACAATAATGCTAAAACTATCATTTCTCAAATTATCTAATTTTACCTTCAGGTTTCTCAAGGAGCACAATTTCAATTCTAGCATTTTTAAGTCCGGCGGAGATTTAGAATTCACAAAACTCTCAATTCTTGTGATTTGGCGTTGAAAGCCTCCTTTTTTCCTATTCAACACTGTCAATTTACCAATTTTCGTCATTGTGACTTTCGGAGATAAACCTTCTCCCACGTACTAATTGTGGAAAACAGATTTTCATCAAAATTCAAAACAGTTCTTAAACTAAAACGCAATTCAGATTTCTCTAACAATTTTAGATTCCGGTCGCACGAACTAAATTAAGCTGATAGGTGCTTTCAATGTTTGAGAGGACTGTATACCATAATTTACATTCAAGAAAATACATTTTATAAAAGCTATCAGGCTCATTGAACAGCAACACAATTCATGTCAAATAACATCTCACCATATCTACCAACAATCCATTCCAACACACCATAGACATACTAACAACTAACTAACCATACAAAACACATACCAACTAATGATCCATTCCAACATACCATACACACACTAATAACTAACTAACCATACAAAATACATACTGACTACACTGACATAATGTTCCAACGAAAAGAAATCCATGAAACAGTTTTTATATCTTTAGTAGCACATGCTCAGCTCGAATCTGCGTATACTGACAAAATGAACGCAAGGGATTTAACACTTTGTGCTTTGTGTATGGCTCAAACCTCAGCTCAATCTTTCAAAACTATTTAAAACCCCAGTAGCACTGTCATACTGTCTTACAAGCACAATCATCGTAGCTATAGCATTTTAAAATTGTTTCCTAATTTTGATTAATTCGATGTGTATTCGAATTAACAACAATTTGTAGTGTTTTGTCACTAAAACTTACTGTAATCATAATATATTTTTGTTCTACTTAATAAAAATTCTAAAACTTTTATAGTTTAATTCTATGTGAATTCACTCAAACGTGTTCTCGTTTGACGTGCATAGCAGTGACGTACAAGCAGTTTCCTTTTGCAACAACAGCAAGTCTTAAGCAACATGTGTTCATAACAATTTTCTGACTTTCAATAATCTCCAAACGTACGGTCTTATAGCTCTTCCAGTACCAATAATAAACATTGAATCCCTTATCTTTGCCAATAACAAACATTGAATCCCTAATTTTTTCATTGAACTGCGCCGATCAAAGAGTTAAGCGTATTGTGGTTATCCACATCAACAGCCAATTAAAATATAAGTCACTATATCAATGATAATCCTTCTAAACAGATAATAAAAATAATGTATCGACACAGTAGATTTCTGTTTAGACGACTCTCGATGCAACAGCTCCAATGGAATTGACTATTATTGGATAAGATAATAATAGATCTAGAGTCATTGGCTTTACTACTCGACAAACGAGCGACCATTCCAAATAATGCGCCAAAAGTAAAAGTACATTCTTCTTCACAACACGTACAATAGAATCTCTCAAAATGAGATATTATAATAGAAATAATGTTTTAAGTATTTGGGTGATCATTACCGATTATAGTCTATAGATGGAGCAATCAGAACGATTGCTCAATCTTTTATAATTAAGTTTTAAATAATTTTTAAAAAAATGACCACTACCGATTGTAGTCTTAAGATTTAGAAATCAGAATGAAAACTTTTATAATTACGTTTAAAATGGCCGAATAATAATAGTAAAAGGGAGCGTTCACGATTGTAGTCTGAAGATTTATCAACCAGTATGAAAACTTTTATTGTTAAGTTTAAAATTGGCGAGTATTTTAAAAGAAATTATCACTATCGATTGTAGTCTGAAGATTTACCAATCAGAATGAAAATTTAAAATTAAGTTTAAAATTATCGAATAATAATAAGAAGAATAAAAGAAGCGATTCCTACCGCTTGTAGACTGAAGATTTAGCAATCAAAATAAAAGTATTTTTACTTAGGTTCAAATTCGTTGAATATTCTAAAGAAATCGGATCACTACCAATTACAGTCTGAAGCCCTAGCAATCAAAGTGAAAGCCCTTTTCAATTACGCTGAAAACCGTCAAGAAAATGCTGACATTTTTTTTCAATTTCCTAAGTCAGTGCTATCCTATTTCATTTCACATTTGAATGTAACACGTATGTTTTTAGCTTTGAGTTTGAATAGTACAGTTCGCTGAATAATTGCTGTGAAATTTTAATTTTAAATAAAATGTGATTTAAATCTTAAGTTCTCTTTTACGCCTATTTCACAGCAAACAATCGATTTATTCTTGAAATTATTCTTTTGAATACGAATTACAATTTTCTAAAATCGAGTCTAAATTTTTAATGATTTTGAAAATGAACATTTGATTCGATGTGTCTACTACCAGGTCTTCTGAAAATTGTTGTTTCAATTTTGTTTACCATTGACAGTAACATAACTAAGAATTAAATTATTTTTTTTTACTTGAAGATACTTTTGAATTAAAGAAATCACAAGCATAAATGTAGCATGGAGAAGTTCGTATTTTAACTAAACTCTCCTTGCAACCATGTTATTGATATTTTGATCTACAGTTGTCATGCTACAGTTGACGCTACCGATTTTAATGACTTTCGATATCCAGTTCTGCTCGTTAATGATGAAAAATCAGACTTCACCGAATTAGTACATCACAGTCGTGGCACGCTTTCTAGTTCCAATCGGTTTAAATTATAGTACAGTGAAACCTGTGTAAGTTGACCACTTGCGAGGAAGCCCTTTAGGGGTCAACTTAGACAGGTTGGATATTTTTTTTGTTATTTCTTACTCTATGCATTTATTCATTTGTAACTAATTAAAATATAGCTTCATGCATTAACGTTACTTTAAAAATAGTAATTAGCTATTTTTTTTTCACAATTATCTTAAAATATGAGAGAAATTTAATCTGACTGACTTACAATGTATCCTATACAACTTTAAAAGAAAAGTACCTAGTTAAAATAAAGATAAATATCTTAATTATGTAACTTACTTATATGTTGGTAAATATTTCATAAACATACATAATTTATATAAACATTCTGATGTAACCATTTTGAACAAACTTTTTTGAAGAATAAAAGAGTGATCATAGTAGTGTTCCCATATGGTTCACTTACGAAGAGGTTTAGGCAAACTTTATATCGATGTGCATCCACCCAGACAAATACTGGTCTAACATTATAGCATAAAAATATCCTGGAGAAGTTACTTTAGTTTTTTTATCTTTGCAAAAATAGATAAACAAATAAAAATATAGTAATAATTACTATATACTAATAATTTACTTAATAATTAAGTCAATTTACAAAGGTTTTTTTTTTATAATGCTTCCACCCAAATTTGACGTGTATAAGTGGCCAATATAGACAGGTGGTCAACTTAGGTGGCCAAGTTACAAAGGTTTCCCTACATTATATAATATAGGGCTAATTCCGTTCTTGAGAAAAGTGGTCAACTTAGGCAGGTGATCAACTTTACAGGTTTTACTGAACTTTTTTAATAGAGAACAGTAAATAACAGTCCTCTTGCATTTAGATCAAATGAGCTGTCCAATTCAGTGGATTTATTTTGCGTATTTTATAGATGTTAGATCGCTCATTTAAAAGGGATTTTATTGTGTTAGTATAATTTAACAGTGAAACATCTCATTTCCATATTTTATTTTTTGATTCGAACGATTTTTCGTTCAATTTTGAACAGTTAAAAAACATTAGCGCCTATGGGGAGAAATGAAATAAATTATGTAAATTCTTGGCATAAGATCCAAGTTCCTTTGAACAAATTTATTAGAAGAACCTCTCTACGGGAAATATTTTTTGATTTGAACAATTTTTGTTCATTTTGAGCAGTTCAACAAATTTAGCATTAGCTTCTACGGGGAAATTTGAATATTGTATAAATCCTACTTTAACAGACAGATTTTCTTAGAACAAACTTGATCGGAAGGAGCATATGACACGTAGAACATGTACAGATACGAAGTTCATCCAGAACTAAAAGAGCCTATTTTTCCACGAAACTTTTTGATATGGATTTTTAAGCATATTTCTAAATGAATGCATGAATAAGTGAATGAGGGAAAGAATGAATGAATGACTGAGTGAAAGAAAAACAAAAAGATAAATAAATAAATAAGTGAGTGAAAGAATGAATGAATGAATCAATAAGCATTAACCGTTGAAAAAGGTAATTTGAATTAATAAAGAACTAATGCTAAATGAGAAAAACAGAGAGATATATAGCTAGATTGTTATACTTGATGTTGATATATACGGGATAAGTAGGCTCGTATAGCTCTAGACGGAATATTTTGTTTCATTTTTAGTTCATATCCTTAACAAAATCTTTAGTTGAAGAGAAAACTAGCAGAAATATATGGTGTTTGACTAAAGATAGTTGAAAAAAAAAATCCGTAATTTTATTTACTCCAATGCATAGATGCTACGGAGATTAGAATTAGGACTAAATAAATCTGGATTAGCCTTGTTTGTCTCAACTTAGATTGCGAGCAAAATTTCTAATTAAATTGCTGAATTCGTCATTCCAAGGCACTAATTTAAAGCACGATTGCTTTTTTTTTCTTTTTTACAGAAAAACAGATATTTAATTGTATCTTGCTATGTTAAATTGCATTTTAGAATTATATTTGCTTAGTATTGGGTAGTGTATGGGCATAGAGTTAGCGCTGAAAACTTGCGTATTTTCTTTATTTATCATTCAAAAATTTTGCATTTATTAAAATAAATTGGCAACACTGTAATCCAGTTCACATGTAATTTAAAAATAAATAAAGTCACTAAATCGCCTTTTATGTCAAGGGAAATATTATTTTCCTTTTCATCGTGGAAATGCAATTAGTATATTTTTTAATCTTTAGTTAATATGTTAGAATCATTTTTATTGACTATTTTGATTCTTGTGGATGAAGATAATAAATAATGATGCAGAAAACTATTTATCAGTAGTGTCACTACGAGGAGGAGGGGAAGCAGTCCGCCCCGAGTGACAGCCTTTTGTGGGGTGATGATTAAGAGTTTATGAAAAATATATGTATATCAATTATGCATTTTCACCCCATTATATTTTAAATTAATGTGTATAATTGCGAGATTGTGAGTCGTGACGTGCGTCTGCCGTTGATTCAAAAAAAAAAAAAAAAACATTCTCAACTAAACGATTAAGTAACTTTTTTGTTAACAAAAAAAAAAAAAAAAAAAAACTTCAACGTAAAATTAGATCACAAAGCACGCACAAACGAAATAGAGATCGAAGAAGTAGAAATTCACTATCAGATACGAATAAAATCTCTGAATTAATTTTAAAATAAATAAATAAATAAATAAAGAATAAAAGAAAATGAAATTAAATAAATAAATAATTAAATAAAAACAATTTAAAAATTTTTGAACAAAAAATGATGAGAAGCATTGGGGAGGGGAGAGTTGCATGGTCATGTACCTGAGAAAAGTTTTACAAGAAATGCGTTTCTAATTTATACTAGTCCCATTTCAACGTATTCTAGGTAAACATTTATTTTAACTTTCGATAGACCAAATACATAAAATATAATTTATTTTTCCGCTATTGAATATAGTATCGTATTAATTACATGTTTATATAATGCGACATTAAAAGAAACAACGACAACTTATGTAGAATGTTTAGTAAAGTTCACTCAGAAAGAGCCCACTACGAATTATCACGTAATTGTTGGATTTGATATTTTTGTTGAGCTGCAAATACGCTTATCGTGTATAACCACAAATAAAGGTAATTGACTTCCATTACCAGAAACAAGAAATCAAAGCTGATTTACGCGAAATTCCTTAATAACATCACAATGGTTTTTTGATAGCGTCAAGTTACTTTTGACGTATTTTAGATAGCTAGTAATTAGTTGCGGTCTTTCTGTTAATATGCTGAATGCAAATTACGAGCTAATAAGTGGAAGGTGAAGTGGCTGAGAGAACCTACAACGAATTTATCACGTAATGGTTAGATTTGCCATTTTTTGTCGAGCTGCAAATACGCTTATTGGTGTATAACCATAAATAAAGGTAAATTGGCTTCCATTACTAGAAACAAGAAATCCAAGACGAAATCCCTTAATTGCCGGATTTGCTATTTTATTACAACTACGAGTATACTTATCATATGCAATCATAGATAAGAACAGCTGCCTTCTGTCAAAGTATTAAATATGCAGTACATTTTAGAGTAAAACAATATTGCTTGAGACTGAAGTCGGGAATTTTTAATCCTTGTAAATATAACTCCTTTTTTTTTTTTCAAATTAAACACCGTTCAAGTTTACGCAAAAACCCTTTCAATATCCAAGGCTTGATTTAAAGGGGTGTTGCGGTGGACATTCTCGCATACTTTTGTTCTCGCAACATGTTAATCACCGTTAGAAGCTTCCCTGTCTTAACTTCATTTTAATTAGGTTAAAAATACCTTTCACGGCATTTCAAAGAATTTCTAATGCTAAATAGAAGACTAATTGCGTGAAAAGTGCTATTAACATAATTTGCACTGAATTGCCTATTATAGTTTTTTAAAGACTAAACGTTCGACAATTTTTAAACAACAATTAAAAATAACAAAAACATAAAGTGAGGAAAGAAATAATCGACATTTTAAATACAATTTTCAATAAAAATTGCAGACAGGTGTTTCAGAGAAAAGTTTATTACTTATAACAACAAATTGCTTTCTTCATTAAAATTGATACATTTTCAGTCTTATAATAAGACTGTATTATAATTTTTCATGGTTATTTGGCTGCAGTATTTCCAAAACAGAACATAATTGAAATTTATGAGCTAAAAATAAGAGCTTTCCTTCATCACATTGCTATTGAAACTACTACCCATATCTAATTGAAATGATTTATGCCCACAGGAATGTATTCGTCCGGTGAACGCTTTCCTGTCTTAACTCCCTTTTTTCAATTTGGTTAAAAATACCTTGCACGTCTTTTCAAAGAATTTCTGATGCTAAATCGAGGACTAAATGCGGTAAAAGTGCTATTAACATAATTTGCACCGAATTGCTACAGTAGATTTATTAAGACCCTGAAAAGTTTTAAAGCAAGAAGCATAATAATATATTGAAAATAACAACTATCGTAAAAATAAAAACAATAATTAAATTACAAAAATAATTGTTACCCGTCTAACTCTGCTTAAATACAAAATCACACCATGGAGATTGCTCAAATTTTAGAGGCCTTCTAGTCTTTACTCCCATTGTTTTAGCCTCGGAAACATGTCGGGAAGAAAGGAAAATGTCATAAACTCTAAATGATTATATATTTGTATTTATTTTTGATTCTAATAATGACTGCTATGCTCAACATATCTAATGTTTTGTTGCATTGACTAAACATTTACAAAAGAAAATAAATAAAACAACTTATGTCTTTGATATGTATTATTTATTGCAAAGGCTTTAGTGTACTTAGCATTAATATGTTCTCCCATTTAATATGTTCCCAACTTATAATAATAATAATAGAAATAATAATAATAATAGAAGTTACATTGCATTATGGGGTAAAACGGACAATTATATTTCTAAGTTTTTGCGTTCGCACCATTACTGAAATTTTTATTCAAAATTGATAGTTTTGAATTTATTTCGGGAGGGGCGCTGGCCTACTCGCTCCCCCTCCTACATTTGCTCTTGATACAGTCACATTATTAATATATATATATATATATATAAAATAAATAGTAATACAGTAAAATAAAATAATTTTTGGCTGAGTATAAAAAGCCAGTCCTGTGGAACAGTTAATAGGAGTGGAAAAATTGCGACACAATCGAATGTACTGTACCGAACAATGGCATAGCTGGGAGTTACTGTAATACATTTTACAATGTACAGGCAAAAGCATTTTTATCCAAGTCTCATCATTTTTTTCGTATCATGGTTAGTTATTTGCTCCATTTTAATCTCATAAGTCTTTTCACGTAGCAAATAAATGAAACTAGGAAAAATTTGTTAATGTAATCTATTCCGCGTGTTAATTGAATAAGTCAGAAAGAAATACTGAGAGATAAATAAAAATATATATATATATAAAGTTTGAAAAAAAAAAAAACAAGAAGTTCCGTCTGGAAATATACGAGCCAACTTAAAAACCAATAATAAATTGATAATCCCAGCTGGTCTCTCTGTCTTTCTCATTTTGCTTTATTTCTTAATAGCTTCAAATATACCTTTTTCAACGGTTTATACAAATTAATTCACTAATTTATTCATTCACTCACTCATTTTTTTTATTCATTCATTCGGAAATATCATTAAAAATCCAGGTCAAAAAGTTTCGTGAGAAAATAGGCTCGTTTAGTTCTGGATAAATTTCGTATCTGTACATGTTCTACGTCATAACGTCTTTCCTATACAGTTTGTTCAAAGCAACTTTGTCTGTTAAATTATTATTTATATAGGAATGAAAATTTCCCGTAGGTGCTAACGTCAATTTTTTTTTGAACTGCTCAAAATTGAGCAAAAATTGTTTCCCGTTGAGGGCTTCTTCCAGTAAGCTTGTTTAAAGGAACTTGGATCTTATGCCCAGAGTTTGCGTAATTTGCTTCATTTTTGACCATAGGCACTAATGTTAAGATTTATTGAACTGTTCAAAATTGAACAAAAAATTGTTCAAATCAAAAAGCAAAAGCATGGAAATGAGATGTTCTCGCCGAGATCTTTCGAATGCAAAAAAAAAAATCTTTTGAATCGGACAATTCCTTCAAACGTTATTAGGAGAGGGGGTGGGGGAGGGGCAGACAGACCGACCGACAAACATTTTCCCCATTGAAAGCTCTGCTTTCAATTTTTTTATTTTTCAATATTTTTTTAATTAATTTATTCTCGACTCGATTATTTTTAACGATTTTTTACGACACATTAAGCCTTCTTTTTTTCCTTTTTTTTTGTTTACTTTTTCTGGAAAGTAGGCTAAGAAAGGAAGAGGATTTTTCAACTTTGGATGATAATGTTGGAAATTCTTTTCTTTTTTTTTTTCAACTTTAATCCAAAAAAAGTTTTCAGAGAACTTTCACAAACTTGTGTAGAAAAAATTCTACTTTATAAATCACTATAAAATTTAATTAGTTCTTTTCATTAAAACAAGACATCAGTGAGATAAAATTGCGCTTTCATTATTTATTCGTCTACTCTTTTTACTTCCTTTTTCCTCGCTTGTTCACAATTTGTTCAGAATAAGAAAATAACATGTAAGATGTACTCTGTGTTTACAAGAAAAACATTTGATGGAAATTAAATTTTATCAGTACCGGATGATCTTAGTGTTATGCAACGGAAAAAGATTTTACTTGAGGAGCCTTTCATTTATTTTGCTTCGTTAATTAGAGGTATATTTTTTATATGATTTAATTATCCAACTTCTTGCACTATTGCCCTTAAAGCTTTTTTAATTTCTCACCATGAAAAAAACAGATTTTTTTTTTCATTTATACAACAGATAAAACAGTAAGGCGAAGAAAGAATTAAGCTATTTGTTGTTAATATTGTCCGCCCTTTAAATTTCATCTGTATTTTATTGCTATCTATAATAAATCCGTAAATATAATTTCTCCTCCTACAACGGAAAAACGTGTTTTATTTAATATATATCGTGTTATAAAAGCACACAAAATGCGTGTTTAATAAATAAGTGCTAGCAAAGTTTTTTAATTACAGTTATACATTACACATATACATTAATATTGCCATACATTTGTAGTATTTCAAAGACTTTAATTATACAAAATCTCGCGATTTAATTAAAATTTTTCTGTTTGGTTTTTATTTTTGTACAGTTTAGAGTATGTCTAAAATGAATGCTTTGCGTTGTCATATTAAAATAAATGTAAGCTTAGTTAAAGTTGAAGTTCCTGTTTAACATTTAAATTAAAATATTTTCAACCGCTGTTTATGCAAAGGATTTTACACATACGAAGTAAAATTTTAGCTATGAAAAATCTGATGTAGAAACTTGTTTGGCAGGTTAGTCTGTCCAAGGCGTTATAAATGTAAATTAAAAAGTGTCGCAGATTGAAATTTAAAGTTTTATAAGTAAACGCTCTTAATTATATCTTATACTAAACGCTCATTTAACTTTTAATGAGAAAGTACAGTGCGACCACGGAATTTTGACATTTGGACGCTTCTGCGATTGGCAGAAAAAAAACGAACCCATTCGAGTTTTAGGGAAGTCCGTTTTGCAAGTGCGTTTATTTAGTACCCGAATCAGAACGTTTGCTTTTCCGTTGGTTGAAAGCAACTAAATTTATAAACTGGTAGGGTCAGTTGGGGTAATTGTAAACGCTTTTTTAATGTTTTAACTTTTGATCCTTCCCTACCTCTTGAATGAATTCAGAGATAAAATTGTGAGCATTATAGCCACTACTGTACTTCTTGTGAGTAAATGTGTACAAAAATTTTGACTTTATGACTATTTGTTAGCAAATGAGCTCGTGTTTACAACTACCCCAGAGATCTGGGGTAATTGTAAACAGTGATTTATTTTCGAATAAAGTTGATACAAATGGAAAATTGTTTCCTACACAGTCTTCTTGAAGGCTTAAGAAGTTCCGAAGCAATGGTTCTCAATCTGCGGCCAACAGGCCGCATGTGGTCCGATGAGTTATGTTATGAGTCGGCTGAGATCATTTATCCAGAAGCATCTTGCGAAAAATCAAGTTATGCGACAAATTTATGTAAAATTCGTCCCGCAGTGGATCAGTCGGTTAAGCTTGGATCCCACAGAACACCGAAAGTGAAGCACAACTGGCCGTGGTCAACGCTTGGGAGGGTGACCACCTCCCGCGACTGATTAGTCTGAGACCGAGTGCGCTAAAGGCAGCTGTGCTCGTAAAATACATCGTCGCTTCAAATGTCCACCAAGTTAGAAATAATTTCCGTTGAGGGACCATCCTAGGTTACGATTTCTCATCTGGGAGCTGTTTCAAAATCACTAAGCCCCTCCGAGCCAAGTGTACTTCATTATAGCGGAGCTCATTAATAATCAGTAGGAGCTTCATTAATTCATGGTCGCCCTGCAAGGGGGCTTGGATTTCCAATTGGACTTAGCAACAACAGTTATGTAAAATAGACACAAAAGTGTAATTTACATCAAAATAAAATACTTATTGTCCCCCCGAAATATTGGAAATATGATAAATTTAAGTGTTTACAATTACCGCAGAGTACGAAATATATGGGGTAATTGTAAACACCTAACTTGCACATGAAAAATAACAAAGAGGATTAAATTCACAACTAAATGTTTTTTGCAGCATCCCATATGACAAATAAAAATGGTTGAAACCACATACATTGCTTTTGTAGATGAGCGGGAGAGGAAAATGTAAGATCTATAAATTTTGTTAAACAACTTTTTTCACTGTGCCATTTTCAAACAATAGTGACGCCTCCACAGTTGTTTCGAAACTTACGAAACTGTTTCACTGTCTTCCCTATGCTACCAGTTTATCACTCACAAGCAGTTAAGTTTTCAAAACCACCTCAAGTGTAGTTATGAAGCTTGTTTAGAATTACCCCATGTTTACAATTACCCCAACTGACCCTATATAGCATCAGTTCGGAAGAAATCAAGTATGCTAAACGAATTAGGACGAGAACAAAAACGGCACATTCCTTATGCCAACACCTCCCTTGAACATGAATGGATTCTTTGTGGCACACTGCCAGGCAGATCGTTTTGGTTGATGGTAGAACTGTATACAGATTTGTGTTTTATTTGTTGGTCGCAATGATGTTCATGGTATTCCTTTAGATGTAGCTCAGATTTCATTGTCAAATATTTTATAATTTTTTTGAATGAAATGTATGAGTATTTCATAAAGCATTTTACACAATAACCATACCAGTTTCAAGGATTTTCTAAGTAAAATCTGAAATAAATGGATTAGGGCTTCGACCAAACGCAGAGTCATAGAGGTTTATTTATAACACCAATTTTAATCCTTTTTCATCACAGAGAAAAATCCAGCTGTTCGTTTTCCACATTGAGTTTATTTTTCTTCCAGTAAAATCCAAAATATTGTTTATTAAAGCGTTAATGTGAGAAGTTGAATTTAAACTTTTTTAGCTGTGTTCCCTTTGCACTCTCATGATATGAAACGAATCATTTGAGATGCATTTAAAAGAAAATCTCTATATGCAAATTATTTTCTTGTCGCAACTATAAAAAAAAATTTGGGCAGTTTACTTTCTTCTTTTTTCTGCACACATTTCACAAATCCGTGCTCGCGTTGTCAGGAAAGTAAATCCTGAAAGCTAAGCAAACAGCTGGAGTTTCTCGCGCAATATTTTTACACATTTATTCTAAGTCTAGCCGCTTTATAAGTCGCAGCTGCATATTTATCACCAAATTCTTATTCCTTTTTTAAAAAGGAAATGACAAATTTGATTAACTTTTTTTTTTTTTAAAGTCAACTGGAATGTTTTTTTGGGGTCATACGTCAGATATGGTTTTCCTTAACTCATTTTTTAAAATGAAGTCACACTTGGAAAACTATTTCACACAAGCGGTAGCCGCACGGACATGCCCGTGTTAAAGAGTGAGAAGAGCAGTTGGTTGCTATTATATATACGCTGGTAACTATTTTTATATGTATATTATGCTATTTTATTAAGATGTATAGCAAAATTAGCCATCCACGTCAATCAACCGGTGATCCTACATATTTAAGCAGCTTTATTCTTTTGCGACAAAAACACACACATTGAAAAAAAAAAAAAAAAAAAAGAAAGAAAGCAGTAAAAAAAATCCTATTAAAAAAAAAAAAAAACCAAGAAACACGCTATGTTTATTTAGTTCAAGTACACAATCAAAAGCATTAGAATAGTTTTAATTCGTGCATTTTAAATATAATTAATATATATATTTTAATTTTTATCTATTATTCATTGCGAGTAAGGCAATAAATAATAATTTAGTATATTTAATAAATGCATTCGCTACATGGTTAACTGGGGCGTTTGGTATAACAACGTCACTTGGGGAATATGATACGCAAAATTCAGGTATGAAAGAAATCATGTTTCAGGATATTTTGCATCAATCTTTTATGGGTGGGTGGGTGTGTAAAAACGTACTTCTTTAACATGTTTTCAAGTAAATTCATGTGAAAAGAAACTAATGTAATTCTTCTCAAAAAAGAAAAAGCGCGTTTTCTTGGTTTTCACCTATGGGACATTCGAAAGCATTTGATGCATGAGAGAAGCCCAATTTTATAATATTTTGAATCGGTATTTTTTCTGTTTTTTAAAAATGTTATTTATTTTTTTAATTTTTAGTATAAAACATTTCTTTAACACGTTTTCAGTAAAATCGAGAACAATACTTGAAAATAAGATTAGGATGCCTTTTTGGCGTTTAAAATGGCGTAGGTGCACTTTAGAACAATTGTCTGAGCATTTAAAAAATACTGCAGAGATCGCAAAAAAAAAAAAAAAAGCAAGCAACATAGTAAACCTAAATGGCAGAAGAGCAACAGGGCGCTGCGAAAAACATTAGTCCCACTAGGCTCATCAAAACAATAGTCACTAGGTTCATCTCGTTTGAGTTTTAAGCACTATCTAAGTTTAAAAAAATTTCTTCTTGTTTTTACCCAAATTAAAAGTAAATAGAGCTGGCATTAGAAAACCCTTGTGCATTATGATTTAGTAAAAAAATAAATAATTACAATAAAAAATCTATGTAATATTTTATTTTTTATTACTAGCTCGTTGAAGCGTTTTCAAAAATAAATAATTGTGTTCTTACAAATAATCTGAATATAAACGTAAAATTAGAGGAGAAGAAAAAGACAAAGCCTTACTTATATATAGTTCTTTTATGTTTTGGAATAGTTTAACCAAATTGCTTGACCCAAGAAAAACTATCATGTTTCTTGTTTAGATGACATTTATTTTAACATATTGGATGGAAGTTCGTGATTTATTGCGCACAAAAGTAAAACCTTTCTTAATCTTTGTCAAAATGTAAAAGTCTGAAGCAGACAGACGTACAGTGTGAAAACTAAATGTAAGTTCTGCTATAAGGACGATGACTGAAAACTAAAATAGAGCCAAAACGTTTCTGGGTTAGAACCAGGATTCTGATTAACTTAATGAAAGCTGTTCAGACATTGCACTTTCAAATGATATAGCTGTTTAAGGCTGCTCTTCAGTCAGAGTTTCAAATCTTCGAAACCAATGTTAACCTACGGGAAAAGTTGGACTAAGTTTTAGAAAGTTCCTTTGAAGTTTTCGAGTCCGGAATTTTTTTGAGTATTTTTCAAGCCTATATCTCGGTCTTTTAGTTTTTACTTTTTTAAAATATCACTTACCGTATTTTTAAAAAATCGTTAAAAAATGAATTTTGGAAAAAACGTGGTACTGTTAGACGTTTCGCTCTATAAAATATTTTCAAAGCATGTTACCGAAATTTTAAAAACAACAAGACCAGCAAAACATTTCCAGCTTTCTTTTGAACTTTTGTTTGAAATAATGCAAACATTTTTAAAGACAAAAAAATCCGTCCAAAGTTTGAAAATATTTCCAAAAAAAGCTTGAAATTCCTATAAGCCATAGATTCCCACGTCCATGAAGGGGGCATGATTCAGTCGAAGCCATGCTCTTCCGACATGGCGGATGACATGGAAGACCTCAACCCTCACCGCAGACTAGACCAATAGTCTAGACGAGCCCTTCTATTCACTCGCCATTGTTAGTTCCTAAGCAGGAATAGTGGGGACAGTTTGACTGACAGGGGCGGAGATCAAAGTTTTCACCGTCCGTTGACCACGTGGGGAGTCTTCTCAATTTCTGAACTTGCTTTGACTTAAAGACTCAATTGAACTTTCAGCACATACGTTTCATAGTATTATATTTGTGAAGTTATATACCTATTTTTATAACAACATAGCAATTTTAAAAAGAAAAGAAAAGCTTTTAATTTATCTTTAAGATTTTTGTGAAACGTATCTCTGATTATAAGAACAAGAAAGTCTTTATAAATTTTTTTGAGAATATTTAAATATGTAACATGTTCTAAAATAAACAAAGAATACCAAAAACTAATAAATACAAAATTTTAATTTTATTTAAAAATCAGAGCAATATGTTCTAATAGAAATTAAAGACAAGAAAATCATATATTAAATAACTAAAGCAAGTTAAATTACTTAAAAATACTACACCATTTCTTACTGTAAATCTTGAAATATAAAAATGCCGTAACAATACACCAATAATTTTATTTAAATCTACTATTTTAATAGAAAATATAATTTTTTTCCAAGAATTAATTTCATTCGCATTAATATCGTTCCCCCCAAAAAATGTATCAAGTGTAATTTCAGAATGTGTTAAAAGCATTTAATATTTAATTAATGTGTGTTGTTGCTTTTTACAATTGTTTCGAGCGAACACTCGCATAAAAATTGATCTTATGTCAGCTTTTTGCCAGTTGTTTGACTCCCTCCCCCCTTTGTAAAATGTCCATTCAAATACCCCTCCCCATTCACAATTTCAGACCCCTCCCCTCAAGGTACATCTTTTGATATCATCGATGTTTTCAGTCCTACAGGCTAATGTCACTGACTATTAATTTTAGATTTACGAACTGTACTGGCAAAGAATACAATTTTTAGAAAATATTTTTGAACTTAAAAATTTTCTATTCAAAACTAAATTTTTTTTCATGCTGTTGCTTTCTTTAAATTTATTTCAGATTTTAAGGAAAAACAGCTTAAACGCTTTTGTTTTTCTTTCCTTATTTTTCAATGAACTGAAAAAGAAAAGAATAGGTATATTTGATGTTTGGCTTATTAACGTAATATTACGAATGTTTTTACTTTTCGCATTGATATCTCAAGGGCAAGACATAATGAGGTTGAAGTCAGTTAAAAACCTTGTAAAAGCAATACGAATTGTATTCATTGCAAAGAGCTTTACTGTATGACATTAAGTTTCACAAAAGGGGGCAAGAAACTAACTCCTACTCTCAATGAGCTCAATATATAAGATCATTTTCAAATCACTATTACTAATTAATTATTGATAATACCAATAAAAAAACACTTGTCCATTAATCTATGAACTGTTTCCTTGCGTGTGATAGAAAATAATTGTGCTAAAATGTGTTCTGTCATACAATAAGAAATTAAAATAAATCACTCTTCAAATCTCTACGAGAATTAACATGGCACGACGAAGCCCTCTCTCACCGAAGGACTCCGTCACCTGTTTTCCGGGGAAAGACTCCTGCTTACCGACCACGCCCCCAGACCTTGTCTATCTAGTTTATGGTCTAAGGCTTCCATGCAAGGGGGCATGATTTACGAGGTCGATTAGCCTAATGACTCTCACTCCGGGAAGCATTGCTGCTTCGATTCGACAATGGGGAAAGTGTAGTCCCCTCTTCAGACCCTCAAACCGGCCAGACCAGAAGACAGACCACATGTTTTTTCGAAAGGGAAAAAATTGAGAGCTTTTTGGAAGAAATTTGGAGAAGCTATGACTTATATGTAATCCTTTATATGGGCAAATTCCTGTTCCCGCGGTACTATAAAAATATTTTTCACGAATTAAATGTTTGTACAATTGGGGAAAAAAAATATTTTTTTAAAAATGTAAGCTTGAAAAAATTACTGCTCTTTAATTAGTAAATCAAATGAGAAATTATTTAATGTAAGTAATTATTCATTTGTAGGTTATTGATTTAATTTTCTTCTACACAATCCATTCTTCTTTTCTTCAAAAACTTTCTGAAGAGAAAAGCGTTGCCTTTACTCCCCCCCCCCCCCCCCCCGCTCTTAAAGACAACTGTGTATGCCACAGATATAACTAAATTGAGCGAGATAGAGTTTTTTTGTTTTTTACTGAAGGAATAAAGGAATGATAAACTTTAAATGTTTTCGTAAATTAAAAAGATATTTTTGAGAAAATGAATGTAATTTCAAAATTTTATATTGGCCTCTTTCTGAATGCAATGTTTCAATAATTTGTGTTTTAGAAACCGAAAAAAAAAAAAATTAAATTTTGATTAAATAAACCAACATCTTCCGGTGGAGCTGGAATTTTGAAAAACAAAATTACATATAAAGGTCGACAGCGGGGGGGGGGGGGGGGGATACTAACAACCTCCTTTCTTTCTTTTATTTCCTTTTTTTTAATGATTTTTTTTATGCCATTCGTAACATTTATTAGCCTTTCCTTTCATAAGATTTTTCCATCTTTCGATATCTTTTACTTCTTCTTATCCTACTTTTCCGTAAAAGTAAAAAAAAAAAAAAAAAAAAAAAACGAAAGAAGGCTAATGTATCAGATCACAAGAATATCGTTAAAAATAGGAAAAAGTCATAAACAAGTGAAGTAAATAAATACACATTGAAAAATTAAAAAAAAATTGAAAGTAGGGGTTTGAGATGGGGTAATTGTGTCTGTCGGTCTGTCTCTCCCCCCCCCCCCTGTAGGGCCCCATTTGTCCCCGAGGGCAAGCCCTCGGGGGCATCTAAAAATCCGATGCGCCAGACAATGGCAGGTGCGGGGGAGTTCTGGGTGCGCATGTCTCCCCCCCCCCCCCCCAATAACTTTTGAAGGAATTGTCCGATTCGAGAGATTTTTTTCCCTGCATTCGAAAGATCTTGGCGAGGACATCTCATTTTCATATTTTACTTTTTGATTTGAACAATTTTTCGTTCAATTTTGAACAGTTCAAAAATTCTGAACATTAGCGACTTTTTCCCGAAGCAAAGTATGCAAATTCTGGGCAGAAGATCCAAGTTCCTTTGGACAAGCGTATTGGAAGGAGCTCTCGGCGTGAAATATTTTTTTATCCACTCCGAATTTCATAGTTCAGAAAAAAAAAAAAAAAACCGACAGCGCCTACGGGAAAATTTCAGTCGTATACAAATCCTGAGCTAACCAACCGATTAACTTAAAATAAACTTTATCGGAAAGATGTTATGACGTAGAACATATACAGTGGAAATCCGCCATTCGTACTTGTCCCTCAATTCGTACGGCGCCAGGGGTCAGCTGGGTCGCCAGTTTAGCTTTTTTTAAGAAAAAAATCGAGAAATTATGCTCGTTTTGAACTCGTCTAGAAGTAATTTGTTTCGCGTTTTGGATTTTTTCTAAATTTTAATACTTTTTGAGATTTTACTGACAATTTTAGCTTTCTAAGGGGGCATCTAGAGGAAGTGGTTGAAGAACTTTCTTCTTCAGAGGAGGAAAGTAGTAAGAAAAGCATTTACTTTGCAGAAATTAAAGAGCTGTGTTATTCCTGCAAGAAAACGCAGAGAGTGATGGGAAAACAGCATCCCAACACTGCTGTGGTCAACAGCAATGTTGGGATGCTTTGTTCAACGACAATGTTATTGGCCATTTTAGAAAAATTCTGAACAATCGTCAAAGCCAGACAACATTGGACAGGTTTTTAGGGAAAGAAGCCCAAGATTCTTCTAGTGCAAAAAGAAAGGACAACAGAAAGGGAGAAAACACTTGAAGGGATATTACCTGATGTTTTTATAGAAGGGGCCTCTTCCTCTTCCAGCCCTTTAATTTCCTCATCTCAACATTCCACATATGCCATCAGCTCACCTCAGTACAAGCAAAGTGCAGTTAAATTTTAATTTATCTATAATTTCATGTACAGTACTGTACATTTGTTTTTCATAGGTTTAAATAAGCAGCCATCTGTGTGTCTGGACCGGATTAATCCAATTTACACTGTATTTTATGTGAAAAAATAATTCGCTATTCGTACAAGTTGCCATTCGAGCTGCCTCCTGTAATGAATTGTGTGCGAATAGCGAGGTTCCACTGTACAGTACACTTCATCGGGGAATGGCGAAAAGCATGGGACATTGTTTAGAAAACAAACCACATGTTTCTTTTCCTGAATCGCAAAAATTATTTTCTTCACAGTTCACATGACTAAACTAAATACAGTGGAACCTCGGTAGCTCGACACGCAGATAAGTCGACTAACCCTTGGTAAGTCGACATATCCCTCCCCTAATGGTTGGCCCAATGCTAATTTCAATGGGCGAAAAACTCTCTAACTTGACACACAATTTTCAGAAACCCCTGTAAGTCGACCTCCATTTTGTATTCTTATTAACTTTTTCCTCCGGTATTTTTCCACGGTGCACAATTCTGGGAATTTTACAGCGGTGTTTTTTCATCAATAAATGAATTCTTTTCTTGAAAGTGTTCCTAGAAAATTTCCTTATTCCCCTTGTACCTTTCTACAAACACGAGAAAAAAGTTAATTGCAAATTAGCAAGCCTAATAGTGTTGGGGAATTTGTTTTCTCTTCAGAGGGAAAAGCAAACAAAAATTATGGATTTTTTTCTCATGAGGTATTTTGATTTAATGTTTATATATTTATTTATTTGTAATGTATTAACTTTTCAAAATAATAATAGATAAATAATAAACGAGAATAATTTCGTACACTGGAATTCACTCTTATAACTTGAATGGCAAGTAAATAACAATACAGACCAATATCAGCGATTGAAGTTACGGAATCTCGGTAACTTGACACCTGCTTATCTCTACGGCCCGCGACTTTTTTAACCTTTTGAGTTTAGCCCGCAGCTTTCCAAAGGCTGCCCATTCCTGGTTATGCAATGTTTGCTGTGTGGCACTACGAAATAATATCTTATTAGCTAAAGAATAAAAACGGTTTGGTTGTTTCTCATCCATAAGCTTACTTCTTTGCATTGCAACACGGGCTCCTTGTAACTCTGAAACACGTGTCCGCAATTTTTGATTATGTTGACGTTTTATTCTTTAGTTTCGCAGCTCAAATGAGGACTAATTATTTCTCTACATTAAATTTATGCATGCGAACTCGCGTCATTAAAGAAAAAGAACTATGTCTCTTATGTAAAATTTCTGCATATGATTTAAGTCAGGGGTTCCCAACTTTTTGTTTCCTAGCGAAGCCCTTCTAAAACTCGGAAAGAAATTGGCGAATCCCTTTGGTAGTCCTTAGTAAACGGGTAGGAAAACAATAAAATTTGCTTGCACATTCATTTTTCAAGCTTCACAACAGTTCATAACAAGCAATGAAACACAATTCTTAAAATATCTAAATGGAAATAAAAACTAACATAACAGCTACAATAATAATAATAATATTAGTAATACAAGCATTTTAAAAATTAATTACTTATTTTTATTATTTGTTCTTTTTGTATAATTAATAGTAGCAGTAAACATACGAATTTGCAAAAGCTCTGTTTTTAGTATAATTATTTCCTCGATTCTGTGAAAAAGTTGTGGAATAGCGGAATGACACCAGAAATATAAGTAAAAAAAAATTAGAATCAATCAATAAATATCTTAGGGTTCCATTCCCACGTTGAAATATACAAAATTCGCAACAGTTATGGAAATTTACAGAAATATTGGGAAATTTACATGTTTTCAAATTTTCATTGAGATAGAGCAGGAAAATTAAAGTATTATTAAAATGTGAGTACAAAATTTGAAATTAAAATATCTTCCTTCGCACTAGCGTGGAAAAAGTGAGAAATGGTAGTAGAAACATAACTCTAAAATTAATGTAGATACCTTTTGATCAATAAACCACTTCACGATCCAAATTTTCAAATTTACGCAATGCAGAAATAAGTGCATTTCAAATTTTATGCGTATAGTTCATATGCCACACAGAAAACAATTTTATACAAAAAAAAAAAAAAATCATTTTTAATCTCCGTTCTAATATGTATGAACATTTTTAATTTTGTTTTTTGTTTTGCGTTAGCAATTAAAAATCCAGCTATTGCAATATTATATTCGCGATTTGAAATTTTTCCCCTGAAAAAAAAAATATCAACCATTTCCAATAACTGGGTTTGAGCTTAAAAATTCCCTAGTTAGCATGGGAATTAATTAATTTGAAAATTGTTTTCATTTCATCTGTCATTTTTTGCTCTTTTCACCGGAGAAAAAAACTCTCCAAAATAATAATAATAATTACATTTTCTGATAGGCATGTGAACCCGAATTGTTCATTTTCTCTGTCAGATTACTAATCACTACAATATGGATGCCTTTTCTTTCAAATGGTAAATTTTTTCTTGAATTTTGAAGGTTAATATGACGGGATCTCAATATGCATTAAATTGAACATTGATTTTAGACTTTGAGTCACCATATGACATTTATTTTTTCATTATTATTATTTTTGTTGTTGTTAATATTTTTTTTTACGAAAATGAGAGAAATCCGTTCGTGATGCATGAAAAATTTCAGAATTTAAAAGTTATTGTCTCATTTTTTAATTGTATGTTACATTCCTGCAAATTTGTATTTTGTAATGAAATTTATCTCAACGAATCTTTTTATTTCGCACATCCCAGAAAACACAAAACAAACAAACATGACAAGGAAAAGAACTATGTAGAATTCATTTCAGAAGATAATTCCATACATTACAGGTTTTGCATTTGAATAACTGAATTTGTCACTAAATATTCTTGTCATTTTTTTGTGCATGTACATTATTTTCAGATTATTCACTGTTAATCATTTACTTCCGTCTTCAAGTTTCAAAAGGTATATTGAAACATTTTTTGAAGTATATACTCCGGAAACTTTTTAAATGCTCTGTAGATGGACTTCCTTTATTTACTCCTTATTATTTTAACCAGATGTACTTATCTCCTTTTGCGTAAATTATATCCTTCGGGAAAACCGTTGTCATTTTGAGTCGCATCGCATATTGAATCTTTATAGGCTATATTCATTTTTGTTCTATGCTGCTTCTGCTTCAGTTTGAAGTGCGATCTTCCACGCCCCTCCGTTTTTATTTACTGGATAATAAATACAGGCAAGCTCGCACATGAAGAATCGGCACAGAAGAAATGATGCAAATGCGCGTCTCAAGCCCCCCCCCCCCCCCCTTGTCGATGTGCCCCGTCTGTTCCGTATTTGCAGTTGTAAAATTGGCAGCCCTCACCTCAACCTGCAACCATACAAACTTTATCTCGATTCAACAAGTCTTGGTAAAAAGCTGTCGCCCTGCGAGGTCTTCTAATGGTGTTTTTGTGCATTCAATCATAAGAGAAAACCAGGAAAACTCTCAACTTACTTCTCGATAAGTATTAAATAGAAATTATCACAGCAACCACCTCAGCTCGCTTATCGAAGCAACGTTTGTTGCCAGGATAAGAAATTGGGACTTCTGGTTCCGATTAATATCGCCGCCCCAGTAGTCAGGCTGCCATTTTGAAAGCTTGAATACCTTTTGCGCAGGGAACTGGAGCAGAGTTATTAATATTATTATCATTATTATTATTATTATTTATGTTAATTTATTTTTTTGAGTTGCTATGCTACAGCTCCCCTCCGAATCTTATGTTATAGTTTCAAGTCCACTCCAGCTCCATTCACTGCTCTGAATAGCTTTTAATGGCAAATACAATATTTATCGCTTTCGTTTATTCAGTGTATTACGGAAAAAATTTAAAAGTCGTTTAAAACCTAATATTTCAATAAATATTTCGTACATAATGAAGGAAAAAAGTAATAAATAAATGCACTCGGAAAAAAGGCCACTGTTTCAAAACAGCCATTGCCAACCATTTGCTTATTTTCTTTCTTTTTTTTAAAGTTCTTTTTTTCCTTTCTTCCCTGCCTTCTTTTTCTTCTTTTTTTTTTTTGGTGAATTTGTAATTGCCGCATACTTTTGCAACAGCGAAAGTATGTTATGCACATCCCCAGTTTCAAGTTCGTGATTTAATTTTGCTGAGTAATATATATTTTACAACATACATACGTAGATACTCATAGGTGTGCGTGCGGGGCTTAGAGATACCATTGTACCCCCATTAGCAAATAAACATGAAAGCTAATTACAAAACTGGCAACCTCTTTCGCGTTTGTATTCAATAGATATGCTTCTTTGCGTTTAATTTGTCATAAGTTTCCCTGGAGATGCATCTGGGACCCAAATCTTATGGGCAGGGCCGACCTTATCAGTGTGCAAAGTACAAAGGCGCCATAATCTTGGGGGCGCCTCAGCGTAAGAGCAAAAAAAAAAAAAAAAAAAAATAATCCGTGTTTCATAAAATTAGTTCAACAAAATTCTAGTTGTCTTCACGTTAGCAGACCCAATGACAGTGACTCCTATCAGATACTCCATCTTTCAAGTGAAAGAACTTAGCGTCAAAATTCACTTGTAGCAATGGTACTATACCTACTGTGGAGCTTGATAGAGATGATTAGATGGTACCAATCCCTGTGAACCACACTAGGTCTTCAATTACGAGAAGCCAACAGCAGCCCATTAGAAATATAAAAAAAAAACATTATTTGTTTCATGTATGTAATTATTAAAGTTTTTAAATTAATTGAAAACGCAATAAAATTATACACAATTTGAATTTATATTATTTTAGTTTGTATGATGAAAGAGGGCTAGGGGCGACTATTTTTATAAAGTCCAAGGGTGCCGAATACCGTCGAGCCGGCCCTGCTTATGGGTGTATTTTGGTACCCTCTTTAGCACAGTAGAGTCCCCCCCCCCCTTGCTAAAGCTCTGCGCACGCTTATATAAGCACATATTACTTGACTACATATTGAAGTGCCAATGAAGCGGAACTACACAGAAAGTAAAGAACCATTGAAAACGTTCTTTTGTCAGAGAAAAAGAAAACCAGGATGTTTTATTCGAAAAATGATTCGGGAATTTTATTTTAAATGACAGAAATATAAAGGAAAGAAATAAAATGAATGTGATGGTCTCATCATATTGATCAAGTATTCAATATGCAATAATTAGCAAAACATAATTGAAGAAGTGTATATAAATAAAATAAAATGCAAAATAACTAAATAAATTATATAAAATAAAGAAAGAAAAGCAAACATTCACATTTAGTTTCAGATTAAAAAAATAGAGTAGTGGAGCTTAACAAATCTTCATTTGCTACTCCTGTTTCGGGCAAAACTCGTTGCTTAGGTTACTTCTTTTCTTATTTATTCATTTAATTTTAATCATACTAACGCAAAAATTTCTGCTCTTAAATTAAGCTTTATACAAGAGACGAATTAGCGCTCTTTATGTAACAATAACTGAGAACAGCATTCAGCAAGTTTTCGCTAAATAAATTTTTTTTTAATTTATTTTTCTTTTTTTTTTTGAATATCATGCAAATTATCGCAAATTTTGATTGATCAATTTGTACTAAATTAGGTCTAGAAGCAAGTTCTCAGAAAGACAAACCTTCATTTTAAAAGTATCGTTTACATTTTCATTTTTACAGCACTAAATATGCAATTTACAAACAATTCGGGAGAACGAAAAAAGGGTAACAATATTTTTTCTTTTCTTTTCAACTCTCAGCCACAGAGAATTATTTTGGAACCGGAAAAAGAGCAACGTTGTGTAAGTAGTAGAAAACACGTGCATGCCGCTAGCGAAATACTAGCGTCTCTAGCTAATACACTGACTGCAGGGGGTCTCGGCCTGAAGTGGCAGGTCAATTATGGGGGACAGTAGACCCTTCTTCCAAGAGCTATCATACATTTCATTGGTCGTTGAAATGTCAATTACTTGAGGTTGACACACTCCCCTCATGCCCTTCGAAGGCCATCTTAAGCCTAACCACGAAATTTTTTCTGACTGAAGAGCAGCCTTAAGGAAAAGGAAAACAAACTGCAATTCAAAACACATTTCTTTTCTTCGGGTGACTGAAGAACTGTTCCATTCAAGTTACTAGGTCAGCGAAAGTGTTTATTCTGCTATGAAGTTTCATGAAAAAAAATTGCATAATATTAGAAAAGTAACTTGGTTTATTTTTAGAATTATATAATTGATTCAGACTTTGGATATAACATGTGATAAATATTTGGATTTATGCACGAAAGTAAAAGGTAAACACAAAAATTGGTAAAGCCTAATGATTTTACACCCCTCGTGTTCCATATTTTTCAAATTACTTTATTTCTATTCTTTTAATGAAAATCATAGTAATATTAAATTTCTGCTCTATGAGAAAATGTTTAAAAAGGGGGAATCATTAATGCAATATGATTCGATTGAGCTGTGGAGAAAGAAAGAGAGAGAGAGAGAGAGAGAGAGGGGAGGAGAGAGAGAGGAGAAAAGAGAGAGGGGGGGGGAGAGAGAGAGGGGTATGGTGAATTTATAATAAAGTTTTGATTAAACATATATCTCACAATGTGACGGTAGAAAATTTAATACGAGTGACCAATTACAGTCAGATTAAGGTCACCCCTCAGGACTTCACGAAAATGAACTTATAAACAGGGTGACCTAATAACCGATTCATACACATTTGATATTCAATGAGCTGGGACTTAAGAAAAGTGACCTTATATGCGGGGGACCTTATATCAAGGTCTGACTATATTTTCAGTTGACGATACCATGTTCTTTATTACTTTCTCTGCTTTTTGTTTTTTCAGTCAATCGAATTGACATAAAAGGCATTCAATTGCCTGAAACATAGGTTCCCAAACTTTTTCATCCCGTGGACCCCTTGTAATTCCTTTCGGTCTTTCGTGGCCCCTCATCCTAGGGGATCATTCTAAAAGATGCCAATTAGAGCAACATTTATATCTAAAAGTTTCAAAACAGTAAAGCTAAGGGTAAATATTTTCCAAAGAAGTTCTAAGACAGTAGAGAGATAGAGAAAAATGTCTTGAGATGTCAAGTGAAAGTAACGAAATGTAACTTAAAACAAAATGTTAAGAATTATTTTTTTCTATCATGTAAAATTGTACTTTTGTACATGAACATTTAATGGCGAGGTTCCCCCGGGTACGGCCTTTCTGCTACCATTAAAAGGGTTAGATTTTACTAGTTACTAGGACAAATAAAATGGCTTGCACAATGTATGAAATATATTTTACGAATATATAATTCGTAAATGTATATGTTTCTATATATATAAAATGAACTTTTGACGTTGTGGCTGCGCGTTCTACAGCAAAATGTACGCAACGTACGATTACAAAAATTTGCACAAAATTCTATTATAGCCTGATGCTTTGCAAGACGAAGCCGTTTTTTTGAAATTCGACCTAATATTTTTTTTAATTTAACAATTAACTATTAATCTTCCAGTATTTTCTTTACTTCTTACGAGCTGTTTGAAGAAATGAAGTGAAGTGGATTAGAAAATCCGCGGTTGAATGTAAACAAAACATCGTTTGAGCCATGAGGCGAGGGCGAGTGCCTTGCATGTAACGAAAATCAGTGTTTTAACTGACCCATTTTGAAAAGTATTTTGAGACTTGATCGATTATTTTAATGAAATTTATTTTTAGTGGGGAGGGGATTATTAACCTATATACTTTGTTTTAAATTGATGGTGCATACTTTTTCCCAAAATTTTGTCTGAAGTTCCGATTTTTTTTTTTGCTTAGAATCGCCCATGGTTTACTGGAGAGGTGAAAAATTTCTTTTTGATAGGTGATTTTCTTTCTTAAAATGTTGTTGGGCCTACTTAAACAATATATATCGATTTCAACTGTTATTATTCAATTAAGTGACTCGCCCAACCAGTTTAATTCAACTGGGCTAAAAAATTTAATATGTTAACAGATTATTGAACTTATTAGTATCATAGTATCTATTCATAAAAATAATATCCATTAAATGCAAAAAACAAGTAGCAAACAACTTTCACTCGATCGATGAAGAATTTAATTTTCCTTTTGAACATGTTGATGGGGGCATTGCTTTAGTGATGAATTTATAGGGGCGGAGGGTTGCAACCTCCCATGATACACACATTCAAAATATAATAAGTACGTTGTTTTTAAATAAAGAATTTAAAAAATAGTTGACGCATTATGTAAATTTGTAATGTTTGCTTAATGTTTTGTGATTACTTAAATATTCATTATTATTTTTTAATATACTCACTCGAGTAAATGTGCATCGTTCACTTAATTTTTAAGACTTCGTCTTTCATCATTTGTATTAAAAAGTATAACATTTATAACAATTTCAAGAATTCATCATTTATCGTTATTCTATCATATTATATGTGAAAAGTTTTCATATCTTAAGTAAAACCCCGATTTAACCTCCCACCAATCTACGTTTTACCCGCATTTTACGTTTTTTTCATCAGGTCCCAGTTTTTCCATATCCCAATTCATGTTAAAATCTCCCGGGTTCTAAGTTTGTTATTTATCGAATTCCACGTATTTTATGTTTTCCCTCAAAAAAGAAAAAGTGTTCTAAAATTAGCCATATTTTTCCTTTTGTGCTTTTTTAAAAGCTTTATGCATATTGTTAAAAGTTAATTATTACTCTCCCAAAATAAATTACAATCGAGGATTGTTTATGTTTTCAAGAATTTTTTAAAAGGGGCTATTCCGAATTTATCAAGGCACGAAAAAGTTCGTTTGTTTCCAGTATTGAACTGGAGAAGTTTGTTCTTTTTGCCATTTTATAAACCAACTTTTTTTTTTTTGCTTAGAATCACCCATGGTTTACTGGAGAGGTGAAAAATTTGATTTTCTGTTTTAGAATGTTGTTGGGCCTACTTATACAATATATATCGATTTCAACTGTTATTATTCAATTAAGTGACTCGCCCAACCAGTTTAATTCAACTGGGCTAAAAAATTTAAGATGTTAACAGATTATTAAACTTATTAGTAACATAGTATCTATTCATAAAAATAATATTCATTACCTACAAAAAATAAGTACTAAACAACTTTCACTCAATCGATGAAGAATTTTATTTTCCTTTTGAACATGTTGACGGGGCATCGCTTCAGTGACGAATTTATAGGGGCGGTTGGTTGCAACCTCCCATGATATACATGTTCAAAATAAAGTAAGTATGTTGTTTTTAAATAAAGAATTTAAAAAATAATTGAGGCATTTAGGCATTTTCATTATGTAAATTTGTAATGTTTGCTTAATATTTTGTGATTACTTAAATATTCATTATTATTTCTAAATATACTCACTCATTTGAATAAATGTGCATTGCTCACATAATTTTTAAGAATTTGCCATTCATCATTTGGATTAAAAGAGTATAACATTTCAAGAATTCATCATTTATCGTTATTCTATCATATTATATGTGAAAAGTTTTCATATCTACAGTGAAAACCCGATTTAACATCCCACCAATCTACGTTTTTCCTGCATGTTACGTTTTTATCATCAGGTCCCAGTTTTTCCGTATCCTAATTGATGTTAAAATATCCCGGGTTCTAAGTTTGTTATTTATCGAATTCCCCGTATTTTATGTTTTCCCTTGAAAATGGAAAAAGAAAAAAGTGTTCTAAAATTAGAAATATTTTTCCTTTTGTGCTTTTTTTAAAGCTTTAAGCACTTTGTTAAAAGTTAATTATTACTCTCTCACAAAATAAATCACAATCGAGGATTGTTTTTGTTTTCAAGAAATTTCAAAAAAGGGCTATTCGAGTTTATCAAGGCGTGAGAAAGTTCGTTCGTTTACAGTATGGAACTGGAGAAGTTCGTTCTTTTTGCCATTTTATAAATCAACAAAGCTCCAACACTTCGAGTCTAAAGAAGATTTCGTTAGCAGTCACTATTACGTGCTATCAGAGGCGTAGCGAAGGGGGGGGGGGGGAGGGGCAAGGAGTTACAGCTGTCCCCGGGCGCAGCGTCAAGGGGCGCCAAATTAATGTAAATTTATTTTATTTTTAAATGTGAAAAGAAAATTATTTGAACTGAAAAGTTGTGAATATGTTCGACAAAAAAGTGGGAGCATTGCAAATCATATCGGGAATGACCGATGTAGCGCAGGAGTGCGTGCAAAATTGCCTTAAAAGGCAGTGAAAAAACTTTTGAGTTATAGTTGGGATGTTTTCTATGGATTGAACCCATGATGACTCTCTAGGAAGGGCTAGGGGGCATTTTCTTTGAGAAGCAGCTTAAAAAGAACCGGACGCCCAGGGAACTCAGGAAAGGTCACTTGAGAAAGAAGAAAAACAAATAATTTTGCGAAGCCAAAGTGTTCCATTTTGCCCTTCAAAGTGAATGGTCGCTAATAAAAATGCAAGTTAAAAGGTCTGCTTTTTAGTTCTATTTGTCATTTAGGAAGCATAAAAGTTTTTTTAATTCCCTACCAGGGGTGCGGAGTGAGGGGGGCGCAAAATCTTCAGTTGTCCCCGGGCGCTGAAAACCCTAGCTACGCCTCTGTGTGCTATGTACTGTACTCTTATTGGACGGAACAGCATATAGTGGACATTTTACAAATAGTGGAAAATATTTTCTTTCCCATAAGGACTAGGAAAAAACTTGCAAAGCATTTCAATACTGGAAGATTCAGCATTCACTTTCAACTCCATAACTAAAAAACAATCCACTATTACAGATTATTTTCAACCTAAATTCCAGAATTTGTAATTAAATGCGTTAAAATGGTATGTATTCGAAAATATGGATATTATACTTTTTGAAAGAGTTGAAATCTGCCATTCATCATTTATAGCATAAAAGGATAGCGTTCCCAACAATTTCAACAATTCATCATTTGTAACAAAGTTTAAATCGTTAGTCTATCAGTTTCATTGAAAATGCCTCACCTACCTATAAGAAAGTGTAGTTTACAGAGTCAAAATCAGAGCCAGAGAGAAAACTTTCACCACTGAATTGACCAAGAGACACCACTAGATAAAAAAATATGACTTGAGCATATTAAAAATATGTATGTTCGTGTCAGAACATCACCTCGATTACCATTTTTGTGGCATTGAATGCTGTTGAAAAAAGAGCAATATTCCATGTTCTGCTCATAACTAAGCAAGTGTCCATTGCATTAACATTAGGAACTGTAGGTAGGATTCCGCGATAAGAATAAAATTTTCTTTGCATTTTTAGTGTACTAATTTAGTAACAGATTCTTTTTCAGCTTTGAAACATAAAATTTCCCTTTTCAGCATTCACATTCACTTTTGAATTTACTTTTGTCAAGATATGTCTCTTAAGCGATGCATATCAGAAATTGACGTGATACTCCAAAAGCAAATTTATAGGCAGGATATTCCTATTATCCGCTACTAAAGAAATGTCTTTGGCGTAGCTAAGTGGGGGCGGACCGCCCCGGGTGTCACCCATTCAGGGGTGACCACCATCCCCGACGGAGAAAAAAATGACCCTTTAAAAGCTCCCTAGAATAAAACAAATACTTAAAATGGGAGAAAAAAATATCCAATTTAATTTTCTATTTTTGAGCCAAAGTGTTTCCTTTAAAAAATATTCACAATGTTTTTAACCGCTAATCATAACCAGTGCCCTCAACAAATACTTTAAATATTATGAGGCTCATGATGCAAATGGTGTTCTTCTTTTCCAAAACCACAATTTTTTTAACAAAAAATTATATTTCATTAAAACGCGTATTTCACATTTTACATGATTTTTTTTTTTTTTTGGATGGGGAAGGCGTAATCTTTTCTACTGGGTGACACACATGCTAGATACTCCACTGCATTCCACACAATCTTCACTATCAACATACTTCCCATACAGCTGCCACTGATTTTTTTTTATTTCATCAAATTGCTGACATATACATAGTCCAGCATCTCTTTGCTGCAGCTTTTGCTTTTCTTGAATAGGCTAAGGATGATCAGTAACTGTTAGATTTTTCAGATGATCTTTATTAAATTGCTTTGTCTGATCAGTTTATCAATTCCACATTTAGACTACTTTAATTTGTGGCTATTAAAATTTCATATTTACAATTATATAAATTCATTTCTCTGATTTGATTACAAAATGTATGTTTATGTATAAAGCTACTAATACATTTATTTTTTTACTCTTGTATAGCAATTTACTCTTTTTATTGGTTTAAATAAACATTTATGAAACAACAGTTATATTTTTGAAATCAGACTCAGAGAGAATGTACTGCTATCTATCAGTCAGAGTAAAAATTAAGCTATGTAAAAGTTTTGATGATGTAATAAAGATAAATATGCCACATGATACAAATATAGATCAATAAATATAGGTTATTAGTGATAGATTGAAAAAAATTTACACCTAAGTTAAGGTAGATATACATTTGTGGAAAAATACAGGCTGAAATAAGTTTTTATCGCCTCAGAAGTGACTTAAGAGGTCGCCTTCGGTGGCTTGCTTGGGACAAAAAACAAGTTGCTCCGTAGGCGCCGGTATTTTAACATTGCACGGGCAACGCCGTTGCGGGTACCGCTAGTATTAAATAAATAAGTTGGCTAATACATTGGCTAAATTTCTACTAGGTTCATCGTGTCTAACCTTTCCTAAATGAGATTCAGTCTCGTAGACCCCTATTTTCATCTCACGCACCCTCCATTTTTCCTTTCGTTAACGCGAACCCCGCGTAGGTCGTAATAGCCCCATGGAAGGTCCATATGCTTCACTTTGGGAACTACAGGTGTAAAGCAAGATTTTCTTGAATAGCTGATTTCAATGATAAACCTAGATCGTGCTCACTTGACATTTCTAGGAAACCACTCAAAACTTATGAGCCCCAATCTGGTTTCCCCGTTTCCAGTCCGGTGATGTGATTCCTCAAATAATACCATAAAGATGAAATAAAACCAAACTATCAGCTCTGTTCAATCCGATGAATATGACTTGCAGAAACTAATCGCTTCATTAAAAAAAGTGATATTTTTATCTATCGATTTTCCTAACCTAATTTTACCTTAAAATGTGATTACGTATGAGCAAAGTACACCCATTAACAAGCGACGCGCTCTGTAATAATTAAGAATGAAAGAAAATTGAGCAATGAGAAAATTTACTATAATAATTGCCCTGCATTCTTAAGCTCCGTTGCAGCTTTTCATTTTTCTTACTGCTACTAACGATTTTCCGCGTCCTTCGTTCAATTTGGGAAAGTATGCATTTTTGCTTTAATTTTGTCCTTGGATTAAAAGCTTCCATGTAAGCTGAACTTCATTAAAAGTTCGGTAATGACCACCGTTTTCATATTTTTGCTTTTTGTTTTGTCTAATTCATTTACTGATGCGTCAATTCACAATCTAAAAATGGAGCCATATTGAATCACTTTAATGTGCTATGTAAAGTACTTCATGCAGAAACAATAGAGTTTTTTTTTTTAAATTAAATGCTTCATTCATTCCCATTTCCAGTATCAAACGCATTTTTTATTTACAGGAACCAGATAACGTGTAGTATTTTTCTTTATTTTAAATTTATTTAACCGAAATTTCTTTTGGAAAATGATCAGACTATTTCTTTTTAAACATGAATAAGAAAAGTACAGCTTTATGCAAAGTTATCACAAATAACAGGAAAAAAACAGTCAATCTACAACTTAATGTGAAATGTTACTGTCAATAGAGCGATCCGTTCCTAAAACGGAATCGGTAGGAACACAAAAATAAACATTTTCTGAAAGCAGTGCCTTACTTAAATCCTTATTCTACTAGATTCTTATTCCTTCTTCTGCCTTACTCAGACTTACGATTATGCTTCACAATTTATCAAAACTTTAAAATGTTGCAGTTTTGTCAGAATTTCTGTGTTGTCCAACTTGTTCGTATGTTAATATATATTTTACTGATGACTTTCTCACACATAAAATAGAATATTTTTAGATCGATTTTAGTAAAAACACCCCATTTTACATTAAAGGGGAGTCATTTTTTTCCGTAATTTCTTACAGAAGATAAAAATTGCTGTATGCACGGTTTTTTTTTGTGAAATGCAATAGTTACCAAGCGCCAAAAATTTTTTTATTTCAACGCGCTTTGTTACAAAATGTTTCACGTGATGTTCATTCATTTACGTAAATGCATTTAGGTCAGATATCTTTTAACGCTTATCTTGTAGCGTTTTAGTATAAAATGTTTCATGTAAAGTTCAATCATTTACGAAAACACATTTAGGTGGTATATCTTTTAACGCTTATCTGATCGCATTTTATTCTAAATTATTTCATTTAAAGCTCATTAACAAAAACACATTAAGGTCGGATATCTTTCAATGCTTATCGTAACGCATTTTTGTATGAAATGTTTCTCGTAAAAGTTCCTTCATTTACAAAAATACATTTAGGACGAATACGACTTTTTCTACAACTTTTTGAGTATTTCAGTTTCTGAACTTGACAGAAATGAACCTCGCGTCGAAGAAATGTGTCAAAGAATTTTTATGACTACTGCTGGAACTAAGCTTACTGTGGCGCTATTTGTGTTTTCGAGCATTCGTGAAACTCCCAAACTATTAGCTGATCCACTGCCAAAACCTCAGTTCATTTGTTTACTTTTTTTTTACTTTGATGACATTGACACTATACAAACTGCTTCGACGCGAGCTTTAGAGACAGTCCCACAATGTGAGCTAAAACAGGCAATCGAATCGTTGTTAAACAATGTATTGAAGCTGAAGGAGCTTATTTTGAATAATAAAAAAAAATAATTACTAGTTTTTCTTTTATTTTACAAACCCAGTCTTAAAAATTCTTTGACACACTGTGTATATCTGTCTTTTGTTTAGCGTGCGTTCTAAACTATTTCAAGGATATGGTTTTCTACAGTTAAAACAATTATCTCAAAATAAATATATTTCAAAGGGATTTTTAAAAAAATGTTACCGTGTTATGCTAAAAATATCAAATTCATTTTCTGAAACTGTCAGGCATTACACTTCAGTATTTTGTAACTATGAATGTCTTTAAGAGAAAAATTCTAATAACAAGCACCTTTTTCATCATATAAGCAAATGTTAAACTGAATCACAACAAAAATTTCCCCTAATATGTATAAAATTTCGCAACTGAACTGGCAAAATAAAAGAATAAATAAAATAAAAACAACTAACCAAAAATTAATTTAACTTTAAGCAGAATCTATTTAGCTTGCACTCGTTTTATTCCATAAAAAAAATATTTTATATGTTTCATTGTTTCGAAACAACACAAAGATATATTAATGTTAAAAATTAACACCGAAAAAAAGTTAACATCGAAAATGAACAGTGCTAATTTGTTTAAAAAATAGTCGCCTACAGTTCTTCTCTTTGTGTGAAAAATAAAGCACTTTCAATTTACTGAATCAAAAGCAACTAATCCCTGTCTTCGTCAATGTTAAGTCTACAGCGAAATGTATTTCAATATCATTTCAATAAATACTTTATTTAGTTATTAAAAAAGAGCTTTTGAAATAAAATTATCAAATATTGAAGCCCAGAATAATTATAGTTCCGTATTCGGTGAATTATTTAAACTTATTGTTAGTGGTATGCATTTCAGATTACTGTAAAAATATTTATTATTTTTTCATATTATTGCTACATGAAAAAAAATCCTAATCGTTCTAATTAATTCGTATTTTAAATAGTTTAATTTCCTTCCGTTCTATATAGTTTGAAAATAAAAGATTTGCATCTAAATTGTTACTAGTAATTCGTATTTTTAGTTTTTATTATTCATATAATTTTTTTTATTTATTCATATTACTTAGTCTGAAAATAAGGTTGTCTGATTAGGCTAGTAGATTCGTATTTTAAATATTTGCAGCATTCCTTTCATTCTTTAGTTTAAAAAGCAAGATTTGTTACCGAATTGTCGTCTTAATTTTTCTTAATATTTGAATAACGAATTAAAATGATGTGTAATTCAATAAGAGAAATAAATTGTGTAATTGACCTTACGGCTTTGTATTGATACTTGAAAATTCTTTATTTAAGGATATTTTCGAATGAATGAACGAATAAATGAGTGAGTAAATGAATATGTATAAACCGTTGAAAAAAATACATTTGAAGTATTTCAGAGCTAAAGCTAAATGAGAAAGAGAGAGAGATAGCTAGATTAACCAATTTGATATTGGTGTAGACAGGAGAATAGGCTCGTATAGTTCTAGATGGAACTTCTTGTTCTTTTTTAAACGTTAAAATTTTTTAATAGACGCAAAAGACAAGAAGAAGAAACAATAAATTAGCTGAAAAGCATCAAAGACAACAGGATGTCTTTTTTACCAGTCCAATTCTAGATAAGGAAGGCGAAATTGTCACGCAAGTATAGAGTTTTGGCGTCGACTTTATAATTATTTTATCACCATAGATTACGTCGACGGGTATCGTGGTGTGTGTGTGTTTTGAAAACAAACCTCTTTTCTACAATAGAAAGAAAAAGGACCTCAGTCGCGGCCAAGGTTGGATCTGACAACTTCAACGTATTGGAGAGGGGCCAATGTTATTTGGAGAGCAAGGATATCTGATTGTCAAGCTCCTAATAGTCCAAGGGATTCATAATTCCATCCGCCAACCTTGTTAGTTCGAATGTTTCATTCATGTTCTTAAAGCTCGGCGCTTAATGTTAACTAGTGTTATGTCATGTTCTTTTTATAGAATTAGACATCTCTGTTTTAAGGCAGGAGCGCATACATTAACTCATTACATACCGCTCCCTTTTCTTCCTGTTGAGTTGAAAGAAGGTAGAAAATAAGAATTTCTACAGCAGGAAACAAAAGAAGTGAAATTAGTCGTAAAAATATTTCATAACACTTTAATTTTAAATCAAATTAAATGAATGAGATGTTAATTTAATATATATTATATTAATTATAATATTATAGTAAGAAACATAGTAAAATTGGAGCTCAGATAGTAAAACATAGTAAAATCGGAATTGCTTTTTGAAATCAACAAAAATCATTGCTGTAATGTTTCCTTAAAACAGTGGGCTTTTTTTACTTTTTTTTTTTTTTTTTGACTTCGAAATTATTACTAGCATTTAAAATTAATGATCTATTTCCATACCAACCGTGCATGGTATATTTTTTAGGTAATTTTATAATTATTGCAATGAATAAATATTGAAACAACTGCGATTTCTGTGAAAGGTATTCAGTAGAAAAGTAATGTTTATTAAAATAGTTACAGTAAAACCTTAAAAAACAATGGAAACATTAGGTTGGAAAATGTTACGGAAAAATTCTTATTTCGCTATTTAAATACGGAGGTATATTTTTTGCGCATTTTATCTTATGGGGGAAAAAAGGAAAGAAAGAAACATATATATAAGTAATTCATTTAAGGTTGAGTAATAAACACCCGATCTCCCCAGCCTTTATTTTGCCTCTCATGTTTTATTTACAACCGGGGGCCCGCTCCTGCTCGCTAACAGTTAGGTGGAACTGCAAGCAGTTCTATTCGGATCGCTTTGCTATCCAAGCTCGTTGCGCTTGACATTTATCTCACTTTTGACTAGATAACGTCAAAATTAGCATTAAAAGTATAAAATATAATTTTACATTTTGATTTCATATGAATAACATTTAAATATGATCATATGGAAAAGTGTGTGTTCAACTTGACTTTACTCTAAATAAAAATATTTTATCATGTACTAGAAAACTAATGAAACATTTACTTGCAATTAATGAAACCAACTTCAATGTCTAAAACGCAATAACAGTTATCAAATTTTGCATAGATGCAATTAGTCTCAAAACAACAAAAAATGTGCTTCACAAGAACATTTATCAAACGTTTGCCTGAGCATGGCTGCCTGCGATCATATAGCGGCTGTCCAAACGGGCGAAAAAGTGCGTGCAAGCCGAACTTACATTTTCTGCCACTTCAGTCAATTGGCGCTGTTAGCATGTACTTAATAGCGAGGATTTAAAGGTCTAACCATTGCAATATCATCGCGTTAAAGGCTTGAATTTCAAGACAGATAAACATTTAAGTGTTGAGGTCAAAAGTAACTATCAAAATACGTTGCAGGGTTATGTATTTGCCATTAAAACGTTTTTAATACAGAGGAAAAAATTAAAAAATCGTTTTTTCGGTAGTAACACATGCAGACTTTGAAGCTGCTCGTTAAGATAAATTTCTTTATAACTTTTCTTACATACGTATACTTTTATATATAATGAACACAGAGAAAATGTTCTTCGCAATTGGCTGATCGTATTATGCTTTCATATTTATTTTTATTTTGAACGACAATAATTGCGCATAATTTTATGAAATACATTTATCCTCTCATATTGTGTAGCAGAAATAAATTGGCCAGCAGGTTTTTGAAATCTATATTGAATAGTCTTTAAATGGTTATTAGTTACTTTATTATTAAGCAATTTTCAATACATTCATGTTAATACTATTAAATAACAGCTGTTAAAAGAAAAATGACGTAGGTTATGATTAATAAAGTTATTTTAAATATATGTGTTAATTGAATTATTTCAATTCCATTTATTGTAAATATAATTATTTCAAGAAACTGGAACAGTTAGGTTGTGAAGTGACTTAACAAATAAAGATTAGTTGAACAATTATGTAATTAAGTAAATGATTAATGCAACAATTTTTTATTGTTATTGACAGACTAATAGCATAATACTAATAACTAATATTGCATTGTATTGTATAGCTGACTTCAGTTAACTTCAACAGATGGATTATCATATAAGAGTGGCGACTCTTTTTTTTTTTTTTTGCTGGTATCATTTTTTTGCTGGGGGAGGGGGGAGGACCGTCCGCCTACTTTTTTATTTTACACGATCGTCCCTCCACTTTTCAAACGGCCCTTCCCCCATCACTATTTCATTACAATAACTTATGCTCTTATCTGTAAGCCTCCCCCCTCCCACCTCTTTTTTCTTTTTTTCTGGACTACACCGAATATTCTCAATTATTAATACCAAGACTTTGCAACCGGCATTTCTTCGATGAAATCCACCAAAAGCTTTCGGATTCTCTGCAACCTGATTTTCCTTAAATACTTTCTTAAATTAATTTTTCACCACTTTTAAATTAGAAATTAGAAATACGCTTTAGGGGTCATTCATAAATGATGTCACGCTTCGAGGGGGGAGGGGGGGTTCGCGAAATTGGGACAGAGTGTGAAAAGGGGAACGGAGGTGGTAACAAGAAGTGTGACAGCAGGCTTATACAACCTAGCGTGACATGTGACAAAGGGGGAAGGGGGTCCGTTGAATTGTGACAAAAGGGGGGGGAGGGGTCAAATATATCGGAAAAGAGCGTGACATCATTTATGAACGGTCCCTTTGATAGTTTATTTACTTTTCTATGTTTCAAGACTATGGTGTGAAAAATGGGTGTACTCATGAACGCGTGGAGAATCAACAACAAATCTTAGAGGGAAGTCTCCCTTCCTTTTAACTATTTCAATTGTAACCCCTGTTGTGTGTATGTAGCGCGAGTTTAATTTTAAAAAGGTACATTACTAGATTTATAATATAGATTCTCTCTCACTCATTCCACTTTTAATTTTATCATTCTGTACAAGCATAAGAAATTTAAACTTCTCAGAACAAAAAAAAAAAAATATATTTAAAAGCATAATCTAGACATAATATAAAGTTCAAAGTTTACTTTTGAGTGGAAGAAAATTAATGAGTGGATAAACGTTCTTATAGCGCAAGTTGCAAACATTACTCCATACACATGTTTTGGAATTAAAAGGAGCCCCTTTATCAATGCTTAAAGATTTGAACTAAAAATGTAAGTAATCCAAGTGAGTGTAAATAATTCGAATTACTTGCATCCAGATGCATACAACTGTACTCAAAAAGGATTCCTCTTGTCCCGAAATATGTTTTCTGAAGTTTCGGCTATAATGACGTTTGTTTTCTTATTAATAATCTGAAGTACAAATAAATAAAACCAATGCATAAATTAATAAAACCAGTAAAGTTCGAGACGTTAGGGGAAAATGCAAATGTCAGCCCTCACTGGTTAAAAATATCATCTAAAGCATCAAACTCACGATTTCTATTTGTAGAGCATTTGAATAGGTGACATGGAGGGAAAAAACAATTAAACTATATGCATATAAACCAAACGTGAATTTAGTAAATCCCTAAAATTATAAAATGTATGCATTCACTAATTTAATGCTTAGAAAAAACACTCCATTGCTTTCTGTCGATTTCATTTATGATGAAAAATTTCTTTAAAATAAATATATATATGTTAGACACAATTAAACATTGGGAGATATATTTCCGATCAGTAATGCATAAACTAAAAATTTACCAAAAAGAAAACTTCGTGATGCATGCTGCAAACCCGACAAAAACAATGCTTTCGTAATGTATTTCCATACAAAACTAGTACATGCTTGCAGCGCACCAGTGAGGAAAAAAATAACTATCGTTTGAACGCTTATTCCTTTGTTCTGGCGCCGCGTCTGGACAGCCGCTGTATGATCGCAGGCTGCCATGGCCTGAGAAACGTCATAATTGGTCACAAAACAACAAAAAATGTGCTTCACAAGGACATTTATCAAATACTTGCCTGAGAAACGTCATAATTAGTCTCAAAAGAACAAAAAAAAAAAAATAATAATTATATTTTTGACTGTGCACAAATAACATTTATCAAATTCTTGCATTTATAACGTCAAAACTAATCTTAAAAGAACAAAACATGCGTAATTACATTTTGACTTTGCAATGACATTTACCTAATTTTTACCTAAGGAACGTCATAATTAGCCTTAAAATAACAAAAACTGTATAGTTACATATTTGACCTCGCTATGACATTTATCAAAGTTTTGCATAAGTAACGTTATTGTCTCAAAGGAATAAAGTGCAATTTTGCATTTTTCACTTCACATATATCATATTAAAATGTAATAGTAGTTCTCATTTCTTTATTCATGTAAAACAGTATTTAGCTCGACAGTGCTATAAGTTGAAATATTTATTCAAGTACAAAAAACAAAAAGAAAGAAAGAAAGAAAACATTTACTTGCAAATTAATGAAACCAATCTCAATCTTTAAATTACATAATACAATTTTCATTTTATTCTCAATGTGGCATTAAAAAAATTCACGAAAGAATAAGCATGCCCTTGCTGTCATCTGATAAGGATTTCTGAAATTGGTTCAAAGCCAGAAAGTATGCTTCGCAGTAATGACAAAAATGAACGGGTGAGGAAAAAAAATCTCCTCAATATTTCATTCATATGATGCCGGTATGTAAATTAGGAGCTGAGATTCAAATGGGAGAGCAAAATTTTAAGTATGAAGGAAAATATCCCCTCAGTGCTTAAATAATATTTTTCAATGAGAAATAATGAGAGCAATGATTTAAAAGAAATAATAATGTTTTCAATAAAAATCAATGCTAGTTTTTTAATAAAATAGCGGTTTTTATTGATAAAAAATAAGGGAAAATTACAAAATGTATTCAAATGGCAAATGAAACTTTGTGCTGGCAGTAGTTATTGAAAAAAATAAAAAATTATTCTTAGTTATTTCGAGCATATTTAAATACGTTGATTTTTTAAAAATTCACCGCGTTATAATAAACCCTTTCTTTAGTCTGCTGAAAAAGAGCTATTTGGCAAAAACTGATACGAGTAAATGGCTGAATATGACTATGTACAGATACCGGTTGAAAACTTATTTTTAGAAACTGCCTCATTATTTTACACGGCACTGAACAAGTCGGTTATTGTAAGTCTTAAACACGCATAAGAAATACGTTGGTTTACTAGTCGACAGGGTGGCGTAGTGGTAAGGCGCAGGCCTCGTACGCCCAAGATCGCAGGTTCAAACCTGGCCCAAATCGGTGGATTTTCAAGATGCAGAAAATCGTATGATTATGAATAAAGATCCTTTAAGTATCCGTTTGGCATGGATACTCTAGGCTAAATTAAATTCCTAGTGCCGTTTGCATCAACGAGAGCTCAGGTGCCGCCATCTAGGAAGAGACTGAGCGTCCAAAAATTGCGGCAATGGTACCACACTCAATGGTACCGTGTGCCATTGCGGCAATGATACCGCTGAAAGAGTTGGTACCAATCTCTGGGGACGCACTAAGTCTGCAATGGTTGAGGACCAATAATGCAGCCCCATTAGAAAGAAAGAAAAAAAAAACGTTGGTTTACTACGAAATTCTTATTTTAGAGCATATATTTGATTTTTTCTTTAGATTTGCCAAGCAATGCAAACATTTAAGTAAGAGGAAAGATTATGTAATGTATATGCATATAAAAAGAAGCATTTCAATGATTCCTGTATTTTTTTTCTCGAAAAGCTCTCTCGTCTGTATGAAACTAGTACTTACTTTTTATTGCATGTGCCCTTATGCACTTTCATTAACCCTCTGATTGATTATCCCGCGATTTCCACGTGCAAACATGTAGCGAAAATTGCTCCTCCCGCGACTTCTACGGGCATGAGCTTTTTAAGTGTACTTAAAATATTATTCCAGCTGTTTCATCGTTAAAACAACTGTAATGCTATTTTTCAAGTATTTGGACATTAATTAAGGTTTCATTCCAGAGATGGCTTTAGTTGCTTAACCACTTAACGCAATTGCCCGTGTCTGCCACGGGCGAAAGTTACCGGGAAATTTGCACATGCCCGTGTCTCACTCGGGCGATCTTGTATCAAGCTTTTTTTTTTTTCTAATGCCCCTCTGGGATCCGTTTCCTCTTTTGTTTGCATAATAATTTTTTATATAACTTTTATCCCCCCCCCCGCTCTCTATTCACCCCCTACAACTGAAATTTCCCAAAAACAATTTATACTATACCTATATATTCATTTGCTGTCAAAAAAAAAAAAAAAAACTATACCATTTTTTACCAGTTTTTATGGAAAAAACTAGTGCTCAAGGGGTTAAAGTAAACCAGTTTTTAGCGAGTCGAATTCGCTAAAAAAATGAGCAGTCAGAGGGTTAAATCATTATTAAGATCGATGAAACGCAGCAGATGAAATAGAATATAGTCTTGGAAATATGGATTTGAAGATGATTTCAAGCTGTTGAGATAAACATAACTTGTTCTCGGCTTTGTGGTTTGCATTTCATCACCTGCTATGCAAAAAGATAGGAGTTGAAAACCTATTTTTGGAAGCTGTCTTGTTCTTGAACGGGGAAAATGAATGGCCGAGTTCAATAAGTTAAAAAACATCTAAAAATAAAGTAGGATAACTTCCTAACCGGCGCTTTTCGTCACAGTTTACTTGGAAAAACATGCATAAAGCTATCAAACTTGTGGAAATGGGAATTAGGAGCAGTTTATTAAGTGGGTAAAAACATTTCTGCGGTACGATACATCTTCTCTGAGAGAGATGCTATATTACTTCAAATGTCAACCACTGAAGCTTTTATGGTACCTCAAATTTACTTCACAAGTTAATCTCACTGAAAATGTAATTTGCAATACACAAACTAGAATTAACTCAACCAATGTAGTTCAATACTCGTAACTTGTCAACAGCACAATTTAAACGTGAATTTTATATTGTCATTTTGAGCTTACTACACTTAAAATATGAAACACACTAGATAATTTATTTTCCCCGAAAATAAAACATGTTCTTCTGTGATGCGTGAAACTGAGTGTTGTTATACAATTGACGGTTTATAGCAGCGGTCGGCAACCTAAAGTGACTGAAGATCTACTTCGAAAGTTCGCCGAACACCAAGATCGACTTGGAGAACGGAGGGGGGGGGGGGGGGACATATACTATTAATAGGGTAATAGGTCTGTCTTCAAATTGTAGGTTAATTCTTGTCACAACAAGTTTTGTTACTTAATAAAATACCTACATTAAAATTTATAACATAATGTAATGTTCACACATATACTATTAATAGGGTAATAGGTCTGTCTTCAAATTGTAGGTTAAATCTTGTCACAACAAGTTTTGTTACTTAATAAAATACCTACATTAAAATTTATAACATAATGTAATGTTCACACCGTTAAACCGTTAACTTGCATCAAAACAATATTTAAAATACTAATATGTTATTTCTTTTAAATTTTATAAAATACTATTAGTTTTTTTTCTTTTTTTAGCTCCGGTGAATGGTCAGACAAATTAATAAACATTTTCTGAAAGAAAAAAAATATATAGGTTTGCCTTCAAATTCAAAAGTTATTTCATTTTTTTTCTTCTTCAAAACTATATAAACTGTTCAAAATGCTGTCGCGATCGACCGAAAATGGGCTCGTGATCGACCAGTCGATCTCGATCGACGGGTTGCGGACCACTGGTTTATAGTATATAACAGGTATTCATGAACTGGAAAGTACTGTGAATTTTCGACATGATTATTTGTGTGAGAGAACTTAGACGTTAAAATGTAAAGTAAATTTGTTTCAATCGTGACAATGAAGGCATATGCAATAGCTGAAGTTACGATTGAGGAGAAATGTGTAGTTTCGTAGTTAGAAATTACTAGCCTAAAAAAAGTTTCCACTTTATATATTTCTTTGAATAATATTTAAAATTGCATACTTCATAACATAAATTTTGTATTTATGTACTTGCTCTTTTAATCCGGCAGTGTGGCGTAGTGGTAAGGCCGCAGGCCTCGTACGCCCAAGTTCGCAGGATCAAACCTTGCTCAAGTCAGTGGCTTTTCAAGATGCAGAAAATCGACGGCTCCCATGTCGTATTATTATGCGGCATGTTAAAGATCCCGTGAGTATCCGTTTGGCGACGATACTCTCGGCTAAATTAAATTCCTAGAGCAGTTTGCATCAATTAGAGCTCAGGTGCCGCCATCTAGGGGGAAAAGGAGCGTCAAAATTGCGGCAATGGTACCACACTGAAAGAGCCGCTGAAAGAGTTCCTACCAATCTCTGGGAACGCACTAGGTCTGCAATGGTTAAGAACCAATGTATACGCAGTTCATTAGAAAAAAAAAAAAACTTGGTTTGAAATGAATACTTCTTTTAAGACGACGTATAATTTTGATTTACACACATGCACACATATAACACTGGCGGGTAAAGTCATTAGTTGTTTAGATAAAAGTATTGCTCTACTCTTAGTTTTCCAAGTTAACAGAAGAGTTTTCTGTTGTAATGTTTGTTATGCTCGACCGCTGGTGATTTCCTAATTTGGGAATGAGCGAAGTCATTCTAGGTAACAGATAATTTGTAATAATATTTGCCGAAAATTTAAAAAGGAAATTAGGAAAGGTAAATTTAAAAATTTCTACTTATTTCTGCATATAACACAGAGCATTCAAATTTACTCAAAAGAAGGCTGAAAGCATATTGTTCACCCACAAAAAAAGTGACACAATTCAAAAAATGAGAACCTCTTGCAAAATGGGATTTATTGTTTCTCCCGATTCCATATTTTTCAATCGAAAACTAACATACACTTCCGTATATGATACAGAGCAGAGTTATGCAACCAAATACTTTGCAAATATTGATAGAGAAAATACTAGCTGCTTTAAAAATAAAAGAAATCATTAAAGTTAGGTACATAAAAAAATTAAAAATATATCCCAACTAAGCGTAGTAAAAAGTCTTCGAGCAGTATGAAAAGGAGACGAATAATAGAGACCTAATCCCTGTGGTGGAAAATGCGAGAACAGGAAAAATGGCTTCTATATTTGCTTCAAGTGGTAAAGAATATTGAATATAATGTGCATGCATTTTTTAAAAAATCGTTCGTAATTCTTATTAAACCAAAGCACTTCTTGATAATAAGTCTCCCGTTGGGATCTCGCCCCCCCCCCTTTACTTCACTTTTCCTGGCAAATATTAATATTTATCTTTTGTGTCCTTTAGTTTAGTTTAATGCTCTTTTTAATTTCAGGTCTTGTTGATAAAATGTTTTGAAAAGGCCTCGAATTTTGATAGAATTGCAATTTTTCTCCTTAAAAGGGTGTTGTTGTTGGAAACTTATAACCTCGAATTGCCGTAGATTTTACTGATGCACCTAAAAAAGTATTTAAATGCTGTGAATATTATTCCCCCCCCCCCCTTTCTTTCGTAATCTTATTTTTTGTGGGGAAAACTAAATAAAATATGAATAAACATTCAACTTTCCACACTTGGCAAAGATGGCCTACTTTTTTTATTGCGTATATTTCCGGGTCATTAAGAGAACTATAATGTAGTGCATACTTTATGATGAGAAATTCGTTTCATAATGAATGAAATTATAGAAATCGATTATAATCTGGATATTTTCCCATCGTATTTCCATTAATGAGATGAATCAGCGAACCTTAGGTCACCTGGGTCGCTAATTCCAAATAGTCAGCGAAAAGCAATAATGCTTTCTGAATTCTAAATGAACCATCCACCTTGTCACGCTACATATGCTGTGGTAAAAACAGAGAAATGATTTTTCGCTGATCTTAATCTATCATTTTAGGAGCTATATTTTATAACAAAATCGTTTATTATCAATTTTTATCGATTCATGAGCTAAAAACAGAAAAAACGAACTACCCATATTCAATAACATATCTTTTCAGTAATACGCAAACATTTCTTAGCTCCTTTTACTATTTGATTACCATGCAATTTCAGCTCCCGAGAAATGTAGTATTATGAAGTGTAAAAACTTTAATATTAATAGTGAACATTGCGAAATAAGAAAACATAAAACTAGTAATGATGCTCTAAACTTCAAAGGTAAAATAATAAAGTAGAGAAAAACTTTTGTTATAGAGATTGATTTCTATTTCAAGTTGCTAAATTTAATAGTAATACATTAGGAAACAAGCTAATTTTATCATGAGGAGTATTTTATAAAGTAAAATAGTAAACAAACTTTTTAATCACCGCAACTATTTGTCTAGAGCAGCGGTTCCCAAACTGTGATACGCGCACCACTAGTGGTACCGTAAGCCTCTCCAGGTCGTACGCGTGCAGGCAAAAAAATCTATCGATAATCCCTAATGTCCCATACCTCTCGACTCACCCCTACTGAAAGAAACAGCAAACAGTTTTAAAGCATTTGTAAAACAATTCTCGAGATATGATGTCGTGCATTTAGCCACATAGTTAAAAATCATTATTTGCGATAAAAGTAAAAATTATGAAACCTACGATTTTTTTTTTCATACAGTATTTTTAGATAAAAAGCACCTGCGAAACATGAAATATTTCTTTACTTTCAAAAACTTTTTTTTACATCCTAAGTGTCCGAAACACTCTAGAGTTCAAAAGGGAAGCATTTTGATTCGCATAGAAAATAAAATAGTATATAAGTTTTTGTTCATGCCCACCAAGTATTAAAAAAAATTTTTATTTACGTAAAAAATAAAGTTATATACCCATTTTTGTCCATGTACCCCAAGTAAGACAGAAAAACATTGATTTGTACAAAAAATCAAATGATATAGTACCCTTGTTATGAATGTGCGCAGAATAGGAAATAAATCATTTTTATCTGCATAGAAACTAAAATATTGTGTCCAAAGATATAACCATCCAATTCCCTACATAAGTCTGTCCTTAAAACAGAGCTTCAAGAGCAAACCTAATGCTAAAAATAGCTCATGATACATTAATGGGCACAAAAAACATAACGCATGCATTTGCGAAGCATATGTATTTTAACAACGCCTAATGCAGTGAAAAGCATTAATCATATCATGGTCATTTATAGAAGACTGCAGCCAGTCTCAGGAGCTCTCCCGCGGTTTTTATTGCTGTGGACATGATTATGAACCCAAAAGAAAAACATACCGTCTGACAAAGGGCCTTGTATGCAAACATTCCTCAAAAAAACCAAGTTATAGTTGAAGTAGCCTTCAAGTGCATAAAACAGCGGGGGATCGTAAGTTGATCTCGGTTTGATGTGCAATATTTACACTTTCGTAATAAACATGAGGGTGGAGGTAATCAAGAGAGTAGTTTCGTCTTTTGTTTCTGGGAGGAAGTTCCTGCATTTTCTCTTGTGTGGATAAGAACAAGTTCTAGATAATTTTCCTCAAAGCTGCTTTTTAAAGAAAAATTTTTTGGGCATGATGTTTGTTAGATGGATTTATATTTTTCCCTCATATATCGTCGAGGGAGAAGCAACAAATTCTATTTTTGGGATATTGTCAGTTGAAATTTTTGAACCGTTATGAAAACAATAAACATTATTTTAGAAACCTCAACAGTATGCTTACTGATATAACTTTTAAATTGCATTCACTGAAATCTTCTTTTGTGAAGGAAATAGGAGCTGCGTTATAACAAAACGCTATTTTTTTCATAGAACATGTGCAGATACGAAGTTCATCCAGAACTAAACGAGCCTATTCTCCCACGAAACTTTTTTATCTGCATTTTTAGGGATATTTCCGAATGAATGAATGAATAAATGATGAGTGAATGAATTAATGGATGATAAAGGAATGAGTGAATGAATATCTATAAACCGTTGAAAAAGGTATATTTGAAGTAATTAAGAACTAAAGTTAAATGAGAAAGAGAGATAGCTCGATTATCTATTTGATATTGGTGTATATAAGGGAAAGTAGGCTCTTATAGTTCTAGCCGGAACTTCTTGTTTTACACTAAAATTAGCAATTTATGTTAGTCTTTCCAATTAATGATATAATAATCCTACAAAAAATAATGGCTACATAAGGAATACGTGTCTCTGCTTAAGAAACTTATTAACGTATTAAAATGTGTTGCGGATCAATTTACACTAATTATCATATTTTGGATGCATAATATTGTAATTATATTATGTGTCAAAACCATCCGCACAAAGATAATTGCTTTTAGAAAAATCCGTTTAGATCTATTTAACTAGCTTGCTGCTGTCAGTTTGCATGTGATCTATCTATTGCTTGAATGCTTGACACGAAAAAAACAAAAGTTTCATATGGATCGATTATCCCTTTTCGTTTACCGTGAAATACTATATTGACCTCCGACTCGCAGAGCAGTCGGAAAAATCGATGTCGTCTTGGCACTTAATGGAAAACAGGAGTGCGTTCTGTTGGTTTCAATATTCTGTTCACGTCTTAACGAATTGCTCTGATTACCGAACGGTTTGCGTTCTTTTCACCAGTAAAAATTTTATTTTTGATCCGTTTTAGGTATTAAAAAATAGGATTTTTCCCGTTTTAAAAGAGAGGGCAGTGGACTTTAGAATGATTTTTTTGGTGATAGAACCCCCCCCCCCCCTCCTTTTTGTGTGTCAGCTATAAACGTATACTAGATACATTATGTACCAAATTTCATTTTAAAATGCTAGAAATTTGAGATATTATTTAAAATCCTTTTTTAATTGCCCGTAATTAAAAATGTCCCTTACGTTGCAATTTTTTAAAAACTTTTTAAATTTCAATTTTTTACTCTCAAATAAGGTCGAGAACAAATGTTATGTAAACAGGATTTATAATTCAACGCTTCAATTGCAAATTTTATGTATCAAGAGTATTTAGAACGGAAAGAAAAATGACCTGTATAATTATTGAAAAGACATATATTAATTATTTCTAAAGACCTATTTTCGTATTGATCATCGAAAAAGTTCTCAACAAAATTCTATTGAATCTGGTAGATAAATTAGCGTAAAAAGAAGCGAATATTTTTTAATTTCTCTGATTTTTTAAAGTCTTTTTTAGCTTCAAAGCTAAAAGATACTTTTTTTTTTTTTTTTAAATTTTAAATAAATTAGTTTTATTTGTTAGGTGTGACCACAAACTTCAAAGCCATGTCAAGTTTAAAAACCCTTTGAAAATTTTTGACTTTTCCAATTCATTTAGTGGCAGGAATAATAATTAATATGATAAAAAGGTGTTTATTTTTCCTTTGCTTGCTACACGGAAAAAAAAAAAAAAAAGCAACAGAGAATCTTATAAAACGAGTTAGATATTTTATGGAAGTTAAATTTTAGCAAGTATTATCTGTTGTTTATATTACATAATTTGATTTGATGCTACTATTAACACACTTCAATAATTAAAACAGCATAGGGAAAAATTTAAGTTATGCGTAAAGTATTTGCGTATGCGCTATTTACAATTATTATTTGGGTTAATATTATATAATGCTATGGATTAAAACTATTCTATCATGAAATTGTATAGTCCATTTCCCTTACGAGCGATAATGATTCTGCCATTTGTTTTAAATGTGCTCTAAAATACATTTTCAATCTTCAACATCATCGAGTATGTATGGAGTTCACTGCTGCTAATTCTGGACTAGCTATTTTCTATACATGCTCAAAATTTAGTACATATTATATACTACATCAAATATAAAACTTAAAATCACTTACTCACTATACATATATTTACACAGTATGTCAAAAAATTTTAAGGCTAGGTGTATAAAATAAAATAAAATAAAAACTAGTAATTAAATTTTTAAAATTATTTTTATTCAAAATAAGCTCCTTCTGCTTCAGTACATTTGTTACAGCCGTTTAACAATGATTCGAATACCTGTTCCAGCTCACATAGTGGGACTGCCTCCAAAGCTAGAGTCGAAGCTGTTTGTACGCAGTGTGTCAAAGAATTTTTAAGATTACAACTGGAACTAAGCTTACAGTGGCACTATCTGTGTTATCGAGTATTCGTGAAACTCCTTAACTATCAGCTGATCCACTGCCAAAACCTCAGTTCTTTTACTATTTCTTTTACTTTGAAGACATTGATCCAATACAAACAGCTTCGACGCGCTCTTTGTATTCACTCAAACAAAGTGAGCTGAAAGAGGCATTTGAATCGTTGTTAAACCGCTGTAACAAATGTATTGAAGCCAAAAGAGCTTATTTTGAAATAAAAAATAACTACTAGTTTTTACTTTATTTCATAAACCAAGTCTTAAACCTCTTTGATACACTGTGTATATATACGTTAATTATATATGAGACAAATATGACAAAACAACTATTTTGTTTCTATTGTGAGGTATTAAATATTAAAAAATAAATTTTGGGGAGATTCCACATCTTTATGGCTCACTAAAAAATAGTGGAAGAATTTTAGTGTAAGAACTGAAATTTTGAAGCATTATGTAAAAACATACCGAGACAGACATTTTTGTCATGTCTGTCACGGCAGATTTTACATAATAATTTAAAGCATTTGTCTTTTAGACTAAAACCCTTCCACTATTTTTGAAGTAGGCATGAAGATGTGTAAGCCCACCAAAACTTATTGCGTAATTTTAATATTTATTATTTAAAATGAAACAAAAATGTTGCGACAAACATGACAAAAGACTCATGGACTTACCATACATCAAAATTTAATTGTTTTTCACGTAGTAGCTTTTCTAGTAATTTTTTAGGTTTCATGCTTACTTATGTTAAATTAATATAACGTATAAAGTGCATTTTTAATTATAATAAATCAATACTCCTTTGTTGCTTTTTAATTAAAAACGGGAAAAAGTGTTAATAGTAAAAATAATGTTTTTCATGCGATTCATTCTACTACTTCCTTTATAGCAGTTTTTAAAAAAGAAAAGTTTTTTTTCTAAGTTGACTCAATCATCTTGGACTCTAAATAAGATGCTCGGACCATTAATCTTTTTGATGCTTCAAGGCATCATCTTTTTCCTTGTTTTAGAACTTCCGTTACTGCAGAAATTTGTATTTACTTTTAATTAATTTTAAGCATGTAAACAGGAAACTATGTTCTTGAAGTGTCATACAAGATGTCTTTTTTTTTTTTTTCTGATACAGTGACTTGCTCGATGATCCCCTTTCGAAAAAACATCCGTATAATTCAACGTTCTTTGTAAAGTATAATGACATTTTCTATTGAAGGTATTCAAGGCGGTGATAAAATGAATATAATTTTGTGTAATAAATATATGTGATTGATTAACCAAATCAATCAAGGATCTGGAGCATCCACTTTTTTGAGTTGCTCTGCTCTGACTTTTAAATACTTGCTCCGGCCTCGTTGCAGCTCCACTTCATGCTCCAAAAAATTGATGCGGCTAATTAATTATATGATGAATTATTTATAATGAAAAATAAAAAAAAATAACTAAATAAGAAAAAATAAAAAATAATCATAACGAAGTAGTGAAGCTCAACAATTACTTTGCTCCGGCTCCGGTCGAGATCACTTTCTGCAAATCATATACAAAAAAATAAAACCACCAATACAATTCTTCCTTCAACCAAAGCAATCTGCCTGTCAGAGTGCCAAGAAGAATCCATGTTCAAGGGAAGAACTGCTGGCATAAGAAATGTGTGGTGTTTGTTCTCGTTCTAGTTTGTTTAGCATACTTGATTTCCTCCGAACTGATGCTATATGTTCGATTATAAATTTGGTTGCTTTCAACAAGCAGAGATGTAAAATTCTGATTCGCGTACTAAACAAACGCACCTGCAAAACGAACTTCCCTAAAACTCGAATGGATTCGTTCTTTTCTGTCTTACGCAGAAGCGTACAAATGTCAAAATTCCGTGGTAGAACTGTAGCTTTTTCTGGAATATGAACCAAATCTCGAAAAACGCTGAAATACTGTCAAAAAAGGTTCAGAATTCCCTCCTTGGCTGCTTGCGAGAGCTCAGCTATCAATCGTCATGTAATTTATAATACGAAAGAAACTGCTAGCGGATAATTCGTCATATATGCCCGGATATAAGCGGATATTTGTCATGAAGGAAGCGCTCTTGTGAGTACAGTTTTTTTTTAATGTTTTATTCATTGAAAGAATCGCTTACTAGTACAGTTCGTCATATGTTGCGAATGGGTTAAGAATTTTTTCAGAGTTTTCAGTACTCAGATTGTCACCAATTACAAAAGGGACAATTTAAAATAGTGTCTTTACTCATATATGCGCGTTAGAAATAATACTTCTAACACTAGTGTTGTTACGTATGTTGAAATTAAGGCACTTGGAATTTAATTTCTGACCAGAGTTTGTAAATAATAGAAAATAAACAATAAAATGTAAATTTTGATCCAGTCCTCTGGTTTACTTTTATTTTTGCAAGTACATCAATTGAAATTGTATTGCAACCCACATTAAAACAAATATTCTTACGTTAAACAAGAACCCAATGTATAGTGGTTAGAAATCTCGCAAAGCTCTCGGATAAAGCAACATCAAATCCCGACTGGGCTCAAGTGTTATAGTGTTTGGAACGTATAATCATAGACCCTAAAAAATTAGATACCGCAACTAGGCGAAGCCGTTGACACACAGATAAGGATCACGTCGGGCTCACGTACCCTACATTCATTCATTCATTTATTCACTCCATTCATTTATATAGAAGTACCCTCAAAATCTAAATCAAGAAGTTTCATGATAAGTTCTAGTACTAGTTCATGCATTTATTTCTTCATGCATTCATTCATTAATTTATTCATTCATTCAAAATTACCCTCAAAAAATCCAGATCAATAAGCTTGATTAGAAGGTAGGCTTGTTTAGTTTTGGATGAACTTTTTATCTGTACACATTCTACGTCATAAGCTCTTTCCAATAAAGTTTGTTCCAAGCAAATCCATCTTTTAGATCAGGGTTTATGTAGGATTCAAATTATTTCCCCGTAGGCACTAATGTTAAGTTTTTTTTGAACTGTTCAAGTTGAACAAGTTGTTCAAATCAAAAAATAAAGTATGGGAGTAAGAGTCCTCGCCAATATCTTCCAAACGCAAAAAAAAAAAAAAAAAAAAAAAAAAAATCGGACAATCCCTTTTAAAATCGGGTGGGGGGGGGGGGGGCAATTGACCACCCCTAATCACCCAAATGACCCACTCAAAAACAACGTTATTGTCCTGAAAAATATAAATAGTTTATACAAGAAAAATGTACTGATTATATACCACTATTATCATTAATGCATTAATAATCGTAGTTAAAAGTTATGAAATTCAAAGCTCAATGCATTTTTTTAGTGCTTAGATGATGAAAGAAGTCGACGATATCGAAGTTAAATCCAAATATTAAAAGGAAAAGTATTTCAAATCCTAATGCATCATAAATTGCATTATTTTGATGCTTGTACTTTACGTCAACTTGTATATGTTCAAAACTATGATTAATATATATATGTTTATTGTTTACGATAGACATTTTATGCTTCGATTTAAGCTTTGAAACTTATGAAAAAGCACGTTTCGTACATTTTGTGAGCAATTATGCAGGTGAAATTGTATTTTATTATGCAGACGATTTTTGCAAAAACCTTATTTGCTTAAAAATACTTTTTCGCTTTGGAATTTATTTGTTTCACGAAATGAATAATGAAGGTAGTTTTTTCAAGAAATAGAATCTTTCCGGTTACTGTAAACAAATATTAAAAGGTTCTGAGGTACTTTAAAAATAAATTTGTTTCCTGAAGACTTGTTTGCATTCTTGAATTTGCTTTCTATCTTTGTATTTGATAATGTTTACGTTTTACAACATGGATTCAAACTCAAATATTGATCTTTTAAAAGAATATACTCAAAGGAATTAAATAGTACTATGCGCAAATTAAATAGATAAGTAAATGAGATAAATTAATTTGCTGGCAAGGCAAAAAGCATCAAGACTGTGTTTTTTGAAGCGAGCATCTTGGGAATGCTGTTAATCCCGAGTTTATTTTATGAAAGAAAAAGCAGAGCTTTTTTTTCTATTCTCTTTAGTTTTGACGTTTAAATTGTCTTTTCGCAGCACAACTTTCAAATAGTTCAACGATTTGCTTTGTTTTATCAAAACGAAATTGATTTATAGTCCCAATTGAAAGCAGGAAACTTGAAAGAAGCGCTGAAAGATTGAATCTCTTGACTCAGGGAATTGTATTTTCTAAAAAATATTCAATTTTTAGTTCCAAGTAACAGCTGAAAAAAAGAAAAAGGTTTTATAAATAAATACAAAGTACATTATGTTTTCCTGTCCCTTTTTTACTTTATCGTTGAGCAATTTGTTATTCGTTTCTTGCACTCCTCTTCAATGATCTTTTTGTTCTCTTTAAAAATATTTATGTCTTTATAGCATTTTGATTAAAGGCTGTCTTTTTTAAGTCTGTAGACTTACTACTTTAATAAATAGAGTACAGGTGTAAAGTTTCTAGGATATGTCTTTAAAGTTTTGCCACATAAGATGTATTGGAAAAAAACTTTCAATCAAGATAAAACTCTAGAAACCTCAAGAGCATTTTGAGAACTCTTCTACTGTAGAGATTTTTCCTTTTCTATGGGGAAGGGTGAGAGTTTGTTCCAGCATGAACCATCTTTATATATACATATATGTATATACATATATATATATATGTATACATATATATACATATAAATATATATATACACATACATATATATATATACATATACACATATATATATATACACATACATATATATATATACATATACACATACATACATATACACATACATACATATACACATACATATATATATATATACATATACACATACATATATATATATACATATACACATACATATATATATATATACATATACACATACATATATATATACACATACATATATATACACATACATATATATATACACATACATATACATATACAAAAATACATATATATAAAAGCAGAAAACGGGCCCTATCTCCTCCAAAAGTCATCGGATATCCGGTACGGATCCGTCAGACAAGGAGCATCGGATATCCGATATCCGGAAAAATTAATATTTAACAATGAATAAGTAATGAATTTATTTTTAAATACATTTGTTGTTTAATTCTCATTATTGACTATATTTTCTAATTAAGAAAGCTTAGGTGGGTATGGCTCAAGGCCAAGGTTTTTAAAGAGTTCTCTCTAACTCGGACTTTCTGATCGTTCCTCTGCGCACAGGTAAACAATTTAACTATCTTTTGACTCTGAAGTTCATTTACACTCAAAACGAAAGGGAAGAGATTTTATTAATCAAAAGAATATGAGAAACTGATGCGCCATAATGCATTTCTTTGTCTTTCGAATTGATTGCAGTACTTTCTTTAAAATGAAAACACTTTCTTACCTCCTTTACTCAGCGCATTGTTATTTTGATGTTTCAGATAAATAATGATAACGTTTCCATTTTTTAAACCGCAACCACTTTTTAATCGTTATGTTCTTTTAATTTTCGTTCCATCATTTTGCATGGAAAAAAAAAAGAAAAAAGAAACAAGTATCAATGACAGCAGAATAAGAGAAGGAGAGATCGTCTTTTATCGCCATAGTACAATACAACACACAATCATGATCATAATTTCATACATATGTAAATTTATCTTTTAACAAGGAAAAATAGTTCTTTGTTTTCTTAAAGCATTCGAAAGAGTTTGAATGTCGTTTACTTTGTTGCTTGGAGGAAAAAGTTTGTCTTTTTTATAATTCCAGTTTTGGTATTTTTTCGAGAACAATATACTTGAGAGGAGAAAAGTATTGTCGAGAAAAAGTGACAATGAAAGAAAATGCTTCGCACACTAACTCATGACAAAAAAAAAAAGATAATCGGATGGCAGATTTGTGCTTTTTCAGCTTACTTCGAGTAAAAGTAAAAAGGAAACAATAACGTATGAAAGAAGGCTACATGTATCTTAAATTAATTGTTAAAAATAAAGAAATTTAAAAATAAGTGAAGTAATTAAATAAAAATTGAGAAATAAAAAATTTGAAATGGGGTTTTTAGATGGGAAAAATGTGTGTCTATCGGTCTGTCTGTCCCCCAATTGCTTTTGAGGGAATTTGTCCGATTCGAAACATATACAGTAAAACCTGTAAAGTTGAGCACCTTTGTATGTTGACCACCACCACCTGTCTAAGTTGACCACTTTTGTCAAGAACGAAATTAACCCTTCACCCGCTATAAGTTGACCACTAAAGTGCTACACCACAAGTGGTCAACTTACGCAGGTTTCACTGTATATATATTTTTGCATTCGAAAGATCTCGGCGATGACATCTCATTTCTATATTTTGTTTTTTTGGTTTGAACAATTATTTGATTTGAACATGTTTTTAAGTGAATAAATAAATAAAGTAATGAATAAATACATGAATGAGAAAATCAATGAATGAATAAAGGAATGAATAAATGAGTGAGTGAATGAATGAATACATATTAGCTGCTGAAAAAGGTATATTTGAAGTAATTAAGAACTAAAGCTGAATGAGAAAGAGATATATAGATGATAAAATAGAAGTTGGTGTATACAGGAAAGTAGGCTCGTTGAGTTCTAGACGGAACTTCTTTTATGTCGAGCCACCAGACATGAAAAGTTGACACAATAGAGTGATTTTTTAATTCTTAAAAAGACTGTTTGATTTGATTTTAATGCATTTCATGCTGCACTTCAATTTTGATTAAATTTTGTTGAACTTGCTTATGTAGTCTATTTCAAGGCAACAGTACTTTCGTATATCGTAAATCGTTCAGATCTAGATAAAAAGTACATGAAAATTTCAAGAAAGATTTTTTGTAATTAACCCTGAATCTTTTCTTAAAAGTGCCCAGTGTAACGAAGAATTCCCCACTTCTGGCAAAAGCGGTTCGCAGAAACGGCTGAAAAATAAATATCTCACGTTTGAGAAAGTTATGATTTGAACGGAAATGTCAAATATTTCTTTTAACGGAAAAAGGTTTTCAACAATTATTTTTACCTTAAAAAAAGAAACTTTTAAAATTTTTTTTACCTCATACATTGCTAGTAAAACTTTTAAAAAAATGCTATAGGTAAACTGCTAATAGTTTCTCAGGAGTTTTTCTGTGCTGTAAAATTAGCTTAATTGTTGTGTTACAGAAATGCCTTCCATATGTCTTTCAGTGGATAGGATTTTTACGGCTATTTTTATCTTCAAGAAGGAAACAATATTTTTAACTTAATCTATCTCATTGAAAAAATAAACAAATATTTGGTAGGTTAGAGTTATCATAGTATTCATAAATTATTAAACGCTGAAAAAATTAACTTTATTTTAGGTCTAACGTAAATGTCTTAAATATCTATTTTAAAACTAGAGCCGGCAGTTTTTTTTAACGACTATCGGGGAGGGGGAGGTCTTCCAAGAAGAATTTTTTTTCTTTTCTTTTATTTTTAATTTAAATAAACTTCTAACTTTTTCATTTTAACTTAAAATTATTAAAATTCTTAATAGTTATCACGAATTGTTTACCTTTATGCTGATTTTTTTTTTTAAACTTTAAAGCAGCAGTAGGGGAAAAGAGGGACATTGAATACTTTTTATAGAATGCAAATAATATTTTGTTTACTTACATGCTTAATAGCGTGCATCAAAACATTGAAAAGATGAAGAACTTAAAAAAAATTATCTTCCGCAACTGTTATTGCCAAAAAAAAAAAAAAGGACAGAATAAAACATAACGAGTGTCACCACGCAATAACATAGCTATCTAGACACCTTTTATGCTTGTCCCAATATGACCCTCTACATTAGTGTCCTAACCTGCCGCATCAACTGATTTAAAAAGAAAATGATAAGGTTTAATATTTCAGAGCACTTCGGAGCTATGATTTATAATCGAAAAAATATCTTAGTTGTGTAAAAGAATATTAAATATTGCTTAAATAAAAAAAATCCGCTAAGCAAATTATTAACTATAAATAAATACTTAGCTAGCTAAGAAATAATATTTATTATGACGCAAAACTAACTTTTACAGCCCATAAATAGCTTTCGTCAAAGTACTTAAAACTGAAGCTACAAACAAACACTATGAATATCACTTTGCATGAATTTTTATTGCTTTTATTTTGTAATACATTTGTGAAATTATAGCCTTGGTACCAATGTGCTCCTTCAATTTTCCTCAAATAATTAATTCATTTGGAGTTTGTCGACGTAATTTGTTAGAAAGCTTTATTCTTTGTTTTAAATTAATTTTTATTTATTATTTTTTTCTTTTGATCAAAACATTTATGATGCGAAATATGGTGGGGGGGGGGGGGGGGCGTTAAAGAATTGAAATTATTTTATTTATACCGAACATTCTATTTTTAATGAAGGATTTTCACTTTTTTTAACAAATTTTTTTTTTAATTATTTAATTTATAACGTTTCTGTTAGCGAGAAATTCATCAGTTAATAAGGAAATCTTTTACTTTATAAGCGAGATTTCTTTTTGTATAGAAAAATAACTTCTCGAAAGGTCTGTTTGAGCTTAAAGTGAAACCTTTTGCATTTTTAACTTAACCTTACCACATATAGTTTGTAATTTCCTTTTAGTAGCAACTTTAAAATTGTTAACTGTTTTTATGTATTTTTCATCTCGTGAAAAAAAAATTAATATTCTAGCTACAGCAACAGTCATGCATCTAAAGTTTTTTGAGGCACATTATTAAAAATATATAACGTTGTATGACTGTTCTAAATTTTTAAGGCCTGACATGAAAGTATTTTTTAATTTTTTGCACAATTTCCAAACTATTTCATTCTTTTCAAAAATTCCGTTTCTTAGTGGAGGATTTTCACAAAAATAAAATTACCATTTATGGAAATATAGCCCTATGAAAAAAAATGTTTATGGAAAATTCTACCTTAAGCTCATTATTTAACCTAGAATTTCTTGTTTTGGATCCCGCTACTTTTGTTTTCTTAAAACATTTTTCTGTATGGAAGTTTCACTAGCAAAAACGAAGTGGCGTTGTATAAATCTGTTAAAACTTTTGTTTTTCTCATCAAGAGTCTTACGATGTGAAACTTTATTCAAAATTATATGAATCTAGCCAATTTATTGGCAGTGAACCAAATGCAGAGCATTGAAAAGAAAAAAAAATGTAATCAATTTTAAATTATGACGTAATTTAGATGAAAACAAAATTTTCGTATTTAATACCAACTTCATATTTTTTCTCTGCTCCTTATCTTACCAACGTTTTCTTATCTTGCTTGTTGCTGGGAATAGCCAATGCTAACAAATTCACGTGGGCACTTCCTGCAGGATAATTTCCTCCCCCCCCCCCAACAGAGGAAATAAAGCTTATTTTTATTATTTTTTTACAGTGCCGGCATTACCCTTTCTCACTGAATCTTTCCCGAAAACTTTTTGCTTCTGCCATTTACCCATCAACGAACACCAATCACGAACATCAACAGGGAATATTTTGGGAGAGCCGTTATGACTCAACAGCTCGTTCCTTTATAGCCAGTTTCAGGACGTGCCAAAATTTTGATGCGCAATTCTTCCAAAGCGTAGACAGAGTAAATAGTTGATCACTGGATGTGCCGGAAAATAATTTTACTCCTGTACACAAATCAATTGCTTTTGAGGGATTTCAGAAACGTCCTGCTACTGACATCCGTCTTTAATCAATCTTTTACTTTCGGATGTATTTTTGAAAGAGAAACTGCACTTTACTGCGTGCTTTTCGAGAGGATTTGATTGAATTTCTTTTTACTCATCTGTTCTTAATTTTAGTTTGTTATTGGTTATTCGGTAGTGTCTGTCGCAAAGAAATATGATCCAATTCTTCACCACATTTTTACGTAAATTTAGAAATCTAGATTTTTCTAATGCTAAAACACCTTAAAATGGTTTTGATTTCACTTTATGACAAACTGTACAATTTTGTACATGGTTCTTGAGAGTGGTTCTCAATTGAATGGTTCTTAACTGAATAACTTTCTAATTATCACTCCTTTATTTTAGTTTATGGTTTTATGCGGTACTGTTTGTCGCAAAGAAATATGTTCTCACTTCTCATCCCCATTTTTATGGAAATTTAAAAATCTGGTTTTCTTCCTATGCTAAAACACATTAAAATGATCTTGATTTCGCCAATGTGTCTTAAACTGTACAACTTTATACATGGTTCTTGAGAGGATTTAATTACATTTTTTTTTATTTATCACTCTTTTTATTTTTAGTTTATGGTTTTAGGCGGTACTTTATGTCATAAAGAAATAGTTCTCATTCTTCACCACATCTTTACGAAATTTAGGATTGTAGCTTTATTCCCATGTAAAGACAAAATAAATCTTTAAAGCAAACAGTTAGAAGAAAAAGCGACCCTACAATTTTATCATGCAGTTAACCACACCATTACAACGTGCATAAAGTATAATCTGCCGATCTAGTTTTTTAAAAACTTTTTTTGGTGTTTTTTAATAAATTTAACTGCACACCTTCTTGTTTTGTTCTTTGCGACTTATAAATGTGTAAAGATACATTTTAGATACGTATTGTACTTACTTTTAAGATACTTACTATACACTTTTGTTTTTTGATAAATGTTTGAAATTCCTTTTTCCTCCCCACAGCTGTGACGGTTCGTTTTCTGACGAAGCGTTATATTGGAGAATATGATCACCAAACTGGTAAGTTTTGTGTTTAATGTTTTAATGATTCGTTCGTAATTAGTAACAAATTTTACTAAACTTTCGTAATAATACACTGCCGAAAAATAAAAATAGAACACCAAAAGAGAACGTTTCATATAAAATGGAAGTACATGGGAATACAAAAGAGAGTTCTCTACTCCATCCCCCTCCCATGTTAGCAAGAAGCCTTAGGGTTGCCCTCCGACGAAGTGAAGTCCGACGAATGCTCATTACCGCTCCGAGATTGGTTTGCTGGTCGACAGCCGAGCCTAACTAACTCTTGCTGTGTGAACTTGGCCCCCCTTGATACCCCTATGCGTAAAGAGTCTCATTTAGATGGTTGCGGTTCCCGGTTCCATGGCTGCCTGCGATCATATAGCGGCTGTCCAGACGCGGCGCCAGAACAAAGTAATAAGCGTTCAAACGATAGTTATTTTTTTCCTCACTGGTGCGCTGCAAGCATGCACTAGTTTTGTATGGAAATACATTACGAAAGCATTGTTTTTGCCGGGTTTGCAGCATGCATGCTAAAGATTTCTTTTTGGTAAATTTTTAGTTCATGCATTACTGATCGGAAATATGTCTCCCTATGTTTAATTGTGTCTAACCTATATATATTTATTTTAAAGAAATTTTTCATCGTAAATGAAATAAAACGACAGAAAGCAGTAGAGTGTTTTTTCTAAGCATTAAATTAGCGAATGCATTAGATTAGTCTAGATTATGCTTTTATTTATTTTTTTTTTCATGTTCTGAGACGTTTAAGATTCTTATGCTTGTATAGAATGATAAAGTTAAAAGTGGAATGAGTGAGAGGGAATCTATATTATAAATCTAGTAATGTACCTTTTTAAAATTAAACTCGCGCCACATGAACAAGGGTTACAATTGAAATACCTAAAAGGAAGGGAGATTTCCCTCTAAGATGTGTTGTTGATTCTCCACGCGTTCATAAGTACACTCATTTTGTACACCATAGAGTCTTAAAACATAGAAAAGTAAATAAACAATCTAAGGGACCGTTCATAAATGATGTCAAGCTCTTTTCCGATATTTGACCCCCTCCCCCTTTGTCACAAAATGTCACAAATCAACGGACCCCCTTCCCCCCTTTGTCACATGTCACGCTATGTTGAAAGGCCTGTAGTCACACTTCTTGTTACCCCCTCCCCTCCCCTTATCACACTTTGTCACAATTTCACGAACCCCCCTCCCCCCTCGAAGCGTGACATCATTTATGAATGACCCCCTAAAGCGTATTTCTGATTTCTAATTTAAAAGTGGGGAAACATTAATTTAAAAAAGGATTTAAGGAAAATCAGGTTACAGAAAATCAGAGAATCCGAAAGCTTTTGGTAGATTTCATCGAAGAAATGCCGGTTGCAAAGTCTTGGTATTAAAAATTGAGAATATTCAGTGTAGTCCAGAAAAAAAGAAAAAAGAGGTGAGACGGGGGAGGCTTACAGATCAGAGCATAAGTTATTGTAATGAAATAGTGGTGGCTTTTGAAAAGTAGAGGGACGATCGTGTAAAATAAAAAAGTTTTCAGACAGTCCTCCCCCCCCCCCCCCCCCGACTGAGAATATTCACTGCTTTTTGTTGTCAAGGCGTATGTCATTTAAATAAAAAGGTTTAAAGGGATATTTAAAGAAAAATTGCTCTTATCCAGGGGTGTCCACGAGGGAAGTTTATGACGTAGACTGCGCCATTAATTTTTTTGATGAAATTTTTGGCACCCCCTGGACAGGGGGGGCATGCTTTCATCGAGTTTTAGCCCTTTTGGGTGGTTTACATTTTTGGGGGACTTCGTGCCTATTAGTATGCACCATCTTGCTTAGGGGGTTGGCACCCATGTATTGTCAGTTACAAGTTTTAAAAATCATCTTGATAACTCTGAACTGCATATCGTCGCCTCAGAGCAACAGTAAGACATCTAAATCATTTTCCTATAAAAGCAATTAAGTTTTTCAAAACACCACTGAAGATGTAGTCAAAAGTTAGGGGAGTTCTCAAAATTTCAGTAAAATTCCTGAACTACAGCCTTAGATATTTAGAATTGAAAAAACAGCAAATTTTAAAAATCAATTTTATAGGAAATTCTGGAATCACTCACATCCTACTGTTGTTCTGAGGCGACGATATAATGAAGCGTTTTAAGTAATTATTTTTAATTTCTCATTTATTGTACTTAATTGTAATATTTGAAAATATTTCTCCTTGATTGTTTATTTTATTGAATCGTTTTGTTTTATAAAGGCCTAATCTTTGACCTTTCTTACTTAATATTTTAGGATTTTATTCTAAATATTTAACTAGTGTAATTGCTTTAGATGAGACCAGCAAAAAAAAAAAAAGTCGCTACTCTCATATGATAATCCATCTGTTGAAGTTAACTGAAGTCAGCTATACTATACAATGCAATATTAGTTATTAGTATTATGCTATTAGTCTGTCAATAACAATAAAAAATTGTTGCATTAATCATTTACTTACTTACATAATTGTTCACCTAATCTTTATTTGTTAAGTCACTCCACAACCTAAATGTTCCACTTTCCTGTAATAATTAAGTTTACAATAAATGGAATTGAAATAATTCAATTAACACAAATATTAAAAATAACTTTATTAATCATAATCTATGTCATTTTTCTTTTAACTGCTGTTATTTAATAGTATTAACATGAATGTATTGAAAATTGCTTAATAATAAAGTAACTAATAAATATTTAAAGACTATTCAACACGGCTTTCAAAAACCTGCTAGCCAATTGATTTGTGCTACACAATGTGAAAGGATAAATGTATTTCAGAAAATTATGCGCAACTATTGTCGTTCAAAATAAAAATAAATTTGAAAGCATAATATGATCAGCCAATTGCGAAGAAAATTTTCTCTGTGTTCATTATATATAAAAGTATACGTATGTATGAAAAGTTGTATCTTAACGAGCAACTTCAAAGTCTGCATGTGTTACTACCAAAAAAACTATCTTTTTATTTTTTCCTCTGTATTAAAAACAAGGAGGCAAATACATAACCCTGCAACGTATTTTGATAGTTACTTTTGCCCTCAACACTTAAATGTTTATCTTTCTTGAAATTCAAGCCTTTAACGCGATGATGTTGCATTAATTAGACCTTTAAATCCTCGCTTTCAAGTACATGCTAACAGCGCCAATTGACTGAAGTGGCAGAAAATGTAAGTTCTGCTTGCATGCACTTTTTCGCCCGTTTGGACAGCCGCTATATGATCGCAGGCAGCCATGCCGGTACAAAAGAGAGCGATAAAAATTCATGACAAAAACACAGCTGTAGTTTCTAAAACACAGTACATACTGACATTGTCTCTGATGTTTGAAACCTATGAATTCTATACATTTTTTAAACATCCCCCAGCTTCCAAATACGTAACAAGTCTTTAATTTACATATATATTCAAAATATTAATCGAATTGTAAAAATCAAAATTGACCTGCCGGATAGCCGGATCTTTTGTGTCGTGGCCGGATCTGATTCTGGACATTTAAAAATCTGAAGGATACCGGATATCCCACGCCCTGGCTGTTGCATCTCTGCTGTCCCGTACTTTGCAGTTTTTTAATTTGGCTACCCTGTTGGGATAACTGATCGCTTCTACTGAAAGACCACGTGTAGGTCATGTGTGTCGCTGGCGAATGCAAGGAATTGCAAGAAGCTCTCCTGTGCATCAACAAAAGCGGTAACGGTCATCATATGCTCCCACACTAGATCTACTTTCGTCATTGTAAAAACGATTGGTTCTCCTGTGCAAATATTGTTCATACCAATGAAGCCATTTTTGATAGTAATGTGGCTTCAGATGCATTTAAGTCACAGGAACGCATGAACGTAGTTCTGCTTCTTATAATATACGAGTATGAATCCAAGGCCGTAGCCAGAAATTTTTTTCGGGGGGGGGGGGAGGCATTGACTTTGAAACACTAATGTTGAGGAAAGTTTCAGGGAGGAATATATGCTATATTGCGAAAATTTTCGGGATTTCGGGGGGGGGGGGGGGGGGGCACCCGGTCCCGTCGGGCCCCCCTCTGGATACGGCCTTGTATGAATCGGATTCAGTTATGGCCCCATCAACATATGCAAACTTCATGATCATGTAGCAATTCCTTGGTGATCTTTTTTCATTTTCCGGCAATGCATATTGTAATTTAATTCCATTATTTTTTTATGATCCTAATGTGCCCATGTACATTTATATCAACTATTGTTCACTTTTCTTTTTCAGAAAATAGATATAAGAATGAACTGATGGTTGATAATGAACCAGTCATCTTTGAGATAATCGACACGTGTCCAAAAGTAAGTTTTGCAAATTTGCTTGTCTTTCATATATGCTACGAAACAGTATTCAAAGATTTTTTAATCTCTATCGCTGTGTATCGTTGCTGGTTCTCGTTCTAACGTTCTTTTCAAGCATTCCATCACAGCATAATTTTCAGTCTGAAACGGATAAAAACCGGTTCGTGCGCAGGAGAGTCGGTTGCAAAGAACTCGTTGCTGTAGAGATGTGTGTGAAACCAGTATTTTGCAATTTAAGCCGAATATAACAAAGGTTAGAAATTTTGTACAAAAGGGAAACATTTCGTTTTTCATTGACCTAAAGTAATAAAGAAATGAGCATACATTATAGTTAAAGAAAAAGACTCCCGAGTATTGAGACAATACAAATACAATATACTTTTCCCGCCAACCCGAATACATGATGTAGTTGATGACTGGTTGAATGCCTGACCAAGAACATTTGTTCAAGAAAGTGTTAGACCAGCAGTGGGCTCTTGAACTGAAGAAAAGGAAGATTCACTTAGTTAGTAACAAACTTATTTCTTAAAAAACAGCTTTATCATTTAGATAAGCAAGGGATACATTTCTAAAAATTTTCTTCAACTTTAAAAATTGACTCTGATTGCTCATCATTTATCACTACAGAAAAGGTGCTCTGAGATTCAATATCATTAGTTTTTCTGCGACAATATATTTTTTTCCAGACGGGGAGGGACTTTCCGAAGGAGGAACTACTGCAATGGGCCGACGGCTTCATCCTTGTATATTCCATCATCGACAGGGATAGCTACCTCTATCTACGGGAAGTCCGCCAACTCATCCATAACTGCCGACCAGCGTCTCCTAGTGGCCCCCAAGGACAATCACCTTGCCCGATGGTCGTGATGGCCAACAAAGCTGATCTTATTCACCTTCGACAAGTCAACACTGATGAAGGTATGTTCGTAATGTTTTGTTACAAATACTGTTGTCAGCGAGTTTTAAAATTGCACCAATTCTCGTTTATTCGTAATAATTAATGTTCGCAGTCACAAGAAAAATTAGGAAACATGGATAATCGAACAAGTGTTCGTAAACACGTAACGAAGTTAAAGGTGAACAACGCCCCCCCCCCCCCTTTGATAAAAACTACGGCCCGCCCAAATGCCCCTGACGCAACACCTCCCAAAAAAGCAGTGTATCTCAAAATTAAACTTTACTACTGTGAAAGAGTCAATTTTATTGCTAGTTTTACCCACTATCCTTATCTTTGGAGCATAAATACTACGAAGGTTCTATATAAATCTTAAAGACATAGTTTAAGGCAGGGATTCAATTGAAAAGCTTTTCGATCGTTTTGCCGTTTTCAATCGAAAGATTCGATTAAAATCATACAATTCCGATTCAACTGAAACGCGGCGATCATTTTTAACCACGTGACCAACACGATTGCTTTCATTCGATTCTTTTCAGGATTCGATTGATTTTCTGACAGTAATGGCGACCATTTTGGCGATCAAAAGTCGCAGAATACAAAGAGTTTCATGATATTTGCAAATCCGAAGCAATCCATTAAATTTGAGCGAACGGGAGTTTATGCAACGATATCGCTCAGATAGAGAAACATTTATATTTTTATGCGATAAGCTGGAAGGAAAACTGGCACACAAAACGTCAGGCTAAAAAAGAGAAGAAAAAAGAAAAATAATGCGAAATAAAATTGAACGAATTTACCGAGTAAACAAAGGTATAGCTTCTTCTCTAGAAAGATACAATTCAGTAAGAATACGAACTATTACCTTTGAAATATTCACAACATATTATAGGGGAAAGTTGGATAAAACCGGGTAGGTGGATAAAACCGGGACCCAGCAGTTTTAGCTTGATTAGTATTGCTATTTGTCGGAAAACGCTTGAAACTTGTTGCAAACAACCGCCATGTTATTTGAAGTTAAATGAAAGGCAGTGTTGTTTATTTGTTTGTCAACGCCGATGTTTTGAAAACTTCGAGTAGAAAAGTTTTGATTTTTACACCACCGATTTCCCTTTGTAGTTTCTAATTGCGTAGAGATTTGTTTTATGTAAGTGCAACATTTGATAACACCTTTTTTAGCAGTTATTTTAAATTATTAAACCAGGTTTTGCATCATGTTTGAAATCTGCTAAGCCGTCTTTTCTGATTAATGGCGTTGTCGGATAAAACCGGGACCTTGGCAGTCGGACAAGACCGGGTAGTACCCAGTTTTGGACGACTTTTTTTTTACTGTGTGAAATATAAATAGTTTAATTTGTAAAATATAAATCTTAAAGCGTCATCTCATAAACGGTATGAAATTAAATCTTTATTACTTTTTAGGAGAGACTTCGTATGAATATTGGCTACTATATTACAGTTTCCCACTTAGTACAAATATAAAATTAAAATTTTTAACATTCAAAATAAAAATTGTTTTTTAAAAATTAAATCGTGTTTGTCAGTTTATTCCAAAAAATGTTTTTTCTTCTTTTCTTAAAGTAGGGTAGAATGAAAAAATTAATGCTTTAACAAATTTATAATGTTGTTAGAATAAAAATTGCACCCATAAAAATTAAGGCTGCTCGTCAGTCAATTTCCGAATTCAGCTCACTAATGTTAAGTATGGGCGTGTGATGCTTTCGTATTTTTAAAAATATCTGCTCGGGAAATTAATTAAAAAGAAGACATCTTTTAAGAAGTCTACACAGAAAAAAGAACTCAAAAATACAATTTCCCGAAGATATATTTTTAACTCACCTATGTTTCTCAGTATAGGACGGCCATTGTACCAATTTATTGTTATAAATAAATATTTCAGTAGTAAGACAACAGCATTTTTCAACTGTTCCTAAACATACCCGGTTTTATCCGACCTGGTTGGATAAAACCGGGTACTTTTATACTTCCAAAAAAAATTTATTTGCCCTCCAAAATATTGTTCTTCCACATTGAAAAATATTTATTGTTGTAACTAAAGAACTAATTTATCATTCAAATAGAAATTTAAGCAATTTTATTCACTTATTTGCTTAGGAAATAAAAAAAAACACTTTGGGACCCGGTTTTGTTCGACTTTCCCCTAATCAAGAGTATCGAGGAAAATTGCCAGAGTGACAATGGCACTTGTCGATGTTCTGCCAGAATACGATCGCTCCCCTCCCCCCTCATTAGGTCCCTAGACTTAAATTATTAACAACCGAGGCTGTATTAACAATCAGCAGAAAACAACACAAGGAACAGCATAGCAAAACTAACGGATCAAACCAAAACAATAAACAAATTGCCAACAGATAATGTTACAGTTAAAATAGCTTAGCTTTCTCATTCAATTTTTTCATTGGTTCAGCTTAAAGTTCTGGTCATGTGACGATATGCTGAGCGAGGAAAGCATTCGATGGCAACCCTATGCGTTTTGATCGTAGTCCAGGAAACAAGTTGAATGTCAATATCCTATCAGTTTGAAAATGAAAGAATTCCGAGTTGAAAATTCAATCATTTTGGATTTGATCGAACGCGTTTCAGTTGAATCTACCCCTAAAACTAATAATCATTATATTTTGAAAATATTTTAAATATTTTTACAAACTAAGTATATCTAAACTATTACAACTATATCATTTTATGAGTTTTCAATACCAGACTTATGTCACTTCCAGAAGTGTATCACTACTGTTTGCGCTTGCACGTGAGTACCGCGCCACCTACATGTTGCGTCGATTCCACTCTGTGTGTGCGAAGAAGTGCCTTCGTAAAGACGGGTGTGTCCGTCGTCTAATGATGATGTGCAAATGTGCAAGAGAAGAAAAAATAAGTGATACAGTCCATTGATAGTGAACATTATTAACAACTACTATAGCTTTAATTGCCAGAACTCCATCGCCCACAGCTTTCATGACCAGAACTTCAACGCCACCAAAACCATATCACCCACCACCAGCTTTCATTACTACTGACACTCAATTCTTCTCCTTTTTTTCGCTTTCAGTATTATCTCTATAATTACCAGAGGGACAACCAGGACTTCGATTTCTGAGGGAGATGGGGAGTTCTTTCATAAAAATATTTACATGTACATTTATTACCATCAGGGATCTGGAGCAGGAGCGTGGAGCAGTGGAGCAACGAGATTTTGTTCAAAACTGGAGCGAAGCCGAAGTAGAAAAAAATGTATTTCAGTGCTCCGATTTTTTTAAAAACACTTTTTAAATTTTTCATCATATAAAAGAATAAATTGACTAAGTAAAGGGATATAACTAATATAATCAGCTAAAGTTATTCGGAGCACTAGGCGGAGCAGGAGTTGGAGCGGAACAACTCAAAATAGTTGCTCCCGATCCCTGATTACCATACTAGATTGGTAAAATAGCGCGAAGCCAAGGGTTCTTGACAGTGATTATCATTTTCACTTGGAATATTTGATGTTTTCAGCAAGTACGTCAAGAGTTTTACTTCGTTGTCCTTCATTGTTACTGAGCACTCTGAAACATCCTATTTATGTGAGCAAGTTAGTTAAATTGCTGAAAACTAATAGAAGAGACTAATCCCTTTCAATTCTAAGTGGAACTTATAACTTCTGCGAATCCGTTTATTGTTACACTGATCTAGGCTAAACGACAACAATGACAATTCGAAGAATCCTTGTAATTGGTCACAAACTCTAGAAGGAAAACAAGAAAAATTCTCGTGATCAGTCCAGAATGTGTCAAAGAAGATACATCGAGTCAATTCCAAGTACGATTAGTTCTTGGAGAACGTGATAATATATCACCCAAATTTCCTACTTGTTCTTGCTCATACTAGTGGAAATTAATTGTATTTGTAATCAACAGAAAACAATATAATGAAGACGATTTTTTAAATTCATTTACTCAATCTGAAGCCAATTAAGTGACATATGATTTATTTAGTGCAATATAAACTTCAAACTACTTTAAAACCATTTGGCCATTCGCATCATCTTACCATTTTAAAAAGAAATTTCTAGGTTTTATTTTTTGGATATTAATTTCATACCCTTTTTATTTAAGAACTTTTTTAATAGGAAATCGCAAGAGAGAAAAGTTGATTGTTTACTTAGATATAGACAAAGAAAAATAATAAAACGAAAATCGTGCGTAACAGAAACAAAATGGTAAAGACAAACTAAATACAAAAATACTAAATTATAACAAAACAGAAGATGCTATCTTTGTAATAGATGGAACATATATATGTTTGGGAAAGCACACTAATCTTCAGAAATTTTTTTTGTTTCAGAATTGTTTTAAGAAGAATATTTACCTAATAAAAAAGGCACTAAATAACATTTCACCAAAAGCTACATACATATAACTACAGGAAAAAAATACACGAAGCAATTGGAGATGTTTTAATCACGACTATCATGTATTTTTCCTGTATACAAATGTACATACACGGACACAAACACACACACACACATATATATATATATATATATATATATATATAGTAGCGTCAATACGGGGCGGGGGGAGGCGGTCCGCCCTGGGTGTCACTCTTTTGGGGGTGGCATCCGAAATGGATTAAGCAGTTTATGAAAAACATATGTACTACAATTGTGTATTTTCCACCATTATATTTTAAAAGTATTTAATCTGTTAAGAAGTACATTGTGCTTATGCCTAAAAATCATTACGACCTGTTTTAAAAAATTTATTTATTATTCGTTCCGAAGATTTTTTTTGGGGTGGGGGTTACATCATAAACTACCGCCTGCCGTGCTAGGAACGCCACTTATATATATATATATACGAGGAATATAAACCACTTGTAATACAATATTTGATATTTTGCAACAGTTTTTGGATCTTATTTGTATTGATTTTAAAAAGGAATCACGCCAAAAAATTCACTTTTAAGAATTTCGATCTTGTAAGTTTATTACTACGAAATGTGTACTTTTTGTACGTAAAAAATATGTAAAACACAATGTAAATAAATGAAGAGGGTTAGGAAATAAAATGCTATTGATACCGAAACAATTTAATCTTACATCTGGTTTTTCAACTTCCCAAACTATTTTAAAGTTTATTTCCAAAACATTGAACTTCACCTAAATCTTAAGTTAAGAAATAATTTGTGTTTAGCTTAAAAAGCTGGTGTTTTAAAGCATTAAATATTTAAAAGTCTTTCGAAACACTAACTGGATGTCCTCGCAAATTTTAAATAGCGTATTTCGCTTCACGATTTAATAGCTAATGAAATCTAATGGCGAAACGAGCGAATGGTTTTAAGTTTTACGGGCAATATCACACCTACTACGCTTATCTTACGATGAAAATAATCACTCAACGCCTCTTAAAATGCAGTCTTATGTTTCCCTACATTTTCAAGTGCATTTAATAAGCGAAAACTTTAGCTTTTAGTAATCTTTTATTACTAATTAGTTCTTTGCATTACTATGGTTTTGTATGACTGTTTAATTCTATGTTTTTTTTTTGTACCACACACTGAGGAAGTTGAATTCAGTACGAACCGTTCTGAAATTTATAATCTTTAGATCTGTTCCTCAGGAGTAGAAAGCTACACATTGAAAACAATGTTTGAATATAAATCATAAGTAATTCGATATTCGCTATTATTACGAATTTTACCTCTGGGGTACAGGCGGAATGTGGCATCGTGGTAAGGCGCGGGACTCCTACGCCCCAGGTCAGAAGATCGAGTACGGCAGTGGCAATGGATTTTCAAGATGCAGAAAATCGTCTACGATTGTGCGGCAGATAAAAGATCCCTTGAGTAGACATTTGGCTTGGATGCTCTCGGCTAAATTAAATTCCTAGTGCAATTTCGCATCAATAGAGTCCTGGTACTCGCCCTTTCTAGTGGAGAAACTGGACGTCAAAATTCTCATGCGGCGATGGTACTACACTCATTGTGGTGTCGCTGAAAGAGATGGTACCAATCTCTCAGGAACACACTAGGTCTGCAATTGGGCAGAGGCCAACAGTAGTCCCCATTATAAATAAAATAAAAACCTCTTGTGTACAATATATTCACAAACATGAAAGTTTTTTGTTATTCTCTCTTCTTTGCACAAAGACGCACAAAAATATATATACAAGCAATATAACTTCTCGGAAGCGACCACTCTCCGTTTCGAGAAAAATCGGTCGTTAAGAGAAGGGGTCGCTGAGAGGAGTGTCAACATTGACATTCTTAAACAACTTAATGGAGGTTTTACGAACTATTAGTAGTAAAAAGTAATGAAACGATTATTTTTGCTTTTAATTATTAAAATCTGCTTATAGAATCAAACATATTTTGGAGAGAAACATACTGAAACCCTTTTAAAGATCAGTAAGTTTCGGGTTGTTCCGTTTTCTTCTTCTCAAGTTTTTACGAGACCAAACCATTGAAGGAATATGACCGGGATATATTTGTGCTTATAACCAACCTTCCGTAAAGCATTAAACGATATTGCATGTAGTAGATATCCAATGAATGCAAATTAATTCCTTCAGACTGAATCAAAGATGTGTCTAATTAACCTTTTCACTACCAATATTTTTTCGATAAAAAATTAAATAAATTACGCTTTAATAAATCAATTACAACATTAACTTCAATAATAATAGGAAAATATGGAGGGAAAGAAAAATGGATCACTGGGGGCTGGGCGGGGGGCATAGGGTTTTGTGCCCTATTAGTAAGTGTTAATAGGACATATACGTCCATGTGGTACATAAATAGCGGTTGAAAAGCAATTAAAAACTGAATTATTTTTACAGAGAACAGTTTTGCATGGTGTCATCTGAAACTGCCCACGTTACATATGTCCCACGGGCAGTTTTAAAGCGAAAGGGTTAAAAAGGTAATCAGTGAAATTTGCAGATGTATTTATTCTCAACATTATGGACTTTCAGTGATTTTATTCATTCAAGTACAGTCCACAATTAAATGTTCCATCGAGTACTTCAGACTGCCTTGTTTTGAATCTGCAAGATTTTTTAAAAACACTTTCGCTTTTTAAATCTCCTATTGCCTGCTAAAGAGCGATATAAAATTTTTAGCTATTCTTATCCCATACGCGAAAACAATTACCCTCTTATAGAAATAAAATTTCACGTTAAATTAAAGCACAAATGAACGTGAAATTTTATTTCTATTACTTTGCACAAAGTTTAATCATTACAATTACCCTCTTGTCATATTCCCTATATTCTAATAGATCGCGACAATCCCTCTTCTAATATTTTCTACCATACTACAGGAGGCATCATTTGGATACTCTTATCGCCTGTAAGGACAACTCATCTTTTGATACCCTAATCCATCGTTTCTCAAACTTTTGGGAATGGCGACCCCCTCAAAAGTCAAAAGCATACGTGAAAATTATCGCGACCTCTTTGCTGCAATATTTTATTTTTACAACACTGAATTTTGTAACATTTGATCATAACTTAAGGTATTTTGTTAAATAAAATGATTTATTTTATTTTTTTGATTAGATTACGACGTTCCTTATACCCAAGCGCGGCCCTCTTGGGGGTCACGGCCCCCCAGGTTTAGAAACTATGCCCTAATTCCTTACTAACTGCCCCCTTGACGTCTATTTGTATATTGCACTGATAAATTTTAACCAGTGCAGTAAAACTGAATACATGTAAATCAAAGCTATCTGGTTATTTGGATCTTCACCGTTACGTTTATTTCAAGTATTAGAGTTTTCTAAGAGGAAGAAAATTATGAAAATAAGAACAAAGTATATAGCTCTATAATAGACATTGTTAATCGATTTGATTATATGAGTCTGAAAATGTATTTATTTACTTGTTAAAATTATAGCTATGACAAACAAACTAATTTAACTAGTTAAAGAAAGTGAATTAATTCTTATTAAAAAAGGAAACTTAATTCGAAATTCACACTCAACCTTCACAAAAATATAAATCAATTCTAAATAGAAGCGGCATAGAGCTCCGTTATCCGAAACGTTTGAAGTGACATTAATTTGTAAGTGAAACTTTGTCATGGCGAACATCGCCATTAGACCTTTGAACTCTGACCTCTTAATGACATGTTTTTTGAAAGAAGTCGGAGCGAATTGCATTTTTACTGCATCCATTAATAGTGCAGATGTCAGTAATACGAACGTTTGTATGGACGTAAATCTGCGTATGGAGATTTTTCTGTCTTTTTATGGTAGAAAAGACAGTCGGGCTGTAGTCAAGAACCTCTAGCATATATCATCTCTTTTCAAGTTTTTGGTATTAAAAAATGTACTTTAAAATTTATTGACCGTATAACAAGGAGTGCAATTTGGGCCTTGTCACGCAACTGGATCGGCGATAGTTAAAAGGAGAAAAGTTTGTATTTTATGACGGTTTCAGCGTTTTCTTATGGCCGTTCTGTAAGGAAATTTATTTAGCTTAGTAACTACTTCTGGCGGTTTGAGCCAGGAAAATTGAAAGGTTGAGCTTAGAATGGTAAACAGGTTTCTCCCAGCCCCCCCCCCCCCACGCTTTCCAACAATTTCAAAATATGGATTTACTTTACATTACAACACATTCAATTTTGACACGCTTAAAAATAAATTATGAGAGTGTGATTAGTCATGTGCACTGAGTCATTTTTAATGTAGCTTTTTTTTCTTATTTTATTATTTATTTAATTATATATTTATTTTTCAGAATAGTTTTTATTTGCATTTTATATGGCACACATTTGTACTATTGATTTCACACTATAGCATACTTATTGAAGTTTAATCTGTTTAATGATAAAGCCATATGTTTCAAGCAAAACTCATTCAATCCAAGAGAAATAACCGTAAAAGGAAACCCTTCATTTTATGTCTCGATGATTTATCCCTCCATCACTCATAAACTCTGATTTATTTGTGTTTGATACAATTTAAAAAATCACGTATTTAACGATTTCATTTTTTTAAATTTATTTTTTAACCCTCTATTACTCATAAACACGGATATATATTTGATTTTTTTTTAAATTCGAGATTAAAAAATAACAAAATACACGCATTTCAGAACATAAGATGTTTTTATTATTAAGGAAGAAAATTGTAAAAATGATCGAACGCTATGTTGCCAACAGTCGACGGTATGATACAGAGTATTAAAAAAATTAAAATTTTCAAATTTCAAATGACTTTGTGGCGTATCATGATTTTATCTAATATCATTCAAATGCAACTAAAGTAATTTTTATTAGGTATTGGTCAAGAAAATTAAGAGAAAAAAGTTCTATAGTTATTAATCACATTTCGTATAAATTTTCAGGGGAAGCTCTTGCCAAAGACTGTGATGCATCGTTCGTTGAAGTTGCTGCTTCAGAACATGTCAGTCAAGTGGCTGAAGCTTTCTACGAGCTTTGCCGGGAAGTTCATGTTTACAGACGGAGATCCAAACAATCTCTTCTGGATCGCATAAAGTATGGCGGGAAAAACAACAGGAATGATGGAAGAAAATGAAGACAATAGGGAAAATATGACCAAGAAATTGGAGCCTTCAAGGCGGTGCTAGTTTAAAAAAAAATGACAAGGACATATTTGTGCTTATAACTTTCCAGTAATCGTCAAACAACATTTTCACTGTTTTCAGACATTTTATTGTGTACAGATTATTTAACTTGACCAGAAATAAACTATATCAAACCTTTATAAGGGCCACGCCTAACATTTTAAAGACAAGGTTCAAGAAAGTTATATTCAAATGGTCGAAAATCATTAGTAAATATTATGTGATGGATTAATGGTAAGAACGAAATATTTTTTGATGACATGAAGACACTGCTATTTAGAGCACGGTTTTGTAGAAAAGCTGTAGTAGAAAGAACCACCAACGCGTTTTGATTTCAATGTTTGCATTGTTATAAAACTGATGTGTTTCAAGAACTACTTCCTTGAAACATAAAAGTGGTTTTGCACAATGTGTTTATGTATGTAAATAATCATTACGCTGGCGTTCAGACAAAAAAAAAAATCTTGGAATTTTCTGAGTGTGATATTTAAAAGCTTTCATACACTCATATATCTCTGTTTGTATAACTATATAATATTTTTCTAATTATCTTCTGATCGAGTATAAAATAGAGGTAAGTGCAGAATTTTATTTAAATTGTTGAGCGTTGAAGTAATTAAAAGATGCATTCTCAACTTCCTACTGCAACTAATACTATAAAATAGTTTTTTAAATATTCTGGCAGGTTTTTCTCACTCACTTTACTTTGATAAATATAAAATGTAATCATTTACTTGTATATCTTCATATTCTTTTATTAACTCGGTACATATGACTAATTTTCTACTTTAAGTGTGTTTTTGATTTTTTAGTTTTAATTGAGAGTATATTTTAAATAATTGAATTGCTTGCTCTTACCTAAAATTTCATTACAAATATTGCTTTAAAAAAGCATGAAGGTAATCTTAACAGTAATAAAAATATGTATTGTTGTTGCATGCATGCATTAAAAATGTATTACAGTCTGCGTTGTCGAAGACACAGTAATTTGTGCTTATGTTTTTCGTTCATTCCAGTACTAGGCATCATGTTTATCGTTGTTATGTTTATTTCACATTTTTATCCCTATGCATGGTACAGTGTATTTTCTTATAAAACTATATGCTAGATACAAAACTGGTCATGTGGTCTTCGATAGTTTGTTAACAAATAATTGTTGTATACTAAAGGCTGAGTTGTGTAATTCAGAGTATATATGTTGTGATCCAACGTTTCAGATGCTTAGATATTATATATAATTCTGTTCCGATTTCCGAAGTTATATTTCGGCTTTCTTTCCTAATATGTTATGTCACCCTCGGATTATGTAACTGCTGTTTTCTCGAGTTCAATGAATATTACAGAAAGCTGAAAGCTCTTGAACAAATGCTGTGACTTAAAGCACATAAGTGTTCCGGCTTTGCGGCATTAATACATAAATCTTAATATTTAAATAAATCGGCATTTTTTAAAAATATACACCAGATTCAATCAATAGAATTGTTGTTGCTTTTGTCATCTTGATGGTAGCTCTTTTGTATAAGGAGTTTAAACAATATATTTTTCATTTTTTAGTGCTTCAAATTCCATTGCAGAAGTTTTCTACAGCTCAAGTAACATATCCTTAAATAATTTATCAGGGTAGCATGTCTAGACATTAATAATGTACTTTTTATAACAGCAAAATGCTAATTAGTGTCAATTTTTATAATGGATGCGTTAACTGCGTGCCAAAATGTTTTATCATTCTTGGTGTTTCAAACCTTTTGAAACCTCAACCCTTTGTTCAATTAACGTTCTGGAGATGATTTAAATTATAAAAAGGACGTATTTATGCTTTTCGTAAAAACTATAACCCTAGATCAGTGATCGTCGAATTTATGAAGCCGCTGAGCTGTTTGCAAATTCTACTGTGAGCTCCACCCCCCCCCCCCCTGAAAAAATAAAATAAATAAATTTACCAAAGTAAAAACTTTTTCAATTCTTATTTATTTGTCGCGAACAATCAGGTAATACCTCTTATCTGATTTTAATGAAATTTACAGGAGACACAAAACACTGTTTGAATCCTTAATAGCGAGCAATTACAATATAGTAGGAGATTTCAACATGCTTTTTTCACGTGACATGAAATTTTTACGTTCACTAGAATTCTAGCGTACATCAAGCGAACTAAATTAGGTTAATAACAAGGAAAATCTGACAATCGAAAACTTTGTAGATATGAGGTATTGTCCGCAATATGTAAAAAAAAAAAAGAGAGAGAGAGCACGAACGAGTGGGACAGCTATCGCGTTTTAATACATTGTAAATTTATGCCAGCAAAAACACTTGTATGTTGGTTTCCTCCTGAGCTAAGCATAATTAAACTCGAATATTGCAGGGAAAACAAATAAGTAATTAAAGGTAAGTTAAATCGGGTGACTCACAAGAGCGGCACAGTGAGATGCCGCAATTTCGGTCTAATAGTACATTGACTGCCTTAATCACCAACCGATACGAACCTTTGTCAAACACTCGAACCAACGACTAGAGGGTTCTGATTGGCTGAGGAAGTCTTTGTTCTGCAGTTTGAAGCTTGGATGGCGAATAAGACCGTGAGTTAAATGCCGACACAAACGAGCGACAGGCGCCTGACCGCAACCGGATCGTCTGTGTGCACCGAGCCTATGAGATGCAATAGCCCTTTCAACACAGTTTTTCCCCCCTATTACATTGTGCCATGCAGTTCAAAACACCATCACTTGAAGCACTGGATGTTGATATTGCTTGATTTCTATACGTTGTTATTCATGAAATTTTAATCAGAAAAAAGTTGGCAATTTGTACCTTTTCTTTGCTATTTTTTAAAATGTAATTAAGCATTCTGACGAAGCCTCATAACTTATCCTATATAAAGCAAGTTATTGATAGATTTAAGATATCAATTACATTTCTTTTTTTTTCTAAACATTTTAAAAAGAATTGACCGATTTTTATTCTTAAAAAATGCATTTTTTTATTATTAATTATTATTTTAGCATTCTTGGATTGCTTATCGGCATGAACCTAATCAACTAATAATTTCATTTGCATTTATTGATTATTTACGAGAGCAAGCAGGAATTTTTGCATATATAAACCAATCGGGAATGTCTGATCATCGAGCTCATGTGTTTCTGTGAGCTTTCAAAATGTGTAAATATTTATTCATACTTGGCGGTAATTTAAAATTTCTTCTAAATAATCAAACAAAGTGAGATGCTTAGCAGCAAGTTTAGCAAATTTAAAACCCGTAGCAATATAAAATAACGAAAATTAACAAAATCAGCTTGATTTAAGAAAAGTTAAGAATTATATATATAATACATGCATATATTTTAATATACTTGATTCATTATAATACAGAACTCAGAAAAAAACATGATTTTGTAAATGTAAATATACACATTATTCATATTTTTCTTTATGTATTTTTATTGCTGAATTTTTATGATTTCAAATAATTTGAATTGTTTTTCTTGGCCTTATTTTATTCATATTTTTGTGACTAAAACATCTTAAGCTTATTAATAAAATTTTTTTATTCATATGATCAATTAATTAATAGTTATATTCCTTCGGAAAAGGTGCTTGTAACACAAATGTTGTCATGAATAATTGAATATTTATTTTAGGATTCTTGAAAGTAAATAGATAAATAAAAAAATAAAAACAATAAAAAAACGCATTAATCTTACACACTCTGTATCTAGAATGAAGCGTTAAAAGCATAAAAATGCCAGCGTCAGCAGCTCAATAAGGAAAAGTAGATCTAAACATACAAATAAAAGAAACTTCCTTCTTTTAAACTTTAACTTTTGAAGTTAAATAAATAGAAAATTTTAGTTCACGGTGTTGATTTTTCGAACCGGTATTTTTTTCCCCCACAAGTTTATGGAATAAACTCGTATAATCTTTTTTTAAAAAATATTATACGAAATTTGTTAAATGAGAAATGGTCGTCACGTAACAACGAAAGGCAGTATAATAGTTCTAATATAAATCCAAGAAAATAGCATCACATTACTTCTTAGTGCTTTTTTCTTAAGTTCGGTGTTTTTATAGCTATAGCGTTTTATTCTGGATACAAAGAGATGTCAACAACTAAAGGACATTATCGTTTGAAGGGAAGAAATGGGACTTATAAAAAAAGAGACGAGACATTGAAGAATAAAATGACTGGAAACTGTTCTACGCAATAACTATGAATGGGTATGGCGATATAAATAAGCTGTTTTTAAGGGGATTACTTCCTAGTGAGCAATGAGAGAATTAAATTCAATCGAAGGAGAATCGACGGCCGCTTAATCGCGATACACTTAAGTAATACAGTTAAGTAATACACTTATACTATATGCATACATGAGCTGCTCAGAAAACGTCTAAGTCAGTAATTGGATTTTTTGATTTTTTAAAAAATCTAACAGTCTATACACTATCTTTGGAACCCTTCATAATAAAAGTGCATAAAATACTTATAAAAAAAGTTGTAATAATATTAATAATTCAGTGCAGTCATTTATTCACCACCTTAAATGTCTCAACATCTATAAAAAGGGACAAGAATGGGACTTACACTGTTTGAATTCTGAACTGCTCATATATATATATATATATATATATATAATATATATATAAACTGTGCAAAATTGCTTAACAATGAAAAAATACATGTGTTTAAGAAAGTCAATGATTCTGTTTGTAAGAAATTTATATTTTTGACAGAGTTTCCAGAATTCGGCATTCAAAAATAAATACTTCTATAGTCTCCAAAGACCTTTTTATACATGAAGTTATGACAGCTTTCCAGCAGAAACTTCTGATATTGTCACAAAGAACAGCACCCTTTTAGAAGCTTAATAGGCAACTTATTTTTGAGAGCGTCAACTATTGGGACCCCCTTTCAAATAAATACCATTATCACCTTATTTTTGTTGTAACTGAACCTTACTTTCTTGTTACCACCTTACTTTGTTCTTATCACCTTACTTTCTTGTTACCACCTTACTTTGTTCTTATCACCTTACTTTCTTGTTATCACCTTACTTTGATACCTGATCTTACATCCAAAAAAAAAAATCGAAATTACATTCCACACGAACAAGCAAGTCCCCCTAGGCATAGTTACAAACGTAACGATCTTGTACTACCGTTAGAAACCACTTCAATAATATTATTGCGTTAATGATGATGATACTAATTCGAGTTTCTACGGAATGACATTGCACGAATTTCAAAGAGGTGACTCTAAACATTAGTGCCCATTACGAAAGCTTTAATTATAATGAAGATTATTATTTGGGTCTGCATAATTTAAATATGGAACACTTTTATGACACCAAACTCTTATTTTGAGTTAAGTAATCATACATTAAGCTCAAAAATCTATTATGTGTTAATCAAATCACTATTATATCAATAATAATTTAACTTTGTGCAAGTAAACAGTAATAGAAATAAAATTTCACGTTAATTTAAAGCACAAATGAGCATTAAAACGCAGACATATGTTTCGGGATTGCTTGGAATCCCTTTTTTAATGCGACAGGGAGCTTCTAGATGCTTCTAGATGCACTGCCTTTATTCTCATTGGTTTACAGTTAATTCCTTGGCTATATAAGCTTTGTTTTTTGTTGTTTTGTCTGCTTCATTTGCATCTAGAAGCTCCCTGTCGCATTGAAAAAGGGATTCCAAGCAATCTCGAAACATATGTCTGCGTTTTAATGCTCATTTGTGCTTTAAATTAACGTGAAATTTTATTTCTATTACCACTATTATATTAGTTTTTGGTTAGTGTGACGAAAGTTCATCCGCGTAAAAGTCCTGTCAAATTTTAATTTTATACTTCAAAGCACTCGATATTCCAATAACGTTAATCACTGGCATTTCTAGATTCTATGTAACGATTGCTCACCGAAACTCTCTACCAGCAAAATAATGAGCACTCCAATGCAATTTCCATTAATATTTCGTTAATTTTCTGAATGTTTCCTTTTTGTTTCTTGCAGCACTGCCTATATTTTTCTTTTTTTGCATTTTATACAAGTGAATGTTATCTACTTAAAGTTTACCGTCTGTATCCGAGCCACAAGTTCAAAAAGATTTAAATGGCAGGAAACAAAAATATTTGCTGCTTCATTAAAAAAAACTATTTCATTAGTTAATTAAAAATTACTTTAAAATATATTTAATTACATTGTACTCAATCTTTCTCAGTTTTTCATGTAATACCCAAGGAACTCAAAATTAAGCATCAATTAATACTCTAACTATTTTTACGGTTGTGACATTTGTGGGTATACATTTGCACTACAATTAAAGAATTTTAAACTTTTAATTTTTATATTTCGGAAAGTAAGTAACCACCAGGTATTATGTTAAGTTTCTAAAAAACGTTTTATTTAAAAAACAATAATTTGTGTACTGAGTGTATGTATGACATTAATATAATCCTTGTGTATTGAATAGAAATGAAAAAATCTTGTGCAATGTAAAAAATATTGCATAATTTTACTCTATTTGGTGCAACATACGCAAATTAGTTCAAAAATACAGTAAAATTAAGCACCACACAGCAAGTTGGCACCATTTTTTGGTGCAAAATACCACGCATTTTTTTTACAGTTCAGACAAATCTAAAATATACTTTAAGCTAGTTTTCTATTCACAATTGAAATGCGTGCCTTTGGCATGCTTTTGGGAGTGAAATTTTCCAACCCTTTTACCTTACATGATCGAAGTTGAAATGCGATTTTTTTTCATTTTTTTAAACTACACATTCACTAACCCCATATGTAATAGTTATATTACCGTAATATCTCCTTCAATTTCGAATTCATTTATTGAGTGGGAATTCCCACCCCTAAGCATGCGTTTTCAATGACAGAATTGTACACAACATGAGTTTTAAGCTCAGAGAGGTACGCAGCGTTTGTACATTTCTTAAAATGAAATTTAATTAGTAATTCATATCCTTTTAGCTATGGTACAGGATCTAGACTCATGTTCCAAATTGAGCATGATGTAGAATGTAACCCTTTGAGGCAATCATTTTAAGAGTTTAACTAAAAATTTTGCTATTGACAACGAAAAGTACCATTTGGTATAGTTATTCCTGCTTAGATACATGAAATACGTGATACCAAATGCACTGAACTTTTACTATTGTGATGTTGTTTGTGGTTGATTATGAATGAGATCTTACCAAACATACTAATGATATTTATAAATGTGTGATAGATCTTACTACTCTTGTAAAGGGCATTTTCTACATCATATTCCTTCCTTTATTAAGTGTATAAGATAATTTTCTAACTGGTCTTAAAAGTAGGCGAACTAAATCCCTGTAGCTTTAGATGCTTAGTACTTTGCATATTTTCTTCTTAAGTGTTCTTCAAAAGAAGAAGAATAAAGTTCACATGAGCAATTCAGTCCGTAAATATTAAAAGTTTTGAAAAGAAATTCAGAAGATTCGCAAATATCCGAGATAATTGGCACAGAGATAAGACAAAAATAAAAATAATCTCGGATAATTCAGAGCTCTTTTGAAAATGAGTCATATATAACAACAGAGAAAAAATATCTTATTTGAATCCTAAAGAATTTAAATTACAGAACGTAATACTTAAAATAAGTAATGTCTAAAATAAAGAAATACAGAAGACTGTTGATTATCTGGTATAACTGGGACCGAGCTTACGTTTGGAAAGGAAAAGAGAAAGGAAAAACCTGCGATAATCTGGAGTTCAATTGTTATTAGCTCGTAAGGGCGAAAAAACAAAATAAATTGTTGAATTTTTGTTAAGAATTTTGTTATTGCTTAATTTCTGAAAAAAAAAATGTGTGGATTGATTCGCTTATTGATATGCCTATGATTTCAGAACTAACTTTCACATACAAATTCTGGACTCCGTAAATCCAACTGCTGTTTCTTGGTTTTGTTCAAATGAAATTGCATTTTTTATTCCTTCACCGCAAAGTGCTTTAGAGAGGAATACACTAAAAATACAAATCATAACAAAAAGATATAAAATAACTTATATAAAATAATTGAATAGTAAATAAATGATATGAACACCAGCGAAGGTGGCCCGATTAATGTCAGCGATAATTGAAACGTTTCTCCCTCTCAATAACCCCTGCAAAGGAAACAAATGGTCTTTAGGGCAAGCGTCAGGTTATCAGAGCAGAGCTATATAGTTCGTTTTTTATTTATTTACCCCCCCCCCCCCCAGGAGTAATTCGGAAAAACGCAAGAATCGTATGTAAAAATACGTAAAAACGCCGTATTGTGTTTAGATTAACTAAAATTTGTGTTTCCTTAAAAATATGAGAAATAATTTCAACTTTTTTTGCATCCTTAATCACAGGTAAATAAATTCAAAAATATGTTTCATTTATATAAATTAAATGAAAAAATAATAATTAAATAATTTATTAAATGAATTCCATACCTCTAAAATATGAGAAATAACTTTTTAAATTTTTTTTTTTTAAGTTCATATTTCTGGTTTTAAAAACGTGTTAATTCAGATTACAAAAAAGCTGGACTAAAATCGGTATTTGAGATAAAATACGAGTATCTTTCAAGGGAAAAGATTTTTTTTTTAAAAAAAAAGGCTGTATCATAGGCCAATTTTGAAAATCATCATGAAACTACTCAATTTTGCTCGAAACAATAAGCAGTGAAGTCTCTTATAACGAAATCGTTTGATTCCTGCTAAAAAAATTCCTTATGGAGTAAATTTCTTTGCAAGGAAATTTGAGTTTACTTAAGTATTTATGAAAAAATATACATATATTATACCGTTTTTAAGAGTAAATTATATTTTATTAAAAATGAAATAAAAATGCTTCAATTTCCTGAAATTATTGATTTCGTTGGATGAAAAAACGTACTCAAAAATGAAAATGATTCACAAAGTGGGAGAATAATTTAAAAAGAATAAAAACCCGAAATGGGGGGAAAAGGCAGGCATTTAACTCATAACATGAAATTGAGTGCATAGACCTAGTGTTGGGTTCGCATTAAAGTTGGGAGAGAAATTCGCTAAAAAAGCAGATTCGTTACCGAGAGACCTGATTGTATTTCTACGTGAAAAACAGCAATATGAAAGTGATAAAACAAAGCAATCAAGAGTTTCAAGGTTTTCACTTCAAGCAACCTCGTTTACCCTAGAAGCAAAAGGTATACTTATCCAATAAAGCAAAATGACATGTGAAAAATGCTGCGGGCATAACAAAGCATTAGCTTCCAATTTATACAATACATTAGTGATTCACTCCAATTACGCATAGTAAATTTTTATACAAATACAGTGAACCCTGTGTAAGTTGACCATTTGCGGTGCAGCTTTTTGGGTTTAACTTAGACTGGTTGTTAACTTATAAAGGGTGGGGATTATTATTGCTATTATTTTGTTATTTTTTAAACTATGCATCCATTCTTTTTTAACTTTCTAAAATGAGTATAGCTGCATGTATCAATGTCACTTTGAAATAGTAATTAGTTGTTTTATTTAACAATTATGTAAAGTATCATTAGGTAATTTAACCTGAATTCTTTATAAAGTATCACCCAATTTAAAATGAATTAAATAAGATAACTATCTCCTGAATTATGCAAGCTACTTATTTGATGCAAAGATTTCCTAAAAATACAATCCAAAATATAAGATACATTTTAACACGAAGCATTTTGATCATTTAAGTACAAAGATAAAACAACGTAAAAAAGCACAAATTCAGAATAAAAAGAAGCGCTCAACACACAACTAGAAAGCTGTGAGTGAACAGGGGACCCCTGCTCACTCACAGCTTTCTAGTTGTGTGTTAAAAGCTTCTTTTCTGCACTGATGAAGAGGCTCCATTGTAGCTTCGAAATAGCTATTTGCGATAATTTTTATTCTGAATTTGTGCTTTTTTACATTGTTTTATCTTTGTACTTGCAATCCAAAATGGCTGCTTCAGATAGAACAACCAACGAAACTTATTTTAAAGATAAATGCGCTCTCAAAGTAGTTTTCCCATACGGTTAACTCTCAAAGAGGTTTAAACAAGCTTTATATTACTGTTTTATCATTTCAGTGAAATACTGGTCCAACATTGCAGCACAGAAAATATCTTGTAAAAGTTGTAGTATTTTAGTTATTTTCAGCTTTTTAAAAATAAATAATTAGCTGGTAAATTTATAAGGGTTTTAATATACTTTCAACCAAACTTTGAATATAAGTAGTCATATAGGTGGTCAAGTTCCCTACAATATATATTATAGGTCTAATTCCGTTCCTCACAAAAGCGGAAAGTATAGCAGGTGATCAACTTTACAGGTTTTACTGTATGTACATCCAGTATAAGATGTACGACACGATGATACAGAAGTGATTTGTCTAAAACCATACATGTTACTTGAACCTTGTAAATGCACAAGACCCTCGTGTTAATTTGTCTAAATCCCTACATGTTTCTTGAGCCTTGTAAATATACGAGATCAAGAGCTGTGCCAAAGCATACGTGTTTTAACCAGTGTGTGATATCTAAAACTGTGGTATATGAAACATCTCTTTCATGTATATGTGTAAAATGTGCTTACTTATTATGAAGTTTATGCATTTAGTGTTTGTTCAGCTAGTTTTGTAAAAATTATGTCGCTTTTATCTGTGCATTCATTGATGTTTAACTGTGAAAATGTTTCCAAGATAATGCACCTATACAAATTATCAACAAATATGACTAAGGGCGTTTTATTTTCAAAAACGAACGGTTCGCTGGAGATGTTGATCTTTTTTTTTTTTTTTTTTGTAAAAAAAAAAAAGATTTCGTACTTGCTTAAAGATTTAGTTTAAAAGCATCAAACTTAATTTTTTTTAAATCTGACATGTTTCGAACTTGTATGGTAACTATTGGATTTAATCTGATTAAAATAAATGAGCTGACACACGCACACATATTTTATGCGTCTAATCTAAATTGTACCGACTAAATATCATAGAGTACGTGGTTTTTGACGTGACTGTACAGTATTTGAATTATCTTTATAACTAGAAAAATTACTAAACGGTGTGAATTTTTAGTGTGATAATGCTATAAGAATCGTTTGTGCTAAATATTTGTCGGAGATGCTAAAAAAACTATAAGTTTACTAATTCAAGTTGATCAACCATCAGGTTATCCTAAACTTTCTACCGTATCATACTGCGTTAATAATATAAATCTATTTTTAAAAGCAAGTCTATGCATTCACAATACCTCATGCTAAAGCTCGTTTTTAAAAAATATTGGTAAATAACACAATTTTTTGGTAATAGAAATATAATTTCACGTTACTGTTTACTTGCACAAAGTTAAATTATTATTAACACAATTTTTTGTTCGAAAACAAGAGTCAAGTAATTTATAAATATATTTTCAGATATGACATTTTTTCTATGCCTCTCACAGCCTTTTTACACGGAGAAATGGAAATTAAGAAACAAAGTAAATAAGAAAATATTAGTTACACACTGAAAATGGTGAAGGAACAATAATAATAAAAAAAAATGTTCGCACTATGTATTGAACTCGGCCAGTTACATTAAAATGTCAAAAGGGCATTAGAGCAACGATAAAAAAGTTATAATAAATTAGTAGATTCTTTCTCAGGTGTAAAAATGTTAAGAAAATGTTTATGTTTCTTGATTAAATCTTTACGCAAGTTAGTGTTAGTTCTTTCTTTTGTAAATAGTGAATCTCTTTTGTCTATCATCGTGTGAACAACGTTCACCAAAAGATGATGCAGTTTTTATTAATTTTAAGCGAATGTTAAACGCATGGATTAAATGTATTTTTGCTACTTCTGTGTTAAGTTTTTCTTTGAAGATTTTATGAGAAATATGAAATTCTACAGAGTTACAGTTCGAAAACGGAATTTTGACATTTGGACGCTTCTGCGCATGGCAGAAAAGAACGAATCGATTCGAGTTTTAGGGAAGTTTGTTTTGCAGGTATTTAGTACGCGAACTAGAATGTCTGCTTCTCTGTTTGTTGAAAGCAACTAAATTTATAAACTGGCATATAGCGTCAGTTCGGAAGAAATCAAGTATGCTAAACGAACTAGAACGAAAACAAACACGGCACATTTCGTATACCAGCAGTTCTTCCCTTGAACATGAATGGATTCTCCTTGGCACTCTGCCAGGCAGATTGCTTTGGTTGATGGTATAACTGTAAATGTAGAATTCAACAAGAAACAGAAGCTTAGCGACTCCACGAAGAATTAAAACTATTATAATATGTGTATACATTTGTGTGCGTGCTATGATGAAAAACATCTAGCTACACCTCTGGCAAGATAAATTGTGGATAAATTTTCCTATGTTTGTAACTTTCTAAATTAGATGGAAATTGTTGTTGAAAATGTTTCTTTTATGCTGGGCAGCTATATTAACTACAATTTTATTATCTCGAATGAAATATTTTATATGTATTGGTACAAATGAAATGGGTCAAAGTCCTAATTTTAATTATGGTAGAGGTTTTTTAGATGATTTTGGTAAACCAGCGCCTTAAGATTACATATCGGACAACACAAAATGAATTGTATGATGAAAATGAAAGTTGTAATTATATTGTTATCGCTGATATTATGTATAGTTGTTAGGGAGGAGCGTATTTTTTTTTTTCAAAATGTCCTAGCGTGGAAAAGTTGTACATTTGTAAGAAAATCACGTGATTGTATTTAAAAACTTTTTTTGGGGAATGGAAATTATATCTTCTGGTTTTTCATGGGCCCCAAGAAAATTAAATTTTTTGGAACTGGGCGATTTCTTTCTTTCTTTTTTTTTTTTTTGTTGGTATGTAAAAACCATGACAAAAATTTGAAATAAAATAATATGTTCCAGTTCCTTATCTGTCCCGAAATTTCCCATTTCGGACAAAATATCAAATTTCCGCAACAGAACGTAATTTAATTAATTAATTTTCGATCTGCCCTTGTGTCGAAAGGTTTATGTGTATTGAGAGGTAAAGAATTACAAAATAACAACAAAATAGTAAAAGTTTTAAAAATTTACCCAAAATGAGAATTTGGGCCGGGGATGCTATGAAAAACCGGAAGACATTATTTAATTTCTCCTCAAATTTATTGTACGTGGTTTTCTTACCAATAAACAACTTTTCCACGCTAGGGCATATTGAAAAAAGATTTTTTTGCGCTCGGCCCTAAGGGTTATAATTATCTTAGGACACGTTCAATGAAAATGGTAAGAGCATAAAGAATTTCAAAGCGTGTTTTCTACTTACTGTGTTTAGAAATTATGTCTTTAGAGAGATTTAGAGAACAGTACACTCTAATTAAGTGTATTCACATATCTATTATTTAACTAGCATTTCTACCTAACTTTTATTTAATTTATTTCTAATACAGCGTTATTACATACTGAAACTCAAATTATTCACATAAGTTTTAAAATTTTACATTCTTATGTTTCAAAAGTATAGAAATATCATATGAGTGTCATTTGCGTCAAGTTCTTATGTGATTTATGGTAGACGCGTTGGTTTGCAGTTTAAAAATTTAAGAACTTATTCTGCTTTAAATGCTTTCAAGCTTTCAATGATGCATGGGCTGAGTTTTAGCCTGTTAATATCAAATAGAAGCAGTTCAAATAAATAAGCTTTTATGCTTTTTTTAGCCTAAAATAATGGCACCTACATTAATGGTATTAATTTAATTAATTTCAGCGATCCTAAATTAATCGAACTTATTACACTGATATAAATGCATTTTACTAATAATTATAAATTACAGAAAGTTTGCAGTCGGTTTAAATTTAATGAAAGTTAAATAGGGGCGGCATAATTAATGTTTGACAGTTATCAGATATGTAGTTCAATTTTGCACCGCTTGCGAGTTTCATGGCCGTGTTACGTACATTATATGCCGAGTCATATTTTATTCTTTAATTATTAAAAGTTTTTACTTACCGATTTACTTATAGTTATGAAATAAATGGAAGACTCCATAGAATATATCTCACTCTTTCTTAATCTGTACTACATGCGATTGAAGTTTCTTGTAATGTATGTACATTTTAGCTTTGCAATTTAAAGAATTGTCCCTCTAACGATATAATGTACAACGTGTGAGTAGTTAAATTTACTTAATTCTTTAACTATGCTGCCCGATATTGCATCTTTTGGGAGAAATTCCCATTTTAATGAATTTTTAAAATTATGTTTTGGCAGTACAAGGGAAACAGCTTGAAAACAAACATATCTACTGTATTCATGAAGCACTTTATTACAAAACGTTGCATGAAATATTGAAAAAAAGCAAATTATTTTTTACAGAAAGGCATTATTTATGCTAGCTAGAAATTTAATTGCTTATAATTTGATATATTATACAAAAATTAATAAAAGCAATTTATTTGCTACAGACTTTAATAGATATTCATGGAGCATTTCACTGCTAAATAAAATATGAAATATCAAAGAATTCAATCAAACGAAATTTTTTGCTGTTTATACAACTGATGGAATTTTTTTAAACATTTAATACTATAGCAAATGAAATTGTACATATCGTTGCATTAATATCAAGCAACAATAATTACGAAATCTTATTATTCAGGATAAAGACAGACAGGTGCGGATACAAGATCTCAAGAAAAGGCAATTTCTTTTTAATTTTACCTATCTCCCAGAAAGTTTTGCTTAAAAGGGGAAAAATTGTGTAATTTTAGTTCTTTATTTACACATGTAGCTTTTAAAAATGTTTGACTCTCAGGAAGGGGAGGGGGGGGGGGGGGCAATTGCCAACAATACCTTCCTCCTGTATCCGGGACTGAGAACATAACTACTTTTGACGAACCTAACTTGTTGATACCTTTAAAAACCAATGAATGAGTGTTTACGTGGTTCAATGGTAAGTGGTTTAAACCTCAGTTCCAACCATATGACACGGTCATTCTGACGACTGACGGTCGTCAGAATTAGATTTGAACTTCTGAATTTCATATCGAAGCCTTCTTTACTTAGCTTGGCGGTTTAAGTGTCTGACTGAGGTTTGAATTGGTCGGTGAATAATACCATAAACAATGCTTAAATTTTCGAGTATTTAGAGTTACTATCAAAAAACAAGAATTTGCGGATCGTGTTTAACATTAAAGCGACGATTTAAATAAGACTCAAAAAAGAAAAAAAACTAAACAGTTTTCCGAAATAAAAACCAGAAACATTAGTTTTGTATTATTAGACTTTAAAAAAAATAAAAATATATAACTTTTAACGGTTTTTTTAACCCAATTAACGATCGAAGGACTGGTTAATTTTCTCTATTGCTTTTATATGTCTTGTAGATGCAACATCGAAAAATAATTTTTTAAAGAAACTATTGCTCATAAGTTAGGTACGTAAGAACAGGAGAAATAAGTTTTAATGAGATGGATTTTACCGGAAATGTCTGAGGATTAATTATTTCGGATTATTAGGAAAATAAACTATATTCGTGAAAGAGCTTACAAACTGCTCGTTAACTAGAAATATAATTGCGTAATATCAGCATTATTCAAGAGTTTGAAAAGGGGAAAGACGTGGGAGTATATTTTGAAATAATAATTAATTAATTGAAGTGCATTTAATATTGTTATGAAACAGGTTGAAAATAAAAGTTCTTTTCATGAAAAGGGTCTCAAAAAATCACTTAAAATTGCATTCGTTTCTGAACGAGATTGCGTTGAAACCTTAATCTAGAAGAGGTCTCAGTAGTTCAGTTAAAAATGTATGTTTTCAACCGACACTGATTGCATGTTATCTTAACATAAAAAGTTTATCAAAAGATCAGTTAAAAATGTGTTCGTTTTCCATTGAAGCTGATTGTATTTAATTCTTAACAGAAGTTTCTCAAAAGATCAGTTAAAAATTTGTTCGTTTTCGATTGAAACTTATTGCATTTAATTCTTAACAGAACTTTCTCAAAAGATCAGTAAAAATGCGTTCGTTTTCGATTGAAACTGATTGAATTTAATTCTTAGCAGAAGTTTTTCATAAGATAAGTTTCGTGTTCGTTATCCCAAGAATACTAATGGCGTTTAAAACATATCAAAATTAAATCTCCATAAGAGTATCAGTAAAAATATCCAAAATTTCTCACAAGTACTTAATGCAAGTTAAATTAAATGCAAATAATTTACACAGCAGTTTTAACAAAATAATTGCAACACATATCAGTTCTAGTGCTGCATCAAACAATAAATTTTGTCATAGGAGCCATTGGGGGGAGAAACTGAGATATTTTTAATGGCAAACATATCATTATTCGCTATTGTTTTCGGTCAAACTTTTGTTTATTAAAACTATTTAGATAAAGTAGTATCATTTTAAAATAAGGAAAGTGAATTTTTTTACATTTTCATTTCTTATCTGATCATATGACACGTCCAGTGAAAAAGGGCACAACTTCGAAACCGACTATTTTCGTAGGAAAGACATTTAAAAAATTTGACCATGCTTTAAAAATGTAGTTTTCATTTTAATTCATATTTATCTGAGGTTAAATAACATTTTAGGTTATAATCTTGTACGGACTTTTTTTTGAATATATCTACAATTTTCGACAATGATTATGCAATTATCTCATAATTCAGTCATCATTTGTCTTTTATTTACTTTCGCAGTTTTCCTATTTATAATCCGGTATTTTTCGTAAGAAGTAATGAAAAAATGTTGCTATTTCTTATCTTCTGTGCAGAAAGATTTTTCTGTTTACTGTTTATGGCAAAGATTTTTTTTGCTGAAAATAAAAACCGCGTCGTTCGTTTCTCCGCATATATCTATTTTTTTTTTTTTGTACGTAACATTTTATTTATGATTTTGTTATAACAAAATCAAAATACTATCCAGCTTTTTAAACTCTTATTTTATTGGTGCATTATTTTTCTTCAAATTTGTTGTTTTGCTCGTTATTTTTTTTAAGGTTTTTTCACTGACGTATTCTTTGAATAGATTTTTCAATAATGTAACAAAGAGAAACTCTGACGTGATTTCGTCCTAACCAAATGAAAAAAAAACAGCTGTCTCTCGTTTCATTTGTAAAGTATTAATGCCCCTTACCTAATATGTTGCACCTTTTAGGTAAGGGGCATTAACACGACATAATTATGCCGTATTTATGCCCCTTACCTAAAGTTCCAGTTAGAAAATATCAAAACACACACTAAATTTTATATTATACAATTGCTTTTCTGTTCTACGAGGGTGCTTTTTATACTTATCACGTGATTTCATTTGAAATGGACAGAAAATCTACATGTTCTATATGTGTGTTACTTCTAAGCACAATGACAGTATTTGAGTATTTCTTTAAATTTTAACAGTGATTAACACATTGACTGCCAACTACGCGATAACTCATAGTAGGTGAATTTTGTTGAGACCAAATTACAAGTTATCTCGCAGTTGCCGACTTATTTTGACGTTTTAATACATTTATAGAAAGTTTGTAATTTTTTGTTCATAAGATGTTTTTAACAATATCATGTGATCAAATTAAACCATCGTCTGTAGACACAGAAACTGGAAACAGTAACAGGTCGGCAATCAACGTCTTTAACCTTAGGTTTTACTTTCTTTGCACATGGTTTCACCAAAAACAAACTACATTGCAACTATCTTTTGCATTAGAAGAAACATACTATGTTGTCTGTGCACAGTATGTTTCTTCTACACTAAAAATTTTGCGTTTAGTTGTCACCACTTTTGGTGTTACTGAAAACGATTTTTAGTGTTCAGTTTGCGTAAAGTTAAAAATTATTCATTTTTGATGTATTTTAAATTTTGTTTATATGGTTGTCTTAAACAACAGACAGTATAACGTTTCTTAGCACATGAAATGTGTTAATTCCGTTACGTATCAAAATTTCATGGCGATTGCTCATTTCAATGAAAACAGGATAAATGAGCAATCGTCAGCAATTTTTGATGCGTAGATGAGATAACAAACATCATATGCTAAAAAAACATTCTGCTAATATGAATTTTTTAATCATGTTATTTTGTGGAAAATATTGATGCCTTTTAAGATTCTACCGAATCTTTTCTCTAGATGGTGATTTATGGATGAATTTATGCTCAAATCTGTATTTCTTATGATATGGTTTTTAACATATTGAATATGCTGGTTTTTAGGGCTCGACCGATGGCATTTTTTGGCCGATGGGCCGATGCCGATTGTTGGCCGATTGTTCCGAGATCGGCCGATGGCCGATTGCCGATTATTCTCCTCTTCCATCGGCCGATGGCCGATGGAAAAAAAAGTCGCTTTAAACCATTAAAACGTGTAGAATGCTTGTCAAAAATGTCATTTAAATCATTTACTATTTATTTTTATGTTTATAAAAGCACTAGTAAGCCCGGCGGTCATACGAAATGACCGCTGTTCTAGGTATTATAGATTGTGATTAAAATGATTTGTGCAAAGGTGTCTGCTAATTCAAACTGAATTACCCAGGTCAGGCTGCGAGGAAGCCCCTTTGCTTACTGCCCCACACTTCTATATATTTTTTCACTATATAACCAAATCGTTTGTGAAAAATGTATCCCAACAAAACATAAATGTGAAAAAGGGCCAAGTTCGATAGAACAAAAACGGCCTTCGGAGTAGTCAGTGCCAGCGATAAAAGAATTGATATCTAATGGGTGCCAAGTTCCATAGCAGATCCTTTGATCATGGCTGTAAGAGCGTACAATGTTCCTTAATTTATTTAAAAACATTTTTTTATCGGATTCCTAATTGGAAAGTGTTAATTAAGGTAAATTACATTCAAAAAATTTAACTCATTCAATTAGCAATTTTTAATAGTAAAATCATGTGGCAAGATATTATAGTTAATTTCTAATTGTCTTCTTATCGTCTTCTTTAACGTAACTTATCTTAATTAAAACTTGCCAAGTTAGGTCTAATAGTTTTGGGGTAATGGTGTAGTCAAAAGTAGATCGAAATGGTTCGGGTAAATATACACATTGGCCGGTGTCGCCGTATCTTAATTTGGCTGACTTTCTGAACTTGGCGGACACACTGCCGTGTAAAAAATTTAACTCATTCAATTAGCAATTTTTAATATTAAAATCATGTGGCAAGCTATTATAGTTAATTTCTAATTGTCTTCTTATCGTCTTCTTTAACGTAACTTATCTTAATTAAAACTTGCCAAGTTAGGAATCCGATAAAAAAATGTTTTTAAATAAATTAAGGAACATTGTACGCTCTTACAGCCATGATCAAAGGATCTGCTATGGAACTTGGCACCCATTAGATATCAATTCTTTTATCGCTGGCACTGACTACTCCGAAGGCCGTTTTTGTTCTATCGAACTTGGCCCTTTTTCACATTTATGTTTTGTTGGGATATCATTAATTTTTGAAAAGCTAAAATGTGTGTTTTTATATTGACGATAAGTTATACTAAATTAACCAAGCTGAATAGTCGCTATTAATTATTTAAGATTTTTTTCGTCTGTTTACATTTTTCCGTAATAAATCCGTAAACCTATATTTACTTAATTATTTTTTTATTTAAAACGTTGAAAAGTTCTGTATAACTACGACACTGCATTCTTTGTAGTCAGCTTGAGTTCAGCCTTAAGACGAAAAATTAAAGCGGAAAGTGAATTTCAATGCATCAATTATCAATTATTTACCTTCAAACGCGAGAGAGTATTGTTTACTTTAAACGGCAGAAAAATATGGCTGCCGTTTGAAGTCGTTAGGTATGATGCTACTTATGAGTACGCTAGTAACTTCGAAGATAATGTAATTTTTTGAAGTTTCGGACTTTTTCCTTTATATATGCCAAGTTGTCTACCTTGATACAAAGTTTCAAGTTTCTAATAAGTCTCCTAGAAGTAGGTTAGGTTTTTGATGAGTGAGTGAGTGAGTGATAAAAATGACTCTTTTCAAACCTTAATAATTCCATAACCATAAGAAGTACATCAATGAAATTTGATATCCTAAGGGTTAAAGGGATCGCTATTAGACGTTCAAAATTTCAAGTATGTAGGTCTAATAGTTTTGGGGTAATGGTGTAGTCAAAAGTAGCTCGAAATGGTTCGGGTAAATATACACATTGGCCGGTGTCGCCGTATCTTAATTTGGCTGACTTTCTGAACTTGGCGGACACACTGCCGTGTGTCTAGATATTTATCGTCGAAAGAACTTATTGAAAATTTTATTATGCTCTTCAAAACAAAAGTTTTAACGAAACTGAAAAAACTCTGCCACTTTAATAAAAAAAATATAAAATTACTATAAATAAATCAATTAAAAAGAAAGAAGGGATTAAATTAAATTCGCGCATACATTAATTTTTAACGGAAATTTCAAAATACAGCGAAGCCGCACTCAATATGCTAGAGAAACGTTTTAATTATTATTAGTATATTTGTTACATTTTTACAACAATGGCAACTGCGTTGATTTGTTTTTTCACACGGCAACTGTAATTATATGGTTGGAAACGACGGCAACAATGAAAAAATAAAATAAAACGGGTCAAGAAAATCATTGAAAATTTTTTAAAAATTAATTTAAAAAAAATTAGTTGAGTCACAACTTTTATTTTTGCGGCGATGAGTTTCTCGGATCGTAAACATTAACCGTACCGAATGTGGTCCCGATCGGTAAAACGGCTGGCATTCTATAGCGGACAGACAGACAGAATAAGCCGCTTATCTATAAGATAAATGCATTATTCAAGCACCATAAAACTGTTTGGGGGAAGTTTACATAATAATTAAAACTAAAAGAATCTCTCGCGATTCTAGTAAAGTAATTAAACTATTCGGAGGTTGAAAAAATTAAAAAATGCTATATCAGAGGATTTTCAATTCTTTTTTCGTATCTTTGCAAAAAAAAAAACAACAAATATTGGATCCGCTCGGGTCTAATTCCCTTTCTTTCAACATTTTCTCTTTATAACACCTGCACTGCAAATGCCAAGTGCAGCTGCCTTTATTTTATAATTTTTTTCATGGAGAGGAATGCAGATATTATGACACAGACTAACAAATAATGTGGGTTTGTATTTTTAACGAAACTGTCAACCCCCTCCTCTCAGATTTTTTTCATGACCCCCCCCCCCCCCCCCCCGTTTTTAAAAGAAAAGCGGGAACGATTACATGTTTATTTTTCACTAAGAAAGTTATTTTAAGCTCTTTTTCTGAAATAAAAATAAAATATTAAAAAAATTCGCTCGCAGTATTACCCCTTGCATAGTATATCCCTTGTTCATAACCAAGAAATACTGAATATTGCTTTAAAAACATAGACGTGAGATTTTTTTGTCATTGCAAATGAATGCTGGGTCTTAAGAACTAATATTATTGTTTTTTTTTTTTCTTGTGAGTTGAAAATTACACTGAAATACTTGACATGTTCTTTATATTTTCATGAGCACAATGTAAGGTCACCGAAAGAAACCAATATTTTGAGCACCCGCAGTTTTCTATTGACAAATAATCTTCTGAAAACACGTGATCGTTTATAAAAATTAAGATGTATTTTGAAAATATATATATATATATATATATATATTTATATACGTTGGCAATTTTTGAAATTAATGAAATTGTAGTATTTTTATTAAGGTATTGTTCCACCCTCTATCCCAAACTCATTTTTAAAGAATTAAATTTTTGAAAATTGCAAGTCGAACTTGGACACATAAAATTTCAATCAGTAAACATTTATACTGAAAAATTGATTCATATTTTTTATCATTATGTTCTATGTTGTACAAGAAATATCCTAAACTGAAAGCAGATGCAACGATATTGTTGTACAATAGCAGCAAAACTGTCAACTGTCTAACACGTGGCATCAAAGAATCCAAAAAAAAAACACTAAAAAAACGAAGTATAAAAGGGGAAAAATTAAAATAATTATCGTATAAAAAATGTTAAGGTGTATTTTGAAAAAAAAAAAAAAATGCATTGATCAATCTGTGAAAATAAAGAAATATTAGCATTTTTATTAAGATGTTATTAAATCCTGTCGCGCGAACTCGCATTTTCAATTTTTAAAAATTGCAAGTCGAATTTGGACACATAAAATTTCGATCAATAAATATTTATACTGGAATTTTTTTTCTTATTTTTGACCAATCTTTTCTATGTTGTAAACTAAAAATGATATAAAGAGAACAACCGCACACTAAAAACAGATGCAACAAGATTGCTGCACAATTGCAGAAAAACTGTAACACGTGGGATCGAAGAAGCAAAAAAAAAACCGCAAAGAAAAAAAAGTTTACGCTGGTAAAAATTAAAATTATTATCTTACTTTGATTGAGTTGACTTTTTATTGTTTACAATTTCGGAATAATAAGAAACATGACAAACTAAAAGCAGATGGTATAATATTATTGCACAGTGACATCTAATGCACTAAGTCATTATTAAAGGAAAAACCGACACAAATGAGGCAACTAACTTAGTGCGAAAAACAAATAGCACTCATAAGACTTCTCTATGACTTTTACTTTAACATATTCTAACAGCGAGCATTCTGCTCAAAGAGAACTATTTTAATAATGAAGGTTTTCGGGCAGCGATCGCTTAAACTAGTTTTCCGAAATTTTTATCAAATACTTTTTTGTAGAATGACATTTTTTTGTGTTTTTTTTTTAACTTATGCGCTGCCTTTTATTGTATGGAAATAGAAATTGATCTATGGAGAAAAAAAGAAAGTGAAAGACAGAATGTTTTCTGGAAAGTTGTCCCTGCGAAAAACATCGGCCTTGCATCGGCTTTTAGATGTTTTTTAGGCCGATGGGCCGATGTTTTTCTAAAGTTAACATCTGCCGCCGATGCCGATGGCCGATGGCAACTTTGTTGAACAATCGGCGCCGATGCATCGGCGAGGCCGATGCATCGGTCGAGCCTTACTGGTTTTAATCAAAGTTTGCAAGGTTTTGAAGAAAATGCAATGCACGTTTTAAAAAAACTCAAAACTATCGTAATGTGGTCTTAAAAAATTTCTAAGAATATTTTTGTATTGATGTTGCATTTTAACTATATCACGAAATTGAAATTAAAAGGAACATACATATGCGAGGCAAGTGCTGTTGCCATGTTATTAAAGTTTTGTTTTTATAAAAGAATAATTCAAATATTTAATGTATGTTAATTTAAAGTTTATCATGGCGAACTTTACAATGAATGCAGTACTGATACTAATTGACACATCAGTTAGTAAAACCGAAATAAAACTAGTTAAATATTTTCTGGTAATGTTATCTGAATTATGTGTGAAGTTATAGTTTTTATTGTATGATATTTATAGCATTTTAATAAGCTACACACGGAACACGCATTTATGCAATGTTAATAATTTATGATACATGCATGAATCAAATGAAATATGTTTCTCTATATAAATACTATGCATATATGCTTATGTATGTTATTGTGGACACAAATTTATCCTTAATTGCTACAATGCTATCTGTATATTGGAGCATTGGTGTGCCTTATATATTGTTTGAATCGTTTTGCATTTATGTTAATTATATTGTGCCTCTGTTATGTAATATTACAAATTTATAAAACGTATTTCTGTGGTGAAGTTAAGGAATTATTTGTGGTTATTTAAGAAATCGGAAAACACCAAAAACATTTTCTATTTTAATTTTTAAAAAAAGAGCCCACATACCTAACGGAATTCACGAGAACCGAGCATTAAATTTTGCATATATATGCATACATATATATATGTATAAATAAATGCGAGTATCTATGTATGAGTGCTTGTAATGAAATATATATATATGAGTAGATGCATGCATTTATGTATGTATGTGAGCGCGAGTGCTTGTAATGAACTATGGCTGCAATGTCAGCCCTTCTCAATTATTTCTAGACAGCTAATTTTCCAAAGTGATGAAAATTGTAAAAACTCAAAAGCAGGCTCTCATTGATGCATGGATTACAATTAAAAATTTGATTATCAAAGAGGCAAAATTGTAAAATAAGTTGTGAAAAATGCATAATCAAAAAACAACTCCAAGTGAAAGCATTTGTAACTTTTTAATAACATGACTAAATATCATCACAGCGACCAAAAACTGAAAGGGTTAAGTCAATCAAAAATAAATACAATAAATCGCGTAAAACAGGGGTGGCCACACCCCTCAAAGAGATGGCCTCTGCCTAAAAAGCTACGGAACCCCCCAAAACGATGGCTCTCCCAGAAAACGGCCAAACCCCCCTGAAAAAACCCCACCCCCCAAAACATTAATAAATACAAATGGAATGGCGCACTCTTCGCCAGTACCCTTCTCTTCCATGTGCACTTAGGGATACGTGCATGTAAAATCCGCGGACTCCTCTACCTCACGCCCGGGGGAGGGCATCCCTAAGACCAAGTGCTAACAGAGAAGGAGAGTTGGAGGAAAGAAATGTACCCCTCTCCTGTTGGGCACCCCTGCTAAAAATGTAAATAATTTTAAATTAATGCAAGAAGAAAAGCATTGTAATTTAGAGAATAATATAGTAAGTTAGCGAAGTGTGAGGACTAGTTTGTGTTGAGCTTAATCGGAGCAAAGAGAATCAAAATTTAAAGTGATAAATCCGTTCAAGGCTAGGAATTCAAACCGGAAAGCCATTTAGACAGAACGCATGAAATACTTCCTACATCATCCGTTGAAAGGAGGGAGCAAAATGCAGTTTAAAATTCTATTTTCATAGAATTTTGCAAGTCTCAAGCTGTTTTTTTTTTTTACGTATTTTCCACTATTAGTGGGACGAATTTCGACATAACAGCAGCTTTCTTTTTTTTTGGAAATACAGAGAAAACTCAGAAATGGGAGCAGAAAGGGTACAAGGTTACGGCTATTTCGACGTTCATTGGTCATTAGAAATTTCTGCAGACGCAGCAAGTGATGGAGTTTTGTTGCTGCTAATTCGGGATGTCAGGAACTTGTGGGGGATTTTTTCTGATGCGGAAGAGGATTTCAGCTAGCCATTGCGTGTTTTGTAGAAAGCAAGATATTTTTGAAGACTACTTTCTTCCTGATTTATCGTAGTTTTAAAAAGGAAAATATTCTAAAAGTATTTCTGAACCGTTTCAAGAACATACAATGGCATGTCATAGAAAGTTAGGTAGTTGAGTTTTATTTTCAACTTTTCTATCAAAAGCACTTGTAGCGGAAGTTTTTCCATGACTTTAGCGCGGTGGTGTAGTTCTAAAAAAAAAAAGGTGGGGGACACTTATCCATGCCAGCATTAGTTACTAAACTCAAAAAGTAGAGGGATTGAGTTAAAATTTTAAAAAGTAAGGGGGACGCTTGAACTTTTAAAAAGGGACGCCGTCCGCTTGCACCCCCTCTTGACTACACCAATGCTTTAGCGTAGTGGTTCCCAACCTTTTTATTCCCCTTGCGAACAGCTTCTAGAATTCGAAAGAAGATGGCGAACTTCTTCAGTAGTCATTAGTAACGGGTGACAAAACTATTAAAATTTGCTAGCACATTTATTTTCCATGTTGCACATACCATGCTTATAACAAAAAATGAAAACACAATTGCAAAACACCAAAATTTAAATAAAAACTAATATAATAACTACAGGAAAATTAACGCACGTTTTTAATTTTTGTCATTTTGTTCTTTCTGAATTACTAATAGTGCAGTAAAACGTATGTATTTCTAAAAAATAATTTTTAAAAATAATTTTACCGATAGTGCGAAAAAGAAAAAAAAAAAATGTGGAATGGCGCGAAAAGTTTTGATTCTATCAATATATATCTTTCCGTTCCACTTTCGGAATGAAACATACATAATTTGCAAACGGATTGGAAATTTACAGACCGTATGACATTTACCTGCTTCCAAATTTCACATTGCGACTATGCAGAAAAATTGAAGCAAAGTGTGATAAATGTGAGTACACAATTTGAAATTAGTCAATAAATGTCTTCCGGGTTCTAGATGAGGAATGAGCCGAAAATATTGAAAGATTTTATATTTTAGTAAATTTTTCTATTTCTGGCTTCATATTCTAGCAGGGAAAAATTAGGAGACGGTAGGACAAACATTAGTTCAAAATTTGAAATAAATCCATGACTATCTTCTGGTACCACTTTGCGATTCTCATGTTTGAAATCAGGGGTAAGTAGAAATATGTGCTTTGTAATTTTGTACAATACACAACTTTTCCGCACTATTGGGAAAACAGTGTATTAAAAAATCAGTTTTACGCTTTGTCCTAATATGTATACGTTAATTTATGTATTTCGTTATTTCATTTAAGTTAGCAATTAAAAATTCCGCCATTGAAACATATTTGCAAAGTGCACCCGAACTCGTTTTAACAAAAATATCGTCTGCGTTCTGGTCTACCGACATACAATAATAAGTTAACTTATGTAACTTTTAAATTGTGTGATTGGTTTAAGTCGTGAAATTACTGAAAATTCAGATTCGCTGCAACAGTCCGTCAAATGCTTTCTGTGGATTTAGGGACATTTTTCTGAACGCCGATGATATATCATAACTGCTGTCCTACGTCAAAGCATAAGCAGACGATACTTTTTGGCGGGGTGGTCAGTATTTTTCATCATATATTTGTTGCATTACTATTTGCCGTATTTCTTATTGTTTACACTAGTACTGTTTTTTAACGAAAAAAAATAGTTTAAAGCTTTGGGTAAATTTAAGTAAAGGCGTACATTAAATAACCCAGGGTCGGCCCTAGGCTGGGGTGGTGAGGCGCCCGCCTCAGGGCGCGTCGTTCTTAGGAGCGCATAGGCCATAAATATTGGCTGCATCTTTTTAAGTAACAAACAGTAGTTCTTATCTCAAAAAAATTAATACTTAGACTATTTAGTTTTACAAATGCATCAAAACTTCATCTAATTTCATTTTTGCATTAATACATAGTACAAGTTTAATTTTGATAAAATCAAACACAGAAACATATCAGGAACATCTTGAAACGTTTCCGTTTCTTTCTTTCCTTTGTTGAAAGGATATATTTTTTACTGGGTTAATTTTTGTTTTGCACATTATCCTTTTTTTCTCCACAGCGACAGGCGGCTTCAATGTATTCAGAGGGGGCGCTTTTTATAAGTGTTTGCAGTTCCAGAAAGTTTCTTCTCTATTTTATGACGAGCAAAACGCAATCTTTTGCTTTTCTCTTTTTGTGATTTTTATTTTCTATTATTCAGTCCATTCCAATCAGCGATTGTTTTCCTTCACCTTTTTGAAAGTTAAAATATATATAATTAAAGTTTGTATCGATCGTTTTTAATCTCTATTCTTTCATAATATATAGTAGGGGCGGAAAAAAGTTTTTTGCCTCAGGTCGCCATTCGTACTAGCACCGGCCCTGGAGTAACCTTTTTTAGTTACCTTAATTAGTGTTCAAAAAATAATTCTGAGCTGATTAATGATTCCGAGTTAACAAAAAAGTGGTTTCATAGGTGTATCAAAAGTAAATTTTTTAAACAATTTTTTTCGATAAAAGACTATACAGAAGGTATCCCAAGTTCACTGGACTTTATAATGTAAACCTAAATAATTATCTAAACCTACATCTGGACTTAAATTATTTACAAAACTTCATGAATTCAAAGCATTATGAACGAATTACTAATCCTTCCTGTACTCGGCACTGGAATTATGCAATTCTCTCATACATCGTGCAATTATATACTAAATATTTATCCTGGATCTATGCGACAACATGGGTAACTTAGGATCTACAGGCTCTAGGGTCCGATTCCTATGATACTTGCTTTTCACCTGCACACATTATTCATATAAATTAATTTTGTATTTTTTTTCATTTGCGTACGGTTTATCGTAATTTTCATACGTTATTCAGCATATATTTTTCTTTCAATTCAAAAAGTAAATTTAATTATCTTTTTTTTCCTTTCGCCTGTTTATAGATGTGACTTGTAGACTGCCACTTTTTTTAATGATAGCTCCAGGGAAAAAACTCACATCTGATATTCGGCTGATAATTTTATCTTATCGGATGATTTTCTTTTTTATCTCAACAGAAAAAAAAAACCAAGGACATGATTATCTTCAATTTCTAACCTATATTATCAGCGGCGCAAACAGATTTTTTCTGAGAGGAATTTTTTTCATACATAAAATTCATGTCTTATATATAAACATTTGATAAAGATAAATGAATTAAGTTTTAATTTAATTATGTGAATAATTTATTTTTATTAATAAAACATTTATATTGAAGTGCAAAAATGACGCAAGGTCAAGAGTTCTAGGAAGGGGTTGAAGCTTAAAAAAACTGAGTCTGGTTACGCGTCCCTGCTTCTTTATTCTACCACTACCCAATATTTTTCTCCGTGTAAAGATTTCTCACATAATAATCTTTACCATCGATTACCAAAATGATTTCTCGAAAATAATTTTTTGTTGAACAATAGTCTTCGAAGTCGATCATGTTTATAAGTCAACGCCGGGAGATTATTGTTATTGTTATTTCTTTCTGCACATTGTTTTAAGAACTATTTTCCATAAAAAGAAATTATTTTTGCTTCCTAGATCCACTGACCAATAGAAAATAGATGCCTGTCGCCCCTTCTCACACCCCATTATTGATGAAGACAGTTCGGCAAGATCTTGCATCCATATTTAACAAAGTGCTCTTAGACGAAGATTTATTCTTTCCTTTATATATATATATATATATATATATATATATATGCAGTGTATCAAAGAATTTTTAAGGGAAGGTTTAGAAAAAGAAATCTGCCTCCAAAGCTCACGTCGGAAGTCTGTGTCAAAATATTTTTGACTAACAGCTGGAACTAAGCTTACAGTGGCGCTATCTGTTATCGAGCATTCGTGAAACTCCATAACCATCAGCTGATCCACTGCCAAAACCTAAGTTCATATGTTTACTACTTTAGATTGATGACATTGACACTACACAAACAGCTTCGACGCGAGCTTTGGAGCTCTCCACACAATGGTGAGCTGGAGTAGGCATTCGAATCGTTGTTAAACCGCTGTAACAAATGTACAGGTATTGAAGACGGAGGAGCTTATTTTGAAAAAAAAAAAACTTTAAAAAAATATAATTACTAGTTTTTATTTTCTTTTATAATAAACCTAGTCATAAAAATTCTTTGACGCACTGCGTATATATATTCCCTTATATATATATTTAACTATTTTGTGTGAATAAATAATATATACCTGTCTAGAGTAGCATTTAGATGCAGTAAACACCTGCGAACTCCTGGCAAAATCCTTTGTTGGTAATTTAAAAGTTTTGCTCCCTTGATCTTAATTTTCGTAAAACAAGGAATTTTATTTCCGTCTATATGGGTCATTCCACGGTGACTGACGTTACAATTTGACTAAGCTTTTTAACTTTTAAAATCCACACTGTTTTGAAATTTAATTTTATTTTTCTGAAATTGATCTAAAATACCGTGATAGAATACAATAATACTACCCATACCCGTTTTTAGATATAAAAAGCTTTTTTGTGTGGAATTAAGGTAAATCAAAAATTGTGACTGATGTTACACAAAAGAGACATTAGGAAAAACAACTTTTATATTAATTGATATTCTCCTCAAACTAAGAACATGAAGATTAAAATTATTTTTTTCCAGTCAAGTAGAGATTTCAAACTTTATGAATACACTTCGTTTCATTTTAAAAACTTTAAAATTTACAATGGGGGAAATTTTTAATTACCGTGACTGATGTTACAAACATTTTGTGACTGATGTTACACCAACATTAATTGGTTTAAATTATAATTTATTTCTCCTTAAAAGTCAAATTAGCAATTTTTTTTTTCAAAATTACACAAATCTACTTAAATGATAAAAAATAAACAATAGTAAATGAATATAATTATACAAGTGATGTTTTTAGTGCAATTCAGGAAATGAAAAGTGTCCTCGTGCATTTACTACATCTGGTGTACTAAGTTTTCTTATTATTTTTTCTTGTGAATAATAAATTCCATCCACATTGTCAGACCATTTCCAATTCTTCCCTGTTGGAATCATAACACTGACCAAGTATTCATAGTTTTCAATTTCTCTAACTTCACCTGGATAGAGCTGTCCATCATACTCCACAAGAGCTCACTCTCCAATTGTGGCCACCAATTATGGAGCTTGTTCGCTTGGTTTTGAACAGGCAAATGATGTTTTAGATAATTTTGAGCTTTTGGTGATTTTGTCTACCACATCCAAAAAGTGTTGCTGCGTGATACCAGCTGTAGTTTCTGAATCAGAAAATATTTTATTCACATTTAACTCTTTATAACGCAACTGTAAAACGTATGATGAGATCTCAAAGATTTTCACACTGCTTGAAGCTGCGGCATTTACAAAACCTTTTGCACTGTATAGGAAATGCTTTCATTTTTTTACAGCTTCCCATATCTGCCTCTTTACAAAGCCGCCATTGTCGTCCACTGGGCTTCCCATGTGAAGTAGCAAAATAATTCGATTTAATGAACAATTTATATTTTTCTGTAATATGGGTTTTGTGGCTGCAATGAACTTGTTTTTGAATTGGGCCATCTGACCAAATATGCAAGACTTCAATTACTTGAGGAATATTTTCCAGCATTCTTGTTATGAGAGGAATCACAATCTCTTTAGAATGAGACAGTTCATCTGAGGCTATCGCATACGGATGCATTCTACCCGAGTGGTACACTGCTGCTGCAAATATGCTTACTTGGGCTTAATTAGGAGCACCTGTTTCCCCAATTTCATTGTCAAAAAAATTTTTTATGACAGCCTTCTGCCTTCGTGGAGATGTAGGCAGGGCGCACTTTGCACGAATTACAGATTTCCTCAGGTTTTATTATTTTGGAAAAGGGGTTTTGTCACTGCTAATTGAAATTTTGCACTTTAATGTGCTACATTTTTCTACTATTTTTCTAACATTTTCTTTGATTTCTCTTTTTGAACTGACTTAGGTAACTTCGCTAGGTCATTTCCTTTTTATCTCTACTCCTTTTAGCTTCTGCATTGCTTATCTTTTTATAATCTTCATATTTTCCTTTCTTCTTAAATTTATCTTGCCTACTTTTTTGCCTTTCTGCAGCAGTCAATGCCATTTGTGCAGTGTTTTAGTATCTAACTGTGAAAGAGAAAAGTGACTGATGTTACAATGCGACTGATGTTACATATTTTAAAGAAGTTTTTAACTCATAAATTGAACTGTTATTAACTATTCACTAATTGATATTTAAGATATTATCATCAATGAAGAGAATATGGATTTTTATATTCTTAACACTATTTTTCTTTAAGTAATAAAAACTTTTATAAATTTTTGTGACTGACGTTACATCACTATGAGGCCTAATTTATAAAGAATAATTTTTAATACAATAATTACAGTTTAAAGATTCTTTACTGGCCTAACCTCACATACAGACTAAATTTCAATAAAAAAATAAGATTTATACATACCTGTTAATTTCTTTACGAAAACAAGATGAACTTTCCGAACTTCTCTAAAGACAACAACACATGTGACAAAAGTAACATTGCCAAACATTGCCTATAAAACTTACAAAAAGATACTGCGAACTTTTTAAACATAATTTTATAAAAATTCACATATTTTTACCTTAGGGGAAAAAAAAACTGCATATCTGCAAGAAGAAAAATTTTTTATGTTGATGTCCCTGTTTTCATGGAATTGCCCATATAACATTCAGTTCACTTCTGACTTTTCTCACTTTTGACAAGTTTCTTTTTCACTTATTTTTTTATTTCAGTTAGTCTTTCCACAGATAAACTTTTAATTATGTTTGCTAGTTTCCTTTTAATTACACTGGTCTACAAAAAAAAACTTTTTTTCTGCCCCAAAGACTTTTTAAACTGATCTTAGAGGTATGTTTCACGCTGAACTCGAAAATGAAAACCATTTTTTCTCTATCACGTAAGGATTTTCCGTGCAAGGTGCTGTAATAGTTGACATTAATAACATTTACCCTAACTAAAAGCAGTAACTTACAAGCAAAACCCTTAAGTGATAAGGAAAATGGTTTTCATTTTCGAATTCAGCTTGGAAAATACTTCTAAGATCAGCCAATAAAGTCCTTGGGAAACCCCCCCCCCCCTTTTTAAGCGCATTGTATTTTTAACATTAGAAGCATTTCCATCAAAAACCAAGTAATTTTCTATTTACCTTAAAAGGGTTGATTTTGACATGTTCTGGTATACTTTGCCTCAGGAATGTCCCTTTTTAACGTCCAGCAGTAATCTGCTAACATAGTTGCACTCCACTTCCCTTGATATCTCTTTTCGATAACTGAAATGTCCTGATGGGACCGCTCCCATGTTCATCGGTTATACAGCTCCCACCTTTTCATGAGGTATTTTTACACACAACAGCAGACTTCTATGATAAAAAATAATAGCTCATGCCCATTAAACGTGTCGTACAGTATCAATCTTTTGCCTATTTAGCCTTTGTATCCCAATTCTCTCGAAACTCCTACCGAAACCCACACCCAGTGCAGCAATTTGATACGCACTTCCATTCGGGGGTCTGCCCGGGGGCTGTTTGCGATACTCCACTAAGTTTTTTAAATCAAAATAAAGCGACCACTGATTTAACGGTTGACATTCAAGCTCTTTTGTGTACTTTATCTACACTGTTAGAAATTTCATCATGAAATTACGGTTAAATGACCGGCAGCAGTCTGTTCATCTAATTCACCGTTAAATTTACGGTTTGGAACATTTTTCTACCTTTACGGAACCTAACCATTTCCAATCAGCTTGGTTAAAAAGCCGTAAATACAAAAGTTTACGGTTTTATAACCATTTAAAAATTATTTCAAAACAAAATTTTTTTACCGTTTTTGAACCCTTTAGAGGCGTAGAATCTTCCAGGCGTAGAAATCGTAAACGAAGCTTGCGGGAATCGAACCCGGTTGTATATCATTCCAACCTTGCTCTTTAGAGAGGGATTCGGAAATCTGCATTCGGAATCCATTCGGAAATCTGCACCACACAAAGCGGTCGTTTATTTATCAATAAATCTTTCTTTTCAACAGGAGAAGAAAGATTTATTGATAAATAAACGGCATTAAAATTGAGATTTCAGTTTTTGATTGGATCTAAAGCCATCTTTGGTCTAAATTTACTGTATATTGACGAAAATGATTTTATTTGCTGCAAGAATTAGAAACAAACAAGCTTCAGCAGCTCAAGTTATGGGTTCGCTCATTCGCAAACAGTTCGGGAATCCGATGTCTCCAATTTTTGATTTACGTGTGTATGTGTTTCTATTTAGTAACCACTGCTTAAGCCACTTTTTTTTTCTTCTTTTTTTATATACACATGCAGATTTGAAGTGATAAATCTTTATTCACATTTTAACAACAACGTACGACCGGTAAGGTTTCGCAAACCAAGATGGACGCCCGATTCTTACTGAGCGCTTGTAAATTCCGGTTAGTTAAACGTTCTTTAGTAGAAACAGAGAATGAACGATTTTTTTCTCAATCAGCGGTTTGAGTACCATCTTTTTAATGGTTATTCACCTGTTGTAATTAAATATGGTAAAATAACAATGAAATAAATGGTTATTTTACTATTTTCTTACGGAAATTTTTAACAGTGTACATAAAAACGATGCTACATGATCGGAGAAACATTGAAAAAACGTAAACATCGAACATTTCATTCCTCATAACTAAAAAACTATACGTGATGGAAACATTTTGATACCAGATATGGATTCCTCGTGTAAAACTGCTTCAGGAAAAGTGAAGTTCATTCTTGGGGCAAAACACTTGTTGACCAGTGTTATTATCCCTACTCTTTCTAAAAACTGTTAATCGATGTACGCTGTAAAAACTACGACGCGATTTGAATCCAATGCATTAGCTGTTTTTTTTCCTGATATTATGATTCATTAGATTTTTGATTCTAAACCTACCAGAGCGTTCAAATGACCACTTTTGAAACTTCCAGCTTTCATTTTTCTTGAACTTACCGCACGACTTTTTCTATAATATATAGTTACTTAAGTAGATAATTAAAAAAATATATTAAAGATAATAGAAATTTACTGAAAGATAACGCTTAATCCTTATTCTCATGAAGTAGCATATTGCTACCTGGGGTTTTTCCCTACTTTCTATTTGTTAAGTGACGTCAGGGAGTATGTTGCATTAGTAATAGAAATAAAATTTCACGTTAATTTAAAGCACAAATAAGCATTAAAACGCAGACATATGTTTCGGGATTGCTTGGAATCCCTTTTTCAATGCGACAGGGAGATGGCAAAACATCCAAATGAAGCAGACAAAACAACAAAAACAAAGCTTATATAGCCAAGGAATTAACTGTAAACCAATGAGAATAAAGGCAGTGTGAAGTGGATCTCCTACTTTCTATTCGTTAACAAATAGAAAGTAGGGGAAACCCGCAAGTAGCATAGATGCTACTTCATGAGAATAAGGGTTAACAGCTTGAGAAAATTAATTTGATATCGATTTCTGTTATCGTTTTTAATTAATCTATGAGCTTCCCTTTTGCATAAAAGTAATACATTCTATTTTCATAAAATCGTTGTAAATGTTTGTTGTTGTTGAAGTCTGCATTTTAACGGACTTGACATACACATTAGGTTATCCAAGAGGTGAAATTGTAAAATAAGTAGTGAAAAGTGCGTGATCAAAAAACAACTCCAAATGAAAGCTTTCGTAACTAACTAAATATCACCACAACCATCAAGGACTGAAAGGGTTAAGTCGGCCAAAAAAAAAACATTAAATCGCGTAAAACAGGGTTGGCCACACCCCTCAAAGAGATGGCACCCCCCTAAAATGCTGCGGAGCCCCCAAAACACCGACTCTCCCAAAAAATCGGCCAAAAATCATGAAACCCCTCCTCCACCCCCCCCCCCCAAAAAAATGAATAAATAATATAAAAAACAACGGCGTGCTCTTTGCCAGTACCATTCTTCTGGTGGGCACCCTTGCATAAAATGTAAATAATTTTAAGATAATTGCAAGAGAAAAGTATTGTAATTTAGAGAATAATATAATAAGTTAGCGAAATGTGAGTACTATTTTGTCTTCAGCTTTATCGGAACAAAAAGATTCGAAATTTAAAGTGATAAAACCATTCAAAGCTAGGAATTAAAACCGGAAAGCCATTTCAACAGAACGCATGAAAAACTTCCTAGATAAACGTTGAAAACGAGGGAGTAAAACGCAGTTCGAAATTATATTTTCCCGGAATTTCGCAAGTCACAAGCTGTTTTTTACGTATTTTCTGCTATTATTGGGGTGAATTTCGACTTGTAAGCAGCTTTCTTATTTTGGGAATGCGGAAACGCTCAGAACTCGGGAGCAAAAAGGGTACAAGGCTACTTCTATTTTGACGTTCATTGGTTATTGGAAATTTCTGCAGACGCTGCAAGGGATGGAGTTTTGTTGCGGCTAATTTTGGATATAAGGAACTTGGGGGGGGGGGGGGGGGGGTTCTGATCTTTAAATTTGTGGAAGAAGATTTCAGTTTGCCATTGCGTATTTTGAAGAAAGCAATATTGGAGACGACTTTCTTCCGGGTTTATCACAGTGTTAAGAAGGAAAATATTTTTTAAATATTTTCCTATTTTTATCACTTGGAAGGACAATTGAACATAATTCCTGTATTTTTTGAAGTACCTTTCAGAATGGAGGCACAGGGAGCTCTTAGAAAAGTATTTAGAACTTCTTTTACGCTTACAGCAAATGAGTTGGAAGAGCAACTGGCGAATGAAGATTTTGATGCCGGGAAAATTGCGGAACTGCACTCACTCCTACGGGATAAGTTTAAAAGACTTTCCAAGGCGCAAGAAAAGATCACTCAATTTTATCTGTCTGCTAAAGTGACAGAGGAGTTTCAGAAAGACTTTTTAGATGCCGAGTCGTACCGGGAGCGTTATATTTCTTTATCATCTAGAGTTGAAGGAATGCTGGTGCAAGTGTATGTGCGACAGTTGTTGGCTCTGGTAATGAAAAATGCTAAAAGCGGTAAACGGAAAATTTCGTTGGCGTCCTTGCACGACCAATTGAAAAAAAGTCTTAGCGCCCTGGCCACTTTAGGGAAGACCCAAGAAAAGTATGTTGATTTCTTGGTACCCCTAGTGGAATCCAGCCTACCGGAAGGTATCCTTCGAGCGTGGGAACGCAGTCTGACCAATAGTTCGGTGCCATCTAATGAACTTGGAGCAGAAAATGTGTCATCGAGGTCTCTAGGAAATATTATGAATTTTCTTCGCCATGAAGTTGAAGCAGAAAAAAGCATTAAACTAGCATCCGCTGTTTTCGGGAGGAGCGGGGGGTTTGCGAAGACTGTAAATAATGTGTCAAATGCTAATAATGTGTCAAATGTTCCAACGGCTAGTGTTTTGGTAAATAGTAAAAATTCTTCTAATTCTCCCAAGACAGGTAAGAGATTATTGTATATTTTGTGATAAATTGCATCTAAGTGTTTTTCTCCTATAAAAATTATTTTATCCGATAAACGTTAAGTTTTAATGTAAAAAAGAGCCTGTAAATACGAAGATAAAACAACGTAAAAAAGCACAAATTCAGAATAAAAAGAATTTGTGCTTTTTTACGTTGTTTTATCTTTGTACTTACATTTTAGCACAAAACATTTTGATCATTTGTCTTAAAAAAAAGAGCCTGTTTCTGCTGTTTGCGCTCCGGTCATAGATTTAATGTATGTTGAGCTAAACAAAAATGTAATGTATGTTTCAAGAGACATTTTACTATTATGTGTCCTATTAAAGATAAAAGTAGTAATGACAGAGCGGAAGTGGCAGAATCTCTTAATGTTACAACACTGTCAAATCAGTCAAATACTAGGGATATTTTTCTTCAAACTCTTGAATTAAGAATTTTACTTAAAAAGAAAGAGGTAATTTTACGCTGGATACTAGCCACCGGTTCACAGAAAACTTTTAATAGTGATGAAGTAATGTTTTGAATTTAAAGCCTGTAAGGCATGAAAAAATTGTTCATAGTCTTTTCGGAGGGAGGGAAACATAGCCTATGAAACACTCTGTATATCGTGTAGATATCTGCTCCCTGGATAAAAGTTTTAAGTATTCTGTAGAAGTTTTCTCGGAAAAAAAGATTTGTAGTTATATCCCTAAAATTCGCGACTCGGATTGAAAAATTGCGTCAATTAGATATTGTGTTCCCGATTTGTTGATTCCCAGCGAGGAGATTAACATTTTGATAGGTACTGATTTGGCCGGGACATTGTTAACGGGAAAATCTGAGAAATTAAGTTTTAATTTATTAGCTATGGAAAATAAATTAGGTTGGATTGTGTTAGGCCAGCATAAACCGTGTAAAACTGATTCTGTTTTGAGTGTTATTTGTTTACATGTAAATCGTGCATCTTTGAGTGAATTATGGACTCTCGATGTTATCGGAATTTTACACCCTTCCGAGAGCAATGTCAAAAAAAGTTACATATTCGGAAGTAACGAACGAATTTTGTGAAAATGGTAGGCTGATGGTAGGCTTGGATGGGAGTTGCCTTTTAAAATTGACCCATACTGCCTCTACCAAGTTATTCCGATTCACTTTCGCAAGGTACACAAAAATGTGGGAAAAGCTTTTAAGAATAATTCACTCCTTGAGTATCAAAAGGTTTTTAAGGAGTGGGAAGAAAATGAAATTATTGAAAGGTGTCAGATAATGAAATGTATAATCCTTCCCACTACTTGCCTCATAGACCTGTTTTTAAGGAGTCTAGTAACACGACAAAAATAAGCCCCGTTTTCTATGCATCTGCGTCGGAACGTGGAAAGCGATCCCTCAACGAGATCTTGCATACTGGTCCAAATTAACTGAATTGATTCCCGACATTGTTGATAGATTATATCCTATAGGGTTATCTGGTGATATCGAAAAAGCTTTTTTGCAATTGAGTATAGCCTCCCATCATAGGGATTACTTGCGTTTCTTTTATCCAGAAAATAATGAGATATACAGACATAGGAGAGTGGTTTTTGCAGTGTCTTCACCGCCTTTTTTATTGATGGCTTCAATAAATCACTTAATCAAAAAAGCATCTAATGACTTTGATGAAACTTTAAGAATTAAATTGAAACAAACCTTTTATTTAGATAACTGTGTAGCCGGTGTTAATTCGGTTGAAGAACAAGAAAATTTTGCTTCCCAGGCTACAAAAGTTATGCCTAGAAGATGTTTCAATTTAAGGGGATGGGAAAGTAATATAGCTTATCAATCTATTTCGAAAAGTTCGGGTGTCACCTCGCTGTTGGGATTGCTATGGAATCTGGAGAATATCTGATCCGATTGGATTGTTTTGTGCAACAACTCTGCCGCCGATTGAGTTTAGATTGGGATACTCCCCTTCCTTCTGAATTGAAATTAAATTTCACAAATGTTTGAAGAAACTAATTGTATTGAAAGACGTTCAGTTTCCTAGATTTTGCTGAAATTAATACTAGTACGGAGTTTCATGTTTTTGTAGATCCCTTGGAGATGAATCGATTTGAGTCTGAAGGCCTTCACGCGTTTCCAGGGCATGTGGGAGGACCACTCTCTGTTCCTGCTGATATGAAATCATCTGAAAATGTAGAATCACAGATTGTTCACGATATGGTTCTAGATCCGGAATGTGCGTCCACCCAAGAGATTAGGACTGGATCCATGAGTTTTGAGTCTCCACTCAAAAGGAAGAGAATGTTGCGTTTAGTACATTATATTTGTATAGTTACATTATATAGTTTGTTTGGTTATTACATTGTATTTGAAAACATACATTATATAGTTTGTTATTGTTTAGTACATTATATAGTTTGTATTTTATTTTGATTTTTTTGGCCACGAACTTTCTGTGTTTTATGCAAATTAAAGTGAGTTTAAAAGTTTGTTTCTGTGGAGATGGCAACACTCAACACTTACAAGTGGGGGACACTTACGGGTTTAATCCATGTGAAATCATCCAGGCCATGTTGCTCGATGTTTTTGATTTTTTTAAAATTTTGCCAGTCAATTTATTGCTATCTTGAGACCCCAAAACAAGTGTTTAAAAGTTTAACCCTTGAAAATTTTTATTACAGCCATTTTCTAGCCACATCTTTAGCTGTTTTTCATAAAAGTACTGCTTTGCATATATCTCTAAATTTTTTATTTCTGAATATTTCAAAATGATTTAAAAACCATTTTATTAAGTAAAAATAGAGAGAAATTTTTATTTCGGTTTTTTTTTTGATATATTTTAAATACAGAAATGGAGTGTGAAAATAACATTTTAAAACAGAAACTTACATTTTTAACGTTAAAATTTTGAAGAGAAGAATGTAAGACTCACCTGTACATTTTCCCCCAAATAGATACCTTTTGGTAGTTTCATCAGAAGCAGCATGGAACATTAGGTGTCTTTCCTTTATTTTGTATAATTAGCCAAACATGGCATCTCGGTGTCTAAATGCTAAATTTGAGGATTAATATCTAAAAAGGGACTGAATGAAATTTTAGGCGTATAATCATATGGATATAAATATGTAGAAAAGTTTTTATAAGTGATATCGATGTGTTTTTAGATATACAGCACCTCAAAGTCAGGCAAAAAATCACATGTATTTCTGCCCTTTTTCACATCTAAATGTTATCATACTGTCTTATTTATTTTACTCAATGTTTCAAAACTAATTTCCAAGATTTAGAAGTTTACTTACAGCGACACATAAGAAAAAAACTCAACGATCAATGTTAAATTTCAAAATTCATGTCTGTTTTGTTATAGTGAGCCAGCACATAAGCATATCATGTCTTAACTAGTATTCTTTATTTGCTACACTTACTATAAATGATTTGACGAAGAACAATTAGACATGTAGTTATAATGTTTATATTTTTCGAATATTCAATTTTTGCGTGTGAAACTCCAACTGTAACTAATGCAGAGTTAACGTAAAAACTTTTTTTTTCCTATTTTGTTTATACACCAGCAAAACAATTTAAAAATGAAGCAATAGTAACACATAAATTACCATTGGATTCTCTTTAAAATACTCTGTCTTTTTTCTTCGCTTGACAAAGAGTGACTTAGCGCTTTTAATAAAAAGTTAAATTAGTTGTTGTAGTAATTAAATTAAAACACGAGACATTAGTGCACTTCTTTGGAAGAAGTAAACAAAAAAAAAAGTTTTTTCGTTAACTCTGCATTAGTTAAAGTTGGAGTTTCAGACGCAAAACTTGAATATTTGAAAAATATAAACATTAAACTACATGCCCAATTGTTCTTCGTCAAACCATTTAGTAAGTTTAGCAGTAAAAGAATACTAGTTAAGGTATCCGAACACATTCGAAGCACTTTTTTAGAAAAACTATGTTTAGAAACATTGTTATTATTTTTTTTTTTTGATGTAGTTGCAGTAAAAATCAGAAATTAACTAACATTTTTAAAAATATTCACGCAAAATTTTATAAAACTTGTAATTATTAGTAAAATTTTAAACGAAAAATCCAAAATTTTGAAAATGCTACAAATTATATTTTTGAATTTAACAAAACAAAAATAACTCAAAATTAACTTACTGACACTCATCTAGGGCATATACCAACAATTTTGAGAATATATTGGAAATAAAAATTTTTAGAGCTCATCGAAGCATTAATAGTATAATTTTTCTCAAATTTGCTACTTCGATACTTCATAGATGGACCATAAATAGCAAGCATTTGCAGTTATGATTAAGATTTTGGTATATGCCCTAGCAACTAATATAGAAGTAAAGTGTGCCAAGTTTCATAAAAATAGGATGCGTATACTTTGAGTTATCATTTTTGAAACGAGCAAATTTTACATAAAAACTCATTTTGAGAAAAATGCATTTTAAGTTTAGACTTTCATATTTTTACTATATATTATGCATATACAAATATAAAATTCAACACAATAGCCCATGCTTTGCTTTTACATATATTTAGCACATCTGAACTTCATTTATTAATTTTTTTTAATATTTAGGCTTTTTTTTTGTACTTGGTAATAAAACTCGCCAACACAGAAATACTCACAATTCATCAATATATTTCCAGAATTATTTACAATTGGTTTTTCTTCCTTACAGACCTCCTAAAAAGCAATATGTAAGCAAAAAACACACATTTTCACTTTTATGAAGTTGAAATCATTAGGTTTTTCGTGGGAGAATTATAATTTAAAAAATGTCATATATTCGACAAATACATTGGCAAAGTAATAAACTAATTTACTATGTAACTCTATAAATTACAACTTACAAACCAAAATTCCCCAAATTCATAAGTAATGCCCTCTTCTTGTTCAGATTTTGCTATTCTTCTTTTTTTATTTGTCTATTTTTCTTTCTAGAAACTTTTACATTTGGCAAAGAATGTTTTCCGATCTTGCTTTAATGACCGATATCTCGACTTCTAGTTAGCGTAGAGACAAAAACGAACCAGTTTTGGAAAGCTAAAGAAGTGATTAAATAAAATCATAAACTTTTTTGTGACATTTGGTCAAAAATGACCATTTCAACGTGTTCGGATACCTTAAGACAGGATATGCTTATATGCTGGCTCACTGCAACAAAACAGACATGAATTTTGAAATCGAACATTGATCGTTGATTTTTTTTTCTTTATGTGTCGCTGTAAGTAAACTTCTAAATCTTGGGAATTAGTTTTGAAACATTGAGTAAAATAAATAAGACAGTATGATAACATTTAGATGTGAAGAAAAGCAGAAATACATGTGATTTTTTTGTCTGACTTCGAGGTGCTGTATATCTAAAAACACATCGATATCACTTAAAAAAGCTTTTCTACATATTTATATCCATAAGATTATACGCCTAAAATTTCATTCAGTCTCTTTTTAGATATTAAGCCTCAAATTTAGTATTTAGACACCGAGATGCCATGTTTGGTTAATTATACAAAATAAAGGAAAGCTTCCAAGTGTTCCATGCTGCTTCTGATGAAACTACCAAAAGGTATCTAATCAGGGGAAAAAATGTACAGGTGAGTCTTACATTCTTCTCTTAAAAATTTTAACGTGAAAAATGCAAGTTTCTGCTTTCAAAATGGTATTTTCAAACTCCATCTCTGTATTTAAAAAAATATCAAGAAAGAAACCGAAATCAAAAATTTCCTCCTTTCTTACGGAATATAACGGTTTTTAAATCATTTTGAAATATTCAGAAATAAAAAAGTTATAGCGATTTATGTAAAGCAGTATTTTCATGAAAAACCACTAAAGATTTGACTTGAAAACGGCTGTAATAAAAAATTTCAAGAATTGGAAATCTTTTGAATACTTGTTTTGGGGTCTCAAGATAGCAATAAATTGACTGGAAATTTTTTTAAAAATAATCAAAAACATCGAGCTATGTTTTACCCTTTTTCTCAGGATGATTTCACATGGATTGACCCTTACACATAGTAGCATTAGATACTAAATTCAAAGTAGGGGGAGGCTAGGGTTAAAGCTTTAAAAAGGAGGAAGACGCTTGCTTTCAGATAGTCAAGGGACGGCGTCCCCTGCACCGCCCCTTCCCTTGGCTACACAACTGCTTTAGCGCATTAACCAAAATATCGTCGGCGTTCTGGTAAACGTCACATAAAAGTCAATAACTTCACTTTTGAGATTATGTCAATTTAAACTTTCAAATCGTTATAAAAAGTAGTAAAAATCATTTTACAGACCCATAACTCATATAGTAGGTTAACCTATGTAACTTTTAAACTGTGTAATTGGTTTAAGTCATGAAATTACTGCAAATTCAAATTCACTGCAGCAGTAAGTCAAATGTTTTCTGCGAGCATAAGTACATTTTTCCCGACTTCGATGATACATCATAACTGCTGTCCTACGTCAAGTCGAGAGCAGACGATACTTTTTGGTGGGCTGACCTGCATTTTTCATCATATATTTGTTGCATTACTATTTGCTGCATTTATTATTGTTTACACTTGATAACTGTTTTTTAACGGAACAAATTATTTAAAGCTTTGGGTAAACTTAAGTAAAGGCGTACATTAAGTAACTTTTCTTACCTTAACTAAACCTACCAGAGCGTTCAAATTACCACTTTTGAAACTTCAATCAAAATTGTTAAATTCGAGGTTTCATCTTTCTTGAACTTACCGTACGACTTTTTCTATAATATATAGCTACTTAAGTAGATAATTAAAAATATATATATATTAAAAACATAACTTTATTGAAAGATAACGCCTAACAGCTGTAGAGAGTTATTGATATCGGATTTTTATTAACGTTTTTATATTATCTATGAGCTCTCCTTTATAAAAGTAATACATTCTATTTTCATAAAATCGTTTTAAATGTCTGTTGTTGTTGAAGCCTTAGTTTTAAATGTTTAAAAGGTATAAGACGTTATAAAGGTATAGGAGATGACTCTGGGCGGTCAGGGCCCGAAGGGCCCTTTTACCCGGTGTGGGCGAGATAGTGTGAAGGAGGGGGTGGCAGAGGGGGCGAGGTGGTGGTCAAGGGAGAAGGGATTGCCGAGGCCTCATTGGCCGGAGGATGGGGTTGGGAAGTGCCGAAACAGGAACGGGAGACCTGGTTGTCGAGGAGCATATTGTGGTGAGGAAATAGGAAGGTGTGCAGGGGGGGGGGGGGTAGCCTGCAAGCACCTCGTAGCAGGAGGCGACCCAGCCGGTATTTATACCGAATGGGTCGAATTAGAGATTAACCAATAGCTATAAAGACAAGGAAATAAGTAGACCAATCAGAGGCCAGGAACATGTAAAGGAAGGATAGAGGGAAACACATACAGAGGAAAAAAAATCTATGAAACTTTTCCAAATATCAGAAAAAAATGGAGTGCTGGAAAAATCATTTACCTAAAGTATGATAATTTTTCCAAATATAATTAGCTTCCCAAAAAATCAAGGTCATAGACCGAATAGCATTTACACCAGCAATTCTAGCAGAAGAAAATTCAAAACAATAATCAAAAGTCCAACAATACTGAGCAAATCATTTTTGATCAGTTGTTTTATAATGAAATCATCGTCCTATAACACTTTGCAGCAAATATGAACTTTTTCTCTGTCTTTTAGATGAAACTATGATTCTATATAAACAAAAGGTGCTCGATTCAAATATCAAAACAAAAATAGTTCATCAAGTGCCGTTTTTGTTGGGGAAGCTCCTCTCATAATTATAGAATTTGGTGTAGAAGAATATACCCGAGGCATACTCATTGAAAACACAAACACTAAAACGATTTTTATTGGCCGTTTCTACTTGTAGGCATCTGTTGATGTCCCTGATAACAGACCAGCAATATTCAGTTCGCATACTTCCGTTCTATCGACGCTGAAACGCTTTTCAAACAGAAAGATCACATGGTGAAACCTTTCCCCATGATCATCACTAATTGTGTTAAGGTTTTGAAGAAAGAAGTTCGTATGGAAGAGCAAAAAGTGTAGTTTTAATGACATATGGGCAACCTATAATAGAAAAGCATTTTATCATGTCACCAACAAAATCTGCGTAGTTTTTAGCTTTCTCATTTGCAAGGAAACGTGAGCTCACTGATTTGAAGGCCAACCAGACTTATTTTTCTGCTTTTGACAGTTTTTTTTTTTTTTTTAATGAATGATATGTTTTTGGTGCCAGGGAAGAAATTTTTTCTAGGAGGCCATTGTTTATGGATTTAGACCTCCCCCGACTCCATTCACAGAATTTGATGCATCCCTGTTAGTCTCCTGTTGTTTTCCAATGACATTCAAATCTCTAAAAATGTGCCAGTTGAGTGTACTCAATTAACTTCAGTATATCACTCTTAACTTCGTTAGTTTCCTTTGTGTTTGCAGAGCTTCAGGAATAAATGGGGAAAAATTTATTTTAAGAGGAGCACTGATAAACCTTCGTCACTGTACTAAATTATGTTCATGTCCCAATGTTTGAAATAGTCCATTCACACTGCAGCAGGATACGATTTCTTCTTTCTGCGCAAAATAGTCTACAAAAAAGTCGTATTCTATATGATTCGAAACTTCGGAAAAGTATATAAAGCTTTTGTCGCCAAAAATGTTGCTAAAATAGCCAAGTTCGTTAAAACGGTCTCCAGAATGGCAAAGATTTCACTCTAAATGAAAAACATATAATTCATAATGAATTAAGTCAATAAATTACGAAAGCATACAAATTTATTGAGAAAATACGTAAAAGCCTAAAATGCGGATTTTTGGGAAAATAGTAAGTGGCAGGCAAAAAATAATTGCAGATTCGTAATTTTCAGAACCCCGCAACTACATAAGAAACACACCTTTTCTCCTAAAGGACATTTTTCGTGTCTCACAGTGTCATTGATGAAAATTTCAAGAATGGACCGGTGACTACTAAGGACTACTAAGGACTTGACTACTAAGGACCGGTTAAAAGTCCATTCTTTAATTCTTTAGGCGAACTTAAACTGATTCGCGAAGAAAAATGTCCTTACTGGATGAGACTGATTAATAAAACTTACTCCGTTTTGACAATTTTCATTTCCCTTTGTTATTCATTATTTTAAATTCTTTATTTTTACTTTACCTTATTTTTAAAAGCTTTTATTATATTTGCTCTGTCTTGGTGTAAGTTTGGGAGAGGTTTTTTTAGGGAAATCAAGCTTGTAATGGTGATCAATGAGAAAATGAATGAATGAAATATTTGCATAGCTGAAAAGTTAAAATTGTTTAACGCATTTTTTGAAATTATGAATCAAAGCTTGAATTAAAAACTTTCACCTAGATATTACTTGCTTGCTTGAGACGTTAAGTCTGTATTTCATAATCGTAAACTTAGTGGCGTCGATAAGGCCTTCGCGTTTTTACAATTCGAGAGGAACAAGGGCCAAGTGGTTCACATGGAATTCTGACGCCGTAATTCGTAGAGTGATTATAAAACTGACAAAAATGTTTTAATTTAAACTTTAGAGGTTGAAACTCAATGTTTTTTTAAATCAAAAATCTAGTTGAAGAAATGAAAGTAAGTTCGTTTTTTCAATAACATTTCATGCAAATATTGCTTATTGAACGTCCAGATAAAAAAAGGTTAAAACGCTTATTAATTTTTTTTAAAGAAAGCAATGTACCTTACGAATATTGAAAATTTTAAAACAACTGATAAGTCAAATATAATCTATATTATCATTGTATTTTATAGAAGGTGTCGTTTAACAGCTCAAGTAGGAGCCTCTAAAATTTTAGCGCCGCTGTTTATACGTTACCAGTCTCATAATATTCTTGTTATTTCTGAATGCAAATGAAAGCATTAAATTCAGAAACATACTTCATATTCAGTTTCACATATGCAAAAGTACTCTCATTCAAATTGTTTCAGTTCAAAGCAACAAGACTAAGGGAACATAATAGAATGAGTAATCTAAAATATAATGCAAATGGAGAAACGTGCGATAAGCGGCATTATGCTTGTGTTCTACTCAGTATTAAGAAAAGATGAAAAAGCACAGAAAATCAATAGTTAAGAGCTCTTTTCCACTGTTTCATTTCCTGACTACATAAAATCTAAAAAAATGATAAATATTAGGATAAAAATTTTAAAGCTACTGCATACATTTTTCAAAACGAAATCCAGTCTTTGAAAATATTTTTCTTTCTCTTCTTTCTTCAATTGGTTTAGGCTGCAAATTATTCCAAATTGTATCTTATAACAATTTACATAATTTGCTTCATTTTTTCCCATAGGCGCTAATGTTAGGTTTTATTTTAATTTTCAAAATTGAACAAAAAATTGTTCAAATCAAAAAGTAAAATATGGAATTGAGATATCCTCGCCGATATCTTTCGAATGCAAAAAAGAAAAAAAAATATTTCGAATCGGACAATTCCTTCAAAAGTTATTGGGGGAGGGGGGAGCAGACAAATTGACCAACACACATTTTCCCCATCTCAAAACCCTACTTTCAAATTTTTTAATATTCATTTAATTATTTAACTTATTTTTGACTATTTTTTTTATTTAACAATATTTTTACGATACATTAAGCCTTCTTTCATTCTTTTTTTTTTACTTTTACGGGAAAGTAAGCTAAAAACGGATTCTTCACAATAAATTCGCGATTGTAAAAACCTCGGAGAATTCGCGATCGCAAAAACGGACCCTGCACGAAATGATTTGCGTTCATTAGCATAAAAACAATCTCATTTTAAAGCATAAGAGAGGGAACGTGTGTGTGTGTGTGTGTGTGTTTTAATGAACAAAACGTTGACGCGAAGTCATGCATTTCGTGTATCGTGTGAGGAATGTAAGTGGTACAGTCCGGGGCCGGGGGACCTAAACATTCCTCATTTGAATACTAGTTACAGTAGAGACACATTAAATACGTCAATTTATCAGGAATAATGTACAGTATAAAATGCCAAGTTGCTGTAACTGATAAAGAAAATCTTCTCACTACAGTTGAACAAGCGATAATGCGCTTTGAACAAGTAATTGGACACAAATGGAAAGCAAATTAAACATATTCTGAAACAAAAGTTTGTTTTTTTTTTACTAATTGGTCTTCATGCGTAAAAAAGACCTAATTGGCCTTTTTTTCTTCATTCTCATCTGGTGGTAAAAATTTGAATCAGAATTTTTTTAAATTGAAGATTTCTTCTCCCATGCTCCATGTAAAGGTCATTCCATGTCAAAACAACAAACTTTTCCACTTGACATTTAACAATATCAATGAAATAATACAAACCTATATTTTTTAAACATTTTTTGGCCTCTGTTTTTTGCGCGGAGAATCTTAAAACAGTCGAAAAATGACAAAAAGTGAAGATCGGGTACTCATAAAACAATTTTTTTCATCTCCTATTATATCTTTACTAATTAAGTCATGTGTAGACCCAGTCCTGCGAATTTAATTAGATTTAATCGACATGAATCTGAAAATGGTATTTTTTTGTTGTTGATTTGACGTGAAATGACTCAAAGGAATATAACAAGTTTCAAGGATATACGTCATAATGAGTTCTGCATAGGTCTCAACCAGTGGCGTAGCTAAGTGGGGGCGGTAGAAGCAGCCCGCCCCGGGTGTCACCATTCAGAGGTGACACTCAGCCACGACAGAGAAAACAAATCTTTAAAAGCTCCATAGTATAAAAAACTTTAAATTGGATATATTTTATTTCATTTTCTTTTCTATTTTAAACTGAGCAAAGTTTCTTTTTCAAAGCTGTGATTTGTTTTGACAAAATTATTTAATATATTTCATTAAAACGCATACTTCACACTTATATGATTTTTTTTGGAGGGTGGGTAATCTTTTCCACGGGCTGACACCATCACTACCCACCCCCGGTGTCACCCATGATAGCTACGCCACTGGTCTCAACACAACAACTTTAATTATAATCACCCTGTACGTAGAAAACTATTTATAGCTCTTACTCCCAATTAGGAGAATGTGGGGTAAAATGAAATAGTTAAGAGAAATTACATTTTTTAAAATGAAAAAATTGGTTATTTATTTTGAAAATAAGAGTACACAAAGAGAGAACTATGTATTTTATAATAGAACTTCCGTTGAAACATTTTTCATTTTAGGCAGTAAATTTTTACGTTGAAATGAAAGCGGAAAATTATACTTTTGTACTTTGATTGAAAGTAGGGCTTAATTTACAAAGGAACTCACAAGAACTTAGCATTTTTTCAATATTAAGTAAATTTTTACCTATTAGACTTAAGTTAGATTATTTATGTATTGAAATAAGTTCTGTAAACTATAGGGCTCCCACATTTCTTTCTTTAGAAATTAAGCATTCCTAGTAACTATAACGATCGGCCATTTTATGCACATATATTAGTCCAAACATAAAGAACCGCCCCCTAGGGTGCGCTAGACTTTAAATAAGAGTTTAATAATAAGAGTTTAAAAAAGTGCTGGAGTTCAGAAAGAACCCTTTGTTTTAAAATTCAATTTATAAAAAAAGACTTAACAAAAAGATTTTATATCATAATGTTGCTCTTTGGAAAAACATTCTATGTCAGGTATTTATGCAATTAGCAAAACTAAAAGCACATATGCAATAAAAACGTACGCATATCTGCGGTTGCATAGTTTTTAAGACAAAAATTGTCTCCTCCCATTGTGTGCCGTAATCCATTATTCCATCACGGATATCTAAGTTATATATGCATCAAAAACCCTCATTGAAGGGGGGGGGGGAGATTACTTACTGCTACTCCGCCTTTACTTTCGTTATAATCATCGACCTAAAAAAAGCCCGACCGAATAAAACGCCAACAACTAAATATCAAGCATCTTTTAACCTAAGACGGCACACGAAGCAAAGAATATTGCACTAAGCGTCTATTGATTGCAGAGATAATCTGCTGTTGAATTCATGAAGGTCAACGCGTGTTGCAATCACGTTGGGTGCAATATAGTGGGTGGCTAGATCCACGTCTTATCCCGGAAGCAAGTGTTTCGTATTTGGTTTATGCAGTATTTAATTAAATTAAGATCTCGAGTGTGATTATACACACTCCAATGAATGCTGTGTTTAATTGGTCGGGGTTATAGGTATACTTCGTGAGTATATACCACCCCTTTTCTTCAACATATTCAAACTGTTAAGATCTTAAAGCTAACAAAGTATTTTTGATAAGTCTGGCGGAAAACGTATGTATAAAAGCTTGTGCTTTTATTCTGACAGTGATATGTTGATGATAAATGGTCAATTAAAACTTTATACAGGGTTGATTTTGTTTTTGTTAATGATAACCGCGTAAAAACACGTCTTGAAGTTTAATGTTTTGAAATGAACTACACTTTAATGCATTTATCATCATTTAAATTATAGATTATAAATTAAAACAAAATATTGCATTAAATCGTTTCTGATGAACTTTAACCTTTTTTCGGACTAAGAGTCAAGAATTTCTCGACAATTTTTTTTAAGTGTAAGCATCTTTGCAAACTAGCATTAAAACACCTTACCATATTTTTAATCCTTAAATTAACCTCAAACTTTTATGCGATTAAAGATGACGTTAACTACACTGGACAATGAGTTAACCTATTTACGCCGGAGATGATAAAAATTGGAAACATTGAATAAGAAAGGAACATTTTGTGTTTTATTAATCAAAAATATTTTTTAAGTGCATCAATTTTGAGGGAAGGGTTTATTTCAAGCACTTAGGACATAGAAGTACAACTTTGCGAACGATAGAACACACAAGCACATTGACATTTTTACATTATTTATCTATATATTTAGAAAATAATTACTAACAATCTCTCCATATTAACTTATTAATATTACAAAGAAAGTATATCTTACCAGAAAGTAGACACCAGCTCAAGTTTCAGCATTTTATATGATGTGCTATTTAAACGAAGTGCAAACTCATCGTTGCGTTGCCAATAACATTTGTTCAAGCAAACACCAGTGTAGCCATCTTCTGTTATTGATTCAAGTTAGGAAATTTTTAATCTTACAAGGAACTGTTCCACATTTAGGACACTAGGTTTAAATGAGTAAATTTTGATTTGTGAAGATTAATCCTCTGACTGCTCATTTTTTTAGCGAATTCGATTCGCTAAAAATTGGTACACTTCATGCAACTAAAGTCATCTCTGGAATAAAACTTTAATTATTGTCCAGATACTTGAGAAATTGCATTACTGACGTTTTAAAGATGAAACAGCGGATAATATTTTTAATACTACACTTAAAAAGCTCATGCCCGTAGAAATTGCGGGATGAGCAATTTTCGCTACATCTTACGTTGCACGTGGAAATCGCGGGATAAGCAGTCAGAGGGTTAACTCGATTCGCTTATACATGACTAGTAAGCCCGGCGGTCATATGAGATGACCGCTGTTCTAGATATTATAAATATACAATTCTCCCAGTAACCGGAAATGCACATCAAATCAAAGAGATATTTATCAGGTAGAACAGTAAAGTTTAATGAATAAATAATAAACAAATAATAATTTCGGAAAAAAATATTCTTACCGAAAAATAAAATTCTAAGTGATAATAATCTGTAAAATAATCAACTGTATAATCTAATTGTTTGTGAAAAATATTTATTTATATCCAACATAATCATCGTCAAAACAATAGCTTTAACGAAACTGGAAAAAAGAGCGCTGCCACATTAATATATAAATAAAAAGCACAGACGATAAATGAATTAAAATAAAGAAAGAAGGATTAAATTAAATTCGCGTTTACATTAATTTTTACCGGTGATTGCAAATCTAGCGATGCCTCACTCAAAATTCTAGAGATATGTTTTGATTATTAGTCGTTTTCATTATAGAAACAATTGTGTAGATGGCAGCACGATGCAGTTTCCACGGAGTAAGCAATTCAGAATAAGTTATCGGCGACAAACTGAGACTTAAGCGGCTTATATATAAGATGCCATTCGCATCGATTTTTTCTGTTTTTTGCATGTGATGCGTCAATTCATTAATATGAAATATATCAAATAAAACAAAAACTTTGATGAAAGACACAAAAATGTTGATTTATATATTCTTTTCTATCTCAAAAGAAAATTCATTTGAATATTTAAAAAAAATTTCAAATTTTTTTTCTATTTTATGGAATTAAGTTTTTTATTGAATACAAAGAAAAGGCATTCGCTTTTATCTTCTTTGCTTAGCATAAGGTTTCTGGTAAATATTTTTATTACCTTTAAGATGCAAAATTGAATCAAAGTGTTAAATTTGTATTTTATGTTTACGATCATTAAATACTTTTATGTTTTCCTTATTTTCTTTTCATAAGAAAATTGAAGTTAGAAATAAATTATTGAATACCGGGTGTAAACAAGTCATGTTCTACGTTATCCGTCTTTTTAAAGATTTAAGTAGATATTTTGTATGATTTTGTAGAAAAAGCTTTGTTGTCTTAATGAGAAATCTAACTTTTCTAGAAAAATGCTAATTTCGTCGATTAAAAATTTTGCTGAAGCTAAAAACTGTTTGAGGTATAAATTGCAAGAGAGCTCCTTATTCGTTTTGAGAACTTCTTGAGTAGTTTTTTTTTTTTATTAAGGTACACCAGTATACTGAATTTTTTGAAGTTGTGCAAATATACAGCAATTCACTGGATGCGTGCCAGTAGGGTACATCCCCGTCATACGTTACTTATGCAGGCGTCTCCAATCTTCGCTATTTCGGAACCCTTTTCACAATTTAATGGTAGTTAAATGACAGTTTTAATTTAATGATAGTCAATAATGTATTCAGTATGTAATCAAATGGGCTGTGGTAGCCCGTGGTTAGGATGTCGGACTTCCACCTGGAAGGTCGCGTGTTCGATACCCGACCCGCTGAAGACCCACCATGTACACTTGGGGATGCGTGCATGTAAAATCCGTGGACCCCATCACTATCTCGCGCCAGGGGGGAGGGTATCCCTAAGGCCTAGTGCTAATAGGAAAGGAGGTTGGAGGAGAAAAGTAGGGAACATCCTCCCTCCCCCTTGAGGTGTTTTTTTTTATGCACGAAGACAAAATTTGATGCGAGAAACACCGGTAATGCTATAATGATTTAAGCGAAACACTGGTAAGATAAAGAACGGCCTTGGAGAGAGGGGGATAACTAAGAGGCGTATGGGGTAATAAACGATAGAAAAATGAAAATTTTACTTACTTTTTTACAAAACTTAATATAAAGTATGTGATTTCTATATAAAGCACTGAAAACTTTACAAAAGAAAGGAGAATATTCAATTTCACAGCATATTCTTGTCACTGGTATTTTTATTATTGTTTTATTTATTATTATTTTTTTGTTGTTGTTTGACTTTCAATGTAGCATATTTCTCATATGGCTTAATAATACTCCACAGCATTAGAAATATAATAGAGTGCCAGGGCACTGAAGTTCATTAACTACAAAAAATTAGACACACTCACCTTGTCAGAAAATTTATATTTGCAAAAGCCTGGATTTTTTTTCGAAAAGGCTTTTTTTTTCACCTGCCCCGCTCCCCAACTGACGGGTTTGACTAAGGACCAAATACATTTGCAACAGCCAAAGATTTCCAACACTATGTTCTTCTTTTCCTAAGCAAGAGAGAAAGTCCTTTATCGTCCAAGTATGCTCAAAATTTTGTAAAAACCGAATTTAATGCAATTCTTTTATCATGTGTCGAGAGAAAACAAAAACAATTCTTATGCTGAACGAGCTCCTCTTAAGGAGGTCAGAATCTATCGATATGTACTTAATTAGCTTTCAATTTCCGCTGGTTTTTACTTTATTTTTTTCGGTAAACATCGAGTATTATTCACAGGATATTTTACTAAGCAGCATCTATCATTGACGTTAATTTTGTTTTGTACAAAAAAACACGGTTTTATGATGTAAAAATTCTACAAAGTTTGATGTGATGAACAAATTTATTCATGCCAACGTTGAAATCATTTTTCAAAGCACCGGAAGAATACAAGAACTTACTCCATATGTAATATAATCATCCACTTTCTCCGTAATTAAATTTATCTCCATATATTTTAATTGTGTCCTATTTTGTTTTGCGTTTAATGGCATCTCCATACATTTGATGCGCAAAATGATCACTCTGAGCAATGGAAATTTTGAAAGATTTAACGAACTAACTCTCTGGGGTAGATATCGTTAGGATACTGATAAAATTATTTTTAAAACCCCTGGTGGAAAGGAAATTTTTCTCCCGCGATCTATAGTTCTGCCAGCTTTAAGTTAATCCCCTGATCACGAGAAGATTAGGACAGTATTAGTTTATCTTAAAGTATTAGTTTGGCAGGTAAGTAGGATGTTTGTAAAGCTCTAAGGGACGGTAACGGAAATGGTGAAGCTTTACAACGTTGACAACAGGATACAAAGATTTTCGTGTGTAAAACTAATTGCAGAAAAGAAGGTAATAATAGTTCTCCTTAAATGGTGCACAGATTATGCTGAGGAAGACCTTTTACACTTGATTGACTGAATCGTTCGCTAGGTGACATTATGAAATAATAAGAGTTTAAAAAATGTTGTGAGTGGTCAAAAATTAAGGGGTAAAATGTACAATTTATTTTAAAAAGTCAAATATAACAAATTGTGTATACTACTTATAACTATGACATAGAAGAAAAACTATTATTCTTGACTGGAATAATAATAGTAATAACGGTAATAATAATGGTAAAATTAACAATTATAATAATCTTCATTTTCAAAAATATTTTCTCGGCTTTTTTTTTAATTTCTGCACCCATTAAGGTGAGAGTAGGATTTTAATTGCTAAAATAAATTATTACAGGAGTTCCATTTGTTTTACAAACATAAAAAATATTTCATTTTATGTAATTTTTTCAGAGTTTTCTGCATAAAAATGGAAAAGACTCTCAAAGTGTAAGTATCTCTATGTTAGTGAATTTATATAAAAATGTTTTTTAACTCCTTCAGCACCAGAATTATATACACCCGAACTTCATGCTATTGGTTAGTTTTTAACGGAAGATACTTGGTCACCGGAGCTTTTGAGAGCACCTATTATTTTTCTCATCACGTATAGTACTACACGTATAATACACCCTACATTGAAAAACGTTTTGGTGTGACACAACACCAAAAGTGGAGACAACCCTTCGAAAGCAAAAGTGGTGTACGAAAACACCAGGCTATTTTTGGTGTACTGAAACACCAAAGATTATTCTTGGAGTTCTCAAACACCAAGGATAATTCTCAGTACACCAAAAAGTAATTGTGGTATTTTCGTACACCACTTTTGGTTTCGAAGTGTTGCCTCCCCTTTTGTGGTTCGTCCCAAAGTGGTTCGTTCTTGACCAATTTTCTGAAAACGTACAAAAGACAAAATATAATTTAAATAATACAAAAATAGGAAACTGAATAAAGTAGGTTAAGTGGATTTTTTCCTTTAATGGCAACTTAGATTTTGGTTAAATAGAAACATTTCGCTGAAGATACCCATTTGAATGAGTAGGCTGTATACTTCAAGGACAAAAAATGGTATATTTATTTAATTTCCATTAACACCAGCAACCGTACCAGAAAAAGTGTTATGTTATAAAATAAAATTATTAATACACATAAAAAATATTTTTTTGATGAATATATGATATTTTTGATAACTAAGGAAACCAGGGCTGTGGAGGCGGCTGTGTAAAGCACAGACACCAACTCCAACTTAATTACTAGATGGTATATGTTTATTAGTAGTCGACACATTTTTAAGCGACTCCGACACTTCTATCCCAAAGTTTATTTTTTCAGAATAAAAATTCAAACTATAAGTATGGATTGAAAGCATGTTATAGTATTTAATTTTTTGTTGGAAAACCCATATTTATAGCAGAGCCAAACATATAGCTACACCAGCTAATCTTCCCGGGGAAGAGGGGGGGGGGGGTGGCAGGACATATTAATTTCTAAGAAAATCTAAAGCAAGATTTTTGCAGGTCCAATATAACACGTGTAATATTTTATACCCTAGCACGGAAATGCCGTCAAATGAAACAAAAATTTGCTTGTTATACAAAGATACTAGAAAATAAATACCACATGTTGTATTTATTCATACTATATGAAATATAATTAAAGATTAATATTGTCACCAAAAAGAAAATCTGCTTAAGATACATAAATGTACAAGGATGGGTGTGATTAAACACATTTTATTACAAAATCAATTCTTAAGACTCAGTAGCTCCGAAAGGTTCTTAACTGAAATCAATAGCAAATGCAATTAAAATATTTTTTTAAAAATCTAAATAAAACTTCAGCACTGTGCTGTTGCAACTCAAAGACTGCAAATTATCCATAAAAAAGTAAATAAGAAGAAAATAAAAGCAGCTGTCTCATTATTTTCTACATGGTTTTAGGCTGCTTTGTTCAAACAAAATAAAAATAGAAAGAACATTTCTCAAACTGTTGGAGAATTGCACCGTATATGAACAATTCCTCACGAGAATGCAGATTCTATTTTACTTTATAACATTTTATTCAAAACGTGCATTACGACAATTGTAATGTTCTTCTACAAGTAAAAATGTCAAGAATTATATTGTTAAAGAAAGCTCTTATTCTTTACTGATAAAAAACGAATAAACTTAGGACTTTTTCTGAATGTATTTCATCAGAAGTTAAGAATATTGTTGAATTATTACATTTCGAAAAAATATTTTTATCATGCAATTTAGAATTAGGATTTAAAATTATACTATACAATTTAAGGATTAATAATCAGGGAGGATAAGGATTAGGGACAAATTTAAGGATTAAGTATTATACAATTTAAGGACAAATTAAGGATGCATATACTGATTGAAACATAAAGCTGATTGAAAAATAAAATAACGAATTATATTGGAGACAAATTCTAAGTAGGCTTAATGTATCATGGAATGAGTAACATATAAATTAAATTTAACAAAATACTTAAAAACAAATGACAAACTCATAAAGTTACAATTATCCTGTAAACTTAATTGTCTTTCTTACACAACTAAAAACGAACATACCTCGAATAAAACCAAACTTCGTTTCGGCAGCAACCATTGCAGCGACTTTAACAGAATGGCGAGGCAAACAGAATCAAATGTTTGTTTATAAATAATCTACCGTTGCCACCACAAGTTTTGAAACGTATACCAAATTTGGTGTTTGCACACATGAAAATAATTCACGAATGGTGTCAATGTGGTGTAAAAATTCACCAGTATTGGTGTTTTAATGCAAAATACACCATTTAAGGTGTTCTCGAACCATTGATTTGGTGTTAACTTGAAATAAAGTGCTTGATCACACAGTTTTTAAGGTTTTTCAACACCAAATTTGGAGCTACTTTACTCCACACTTTTTAGTGTACGTAATTTGACATCAATCTGTATAGTACACCCTACGTAATTTGACATCAATTTTCTGCTATCCAAAACTACTCAAATATCGCCGTAAGAGAGCTTAAGTGTTGTGTGCCATGCGTTATGTACGTCCGAGGTGTGAAGAGGTTAAAACAAATTAAAATAACAATAATAATAATTTTTGATAAGTCGTTTTAAAGTACACTTTACCAAGTTTTGAACTAATTTTGCATGAAATGTCATGAAAATCGGTGGACTGAGCTTGGTTTTACTCAAAATACAGCCACACATATTTTGAGTTACTTACTAGTGAAGAATCTTACATAAACTTTTAAAATGGAAAAAAAAAAAATCCGGAAAAATAAAGTCAATTTCAAAGAGCCAACATGCGAATATATTTCATAATTAGCTTTTTACGTGACGTTTATACATGCTGATGTTTTTGTCTGTTATCATCTTTCATGCAATGGAGTTATTAACCTTTATTGTATGTAAAGCTGTCTTCTGATTAGTCTAAAAGTTCTCCCCAATTAGTATAAAGCAAATACAATTTCTGAAACAGCTGTCTTAACAGGAGTGGGCTTTTTGTCCCTTTAATCATTAGATAACATATCTAAATATATCATCTTTATAGTTGTCATCTTAATTAAAATTGCAGCAACTATTCAGCTCTCACTTCGGCGTATCTTACAGCAGCTTTAATTGAAAAATGTTCTTGAGTTTTTCAGTCATACTGAAACGATACTAATTATTCCACTGAAATAACAGGATTAAAGGATTAAATCTGTTCGTTATATTAATATTTCTTGCAAAAACAATACAAATACTGAGATTAAAAAAAAAAAACGTTTAAGTATAAAGGCCTCCTTTTTTCATTTTCACATTACTATGAACAGTGTTGATTAATTTTCATATTCCTATGTACTATAAAAGAGCGCAAATCCTTCAAATTGAAGTTCATTGACTCATTTGAATATGCTAGAGTTTTAAGAAAGAACATTTTTTAAGTTAAAAAATTACAAGAAAAGGTTTGGAGTTCAAAGCTAATGAGTAAAAAACACTTCTCTCTTCCTTAATTAATTAAAATCTCTTCTTGTATTTGCGATATTTTATTTCCATCCACTCTTTTTTCAACCATGAGCTTATATCGAATCTAATGTTTGAATTTTTCTGCATGATTTTGATTTATTTCTTGACTGAAAATTTTCAATTTTGTAGCTGTTTTAAATCCGAAGGCAAGCTTCAAGAATCACTAGTCCATTTTTAACGTATCTGTCATTAAAGAAGTGTAGAAAAAAAATCATTTTTAATTTGGTTAAACACTTTGGTTTTATTACCAAAGTATTTAATCAAGTTACATATGTATCCAAGAACATTAAATTCAGATTTTTAAGCAATAATTACGACGTTCTCAAGAAATTTTGAGATGTGTCCTCTATTTTAGCCGGTAAAAACAATATGTTTCCGAGATTTCAACATAAATAAATACTTTATCAATCACGTTTTAAAATAAAAGCAATCCTTAAAAGATGACTTCATAAGAAATCCGTGGATAATAAAGTCATAAGTCATGATCTAGAACTAGATTCTAGATCAACAAAGTAATTTCTATTCTCATCTTTTAAAATGAATGCTTCTTGGAAAAATGAAAGAGTTTTTAGGATTATATACAATTTTCTCGTTACGGGAAAAAGAAAAAGCATTTTGTTTTCTCGTGATTGATTAAGTTATATTTCGGAGACGTCTTACTTCAAATAATATGTAAGATGGTGAAAAGATTGAGATCTAGCAGAATTTGTGAAAATATAATTTGTATTTCATATTGTTATCTTGAGTGCGCAACATTACTTTATATTTAAAATCACGGATGGGTTTAAAATTGACTTACAAATCTTTGCTCTTTTGGCCGATCTTGACGATGTTTTTAATACAATAATAAATCAAGTGTAAAAAATGTTTTTAAAAATATTATGAAGGTAAAAAATGTTCAAAGTGTTAATAGTTGTTTTAAATACACTATATTTCTTTTCTTTTTCTCCTTAGCTTTATGCCGTCTATTTGAAAGGGGTTGCCGTCCTAACCACTAGACCACATATGGGACTTCGTCATTAAACCTGACATTTCTTTTATTTATACCAACAGTGAAAACCTTAGTTATTAAGTACAAAACTGTTTCTCAAACAGTCGCAGCAAGCTCTCGAGTTTTGTGTCAACGACTGCACAGGTACAAGCAGGGCCTTAGTCATTAAATCTGAAACACATTTCTTTTATTTATACCAGCAGTGAAAACCTTAGTCAAGGTGGGAAATAGGTGTAGGACGGCGTATTAAGAGTAATCTGCATGAATTTTTTTAGCATATAAAGAATAAATATATTTTATTGAGATTTTGAGGTTTTATAGATATATTGAAGAACATTTACCGAAATATTCAAACATTTTTCTTGAAAAATCCCGGAGATATCAGCTGCTGCACACTGTAAGTCGCCACCCGGATCGGCAGTTTGCGTACATCCTAGAGTTCACAGTTTTTATCTGAAATCAATTTTTTTAAAAATTTACTTTTTTTTTAATGTGTCTCTTCTATTTGAACTAAAATTATCACAAAAAAATTGAAAATTTCTATTTTTTTTAGAATGGGAAGATTAAGTACGATTTTTGACCTTTTTTTTTTGCAATAAAAAAGTAAAGTTGAAGATATGTTTATCATTGTAGTTCAAATAGAGCGTATATATATAAAGAAAATGTTTGCTAAATTTGATAAGGATTGATCAAAAATTCTGCGAGTTAGAATGTACGCGAATTCGAAAAAAACAGTTTCGAGAAAAACGCGTTTGAAAAAAAAAAAGAGTGGAAGTGAAGGTAAATTTAAGGCAGAAATGAATGAATTTAAAACTGATTTTAAAATGTGAACTTCACCACGTTGTCACTAATATTTATAGAAATTTCAATCCGAGGTCGCAATTGTTAAAAGAAACAAAAGGACATCTGCTAACGTTCTTCTCTGTCTCTCTGATATAATTCAAGTCATTCATGAATACCGCCTGCTTGACCGCTCGAAAAAGACGCTCGCTCAAATGCTTATCACTCTTAAACGGCTAGGAACTTTGCTTTGAAATTTTCAGGGTATATTATTGAATAGTTGTAGAATCGATTTATGAGGAGTTTTTTTTTTAATTTTTTGAGCCCTCTACACCTATTTCCCCTCTTAGTAAAGACAAAATTGTTTCTTAAACAGTCGCAGAAAGCCCTCGAGTTTTACGTCAACGACTGCACAGGTACAAGCATGGCCTTATTATCTCATGGGGTAAATGGAAATTGCTTTAAAGCCCAAAAATTTGAGGGGAGCCCCAGATTCTTAAACAAATATTTTGACTTCTTTGTAGGCGAAGGAAAAAAAATTTACAGTCCAGAAAATCCCTCAATTTTACAATTTACAACCAATTTATTTCCCCTATTATATTTATTTATTTGTCCTTTCTGGCGATTGGTAATTGTCCATATTTTGGTTTTGAAAGTATTTTTATGACTGAATATCTAAACCAGTATGACCAGCAAAATATTATTACTTTTGTTACTCAATACATTTAATGACACAATATATAACGGTTGAGTGCTTCTTATGCATTGCTTATTTTCAGAATAAGAAGAGTAATATTTCTAGTAGTATAATATTATTATAAACAACAGTTAAGGGTACAAATGAGATGAGTGAAAATATACTTTTTAAGGGACCAATGTAAAAGTTAATCTTTAGAATTCGAATTTTAAAACTGAGAATTAAAGCAACACATGAAGGAGGGAGGGGCCCCGAAGTTTCTCCTTTTTGGGGCATCACGTCGCCATAACTGATACCTTGGTACGAAATCTGTAAGTAATTTCTTCGCATTCAATTTTAATTTATCCATTTTTGAATCAATAAGCTAAGATACATGAAAAAATACCGAAAATTTGTTGAGATAAAATAGGCATAAAATGAATAATCAACGTAAATAAAGCACAAATCTTCAAAATATTAGAGCGAATAAACACTTCAAAGATAGAGAGGAGGAGCTTAGAAATAGTTATTCGCATTGTGGTTTTGATGATTTGTTCTTTATTTACGTTAGTTATAAATAAACTGAATAATCAACGTAAACAAAGCACAAATCGTCAAAATATTAGAGCAAATAGCTATTTCTAGAAGTTAGCTTGTAAATTATTATTACTCTATTATTTTGATGGTTTGTTCTTTATTTAAGTTGAGTATTCATTTTATTCATAATAAGCTAAAAAACTGAAGAAAAAAAGAGCATTTGAATTAATTGCGATAGCCAATGACGGCTGGGCTCTCTTTATAATTTCTCGATTGACACTTATCAGTGTCATCTGACAGCAGTCAGGATTTTTTAAAGGATTGTTTAATTAAAGATTTTTGAAAAGTTTTTATTATTATTTATTACTATTTATAATAACTTATTATTATTTTTTTTTCCTTTAACCATGCCCCTCTAACTTAATTACACTATACCTGCTTATAACAAGAAGTTCCGTCTAGAACTATACGAGCCTACTTTCCCGTATACACCAAATTCAAATTTATAATCTAGCTATCTCTTTCTCTCTATTTCTTATTTATCTTTAGTTCTAATTATTGAAAGTATACCTTTTTCAACGGATAATACATATTCATTCACTCACTCATTCATTCTTTCATTTATTCAGCCATGTATTTACTCATTCATCCGTTACCTCATTCAAGTGTTTATTCATTCATTTACGCATTCATGTATTTATTCACTCATTTATTTATATTTTCATTTATTCAATAATTTATTCATTCATTCTTTTCCTCATTCATTTATTCATTGATTTATTCTTTCACCCTTTCATTTATTCATTCATTCATTATTTCACTCATTGAGTCACTGAGAAATATCCTTGAAAATCCCGATCAAAAAATTTCATAGCAAAATAGGCTCGTAAGTTCTGGATAAACTTTCTATTTCTACATGTTCTACGTTATAAGAGCTTTCCGATAAAGTTTGTTCCAAGCAAATCGGTCCGTTAGATCAGGATTTATATAGGGTTGAAATTTCCCCGTAAGCTCTGTGTTAATTTTTTGAACTGTTCAGAAATGAACAAAAACTGTTCAAATCAATATTTCACGCCGAGAACTCCTTTCAATAAGCTTTCAATAGGAACTTGGCTCTTGTGCCCAGAGTTTACAGAATTTGCTTCAATTTTGTCCATAGGCGCTAATGTTAAAATTTTTTGAACTGTTCAAAATTGAACAAAAAATTGTTCAAATCAAAAAGTAAAATATAGAAATGAGATGTCCTCACCGAGATCTTTCGAATGCAAAAAGAATTTTTCCAATCGGACAATTCGTTCAAAAGTTATTAGGGGGGGACAGACCGACAGACAGACAGACAGACAGACAGACAGACCGACAGACCGACAGACACACTTTTTCCCCATCTCAATACCCTACTTTCAAATTTTTTATTTTTCAATCTTTATTTAATTACTTCACTTATTTTTTACTTTTCTTCATTTTTAACGATATTTTCACGATACATTAAGCCTTCTTTCACGCTTTATTATTGATTTTTTTTACTTTTACGGGAAAGTAGGCTAAAAACGGGCCTGGCTACATGTAACTGTAAATGCTATGTTATGCAAGGAGTAATGAGACAAATAGATGATCTATTAATCCATTCCTTCATCAACTCCTGATCACAATACCGCTTAAACAACAAATCCTAAAAATTTCTCGGTAGCCTTGCAAAATGTCGATAAGTACATGTTTTAGAAAGTTCCTGGTCTTGGGAACAACTGCTGTATCACAGTTTAATCTGCACTTGGGTTATTTTCTAATATATTTGACGTTCAATGCAGCACCAAAGCCCGATAAAATCCACAACTTCTTCACAATGCGCACGATCTTTCAACAAACTACTTTAATAACCAGTAATCACACAGCAATCTCAACTCTTTTATTATAGGAATTTGGGAAAGGTTTTTTTTTCCTTTTGCTTCGCTTTTTGCAACATATAATGCATACCGTGAATTTTAAGCTATCTTGAACGGGATCTCATTGATGTAATTTGTTACTAACATACTTATCATGGACTTCATAAAATAAATTCTTGTGCTTTAGTAGCGTTTAGAAGAATAGAAACTGGTAGTAGCTCATAATTTAATAATGACACAAAACTTCTCAAGAAATATAAGTTTTTTAAGTGAAATTAAGTTGCGCAAAATTAATTATGTTGGAAAATAAAAGTTGTTATAATTGAGAAAGTATTATGTTTAAAAAAAATTAATGTCTACCCACACATAAATGATTTTTTTTTTTATAAAACGATTGCTATAAGTGATAATTTTAATATATATGATACGAAGAAACCCCTGAAAAATTATAATCAAGTCTATTAAAAATATAATGAAACTAAGTCTTTTACTACAATGAGATTATGTCTGTTAAAAATAAAATGAAAGGATTTTTATCAACATCAATGAAATGTTTAGTACAGACATAAAATATGTCTATCAAAAATATGGACATTATATCTATTAAACAGACTCTTCTGTATACTGAAATTAAGAATATTGAAGACTATATTGTTTGCAAACTTGATATTTATGGAAAAAAATGTTGAAATGCTGGATATTTTTTGACTATAGTATTTAATGAATAATAATAAAAAGCTGCGTATCAAAGTGTAATTGATTTACTTCAGAAAATTCTTTCTTATAGTCTAGGTAATACTAGCATATATGTTACGATGAATGTCCGAAATCGGAAAATGTCGACAATCACCCGTGAATGTCGACATTTACCATCTATCAGACTGGAGAATGTCGACATTCGCCGTAACATATATATTGAATCTACGCTATTTTCTATACGTCTTTATAATGTTCTTTTAATATTTGAAGGTAGAATGAGTATTACTGTTGTAAATACAAAATACGGATAGAAAATTTCTTTTAATATTTTATTCGATCAATTTATGAGACACATATCTTCAATTCAGTTTAGCATTCGTGATTTTGTTTCACAGTGGAAAGAGACTACATTATAATTCTGTTAAGATTACCTAAATTGTGAAATTTGATTTGCTTCAATAATTAGGTATTACAGCCATACAGATGCCATAACTTTTTGACTCAATTGAACAGAATTGGGAATACATATAAGTATATTAGGTTAGACACACATCTATGCAAAAAATTTTCTAGTACACAATTTACTTTAATAGTACTTGTCATCCATAATAATTACCCTGTTGAAAAGTTACATGAAATTATAAGACATGAACATGTGAAGTGTCCAACAGTCAAATTTTCAGCCTTCAATTAGATAATGATTCACATTTTAATACGAAAGTATTTTAGACTTCGTTAGTAGGAAAATTAATGTAAGATGTATATAACTCTTTGTGTTAAACGTTTTTACCCCGAATGTAACGTTGAAAAGGGTTCTAGAAGCTATTGGCTTATCTATCATAAACTAAATATTTTGGACGGTGATTAAACTGTATTTTTAAGAACTTGAACTATAATTTTGAGAGGAATTATACTCACCTGATGAAGTAATGTACTTAATGCCTCATACTCATAAATAAATAATGATTGAAAAATGTTTTAATGTAAAAGTTTTACTCTTGACATTAGCAAATTCCAACGCAAGTTTTAAGTCAAACTATTTTCAATGGTTTCCCGTTATTGACCGACCGCGCAACTTAGAAATGATATGAGCGGCTTACTGTACTTCTTCTTCGATTTCTGTATTTGTTTTTTTTTCTTTTGTATTTTTTCTTCTATGATTTATTTTCTGAAGTACTCAGGAGCCGATACTTAAGGGATGCAATGGGGGAATTTTCACCCCCTTCTCTTGAGCGTTAAGTATTATTGAAGATTGTATGAAAAACGAGCAAAAATTACACAATTTTTCCACTTTGGTACCAATTTTTGGGGAGATAAGTAAAATCGATAGGTAAAAAAGAAATTCCCCCTCCTCAGAAAATTGTAGCATCCACGCCTGGAAGCTTTTTAACCTAATTAACATTAATTGGAAGTATAATGTACTGATTTCTAGGAAAAGTATTTTATTATGCAATAAAATTATATAAAGAAACTTTGTATATAAGTATTTTTTGTTTAAGATTATTTTTCTAAGCACTTTTAAAAAGACATCGAAATCAAATCTATGTTGCATAGTTTAAGTGGAATTTATCTTACACAATCTATACAATCATTATCTGAAACGGGAAGCGAATTAGCTTTCTGTTTACGTGTACAATTTTTCTGCGATTCAGTCCTCACCCAGAGCGCAATTAATCTTTGTTACAACTAAAAGCTGATTTAATCTTAAACAAACACAAAGAGGTGCACTACAGTTTTCTCGCCACAACTAATGATCTACCAAAATTCCACGTTCCAAAATACTATATTTTTTATATTACAAGTTATGTCACAAGCTACAAATTCTTTTTATAAATTATTACTGTTAATCTCCTTCAAAGAAACCCTGCCATCACCTTATTAGAGTATAGCTTAGATATGTGGGCGTTGCCTTTCTGATCCTTACGCATGTTGGTAGGTTTTCCTTGAGCAAACATTGCTATCTCCGTCATCTATTTCCCACGACCATAAAGGGCTCGCTTCTAAGGCTGCTAGAGAAGCATACTCAACAAAAAAGGGATAAAATTCCGATTCACGATCTTTCTCCAGAGTCTGTCACGTTTTCTAATTTCTTTTCTTACTAGAATAAGATTTTATCCCTTTTAAACGATGGCTGCTGCTGTATGGGTCTAAAATACTGAGTGGTTGTTAATTTGTTCATACGTACAAGTAGTTGTTAACTGCTTGTAACCGCTGCTGTAAATGAAAATAAAATGACAGAAAGGAAAACATTATTTACTTGACTTTTTTCTGAAGATATATGCGTTTAGATATTTGATATTTCTGCAGATAAATATTACGAAACATGCCTTGTACTTATGAAACCACATTATGTGTGACTTTCTATAACTTCATCTATAATTATTTCTATGTGCGGATTATCCGCGTGGCGAATCAACAGTGCAGTTTAAAAATCCCTTTATTATCCTATTTTTATGGCTTTGCCCTTCATCTAAGGGAAATCTTAAAAGAAAAAAATGAACTATCTATTACCTGTGCACTGCCATAACAAAAATGCGAAAAAATTATAGCCAGGGATCTGAAGCGGAGCGTGGAGCAAGAGCGCGGAGCAGTGGAGCAAGGAGATTTTTCTGGAAACTGGAACAGAGATGGAGCAAAAAAATTTACTGTGCTCCATTGCTCCGGTTTTTTCTTTTACTTTTTAAATGTTTTATCACATAAAAATAAATTAACTAAGAAAAAGAAATAAAAAATATAATCTATCAAAATTATTCGGAGCACGGAGTGGAGCCGGAGCAAGTATTTAGAAGTCGGAGCAAAGCAACTGTAAAAAGTCGTTGCTCCAGATCACTGATTACAAATGCTGTTTTAGGTAGAGATAGGTAAACAAGCAAGGGGGAGGCTCCTTTTCTTCTTCCTAAGAGCGGACATTTAATTTTAATGTCCACGGAATACGGCAAAAAGAGTGCCCCCTCCCACCTTTACTCTCGTTTTTAACTTTCTCCTCTTTTTTCGAAAGCTCCCCCTCCAGGACATCTCATCTCACTATTCATTTTTCGATTTGAACTACTTTTAATTTAGCTTTGAACAGTTTAATTAAAACATTAGGTTTTTAGGGAAATTCCAATCCAATATAAATTCTGATTTAATAGGCAGATTCACTTCTACAAAATTTAACACAAAGAACGTTAGAAGTAACACATCTACAAGGAAGGATTTTTGGATTTGATTGTTTTAATAGCAGTATTTTAGCAGACATTCTCTTTTTTTTTTTTTTTGTTATTCTGTACGTATATTTAGGTTTTTTTTATTTCAAGTAATAAGAAAAATTACATAAATAAAAAATTGAAACATGATTCTCCGTAGACTTAACACTGATAAATTTAACTAAATTTCGAGAATTTTTCAATGAGCAAGATTGATTCATTACATTAAGGCCGCTTCATTTTTCGCCCAAAAGAAATAATTACAAACAATTTTATTTTTTATATAAAAAATCATTGAAATGCAAATCTTTATTTTCAGGTTAATTTTTTTGGAGTAATAAAGGTCATAGTTTTAATGTAATCTGTTTAAAATTAAGTTCCTAAGTTTTTATAAAAACACATTTTAACTCTACTTACTTATTTTGTGTGCTCAAGCTCAAAATTTCGTTTTAAGGGAAATTTTTATTGCAATTCAGTTCTGTATTTTTTTCTCTTACGTCTTGCATATGAAAGAAAAGGGCTTGATGATTTTAAAATGCTCGCATTAAAATAATAAAAGTTAATAATAATGGTTGAAATTTACTGAAACACAACGGGTTCTTACTGTTAACAGAATGACTTTGAAACGTTTTTATATTAACTAAGTGTTTTCCCTTAAGACAAAAAAAAAGGTTTACCAAAAAATAGTTTTAACTGGTTGAATTAGTTTGTAGACTAACTGAGAGAGATATATAATTGCTGTTCGATCGGACTAGAAAGTAGGTTGGTTTAGTTCTTGCTTTTCTTCAAACTCCTCTCTTCAAACTACTCTTTTCAAACTCCTCTTTTCAAACTCCTCTTTTCAAACTCATCTTTTCAAACTCCTTGTATGCATATATATATATATATATATCCTATTGCAGAATTTAAAAATACCAATATTTTTCCACTTTATCTTATACCAATTTCATCAATTTATCAAAAAATATTTCAATATATTTCAATCTGAAGCAAATTTATTATGCTCTAAATAACTGGAGAACTTTCTTAAGAAAAAGTATGCAAAAAAATCTGTCCTTTATTAGCGTTATTATTATGATGATGTTATTATTAACAAAATTGGTGCTCTACAAATTTGCTTGGATTTAATATTAAAATAAATAATCATGTTTATAGAGTAATGTGTAAATAAGGGCTTTAGAAGCTTGCTTATTTATTTCAATATAACAGCTTTAAATTTTAGAAATTGGCATCTAAAGGATGGCTTTTACAGACAACAACTGATATATGGATTCCTAATTATCTAAAATGCATGAATCTCAATTTAACCTTCAAATGAATTTGGTGGATAAACGATATCCAATATTTCTTTCCAAATTGAGATTATTTATTTGTTTATGTATTTATTTTTCATTCCTTTTTTATATTGAAGCACGAAAGTCGCATAAAAAGTAAACCTTCTCCATTTTCGCAAACATCACAAATAATACCAGTTACTGTTATTTCTCGGCCATACTAAAGACATACATCGTTTTGGGATTTATGCACAATCACGGTGACGTATAGAAATTCAATAACGAAATGTTGACTCATATTTTTTCATAAAATAACTGAGCCGGAACGAAACGTTTGCCTCAAAAACATCATCTTCGAACTTTCTTCTAGAGAAAAGAAGCGTCAAAATTTCTAAACTTAACTTTTATCTTCCAAAATTCCTACACACATTTATCATTCTGTCTTCCAGAATTGATTTTCTCTCAGCAAAGAGAATACGAAACCTTGCCACTTCGACTCATATCTAATCCTTAGACCAGCTACGTGAAAAGAATATCGTCCTAACTTAAGACGGTTCAGGAGAAATGCTTTTCTCCGTCTTCAGAACATAAGACAATAATGTTGTCTCACCCGCAGCTGTAAGACGATATTTTTTCATCTCATCTAATAAGATGTAGCTGGTAGAGATGAATGTGGTAAAGGCGTGGTTAATGGATTCACCAAATATTTCATGAATTTAAAACTCCTCATTCGAGACTCGAGTATAGATGTCGAGCGTAATAAAAAGAGTACCTAAATGCTTGGCATAAGCTAGGCTGATTAAAATGTTTTGTTTTCATACAAAATTGTATCAAAAAGATATTTCTCGATTGCATCCAAAAAATGTGTCGCTGGAGGGGGGGGGGGGATGAGTGGTAAATGGCTTTGCTAATAATTCTCCAACAGTTTTAACTATGCAAAATTAAATACTAACATCAAGAGCATATGTATTTTTTTCTTTATTAAAAAGTAAATTTTGCAAAGAGGCAACATGAAAATTTTTGTATTTAATCTTTAACCTTGGGGACCAAAGTATTAATGGATATTGAAGTTGATCTTTAAAATCTTATGAAATACTAAGCGATCTTACAAACTGAGAAAAAGGCTGCCAAAGCCTTAAAATAAGTTTCATTTGAGCAAAAATATTGGGGAATTGCACACTTTGGTCTTGTGCATTTAAGCTCTTGTTGTGCATTTAAGTTTTTTTTTTTAAATAATAAATACCGAACGGAAATACTTATTATGTCTCTTCGCTTTTGCAATAAGTACGTTACTTCTTAAATGTTCTGACAAATCCCTGTACCCTTTTTTTGAATATATAAGATTAAGAAATGGGATTCAAAATAGACCTGCATTAGACCGAGAAAAGAAGCAGGAAAAATTAAGTCTACGCAGATCGCGCAGTTTTCAATAGCTCATCCACGCAGATCCAAAACCCGTGCAAACGGAATTTTTAATGCTATTTGCTTCTGATGTGAATTCAGTATTAATTTAAAGTTAAACAGGGTTTTTGAAGTAATTTTTAATATTTTTTTGTTATTTTCCATATATTTTTATAGCTAAATTATATTTGATGGAAAACATTCTATTAATGTATTTGAAAAAATACGTAAATGCCCAACTGTGCAAAGAACTAATAGCAGCTGACAGTATTTTCTATAAAACTCAGTTCTTTTATAACTCGATTTTTCAGTCAAGCTAAAATTCTTGTTATTAAAAAAAACAAACCTTTTACTTGCGTGACTGTTAAAATAATAAAATAAAAAATACTCTATGCATTCATAAATGGCAATAAATTCAATTTACTTTCTTTTAAACTGCTAAGAAAATTTGAAAATGCAAAAGTTTTCTTTCCTGGTAGAGCACTTACTTTTTAAGTGTTGTAAAAATTTTGTCTTTAAGATAAGAATGGAATTTTCTTACTGTAGTTTTGCAGATCAGACTATTTTTTTACAAGTTAAGTATGTCAATTACGAAATTCAAAATTCTCATCAAACATTTAATGAAAATATGTGTGACATCTCAAAGTGGAGAAAGTAATTTCTAGATTTGTCATTGAACATCTCTTAGCACAGCCGATACCTCCGAGACTAGGAATGGTATCGGCACAGCTGGAATAACTTCCGGCTGAGGAGAATCTTTATCACAAAAACTGATACCTATATATTGTATAGCCTATAGAAGGGATCTTCTGCTTTTTTTCTCTCTCTGTCTCTATTTTTTTTTTTTTTTTTGAAATATTTATTATTGTACACTAATCTCAGTCAAATCAGCCAAGATTCTAAACAACTATTTTTCAGTTATTTATGGAAAGCCAAATTTGCATTTTCTATCAACACAATGTGTTTACGATAAATTCAATACTTGAGCGGAAAAATAATGAATGCATCTAACTAAGGATTTTTCCTTTTGCTTTGTCCCTATATTCTTCAGTGATTTTTTTAATGTTGGGATAATGCTTTTATTTAAATGCTAATGTGGAACGGTAGGGATTAATTTAAGAGTTGACTCTTTCGCTTTTATGTAGATTTATGTAGATTCTTCTTCCGAGCTTCAAATAGATAATTACAAACAAAGAATGAACAAAAAATGCCGAGAATTGAAGGTATTTAAGACTTTATTCACGATATTAAGTTGATGCACTTTATGTGTATATGCACTGGTGCGTAAGAAAACAGATGTAAAAACAGACAAAAAGTATAAAAACAGAAACCTACAAATTAAAAGAGCACATAAAAATATAAATCGAAGGGAAAAAAATCCAGTATAAATACCTTACTCCTGAGTTACATACATGGTATAGTGTGGAATAAAAAAAAGGAACTAATAAAATGGAAAATAAAAATGGCAACAGCAGCTCTGAAGATACCCGGGAATTTGACGAGTTTCGAAAATACACCGCATCATCCTTTAAAATTTGTGTTATTCAATTTATTCAATTACTACTTATTTCTGGACACAGTTTCAGTCCCGGAGGAACTAACCTAGCTTTTGGGCTATGTAGTTAATAAAAAAAAACTATTCTCTGCAACTCTTCAAGATCACAGGAGTTTGATGATTGCCATTTGGAGTTGTATTGGCTGCCATTTTTACTTCCCATTTTAATAGCTCCTCTTAATTTATTTTATATATATGCATATAGTAAAACCTGTAAAGTTGACCACCTTTGTAAGTTGGCCACCTGTCTAAGTTGACCACATTTGTCGGGAACGGAATTAGCCCTATATTTTATAATGTTGGGAAACCTTTGTAACTTGCCCACCGGTCTATATTTACCACTTATGTATGCCAAATTTTGATGGGAGCATTATAAAAATCTCTTTGAAAGTTGACCGCCTAATTATTACTATATTTATTTATTTTTCTATGTTTGCAAAGATTAGAGAAACTTAAATAACTACTCCGGGATATTTTTTACGCTATAATGTCAGACCAATATTTGTCTGGATGGATGAAACATCCATATAAAGGTCGCCTAAACCTCTTTGTAAGTTAACCAATTGGGAAAACTATTATGATCACTCTTTTGTTCTTTAAATAAGTTTCTTTTTTCTTGTATCTGATGTAGCCATTTCGAAAAACTATGTATTTTTAGGAAATCTTTACCATCAAATAAGTGACTTACATAATTACTAAGATATTTATCTTTATTTTTAACTAAGTATTTTTATCATGAAGTTGTATAGGATACATTGTCAGTCATGTAAGTCACTTGTTTTAATTTTGTGAAAGGTGCAGGCTATTTTTAAAGGAATTTCAGTCAAATAAATCACAAATAAATAAATAAATGAATGAATAAAAAAATAAAGAAAGAAAGAAAGAAGTAAATGCAGACACATTTAGAGGCGAACTTAAATTAGCAGCATCGGAAATTCTAGCTAAAATAGAGCTGCTTATGATTTCGTCATTTTGCTGCTTTTTCACTAGTTCGATTTGGACACATCGGTTTACGATTAACTACTATTTTAAGTGGACTGCAACCCTAGCTTGCATAGAAAATATTTTTCGACTTGAAAAATATAACAATTACTCCTTCTTATATTAAAACCCTCTTTTAATACCATGTAAAGTAGAATAATAATGAATGGGGGCCTTCAGTAGCGAATCTGGAATTTTTCTTTGGGCGGGGCGGCAAGGTCAAGATGAGAGATGCATCAGATATGCCATCTCCCATGTCTTGACGGATCCACATCGGATATCCAAGTCGGATTTCCCACCCCTTCGGTGCGCCCCTGTACATGGTCATTATTTTATTTATGTGAGATCATGCATAAAATAGCAAAAAAACACTAAAAATGAAAAAAAAAATTTGTTACTTTGAGAACGAGTAAGATGAATAGAAGACGCTCGACTACAAAGAAAAATTTTAAATTAAGCAGATATTTTCGATCTGTAAACATATCCGTAGGGAAAAAATGTAGAGCTGAATTAGAAAGTGTATTACTGATACAAAATTCCAAAACTGAATAAGGTAAAATATGGAGTGCAAAGTAAAATTGAAAATCAAAATTTAGCATTTATGTTTCTATAATCATTTACTTCATCAATTATAAAATCATTTGCAACTTTGTCTTTTCCAAAGCAAATAATGAGTTTAAAATTTCTTGAATTCGTTAATTGAATCAGGCAGTTCAGTTATCAATGTTAAATCTAAAAGGTTTTTTTTTTCGTTTTTTCCGAAAAAAAATTTAAATGCATTCAGAAACTCTGCAATTTTTCGGCTTGATCCGCCAGGTGCCCCCCCCCCCCCCTCATCACCTACTCACATTTTCATCTGTTCAAAAGCAGTTTTAAAATAATTAAATAAAAAAATAATTTTAGGTAAACGTTCTACATCAGAAGTTCTTCTTGATGAGATAAGTAGATAAGTCCAAAGCCACAATTCCGCTATTAAATCAAGATTAATAAAAAGGACAAATTTCTTCGTAAAGCCCCAATGCTGTTCAATTTTTCAAAACAAAAAGTGAACCAATGAGATGTTGACCTTTCTTGGAGTCTTGTTTCGGATTGTTCCTTCGAGTGACTTTTGTGTGTCGGAGTGACCGACACAAGCCTCCTCCAACTAATAAGCCTGCTTTCATACTTTTTAAATATTTATTTACTTAATTTTATTCGTTGAATATTTTACAGGACATTAGGCTTTCTTTCATATCCTTATATATATATATATATATATATATATATATCCCTCTAAAAACAACTTTTACAGTACAGAACGCTAATGGTGAAACACGCCTTACAATTTTGAAACTCCAGAAATTGTATTGCAGCAAAATTAAAGATACATTACTAGGAAGCACAGGTGAGGAAAACATGAAACTAATTGAATTGCTCCTTTCCTCCTGAAAAACAAATCACGTAAGAAGTTTATACTTACGCTGTTTCATGCGTTGATGCCTTTTTTTAATAGTTAAGATATGCAGTTTTTTTTCGTTTGTGCACCTGTGAAATTTGGTAAAAATTTAAATGGAATGTTTTACTTTTATGGTGAAAGATTTTAGAAGTGTGAAATATGTCAGCAATGACCCTCTTCACATGGTTCATGAATATCTTATTTTCATATTTTTTCCTGTGGCCTCCTAGATTTTTTCTGTGGCCCCCTAAGGGTCCCTTATGGCTCCCATTGAGAAATCCTACACTAAATAATGATGTCTGGAAGACGTCAAATCCTTCGTGGCCACAAAGTACTCAAAAATCTCATTACAAATCGATACCTCTGGGGTTTTGGAACAGGGGTTGTTCGGCCCCTGTTCGGGATTAAAAACAAAATCGAAATGTTGATAAATGGTGCTTTCATCCATTGTGTGTTATCAGTGTTAGTCTTCCTACCACCCATGTTTCTTTTCGCATTAGAAAACATTTTTTACGTATTTGCGATTAAATATTCTGAAGTAAATTGATCGAACCACGTAACTAACAAAGTAACCTGTGTAGAAATGAAAAATAACATTGCAAAGATTCAAACTGGACATTGAATTGAAGTAACAAATGTGTAAAACTTTTATAAGATACAGAAAAATAACTTTTCCACCAAATTCATCAAAGTCAAATAAATTGTTTCTCTATGTCTTATGTGTTAGTACTTTTCTAAGGCCAAGCGAAGTATACATACTGACTAATAATAAATTCATTTTTTAAAAATAGGGAAGCAGACCCCAATAGCAGCCTAAATTTCTTTTTTTAAACCAACCTTTGTTCCAAACATGTTTTTGACTGTAGCACTGATAGGGAGAAAGGGGCGGGCTTATAAAAAAGGCAAAACTATCCCACCCCCTTTATCTCACTTTTTTCCCCAGTTTTTTAAAGCAAAATATTACCTTTCAAAATAATAATAACAATAATAAAAATAAGAATAACTGTAATAATTATAATAATAAAACAATTTCGTTTAGCTTCAGAAGTCGAAATGTTTGTTTTAAATTTAGCATTTTACTTTGTTACCAGTAAAAAACGACGATTTTTATTAGCGTAACAATTCATGTTTTTGTTACCATAAAACAATAGTAGTGCTTTATTAAAAATTTATTTTATAGAGCTTGCCTATAAGCTTAGTAGTATGTAGAATAACGTAATGATGTTATAATCAGGTTTTCGGTTTTTATTGATACAAGTTAAGAATTTTCGCTGGTGTTATATTTTACACTGACCAGCTTTTTCTTTTTTTCTTCTTCAGTAAATAACGGAAACAAAACAAGTGAAATTACGGAGAGAAAAGTTTAAAAAGAGCATAACATTAATGGAAAAAGAATCTATAAAAAAAATAAACAAATGGATAGTTACAGGCAAAAAGAAAACTACGATCAAATAAAAAAACAAATTAGTTTTAAACAAAACACTGACTCCTTTTTCTGAACATTTCCCTTGCAATTTCTAAAGGAGTGCAGGAAAACAGAACAATCCAAAAATACCTGTGCTTGAAAGGAAATTCATTATGCAAGAGAAAATTTCATATCGTAACTTTACTACTGCTTCAGCTTTTCATATCATATTTTAATATCTGCAAAACTCTTTATCTCAACCTTAAGCGAAATAAGATATACATACCTTTCAGCATTTATGACTTTAATTGCAACTTGGCATTATTGTGCTTCTGAGTTCCGGCAAGTCATGCCTGAAAAGACTTATTATTCAGAGAGGTTAATTATTTTCACTGCAAGCGCTGAAAGCGGAGAAATATTACACTTACTGAGCACCTATGTAGTGCATTTATTTATTCAGTCTAAAAAGTTTTTTTCTTTTTTTTTTTAATTCTTGCCTGAGGTTATAACAGTTTTCAATACTATTAAATTAAATTGAACATTTTTTAAAAAATTTCAAAAGCGCTGCGTATATTACTTCTTAACCATTCCCAGAACTAGTTCGTTCTCAGAGATTGGTACCAACTTTTTCAGCGGCACCACAATGAGGGTGGTATCATTGCCGCAATTTTTGACGCTCAGTTTCCCCCTAGATGGTGGCACCTGAGCTATAATTAACGCAAACTGCTCTAGGAATTTCAATTTAGCCTAGCGGTATCCACGCCAAACGGATACTCAAGGGATCTTTAGTATGCCTCATAATCATACGACATGGGCGCTGTTGATTTTCTGCATCTTGAAAATCCACCGACTTGGGCGTACGAGGCCTGCGCCTTACCACTACACCACCCTGCCGGCTTAAATTGGACGTACAATGAAGGAAACTGGTAGTATCTGGAACTTAGTGTATTTTTACCAAGTATGTACAGATACCACAGCAAAAAATAATATTATGAGACATATGGTGGGAACTGATTGCGTGTCTTTTGTTAAGTTAATTTCGCAGTTACCAATCTTTTCCAGTAACCTCACTAGTAAGGAAGTAAAGATTCAGCAGATACAAACTAAATATTTTTATCCAATCTAAACTCTAGATATTTCAATCCATTTAAAGTTGTGTCTCGTTTGATACAGCATGTTCATCTAAGCACATTATAATTTATCTATAAATTTAATAAGTTTCGACAACCTTTCAATCAGTTTTAATTCATATCCAGATATGATTGCTTAATGAATTTCTTTCTAAACATTCTGTACCGCTTTCTGCCACAACTCGGTTTTTAGCACTAATTCCATCTCCCCACTAAACCAAATTTAGTACACAAATGGAGAAGCACTGAAGCTGATTTTTATTTAAGGTGTATTTACACTCTTAAAATCGTCAAAATCAACTAAAACATCAAATTTCAGTTGATGTTATTATTATTATTAGCTTATAACATTCTTCATTTCTTTAGCTTCCAAACGATACCAAAAAACCTGTTAATATTTTGGATAATTTTCAAGTTACTTGGGATTTTGTGAGGCGTAATATATCACAAGAAGACTTGTTTTTAAAATTTCAAACTCAATTTCTAAGGACTTATGTTTTTGAAATGTATAAGTTTGCTGAAACAATGAATACAAAAAAGCTAATTTGTTTAACGCAATAATTTTAGTAATACAGAGAAGGTCGTAAAGAATCATGGCTGTCAGATAGAAGCAAATCGCCACAAAAAATACGGCATATATTAGATAAAACTTACTATCAAAATCGTTTCCATAAAGGGCGAACGACCTTCTGTAAAATAATCTACACAATACTAAGAATGTTTTTTTCTGCTAGTTTTAGGTGCTAAATGGAATTTTTATTTATTTTTTATTTTTTAATGAACTTTGTAAATGTGGAAATTCAACTTTCTGAAAGCATCCAGAATTTTAGACATTCTTTGTGAAAAAGGAAATATAAAAAAAAGGTAAACAAGAAGTAAAAGCCAAAACAAAGAGTATAATATTGTTGTTGTCATCTAAAATTGTCTCTCAAAACTCACTAGAAGCGACAGCAAAACTTTTCAAGAATTACACCTGTTATCTAATTAAGTACTAATTAGCTAATTAATAGAGGGTTTCACAAATGTTTCTCCAAAAATTTGTTTAAGATTGACTAGTTTCCTACTGTGCAAAACTTAGAATTCCAAAAATAATACCAATTAGCTAATTAAATATTAATTAACTAATTAATAAAGGTTTCAAAAATATTTCTCTAAAAATTGGTTTAAGATTAACTAGTTACCTACTGCGGAAAAATAAGAATTTTAAAGCAAAAGTGAAGAAAAAAGTCAACCTTCAATTTAGATTACCTCCCCCCCCCACCACAAATATCTAAACTTAATAGGTGCAGACAGCCATTGAATTGACATCTAGGTATAGTCGTTTAATAGACGAATTTTTGAACATGTTCTGTGTATCAGTCGCTAGGTTAAAATGCTCTGTAAGGAGTTGAAAGAACATAAATCATATCACTTCTCACCATCCACACAAACTCGGTCTTTATCATTTGTTCATCAACTGTCCTGCCAAATTTCTTTCACACATAAACAAACGCTGAATCTGATTTTATGTGTTTTTTTCCTATCCAAATACAATTTGGGGCGATTCGTTTTAACAATCTTCATATAGGACTTTAATTCTTTTATGTACCAATGTTTTGTTGTTTTTTTTTTTACAATTACTTCTCAATTAGTGGTTTGGGAGTCATTATAATTTTAAATGCTTTTCATCGAGTGGCAACCACAGTTTCAGTTCAGTGTTGGTGTGTTTAATACATTTGTAACTGTAGCCGTTATGCATGGATTCAAGTGAAGAATAAAGACGTGACACAAGTCCGATCAGAAATTAGTCTCAAATGAAATTTTTACTTGTACCCCTACATTACAAGTCGGAAAGACTTGATAGAGTGCGCCGACTATTAGGAAATGCGAGAAATTGCCGATTATTATAGGTTTGGGAAACAATAGGGGAGGATCACGGTATGATGAAGCTGGGTGCAAACTACCTGCGAGGGAAATTAATCAAAAGTGCAAGAGGGGAAAAGGGGCAGGGACAAATTTCTCTTTTCATTTTATGGGAGCAACTCCTTTAGATGTATCTACGTATAGCAAGAATTGAAATATGGATCGAAAATAAAACAGCAAATTTATAAAAAGATACACAGAAAAATATTTTTCAGGAAAAAAAATAGTTTCTCAATAAAACAGAAGAAGAGGTTTTTTTGGTAAGTATTTGAGTTTCTACTCTTAAAAGATTTCAGCCTTTATACGGAAGGAAAAAAGTCTCGACAGCAAAAATATTTCAGAGAATAAATTTTGCTAAAAAGGAGTTTTGTTCTGATATTTATATGAGTCAGCTGTCTGTTTAGAGTAAAAGAATGGGGATTTAGAAGTTTCTATCGATTTAAATACTTTTGCATTTTTGAAGTAAGCACTTTTAGAATAATGGTTATTTTAAATGGCAATGTTGTTGCATTACAGGAACAATTAAATTGAAATGAAATTGTAATAATATATAAGGGAATATAACGTAGAAGTGTCACATAAATATATATATATAACAACTTTTATTATAAATATATATATATATACAACTTTTGCACATACACCTGATCATACACACAACGTAGCCTTGATAAATACATTTCAAATCTCAATTGAAAAAACTTTTATTACATGTGTAATGAACGAGGCGTGGTTACAGGGGGGAGGTAATGGGGGGAAATTGACCTTGCCTATGAAAAAAGTATTACTAAAAATTATATGAATAACAAACTAAAGCTTTATAATTTTTCTCCATTGGAGCAAATTTTTTAGAAGACAGTTAAAATTACAAATATTGTCCCCTCCTCAGCAAAATCTTGTGCCCGTTCCTGGAAGGAACCTTCATATTCACAGATGAAATATTACCTTCGAGACGACTGTAGATTTTGCGGAGAACAATGCATGCCTTGAAGAAAATTGAGAAAAGGCACTAAAATAGCATGAAGGCAAAAACACATAATGAAATGCTGCGATGAAAATACTATGAAAAATACTAAAGGCGCCATTTTTTGAAAACCAAAATTTGATTGAAACTTAAAATCACAGTCCAACTGAAAGTACATTAAACAATCATTAAACATTTCACTTTTTAATTAATTTTCTTTATCATTATTATATTTTAAATCCTTTTTATAACTTTATTTGTTTCTCATCTTTTAAACTCAATGTTTTCGAAGCAAGGAATATTCATTCCAAGACCGTTACGTTTTTATTTTGCCAAAATTTAAAAAAAGGGGGGCAAGAATGTAATGAAATATCGTGAATATTTACTATAACATACGTTATATTGCTAGTAAATTTGTATTTTAGTGCCCGAAAAGCTTCAGAACTACATGAACTTGATTCCGATGTTCGTGAAAAATTTAACATTTGAACAGCAATGAATTTAATTTCAGATGCAATTTTTTATTCTTCAAGAGCTTGCCTTATTGAAACCCTCATCAGAAACATCTCAGCTGAAATAATCGACTTGAAAATCATTGCATAACTTTTTTTTCTGATATTGCTACAGGAACGATCAGATCCAAGGTAAAATTCTGCTCACTCGAAAATACGGAAATATATTCAACCCTTTTGGTGCGTGGGAAGACCAAATCGACTCCAAATAAATGCTTCATTACCCAGTTTTCGTCTCATATTCTAAATAGTTTATCCCTTCAACTCCTCCGCAGATAATTCATTTCATAACTGTCCGAAATTTCAAGTCTCGTGATTTACGAATCAGAAATGGTCTCATTGGCAATTCGATGCTGAGGGGAATCGTGACGAAGTGCCTTGTTTATTGAATTATAACACCCGTATTATCGCTTAATAGAACTCAACTCGAGATGCGGAATTTAGTGAATTTCAGTCGGGGCCTTGAAAGTAGAGCTATTATTCTCTGAAATTTCGCGAACGTGAAACGGCGATTAAGGATAGCTTAATTTTTGTTTGGAGGCTCCAAACAACTTCGATCCATTCACACATCTGAGGCACCGTCCCGGATACAAATCTTGCCTTCTTCATCACTAGATTCTTTGAAATGGCCGACTGAATTTTCGTCGCGGAGACAAAAATACTCAGGCATGCTGCAATTAACTGACAGGTATGTAGCAAAAGCACTTGATTATGGTACATTTTGATACATGCCTGCTACAAAACAAGAGATCTTTGCACTTGAGGTATTCAAATTGCTGCTGTAACCTGTACTCCTTTTTTACTGTCCACTCTGTATCTTTACAATAAGGTATTACAGCCAGTGCTTTAGGTGGGAAAAAACCTTTATGGGAAATCATCCTTAATAAAATTTTTTGTATGCGTACGTTAAACATATTTTGTAGTTAAGTAACATATGGTTGCATATCAGTGGTCGCCAAACTGTCGATCGCAAGCTACTAGTAGCTTGGGTAATTTTTAGTAGATCGCGATCAGGATCAGGTGGTTAGTCTGCACATTTTATTATACCAACTATTGATTGTTGATTGTCTGCCTTTCACCAATATTCACATTTAATAGTGCGTGACTTAGAAACTAAAAAAATATATTGTTCACATAAATATTAAATAGTGTAAGAATAGGTGATAATTGTTCTATTCTAGTAGCTCGCTCGAGGTTTTGGTTGAGAGTTAACTAATAATAGAAAAATAAGCTTCTTACCATTTTGTGTGGGAAGAGTAGAATTAGCAAACGGTACGGTTGCTCTGTGGCTTCAAATGTTAGGCGACCACTGTATATGAAACCGGCATACACAGATAAGTGTTTTGCTGTTTCACGGACTTTCCTTCTACGCCACTTTCCGCCATGGCATCTTGATTTAACATCTGGTATATAGGTTATACTATACTGATGTCAACGATAAATGCATTTCTAAACTCCTTTTCTGTTACGCATTATTATGGTTGAAGAAATCGAATCCCATGATATTTCTTTAAATGCTTTTTTTATACTGTATAGTTCTAACAATAATAAATGGATCAATAAAACATCATAATGGTTTGATTACAACAAATGAAATATTTCTGAGAACGACGTTTCCACTCAACTTAAACACTGATTATAGCAATGTGATGCATAGATAAAAGAGAAATACACACCAGATATGATTTTTGGGATATCCGCCATGCGTACGGGCGGAATTTAATTACGAAAATATGTTTATTAAGTGTTTTCATTAACACGTACTACTCAACAAATCAGATTCCTAAGACTTCGGAAATCCAAGGGGATATTGAGATTGAGTAATTATTAACTTTTTCCCTATAAATAAACAATGATTACAAGCAGGCCCGTCATTACGAATTTTTCCAGGGGGGCAAAGAGTATACTCTCTTTGTTACTTTTTATTAAAAAAACAATAAAATACATGCAAATTCATCGCAGGCAAACAATTAGGATTTACAAAAGTTCTTTTCAAAAAAATTTGTTGAAAGATTTGCATTTGTTTAAGCTCATAATCACCACGCGTTTCAACTTTCTAATCATGCAACAGTATTTGAAATCAAATGAATCGTTTGGAGGAATTTGGAGCCACGACTTATTTGACGTGCACCAGCTCCCTTTAGCTTACACGGCCCACAGAAACCAGCTGCGAGAGGTTGTCACCCTCCCAAACACTGACCTAAGTCGATGGTGCTTCACTTTCGGTGCTCTGCGGGAACCGAGCTTCTACCGACTGTTCCCCTGCGGAACAAAAATTTTGTTTTTAAGAGCTGTTACCTTTTCGAAATAACCGATTCAATGAACAATAGCTTTCTTTTAACATTTTAAGTCAGAAAGGTTCGCTTACAGGTGCAATTTTTTCTACTTTCCCTGATGACATTTGCAAAATACATGCGGTGCAAAAGAGGGATTTTCTGTCGTTGGTCTAAAAAAGTCTTGAGAAAGAAAAATGGACACAGTTTTGGTAAACCAACCCCTTTTAAGAAATCACTCATTTTCTGAAACAATGTCGCAACTCGAAAAATATGCTGCGAGAGTTTTTGAGTAAATAATACAGGTTAATTGCAATGATAATTGCAATTATCCTTTCATTTTATCTCAAGACTCTTATCTTTTTTTCTCTTTTATCGAGTTATGACGTTGTTGCAGCCAATGAGCGAAATTCAGAGGCGTAGCTAGGGTTTTAAGCGCCCGGGTACAACTGAAGATTTTGCGCCCCCTGTGCCCCTGGGGGCGTAGGGGCGCCCCTAAAGGGAATTAAAAAACTTTTGTGCTTCCTAAATGATAAATAGCTCTAAAAAGCAGCCCTTTAAACTTTCATTTTTATTAGCGACCATTCACTTCTAAAGGAAATATGGGACACTTTGGCTTCGCAAAATTATTTGTCTGATTTTCCACGCACTCCTGTGCTACATTGGTCATTCCCGATATGATTTGCGATGCTCCCACTTTTTTGTCGAACATATTCACACCTCTTCAGTTCAAATAATTTTCTTTTCGCATTTTAAAATAAAATAAATTAACATTAATTTGGCGCCCCTTGACGCTGCGCCCGAGGACAGCTGTCCCTCCTTGCCCCCACCTAGCTACGCCTCTGGCGAAATTATGTGCCCATTTTTAAATTAAAATAAGTTAAGTGAAAACAGAAAAAACATGTGAAAAAAATATATTTTTATCCTTGAAATCCATTAACGCATGCAATAATTAACACAATGTTAATAATAAAAACTTGCAACAGAACGTGTGTTAATTTTGAATAATGGGTCATTCCATATCAAGTGATCCAAGGAATTTTACCTCACCCTTTTTGATTTCTTTCAAATTCGGCTCATCAACTGTACACCTCAAGGTAATTAAAAATCCAAATTTTTAGATTTTTATCTTGTTTAGTTTTCTAATTATTAGGCTTTGATTTTGTAAAAAACTCACATTTTTACATGCATGCTTCAACACAAAACAGGCCATAACTCATCAACAAATAGAGATAAAATGTTCTAGTAAAAAGCGTTTTGAAGTATATTGAATGCAATTTTATATGATATGCATCATGACAAATTTTGTTAAAATTTTAAATTTTAAAAAATGACCTTAAAATTTAAATTTTAAATTTCTCAAAAAACGTATCATTAATTTTTTTATAAAAATTCTCAAATATTTCTGTGCATTTTATCTTTGTCTATGCAAAATTTCAGCTTGGGGACTCAATGGGATCATATTTTCCCGAATTTTCAAAAATATTTGATTTACCAAAAAATGAGCATTTTTGTAATTCAAGCTATTTTAAGATGATGGTTTCTTAAAGGAGATGATTTAATTAGCCTTCTAAACACATCTATGCATGAGTGAACAAGCATGGACATGTCTGTGCATGAAATGAACAAGTTCAAAATTCATTTGGGGGTGGGGGGCAACAAATACATACACGTTTTTGTTTTATCATAGTTATTTTAAAGTATTGTTTTCAAATTATTCAATAGTTATTTTTAAATGAACAAATTGACTTATTTTATGCATAAATAAATAATTTTTTTCTCATTATATGTTTGATTTCAGACATATTTTAATGAGATATTAATGATATGAGGGGAAAAAAGTATTTAACTAAACTCATCTGGAATTGTGATAGAAGGGGCCCAACTGCTAGAGTTTGCAGCCTTTGGCAACGGCGGATCCAAGGGGGGGGCGATGGGGCGATCGCCCCCCCCCCCCTTGGGCTGATTTAAGTGGATACTACAACGACACTCCTAAGTGAGTTTTTACTCTTTGTGCCCCGGGACCAGCCATTTTTTTATGTACTTGGAATCCCAAAACGCCCTTCAAGTTCTATGCTTTCCCCCTGTTCCTTTGTCCTTTAGTATTGCTGAATTGCTAATCCTCGGAGTAATGGGAAAGAGATTCCCTGCGCTTTTCTTCTACCCATCAAACTGGTGACAGCTAGCCAACCCTTAGCACGTGGTGTAAATTCCTGCAGCATTTACGCTAAAACCTGGAGTCTGAAATCATTGAACATTCATAATTACAGATGTTTATATAAATTGCACATACTCGTTGATGGTTTTTTTAGTACATATTTAGTATTACATTTTGAAAATTTTAGAAAATATATTACTAATAATTGCTATTATTTTGTAATTTAGACATATCAACTCAAATTTAGAAAATGTATTTACAAGCCTACATTTTTCTTGAGAAAGCTTAAAGGAAATCCTAACTCGGTTAAAACTTGGCTAAGAAGCAGAATGAGTGATGATAGACTCACTGAATTAGCGTTATTGCATATCCATAAAGATATTACAATGGACGTTGAAAAAATTATAGACAGATTTGCGAAAGCAAAAAAACGTCAGCTTGTGTTCCTTTTATAAGGGCTTTGAATAAACGTATATGCATTGAAAAAATGTGCTAGTAAAATTTTAAATAGCACTACACTAGCATTTTTTTTGTTGTTCCTGCTGTTTGAAAAAAAGGGGGGGGAGGGCGGAGGGACTGTTGAAAAGGAATGAAGAACTCCTCCATCCATCCTTACATTGAACCCCAAGATTTCCAAAATCGCCCCCCCCCCCCCTTGAAGATTTTCTAGATCCGCCCTTGGTTAGTCTTGATTTGCGCTTATGAGCTAATATTTGACGAAGCAAGAAAAGAAAAAACTATGTACCTTACCCCTCCCCCTGAATAGGTTGTGGGTTACAAATAAAGTTGAAAAAAAAGGAAGCATTATACGAAAAAACAAAGCTATTTATTTTATCTACCTGTATATCCTAGCAATTCCATACCTCACGTCCAAAACAGGAATAAAAAATAATATAAGAAGGAAGGAAATTTAAAGGAGCTGCAACACAGATATTGCAGCTGCTGTGGAATTTCATTTCTATGCTACAGATCAAGGGAAAGGAGTATGTGTTGACTTGGGCGGGACAGTGAAACGTCTTACTGCCAAAGCTAGCCTTCAAAAACTGCATTCAGATCAAATTCTGACAGCAGTTCAACTTTTCAATTGAAGTGTTATGAACATTCCTTTAATACAGTTTTTTTATGTAACTGTTCAGGAATACTCAGAAGAAAGGGAGTTAATTAAAAGATAGATTTTTAAGAGCACTATCAGTCGAAGGAACACAGAAGTTTCACAGATTTGTTCCATTCAGTGAACATGAAATTACTACAGAAGTGTGTTCACATAGTAATAACTTTCAGAAACAGAAATTCTTTGAAGAAAGCTCAAATGTATGACAAACCTGAAAGGGTACATTACATGTGAATACGATGAAAGGTGTTGACTGGTTGAAGTAATTTAAATAGACGTACTTTTCTTCCCCTCATATGATTAATATCTCATTAAAATATATCTGAAGTCTGAGAATTAATCAGGAAACATTATTTTTAATGCATAAAATAAATCAATTTGTTCATTTAAAAAAACTATTGAATTATTTGAAAACAATACTTTGAAATAGCTATGATAAGACAAAAATGTGAATGTATTCGTTGCCCCCCTCCCCCAAATAAAATTTGAACTTGTTCATTTCATGCACAGACATGTCCATGCTTGTTCACTCATGCATAGATGTGTTTAGAAGGCTAATTAAATCATCTCCTTTAAGAAACCATTATCTTAAAATAGCTTGAATCACAAAAATGTTCATTTTTTGGTAAATCAATTATTTTTGAAAATTCGGGAAAATATGATCCCATTGAGTCCCCAAGCTGAAATTTTGCATAGACAAAGATAAAATGCACAGAAATATTTGAGAATTTTTTTAAAAAAATTAATGATACATTTTTCGAGAAATTTAAAATTTAAATTTTAAGGTCATTTTTCAAAATTTAAAATTTTAATAAAATTTGTCATGATGCATATCATATAAAGCTGCATTCAATATACTTCAAAATGCTTTTTACTAGAACTTTTTATCTTTATTTGTTGATGAGTTATGGTCTGTTTTGTGTTGAAGCATGCATGCAAAAATGTGAGTTTTTTACAAAATCAAAGCTTGATAAATAAAAAACTAAACAAGATAAAAATCTAAAAATTTGGATTTGTAATTACCTTTAGGGGTGCAGTTGATATGCCAAATTTGAAAAAAATCAAAGAAGATTAATTAAATATTTTCTCAAATTTTGGATCATTTGACGTGGAATGACCCTAATAGAAAACGAATGCCTAAAAGCTGGTTTTGGTATTTTGACAAAAAATATCACAATGTAAAAATACATTATTGCAAAAAATTTTACGGTAAAAATTTCATATCGTCAAAAAAAAACATTCAAAAAAATATTGCATTTCCTTCACCCGTGTGACGATAGAAATTCATTGTCCGGCTAACTTCGCTCAAGCATTCTACGAAAAAGTACCAGGAACAAAAGAAAAGAAATGTTCAATTCTGGCAAAGAATTGTATCGATTTCTTTCGCTTTGCTTTGACGAAAATAGGTTTGGTTATGTACTCTCTGCTGCTTTCAAAAGAGCTCGACGCCTCAATGTGGTTTAACCTTGTTCATTTAGATTCCGGAGGACTGGTTTCTGCTTTTGATAACAATTCGATTGCTCTGACTTTTTTCTTTTTAACTTAGAGGAGCTCTTTACGCTTCCTTTTTATTTTTAAACTGAAGTACCACTTTTGCATGAAGAAGTTTACATTCATTAAGTAGTACTTTTATACTGGAAATTTCAAGTAATATTTTAGCCTTAGTATAGTATTTGCACATAAAAGTTATAGCTTCCTTACCACAATTGCATACCCTTTTAATTTTAGTGTCTTTTAATGTCTATTGTATAATTTTTAATGTTTAATACCACTGCAGTAGGAGTAATTCTAAGTGTTTTATTGAAATTCAAAAAAAAAAACTTTCCGGTTTATTTTAGTATTGTGTTTCTGGACTTAAGCACAATTTTTACGTGACGAACACTAGGTTAATTAACATTTTATGTTAATGTCACGATGTAATATTATTAGTTTCAGTACAATTTTAGTTTTTATGCAACAGTTGCATAAATCTTTTGATTTCAGTGCAATAAATGTATATGATTGTTAATGTCACTTCAGTTAAAGTAAAATCCAACTGCAAACACCAAAGTTTCTGGAATTTACTGGAATTTCAAACGGAAGCTGGTTATTAAATGGAAGTATAAATAATGTCATACATAAAATTTAATATTACTAGTACATTATTTGTTACAAAATTTAGCATTACACAATTTAATATTATTACTTAATTTTATTTTTTTAACTCACGCCTCCCTTTAAATTCTTCACCCCCCCCCCCCCCCGAGGCGTAGGCGTAGATCTACGACAACCGTTGTTCTAGTACACTGTAAAAAGTTTTGGTGTGACACAACACCAAAAGTGGAGGCAACACTTCGAAACCAAAAAGGGTGTACGAAAACACCAGGCTATTTTTGGTGTACTGAAACACCAAAGATTATTCTTGGAGTTCTGAAACACCAAGGATAATTCTCAGTACACCAAAAATAATTGTAGTGTTTTCGTACACCACTTTTGGTTTTGAAGTGTTGCCTCCACTTTTGGTGTTGTGTCACACCAAAACTTTTTATAGTGTACGCAACCAAAATGTTGATCAATCTGCCAACGCATTTTTTTTTACTCATATTTGAGAAATTGAAATAACAATAATATTCAAATAATTCACAACGAGTTTCAATTTTGAAAAAGTGATTCGTTCTTGATCAATTTTCTGAAAACGTACAAAAGACAAAATATAATTTAAATACTACAAAAATAAGAAACTGATAAAGTAGGTCAAGTGGATTTTTTCCTTTAACGGCAACATGGTCAGCTTCTGGTTAAGTGGTTACATTTCACTGAAGATACCCATTTGAATGAGTGGGCTGTATACTTCAAGGACAAAAAATGGTGTATTTATTTGATTTTCATTAACTCCAGCAACCGTACCAGAAAAAGTGTTATGTTATAAATTAAAATTATCAATACACATGAAAAAGTATTTTTTTGCTGAATATACAATATTAGAAACCCCGGCGGTCATATGAAATGACCGCTGCTCTAGATATTATAAATACTAATATAAACAAATGTTCACCTTCCCCCTGACCCGCTCAATTTGCGTTCAGTTCTAAACCGTTTCAAAAACAGATGATTGCTTTTGCAAACAAATGTTCTCGTTCCCCCTGACATGCTCCCCATCTTTTTGCATTTATATACACAAGGATGGGTGTGATTAAACACATTTTATTACAAAATCAGTTCTTAAGACTTAGTACCTTCGAGAGGTTCTTAACTGAAATCAATAACTAATGCAATTAAAATCATTTTTAAAAAATCTAAATAAAGCTTCAAAGTTGCAACTCAAAAGCTACGAATTATCAGTAAAAAAGTAAACAAGAATAAAATAAAAGCAGCTGTCTCATTATCGTCTGCGTGGTTTTAGGCTGCTTTGTTCAAGCAAAATAAAAATAGAAAGAACATTTATCAAACTGTTGGAGAATTGCACAGTATATGAAGAATTCCTCACGAGAATTCAAATTCTATTTTACTCAGTAACATTTTATTCAAAACGTGCATTACGGCAATTGTAATGTTCTTCTACAAGTAAAAATGCCAAGAATTACATAGTAAAGAAAGCTTTTATTCTTCAGTAATAAAAAGCGAAAAAACTGATACTTTTTCTGAATGTATTTCATCAGAAGCTAAGAACATTGTTGAAAAAACATTTAGAAAATAAATTTTTCTATGTAATTTAGAATTGGGATTTAAAACTAATAATTATATAATTTAAAATAATTAAGGATGCATATACTGATTGAACACTAAAGCTGATTGAAAAATAAAATAACGAATTGTAATGGAGACAAATTCTAAGTAGGCTTAATGTATCATGGAATGCGTAACATATAAATTGAATTTAACAAAATACTTAAATACAAATGATATACACAAGAAGTTACAATTATCCTGCGTTAACTTAATTGTCTTTATTACACAACTAAAAACAAACATACCTCGAATAAAACCAAACTTCGTTTCGGCAGCAACCATTGCAGGGACTTTAACAAAATGGCGAAGCAAACAGAATGAAATGTTTGTTTATAATTAATCTATTGTTACCACCTCAAGTTTTGAAACGTACACCAAAGTTGGTGTTTTCACAAGTGAAAATAATTCACGAAAGGTGTCAATGTGGTGTAAAATTTCACCAGTATTGGAGTTTTAATGCAAATACGCCATTTAAAGTGTTCGTGAACCCTTGATTTGGTGTTAGCTTGAAATAAAGTGTTTGTTAACACAGTTTTTAAGGTATTTTAACAACAAATTTGGAGCTACTTTACTCCACACTTTTTACAGTGTAGAAAAAAGAAAACAGTTGCGGCGCTGCCCAAAGCATCCCCCCACCCCACCCCCCTCTCTCTCTCTTTCTCTCGAGGTTGCCTCGGTGATTTTATAATAAAGTAAGAAAGAAAAGAGTTTGAATTTAATTGCGAGAAACCAAAAAAAAAATAATAATAATAATAATAATAATAATAAAAGGTTTGTTTATAAACGAAAGAGTGAAGCGTGTGAGCGTCCCATATTTCCTATTGCGTTCATTTTTGAAATAAATCAGTGCAAGTAAACAATTTTAAAGGAAAAAGTCATAAATAAAAGAATAAAAACGCAATTATTGAAAACGCGAAATTTGTCAGGGTAATTTTATTTGTAAATGACTATACAAATGAATCGAAAACAAGAGTTAAGCTCGAGAGAAAAACCAATCCTTCTTTTCTTATTATTACAACTTCAAATGGCTGCTTCATGCATGAGTAATTGTATAAATTTAATTCAATAACCAAAACATTAAAACAAGGCATTCACGAAACCAATTATTGTTATTTCAAGTCAACGCGTCCAAAAATGAATTTCGATTCGATGAAACCACAAAATTTAGTTGTTCACCTTCAGAAACTTCCTGTTGGTGCTGGTGGGAGGCATTTTTAGCATCCAATACAGAACCTGGACGTAGGCTGAAGGCAGGTTGGGCAAAAAACCCCCTCCCTTTCTCCCCACAACCATCATCGTATCTTCGGCATCTTTTACTGGTAAGAGGAGGAGTTTCCTGATCTGATCATTTCGCCTGTTCTTCTTCAGCCTACTTTTCCATTCTTGTTAAGCAACCGCAACTGGATGCGTGAAGCAAGATCTCTTCCTACAATCAGTCATTACTTTCTCAAATCTCATGACGTGCTGCATTAGTACCTTCGCAAAAGATGCCACAGAGTCGATGTCAACTTGTATGTTTTATAGTAGAATGAACTGTGTTGGGTGATTCACGATAAGATGTGAAAAACTGCTGCTCCTGCTCATTTTACCTCTGCTTTTGATAACTCATGAGATTGCGTTATGCGTACATTGATTGTGTGTGTTGTTCTATCTTAGTTCATCTTAAGTGCTGGCATCTATGATAAGCATATATTAGCACAAAGTAAACTGTGATTCGGAATTTTCGCACCCACAATTCGACTGCCAGTGCATGTACTAGTGAATCCACCGCAAGCATAACTGAGATGAAGATATGTGAATATTTTGATTTACGAACTGGTCTTCCAAAATGCCATCTTGCGATTATTTTGTCAACTTAATTCCTCAAATGTACATAATTTAAGCATGAACTTTAGCTGTGTTTTGAACTGAACTGAGCTATTTTATGACTGGCGTTTGTGAGAAGCATTTGTAATATTTTTTAAATTAACGGTTCTGATATCACAGAAATTGAATTCTAGAATAATCATTTGAAAATTTTAAAGTTTGTTATATCTTTCTCACTTGAAATACTGTAACATAAATGTAGAATTTTTGAAATATTCTTCGCATCAAAGAAAACTGAAACAAAATTTATGCGGAATCAATGAACTCTAGTAGATTCCTAATAAGAGAAGTAAAGTGGAAATAAAATAAAAACTGGTTAATCTAATACAAATCATTTTTATATGTTGTGACTGTATTTAATGAATCGCGATGCCTTGTTCGTACAGAATTTTTCAGACAGAAAAAATATAAGATTCGCGGGAAATCCACATTTCATAAACTGATTCCGTTTGCACTAACTATGTATTCATAATTACTACTGTTTCATAATCTGCGATCAGGAAAAATCACGTTGGAGTCTTCGTAATTGGCATCCTTCTTGTAGACACATCAGCGAATTAATTAATGACATAAAAATTAAACTGAAAATAATTTAATCACAGCGCTTAGTGATCAGTTTACTGGGAAGCTCGTTTGATTGGGAAATCTGCTTGTGCTTTTTGCGTGGATTCTATGATTTCGTAATTCGTGCGGTAATTATTTGATCGGGAAAACTTTTTGACTATTGAAGAAATCTGAATTTACATAAAAACTGAAAAATGCAATGAAAATGATCATCCTGTTATCTGGTGTATTTTCTTGACGTTAAAATTTGCTTAACTTTTTTAAATATTGTGATTTATATAAATATCGATGCTGGTGTAACAGCAAAATATATCATTGACGAATTTCATGTAATGGCTTCAAAGCAGCTCAAAAATATTCATCCCGTTTCAGTTTTCCGGAATAAATACTAAAACTTATCGCTAATTTATTGGATCCAGACAACAATAAACATCTTTTAGAATGTTAGTCGGCACAGAATACAAAATTTAAAGGATGAAATGTTTTTAAACTATTCATTTTCCCTGAAGTGTTCAATCAGACAGTTTATGAAGAAACTTTGGTGTATTACAGAGAAAAGTTGAAAGCAGTAAGTACTTTGGAATTTTTGTATCAATTATAATTTTGAAAGCTGATTTATGTTTAAATATATTATGGTATATGTTCCTTAAAGGGTACATTTCTTATAATAGTTTTCCCTAAAATCTACTTTAAATGTCCACGAATTTGTCGCCGCATTGTCTTACGTTAAAAAAAGCATTTAAAGTACGCACTAACGCATGTATTTTCCTTTTTATGTTCTTAACCTTTATAAAATAGATTTTATCAGCGCGACCATTAATGTTGACTTTTTAATGTCATCCTTTAGTAATTTCATTACAGTTTAAACTTATAAAACGTTTTAAAGACCCAAATTAGGTACTCCATAAAAGCTTTTTGCCCGAAAATACATAAGATTCTTCTGGAAATCATTTATCCGGAGTCTGAGGTAAAATTACAAGAGAATTGAAAACAAGAAACAAGACTTAAAATAAAGAAATGACAGATAATAAAAAGCATATACTTATTAAAAAAACACTCTAAGTTGGCAGCAGTTAAATATCCAAGACCAGTAAATTAACAGAACTTCTTTAAACATATTAATTAAGAAATAGTAATCATATATATTTTTCAAAGAAGTATATTGAAAATATTTTAGTCTTAGTTTGCTGGCGACACAAAAGACGGCGGGTAGCCCCGGATACTGCGGATTGGCACTGAATTCAATCCTCTTCATAAGTTTCCCGGCACATGAGACATTTCATCTGTTAAAACAGTATTTCGAAATTCAAAAGCTTATAACATGTCCGCTGGTATCCGATCGTTATCAAGCAACATTTTTAAACACAGCTATTAAATTGTACAAGAAATGTTAGCTATTATTACAACCTTTAAATATACAAAATTTTCTACAACATTAAACGATAGACAAGCGTGCATACTTGCGTATTATAACTTATAACCTTCAAGGAAGTTTGATAGGAGCGGCCTTTTTTTTTTTTTTTTTGCGGGAACGAAACACATCCCCACGGGTGACTCACTCGATGCCCGCGTCCTAACTGAGCTGGATTTGTTTTTACTGCACAGGGTGCATGTATTTAAAATAAAGCTTTATCTGCGCAACGTGTTTAGTTTCTTAGAAATTGAGTCCGGCGGTTACCCGCCGTCCAGAGCTACCCGTCTTTCCCCTATTTATTCATTTATATATATATATTTATTCATTTATGTATATTTATTTTTTTATTTATATTTATTTATTTATTGGTGAATACGAAACTGTTGTGTTTATTTCTCACATTCATAATATTCGTTTGTAAAACTGAAACGTTAAGAATTGTGTGCGTAATCAGAATAAACAACAAGTGATTGAAAATATTTAAATTGATGATACATGTTACAAACTTAGTAAATTTTTTATAATATGAGCATTTGCGTCACTTTTCTCACTAGTGTTTATTATTTCCCATAGCCATTGTCTAATATTACCCAGTTAAAGTCGCAAATAAGGGAAATAAGACACATAAACATAAAAACATACCTGTAGAACTGTTTTTAAAAGTGTTATTCAACAGTATTCATTCATATATAATGCAAAGAAATACGTTTTACTGGCATTTGCAACAATGAGCAAAATTTTGAAACTCCTTTCAAATAAAAAAAATTGAAATGTCTAAATGAGTTCATTTATAACTTTCGGAATAAAGCTTGTAAACGTTTGTGAAATGTTGCCAGTCTGAAAATTAATTAATTAAAAACAAAACAGGAAGTCAGAACAGGTCATCTTCATCTGTAGCACAATATTTATATTTCTAAAAGGTTGTTGTCTGTAATTACTCCGTTCTCCCCTACATTTTCCATTTTGTTCAGCGCTTTCACATAAATACAGAAATTACATTTTCTTTCTAAAATAATGCAATTGGTAAAGTGGTATCAAAAGAACAGCAACTTGACAAAAAATTTTCGATTTTGATTAACCTGGTCAGATTAATGCAAAAGTTATGTTTCATTTAAGAAATTAAACCCTAACAGAGGGCCAAATGATGATTCATTCAAATTTATTGAATATTTATCTTAAGTGCCTAATTTGCAGTTTAACTTTTCAATGCCTAACACATATGAAGAAGGAAGAAGTTCGTCCAAATCGAAGCGAGTCTACTTTCTCATGTACCAACATCAAATTTGTAAATCTGATTACCCCTCTTTTGGCTTGAGCTCTAAATTATTTCAAATAAACCTTTTCAAACGTAAATGCACTTAATATCGAAAGGTAATAAATATCTCACTATAAAAAAGAAAACTATTACCTGATGTGTAAATGATATCAAAATCATTCTATCACCATCCTGAGCAGTACATTTCAGTAATTTCATGTATAGCTATCATTATTTCTAATTGAGGAATTTTAAATAGAATTTTTCAACATGAAGGAAAACGGAGCATTGAATTTCAACAAAAAATATTTCCAGCATTAAAAAAATATATACGCATCACTAAATAGGCAAAATAAATATAAAAAAAAAGACAAAACTGTTTTTAGAAAATGTTACAAAAAAGGCTCTTAATGTTAAGCCGAATATATATAGCATAGAATCGTTGTGTTCCACACACACACACAAGTTGGTCAAGAAAACGTTGATAGTATTAAAAATTGAGCATGAAACATCATTATTTTTTTAATTTCAAAAGAATGTTTTTCCTTTTTTTCGCTCTTTGTTTTTTTTTTTTTTTTTTTTGTGGAATTTAGTAGTGAATAGATTTTAAAAAATATTGGGCGTGCACAATTTTATTTCATACTTTATCCAAGCTTAGGACTGGCGGTAACACTGATGATTTAAAAACCGTGTGCATGTTTTTCAAATCATTATTATTGCTTTATTTTTTTTTTGCTCGAGAGGAATAAACATATTTTTCTTTAAGAAAAGAGAGGGAGAGACAGGCTTTTCAGACAATTGAACGTTCGTTACTGGAGTTTGGATAATTGGCGCTCTACTATTGTCTGGATTCTATAAAATGCGTAAAATTTGCATAAAGGTGAAAAGAAGTGCAAGAGCAGAGTTCCCGTGAACTCCCATGCATATAAAGCCTTGATAATAGCACGATTTCACTTAAAACTGATATGCCTGTCTCTAGAGAAAATATACTCTGAGAGTGACAAAAAAAAAGGTGGATTAGAAATAAATTATATTAAATCGTTGCGAAAGATGAAATAAAAATTACAATAAAAGATACAACAGAAGCATAAATTAGAGTAGCATTACAGTCAACTGAAAAAAGTGCAAAGTGACTTAAATTTTGATGATATTTTGAAGATTTTACTTGAATCCTTGTTATTACTTCTAAACAAATAAAAATGTCATGAGAACAAATTATTTCTTTATTGATTAAAACAAAACTGCATATTTTTTTGAATTTCCTTTATAAATAAACGTACATAAATGTCTATTAATAAATATTTGGTCTAAAAATAAATTCGGAACTGCATCTACAACACGCAAATACGTATTTTAGCTAGAATTTCCGATGCTGCTAATTTAAGTTCGCCTCTAAATGTGTCTGCATTTACTTCTTTCTTTCCTTATTTATTTTTTTTATTCATTCATTTATTTATTTATTTGTGATTTATTTTACTGAAATTCCTTTAAAAATAGCCTGCACCTTTCACAAAATTAAAACAGTAAAAAAGGCAGTAAAATTAAAATAAACAACTAAAATTTTCAAAATCATTTTACCGAATATGAATTTCGTTTAAAATGGTGTGAATATGCAAAACTGCAACAATATAAAATTATATTTCAAAAGAATGTTAAGTGTGTTGAACATGTATTAAAAATTTAATTTAAAAATGATCGAGAGGTTTTTCTGAAGAAATACGAAAAAAATCTTTCCCCATATCATTGCTGCTGCTGCTCTAAAATAAACTTTCTAATGTACCCAATTTAAACAATGATACTCGGAAAATCTTCTTATTTGTAAAAGTATGCTATTTATACATACTTCTCTGCTATGTGTCTTTAAATTTTATATATGTTTTCCAAATGAATAATTTCAAAATATAGTGATATTTAAAACGTTATCAAAATTTTCAAGAATAAAAAAAATGAGTAGTGATATTTAATTACGTTTTGGGAAGTATCTGAATCATTTAAATTATTATCTTGAGTAACTATTTACAGTTCATATGGTGAAATATAAATACTATTTTAATAAGCAGGGCTCCCTTTACGATTTCCACCATGTATTTCAGTAACAAAGTTCTCCGAAGACAGTTTACCAATATTACTGAAACTTTTTCTTCTTCCTAATGCTGATACACGAGTCAGAAAAGATATAAAAGGAATTTCAAAAGCAAAATATGAAATTCTGAAGTTAAAAAAGTTCTGAAGATATTTTATCTTCTTTCAAAACATTCCTCCACCCAATACCTATTACAAGAATATTCTTAAATAAGTTACTGTTTACAAAGAATGAGGAATCTTACATGGAATGTGAATGTATGCAAATAATTATTTGAATATTAAGGTGATAATCTTAAGTTAACCCTCTAATTACTTTGTGTTTTTCCTATCAATCGTAATAATTTCAGTTTCAGATATTATTACTAATTAGTCTTCTTTTCCTTTTAGCGGTTTGGTGAACAAGCTGGGATAATTTTCAAAGTAGATATTTATACAAGAAGATATTAAAAGAAGCTAAATTTGGTATACGCTTAATTTTTTTTAAAGAATTACCTTTTTTAATATATTTTCCATCTCAATACCAGCCTTTTTGTTGGATCCTGGAAAATAAAAACGACAGTTAAAATGTAATCCGCACAGTTTAATTAAGTTATGAAGCAACTACTCTTCGCAGGGAAGTTACCACAAAAAACAAAAAGGTCGGTGCCGTTAAAATAAGCGACAAATATTCTCCTGTTACTCTAATGTTCCGGTAAAAAGATTACTGTAAGCAGTTTCAAGAAGGAATATTTAAAAGGATTTCGTTCAAGCTCAAAAAAGAAAGAAAACTTTTTCTTCGCGTAATGTGCATATTGTAATGATTTGTTGAGGAACTCTTTACGCACGAAAACGTAGCACTCAGGAATTGTTCGCTGAGATAAAAGATCGCATCTCTTTTATAAGAGAATTATAAATAATAATCAAATGCAGAATGTACATTTTTTACATTTTATGAGAAAGAGAGTGCTTCAAAGTAACTCCGTTGGGTATTTTAACGGATTGTGTGGAAAGATAGGAGAATGTCTGTATGCATTGTGCTTTTTTAAAAGAATATAAAGCCATAAATTTTTATTTATCAGTTGAAAATTGAAGAAATACATTAACAGATATTTTTCAAGAATTACCTGATGAAAGTCATAGTTATTTAAGTATTACAATAAAAGAAACAGAATTGATGAAGAAAAATTGTGCACGCGTATGGTTAGTTTTATGGTGAAAAGAACGCATTTTGAAGGAGCTTTATATCCAAAATTAGCTAACATGTCAGATCATTGTGAACATAGTAGCGATTCCTATCCAGTCACTAATAGATCAAATTCAGAAAATGTGCCTTTAAGCGAAGCGGAATCTCCTGATCAAAACACGGGTGACAATAAGGAATCGCGGGATCCGTTTAAATCTTTGTCTTCGATTCAAAATCCCGTTATATCGGTATCTCGTCGAAACGAACGTGAACGCAAACGTGTACGACTTGTCAACCAAGGCTTTGCCATTTTAAGGGAACGTGTGCCAATAAATACATGCAGTCGTGGGAGACGTTCAAGTAAAGTGGAAACCTTGAGAGCTGCAATATTGTATATAAGACAACTACAGCAATTGCTGTTAGAAAATCAAAACCGATATCAAGAGCAAAACATGACTTACTGTTATAATTGCATAGGAGATGAGTTATTGTTGAATTCTCCAGTTATGTCTGCCTGTGACAGTTATACTCCTGGCAATGGATTTCCGGTTGACATTTGCCAGTCACCTTTATACCATCCATTTACGGAGAGTTTAGATGTACAATATCCAAATCAGCTTTTTGAGCATCATCTAACAATGCCATGGTTTGCCTGATTATAATGAAATAGTTTCTGTTTACATCTGAAGAATAATTTATGTTCGTGCTATTCAGAAAAAGATGTTTGTCATCAGTAAATAAACTTAGTGTAACGCTACATTGCTGTGTTATAAGTATTAGTCGCGTTTGGACATAATAGAAAACCGGAACTTGGAGACAAATTCTTGAAATGTTTTGATTTTGGAGGAAAAATTATTGTTGCTGAGCTTCTGTGTAAGATATGCAATCTAGAGCTTTAATGTGAGATTTTTTTTAGTACCAAACTAGGAACCATTTTTGCATCACTTGAATCTGTAAGACAGTAAGTTTTCGTTTTTGAATTCAAGTGTCTATGTCTTTTAACGAAAACATTAATGTTTTGAGTTCATTCCATTACTAATTATTGTTATGAAAAAAAATGAATATTTCCTATGTTAATGTGTTGTTAAATATTTTATGTATTTTGTTCACTTCTTTCTCGTTATTTTAAATTGCATTTAAAATAGTTCAAACTATTAAAATCATATCTTGTGTTGAACATTTGTGTTTAAATCATTTTAACAAATGTTTATTGGACCTGTTTGGATTGATACTTGCTTCAGATTACGTTTATATTCAATAGTGATACAGTGAAAAAACAACACGGAATCGCATTAATAAACCGATGGTATTATTAACTAAATTGTCCAAGCGTTTTGTGAAACAATCACTTGCCAAAGTTTGTTATTGACATTTATGTGACGCAAAACGTTTCACATAAGGTAAATAGGGTCAGGTGAGGGAAAGTGGTCGATGGGGTAAAGTGGTCATACGGCAAAGAAAAGGCTATAGCTTGGAAATAAATAGAGGAATTGGTGTAATTTTTTCATTTTAGATTTTAATAATTAGGAATTAAATTTTACATTCAAAATTGTTTTGATAGCAACTTTTTAGGTGAAGAAAACAATCAATTTGTTTATTTATACAACACGTTGAAATTGAAACAGCTCTTTTAACTTCTCTCTGACATTTTGTTTTAAAGAATTTGCATCTAATTGATGAAGCAGGATGCTTTGCACAGATCTCAAAAATACGTCCTCACTAACCATGAAGCTAGATTTAGTTTATATATTATTTTACAGTAGTTTAAGTAAGATGGGGTCAAGTGGTCATAGTATTAGGCTTAACATGCACCGATGCTCTAAAATTACTTTAGGTTAATTTATGAAGTAGACTATTACTTAACTTGCATAAAGCTCACGGCAACTCATCTTCAATATTTATTTTCAATATTATGCGAACTTTTGGCTATTAGAGGCATAGGCGTAACCAGGGGGGGGGGGTTCAACCCCCCCCCCCCATTGGGTATTTACTTATTTAGGCACATTTAGGCACACAAAAAAATTTCTGGCTACCTCCTTGCAAAGCACATATTTTTTCCCCTAAGAAAATTAAACACATATGCATATGATTTTATTTCCTCTTTCTCTGAAGGGTTGTGATCATGACCAAAGTATGCAGCTCGTAATATAGAGGACTTTTCATCTGGTTATAATCAACCCCCTTATCACCTTGGGGGGGGGGGTTATAGCGAAAGGTGGCTTCAATCACCGTACCACACACAGACAAACAGAGATCCTTTCAATTACTCCAGAGGGTTTTCTTCCTTCTTGATGTCTTTTTTACCCAAAGGCAGCAATTTGGGAAGGCGCTGGGGTCTGAAAATGAAGGACCCCTAGCCAACAATTCAACAATTGTCCTAATGGGTTAAACCCTCAAGCCAGGAAGGGATGCTCATCAAGCAACTTAAAGAGCAGTTTGTATTTATTTATGACTTTCTGTCCAAACACCCATTTTAGTAAAATCTTTTTTGTAGATGAGCTGATTGGAAAACTGATGAACTGTATTTGCATTGCATTCTCATTTACAGATGTTCTCTCATCTCTTATAGTTTAAATGTTTTTTTTTCTTATTATGGTCCATCACTGATTGCATTATGACTCTGGAAATCATCCGTTCAACGTTTCCAATCTCACTGCTACGGTTTAATGCTGCATTTTAATTTACAGTCAAGTATTATTTATATTTTAGCTAAATTTTTAATTATTTTCGATACATAATAATGTTTGCCCTCCAGCGATAGACACGTTCGTCATCCAAAAAGCAAAGCGAATTTGATTCCGACGCTTCCACTTCTAAGGTATGCTTGGTTACAAATTTAACAAAATTTTTAGAAATTTATTGTGGGGATTAGCATTTTTGTAGGGGAATTTGACTTTTTTTCTCTAAAATTCCACTATTTCCCAGTTTTTTATGAATGCCTGGACATGGAAGATTGCGTAGCGCTAAATATTGAATTTTCTATTGCGATCTAGTAATGAATGTTTAATGTTTTTGTGAATCAAGGCCGTATCCAGAGGGGAAGGGGGATCTTTTGCAATGTATCATATTTCATATATTCCTCCCTGAAACTTTGCTTAACATAAGTGTGTCGAAGTCTGGGCATCCCCGAAAAAAAATTCTGGATACTGCCTTGGCTCCAGAGCAGGGGGAGCATGTTAAGAATTAGGAAGGGCAGTGTATGTTTCAAAACCATACCCTTTATATATACATATATATAGATATATATGACTAGAAATGATGTTAATATGAATTTTTTTACATATATGATAGCTTTTTGATGTCTATATAGTAGATGTATGTTTAGATCTTTGGTGAAATTAGAGGAGTGGGTATTTGGGGCTTCTGCAACTTAAATTTCTGTAGCTGGTCTTACATCATCTATAATGCTTAGTAAGGCTCGACCGATGCATCGGCCTCGCCGATGCATCGGCGCCGATTGTTCAACAAAGTTGCCATCGGCCATCGGCATCGGCGGCAGATGTTAACTTTAGAAAAACATCGGCCCATCGGCCGTAAAAAACATCTAAAAGCCGATGCAAGGCCGATGTTTTTCGCAGTGACAACTTTCCAGAAAACATTCGTCTTTCACTTTCTTTTTTTCTCCATAGCTCAATTTCTATTTCCATACAATAACAAGCAGCACATAAATTTAAAAAAAACACAAAAATAATGTCATTCTACAAAGTATTTGATAAAAAATTCGGAAAACTATTTTGAGCGATCGCTGCCCGAAAATATTCATTATTAAAATAGTTCTCTTTGAGCAGAATGCTCGCGAAATAGAATATGTTTAAGTAAAAGTCATAGAGGCGTCTTATGAGTGCTATTTGTTTTTCGCACTAGGTTAGTTGCCTCATTTTTGTCCGTTTTTCTTTTAATAATGACTTAGTGCATTAGATGTCATTGTGCAATAATATTATACCATCTGCTTTTAGTTTGTCATGTTTCTTATTATTCCGAAAATTTTAAACAATAAAAAGTCAACTCAATCAAAGTACGATAATAATTTTATTTTTTACTAGCGTAAACATTTTTTCTTTGCTTCATCGATCCCACGTGTTACAGTTTTTCTGCAATTGTGCAGCAATCTCGTTGCATCTGCTTTTAGTGTGCGGTTGTTCTCATTATTTCATTTTTAGTTTACAACATTGATTAGTCAAAATAAGAAACGCAAGATTGGTTAAAAATAAGAAACACTTTCCAGTATAAATATTTATTGATCGAAATTTTATGTGTCCAAGTTCGACTTGCAATTTTTAAAAATTGAATTCTCAAAATGCGAGTTCGCGCGACAGGATGTAATAACATCTTAATAAAAATGCTAAAATTTCTTTATTTTCAAAAATTGATCAATGCATTTTTTTTTTTTTTTTTTCAAAATACATATTAACATTTTTTATACGATAATTATTTTAATTTTTCCCCGTTTATACTTCGTTTTTTAGCGCATTTTTTTTTTCTTTTTTTGGCTTCTTTGATGCCACGTGTTAGACAGTTGAGTTTTTCTGCTATTGTACAACAATCTCGTTGCATTTGCTTTCAGTTTAGAATATTTCTTATACAACATAGAACATACTAATAAAAAATATGAATCAATTTTTCAGTATAAATGTTTAATGATCGAAATTTTATGTGTCCAAGTTCGACCTGCTATTCTCAAATATTTAATTCTTAAAAAACGAGTTCGCGCGACAGTGTGCACTAATACCTTAATAAAAATGCTACAATTTCCTTAATTTCAAAAATTGTTAACGTATATAAATATATATATATATATATATATATATATATATATAATACAAAGTTAATAAAGTGAATCAAACTGTGAAAAGGCGCACAAGGCAGCACACTTAAACAGTTGCGAATATATGTATGAAATAGAGAATATATATATAAAAAATTAGTGGGTATGTGAAAAAACAACAATATAAAAGGCTGAACGTGGAAAATCATATTTGTTTTTCCACGTTCGTTTATATTTGTGATTTTCCACGTTCAGCCTTTTATATTGTTGTTTTTTCACATACCCACTAATTTTGTATATATATATTCTCTATTTCATACATATATATATATATATTTTTTTTTTTTTTTTTTTTCAAAATGCATCTTAATTTTTATAAACGATCACGTGCTTTCAGAAGATTATTTGTTGGCATTGTGCTCATGAAAATATAAAGAACATGTCAAGTTTTTCAGTGAAATTTTCAACTCACAAGAAAAAGAAAATCTAATAAGATTAGTTCTTAAGACTCAGCATTCATTTGTAATAACAAAAAAATCTCACGTCTATGTTTTAAAGCAATATTCAGTATTTCTTGGTTATGAACAAAGGATATACTATACAAGGAATAATACTGCGAGCGAATTTTTTTAATATTTTATTTTTATTTCAGAAAAAGAGCTTAAAATAACTTTTTTAATGAAAAATAAACATGTAATCGTTCCCGCTTTTCTTTTAAAAACGGGGGGGATCCTGAAAAAAAAATCTGAGAGAAGGGGGTTGACAGGTTTCGTTAAAAATACAAACCCACATTATTTGTTAGCCTGTGTCGTAACATCTGCATTCCTCTCCATGAAAAAAATAAGAAAATAAAGGCAGCTGCACTTCGCATTTGCAATGCAGGAGTTATAAAGAGAAAATGTTGAAGGAATAGGAATTAGACCCGAGCCGATTCAATAGTTGTTGAGTATTTTTTTTTTTTTTTTTGAAAAGATAAGAAAATTCTCTTATATAGCATTTTTTAATTTTTTTAACCTCCAAATAGTTTAATTACTTTACTAGGATCGCGAGTGATTCTTTCAGTTTTAATTATAATGTAAACTTAACCCAAACAATTTTACGGTGCTTGAATAATGCATTTATGCTTTTATAAACACGAAAATAAATAGTAAATGATTTAAATGACATTTTTGACAAGCATTCTACACGTTTTAATGGTTTAAAGCGACTTTTTTTTCCATCGGCCTTCGGCATCGGGCATCGGCCGATGGAAGGGGAGAATAATCGGCAATCGGCCATCGGCCGATCTCGGAACAATCGGCCAACAATCGGCATCGGCCCATCGGCCAAAAAATGCCATCGGTCGAGCCCTAATGCTTAGGCTATAACCCTGGAGGCAAGGGTTCGAGGGCTCTCCCCAGGAAACTTTTTGAAATCTTCCTAGCAATGCAATTTCGGGATACTTTGGTGATGTTAGAGGAAACAGAAAGGAGTTTGGTTACTCTCCCCCCCCCCCCCCGCAATTTTTTTCAAAATGAAGTCTTATATCTTTTAATTTGCTTTTGGTGTCGCTCGTGATAGTGTTCAATGTCCTTTCCCTGAAAGTGTTTCTGAAAGTAAAGTGTCTTAAAAGCGTAATTTTTTCTTTTCTTTCTTTTTATAAAGCTTGTGATCTGAATTTTTTTGCCAGGGGGGAGGGGAGTTGACTTGCTCCGAGGGGGTAGCTCCCCCCCCCCCCGGGAGATGCCTGAAATAAACATGGAGTATGTCTTAAGAGACAAGTATTTATGACTAGTAAATTTTCAACTCTTTTACACTTCTTATTGGTGTTTAGTCTGTACATTTTTAGGGTGACCCCCCCTTTCACCAACCCTAGTTAAGCCTCTGATTAGAGGGAATTCAGGCTTAATACGCATGAAGGGAAATTTTGAAGACTACAGGGCTCCGCACTTATTTTGTTTGAAATTCAGCCGTGAGGCAGATGTTAGTTAAACATTAATGTCACTAATACTGTATTATTTCTTTAAAAATAACTTTCAAATTTACTTTTAGTAAAAAGATTAAACACAACTGAGCTCAAATGCAATAGAGATTGAAATTACTATACAATAGTCTTCTTACAATGATGTGTCTAGTATTCACAAACTTTTAGAAGCACCTTTAATTAAACAATTTTCAAGTTATCCCAATAGAATAATTCATTTCTAAACAGTCTTAAAATTAATATTATTAAGCTGCAAATGTTTAGAACTAGTTGTTCTTCGAACAAGAATAATGCAGTAAAGAGAGAGAGAGAATTAAAAACAGCTAGGTTAAAATATGTATTTTTCTTCCATTTTGAATTGTAATAAGCTTAATTATCTCAGAACTCTCTTACTAGCATCGTTTCCTTAATATGTAAATTAGATAATTTAGTCATTCATTAAAAACTATTTTAAATTTTTTCAGGGAAAATTTTGAATTTCATATTTATGTTTTATTATATGTATTAAATTACAGGGCATACATACAGTCTAATATTTAGGGATTACAACATAATAATAACTGTTATTATGTATCCTAAAATGATTTGGTACATAACTTTTCTTTAAGACCATCTATGCTGCTGCTGAAAAGCCTGAAATACCTTACCAAACGTTACAAAGATGAGGCAACTTTTGACCATAATAGAGGGTAATAGTAAATTCAGTTGGGGGAAATATAGTTATTTCCTTTCTAAAATAAACCTTTATTGAGTATTTTGTAATATTATGATTGTTAATACTTTTATATTGTCTTTTTTTTCAATTATGACCACTTTACCCCCACCCCGTGGGGTAAAGTGGTCATAGAAACATCCTAGAAAGAAGGCGTTATAAAATTATTTTACTTCATTTTTTCTGCTCAAAATTTAATGCAATCTGTTCTTCAATAATGTAATGTAAAATATCAATCAAAAAATCTGAAGGTTTTTAACATATTCTTATATTTATTGGCGACGAAAGTTGAAAAACGTGGATTTTATGACCATTTTACCCCACCTGACCCTACATAAGGAAATAAGTAGATAATGCTAATGTATGTTTACCTTTAAAAAATAATATGCACGTTTCAAATCGGTAAAAATAAGGTTTTAGACAATTTAGTTTCGCTTTATATACAAAAGTCAACAAATAGCAACTATAAATTAGAAGAAAATGTTCTAATCTACCTTGATAATCGTTATTCATTTATGTATTGAAACTTTAGCGTATTACTTTTTGCCTTTGATAGGAAAGTAATAACTACCGAAGACTGATGATGTAATTTCTGTAGCTTCGCATTAAAAATGACCAGCTATCAATTTCAATTAGCATGATTAATACCTGACCATCCGCAATTTAACCGTACGTAGTATTTTTTCTTTAGAGGCTTTTCTATGATTAAGTAAAGGATCTAAACGTTAAGATGTTAAAACGGAAATACGTTTAATATTTTATTATTTCAGAAGTGGGCGCTAATAGGTGAATTGATAGATCGATAGGGTGTAACAATGATATTTGTTACATCTGTTTTATTCATTTTTTTTCAATTTTTGTATTTTTTTTATTGTTAGGTATCACCTTAACTTTTTATAACGGTTTATGGGTCTATTAGTAATCTCTGTTACTTTCACCTTTTCTGCTGTAAGTTTCTCGTGACATTTCGTACAATTGAATAGACTTTGCATAAATTGTGTAGAATGGCAGAAAGTACAACTAAATTGAAATAAACAAAAATGGGGGAAAAGTTTCCCCATACCAAGAGAAGGGGGTTTAGTTCGATTTATAACCGGAAGTGAATTTTTAAGTTAGGATCTTATTGTAAGCAACGATTAAGTTAAACTTTTTTATTTTAAAAATGTTTGAATAAAAAAGAATTATTATTCTCAGTCTTAAAAAGGGGAAAAAAAACCACTGTGCAATAAACAACTTTCTTAACAAAGTAAAATTAAACTTAGCATGAAATTAAGTGTCTGAAAATTTGTTCAGTTTTAATAATTATTTCTTTGTTCACATGTCAGAAAACGACAGTTGAAACAAACTGCAAGCTTCAGAGAAAAGTGTTGTTAAGCATACACTGTAGTGTATACACAAAATGGTCAAAAATATAAAGTAAAGCAGAATGTGTTTAAAAATTTTGAATACAGAATGAAAAAATCTGATACCATTTATAAAAACCGGAATGTGTCTTTTAAAGTATTGTTCACACAAGTTCAAAATCTTGAATGAGATATTAAAGCAGTTTCATCTATAGCAGTATGTAATTTAAAAGAAAAAATATTTAAAAGAAAGAAAGAAAAAACGATATTATGATTAATTTTGGAGTGCAAGTGTCCCTTTAAGCTGACTATTCAAACAGCCTTAAAAATTGTATATATATATATATATGTATATATATATATATTTATGTTTTGCGAATTTCCATACAATATTTTGAAATGAAATTACTCAGTTTTGTCGATTACTCAGTTAATTTTCCAGCTCTAAATCGAAGATTGAAGCGAATGCTTCCAAACACGTATTCCAATTCCCCCCCCCCCCCCCCAAAATGAAAATTTCGGAGCTTAAATCTTTTGGAAAATGATTAATTTGTTTACTATAGGTAAATGACCTATCTAACTACAATACAAATTATTTTTGGACAGATAAAACGATTGGTGGTTCCGGGAGAAAACAAAACTTTGAAACTGGAAGCTTCCTTCCCCCCCCCCCCCCCACCTACCTTATCGAAATCAGAGGCAAAAAGCAGTATTCAAGTATTTAAATATCTGAAGAAAATAGAAAATGATTAGCAAAAAGAGAAAGAAGAAAGAAAAGGAAAGGGGAAAAAAAGAAGAGAAAATTCACGCATGGGATAAAAAATACACCATACTTTAAATAAAATTGCTCAGTTTTTAAAGGACTTTGAATTCTTATTCATTCTACAATCAAATTGCTTTAAAATTAAATACAATTACACCGTAGGAAATCACGTATCAACCCTCTAACACAAAACAGCCTTACTTGAGAATCAAGAATATAACGATTTAGAGAATTTGCACTCTAGGAATAATTTTTTTTGTGGCTTGTTTTTTAATCATCATAATAGTGTTTATTATGATGATTAAAAGACAAGATCATACTAAAATTATACTTAATTCACATACCAATGGTTTCCTAGCTTTTCCAAAAAAAAAAAAGAATTTTCTCGCAGCACCGTACCCATACAATATCTATCCATGATTTATATAGCAAAAAGAAACAAACAAAGATTAGAATTCACATTTAAAATTCACGAAATTACCTAAATTTTAACCCTCACACTTTTTTGTTTGCTTAGGAACAAAGATTTTTTATTCAAATCGCTGCCATATCCATTTAAAATTAATTAGAATGTAATTTAATCTTAAATTTTACCTTACAATATAGTTCAGTAATCAATGTTTAAAAAGGAATCATTAAAGGTATCAAGTTCTCCTATTTGTCCTAAAAGACGAAAGGACAAAAAAAGGCATTTTGAGATGAAACGAAAAGTAGTATTTCAATTGCTTCTTCATATTTTTCAAAATTATTTTATAGTCTACTTCCACAGAAAGAGCGGTAACTAAATTCCTGAGTCCCTTCCGGGCATAAGAAAATTTAAAGAAAGACTTGACAAAGTAAGAAAATGCCCTTTCTGAGATTTTACGAACAAATGGGACTTCGCTGCTTTGAACAAATATCAAACTTCAAAAGAATTTTGCATCGCTTGAAATAAACAGTTATTCTTTACTTAAAACTTGTGGAATCCACGCTAAGGAAGTTATTCACACAGCTTATGGGGGGGGGGGGACGCATCGAAAAATCTTATTTTCTTCCATTTTTAGCCTACTTTCCCGAAAAAGTAAAAATAAAAGGGGGCAAAAGTATGAAGGTTGATGTATCGTAAAAATGAATAAAGATTGAAAAATAAAAAAATTTGAAAGTAGGGTTTTGAGATGTGTGTCTGTCTGCCCCCCCCCCCCCCTTAATAACTTTTGAGGGAATTGCCCAATTCGAAAAATTTTCTTCGAATTCGAAAGATCTTAGCGAGGACATCTAATTTCTATATTTTATTCTTTGATTTGAACCATGTTTCGTTTAATTTTGATCGGTTCAAAAAATCTTAAGATTACCGCAAATGGGGAAATGTAAAGCATAGTATATAAACCCTTTATATAAGACCTAAGTTCCTTTGAATAAGCTTAATCGATGGAGACCCCGAAGTGAAATATTTTTCGATTTGAACATTTTTTGTTCAACTTGGAACAGTTTAAAAAAAAATAACATTAGCGTCTACAGGGACATTTCAATCCTATATAAATCCTGATCTATCAGACGAAATTGCTTGGAACAAACTTTATCGGAAGGATCTTATGACGGGGAAGAACATGTACCGATACGAAGTTCATCCAGAACAAAACGAACCTATTCTCCCATGAAACATTTTGATCTGGATTTTTAAGTATATTTCAGAGTGAATGAATAAATAAACAAATGACTGACTGAATGAGTTAATTAAATGTATTAACCGTTGAAAAAGGGGTACTTGAAGTAGTTAAAAACTAAAGCTAAATGCGAAAGTGGGAGAGATAGCTAGATTATAAATTTGGTGTTGGGGGTGCAAACGGGAAAGTAGGCTCATATAGTTCTGGACGGAACTTCTTTTTTAAGTTTAAAATTTCAGAATTATGTGGACACTTTAAACATATCTTACAAGCACATGGTCTCCGCTTTTATTACGGGGGCCACCTTGCAAACACAAAAATGGAAGGAGACCCACGGCACATCATTACATAGGCCTTCTTCCATTTTTGTCGATACGCATTTTTTCGAACGACAGTGGTCCCCCAGAATCGAATATCCGGTGTCCGACCAATTTTTAAGCATCCATAATCAGATCGGGACATTGCGGGAAAGATCTGGTTATCTGACATGTCAAATTTAAATTTCTAAATTTAATTATTAAGATTTTTTCAACAGTGTATAAGTAAATTAATTACTTACTATATATTTGGGAGCTGTGGGACGTTTAAAAATATGAATAAAATTTACAAGTTTCAAACATCAGAGCCGGATATCAGATACAGATCCGTCAAACACCGTATATCCAGTATCCGGCAAAATCAGTATCCGGTATATCTCCTAATGATCTTTGTTTCACAACCTCAAAACAAAACCTTGGGTGATGTAATGTATATGGGTGACTCTCGGGAAATATGAGAAAGTACAGTCACTCTAAGTGCTTTCACACCGAAGGCGACAAAGACAAAAAAACTTGTCTTTTCCACATCTGCGCAAGCACAGTGAATATTTTCGCCTTCAAAAATAGGCTCTGCGGTTGCGCAGATGAGAAAAGACATGTTTTTTGTCTTTGTCGGCTTCGGTATGAAAGCACCCTAAGGGTAAACCAAAGGCGACAATGACAAAAAAAAACTTGTCTTTTCTCATCTACGCAAGCGCAGAGCATATTTTTGAAGGCAAAAATATACTCTACGCTTTCACCGATGAGAAAAGACAAGTTTTTGTCTTCGTCGCCTTTGATGTGAAAGCACCCTAATACTATACTTATTAAAGTTTTAAAATGTTTTACAGTGGTGCTGACAAATTATATTTTTAAAGTGAAGTTAAATTTCAAAATGTCGTTTTCCTTCCAGGCATATCATCTACAATTGACTACACTGTTAGAAATTTCATCATAAAATTACGGTTAAATGACTGACAGCAGTCTGTCCATCTAATTCACCATTAAATTTACGGTTTGGAACATTTTTCTATCTTTACGGGATCTAACCATTTCCAATCAGCTTGGTTAAAAAGCCGTAAATACAAAAGTTTACGGTTTTATAACCATTTAAAAGTGGTTTCAAAACAAAGTTTTTACCGTTTTTGAACCATTTCGAGGCGTAGAAACCGTAAACGAAGCTTGCGGGAATTGAACCCGGGTGTACGGGATTCCAACCTTGCTCTCTAACCATTCGGCCATCTGCACCACACAAAGCGGTCGTTTATTTATCAATAAATCTTCCTTTTCAACAGGAGAAGAAAGATTTATTGATAAATAAACGGCATTAAAATTGAGATTTCAGTTTTTTATTGGATCTGAATTTATTTTTGGCCTAAATTTACTGTACATTGACGAAAATCATTTTATTTGCTGCAAAAATTAAGACGCAAACAAGCTTCAGCAACTCAAATTATGGGTCTGCTCATTCGCAAACAGTTCGGGAATCCGATGTCTCCAATTTTTGATTTACGTGTATATGTCTTTCTATTTAGTAACCACTGCTTAAGCCACTTTTTTTTCTCTTCTTTTTTTTATATACACATGCAGATTTGAAGTGATAAATCTTTATTCATAATTTAACAACAACGTACGACCGGTAAGGTTTCGCAACCAAGATGGACGTCCGATTCTTATTGAGCGCTTGAAAATTACGATTAGTTGAATGTTCTTTAGGATAAACAGAGAATAAACGTTTTTTTTTCGCAATCAGCGGTTTGATACCATCTTTTTAATGGTTATTCAACTGTTGTAATTAAATATAGTAAAATAACAATCAAATAAATGGTTATTTTACTATTTTCTTACGGAAATTTTGAACAGTGTAGGACCGGCCTAGCAGGGCCAGAGCTTGCTGCTGGCTGTCTCTTTTGCACTTGTATTTGTAATGTTTTGAATAATTGCTAGCTTCGAAACCACTCTTCTAAAATGTGTGCACAACGCATGCTTTCAAAAACGTTTTTTTTTTAAATTGGAAGATGAGAGTGATTATTATGTCAAGTTTTACTTTAAAAGTATGATTGGAATGCCATCTTGTTATTAGTTAGAAAAAATTGAAAAATAAAACCTTAAGTAGGAGTTGAGACGTTTAACCCCTTGAAACACGAGTTTTTTCAGAAAAACTGGCAAAAAATTATGGAGTTTTTTTTTTTGACAGAAAATGAATACATAGGTATAGTATAAATTGTTTATGGAAATTTCAGTTGTAGGGGTTGATTAAAGAGCAGGGGGTGGGGTAGAATTTATATAAAAAATTATTATGCAAACAAATCTCAGGGGCATTAGAAATAAAACAACGCGAAATACAGGATCGCCCGTGCAAGACACAGACATATGCAAATTTGCCGGTAACTTTCGCCCGTGTTAGACACGGGCAAAAAGCTAAAAACAAATCAAAAATTAAAAATTGATATAAATATTGGTCATACACATATATTTATATAATTTTCAAGAAAACGGTCATAAAAGTGCCTATTTTTTTATCCCTGGAAATTATATAAAAATATGTGTATGAACAATCTATATATTCATTTTTAATTTTTGATTTGTTTTTAGCTTGAAGTTTTAAACACTCCAGCCCGGCCGCATTGCTGAAGCACCCACTAGCACCCCCATACCTACAAGTTTTGTTCAGTTGAGAAAAAAAAAAGTCATTGATGAGTTACTTTCTGTGGCTTTTCTTTCAAAAATAGTGAACACTTCCAAAGGGCAAATTCAAGTACAATTTTCATTACTCCTTCCTTTTTATCGCGCATAGTAGAAGTGGTAGTACCACTCCTTGAAAATGGCAATAAATTAGAACTGCGTAGTATGCTTTACTGAGTTCTCCTTCGTGTATTTAATAGTATGTTTTAATTTATATTATTTTTAAGATTTGAGATCATAGCTGGGTCTGAATTATGAGATCTTATCAAGCAGTTTAAAGTTTTGTGTGAGCTAAATAATTGATTTTTTTTTTTTTTTCGTTTATTAGAATCGCAAAAGTGAGACAATGGAATCGAAATGATGAATTCCTTCTTTGCCTTTCCTTCGGAATTTTTTTAAAGTCTCCGTACCTCTCCAAAATTCTTTTTTGTTTCCTCAATACTTCTTCAACTAGTAAAAACTCAAGGATTACTAGCGCACTTTGTAAGTGCGTAGTAAGTTTTTAGTTTACTCATCCTTTCAATGCATGCAAAATATTGAAATTTAAAAAATCATATTTGACATTCTAGATAAACCGGATCGTTCATACAATGGCTGGCTCGGGTTCCGGATATTTGAAAAAATCGGTCGTCTACCGGATATCCGATGCCTTCAGTGGGGATCGGTCTCGTTGGTGCTCCCCTGTTCAGTATACACTAAGGAAACTTACTAATTAATTAGTCCATACCAATAGTGGAAAACAGGTATAAAAAGTGCAAGCAAAACAAAAGATAAAAATCTCGCCCTTTAAGAGCGATAAATTTGCCAGCGTGGCGCTTTCCATCGTTAAAAGAAAAAGACGAGCTGTGCGATTTGTTGCTCTCCCTCCCGCAAAATTTCACTAGTAACCACATGCCGCATGCCAGACAGTGGACATTTAGAAATGCATGATATGCAATTTTCAATAGTTACTGCGACGCTTCTTTGCAAGCAGAAATAATTATACATCTTTAATAATTTACGCTTTTTCAAAAATTTTGATTTCATTTTAATTTAGCTTTTAGCACGCTTTTATTTTCATAAAAATATAAAGTGTGCTACATTCCAAGAGAGTTGTGGATTTTCATTACAAAAATAATAATAATAATAATAATAATAATAATAACAATCCAAAGACTTCAAATTAATGATAAACAATTTCATTCAAAGCTCAGCTTCCAATAATTTTGAGTGTAGCAAAATGACAAAGACATTTTCATTTAAATGTTTTTCAAAGTTTTATTCTGATTTTCATAATTTTTTTCTGCGTAATTCCATTGATTTTTCGCATTACAGAGTTGAAATTTCAATATTTAATACATAAAATTAGTACAACGGAAAAAACTTGAAACAACTTTTTCTTCAAAAATGATTGATTATTTACGAAAGAATGAAGAAAATCATGGCCGTTTGACTTTTTCACAAAGTTAAAAAATATATGTATTAAAATCATCTTTAAAATCTTTCAAATAAGAAAACAAGTATCTTGCGCGGAGCATTGAAGCAACGAGATTCTGCTCGAAGCTGCAGCAGAGCTGGAGCAAAGAAATTTGCTCTGCTCCTCTGGTCCGATTTTGATTTTTTAAAAATAATCTTTTGTCACACATTAAATTAACTAACTAAAAAAGCAAATGAACGGAAAAATAATATCATCTATTAAAACTATTCGGAGCAGAGAGCGGAGTTGGAGCGGAGTAACTCAAAAAAAAAATGGTTGCTCCATATCTCTGATAGAAAATATGTCTTTTTATCACGAAAACCTTTTAATCAAAAAATAATTTATCTGTGGATAATACTTATTCTCCTAATATTTTGTGTCAGGGATCTGCCACTTTGAGCTGCTCCTCTCCGACTTCTAAATACTTACTCCTGCCCTTACTCCAGCTCCATGTGAAAATAATTTTAATAGATAATATTATTCATCTCTTTTTTAGGTTTTTTTTTATTTGATAAAAAATTTAAAAAGCAAAAACAAAAAACGGAGCTGGGCAGTACAAATAAATTTCTTTCTTCCGGCTCCATTCCAGTTTCGAGAAAAATCTCGTTGATCCACTGCCCCGCTCTGATGCTCCACACCAGTTTCGAGCAAAATCTCGTTGCTCCACTGCTCCGCACTCCTGTTCCAACTTCAGTTTCGAGCAAAATCCGCTGCTCCGCGCTCCGCTCCAGATCACTGGATCTATGTTTTAGAGTTGATATTTACAGCATTAATCATACAATGGAGGTTGCAATTTTATTTAAGGTCTTGTGATTGTAAATTTTATTAATAAAAATTTAAAAGATAATGTTAAACATACAATTTAGAATAAACTAACTTCACAGTAAACGAAGTATGATGATGAAAATAAATTGAATGAGCAATATATACATAAAATGTAAATACAGTGGAACCTGCCATTCGTCCGCCTCTCTATTTGTACAACTCGATATTCGTCCAACTTGTTCAAGTAAAATTCAACTCGACATTCATACGCTTGCCCCGCGATTCGGATGGCGCCAGAGGCCAGGGTTGCCAGTTTGACTTTTTTTAAGAAAAAAATCGAGAAATCATGGTCTTTTTGAACTCGTCTGGAAATAATTTGTTTGGCATTTTGGGATTTTTTAAAATTTAAATACTTTTTCTGATTTGACTTAAAATTTTATCTTTCTAAATGGAGCAGCAAGAGGAAGTGGTTGGAGAACTTTTTTCTTCAGAAGAGTAAAGTAGTAATTAAAACATTTCCTTTTGCAGAAATTAAAGAGCTGTGTTACCACTGGGAGAAAGCACAGAGGGTGGTTTGAAAATGGCACACTAACACTGTTGTGGTCAACAGGAGCCTCAACTTGTTCAACGACAATGTTGTTGACCATTTTAGAAAAATTCTGAAGAATCAAAGGCAGACAACATTGGACAGGATTTTAGAGAAAGAAACCCAAGATTCTAGTCTCTAGTGCGAAAAGACAGAAAGGAGAAAGAACAGCAGAGAGGAAGAAAACATTTGAAGGGATGTTACCTGATGTTTTTATGGAAAGTGACTTCTCTTCCAAACAGTAACATCAACATTTCTTTCCCTCCTCTCAGCATTCCACTTACGCCATCAACTCACCTCACTACCAGTAAAGTGCAGTTAAATTTTTATTTATGAATAATTTCATATACAGTACTGTACAGTTATTTTTCATGGGTTTAAATAAGCAACCATCTGTGGGTCTGGAACGGATTAATCCAATTTACATAGTATCTTATGTGAAAAAATAATTCGCCATTCGTACAAATCGCCATTCGAACTGCTTCCTGGAATGAATTGTGTACGAATAGCGAGGTGCCACTGTAATAATAATAAGATTCATATTCCGTATCACCAGTGGCGTAACTAGACTTAGTGGCGCCCGGGGTGAAATCTGGGAATGCCGCCCCCTCAATCGTGCGGACAGCAGAACAGCCCTGAAGTCAAAAAATGGGAGGGCGGGGGGGGGGGGGCATGAGTTTGGCTACTATCAACATTTTTTTTTCGATCGGGAGAATACAAATAGTTAATATATATATATATACATATATACAGGGTGTACCGGTACAGCGGCGACAAACTTTCAGGGTGTGTAGGGGATACAGAGACGACTCGGAATCGCATAGAAATGCAGGGTCCCAGACGCTTTCCTGGCGCGGTAGGGACGACACAAAAATCAAGAAAAAAAGGATACGAACGGGGTGAGAAAACATGGTGTATTTTCCAGATTTACAGCAAAATACAAAGAAAAACAACATAAAGAGACAAAGTTGTTCATCAAAGTAGGTGTTCGAAATTACGACCCCGGGCCGTGATGCAAACTTCACATCTGCGGCGCATTGACGAACGAACGTTAGCGAAAATACGAAAAATCAGGAAAGCGTCTGGGACCCTGCATTCCTATGTGATTCTGAGTCGTCTCTGTACGCCCTACACACCCTGAAAGTTTGTCGCCGCTGTACCTGTACACCCTGTAGATATACACACATCCAAGGGTCATTTCAAAATTAACGTGCCATATATATATTTCTCAGACATTCAGTCAAATTTTTCGACTAATTTTTCCACCCGCCATTCTTTTTCGAATAATTGCGTTAGGGTATTCGGAAAAGCGATATAAATCAAGAAACTGATACTTGCGCAAAAATAGGGAGGGTTGGGGCGTTGGTGGGGCTCCTCCCCGGAAAATTTTAGAAATTGAAGTATAAAACACGCAATTCTAGACTATATTTAGTGACGCAGGGAAAGAGAGAGGTGTTTAGACACCCCTCCCTATTGATGCATTTCACCAAAAAATCATTTATATTGGTCCCAAAAATGCAATTTTAGCCTATATTTGGAGGCATTAGAAGATTCGCGTCATGACCCCTATGAACTCCCTTGAATCCACAATTTCCGCAGTTAAATCGTAAGTTTCTCGAATATTTTACTAGAAGTTTTGTTGATTATTCAAAGTTGTTAATGAATCATGAAAGTATAAGAAATATTTTACTCCGCATTTCAATAAAAAGAGGATGCTTAAAAGTTTCATCAACATTTCAAGAGAATTTTTTTGAAGACATCACATAATAGTCGCATGTATTGTTGGGTGTTGCACAAAAGGTACTATGTATTGACATCCCATTGCAAATAATATTTATATATCGTTTTCGATGTTCTCCGGTGAGAAACATCTTAAAGCTGCCTTCTTAAAAGTATTTTTAAGGGTGGGTTTCTGCATTGAATTGACATATTGAATAGTGGAAAACCAAGAAAGCTCCCCTCTGTCAAATCGATGAAGGTTAGTCACAACAACTACTTTACCTTTTTGTTCCTCAAAGCCACACCTGGATTTGAACTCCGTACAATTTCAAAAAGGAATTTGGCACTTTTTTATGTTGAAAGCCTCCGCGATAGTTTGACAACATTTGCTGCAAACGTTAACATATAAACGACAAAAGTAAAGAAATTGAAACTTAATCTTTGAATTAAAAAGAATGCACAAAATTTAGTTCGAAATATAAAGTAAATAAATAAAATAAAAAAGCTTGATAACACATTGGATTGTTGGGTGATGAAAGTACGTCTTTCCACCTCAATCCACGTGGTAAGTTTACTTCATACAATGTTTAACGGAGCAAAATATCATTTAGTGGAAAGCTGCGTTTATGAAGGTCTTTAAGGGTAGTATTATGCATCGCATTTATTCATTGAATAGTAGGAAATTAGGAAAACTTCCACCCATCTTGAAATTCAGTGAGCGTTAGACAAGATATCACAACCATTTCACCTTTATTTAATTCAATTAGCACAACTGCTATACTCTAAACTATTTTTTAATATCTTGACAGCAGAGGTTGAATTCTATGATTATCATTAAATGTCCGTAGAAGAATGAAGAAACGACAGAGCAATCTTTATAACGATGCCCATGCATTTTAAAGCCTTGCATGCATTCGAAAGGGGAGGGGGGACGGATTGAAACACAAAGCTTAATCTTTTTTTTAAACGAAGCAATAGCCTCTTGCCTTATTTGATGAATGAAACCGTAATTTTTCAATTTTTCATCGTAATTGAGTTTCGACAGAACAAATTTTGTCTGTCAGTGTCAACGGAAACTCCTTCCATACCGATAGAAAAGGATAGGGTCAGGTGGGGTAAAATGGTCATAAAAACCACGCTTTTCAACTTTCGTCGCCAATAAATATAAGAATTTGTACAATACCTTCAGTTTTTTGCTTGATATTTTACATTACGTTATTAAAGAACAGATTGCATCAAATTTTGAGCAGAAAGAAATTAAGTAAAATAATTTTATAACGCCTTCCTTCCGGGATGTATTTATGACCACTTTACCCCATGGGGTGGGGTAAAGTGAGTAGTGCATGGGGTAAAGTGGTCATGATTGAAAAAAAAGATCATATAAAAGTGCTAATAACCCTAATATTTCAAAATACTCAACAAAGGTGCATTTTAAGAAGGAAACAATTTTATTTCCCCCAGCTGAATTTATTAATGCCCTCTATTACGGTCAAAAGTTGGACTTATCTTCATAACGCCTCGTAAGGGCTTCTCTTAAGCTGTTGCATAGATAGTTTTAAAACAAAGTTACGTAGCAAAATATTTCAGGACATATAACGGCAGGTATTCTTAGGTTTAAATCCCTAAGTATTAGATGGTAAGTCTGTCCTTTCATTTAATACGTATAATAAAACCTAAATATGAAATTCAAAATTTTCCGTGAAAAAATTAAAAATTGCTTTTAATGAATGACTAAATTGCTTAAATTACGCATTAAGAAAAATTTGCTAATAAGATAGCTCTGATATAATTATATAGCTTATTAAAAATCACACTGAGAGGAAAATACATATTTTAATCTAGCTATTTTTAATTCTCTCTCTCTTTCATCTATTGTTCATGTTCGAAGTGCTTCTAGTTCTAAACATTTACAGCTTAATAATATTTATAATAAGTCTGTTTAGAATTATTGACAACTTGAAAATTATTTTATTAAAAGTGCTTTTAAAAATTTTTCAATGATAAACACACCGTTGTAGGAAGGCCATCTTATAATAATTTCAATCTCTCTTGCCTTTGAGCTCAGTTGGGTTTAATCCTGTTTACTAAAGAGTAAATTTTAAAGTTATTTTTGAAAAAGAATACATTTAGTAAAGTAAATGTTTAACTAACATCTGCCTTGTGTCTTAATTTTTGACAAAAGAAGTGCTGAGCCTTGTAGTCTTCAAAATTTATTTGCATGCGTAAATAGCCTGAATTTCCTAAAGTAGTTTAAAAAAAAATTTTAATTGAAAATAAATACGGAAGCTGAGCTCCCGTGAGTGCCTATGCAAGTTAAGTCCTGGTATACCTTACAAATTAACCTGAACGATTTTTAGAACTTCGATCCATGCTAAGCCTAATACTATGACCACTTTACCCCATCTTACTTAAACTACTGTAAAATAATATATAAACTAAATCTAGCTTCATGGTTAGTGAGGACGTATTTTTGAGATCTGTGCAAAGCTTCCTGCTTCGTCAATTAGATGCAAGTTCTTTAAAACAAAATGTCAGAGAGAAGTTAAAAGAGCTGTTTCAATTTCAACGTGTTGTATAAACAAACAAATTGACTGTTTTCTTCACCTAAAAAGTTGCTATCAAAACAATTTTGAATGTAAAATTTAATTCCTAATTATTAAAATCTAAAATGAAAAAATTACACCAATTCCTCTATTTATTTCCAAGCTATAGCCTTTTCTTTGCCGTATGACTACTTTACCCCACCTGACCCTAGTTTTTTTTCTTTCTAATGGGGCTGCAGTATGGTACCACAATGAGTGTGGTACCATTGCCGCACTTTTTTTGACGCTCAGTTTCCCTAGATGGCGGCACCTGAGCACTCGTTGATTGAATCGGCACTAGGAATTTAATTTAGCCAAGAGTATCCATGCCAAAAGAGATCTTTAACATACCACATAATCATACGACATGGGCGCAGACGATTTTCTGCATCCTGAAAATCCACCGACTTGGGCCAGGTTTGAAATTGCGATCTTGGGCGTACGAGGCTTGCGCTTCACGACTACGCGAAACTGCCGAAGTAAAACCAAATCGAGAGAGTGTCTTTGATGTCTGAAAGAGGGAAGATGACCCACCGAAATTCATTAGACCCCCAATAAACACGAAAGCATGAAAAAGGAAATATTACGCACTAAACACCGAAACACTGGTCGAATTGCATGATGAATTAGCCGTGGTCATCAAGATCAAAATAATTTTAAATGAACTAAAATTTAAAAAAGTTATCAGATAGTAAAATTATTATTTTTTATGAATTCTCATTTTATGAACATATAAATAACATTTTTTCAAAGATAGAAGAAATGTATATATTGTACTTACTGACTACTTGCGCTGTTGCCGAATATTTCTACTGCACGTAAAATTTTAAAACAATGTCTCCCTCATCTTCACAATCAGAAGTTACTTATAAAGTTGGCGAAAGTTCAAGACTATCCGAATTTCATTAATTTCCTTAGCAATTAAAAGAAGGAATTTTTTGCCCCTACAAAAACACTAAATGTCGATCAGGTTGCCTAATGTTCAAAAATACTCAATCTGATTATTTCTGGGGCTGTCGTTTACTTACTTGGAGAACTTTCTGATGATTTTGCAGATAATTATTAGGAACAAAAAAACTTTTTTTTTTCGATTATTTTAGAAACAAAAAAACTTTTTTTTAAGATTATTATTCATATCTGAGTTGACAAAATACGAATTTTGTTTTTGAGAAGACACAACGCTGAGAACCGAGAAAATGACGCTTTGGGATAAGCGTTGTGGCCAACTTGTGGTCATGAAGAATGACCGCAATTTGAGACCACCGGCGGGAAACCGGTCGGGTAATAAAGTCGGAGAAAGAGCTTCGGTGAAAATATATGACAGCTGTTACTTGAGTAATTTAACAGGGCTTGGGGTACCTCCACACTTTTCGTATCAGTGCTTTTTGTTATAGTTTGACCACAACGAGTTGGCGTGTCTGACACACGAGCTAAAACCGGTTGGGAGTTTATTTCGGCGCATTAGTGGAGATAGGAAGCAACCGAACAAGGGTTACTTAATTTGGCTTATTATCGCTTTTTCTGCGCTCGCTCATTTCTGCCGCCAAAATACAAATTCGTCGAATTATTTTTATTATGTAGTTACGGTAAAAGAACCAGAAGTGACTTTAGCTATATAACTTTAGCTATTATTTTCTGTTTCTTCGCTTATTACCTAAACTTTAAAGAATTTTTATAAATTATGGTGGTAGATTTTAGGGTGTTGCGCCATCACTCTGAGGGGAGGGGGTGCACTCCTGATATAAGAGAATACCGATTGGTATTCTCTTATATCAGGAAAGAGTCTTCAAAAGTCTTATTTTATATACACTAAAAAGAGACTAAACCGTTTTTAAAAAACGCTGATTTTGTTCTGTATTTTTATGAGTAAAAAGCGTTATAAACTTTCGGGTTTTATCATTTTCTTTCTTTCTTGCTTTAAGGATAGAGCTTTTGGCTCCAAAATATTTGATTCAAAGTATTAACATTATGAAACGAGATGAAAATCTTACATCTAAAATATCTTTGTAATGGTTTTGCCATGCTTTTTTGTTGATACACATGTGCATTTTTTTGGTTTCGTTGGAAGAAAACATACTTTGTGTCAAAAGTAAAAGATGTAAAATTAACTTATTTTACCATTGCTCAAAATTTGTAATTTACAATTGCACGTATTTTTTTATTAGAAAAGTAAATTACAAAAAATGAATAAAAACAGACAATTTTATTGAAACATTGTTGCTCCAGTAATAGTGCAAGGAAAGAATTTAGAAAGTTTAACATGTTTTTATAATTATTTAAACAGAACTCTAAATTTTAAATTAATCAGATAGTAAAATTTTTTCAAACATAGAAGGGAAAGAGGTGCCCATTGGAGGGGGGGGGGGGGTTCATGTCACACACTGCGCCATTGAAATTTTTAGGAGGGCGCTATCGTTCAGAGGGGGTGAGCAACTCTGTCGTTTGTGCTTTTGGGAAGAGTGGGGAGGAGTAGTGTGGAGGGGGGGGGGGACAAAGCACCAAGCAACCAATTTGGTCAAACCGCTGATCGCTATGAGTACGTTCTCGCCAAGACAAAAACGTAAAGTAACCCTATCTGCGTACGCGCTCTCACTGATTCTACCTGTTGCAAAATGGAGTCTTCTGTTCCCTGTTCTAGTTGACCCGCCATCTCCTGGCACTACTATACTTGTCCTTTTCGCCACATGCCATTCAGAATCTTTTGAAATACTAGTTGATATTGACGGACAGTCGGACGCGGAAATGACTTTATAGACTATTTAGAAGTTACTACCTATTACAGTGCGTATCGAAATGATAGGTCCACCCGCATTTTTCAATGTTTCGACTGTTAATTGATAATAATTCCTTTTTTTTTTTTGGGTACAGATAATTCAGCGATAATCGTTATAATTATCTAAAAAGCATTTTGTTAAAAATAAATAATTCTTTTTTATTTTATGAAAATTTTTATTTTGAAGCCGTTTCAAAAAGATAGGTCCGCCTTTATAAATCCTTGTACCAAAACGTTTTTTTCCATTAAATTTGCATAATCACCATAGTTAAGTCTTACTGCGTGACTACGCGGGCTGCCGTGGAAGTATTTAAATGGAGTTGAACACCACATTGCAATCAAACGAAATGGGTCGTCGTTGTAGTCTTTCGCTGGTTGAACAGGGAAAAATTGCCGCATTTAAGAAGTGTGGAAAATCGAATAGAGAAATAGCTAAACTTTTAAACAGATCTCATAATGTCGTAAACAATTTTTTGAGATTTAGAAGTGCTTATGGTAAGAAAAAATCATCTGGCTGGCTGTCAAAAGTGACACCCCGACAAAGAAAGACTATTGTAAAGGAGTTAAAATCAGGAAATACGAGCTTATCCACTTTGGCCAGAAAACAAATTTCTCAAAATCAAAATCAACGGTCCATAGAATGATAAAGAAGTTCGGCAGTTTAGTTTACAGGAAGAGGAAAGTGGCTCCGAAATTGTCTAAAAATCACAAAGAAAAGCGATTGAACTTCGCACAGGAAGTGATGTGCTGGAAAGAAAACTGGCATCGAGTAATATTCAGTGATGAAAAAAAATTCAATCTGTAAGGTCCAGATGGCTGGCAATATTACTGGCACGATCTGCGTAACGATAGAGAGATATTCTCGAAGAGGCAAGCTGGTGGTGGTTCCGTTAGGGTGTGGGCCGGCTTCGGACGCGCAGGAAAAACTGATATAACATTTGTATACAATCGCTTGAATGCTGCAGGCTATCAACAGCTGCTCGAACAAAATTTTCTTCCACAAGCAGAGCACATTGGAAGGCCGTTCTACATGTTCCAACAGGACAATGCTCCTGTGCATACTGCAAAGTCCACTTTTGAGTGGTTGGTTCTTGGATAATGGTGTGCATATTATCGATTGGCCACCTTGCAACCCGGACCTGAATCCGGTAGAAAACATGTGGGTATACTAGCAAGAGCAGTATATGCAGGTGGAAAGCAGTACAACTGTACTACAGACTTAAAAAGATCTATTTCCTCCGAATGGGCAAAAATCGAGACCAGCTGTTTGCAAAAACTTGTAGAAACCATGCCGAATAGGATTTATGAGCTCATTTTGAAAAAAGGTGGAAAAATTTCTTATTAATTGATTATTAATTTAATGTTTGGTTCAGTGGACCTATCTTTTTGAAACAGCAATTTCACAAATTTTGTGTCTCGTTTATCATTCCTATGATTTGTATATCGTTTAAGCATTATTTTTTCATTGGTTGAACTAGAGTATATTATAAAATAGTACTTAATGCATAATAAAAAAAATTTTCCTAACATGAATTTCGTTTTTACTGATGGACCTATCATTTCGATACGCACTGTATCTCCAACAGCACTGAACCTTCTTCCCTAGGAAGAAAAACAAAAAGTATGCCTAGGGGGTGCAGAAAAAGCCGAAACCAGACATCACTCTGTTAACGCTTTCTGTCCACCCGCCCTTATTAAGGGCGGTAAATGGGACTCTTCGAAAAAAAGAAAAACTTCGCTATGTTTGCGAAAAAAAAAAAAAAACAAGATTGCGTTTTGTTGAGATGGGAATACCGAACTTTTTGCCCCCTGGACAGTGCCGCCCGGGGCGGACCGCCCCCACCGCCCCCCCCCCTAGTTACGCCACTGCGTATCACATACAAATTTCAATGTCACTCTCTTTCTTACAACTATGCATACACGAAACCTTTGCAACCTATTATGTATAGTTTACCTTCTTTTAATTTTTCGAAAGCTGACATAAAAATTTCAGCGTCTTTCTTCTACCTTAAAATTATATCTACGAAACCATAGCAATGTATTATAAGCAGAATATTGGCTTTTCGCCGTTTACTACTTGGCGGCCGCCAGGGGCGCCGAGCTCATAAGGGGGCCCTTCTTTGTTTCAATTATTATTATTATTATTGTTTCATTGTAGAGTTCCACAGGAGCGCCTCGAGACAAATTATATTCCATGCAAATTTCATAACATAGGTGACTAAGGTCGGACATGTCATTTTGCAATATAGAGAATTTAATCTTGAAAATTACCGGAAATTTTCGAAACGTTTTAAACATGAAAATTTTTAGCTCAATTTCTAGTCTTCTTATCTGTAACTTCAAAAGTTATTATTCATGACAATAAGATGAGGGGCCCTCAAGCTTCTAAATTCGCCCCTGGATGACATCATAAAAATTTCAGCCCTCCCCCGTCAATCTGTGCCTTCATACTATATCCACGGGGTGTATACTAAGTCTAAAATGGCGGAACTGTTTGTCTGAATATAAGTGATCTGTAGTTCTGTTGTAGTGGGAAGTGTGTTGTAGTGGTTGAAAGCAATTAGGTATGCATTTGTGAGGGAATCTACGTGCACGCCTGCAACATGCACTGGAACTAATTTTCCTCCACTTCACTTACCTACTCTGCCGACTGATCATTCATTTAAATTTTAACTCTGTCCAGTATTGCTTGAACCAAGATCTGCTGGCCCGTTATTTAGAGCAGTCAGGAGGGGGCGATAACTGAAATATAATGTATTTATGATGGTGAAATGAAATAACAATAATATATATGCGTATATACATACATATATATAAATTTAAGGGCGTTACTATGAGTGGTATCTAGGCTCAATTCCCCTTGGAACTCTGAACCTCAACCCATGTTTCCAATCCGGCCCGTCATTTTGGTGATGGGGCGGGGGGAGTCAATTGTTCCCCTGACTTCTAGAAATACCTTGTATTTATGCATGTGTTTGTGTATTTTGCTGCTTTTTTTACAAATAAAACGTATACCCTTTGCCCCCCCCCCCCAGCAAAATTTTGAAAAGACTGGCCTGCGTATTTGATTATTTGATGATGCACATATATATATATATAGATTTCTTATGATCCAATGTGAATAATCATTTATATAGATAATAGTGAAAAGGTCAGAAACATGTCAAAAATGAGTTATCTAAATTACCTCCAAAGGAGAATTGCCCCCCTTAAAAAATCCCAAGGGGGGGGGGGCATGTGCCCCGGTGAAGTTGTCGATTAAGCAATGATTCAGTTAAACTTCGAGTAATTGAGTACATTGTAGTTAAGTATCCACAAGGGGGAAAAATGAATAACAAGTATCAATTCGTTCAAGATGTTTGCAGAAGTGCAAATATTGATCTGAGAAAAATGAAAGAAAATCTCACACCGACCTGTTAACGGTTTAAGAATTTCGAAATTTCCATCCTATTATATACAATATGAAACTACTAATATGTATTTCATAGTCAATAAGCTAAAAATGTCTTATACTTTATACAGAAATTTCTAAACAGTTCAATTGCGTTTTAAAAATTTAGCACTTAGTAATTAATGTACTCAATATAACCATTTCATTTCAGCAATGCCATTGAAAATTGCTAATTTAATTATGATTAAAAGCAATACTTTAGAAACAATTTATATTCAGTATTCATTAAAATTTCAGGTAAGGACGTATATGAAAGCAAAGCAAACGTTTGGCAATAATTAAATTTGAACATGAAATTGGCTACCATTTTATCCTAACAATATCCTTTTAAGAATGACGAAGATTATTTATGCTTGAAAAGAACGTCAGATTAAACTTCTAATTATATTCTCTTCAATTGAAAGTATTTCACTATTAAAGAAGCCTCAAATTTCAATCTTTACTTCCGGAAGTCATATGGAATCTTAGCAAAATATTTTGTTTTTTTTCTTCGTGATCTTTGAAATATAAAAACTATGTATCATTAGTAGGGGCTGTCTCTGCCGTCATGGCACACTCTTTTTTTTTTAATTACTTTTGACCAACTTCCTTCCCTTTGTCAGAAAGTCACATTTCCCAGTAACCCTGTGTCACGCTATATTATATAGACATATATTACTTGCATTTCAGAAACGAAAAACTACGTGATGGATAAAGTTCCAGATTTATTTTTAAACTTTAATTATGACTTTTAATGACATTGTGATCATAAAATTAATCATGATTAAATGTGCATTCTTTCTATGAAAAAAGATGAAGATTTACAACAAAAAACATAATTAATGTACAATAGAATTAAAATATAAATACAAAAGAGTAATTAAAAACTCGTATTTTGGAATTTGAAATGGAATTTAATGCATTTTGCTTAAAATCTTATGAACACAAAGTACTCTTAAACAGATTCGATTTAAATTTTTATCTAAGATTTAATTTAAATCTTAATCAACATCCATGTTTTTTGATACGAAATAAAATCAATAAGAGTACGAAACAAAATCCAGCAGAGCTCATGAGCAAATGCTAAACTGCTTTGTCCTTTCTTATGTGTTCTTCTGTTTTGTATTTTTCTCTTGCATTTGCTTGCCATTAGAAATTTAAAAAAAAAAAAACGAAACAAAAACCATAGAAGATAACATTTTTCAAATGAGTAAAAACAATGTTAAAGGGCACAAATATTAAGGCGTTAAAGGGCGTTAAGTGATTTCACCCTTTAACGTTGCTTTTACGTACTACTTTGAATATACGAGGTGTGTCTAAAAAGTTCGGTGAATGGTCTCATAAGTGGGTATTCAAAGTTTGATAGAAGCACGCGTGCCTGTGTAGACACGCACGCACATGTCTGGACCTGACCTCTGTCGGTACTAGCGCAAAGCTTCTAGTGCAGTGCTTATTGCATTCAGTCTAATTGAGTGACTCGAGTAGTATGCGTCATGGAGCAACGACGCAGCATTAAATTCTGCTTTAAACGGCGACAGAAACCCATGTGATGTTGGTGCAGGTGTACGGGCAGGATGCTGTGAGTAGGAAATGTGTGTATGATTGGTTTGTACGCTTCCGCGCTGGAAAGGAGTCTGTGGAGGACGAACCACGTTCAGGCCGGTCATCCACAAGCAGGACACCAGAAAACACTAAACGTGTGCGAGAGATGCTAACAAAAGATCGGCGATTGACTCTGCGATTAATAGCAGAAGAATTGGGTATTAGCAAAGACACAGTAGGGACCATCATCCATGAAGAATTGGGCAAACGCAAGATTTGTTCACGATTTGTGCCGCACATGCTAACAGATGATCAAAAAGCAAGACGTTTTGAGATGTGTGGCGATTTCATTGACATGTGTGACAGGGATCCTACCTTTCTGGGTTCCATTGTTACAGGAGACGAGTCTTGGTGTTATCAGTACGACCCCGAAACGAAAAGACAATCGATGGAATGGCGATCTCCTTCTTCCCCGCGACAAACAAAATGCCGTGCGGTAAAATCCAAAGTTAAGACCATGTTAATCACATTTTTCGACAAAGAAGGAATCATCCATAAGGAATTCGTTCCTGCTGGCCAAACGGTGAATGCCGCATTCTACTTGGAGGTTCTCAAACGTTTGTTAAAGCGCATCCGGCGATTTAGGCCACAGATGTATCAGACCGGAAATTGGGTGTTACTGCACGACAATGCACCATCGCATACCAGCATCATGGTACGACAATTTTTGACTCAGAGTGGCGTGACAGTTTTGCAACATCCACCGTACTCTCCAGATCTGGCGCCTGCTGTTTTTTTTTTTTTTTTTTTTTTTTTCCACGTCTTAAGACTGTCCTAAAGGGATCACGGTTTGTGGACGTCGAGGAGGTTCAGAACCAAGTGACGGCTATTATGAGAACGATTCCACATCAAGACTTCTCCAATAGTTTTCAAGCGTTATACGAACGTTGTCAGAAGTGTGTTGTGGCTGGTGGAGAGTATTTTGAAGGTCAATAAATGTACTTACAATTAACATTCTGTTTTTATGTTTTTATCATACCATTCACCGAACTTTTTAGACACACCTCGTATATGCGGAAATTGAATGTCTCTCTTTAAAAATAACATTTTTATCTTTTAAAAGAACTTTTAATATGGAGAAAAAATATATTTATACATAAAAGAATAAAAAATTAATCCTATAATTTTAAATGTTTTCTTATAAACCAAAATTGTGATGTCACACTTCTTGTAACCCCTTCCCACCCCTTGTCACAAACTACCACAATTTCACGATCCGCGCGGTCCCTTAAGAGCATGAAATCATTTTTGCTGACTGCCCTTTGCTTCCTTATATCAGAAGGTTGCGTGTTCAAATCACGTTCGGGTCACCAATTGCAGCGGTGTGGCGTGCGAGGACACGGTGGTACTGGGGAGCAGGAGGTCTGCCGAAGACGTGGATAGAGCCCCGGACCTCCACGGTGGAAAGCCAGTACTTCCATGCTTTGCCAAAAGGTACCTGATGGCGATGGTAGAAGTCGGCCCTTGAAGGCGTCGACTCGCACCGCTACAAGTACTTTCAAAGACATTAACAACATCTGCAGAGTAGCAATAAGTAAGAGACTAAAAATAAGTGCTTATGGATTTTTAAGTAAATCTGCTAAAGATTTGATTGGAAAAAAAATATTTCAAAAACCTTCCGTGTTGTCTCTAGTTTTTGAGAAGTACAGTTTGCAGAAGAACATAACTTTTAGGAAGTTAAAAAGAAACTTTTTTATTTTTGTATTTTAATGAAATAAAAAATCTAAGTTATTAAAACACATTCTGTAATCGTTAATACACTTATTTGATCAAATTAATTATAATTCTTTAAAATTAATGTATCGAAAAACATTTAATTCTCTCTCCCTCTCTCGTACTTTTTTCTGGACTTAATCGGCCACTCAGCGGTTCATACGATAAACAGTGTAGTGAATTGCATTAAGGAATGTCAAAAATGTTCTTCATCAAACGCAAATGTCCTTTTACACAACCAATTTCTAAACAGTGAGATTTAAACGAACTTCATAATTTTTTTCTTCATCTATGAAACAGGAAACAGGTTGCATTTTACTTACCTTAAAATTAAAATTAAGACATTGTTACAATGTTTAATGAGTAATTGACACGGATTGAGCAATATATATGTATTGAACAATATATATATATGTATGTATGTATGTATGAGATACTAACCAATACGGATTGCGCGTAGTTCCTACGGAAAAAGAACTAATTTTTCAGTTTACAACGACTACTGACTAAGACACTAAAATAAATATCAAATTTTCTGCAAGAGATCACTTCTTCACGCTTTTTCGAAAATGTCGACAAGGCAAGCGTCTCCACATGGGGGGGGGGGGATAATAGAAATGATAATAAACGGCTTTTTCGAAAGTAATAACGCTGAATCTGATGAAACAAAAACATGCATAAGAATCATGTTGAATTTATTTTTTTTTTTAAAAAGCCATTAAAAATACTGATTGTTATGAATAGAAATTATTGTGTAATTATGGTAGCATTTTATATTACAAGTTTTAACTGAATTTTTTTCTGTAAAAAGAACAATATATTGCACTTTTAAATGTTCCGATACCGAACAGGGGCAGTTTTTTCTTGTAGAATAATGCAGATATAGCCCAATTTAAATGTTTTCTTCAATTTTATTTTACCTTCTATTTCCTGTTTGCGGATAATAAATAATTCAATTTTCGGAAGAAAACTATTTTTCTTCTCTTAGCATCCATTTACAAGCCTGACAAATGCATTTCGCTGTTTTAAGATGCAATTAATCTGTGTTTATCCAACACCATATTTATCAGTAACGTAACAATAATCAAAAACATTTAAGTGCACCTAAAATTTTATTATTGTTTCAAAAAATTATTACTCCCCCTCCCCTTGAAGAGTTATGACGCAAACCGAATAAGGCAATAGCTATAGCAAGAAAAAAGTTAAAGGGGAAAAAAGACTTGGTAATAAATTTCTTTTATTTCTAAGCCAAAAAACTTTTACATAGATGGTGAAAAATAAAATTGTTAAGTAATGTTTAAAAAGTAGTTTACTTTCTTTACTCGTATAATTTACTTCAAATTTCGACTTCCCAAAATTTCATAATTTAATTCTTGAATTTTTTTTGCTCCCGAAATAGTTTAAGCGTTCCTATAACTGAGGGTGACCGTTAGAGAGGTTTTTAATACATCAAGCTCAATTTCTTGTTGCTTGGGGAATTAAAAACCATACGCGGTAGAGGGATGTTCATTATGAGGGGGGGTTACTTCATATACATATATCAACGGTGGATCTAAGGGGGGGCGATCGCCCCCCCCCCCTTGGGCTGATTCAAGTGGATACTACAACGACACTCCTAAGTGAGTTTTTACTCTTTGTGCCCCGGGACCAGCCATTTTTTTATGTTCTTGGAATCCCAGCCTAATAGCCCTTCAAGTTCTATGCTTTCCCCCTGTCCCTTTGTCCTTTAGTATTGCTGAGTTGCTAATCCTCGGAGTAATGGGAAAGAGATTCCCTGCTCTTTTCTTCTACCCATCAAACTGGTGACAGCTAGCCAACCCTTAGCACGTGGTGTAAATTCCTGCAGCATTTACGCTACAACCTCGAGTCTGAAACATTTCATTGAACATTCATAATTACAGATGTTTATATAAATTGCACATACTCCGTTGATGGTTTTTTTAGTACATATTTAGTATTACATTTTGAAAATTTTAGAAAATATATTACTAATAATTGCTATTATTTTGTAATTTAGACATATCAATTCAAATTTAGAAAATGTATTTACAGGCCTACATTTTTCTTGAGAAAGCTTGAAGGAAATCCTAACTCGGTTAAAACTTGGCTAAGAAGCAGAATGAGTGATGATAGACTCACTGCATTAGCGTTATTGCATATCCATAAAGATATTACATTGGACGTTGAAAAAAATATAGACAGAATTGCGAAAGCAAAAAAACGTCAGCTTGTGTTCCTTTTATAAGGGCTTTGAATAAACTTATATGCATTGAAAAAATGTGCTAGTAAAATTTTAAATATCACTACACTAGCATTTTTTTGTTGTTCCTGCTGTTTGAAAAAAAAGGGGGGGGGGGCGGAGGGACTGTTGAAAAGGAATGAAGAATCTCCTCCATCCATCCTTACATTGAACCCCGAGATTTCCAAAATCGCCCCCCCCCCCCCTTGAAGATTTTCTAGATCCGCCCTTGACATATATATTGTAAATTTAGAGAGACAAAGTAAATGCAATACATTTATGAGTCGAAAACAAATGAACTAAAAGTATTCAACGTCATCCAGCAAATATATATTCCCATTTTTAGCATCGTGTTTCTTATCTTCTCCGTTCTAATAAAATTTGTGAAACACACACAAGTTTAAGTGATATAAAAGCTTTAAGTTAAATAATTAAAATCTTGACATCGGCTAAGGAAGTATCAGAATGTTCCAATTGGCATGATGAAATTTAAAAAAAAGCAGTCATAATATTAAATGAATTAAATAAGAGTTACAGCTCAAATTTTATTTATAATTCTACTGTGAATTGCTGAATATTTATCGTCAGCTATTAAAGGGCAGAATACGCAGCGCCATCTATCCATGAAATTTTCAAACATTGTTAGTATCGCTTACCGTTAATTCCAAACTGCATGTACATATATTTATTCATGTATGCGTTGTGATCGCACATAAAATAGGCTAGATAAAAATTTCTGTAATTTTTTGTACAAGCATCAATAAATCATACTTGACCAATGTACAAGCGAAAAAATCCAGCCTCATCATGGTAAGAAACAAATTTGTTTTACAAAATGCATATAAGTGCGTCTGGATTACACAGAGCTCTTTGCACAATTAAAGAATATGCGATTAAACAAGCAAAACCCAGTTTTAGGAGCACATTATGACTTTTTGTTGATACTGAAAAATAAAAACTAATGAAATGCTTAAGAGAAAATTTTAACACTGAAACCTAAAGAAGAAACACCGCATCAAATATTAACCCTTCTGGCAGGGGTCCGACGACAATGTACCGGATATCCGGGTCTGACGTTTGAAATTTGTAAATTCTACAGTTCTACCATCAACCCAGAGGAATTTGCCAGGCAGAGTGCCAAGAAGAATCTATTCATGTTCAAGGGTGGAACTGCTGTTATATGAAAAGTAACGTTTTTGTTCTCGTTCGTGTAGAGATTTCCGCTGAACTGGTGCTATATGCCAGTTTATAAATTTAGTTGCTTTCAGCAAACAGTGTGAAACAAATATTCTGATTCGCGTACTAAATAAACGCGGCAAAACGAACTTGTATAAAACTCGAATGGATTCGTTCTTTTATACCATGCACAGAAGCGTCCATCAAAAGTCCGTGGTGGAACTGTATACATGAGTCGTCTAGTTTCAAAACCATCAGCCCAGACAACCACTGATATCTCTGAGACATCCAAAAAGATCCAAAAAACATCCTGGATATCTGCTGGATATGTTGGATATCTCACAGACATCCACATATCTCAAAATCCTGGATTTGGATCTCCTGATATCCCTGAGATATCCAGATAGTAACGTGTTTTGGATATAGATATTGGGACATCCTGTGGATATCCAAAAACATCCAAGTCATGGATTTGGATTTCTGGATATCCCTGAGATATCCAGAATGTGACATGTTTGGGATATAGACATTTGGACATCCTATGGATATCCAGACTGTTACATGTATAAGATATAGATATTTGGATATCCTGTGGATAACTGTGAGATATCCTCCATGGATATCTCAGGTATGTCCAATTCATATCCCTGAGATGTTATTTGACTTTTGGATACTGTTAGGCTTATTTATATTCACTCTGCTGCTCAAAATTGTTATATTTAGAGATTTCGTGGTTAATTAAGGTAAATAGTTTTTCTTAATTTTTTCTATTAAAACTGTGTGCTGAACTGAAAAAATTAACTGTAATTTTGTTCAACTCACTTTCCGTGGTTTTTGGTGCATAGCCATGGAGTCTATAGGCTAAGGAGCTAGATCTCCGCTGACGGAAAGTGGCACAAAAATTTCACTTTTCCAGATGGCGCTGCCTCTGCCAGAGTAACTACCTTGTACGGAAAGCTAGGTCATTTCAGTGCTAATTTGGACGATTTTATTTTCGCCAGGAAAAATAGAAAACGTGAGAGGAAAAAAAAGCTATTTTTCACACAATTAGTAGAGATCATGTAGATTAATATGTTTCGCCTCAATATGCTATGAGGCACCTAGATATTAAAATAAAAATACTTTTATATATGGTTACAAAGCCCCGCCCTCCGTCGTCTGCTACGATTTTGGTGATTCTCATTGGTTCTGGTCGTTTGGGTTTAGATTCACATTTCGGCTCGCTTTTTTCTTGCAAAAGTGCCTCTGTATTTTTGTGTGAATTACTTCAACTTCGCAGTTCGGGACTCTACGTTTTCTTTCTTGTTTATTTTGGAAGTGCCTCTGAATTTTTGTGTGAATATTTCAATGCTGCTCTGATTTTTTTTACTGTTTTAGTTTTTAAGACACAATTTGTTGAGGATACAATGTATCTTGATTGAAAATGCAAAATTTACTTTTAAAAATAAAATGTGTATTATTTTGAAACACGAAGAGTGCCCCACCATATTTTAAAACTTTGATTACAAGTTCGAATTTTTAAAGTTGAATTTTTCATTTTGTAATAGAAGCATTTTGAAGTATTGTTCCAAATGAACTAATTTAAATGCTTCCAGTTGTTTTTAATTTATGTGCATTGTAGTTTTCTTACGGGAACGCTAAACTGGAAGAATTTTAATAGTAGCTTTGCTTTGCTGTTCATCTAGCACGATTAAATGTTATAAATAAAATTGAAAAAAATCACTGTACATTGAAATCTTTTTAAATAATGCATCAAAAACTTGTGTATTTACTACAGTGCTATTTGTTTTTTTAGCATATCTTTGCATTTGCTTTAAATATGTATAACATATCAAACTCTGAGTCTTGATTATGATTGCAATAATTACTCGAAATAAGAAATTTTACAAAAGAATGTCGGAATCCAAAGGAGTATGGAAAGAAAAAGCGTACAGGTAGGCCTCCTACTCTTCGTTCAATTGTCCTTCAAGCTTGCTTAACAAAACAGAGTTCTACTCAAATTAAAACAGAAATATTAATTTACTGTGCACTAGCCGAACAGTGCGTAATGTTCTGCCAAGGATTCCAATGTTAGATATACTAAACTACGGTCACGTCCGCCACTTACAAAACACTTCACAAAAAGCATAGATTGGAATTTGAAGAAATACGTTTCTTTTGTGTCTAGATGAAAAGACGTCGCATTTTCTGATGAAAAAAAATTTAATTTGGACGGACCAGATGGTTTTTGCCATTACTGGTATGATTTGCAAAAAGACAGACCATTTTTTTCCAAACGACAGTTCGGAGGAGGTTCTGTGATGGTGTGAGCAGGTTTTGCAGCCAATTGAACAACACCAATGGTGTCCATTAGAGATCGCTTGAATTCAGAATCATATGTTGACATGTTAGCTGAAAATTTATTACCTGAAGCACCCCTTATCACAAGTGGTGATTATTTGTTTCAACAAGACAATGCAAGTTGCCATGTGTCTCGTGCATCATGTTCATGGTGCGAGGCCAATTGTGAAACTTTTGGACTGGCCGGCAAGAAGCCCTGATTTAAACTCCATAGAAAATCTGTAAGGCATTTTAGCTACAAAAGTGTATAAAAATGGGACACAATATGGAAATAAAGACGAACTGATATCACCCATTAATTTCGCGTGGAAAAACATTTCTAAACAAACTTTAACTAAACTTTCTGAGTCAATGACTGGACGATTAATAAAGGCAATTGAGAAAAAAGGTGATTTTGTAAAATACTAATTTATTTCGAGACATATGTGCTAATGTCCCTATATTTTTTTCCATATTTCATATAATACATTTGTAGTAATTTGATTTTGTAATTTAATTTCATATTAACAAGTTTAATGTTTCCCAATTACAAGTAGTTAATTAAATTTGATTTTGTTTGCAGTTGATGATTATTTTAATATATAATACTCATTTTTCAACCGTGTCCTTATAATTTTTTCCATGGCTGTATAACACAATTGTTTAAAATTGCTATGCACTAACATATTACTTTCAAAACATCAGACTTTGATTTTTTCAATTTTTTAAACCAGACTTTAAATATTTTGGATATTTATTTATAAAAATGTGACATTTTAAACAATATATTTTAAGCTATTCTCATTTAGACAATTTTCCAATAATAATATAGATTAACAAATTTCAATTCAAATGCATGATTCATATTGAGTCTAACCTTACCAAGAATACCACCAACTACTTACCAAGGAAAAAAACCTTTATTTTACTAAATTAAAAAATTTTGTGTCATGTTTTTCAAGCACTTAATGTTTTATCGAGTGCATTTATTTTATAAATAAAATAACTTATGATATTTTAAAACTTCGAACTAATTTGGAAAATAAACTACTCCGCTTACATCTTGCTTTTTGTTTTGACAATCAGACATGTATGTGATTTTAAAAACTTTCTCAATTTTCTCTAATTATGTACTGTGTTAATAAAAAAATGTTAAATGCAAATCATGCTCTTTATCACTGTAGGATTATTCTTGTATGAAGGTTTTTGAATCTTTTGATCGTGTAAAGCAAAACCGTGGTATCAAGACCGAATCCAGAAATTTTTCGGTGGGGGGGGGGGGGGGCATGACTTTGACACATGTGTTAAGGAAAGCTTCTGGGAGGAATATAGGCCACATTGCGAAAATTTTTGGGACTTCGAGGGGAGGCGGGACTGTGGATACGGCCTTGCGTGGTATGCCACAAGTTATTCATCGTCTTGTATAAGATCATGTACCAGGATGGCAATCTGTATGCATAATATGCACATTAACCCCTCGCCGTACCATTTGGCTTGACCAAACTCGGGCGTAATCGATAGTCGTCTGATTATCCCTTCACGAGTCTGACTCGTGACATTCATGCTTGGCCCGATTATCCCTTCATGAATCTGACTTGTGATATTAATGTTTGTGTTAAAATCTTCATCACAAGTCAGACTCGTTAAAGTATGGCAAGGGGTTAAAGCAGTGGTGTAGTCGAAGGGGGACGGTATCCCCCCTACGTTTTTATTTTAATACAAGCGTCCCCCCAAACATTTTACATTTTAACATAAACATCCCTCCACTTTTGATTTCAATTGCTTTTCGTATGTATAAGCGTCCCCCCCCCCCCAACTTTTTTTTCAGGACTACACCAGTGCATTAAAGATGCTGTATCAACACATTTATAAACCATCTTACAAATAACATGTAAAATACAGAACAATCCCACCATACAATTACTTTTTTAAAAAAATACAATTTTGAAACTAAAAAATACATGAAACCTATCGGTGGCGTAGCTCGATCCGGATTGTGGGTGAGGGGGTTCTTCGGGAGAAGTCTGCTAATTTCATTCTTTTCGAAGAAAAATTGGTCAAATTCTAAATAATCTTTACCACTTCAGGAGGGGTCCCATCTCCAAAACCACCCCCTTATCTACGCCAGTGAAACCTGTGTTTTTTACGTACAGGTTTTCCCGCATTAAAAAAAGTGAAAAATTCACTTAAATTTAAATTAAATTTTGAATACAATTACGTATGTTTACACAAAAATTGAGACATTTCAGACTGTTTTGTAGAATTTTGTCTCTTGCTGCTAATAAAATCCTCAAAAATATTCATTGAAGAAACGTTTGCCTGCACAAATACATTACACGTCAAACTATGAAAAGTTTTCCTCACAAGAACGTAGTACATAGCATAAAAAATAATAAGGATAGAAAATAATGGTAATAGGCAATATAATCACATGGTATTATAGAAACGAGCAAATTTTACTGAAGCAGATGCAATTGGCTTTCAAAATGGGGGACGGGGGGATGCATATAAAATGTTAAAATGCGTAAATTTTAACAAGTATGCCATGTGATGAGTGGCAGAAGAGAACTTTATTAAAAAAAGAGAAAAAAGAAGAGGAAAACTGTGGCACTGCAGAATAATCACATACCTGGATTTACTAACAAAGTGGATTATTTTTACCCTCGTATAGCAATATCAGTAATTACATCCTTTAATTTTTTCGGCAATATCAGATTATCGATTAAAAAATTTATATTTTTCTCCGAGCGTATGCGACTCGGTGTTTTGCACACATATTAGTTAGCAGTGGTGTTAGTCCTGTAAAAAATGTTGGGGGGGGGGGGGCGCTTACATATGCAAACTAAGTTATTGAAATCCAAAAGTGGGGGGACTCGGACTTTATTGTTAAAATAAAGTCGGGAAACACCGTCCCCCGACTACAACAGTTAGTTCTGTATCTGTTTATTGAGCAAGAAATCAATGACATGATTCTCTGAAGCATACATCAATTAGTTGATCACAATAAATAAACTAAAAGAATACACTAAGTAATTATTTCACAAAACTATGGCTTCCAGTTTTAATTTCATAACTAAAAATCTTGTTTTAAAAAACCTCTGTTGGTGATGGTGAGTACTTGTTGAGAGCTGCTTCTAAATTATTTAAATGATTTAGAAACTTTATGCTTGCCTTATATCAACGATTATTCAAACAAAGTTAATGTTTTAAAAATAAAAAGGAATTTTGTGTATTTACTTTGTATCAAAACTTAATAAACAGTTGAATGTTGAAATGAAAAAAAGATGTGCCTTGTGAAACATTGCAAAATGAATAGAACGCAAAAAAATTCCTTTTTAATTTAACAAAAAACAATCATAAGCGAATGTCCTCGAATCTGAAGGATTAAATTCACAGAATTCTGCTAATTAGTGGAAAAATCACATGTATGCAGTTATTGAAATAGTTCTTCATCGTTGGACCGATGAACATTAAGTTAATAATAACTAATAGTTTTAATAAATTAGATCTAGGGTAATCTTGGCTTTTGTGAATTTATTTCTGAGCATACGCTGCAAGTTAAATTAATTTCTTCCAAGAGGCATGTAATGGAAATCACAGATGTACATAGAAGCACAAAAGTTAACTGTGCAGAAAACAGATCACTAAAAGCGTAAACATTTCGCGTCTGTTAAATTTCTGCGTCTCACTTTTTGCGCATGCGTAACGTGCTTTCTGCGCATGCGTCGAGTTACTATAATTACTGCAGCGATCCTGGCGGAAAAGTGAAATTTTTGTGCCGTTTTTAGCTGTTGCCAAACGTAGGAGATATGTCTCCTTCTTTATACTTCATGTGCATAGCATAGCTCAAAAGATCAAATAATATTGCTGCAATGCAATCGCATCGCTGGTGAGCTGTGTAGTCGGATCGGATTTTGTTGTTTGTATTAATATATTTTATATATTTTTGTGTTATATTATGCTTATGATTATTGAAAGTAGTTCAGTTTTTTAATGATTATTATTTAATTACTTGATTTAATTGCTTTGTCGTAATTCGAGGGACATAATATTTCCCTATTTTTACTTGCAGGGATATATAATTCATCAGTATTTTTAATCTCACGCGTGTAATTAATCCGTATTTTTAATTTCACCCATGTAGCTTTTATCATTTTAATTTCAGGGATATAATTTGTTTGTATTTTTAATTTCTGGTATATAATTTATCTGTATTTTAAATTTCAGGTGTATAATTTATCTGTATTTTTAACTTCTGGTATATAATTGCTCTGTTTTTTTAATTTCAGGCATATGTAGTTTTTAACAGTGTTTTTCATTTCATGTAAATTATTTCTACTGAATTCAGTAAGATTTGCTGGATAAAGCAATTTTCATGTCTTAAACTTGTCGTTTGGGTGAGGCAAGCAATTTTATTCTTTACAATTGGGATACAATTTAGAAGTTCATTCTTATTGGGTCTATTGTGTGATTATTGCTATTTGTCATTAGTTTGTGGGAAAATCATGCCTAAAACTAAAGTAAACAAGTGATTGCATTGGATAACTTATAAGAAAGTTAATGAATCTGTAAATGATGTGTCTATTATTGATTAGCAATCAACATCTAGTAATTTGACTGAGCAATATCATGATTGTAGTTCTAATGAAGCGTCAGGTTTTCCTTCTGATAGCTCGTATGAAAGTTCTGATAGGGAACTTTGCTTAGTGTCCGACTTTGTGTGAGGAAAGTTCTCGAAACCGTGTGTGTGAACAAAATCTAAATTTGCTGAAAGACTCGTCTAACTGGTCAGTTGAGAATAACATATCTCATACTGCAATTAATGGTTTATTAAAAACACTTAAGAAATATCTATTTGGGTCTGATCTACCAAGCGATGCACGGGGACTATTGCAAACCGCTAGGTCTGTAGCAATTAAAAGTGTCTCGTCTGGTATTTATCGCCACTTTGGTATTGAAAACGGAATAAAAAATATCATTCAAAATATTAAAGGTACAGTTGTAACACAATCAACAATTGAATTACTGGTAAATGTTGATGTATTTCCTATAGTTAAAAGTTCCAACAGTCGGTTATGGCCAATTTTAGGTCCATTAAGCTATACTGTGAATTTTCCTTGTGTGTTCTCCATTGGTGTATTCCATTCCTATGAAAAACTCGAAAATCGTAATGAGTTTTTAAGTGATTTTGTGTGTGAAATGAAACATCTAATCGAAAATGGTATATCTATTGATGGTAAAATGTGTAACATACATCTTAAAGGAATAATTTGTGATGCACCTGCTCGAGCTTTTGTATTATGCATTAAAAGCCATTCTGGGTATTCGAGTTGTAACAAATGTTTTGAAACTGGTATATTTTATAAAAATAGAATTTGCTTTCCTAATGTTAATTTCACTGAAAGAACTGATGTTGATTTTAGAAATAGGGATCCTGATGATGAACATCATAAATATGATTCTATACTGTTGGAGATAGATACTTTTTGCCTTGTTTCACATGTTCCATATGAGTATATGCATTTGATATGTTTAGGGGTCATGAAAAAGTTAATTAAGCTGTGGTTGAAAGATGATTTAAAATTTAGACTTGCTAATAATCAGGTAGAAAGTGTGTCAAAACAACTAGTAGAACTTAAAAACTTATTTCCCTAATGATTTCGCCCGAAAACCTCGTTCTTTAAAAGAATTTGAACGTTGGAAAGGAACAGAGTTTCGTCTGTTTTTGTTATACACTGGGCCAGTAGTTTTGTCAAATGTTTTACGTAAAGATCTGTATGAGCATTTTCTGCTTATGCATTGTGCAGTTAAAGTATTAGTTACTGAGCCTAACAGAGAGATGGTATCATATGCTCAGGCTTGGTTAAAGTGTTTTGTCCAAAGTTTTATACTCCTATATGGTAAACAACATGTATCTCGCAATGTTCATGGGTTATTGCATCTTTGTAAAGATGTGGAACATTTTGGCGCTCTAGACAATTTTAGTGCGTTTCAGCTTGAAAATTTTATGAAAGAGTTCATATGACTTGAACTCTCGAGTTTATTCTTTTAGCAACAAACAACTTTGCCCCTATCGCCGAAACATTTGGTGATGGGCAGCGGTGTAGTCCTGAACAAAAAATGTTGGGGGGACGCTCATACATACGAAGATAAGCAATTGAAATAAAAAAGTGGGAGACGCTTATGTTAAAATGTAAAATGTTTGGGGGGATGCTTGTATTAAAATAAAAAGGTAGGGGGACGCCGTCCCCCCTCGACTACACCACTGGTGATGGGGATGTTTTACCGGTTAAGTTACCAGTAAAAAATATAAAGGAACTGTAATGCTTAGAAGGTGCGCTTTTGAAACCAGAGATTTTCAATTATTTGGTATGCATTAGTTTCTTTTAAACCAAGGCTTTCAGTGTATCTTGAATTCATTTTTCTATGAATTTTTATAGATTAACTTTACGTCAAACTGTGGGGGCGTAACTGTAGACTCCACTGTAAAGCTGATCATGAGAAAACTCCTGACAGATGTAGTGGCACAGGAGTTCAGCTGGATGGGAGCGAAAGGAAAGGGTGTATTTTATAAGCTGCAGCTGACAAGAGTGATATTTGGTACTAATTTATATGTATAAAATAATATAAATAATTTATATACATTAAAAATGAATACATAACTGTTGGATATACAATTATCATTAAAGTATTTTGAGCTTTATCTGTAGTGCTCTGATTGGTTTTCAAGTTTTTGTGAATGTAGCCGTCAAGGATTGTTTGAAGAATTTTCCTTGAAGTATGAACTAATGAAGTCATGATTTTATTGTGAAAACCTTGTAACAGCTACACATGTTCTGGAAGGAGAGGGGTGTGAAAATACATGTTCATTGTTTGGCTTTCTTGATTATCAAACAAAGTTTTTGATTTTGTTTACCAAATTTCTTGTTGAGTAAATTCACAGTAATTTTTCACTTGTTAATTAAATTGCTATTGAAATGTAGTTTGCTATTTTATTTTTCTTATTTATTTAAATTCTGCCTTGCTACAGGTGTTTTTTTTTCTTCTGGGTAACAATCAACATTTTGTATTTAAATAAGTTTTTTTTTCTTTATCCATGTGCAGGTGTATATTTTGTGCGTAAATTGGACAAATGAGAAAATTCCTTTTACATTGTTATGAAGAGAAATTTGTTCTATGTATAAAAATTCATTCTTGAAAATTAATTTTTTAGATGCAACTAGACGGAATGAAACAGTAAGAAATGCTGCAATGGATGCAGCAGTGGAAACTGCAATAAAAAATTGGCTTCGCCATGCGAAAGCACGCCATATGAGAGTGGCTGCAGAAAATTCTGCCAACTCCCCATCCCTTTTGGGCAATACTATTGCGTAAATAAATCTATTTTGTATAAAATAATCTATTTTGTAATGTCTTCTGTATATCATTTTTGTGCCTTTTTAAAATAAAACAAAAAAAACGACTTATTTGTTCAGTTTATTTTTTTGTCTCGGAGAACAGCAGCCTACTCTTAATCATCTTTAAGTCAAAAGTAATACATTTTTGAGAAAAAATAATCCTCGTATTGCTCATTGAATACCACTTGTTTCTAATGAAATGTCCAGAGTTACATCAGTAAATTCAATCATAATTATATCTGAATTATACTGTACACAATTAAAAAGGAGTAAAGTTTAAATTAGTATGAAAATCGTGAATGTATGAAAATTGCGAGTAATTTTAAGTACTCGAAATTAATGCTCTAAATGGATGTAAAATTTTAAAAACTTGTCTCATCTTTCAGAAGTAGTTTTATGAAGGAATATTTTTTATATTTTTTAAGTACTCTGTTTTTTTTATGAGCTATTTAATACGGGTTCACAGAAAAAGATAAAAATGTTTTGTCAATACTATATAATTTTTGTTACATTTCTTGCTTATATATGTAAAATATCAAAATGTGCTAAAGATTTATTGCATATGCATGAAGTGTATTGACCTGTAGCCTAATATATATCTCTAGTATTGAATATTCATTAAAAATTTTAATTGCTTAGTCATATTTTCCTAAAATGAAGATTTGAAAATAAATTATAAATATTTTCAAAAGTAGTTATAGGAAAATAATGGCTATGTAATTATAATTTGTAATGGAGTAATTTACATTGCTCAAATATATGTTATGCTATAGGCTTTGTACTCTTTTTGCATATGTAATAAATTTGTAGCATATTCTGATGTTTTATAAATACCTATAAACCATTCATTTGAGACCTCCTATGGATATCCAAGCTATATCCCAATATCCAAGAGATGGATGTCTCTTGGATATCCTAGAGATAACCTTAGGACGTTAAGATGTCTATGGGATATCTGTTGGATGTTTTCAGGATATCTATGGGATATCCTGGATATCCATGGGATATCTAATACACGTCGCGATATCGCGACGTCTCAGGGAGGTCCAATAGCTGCAACCTTTTTGACGTTCTGTGGATATTCAGCAGATATGTGGATGTCTCAGGGATATCTCATGGATGTGGTTATATCTACTCATCTTATCCAAGAGATATCCTATGGATGTAATTTGGAGATTCATGGCTGTCTGGGAGCTACATCCAAAAAATGAAATTTTTCACGGCGGGCAAAAAAATAATATCTAAGAAATTCTAATTTCTAGCTAAGAGCATTGCGATAAACTTTAACTTGCTGAACTTTTAACAAAAAAATAATTTTTCCTTGGAAGATATTTGGAGGGAAGAAAAGAAGAGCTCACAAGCATGGTCGATGAGGGAGGGGGGCCTGGTTTTGTAACTAACTGGCACATTTCAAACGCACTTTTTAGCATGCTGTAGCTGCTTTAGAAACTTAAAAAATTAACACCATATGAAGATAACTTTAAACTATTAGAAAGTGTAAAAAAGTTGATATCGAAAAAAAGTGGATGTAACTGGTTTTGAATTTAGACGACTTACATATTTTTAAACACCAAACCGCCCACAGTTGGCAAATACAGTGAAACCTGTGTAAGTTGACCGCTTGCGGTGCATCACTTTAGTGGTCAACTTAAACAGATGGTCAATTTATAGAAGGTGGTTTTTTTTTTTGTCATTTCTTACACTATGCACTTATTCATTTGCAACTAATTAAAATATAGCTTCATGCATCAACGTTACTTTGTAGTAATTAGCTCGTTTTTGCACAATTATCTAAAATATCATTAGAGAAATTTAACCGGAGATTTACCCTTCTAAATAAATCCAATTAGGACCACACTAAAAAAAAAAAAAACGTCGTATAAACGATACTCTATGTAATTTACACACATTTTGAAAGCATGCAAATTACTATTTAGGTTTTAATAATCAAATTTGACATGCCGGATATTTCGTGCAATGATTGAATCAGATTCCGTACCTTCAAAACTCAGATGGACACCGAATTTCCGATGCATAGAAGAAAAAAAACCTTCGTAAACAAAAAAAAACCCTCCCCCTCGTCACAGGAGAAAAAAAGCAGTAATATCTGTACAAGAATAACTAAAATCAGCTAATTCTTCAAAGAGTGGAAACTGGTAAGTTCCCTAAACAAAGTTCCAGATAATAAAGATTTCTGTTAAAGAAAATTAAATGCTTGAAATTTAAACAATACCGAGTTTTAAAATTTTGTTTCTTTTTAAAACTAAATTTTATAAGGTATCACGTTTTTCTCAAAAATGGCACCGTTTATTTTTTCCCCCCTTCTCACGGCAGTGGCTATTTCAATTCTGCAGCAAACTATTGCACTTGGATAAAAATATTTTGAAAACATCGAAAATAATCAATTTTATTAATTTAAGTTTTAAAATATTGTGATTTCTGGAAAGCTTACTTCAGGAAAAAAATCGGTATTTTTTTAATAATCATTACAAGTCTGTATTTTCGAGGTTGTATAAAAAGGCATAGTGAGAATGTACAAAATTAATAAAATATTTTACATTAGAAAGCCCTCCCACCCCTTCTCCATTAAAAAAAATATTCTATTTTTTGTAAAAAAAAATCGGCTATTCATTACTAGGGTTATAGATTCAGTACTCTTTATTTACACTTTTGTGGCATATAAAAATAATAGTTGCTGGCTTCAAAAGGCCAATCTAAAAAGATTTTAACACTAATGCGATTTTAGTATATATCATTGAAAATGGCTTACTTTAATCAAGAGAAGTTTACTTTTGAGACTCACTAAACTAAAAAGAATAACGAAGTACAACAACATGCTTTAATTATTTATTTTCTTTTGAGAAGCTATATGTGTTAACAATGAAATGAAGTTCAGTTTAAATTACAAAATGTACATATTTTTCATTCTTGTATTGGTCGATTGTGGTTTTGCTACTATACCAGTCTTAACCCTTTCGGGACGAATGACGCACCCGCTCGTTACGGCGGAAGTTCCTCTACGGGACGATCGACGCAAGGGTGCGTTTAGCTTTCTGGAATGAATTGCTTCCTATGAGATGGCGTGTTTACTGTTTAATCAATATTTTTTTTCAACAGATTAGTTACGCACATGGTTTCTGCAATTTCAGATTATCTGCAATGAGTCTGTATGGAAATATATGCTAATGAGGGTCAACAAAAAAAAGGCAATAAATAAATCCGTTTTAAATGGTTGTTTAAAATTTCTGCTCGCTCTTCAGATGAAATGTTATGGGAGACGTTCTAATAAGTATGTTGTTTTTCTCGGTTTCATTTGAGAAGCATAATTAACGAACTAAACATGAAGTCGGAGATACAAATATTGCTGTAAAATATGAAAGAATAATTAAATAATATTCAGAAGCAAATCATCGAGAATAATAGTAGTTATTTTCTGAAATTTTACTTCCTAAAAAGTTTAGAACAATGTCTGTAGTTTATTCGAAGCGAAAGAAAACTTTGCACATGAATGCAAACTGTGCCGTTATTTCTTTTCTAATCAGTGTTTAAAGATTTTGCATATCGCTTAGAAGTATTAATTACTACAGTATTCATCAAATATATATTTTATAATATTAAATGTAACTACTTTTCCCCGTTTCTGTATTTTGCATCAATAATCCGATGTTAATTTAGGTATTTTCAGTTACAGTAGAATGCACTAAATTTCTATTTTCCTACATTAACTTTTGAGCTTTTTATAATTTAAAATATATTCAACCATATATTATGCAATGATTTGATTTTTAATGTAAATTATACGTTTTACACATTATGATACGCGTACTTTTTACAAAATTTTACGCGCGTTAGGCTTAGCGGGAGAAAATGCGATGACCTGTAATGAAACAGGCATGAGATTGAAGAAAGATGAAAAAAGAGGAAAAATGCGTGATCAAAAGTTCAGTTATATTAAGAGACGAAATGCTCAAAATAAGTTTTTTTTTTTTTTTTTTTCAATCCAATAGATTTTCATGCATTTAATCTGTTTATATTAAATTATGAAAATATTTTTTAATTTACTCACCTAAGATTTCTCAATTAAACTATATAATATATGCGCATTATTATCAAAATCGAAAAGATAAAAGAATTGCCACATTGCTAATGTACATAGCTGAATTTAAAAAAAAAATTAAGTTTTGGTGAAAATAACAGGAGTATAAAAATAACTTCATATTCTTTTTTTTGAATCAAAAAAAGCTCAAAAATTTATTAACAATAACTTTTCAGGTAGGATCTAACAGCATACATTTCTTTTGTGGTTAAACTGGGTTTACTTGTTTAAATTTTCTGTTGTTTTTTAATGGTGGTCTGAGTTAAGTAATTGCATCTGAAATTTTATGTGGGTGGCATTTACCATTGTACTACTTTTAGTGCTTGAGGAGATGTTTCTAGCTTCTTCTAGGTGATGTTGCTGCACCTGAATTTTTCCTTCATTTTTCTTTTGAGCAGATTGATTCATTTGTTTTTTGTTTTGTTCTGTCTATGTGTTTGCTTATTTACATTTTCATAGCATTAGCAGTATTTTTTTTTTTTTTTGCTACCAGTTTAGATAATGCTTTAATTTTTACAGTATTTTCCCTCAATCTTTTTCCCCTAATGAGACTGTTATACTGATTTTCTGTTATATCTTTTACAAGATGTTCTCATATTCTTACAAAAATAGGAATTTACCTTTATAGGAATTACCACAATAATTCAAACAAAATACCACGACCACGTCTGGTGTGCACTTAACAAATAAATTATCACAAAATATTTTTTTTTAATTTAGCCATTTTTTAGTTATATATTGAATAAAAATAGGAAGAAATGTTCTTTATCTATTTTGTAACAATACATAATGACTTCCAAAAAGGAAAAAACCCAAACCCTAAGAAAAAAAAAAACAAATTTAATTCCATGCAAAAAAAAATACAAGATTATTAATAACGATGCAATATTAATAGTTATAACTAACTAATAGAATCACTAAAATTTTTTAAAAAGGCTAAAATTTTTCACTGAAATTTCAAGTGGGTGTGGCAAAATGAGAAGTGCAAATCCTCTATTACAGAGGCTAAATCGTAAAAAATAATAAAAATAATGGTAAACAAGAAGTTATTGATGTCCAAGAGATGGAATGAGATAGTACACAAGAACTAGGGACTTTTACCGAAGCGGATGCAATCGGATTTCAAAAAAAAAAAATCGGGACTGACCCTTGAAAGCATATGAAAGACAAAATGCGGAAGTTTTACTGCTAATTTGTAAAAGTTTCGTAAAGCAAGTATCTACGCATGCTACTTCAAGATTTTCTCATTTAAAGAAGAAAAAAAATTCCGAATATTCGTGGAACCGAAATTTTGACTTTTCAAAAATACCAAAAATACGGAATTTCGGCAAAATACGGGAAAATTATATAAAAACTACTCGGCGAGTAATTACGATTACAAGCACTGTCTATTGAGCAAAAAAATATTGAAGCTTCATTGATTTATTTTAAAGCGAAAATTACAAAATACTGGAGAAAATTGTGTTAAACGGGAAATCGGGAGACAAACGCAAAAAACGGGAGTCTCCCGTTAAAAACAGCGGACTTTGCAAGTATGCAGTACCGAACCTCAAATTTGGCAAGATCAGCACCAACGCTATGCAGAATTTTGGAACACGACAAAACATGGCGGATTTACAGAACTAAGAATGTCTCGGAAGCATCGGCGCTGACAAGCGTTTTTTTACGCCAATTTTGCAATATTTTCTTCACTCATAGGCAAATGTTTTTTCATTTTGACTATGAATGGCGATCTGGGCCAGCTGGTTTAGCAATCGGAACGCCATTTTATGCATCCGATGAGTAAACTAACGTTCGATTTCTGCTAGGGGGGAAACTAAACATTCGTAAATTTTTTTTGGAAAATAAACATTTTAAGGGAAAGTAAGCACTTATAAGGGCCCTTATATTTTATTTTCAAATATAAGAACTTATAACCACTTGTAAGCACCGCTACGCACCCTGGTAATGTGCCGATGCAATAAAAAATCATATTCCATAAAAATTGCTTTGTATATTTTCTTAGTAGCCTTTGTATTGTGTGCTAATGAGAAAATAAGAAATATATTAAACTGAAAGCAGATGCAAAAGGATTACCGCAAAAATTTCAGCAAAACGGTAACATTGCGCAAACACATGGCATTGAGGAAACATAAAAATAAGCGATAAACTTGCGATTTTTAATATATAAGAGCTGAATGTGAGTGGTTTTAAACGTTTAAAATTAAAAAAGAAAGTAAGAAAACTTTAGCACTGAAAGTTAAAGAATTATCAACGTTGCAATATGGCGCCATTCAATGTTTCTTTTTCTCATCATGAAAGTGTTTGATCCTGGAACAAATATTACTGTAGTACAAAAAAATTACTTAAAAAAACAATATAAATAGTAAATTAATTCTGAAGATAAAAGTTCAAAAACTTAAAACTTTTTAATTTGATTAGCAAATAGTTTACTCGTTTGCATTAAAAGAAAACTCAACATCTTCCGCCATTTTGAAGAATGCTACTTTTGCATTTAGATGTGCGATTTGGGATAAAACATGACTTGATTTATATAAGAAAAAAAGTAAGTATCAGCGATGCTTCTGATCTTTGTTCTTGAAAAATCTAGGTTAAAAAGTTTACTACAAAAAACATCTTATAATACGCAGCCCGAAGTCATGAAGTTAGGAATGTCCAAATGCTGTTGGAAAGAATTGTACTAGCTGTTGTGCTGGCTCCAGCTCCAACATCGCGATTTCAGTGCGTCAGTCATCAGCGTGAACGAACCTAGTTTTGCAGCGTTTGTGTGCAAAAAAAAAAAAAGGGGGGGAAACAAAAACGAATGCAAAAAAAAATTCCGAGGCGGAAAATTGAAGATAAAAACAAAAAACCGCGGAATCTCCAAAAACTAAAAAAAAAGCGGAAAATCGCGGATCCGCGGAAGAATCTCATGCCTGATAATGAAAGTAAGCGCTTGGCCGGTCCCGTCCTGTGTTGAGCACTTCCTTCCACGGGTATCCGTTGCAAAAGGGTTATAAATGACTGGCCGCTGGTAAGGCTAAGCGACATACCCAATAGCCAGCCAAGTCTAGCCATGGGTGGGCATCTTTACTGCAGGTTCCCAATCCACAATGGCTTTTAGCTTGGGGAAGAAACCAAAATGGCAACAAAGCTCTTTTTACCTTGTCATCAACATCAATTTTTAGGAAATTTGTTGTTAGCAAAATGACTGCTAAGACACAACTGTGCTAAGGTGTAATACAAAGATGCAGATTGTGTCTGAACCCTGGAATACATTAAGGGGAAATTTTTGCACTCTTAAAAAAAATTCATTTTATACATTCTCACTATGCTTTTTAAGAGTTGAAATGTCAATTAATTGCTGAAATATCTATTTTATGTAATCCACAAAATTTTATAATTTGTTTTGAAACTTCATTATTCTTATTACACTACTTTGTCTCAAAAACTCAAGACTTTTCCTGATTAAAGAAAGGGATCTCCTTTCAATGATACAAAGAACCACATTTGAGTGATCCAACCAAAGAATAACATATGCATATAAAGAAAACACTAATCATGAAGTCACACTAAATGCTAATAAATATCAAAATTCAGAAAACAGCATTACAAATAATATAACTTCAAATGGAAAAAGAAATTTATTTATTTTTCCTTTGCATACACATATGCATAATTATAAATGATAAATTCATACAAAATGTCACCGTACACTGGACATATTTATAGTTTGCGTAAATACTTTTTTACCAAACATTGTAATAAATGGACACCTGAAATATTAGGCATAATGCAAGGTGCAGTTTGGTATAATAATTTATTGCTCTTTATTTTAAGTTAAAAATAATTCACTCTTCAAAATAGAGATATAGTTTAATATTCTTTTCTGAAAATAGTATATTATACAAGCGGAATCATTTTAAGAATGAACATAAAACTTCTTAAATACACAAAATATGTTTTCCGTATTAAAAATCATAAGATTATATTAATAATTTGATACTATGTTCTAGCTGTCTGAAAAAGTCAGTCACTAATATCAATGCACGATGAACAACCTGTAAAAAATCCGATTGCAAGTCTTTAAAAACAGGAATTAAAGCAGACAAAACTTTTGAACCATAATGAATTAAAGCAGACAAAACTGTTGAACCATAATGCTGGAATTTAGTAGCATATTCAGTGACTAGTGCTTTTCTCCGTAAATCTTCCTGTTGAAGCACATAATATAAAAAGACACTTGCACATCCCATCAAGAAAAATACAAAAAATGTTAAGAACCAGCCTGAAAATAATTTTTTTCAATTAAATATCATAAGTTCTACACATATCTTATAATAACCATTTATAAATACAGTGGACACCACTTTATGTGATAACGGTTAATGTTATCAGTCATTTATGTTATCAAAACAGTTGCGTCCTGTCCTTTCATATTAAAATGCATTAAAAAAAATTTTTTTGTGATCAAAACTTTTTTTTATTGTTTTCAATTTACAGAAATAATTTTGCTAACATTGGTGAGAACTAGAGGGAAAACCCTTGATTTCGCTTGGTAATTATATTTTGAAATTTGGTCTGAAAGATGTTCATGCATACTCAGATGGGAGGGGAGCTCTTTGAACCTTGTATCAATGTGCTTAGAAAAATACAGACACAGAACAGATTTATAGCCCTTTGTAAAAAAAAAAAAAAGACAATGAACAGTCTTAAATTTTTTTTTTGAAGTCAATAATTTATTTATTAAATTATTCTAAGCCGAGATTATTTTTTGCTAAATATGTTCATTTCAACAACATGTAAATTACCATTACCTGCAAAAATCAAAAGTATATATAGTTGGTAATGTGCAAAAGTATGCATTTTTTAAACATTAAATTTTATCATTTATTGTAATCAGTCGGTTATTGTTATCAAACAGTGGTGTGCCTAGTGAGTGGGTGGTGCCTGCCAGGGGTGCAGCATCCAGGAGGGCGGTTATTCGACAGGATGTTTGCAAAAAATATAGTTTTGGAGCGAAATATTTTACCAATTACATTAGTTTTAAAATGTTTAACAACTAAAGAGAAAAGAAAACTAGAATTGAAAAGGAAACAATTCCTAATTCTAAAGAAAGAGGAATTTTGCATCTGTTTTATATTTACTGGGTCAAAGAGAAGCTTCTACACACCAGTGGCAGGTAGTGGTGATGGAGGCTGACATTTTCATTTTAACTTTTGATATGGAAAATAAACATTGTTTATTGTGAGAGTTAAAAGGGGGTAACACCTTAGTCTAAATATAAGGCAATGGTTTCTGGAGATAAATTTACTCTAATAAAAGGTTAATAAAATGTTTTTTTGTAGACAAGTGGATTGTAAAACCAATCTCACATTGCATGAAATCCTAGCAGATGCACAGAAAATTAACATACGACACTGGACGACACACTAACTGCACCTGCACTTTCAGCTGAGGAGATAATTGGGTGTTAACGAGGGTGGATGATTTTCTATGAAATGGTGCAGGGGGTGCAGCACAATCATTTAAATTTACCACGGGTGCCAGCATACTCCAGTCGTTAATATTAGCAAAGTCACTGATATAGTTAGCCGCATCCGAGTTAAATCTTACCCAACTCATGCTTCTGCTACCAACAGGATTTTGCGTAAATAAAAAAAAAAAAAAACTAGTTTTCCAGTAAAGAAGCTAAGTAATTTCATTAAAAATTATCCTATTAAACTTATAACACACATAGACTGCAATTTAAATTTTTAAGTGGAAAAGACACTCCCTTCTACACTTTATGCATGGAGGAGATCTAAAATTTTTGGCAGAGGGGCAGTTGGCAATGCTTGATTGCTTGAACTTTTTGTACGTTTCTGCATTCTAACAACTAATATGTGATGCTTATATTTTTGTTGTTTTATACATTTTTTAAACATCAGTTAAAACTTCCAATCAAAAATTGGAACAACACTCAGAAACCGGGACCTTTTTAGACTATATATTAGCATTTAGGACAAATTAAAGCATATGAGTAAACGTACATGAAATTTTCCCCGATTCCTTTTTACACTTTATAAAACACTTAAAAGCTTAAGTTTGTTTAAAACTGATATAAAAAAATATTCACTTAAACTGTAGAAACTAATGTTAAACACTTTACAAGAAAGAATTTTATTTCCTGTCAAGGATGCAAAACAATTGCACACTTCATTTAAACAAAATAGAGAAACAATATATACATATTTTCTGTTTATGTTTTAAAATAAGTTAAATGTAAATTTGTAGCTTGCAGCAGGAAATACCAAAGTTTTGACCAAATACTACTTTGAAAAAGAAGTATCCACATAACAGCTACAGAACTGAATAAAACCAGTTGTGAATAATATTTTTAATGTTAACACTTTGAGCTACATAATCATATACCGTTACTTATATTTTACCATATATTCATTATGAAGATGATAATAAGAGTACTTTAATGAACATAGTGAAACAATTTTTGCATAAAATTAAATAATGTAATCCATTCAGTAGCGTAGCTAGACCCAGATTTCAGGGGGGGGGGGGTCATTGGGAGAAGTGAGCTAATATCATGGTTTTACAAAAAATATTGGTTAAATTCCAGACAGTCTTCACCATTTCAGGTGGGCTTTATCCCCAAAACTACCCCCTTATCTATGCCACTGAATCCAATATACATAAAAATTGGCTGAGAAGTGCATAAACCTAAATTTTTTTATTGTATTTCTTGAACAATATCAGTGATGAATTCAAATTAGGGGTGTCTATTTTCAGAGAAAAAAATAATTCCAAGAATGCCAAATTTTCAAAGACCCAATGGAGAGCGTGGTTTTTTGTCGTATGTTCAATCTTCATCTAGTTAATTATAAATATTTAGTATATATTCATGAATCAGTCAAGAAAATTAGTAACAAAAAACAAGACACAAAGTTGTGAAGCGATACTTGTACAGAAGGCAAAACGCCAAAAGAAATCTTTGGAACAACACTCTAAAACCGGGACATTTTTCTGATTTTTGTCCAATCCTTTGAACTATGCAATAAAGAAACAAACACAGACATATTCTGCTATAATTTTATACATTATAGAGCAGGACTGTTAATTAAAGATTTTGATTACAGTATAACTGAATTATTGGCAAAGTGTGAAAAATTTAGTTTTGGATACCGTACACAGCAAAAGTAGAGTTCATTAAAAAATATAAGTAAATGTTATAAAGATGCAAGAAATTTAAAAAAGAACATTTTATATACTATTAATTTGTAATAAAAGCTACAATTAAGAGAAATTGCTATCTCGAAAAATAACCGTTAACTAAAATCCTGATCGCAAAAACAAGATCTTTTTTATACATGAGTATGAAAACAGCATTTCCAATCCCTAATATACTAATTACACTTCATTTTCATTATATTTTGAAACATTTATTTCCGACACAAGCACCAAAATGCTCCAGATTTTACCCTGAAAGTAAGGGATAGACTTTTATTTGCAGGTTTCGGTTTTTCTCTGAAGAGGGGCTCAAACTTACAGACAAGTATGTATGGTACACTATGGAAATTTTAGCAAACAAAGAGCTCAATGTGTAAGAAAAGTAAAATAGCACGCAAAAAATTGCATTTTGTATGAGCAGACTTGCCCATTTAGGAAGTCAGGAAGCCTGGTACTTTTTCGATAACACAACATAACGTAAGAAACAAAATAATTCAAATTTAAAATCAACTTACCATATTCTCACTCACATATTACTCAAACATTTCACATGTAATGTTTGAATTTTCTTGTTGCTTTTGAAAGCAAAGTTGTGTTGTCGAAAAAAATCTCGGGCTTTTTTTTGGCTTCCTACGTTGGCAAGTCTGTATATGCATCCATAGGTATAATATTCTGACAGCACACAAAAGTATTATATATTTACATAGCAATTAGTGACAAAAAGAAAAATCTCATATGTTGCATCTTCATTTTGGGCAATAGTCTTTTATATTTTATAATACTTTATGTTACATAAAGACATTTTAAACTCATAAAAGCACTTCATATGATTAAAGTACTTTTGCAAAAAAAAAAAAAACAATCTGCTATAATTTTTCAAATAAAAAAGTGAAAATAATAATTAAAAAAAATTATTTTAAAATAGAGCGTACATAAAATTATTAAATTTATCGAGACACTTATACTTCCTTCATTTTATTTTAAAAAGAAGTCTATGAATTGTGTCTCGGTCCTTTGAAATTTTTTTTTTCTTCATAATACGTAATGCATCGCTTTAGTGCTGTAAAAACTCTTGTAAGACATTTCAGCAGTGCAAGAAACCAAATAACTCGGCGTAATAAAAATCTTGATAAGAAATTAAAGGACATTTGGGGTTAAAGAGGTAAATTCTTGAAAGTTCCCCCAGAGGATTGAAGACTGACAGGGCCGACTTATTGTGAGAGTGAAATGCAAAGACTGGTAAAGAAAACTTCTATTCGATTTCCAGGGACACTTTCTTGAAAGAACCAGTACAAACCAATATTATTTCAATAAGCTTCATAAAAGGTGTATAATAAAAGAACTAAGAAATGTTTAAGTTACAAAGAAAAAAGTTTGTTCAATAGAAAATGCATTGTGTAATTTGGAAGATATTTTACTGTTAAAATCCTTAATATTCTTAGTTTTTAGGGAAAAATTCATAAAATAGAGGGCCGACTATTTAAAAACCATGATTTAACTACATTGTGCAATAAAAGAGTGAAATGTTATATGGTGTAACGTTTCTCATTTGAGGAATTAAATCTGATTTACCTCTTTCTGATCTCTTTTGTGTATCCTTCACATTCCCAGCAACATTATCACCTATTAAAGAAATGCACAGTTTAAAACAAACTAAATAATATTCTTGTCAGCTAAAAAAAAAATTAATAAAAACCACGGAAAATAATTACAAAAAATAATTTCAAAGAATGTGAATGATATATGAATGTGAAAAACAATCCAAATATTAATATAATAATTTAACAACATTCTCTTCACAAGAATTCTAAAAGTAATGTTATAGCTGTTGCCATTATATACATATGATTTTGATTGTCTAGGATAGCACAAAAATATACAGGAATTATGCAATAGACTAAATGTGAGTTCTGCATTACATACATGAAAAATCCACATTTGATAATTATGCAGACATATTTAGAGACATACTTATGTAATCACTAACAGAAGACCAAAGAATAACAAAATATTTTATAATTTGTACCTATAATGCTCATGAAAATTTGTGCCATTCACTTAGAAAATTATATAAACAGTAAAACCATTCTGTGTAGCGAACACCAGCGGGATAAAACGTTAGTTGGTAATAGAGGGATGTCTGCAAAAGAGGGGTTTTCTAAGTCTCAATGCTTATCGGAAGGGGGGGGGGGAGATAAAAATTGTCCGTCTAATAGGGGTGTCTGCATTTGAAGGGTGTTTGTTAGGAGGAGTTTTGCTGTATTTCCAATTCAAAATTAAGAATCTGGATTATTAACCAAAGTAAATAATTTAATTAATAAAATAACAGAATAGAACCCTAATTTAGAATGGAAACTTAATATTTTACAGTGTAGATAGGAATCGGATAAGAGTTACATAATACAATATATAAACCATTAAATTGTGTTAAAAATACATAGGGGGCAAATCGAATTACTTAAAGTTCCTTTATTTGTTAATTATTTAATACCAGTTTCTTTAAAGTGGAAAATTTATTACATACAAGAGAAAACAAGATTTGATGCATCTTTCAGGGATTAAAAAAAAAAAAAATCGGAGCAAAAGCATTATATGCAGGCATAATTTTAGTTTCTTCAAAAGTTGAGATCAATTCAGCAATTATTCAAATAAAAATAATTTTAATCCAATTTAATCATGTCACAATTATTGGTACTGAAATCACAATAGCTTATAAAGTTCCGTTTGTGATCTCAAAATGACATAAATCATTTACTTGTTTCATTGATTGATTTGTTATGTAATTTCATTGTGACTCCAGATAAAAAACAAGACAGAGCAACTAATTAAAAAAACTAAAATATTTTTTTTTTTCATAAAAAAGATACATCAGTCTGCTGCTTTCTATTCACTGAAAAATCCCAGCTACATTAATGCGTGAACAATAACTTAAATTATCAAATTAAATAAATCTACCAGCAAATAAAAAAATATATAATACTATTACATGTTATTAAACTGAATAAAATATGAGTTAAAACTGTACCATCATATTCATCATCTTTATTCTCCAAGTGGCCTTTATTAAGTTTTTCATTTCGTTTTGCTTTGGATTCTGCTTTACGTTTTTCTTTTTCTAACTTTTTTATTCTTCTTTGTTCATCCAATTCTTTTTCCATAATTTCCTTTTGAATAGCTTCTTTCTCTGAAAAATAAAAATAGCAAATTACAACAGCTCCATGCTTATAATACAGTAGAACCCACTTATAACTAACCCACACTTCATGGGGGAAAACAAAGCTGTTTGATAGGTATCTTACATAAATATTGGATTTGCAGACTGAAAAGATTTCTTTCAAGCAGCAAACAAAAAAGAAAAAAAATAGAGTCAAGAAATATTTTTTCAGTTGAAAAACTTCCCTCGTAAATCCGAGGGATTATTAAATTATGAGAGAAAACCCATAGAAGTATTAAATAATTAAAATTAGTTTCAAAAATTACATGTTGAAATTCAAATATTCATTTTTATGGCTATAAACCTACGAAATAGTAGCATTAATATTTCTTAACTTAAATTCAAACAAGGAAAGCAAAATATCGCTCAATATAAGACTAAAGGAACAAGTCACCTTCATCTTCGATAAGTACAAAGATGTCGATAACGATTCCTCAAGATTGGGCATCCTCTTATCCAAAGATATTATCACTGAAATGTAAAGGCACAGGAATAGGAAAAAGCAAGTAACTGTAGTGATTTGGAAAAAAGAGCTTGTACCAAAGACATTAACATCTGCTTGTGCTGCAGAGACACTACAGAATTTTGAAGTTTCTTTTTGAAGCAATGAAAAATACACATGATGCAATATTCACTACATGTGTGACATTCATGACCCAGAGAGAGCACTGCCTTACAGCCGAGTGAGATACATATGGTCACCATCCTAATTGGCTCAGTATTGTTTATAAGATTTCAGATAGAGTCTTTTCTAAATTCGGCACTGGATAAATAAGAAAATCATAATAAAGAGATGGTTAAGAAGCTTCATTGTAAAACATTCTTACAAAAAAATTCTAAATTTTGCTTACCTCTTTTTTCTCTCAATTTTTTCTGTTTTTCTCGCTCTAAATCAGAATCTATGCTTTGCATAAAGGAAACTACCTAAAACCAAAATTTATTTTCTTATTTGAAAAATAATCTACCATGCGCATAAAACATCAAATTCAAGTAATACAAGCTTTTTCATCCCAACAATATTTTTACATCCATTATTAAAGTTTTCATTTAAAATTTCTAAAACACTAGATTTCTGCTTTTAACTTTGGAATACATTGCAAGACATTTTAGTATTTTTTTTATTTAATAAAAGTGGAAAAACTTACTTGTTTTGCACATTTTTGGCATTGCTTGTCATCTATACAATCACCAGCAGCTGCTTTCAATTTTGTATCCAATGGATTGTTTTTCAAGTCTAACCACCGCAAATTCTTTAGCCTACAAAAGCTTACAGGAAGTGTTTTCAACTCGTTTTCATAAAGATCTAAAATTTGTAGGTTGAATAAATTGCCAAAATTAGATGGGAGTTCGGTAAGCTCATTCTTGCTGAGATCTATTTTAACTAAATGAGTTAAAGATGCAAAATCCCCCTGAAAAGGAAAACAAATGTTACTTAAGCAGAGCAAAAAAAAAACAGACTACAAAGTTTTTTAAATATAGAAATAACTTCATAGTCGACAGAGAAACTTAAAACATCACTTTAAACATGGAAAGTACAAAGTGAGTTCCCACCTTGACCAAAATGTTACGTGAGAATTTTTAAAATTTAAGTGGGAACTTTCTTTTAAAAACATATTACTAAATCGTCCAAACATTATCTAATACCTACTATGTAATCAAAGTAAGTAAAGTTTTGATGATTGGTTAAACACAGGTTGAAACATTAGTCCTTTGTAAACTGAACTAAATGACACAATAAAATGATGTAGAACATAGGAGATATGCTAATGAGTGTTAATACTTTCATAAGCATCTTTTTTTTTATCCTGATTTTCTTGAAGGATTAATTTTTACGATCAAAAATTTTGAAACAAATCCATTCTGGGACATAGAAAAATGGCTTTTCGGAGTTAAAGGATATTTTCAAAAAGTGTTTTTCATCTTTTTGTTCTAAGGTCAACATTAGAAATAACAGGATCTCTTATGGTTTGAATATGTTTCACCTCCCCCCCACCACACGGCTTCTCAGTGACTAAGAAATTAGTATGTATATGAATAAAAATTTTCAAGGGATATTTTTTAAAAATGTGAGAATTGATTATGGTATTAATTTTTTCAAGGTATCATTTGTTAGTTTTAATGATCACCCATGATGATTTGTGGTACGAACAAAAAAATGTGTTAACAAAATTGTCTCTAGAAGATATTACTCCAGCTCATAATAGAAAGGTTTTATGATCCCCAACTTTCTGTTAAATGCAAAAGTATTTGGCTAAAAGTGTTAGATTTTAATGTGATTTTTTTAAATGGTTGTTTTAATTAATATACTTTTGTGAAAATGATCACATTATTAACTTAAATAATTGAAAATTGCTTTCTGCAACATATTTTTTCCGAATAAATAATAAAGGGGGCTTTTTATCCTATGTTTTACTTCTACTCTTTTTTTCATGTAACATTTCATGCAATATCATAAATTATCGAAAACTTGTGATGTTGTGAAACAAAAATGGCAAGTTTTTAAGTATTGAAAAATTTTATTTTTCTAGTTCAATGTTGCATAATTATAGTGGTTGATTAAACGAGTTTATTTCATAAAAAAATTTCTGATGCAGTTCACAGTTACCCCGTGGCTTAATCCAGGTTTTCAATCCTAGTACCTACTTTTGTGGAAATTTTTTTTTAGTATTGTTAAAAAAAAAAAAAAAACTAACTGACTTTCAGACTGAAAAAATGTTTTTATCTATTTCGTTCCTATACTATCGATCGTTCGTGCGTAAACGCTTCATATAATAATCGCTATTCCGTGAGCCATACGCTCCACTTAAATTTCTTCCTCGCTTCATTATAAATACTTTTCATAAATATTGTTAAAAATACGACTAGAACACGTTTTACGCTATATCATAACAAAAACACTAGTCGTCTGGGAAAATGAGTCGAGTTGTTTACGCGCTAGCTCAATTTAGCCGGTTGCCTAGTATAAAAACTTCACCGCTCACTCCGATTGAATGGCGTACTTAGAAGTGACATCAGCATATCAAGCCTGTTTTCGAGCTAGTGCGGTTGCGCGGAAGGTCGCCCGATGCTGAACTTTGGCGTACAAAACTGTGAATCCACTTTTCCGTGAACCGCTCGGAAAACTATTTAGTACTTTAATTCCTTCGAACTTTCTTTTTATTTTTGTGGAGCTGCGTTTTTTTTTTTTTCCAAAGTTTGTTGAAATACTGATTTTTTTTTTTTTTAAATTTTGTGAAGGTACCGAATTTTTTTTTTAAATTTTGTGAAGGTACCGATTTTTTTAAAAAAATTTTTGTGAAGGTACCGAAAAACGGTACCAAAATCGACCTGGATTAAGCCCTGGTTACCCTGAAACCCAGGGTAACATTGAACCAGGTTAATAATTACTTTTAGATGGTTTTTGTAAATTCTTAGTTCTTAATAACTACACAATACTTTGTGAGTTGTTCTTCAATTTTATGACAATTTCAACAACATTATTAAAACACTAGTGGGATAATTAAAAATAGAGGAATTGTGGTGCAAAGTTACCCGATTGACTGTAGTAAAAGTGGAAATTAAAAAATTTGTAAACAAACGATTGCCACTCCGGCACAGTCACTTTTTAGCCACATTCTACTGCAATCCCCCCTTTTTGAGAGCAAATCACCTTGTTTTGTTTTTTCCCTTGGAAACATGCAATATTGAACACGTGCTTCGCCGAATATTTCATGCCGTATTTCAAGTTTTAATCCCTCAGAATCCTGTATATGTCTTTATATACTTAAATTCTTCAAAACGTTCCAAAACATTTTAGAATGTGCTAAATCAAATCTGCTTATTTCCTGTTTTATTTCAATAATTTATTTACTGTCTTCTCAATTCTTATTAGCAATTTAAAAACGTGGCTACTAACTTTAAAAAGTGGCCACAAACCAGGGTTCGTTGATTTAAATCAGCTTGATTTAAATCAAGTGATTTTTTTCAGAAAAAAATCATCCATTTTACAATGCTAGAAATTGTTGTAAAAATGAAATCTGTTGCAATTATAACCACTGTTTCAAACAAAACTTCCTAGGTCCATCTGTCTGTGTGTATAACATATTTCACAGGTTTAGAACCAATTACTATTTTTTAAATTTTGCAATATTACTCTTATTCTTCAAGCACCTTAACAGCAAGGAATAATTCATTCAATCATTCAACTTAGAATTCAAAATAATCATGAACCATTCCGTGTTTTTAATCTTAAAACTAGTATTTTAGATCAATTTAATAAATGCCACGCAATAAATAATTCAGTATGATAGTGTTTAAAACAACAACTGTTAGAATTTAGAATATGCATCCTTAAAGTTTCATTCATGTCCCCTAATAACTTAAGGTTTTCTTTCCTTCTAAAATATTTTTTTCATAAAAGCTTTCAATAACGATATTTGATTAAAACAAAAAGTTTCAGTTTTTAGTAATGGAGTGAGCATATAATTTTACTAAATGGGTAAAAATATTTCAAGCTTTTTCAGCTATAAAATAGAAAAATGATTAAGCTGCGCTTCAACGTAAAAATTAACTACACACATTTGTTAGATTTTTTGCAGCTTTCAACAGACAGCAAAAGAATTCAAATTAAAATCGTTCATTTTTTCTGTACTTATGAATGTACTATTATTCCTGGTAGGGTTTCATTTGAGTCATGCATTTGTATTAAAATCTGTTTATCATTAGTATTATTATTAAGAAATATTTATTGCTGTGAAAATACCTTTAAGTGTGTTCTTGCATATTGTTAAACATGCCATATTGTTTTTATGAATGTAACATAATAAATATCCAAAGTATTTAAGGTATTTTTAAGAAAATAAAAAAAAATCAGATTTAAATTTAAAAAATTTGATTTAAATAAAAAAAATTTTTGATTTCTTAAAAAAAAATTTAAAAAATCACAAACCCTGCCACTAACAAAACTGAATCTATCGGCTACTAACAGAATTTCCCAGTTTCACCTATATACATTAATATAGCTATCATACTATGAAAAGAAAAAAACTTTGGATGTGATACTTATTCAAAAGTACTGTAGCAAAAAAGGAAAATTTGCATGGGAGAACTTGTCTCAGCATTGTAACAAAAATAATAAACGTCACGTTTAATCTGTACTTCCCTTTTCATATTAATAAATAATATCAGTAGGTTAAAGATAACTGCAATGAAGCATTCTTACTATTCAGTTTTCTGCACAAATGCTAAACATCCATTGCACCATAAAATAAAACAAATACACGTACAAATAAAACTATTTTAATGCAATGCAATGAGCATGAAAAAAGGTTTAGTTATGTGCAACAGTTAGTACAGTCTTAGTGGTTAAACTTTATGACTAATTTTTAAAACTTGGATTAAAAATTCTCAATAAATCACGAAAACTTGAACTTTCATTCAAAAAAGAAAATTATTTCTACTAAGTAGCTATGTTAGTACAGTTGTTACATAAACAAACATGCCAAAAGTGGTGTACTTCATCATATGGCAAATAAATTTATATCCAATATTCTCCAATCATAGATCCTTATACTTTTGATATAAAACATCAGATGGCATAAGTTCTTTGCATCTCAATAAACAAATTTTTTATTTCTTCCAATTTCTAAGAGGAAAAATCGATTATACTTATACTGTGATTCCCTAATTAAAGCATTTTGTATACTTAAAAACTGAATTGGGACATATACGTTTTTCCTCAAAGTTTTAATAACAAAAGTAGCTACATTCCAAATGAAAGGCTAACTAAAAAAAATCAAGATCTAATACAAATACAGATTGCATAATTAATGTACAAGGGTGTAGTCGGTGGGGGGAAGCAGAGGGATGGCGCCCCTTCATCTCTTTATTTTAATACAAGCGTTCCCCCTAACTTTTTCCATTTTAACATAAGCGCCCCCCAGGGTTCGAAATTAGGATGTAAAAGTATGGCGTCATTGGCATCTAGTTTTTTTTGTTTTAGTTGCAAAAAATGCTCTGCTAGGCATAATTTTAAAATAATTAAAATTGCATGCATAGAGATAGCAACTGGAACTATGAAGACAGTTGTGCAATTGTTAAAAAATATTGCAAAAAAAAAAAAAAAAACTGAGAAAATTATTGATAAGAGAAAAATGTTAAAAAATTAATTTCTATTAGTAACTTTTAAGAAAGTTGGTAATTCTACTCAAGTTTATGAATCAATATAAACGTATATTTTAATAGTCTCCAATAAAATAAAATTTGCATTATTTGGCTTAACCATTTTTTTCAAGTGTTATATACAATCTAGTGTTACTTACTTGATTTGCAAGTAAAAATTCACAATTCTCAATTAAAAGGTAAAGAAGTCATGATAGTCTTCATAGGTATCGGGAAAACTCAAAATCAGGGTTCGTTGATTTAAATCGTGATTTAAATCAAGTGATTTTTTTAAAAAAAATCATCGATTTAAATGAAGAGATTTTTTTTTTCAAAAAAAAAAAATCATTGATTTTACAATGTTAGAAAGTCTTGTAAAAATGAAACATGTTGCAATTACAACCACTGTTTCAAACAAATCTTCCTAGGTCCATCTGTCAGTGTGCATAACATATTTCATAAGTTTAGAACTAATAGAACTAATAACTATTTTTTTTTAGTTTTACAATATTACTCTTATTTTTCAAGCATCTTAACAGCAAAGCATCATTCATTCAATCATTCAAATCGAATTCATAATAATCATGAACCATTCTGAGTTTTTTATCTTAAAAATAGTATATTAGATCAATTTAATAAATGCCATACAATAAATAATTCAGAATGATAGTGGTGAAAACAACAATTGTTAGAATTTAGAATATGTATCCTTAAAGTTTCATCCATGTACCCTAATAGCTTACAGTTTTTTTTCCTTCTAAAATATTTTTTATCATAGAAGTTTTCAATAAAGATACTTGATTAAAACAAAAAGTTTCAGCTTTTAGTAATGGTGTGAGCATATGATTTTACTAAATGGGTAAAAATATTTCAGGCTTTTCATTCATAACATGGAAAAATGATTGAAGTACACTCAATGTAAAAATTAAATACGCACTGTTGTTACTTTTTACAGCTTCCAACAGCAAAATAATTTAGATTAAATTTGTTCATTTTCTCCGTACTTATGAGTGTACTATTATTCCTGGTAGGGTTAAGTTTCATTTGAATCATGCATTTGTATTAAAATTTGTTTATCATTATTATTAAAAAAATATTTATTGTTGTGAAAATAGCTTAAAAGTGTGTTTTTGCATATTGATTAATATGCCATATTGTTTCTATAAATGTAACATAATAAATATCAAAAATACTTACGGTCTTTTTAAAAAAATTAAAAAATCTGATTTAAATTAAAAAAATCCAATTTTTTAAAATTTTTATAAAAAAAAAAAAATCAAAAAAATCAGAACCCTGCTTAAAATACAGAATATTAGATGAAATATGTATATAAAAATATAACAGTATAAAGTTATACTAGATTTAAAAATAAATAAATAAAATATGATGATTTGGTGCAAATTGTGGTTGTCAAAATAAAAGTTTTGAAAGGTTAGGCGTCAAAAGTGACGACTGGATGTGAAATTGTGGTCGTCAAACGAGAGTTTTTAGTTGCAAAATACGACTAACGACCACTAATTTCGAACCCTGCCCCCCCCCCACTTTTGATTTCAATTGCTTATCTTTATATGCATAAGTATCCCCCCCCCCCCCCAACTTTTTTTCAGGGCTTTATCACCGATTTTTTGGGTCACCCGAGGTAAAATGGGTATAATTAGATTTCTTCTCTTACTATTTTACTAGGGAACATTTTTTGAAAAAGAAAAATTCTGATTAAAATGCTCACATATCTGGGAGCACTCTAACCTGAAAATTTTTTTTTGCCAACTATTTCTATAGGGTAAGCAGCCATTTCACGTCTTAGAAGATACATTATCTTGTTTTCTGTGAACGATAAACTTCTCACTATAAAAAATTATAGGAATATTTTGACAAATTTATTGCTTGAATTTCATAGAAGAATTCTTTTAGCACAAAACTCAAAAATAATTAAATTTTATTACTCACAAATAATTTATTACATTTTTTGTTACACGGGGTAAAATGGGTATAGCCAATATTTTTGTGTTCAAGATGTGAATGTATGAAGAATAGTGAAAGTTAAAAGACTTTTGAAGCCAAATTGTAAATATTTATCTTTTAAACTAAAATTATGTTTTGTAATTAGGTACATAAATAGTATTTTATTTACTAGTAGAGTCATTCAGTAGTATTTGACTTCACTTTTTAGAAATAAAATTTTCCAAAATAAATGAATGGATATACTAAAGAGTACTTAAAAGATGGTTTAGACTCTAAACCATCTTTTAAGTACTTGTTTTCAGTTGAGTCTCTCTAAACTTTAGAGAGACTCAACTGAAAAAAGTAGATAAGGCTGTATTTCCTTCTCTTGTAAAACAGTTATTTGTAAATGTGTCGGAAAGAAATGCAATAGTAGGTTTTTGAGGAACTGGACATATTTCTTTCAACCGAGACACTGTTCAGCATTAGATTGGTTCACTTAAACCTTCCCACATCCACTCACAAAAAAAAAATCCCGATGCTTCATAACAAAGTGCAATAGAGGCTCCAATTTCTTCTTCTTTGAAACAACTGAGACAAGCAATCATAAACACCCTTTCGCCAACACCATCTTCGAGCACTGGCAGAGTTATAAAAAATTCACGGTGGAAACTCAAGAGAATGCTAGCAAAGATGGGAGAAGTTCTAACTACAAAGTATGTGGCTGAGAGACTTCATGCAGAAGAGCAGGCTAGAAGCACAAAAAAAAAAGGAAAAACAGTAAGAAGAATTAAACCAGTAGTTCTTCTGCAGGGATTGGTGACTGGGTTGTTATAAAGAAGGCTGTTAACGAATTTATAGGTCTAATTATTGAAACACCTGATCAAGATGAATACACTGTGAAGTTTGTAACCAAGTCCTTTGCTGGGTTATTCTACTTCTTCCCTGAAAAAGATGATAGCTGACAGCAGCAAATAGTCAGAAAGCTACCGCAACTAAGCTGCAACAGACGTTGAAGATACACATTTTGCCCCTGAATATTTGCCCTGATGAAGTGTAAAAACAGTAGCTTTTGATAAAAATTATAGTTTCATTTTGTAGTGTAACTTGACTTTAATTTCTCATTTATAAAATTAATTATAATGTAATTCACCTTTATACCCATTTTATCCGGCCCATGGGGTAAAAAAGGTAGAGGGGAGAGTGTTGTACCTTGGGACACTTTTCACATTTTAATTTTTAACTTCAAAAATTAAAATTAGATTTAAAGTCTGAAGACACTATTTAAATACACCAACATTCTCCTCTATAATATATTTTTTCAAATTCAAACAGTTTAAAAATAAAAAAATGCCAGCCATTTTAAGTAGTAACTGAAAACTGTTCCAAGGTACAACACCCTGTTGTACCTTGAGACATACTTCGTGATGCATGCAACAGTCATATACATAACCAATTTTATACGAAAATCATGCGCCAAATGTGGCCAAGTCAGGATTTTCATTATAGCAACCTTCTAGCTTGGTTTCACAGTAAAATGATGTGGTATGAAAGTGTTGATGGATACTACAACATTGACAAATTCGTAACATTATTGAACTAAAATATAGCATTATATTCTAACAATTCTTGTATTTGAAAGACTGCATTTGATTAGAATATCTCTCTTTATACTAAAATATATCCAAATTATTAAGAACCATGTGTATGTTGTACCTTGGGACAAACACGGTTTACTGTCCCAAGGTACAATCATCACATGGTTTAAATAAAATCAAAATGGTGGTCAATCAAAATGCAGTATCCATCACTTTCTCATAACCAAAACATTTAAAAATCTTCTGTTCAATATCCAATTAAAATTCAGTAGAATAGTTTTACAAATGCTATTTCAGTAAATGAAATTAGAATGAGAAAGATATTTAGTTTTGAGTGATGAAATTTTCTTTCTCTCACCAAGTCATCAATTCAGTGCTTCTAATGCTGCCTTTTACTGTGATGCTATCTGCTGGTAAAGGTCACAATTAGAAATAAAAAAAAATGTTAATGTTGCCAATAGGTTTTTAGAAATTGCCAATGTCTCAAGGTACAACACTCTCCCCTATGCCGGGGTAAAATGGGTATAGCACTTTACATAAAAAATAAAGCAGAAAACAATAACAAATTATGCTTAATTTAAGCCTAAGATACACAACGTAAAAAATATTGAATAAAACATGATTATGTATGATGATGTATCTGCTACCAAACACTAAAATGAAAAAAGCCGATTTTTATACCCATTTTACCCTGGGTGATCTTAGTCATTGCAAGTCTACCCCCCCCCCCCCCCCCCAGGCATCAGATAACCAATATTGAAGTTTTTTCAAATATCCAGAATTTGAACCCGCCATTGCACCAAATATCTGGTTATCCGACATGTGACACACAAATTTGATTTTAAAAATTTAATTAAGAAGCATGTTTCGAACATATACGAAAATTACAAACTGACAAGGTATTTTCAAGTTATGGGTTATTTAAAAATAAGTATAAAATTTACAGGTTTTAGACATCAGAGCCTGGCGCATCTGAAATCATTGACAATGTCATGGTTCCCACCAAGAATATGATACAAAAAAAGTGAAAAAAATGACCATTTAAGAAAAAAAAGTGACCAAAAAAGTGATCAATTTTTTTAAAAAAAGTGACCAAATGAGAATAAGCTTTGCATTACCACTAAAACATATGTAGAAAAAAGGTTTATAGGTGTTTAAGCATAGAAAAATATACCATTACATTTATTTTCTTCAGATGCAAAAGTTCCATCTAGAACTATACGAGCCTACTTTCGCACATTCCAAATACAGATCTATACTCTTGCAATCTCTCTCACTCTAAATTCTCATTTAGCTTTAGTTATTGATTACTTTAAATGTACCGTTTTCAACGGTCAATACATATCCATTCACTCATTAATTAATTAATCATTCATGAATTTGTACACTTATTTATTTTGCCCTCATTCCTTTATTTACTCATTCATTCTTTCACTCATTCAGTTATTCATTGATTCATTCATTCCTTGAGAAATATCCTTTAAAATCCCAGTCAACAAATTTCATCAAAAAAATAGGTTCGTTTAGTTCAGGTTGAACTTCGTATCTGTACATGTTCTTTGGCCTAACATCTTTCCGATAAAGTTTGTTCCAAGTGAATCCGTCAACTAGGTCGGGATTTATATAGGATTGAAATTTCCCCGTAGGCGCTAAAGTTAATTTTTTTGAATTGTTCATAAATGAACAAAAATTGTTCAAATCTAAAAAAATATTTCACACCGAGAGCTTTTTCCAATAAGCTTGTCCATACGAACTAGGATCACATGCATGCCCAGTATTTACGTGATGTGCTTTATTTTTGCCCATAGGCGCTAATGTTAAGATTTTTTGAACTGTTCAAAATTAAACGAAAATTTTTTCAAATGAAAAATTAAAATATGGAAATGAAATATCCTCGCCAAGACCTTTTGAATCGGTTAATTTCCTCAAAAGCAACTGGGGGGGGGGGGGGGGGGCGACAGAGGCACATTTTCCCCATCTCAAACCCTACTTTCAAATTTTTCATTTTTAATTCCTTATTTAATTACTTCTTTGACTTATTTTTATTTTTAATGATATTTTTACAATACATTAAGCCTTCTTTTACACTTTATTTATTTTTTGGGAAAGTAGGCTAAAAGCAGCAGAAAGTTGAATCCTTAACTAAACTTCCATAAATAAATATCACTATCATCTCAAACAAAAAATCATTTTTAAAAAACCAATGGTTTTTCATCAGACACAGAAAGAAAGCAGCCATACATACATATATATGCCAGAGGTGACCGATTATGCTAACAATTTACAGAATCAACTTTATTTTTAATAATGATAAAACCAAAAATAAAATTAATTATTGCTAATAAAAACATTTAGAATATCAGAGGAGCATGTGCTAAATATTTGAAACATTATATATAAATTAAAGGTATGTATATACAAGGAATATTATAATCCTTTATTTAAAAAATTATTTCAGAATATTCTTTGATGCCAAAATTTAAACACCAGAAATAAACACTTCAAATGCATGCTGGCGCAAGGCTCCAAAAGAGAAAAAAAAAAAGTTTAATATTTCAAAATTTGCTTTCATTGGGATTACTACAGAAATAAAGTTAATTTGAATATTATTTATATATTAATGTCAAATTACATATGTTAGAGCAAGTAAAAAATAAAAATCTTTAGATTGACAACTAAAACAGCAAATAAAATCACTTATAAGTATGAAAAACAGGAAAAGGGTCAATGCACAGTTAAATCAAGCAAGGAAATTGCTAAATTAAACGCATTCTGTACAAGAAATGATTTTGATTATAATCCTTTGTTCAAACCTGATTTAGAAAGTACAGATACCAAAAGTAAAATACTTGAAAAGTATACTTTAAGTTCTTACTTATCCTGTAGCAAAAAGTTTTTAACTTGCAAATTGTTCAAAGGTGAAACTGAAAATGATAAGATAGAATATACCTTGAAAAGCAAAAAGAAAATCAGAAAAGAAAATCAATACAGTAGGAATGCTCAAAATTTTTACATGTTAATATAAAAATTTCAAAGAAGAATGCTTCAAAAATTTAGAGAACTGACGCCCCTGGTATATAAATGGCAGCACTCTGTAAAAGTTTCAATTTATCAGTCTTAGATTTCTTTTTAAAAAAAGTTGTGATTACGGAAGATTTTCTCTTCTGTAATTTTTTTCCAATTTCATGTGCCTCTTTGCTCTGTGCTTGATTTCATCAGCTTTAACGGATTTAGCACCCTCTATTATTGCCCGAGCAAGCTGTATTTCTGTAAAATCTTGATTTCTAATGCCCTGTTTTAACTTTTTATTTGCTTCAGAAAATAGCTTTGTAGAAGGAAACTATTTTATTTGCATTTTCCCTGATGTTTATAGGGAAAGTTTGGTGGTTATTTAGCACTTTATGAGATGCCCCCCAAAACAGTGATTTTAGGTGACTAGTTGCTACAAAAAGTGACCAATGAACAAAGAAGTGATTTTAGGTGAAAAAAGTGACTTGGTGGGAACCCTGCAATGTTATTTGTAGCTTGCAGTGTCAAAATTTAGTCGTTATTCTTTCACACAAATTTCTTAGACAGTTCTTAAACTTAAAGTTTCACTTACTAGGAAAAAAACTACTTTTCCACTCTTTTAAAGTACTGTTCATTACTAGCATTTTTCTAAAAGGTAACCGACAATGCTAAAAACATTGATTTTTGATCTCAAGGTTGATTTTTTTTTTTTTTTAATTTGTGTTTCTACTATTTTGAACTTTTCTTTTTCCAAAAGTTTTTCTTTTTCTTCTACGTGCTTTAGAAAAAAAGTTATAGCTATTATAAAATATATCGTATGCTACTACTCATCTAATTATGGCTTGTTTTCAACGAACTGTAAGTTTCAATTGCAATTTTCTCAAAACTTATTTTTCCGCAAAACCCATTGACCGTTATCATGATAGCTGAAAACATGCAATGTATTGTCACAAAATTTTCAGTGTATGTTTTAAATAGTATCAGCTATCATATGACCTACAATTTTTAATGAAAATAAAATATTTTTTTATTTAAAGGTTTTTATGTGGATTGCTCGTTAAAAATTCCGAAAAAACTATGCATTAGCATACATTCTTCCTTGTTATTTTCAAAATTTTTAATATTTCACTTTCATTTTAGGTTATTTTGAAGATAATTGTTATTTGTAACTAATGGCTGAAAATAGTTAATATTGCTGCAATATTTTTTCTTTGACAGTGTTAACCGTTTTGATGAAATTTAGCTAAAAATTTGCACATTTTACCCATTTATACAAAAACTACAGTACATGTGGATTTTTTAAAAAGTTTTTTTATGTTCATAAATCATTATTTAACCAAAAAGTATAAACCATACGCAGAAATTGCATTTCTTTTTAAAATTTTGTTCCGAAGGTAGTCGGTCACCTTAAGTCAACAAAAAAATGAAATTTAAAATGTCATCTAATAACTGAATTAGTTTACCTTACACAATTTATTGCTAAAATTGCATTTGTTTTATCATGCATAATATCATTCTACAGTCGACGCTCGTTATAACGACCACGCATTATAAAGACCATTCCATTATAACGACCAGTGATAAAAGCCCCAACTTTCTTCCTATGAACTCTATGTTAATTTGCTTTTGGTATAATGACCGTTCTGTATTGCCCAATCCAATACAGCGACCGCATTCAACGGACACTATTTCCGGTATTTTTCCAAAAAGAACATGTTTCTAAATTTGTAACTTGAAATGACCTTGATTATAGTTTACTGACAAGCTGCATGCAGCCTTCAGTGTTCAGTCAGTCCAACTTTGACAGGGGAAGGGGATTACCACTCACCATAGTATGGAAAGAATAGAGAGGGGGAGAGAGCACGTGGACTTTACGGATTTTAGGAAAAGGGGTTGACAGATGTATTGGTAGTTTTTGTCATTTGAATCACGTGTTTTCCCAAGGGTCGATTCTCCGAAATACGAGGAGTCTTGCTGTCCGTGACTGGTGGTGTCATGTCAGCTCAGAAGTTCTGCTTCCAGAAATGTGAATGAGAGGGTTCGAGAAAAATTAACCTGCTCTTCAACCTGAATGTTGACAGGTTCCAGGTTACGTGCCTTGGATTAGTTATCCTCTGGGGGAAGGAGCGAAAAAAGAATAAGGTTCTTCAGTGAAATGCATACTGCAAACAGGAGTTGCATTTTCGCTATTGCACGAGATGGCAGGTTCAAACAAGCGCAATGCGATATGTCTAGTTACTAAAATTAAAATCTTAAATGAAGTTGATAAAAAAGTTTTAAAAAAATGCGAAATTGCTAGAGTTTTCAAAATTCCCAAAAGCACCTTATTTGGCATCATTAACAACCGGGACTCAATTTTAAGAAAAGAAGAAATTGGAGTCAAATCTTCTAGAAATCGGTCCCGTGAAGGGAAATTTCAGAAGATCGAAGAAGGTTTATATGAATGGTTGAAAATAATGCGATCAAAAAATGTCCCAATAGATGGAAATTTGCTGAAGTCAAAAGCTCTAACTTTTGCTCAAAAGATGGACATTGACGAAACTGTGTTCAAAGCTTCGGACGGATGGTTGCAAAAATTTAAAACCAGACATGGTCTTTCATTCCGGAAGCTTTGTGGCGAAAGTGGTTCTGTGAAGGAAGAAGCAGTGGACACATGGAAAAAAGAAAAGCTGGAAGAAATTATCAAAAATTATACTCCAGAGGATATTTTTAACGCAGACGAGACTGGACTGTTTTTCATGATGAAACCTGATAAATCTTTCGTTTTAAAAAACGAAACTGCGAGTGGAGGGAAAGAAGCCAAGCAAAGACTAACAGTTCTCTTATGCTCAAATATGTCTGGTACTGAAAAACTTCCACTCTTAGTGATCGGAAAATCAAAAAAGCCGAGATGTTTTAAAGGACTCAAAACCTTACCTGTCACGTACAAAAACAACTCCAAATCGTGGATGACATCTGTCATTTTTGAGGAATGGCTACGTTGCTTGGATAAGCAAATGACAATTCAAGGTAGAAAAATTATTCTTGTAATTGATAACTGCACGGCTCATCCCAAACTAAATGGGTTGAAATCAATCACCGTGGAATATTTTCCACCTAATGTCACATCTGTTCTTCAGCCACTAGACCAAGGGGTCATTATGAGTTTTAAACGCAATTATAGGAAGTTACTACTGCGAAGAGTTGTTTCTGCACTCGACGAAGATCAAGATTACAAAGTTGATGTCCTAACAGCTTTGCATCTCTCTAAAGCAGCATGGAATGACGTCTCAGAAAAAACCATCAAGAATTGCTTCCATCATGCTGGTTTTAAAAAGCAAGAGGAAAGGGAATCTACTGCTGAAATAATTAGTCCGGCAATCGAAGATGAAAATTTCGTTGAAGAAGAGGAAATGCTGCAAGAAATTTCTCAGAAAATGAACATGGATGCAACGTTGAACTTTGACGATTACGCTAAAATCGATAATGACTTGGAATGTGTCGAGCATCTGTCAGAAGATGAACTAATTTCCCGTTATTGTGGACAGGAAGAAATTGATGCATCATCATCAGATGAAGAAGAGGAAGAAATTGTAACAAAAACTCCTAGCATAAAAAATGTGTCTAATGCTATCGAGACTTTAAAATGTTTTTTTGAAAGGCAAGAAAATACAGCACACTATTTGTCATCAATAACTGAAATGGAAAATTATGTTTTGCAAAAATCACATGTGCTAAAAAGGCAAACAACCATTTCTGATTTTTTCTTCCGAAAATGAATGATTTGCAAGTATGTAATTTTTTCCTTATATTTTCTACTTTAAAATCTGTTTAACATTTTATTATACCATATTGCACTGATAATTTTTTTTAAATTCCAATGATAAAATATAATTTGAGCATTTTGTTGGAATCTTTGAAAAATTGGCAATTTTAATGGAATTACTATACTGCATGATGCATGCATATACATTTTTAAATTCTACCTCTTATAGCGACCACCCGTTATAAGGACCTTTTTTTGTGGAACGGAGATGGTCGTTATATCGAGCGTCGACTGTATTAACATTTCAGAAATTAAACGTTTTTAAAATGACTTTTACTCACCGGTAGCGTTACAAGGAGGTTACATGAAAGATCCAAAAAAGTGGCTTTTGGTACTGCAGCCTGTAACCAATAAATAAGGCAAAGGATAAATAATTTTAAAATAGGCCGGACTTTCCAAGCACAGTAAATTTCTTTCGTATTAAAGTAATCACAGCTAAACAAGTAAAAGAAATTTTCGAGTTTCGACTAGTTCGAATTTTTTCACATAAAAATTGCAGTAAAACAACGAAACTTACTAGTTCTCGCACAGGAACTTCAGTCAATTGATTTAAACTTAAATCAATCTCATTTCCTTCTGCTTTATCTTTTAATGACATTATATGCAAACTTTAACAAAACTTGGTCATACACGCACGAAAAAAAAAAGAAGAATGCGATATTTACAAAATATTTCCACGAATACGAATACAATCAAAAACTTTCTTCTAATAATTAATTACAACTCAACTTACCAGAAAAAAAAACTGCTTGCCTCACGAGCGTCTGAATTCTTAAATTTCCCCTATGCTATGCGCATGCGCTAGGAACAAACTCGCCAAATCAATTATCGCCAAACTTACTGCTATCTTATATTAACCTTTTTCTTGTTTCAATCATGGAGAAAGGATTTATTCCTCTGCACGTGTTCTTTTGTGTAATTAAGATATCTGAAGTAGGTTTTGTTGTTAAAATCTTTTCTTCAATTAATGTGTATTTAATCAATCAGGCGATCCAGTTTTAAAGATGATTCTTTTCTTTCCCATTTTATTGTTCAAGTTTGTTTCTTGTTCTGGTATATATTTCAGGATTTTATTGTTTGTATAACCAGGAATTGTATTCAAATCGTAAATATTATAGAAATGTAACTTTTCTGCTAAATCCTGTACATATAGAATGTTCTCTTGAATATAAGTGCAGTTTCTTCCGTAGTGTTTTAAGTGTAATGCAATTTCAAATATCCTGCTGAATAAAGCATATTAGCTGCGATTTGAATACTTTTCACCCTATTATGTGGTGTAAACTTTAATCAGAGAATGACTAAAGCTTAAAATTAGATAGGTATCTTTTTGCAACGATGCCTTAATACTTAGAACCAAGGTAATTTCAAAATGTATCAATCTAATTTCAGCTCAATATAACGTTCGTAGTGAACAATATTTTTCATTTATTCTTTAATTCCTAGTCAATAGGTATATGTTGAATTTTTAACAAAATTGATGTTTTAGAGCTCTAAATTTGTCCAATAGTTTGAATCAAATGTTTATACTTTATTCGCTTCTCGTGGATTTTATTATTATTATTTTTTTTTAGAGAGTCATTGCGAACTAAGAAATGTGAAGTTCTAGTTGAATTTTAGCCCTGGTGCAGATGTTTTAAAATTCTGCATCATGGTTTTAATTTTACTGGTGATCTGAAGCTGACAAACAAATTAGGAATTTTCTCTTGATAATGTACTAATGTGTGCATACATGAAAAAAAAAAGTCATTGAAGTTAAAATTTCATCCAGTAAATTTCGTTGTTATTCCCCTGCAGTTCAGCTTGCACTCTTCTGTTTTTATACTTTATTTGCTCTTAATCTGTTTATGCTTTTAGAGAGTGCAACTGAAAAAATATCCTTACTACTTGGAGAATTTTAGCCCTTTAGACAGTAGAAGATATTCCAAACTGCAACAAGGGTTTAATTTCACTGGTGAATATTTTTAAAAAGTGTTGGTAGAAATAAAGTGTTTTTATGTGTTTGGTAATATGTCATTTCTGTGTGTGGGCAGAAAAAATGCATTAGAATATTTTATCTAGTAGAACTACTTTATAGCTTATCGTACCCTCTAATGCATATTATTTACATCAGTTAATAAATTGCAAATGATTATTCTTGTCCCTAATTTATTCTAATAAAGAAAATGAATTCATGTGTTGGTACACAAGCACTATACATATATTTCCAAGTAATAATTCTTCTGTATATATATATATAGAATTTATATTCGTATATATGTGTGTATATATTTACACATATATTGCACTTATTAGTTTGGATTCAGTGATTGTTTTGTTATTATATTAATATTCTTTGCTTTTTTTTTTTTTTTTCAGGACTTGGGCAATCCTTTTACAGGTTTTGTAGTGATCTAATTAAATTCAATTCCTGATTTTTAAGGTTTATGTTGTGTTTCTTAAAGTAATATTTTTCATTAATGATATTGATGTGTATTTTCGAAAGTTATCATGCAATGTCAGAAGTTAGATGTACTTGAATTTTAATTAATAGATATGACTGCATTTGACAGTAAAAGCTGTTATTTTAGGTTTCATTGATTATATGAAAGTAAGCATCTTCTCATCAAATACTATGTTTATCAATGAAAATGAAATTTAAAATGCTATTTAGTTTAAAAATATTAATACTGCGTCATAATAATATAATTTAAAATGCAAACATTCTCAAATTTTGTGATGCACTAAACGCAAGCTTTCAGATTTACGGATTACAAGCTGTTTGAATTACTGCTCAACATGCCAGATATATCTACCGTTAAAACTGAAGTGTATTTATATTATTTTCTATATATGGGGGGTCCGGTACATAATGGATTTTCTTTTTAAATATGTTACTATCCATTCATATGAAGTCTCATAGACAGTAGCGTAGTTATGGTTGTTTGCAACTAAAATGCCAAAAATATATGGGAAATACTTGGGTACCCGTTATGAGAAAATTTTATATTTAGAGCTGCTAAAAATAATTTCTCCATCTTAAAGTTTTTTTTTAATTTTATCATGCCTGAAATGTCTGAGTATTGAAAAGTCCTTCCAGAAAGGTGAAATCATGCTGTATTTAAGTTTCTAGAAATGATTTACACATTTATAGTTCATATATAATTTTAGTGCCTTTATTTGTTTCATTTCAACATGAGGCATAGTGGAACATCAATCTGCTTAAAAATGCAGCTTAATTAGTTTACTTAAATTCACATGTACACATAACTTCCAAAGTGTTAAAATGAAAATAATGGTAATGAAAATAGTAAATTTCTCAATAATAAAATAAATATTTGAATAATATAGAAACACTAAAGTCATTCGTTATGTTGTTGCGAAAATTTTTAATATAAAGGACATCACATTCATTGGAGGACATTGTTATGCTTCTTCCTGACCTATATGTGTCCTCAGGAAATTCATGGATGTGCTTTCAAATGTGGCTTACAGTATTTCATCATTAAATTTTAAAACTTACAATAATCACTTAATAAAATTTCTCAGTTTCAATGGTTTCTCTTTTATTTTGATTTCCTTTAAAATTTGGTAATTTTATTTCGTGATATTGTTTGCATTATGTTTCTTAGACCAAAACACATTAGAATGTAATCTCAGGAGAAAATGTAATTTATATCAAGTTAATCTAGGATGGTCTATGGTCCACTGTATCTCAGGAATGGGGGCACAGTGGACTATTTTGTTGAATCCACACAACTTATATTTTTACTCATAATGCATTCCAATATTGTTGCAAAAGAAATAAGATCATTCCAACAAAAGTTTGAAAAATATCTGTAATTTTTTCAAGCACATAGCTTTTTCCTGTTTTTTAAAAAAATAAGGGCAAGGGCTCCACTGCCCTGGTGTCCCCTGTAGTGCAACCTTGTCAGATTTGTACATTTTATAAATTTACATTTTTTGCCATCAATTTTTTTCTGCACGTTTGTACATTGTGGAGAAAATGAGCATATTTAAGGGAAAGCTTGCAGGTTTAAATCCCCCATCTGCAAATAGCCAGAATCAATGGCGTACGCAGAATTTCTTCAAGGGGGGGGGGGGGGCTCATAATGTTCTGAATCTACTAAAAGAAATTCGAGTATGTAATAAAGCACTATTATTTAGGGCTCAAGGGGAGGGGTTTAAACCCCTAAACCCCCCCCCCCCCTTGCGTACGCCACTGGCCAGAATCAACATACATGTACTAACATTAGTTCCCCCTAAGATATTTTTCAATATGCAGTAGCTCATGGTGCAAAGGTATTAAATATATGTGCTTCATAAATTCATATATGTATTAAATTTATACAGTAAAACATGTAAAATTGGCCACTTTTGTAAGCTGACCACCTGTCCAAATTGACCAATTTTCTCAGGAATGGAATTAGATCTATATTATATAATGTTGGGAAACCTTTGTAACTTGACCACCTGTCTATATTGATCACTTATGTAAGCCAAATTTGGGTGGGAGTATTATGGAAAACCTTTTGTAAGTTGACCACCTAGTTATAACTATACATGTATATTTTTATCTATTTTTGCAAAAGATTTTTAATAAAACTAAAATAACTTCTCCAGAATATTTTTTATGCCATTGACCAGTATTTATCTGGATGGAGGAAACATCAATATAAAGTTTACCTAAAGCTCTTTGTAAGACACCCATATGGGAAAACTACTTAAATAAGTTTCTTCCTCTTCTATCTGATATAGCCATTTTGAAAAATTATATATTTTTAGGAAATCTTTACCATCGTATAAGTAACTTACATATTTAATGAGATATATATCTTTATTTTCTAAGTACTTACTTTTAAAGTTGTATAGGATACATATGTTTGTAAGTCATTCAGGTAAAATTTTTCTAAGCTTTTTTTAGATAATTGAAAGAAATAGCTAATTACTATTTTAAAGTAACGTTAATACATGAAGCTATATTTTAATTATTTTAAGTAGTTACAAATGAATAAATGCATAAATGACAAAAAAAAAATCCTCTAAACACTTTATAAAGTTGACCCCCTAACTACGTTGACAACTAAAGTGCTGCACTGCAACTGGACATGATACACAGGTTTCTCTGTATATAAATGCAAACTATTTGAATTACAGTTCAATATCTCACTCTTTTTAATGAAGAATGTATGGTATTGGGGAAAACAATAAATTTCGTTTCGCCAAGTTGTTTCATTTTTGAATTGTGTCACTTTTCTTGCATTTAACATTTGAGTTATATATTGAGCCAAAAAGCTGCCATTGTGTCCGGCAAGAGTCCGCCCCCCCCCCCCCATATGGGAGCGCATGACTATATTTGCTCATATAGTTGCAACCTCTATTGAAAAACTGTACATATCAGACTTGATTTTTTGGCAGAATGCCTTCTGTTGCTCTTTATTTTAACTTAATCCTTTGCCTTTTTTTTCTCACCCCGATTGCACACTCCCGCAACCATATTTTTTAGGGTAGCAATCAACTTTTAATACTCATTAAAATAAAGAGGTAATTGGGGGCAAAATAGAAGAAAAATTTAGGACGTTGTGTGTTCTTTGACTATGGGTCTTTTGGTTCTTTCATGTATGTGTATGGCTCTTTTGGGAAGCTAGAAAGTGTGGTTCCTATTCCTCATTAATTTGATGTTTTTAAATGGAATTTTTTTTAAAGTGATGAAAATGAAGATTTTTAAAAAGCAGCTTATACAAATACAAAAACGAGAATCAGCAAACAGAAAAACAGGCTCTGGGCCCAGCTAGGCTAATCTTGGTCAAATTAATAACATGCAGTTACCTCAAATCTAATTTTTTTCATCGTTTTATCTATACGTTTATTTTTTTTATTACAATTATTATTATTGCTGCACTGGAAAAAAAAGTCACCTTAAGCTCTGAAACACGTGTCTTCAATTCTTATCGTTTAAAGCGCTTAACGTTATTTTTCAGTTCTTTACAAAATCAGTTTGCTTAATCAACTTGTTTGAAAATTCTAATTGTGTTTTGCTTTTATTAATCACGTTCAAAAATAAATATATCTAAACAGTTTTCTCCAAATAATATGTCTTTTCAATATTCTGCAACACAACCGTAACGGTAAATAATTGCGCAGCATTGCGATCTACAGCGTTATTAAAGTACCAAACCAAGTGCAGCCATTGGCAATCATTTATCGCTATTTGGTTTCTGAATGTGCGCCAAGGCGCATGCGCATAGACTGGGGAAATTTAAGGATTCAGTCCTTCGTTCAATACGACCAACTCATGCAAGAAGCATTGTGGTTGTAAAATATATTTAAATATTAAATGCATAGTTTTATCATATTCATGTTTTGAATGCTTTAAAATAGAATATTATCCATTGCGTACAAGTTGATGTGATGCATGAATATGAAACTAAGTACTTCCTTTATCAAAAAATATTAACCGAAGTATTTGATCCTGAAACATAAAACTTGATAGATTATTATATTAAAATATTTCCCTTCAGTTAAACATTCTTGTTTTAGTAGAGTCTCGAAAACTCGGCACTCGATAACCCGGCATTCCGTATAACTCGGTAACACCCTGCGTATTCATATTTCATTTTCATATAGTAAAGACTCTGTTTTCATATAGTAGGCACTTTTCCTTTGTTCAAAAATGTTTGGGCAGTATTCTTTGTTGTATTCTCTACTTGCTTCTGTACTCTCAAGCAAGCAATATATACAATAAGTACGGTACTGTATTTTATTCTTTTTTATTCCATTTGCCAGTAATAACTCGGCATTTTCAATAACTCGACCAACCTTCGGTCTACATTAAGCCAAGATTTCAGGATTCTGTATGCATTAAATTGAAAAAAATATAATAATAAAAGTGGCTCATTCAGGCCGAGGAATGGAGTTCACACGTTTTGCCCCCATAAAACCGCACAAGTTGGTGACAGTATCGCCACCTAACGTCACTTCGAGAAATATTTCACTTTCTACAATTCTGGGATATGGTTCGACCGCTAGAAAGGTACACGGAGTAATCATAAACCAGAGGGTCAACTCCACTGGTCAACTCTCAAGCCGTTTTGTAGTGTCGATTTCACTAGCGCACCACGGGGAAAAAACATGAACTAAATTACAAGAGTTCGCATTGAAGTTTAACTCATGTCTCCTTTACGACGATATTATCTTTGTTTTGAAAGGAAACTGCATATTTCTTTAGAATCGGTTGGGGCCTCGGTGGCCGAGCGGTCTTAGTACCAGTTTCCGCCCGCTGCTTGCGCGCAGTAACGAGGTCATGGGTTCGATTCCCACCTTGCCCTGGGTGTATTTCTGTTATTTCCCCTCTTTGTGATGTAATAAAATCTTTCATGTATTGTCCTGTGCTATCTGTCATATTGGACGACAGTTCATAAGCGAGTCCCGAGACTAAGCATACGAACTGGAAAATAAATGTACTTCAATAAAAAAAAAAATAAAAAAAAAAAAATCGGTTCGCTCATTTGCAGCTTTGCGTAGTTCTTTCAGAATGAAACATTTTTTCACTTTCATTATTTTTGTTCGTCATTCATCAATATTTTTCAACGCTAAAGTTTATTTACGGTATTTAGAAAGGATTACTAAAATAATATCTAACTTAAGAATTTCTAGGAATTAAGAACATATTTAACTGAACTTATTTGGAACATGTTCCACATTTTCATTTTTATCTGTTGAAAATGAATGCTTAATTTATTTATCTTTTTAATATTGGACTTTATTTAACAGGATATATTTTACTGATTTTAAAAATTGTGTACCTTGTCTTACTACATAGAGAGTTTAAATAAAGATTTTTTTTTGCTTTATGATTAAACTTCTGCTATAAATTTTGGTTTTTCCGATTCAGGGGGATGGCGATATTTTATTTTTGTTGTTGCTAAATCAATTAGTTTAGTTTGTGGAGTTTGTTTTTGTGAAAAATATTTAAACATCGCCAACGGCAACCCAAAAATGATATAGTCGATTGAGTTGGCTAAAAAAAAAATAATAATAACCATCCCCCCCCCCCCCCCCGAAACGGAAAAGTACCCGATTTGATAGATCTTTTTGTATGATATTTAATGTCATTTTTAATTCAAAAAGAACAGTAAGGACGTTGAACAAAACAAGATGGTAATCCTAAAAACTGTTCTGAGATTCATGCAACGCTATAGGTTTTAGAAGTAAGAAAAAACGTGGCGTCACCTCGTTGTTATGGTTACCGAACAGGAATGTCCGTCGACGGACTAAAAAGCTGGATTCACACATACAACCGACGGACGGACGGACAAAATTCGTCCGTGACGGAGAAACGCGAGTTCAATTCACACTACAAAGGTTCTGCGACGGGCAGTGGGTTTCAGCCAATGGTTGCAAGGCGTAAGCTCTATACATGAGCCAATAATGGGATGCCTTCGTCATTTGACTGCTCAGTATTTAGACATCGATTTCAGAAGCGGACGATGCATTTAATAAACTCGTATTTTCATTCAGTTCCAGAAGCGATTTCATTTCATAAAAGTGTCGTGCAGAGATAAATGTTTGTTTAATATTGATATTCATATTAGAAAATTCTGTTTATTTTCAACAAACATAAATAATATCATTACTTCATCGGTCTTATCAATGAGCTTAATAAATGACAGAAAATACAGTAATTTTAAGTTTTGCACACAGCAATAAATTTACGTGTTCGCAGAAATGTTAAGCGTTTTACTGAAGGTAACACACATAATATGAATTCCAGGATTAGGATTAAGCAAATAGTAAAAAACGTTCGATTCATATGCGAGCGTCGGTGCAATTAATTGTAGATAGATGCTCAGAAATGCTACTGATTTTGTCAGGCGAAAATGATACGCAAATCCTTTTCGTTCTCAATTTAAAATCAATGCTTAGATGAAATGTAAATTCTCTGTTTAGGGAAAAAAAATTATATATCTAAGAATTATTTTTTTTAAAAAGATCAGATCTAGAAATTACAAGATAAAATTGAATTGTTTTTATTTGCTCTAGAATTAAATATTTCTTCAAAATGAGCTGTAAATCACTTTATATAATCAAGTGTAGCATTGTTATAACACTTAAATTCCCTGTTAGCTTTCCTATTTTTTTCCTAATAAATATGCAAGCATGAAACTTTTAGAAATCCTAAAAAAGGCAGTTTACTAAATTGTGACCCTGCTAACTGTAAAAAGCATTTCTAAAATAAGAATATTGTCCCTTGCATTTTGAAACCTGTACACTAACTACAAAGAGTATAACATACAGACGATACACTTTTGCCAATGCGTAAAAAAATTGTGCCTTTGACACTAAATATTAATAAGAAATGCCAAAATGCTTTTATAAAAGTAATATGCTTGCTTATGCTAATAAATACAAATCTCATAAGAAAAACATTGTCTTTTTATTTTCCTCTTTCAAATAACTCAACAGTGTGCACATTAATTCTGTACTCACACATACAAGTCACAAAACAAAATGTTCTGTACTCACACATTGAAGTCACAAAACAAAATTTTGAAGGAAGAATTTATTGAAGTACTTAATCATAATACTGAAATCAAAGAACATTACAAGATTTTGATCATACGTAATTACATATATCAATAATTTGAAGACAATAATGGGCAGAAGAAGTACAATTTCAATATTTCAGCCTGTACAAGTCAAACCAGTCTTTTCCATAGCATCTAAAAAAAATTTAATACTGTGACATAGTCTTTACAAATATAACATATGCAGAAAACATTTTGCAACAAGTTGTTTTCCAGGAATTAAAAAACAGTATTGAAAATATAATTTAAATTCGGTTGCACATGACTTATTAATTTGGCCACAATTTACAATGATTGAATATGATTTGTGAATTTTACAAAAGAAAACTTTGCAAAATGTACTGTTTTAAGATACAATCACTTTTACAATTCTAACTAACTAACTGACTCAATGGCACAACAGCCTAATGGGGGCCATGACCTATTGCGCCCATCCCAGCTTTCGAGACCAAGGGCCCTAGGAGGGAGAAGCAGATGTTCCGATCAAGTGACGACCTGACACAGAATTCCCAGTGTTAGTTCCCAAGTGTGCTTGGTCCCCATTTTATTGAATCCACTGGAGCGATGAAAGGCTGAGTCGATCCTGCCCAGCCCGGGAATTGAATTCCGGACCTTTGGCATGGTAGCTCAAAAGGTTACCACTCAGCCTCCGTTATCATCCCAATGAACAATTTGATAATTACAAGTCGATAATAATGAGCCGGTGCTGTGTGGTCACCCGAATTGCCCAGCCAAAGATCCGCACCTAGTTTTGACAATTTATGTTACAAATACACATGTATTATTGACACCTACATATGGGATGTATGAATTACAATAGTGTCAATTTTTTATTCTCGCTTTTGCTTTTGGTATAGTTTTGCACTTTCTTGTGTTATGTAATAAATGTGTATTATCAGTCAACAACTATATGAAATACTACAAGTGAATTTTTGTCCATGAAGCATGCAAAACTGAAGATATGTATATGTTTCAAACCGACAATATTGATCACGTGATACGTATAAGATTAATAAAATAATTTTTATAAAAAAACAGAACCGACTTCAAATTAAAAATTGCGCTAAAAAGTAAAAAATAAATTCATTCTTTAAACAACATCGATGGGACTTTTAAACAGTTTTAGAAGTCGGTGCAAAATTAGGATAGATAAAATATTTTGTAATCATGAATCAATTACAAATATATATATTTCTGCATAATTAGCAACAGTTCCAATATGAAGTAGCAAATGGTATAATGGTAATTAGACCCATAATTTTGCACAGACTTCTAAAACTACGTCTAAAAGTCACATCGATGTTGTTTAAAGAATGAATTTATTTTTACTTTTTAGCGCAATTTTTAATTTGAAGTCGGCTCTGTTTTTTTTATAAAAATTGTTTTATTTTTTCTTTTTAGTGTAAATACATTTTGTATATAAATACTCTATTTTTTAAAAAATCCATATCAAAGGGCAAAACTTCTTTAAATTAATGGCACTAAAAACTAATCATTTGCATGATAAATTCCCTTTTGAAGCCTATTTTAGCAAACAAATTGATTGGATTTATTTTTTGCCACAGAGAAGCCTTCAGTCAAACTCTTACTGTAATTTCTTTTAATATTATAGCCCATGACAACAAACATGTTTTTAACAATGCTTTTATATTTATTAATAGATTTCCCAACAAAGAAAAATCAAGCCAAGCCTTTCCAATTAAAATAAAAAACACTTATTTTTCACTCGTAACGTTTTTTCTAAAAAACAAATGTAGGCAAATTGATTTGAAATATTTGAGTTAGACGACCCACTATTGATTAAAGAAAAAAATCATCAAAATTGGTTCATTTAGTCAAAAGTTATAGATGAAAACACAAAAAAAATACTACATTTCTGCCCATTACTTTTGTTCTAATTATCGAATATGGTCAAACGAAAGTACGGGACCTATGGGAAACCACCCCTGATCGATTGAAAAAATATCATGAAAATCGGTTCATCCGGTGCAAAGTTATGAGTGGACAAACAAACAAACAAAAAAAAAAAAAACAACATACATACAATACGAATGTATAACCTCCTTCCTTTGTGAAGTCGGTAAAAAAATAAGTAACAATGCAAGAACATAATAAATAACACAAGCATTAAATAATTATGATTAATGTAACTACTATATTAAAACTCACTCCTCCTAGTCTAGGGATAAAATTGGTTTGGATATGAAGCAGTGGTGTAGCCCTGAAAAAAAAGTTGGGGGGATGCTGATACATAAGAAAATAAGCAATTGAAATCAAAAGTGGGGGGGAAGCTTATGTTAAAATGTAAACAGTTTGGGGGGACGCTTGTATTAAAATAAAAAGGTAGGAGGACGCCGTCCCCCCTCGACTACACCACTGATGTGAAGTTAAGGGTCAATACTCAAAAAATGTGCAAGCAAAATATAGAACAAAGAATATTATTTTATTTCAACACAATTTCTGCAAAAACTGAACCAAAAACAATTCTCCCCAACTACAAGTCTAAAAATATACTTACATGTATAAAAATATTGAGTAGATGTACCAAATGGTCAGTTGTTCATCTTTAATAAAAAAACGGCAACCCACAGCAATGCCAGTGTCCAAAAAAGTTATTTCCCAGGTAAAACAAGCTGCAAAAAAAAGGCAAATGTTAAGAAAACATGTTGATGATCGTAAGTGAAGCACCACACACAGCAAGTAATTTACGAGTATTCTGGTATTTATCAGTTATATAGGCAGTAGTGCATAGTGCTGGAAAAAACTTGGGGAATGCTTATAGATACAAGCATAAATTATTGACATCAAAAGCTGTGAGGGGATGCTTGTGTTAAAATTTTAAAAAACAAGGAGAAAAGGGTGTTTTAAGGTAAATATATGGGGGTACACCGTCCTCCTTCGATTACACCTGTGGTTATAGAGCCCACATTGACACTGATCTATAGAATTGTTACCAACATGAATTCATTAGTTGAGGTGTTAGTTAATATTCCAATACGATAAAACTAAATATTAATTGCACTTTAATTACATTTGATTTGGCAATGTTTTTGCATCTGGGTAGCATGGATCCTATAATTAGGTTTACCCAACAGGTCTAACCCAGAACAAATTAGTGATCAACTTGTTTTACTACTAAATTTTGATATCGTTAAAGTTTACATTGATTTTGGAGAAGCAACTCGGGTACTCAGGCTTGCCTGCATGTAACCTCAGCTTGTTTATTGTAGGAACTACATTTTAATATACCAATAAAGAAACGAATATAAATTAAAACTTTTCAAACATTTAAGTAGCAAACTAAATTAAAATGCAAATTTTCTTCACAGTCTGACATGAAATCACCTCGACAAATAACAATGTTAATAAAAATGATTTGTAAACAAAACAAATCTGTTGACAGAGTGATCTTTTAACCTGTAAATTATGAACTGAAAGTGATCTTTCATACAATGGATCCGATTTGTTGACGAAGTTATGTCAATGAATCCAACTGACAGCTAACAAGTTATGTTTATGATATTGGTGATAAGTGTTTTATATTTTTACAAAAGAAATGAATAAATAAATGTCCAGTGCAATAAGCAAAATATTAAATTCGATCAACAAATAAATATTAATACGCAAATGTGGTACAGTAGTAGAAATGTAAAATTTTCTAAAATGAAAATGCAAATAAAGTAGCGCCGAAACATTAAATGCACTTATGAATCTTTTCAAACTCTACGCTTTGCTACTTACTATTATTACATTATTTTTCTCATATCGTGATTAATAAATCAAATTGAAAATAGAAGATGCTAAGAAACAAATTTTAAACGCAGTATTGTGTATTACAACATAAAACAGCACATTACTCTTAATGCTTTAATATAAGTGCTTGTGCTGCACAGAAATAGTAATAATTATAAATCACTCACTTGTGCTGCGTTTCCTATTAACCCGGGGGAACGCGCGCTATAAGTGCTTACGCGAGGACGCGCGCTGGGTCTATCAGACCCGGTTATCCATTTTTCTTAAAAATACTGCCCAGAATGTCTTTGACCATAGTAAATGCATTTTCTATGAAGGAACATACACTATATATATACTAAAAATTGATAATTAAAACATACTTACAATTTATTCACAATTTTTACAAATATAGATGGTGTGTTCACTACAGATATTTTTATCGCACTTGGCGCAACAAATAGCAGATTTTCTGTCCTTTTTATATGAACACATGTGACATCTTTTCTTTTGGACACATTTTTGTTTCTTCTTTGGTGGCTCACTAGTTTCACTTGAACAGTGTTGCACTAGTTTTTCCTTCAATTGTCTTGGAAGTGATTGCTGTGTGCTTCTGTTTTGCACATGCTCCTTTGTTAGTTCTAACGCAAGTTCTTTCAAAAAATGCCTGCGACTCATAGGTTTTGTTTGATTATTAGCAGACAATAAAAGGACTCGAGCATTTATTGCTGCGGTGTTCAGAACAGAAAAGAATATTGTCATTGGCCATCGTCTGCTTATTCGTGCTGTAGAAAAGTTCGCAGACATTTCATCTACTACATCAACTGCTCCCTTGGTGAGATTATAAAATGTTATGATCTCGGGCTTTTTAGCGTCACCAGTTTCGGAGTCGATTGAGTCGTCATAGTGCATTGTTGATAAAACGTTTACGCATTTGTTCTTTTTTGGTACATAAGAAACTAATGTCATGTGTTTCTGAAAGCCGAACAAGGAGGAATGTATTTCTCGGTTTTTTCCTGTAATGAATTCCCGAGGTAATTCCCGTTTTTTTTTCTAATTGTTCCGACAAGTGTGATTCTTTTCTTTAGAAGGTCTTTAGCCAAATTATAACTTGTATACCAGTTATCCACTGTTAGATTTCTGCCAGAATTTGAGAGCTTTTCAGTTAATCTCTTTACAATTTCATCAGCGGAATCACTGAGTTTATACGGACCATCAGGTTGGGCCCCTGCATATATTTCTAAATTCCAGGTATAAAATGTTCTGTAATTTACGACAGCAAAAATCTTTATGCCATATTTAGCAGGTTTATTAGGAATGTATTGACGAAAACAGCATCGTCCTCTAAAAGATTCAAGCTTTTCATCAATTGTTATATATTCACCCAGAGAATAATATTTTTGGCAGTTTCTTACGAAAGTCTCAAACATATCTCTTACTGGAGCGAGTTTGTCTACCTCTCTTCTTATAGCACGGTCTGTAACATTATCGAATCGTAAACACCTCAAAAGGAACAAAAAACGCTTCTGAGACATAGTACGATGGAAAATGTCGAGACCTGTTCCATCTGTAGCCCAAAGGTCTTTCACATTTACATGCGAAGATTTGTGGAGCCCTCCGAAGTATAGAAGTCCAATCAATGCTTTAACTTCTGTCAGTGAGGTTTCTTTGACATCGCGATCTCTATCAAAATTAGGTGCTATAGTTTGTATATACCCATTCGTGCAGTTGACGATGTTCCCTAGAATAGTATCATCCATTAGTAGCTGCCACGAACCAATAACCGAACAAACGTTTTTTGCTTCATCAATGTTCCCTGGCAATTTTAGTACAATATTTTGAGCGGGAGTTCTAACATTTTGTCGATTTTTATTTTTGCTCCATTTCGTACCGTCTTTGCCAACGTAAAAATTTTGAGACAAACTGTCTGCATCTTCATCTGACTCTGTATCATCAGAACAATCAAATTCTTCTTCTGAAGAAGATTTATGTTCACTAAAAATCTCATCATCATGTATTTCTTCGTCCTCTTCATTTACTGATTCTTCATCAGTTGATATATCTCTAAGCATGGCTTCAAGCCTCTTCATTTCATCATTGTACGACAGATATCGCTTCATTTTGCTTTCAAGAAAAAACAGAAAGAAGAACAATCATATGAATAACACGAGCACGCGCACTGGGTCTGTGTGACCCGGACACCCAAAATAACTACAAACGTAAAACTCAGGAATGCGGAATTTCCTAGCTTTTGAAAGTGGTTGACCTTGAACACAGCTACTGCGGACTTGGACCACTTCCGATGAAAAGGGGTGTTTCTACGCTATGATTTAGGATCGACTGGGTCTCTAAGACCCAGCGCGCGTGCTCCCGGGTTAAACACAACAGTAAACAAAACATGGCCGAAGCTCTCTCTTCTTGCTTCATGATGATTGGCCAAGCAATTTGTCTGTGACGGACAATATCAAATGGATTTGATATTGTCCGTCGACGGACATTCCTGTTCGGTAACCATGACAACGAGGTAACGCCACGTTTTTTCCGTCGGATTTCGTCCGTCCGTGGCGCTGTGTGAATCCAGCTTAACTCTTTATATACGGGAAGGGTGGAAATTTTTACTACAGATAAATCCTAAGCTTTTCTACTAGGCGATTCCTCAAGTGGACTCGTCCATTCTTAAGCACCCAGCAGCTCCCCATGGAGTCCATCTGTTTCCTAATTGCAGTAGGCGGGGTGATCTGTGTATTTCATTTCCTGCTTCTTGCGGAAAGAGCTAATCCTCACGTAGTTAAAAGCCATCAATACATGTTTGCACATCAGTGACTTTCTAATGACTATCGGCAAGACGAAAGACCTCTGATACACAGGGGTCCCCCTTCCTCGCAACAGGAGTTCTCTTCTCTACCTTTCTCCCCTATCTTCCCGTCTGCCGGCCCATACCGGCCCAGCTCGGTATTAACTAACAAAGCCGTTTTCGGCCGGCCTCGGACTTAGAGAGTTAAAGCTGGATTCATATTAAGGTGGTAAGATGTGTCTCTGGTTTATGATTACTCTGTGGAAAGGTAGTACCGGGGATTTAACGGCTTAACAATGGGATTTAAAATGTTTATATGTTAAAGGATGTTGTTTTTTACCCGATTTGTACAGGTATATAAACCTAAAGTGGTGGTGCAATGAATAACAAATAAATAAAAAGGTTATTTTGCTTAAGTTTTGGGGCCTCGGTGGCCGAGCGGTCTTAGCACCAGTTTCCGCCCGCTGCTTGCGCGCAGTAACGAGGTCGTGGGTTCGATTCCCACCTTGCCCTGGGTGTATTTCTGTTATTTCCCCTCTTTGTGATGTAATAAAATCTTTCATGTATTGTCCTGTGCTATCTGTCATATTGGACGACAGTTCATAAGCGAGTCCCGAGACTAAGCACACGAACTGGAAAATAAATGTACTTCAATTCAATTCAATTCAATTCAATGCTTAAGTTTTTTAATAATAATGCAGTGGCGGATCACCGCTCAGGCGCAGGAGGCATGAGCCTGGGGCCTCAGAAAAGCAGGGGCCTCAATGCTAAAGATGTACTTATTTTCAGGTAAAAAGGTTGATCGTTCTTATAACTTGGTGATGTTGAAATCTTAAATCGTCTATGACAACAGTGCTGTTATCGACAGGTACGCATTTTATCTTTATTTTTTCAAGAAACTTTTGAAGATTTTTATCCGAAATCCTTGTCTGAGAAGAACCCGGGATACAGTAACTTTTTTTAACCCCTGCTTCGTGTGGTTTTTCGTGTTTCATAGGGCCCAAAAAATTTTAAAGCCCCGGTTTTTTGGCCGTTTTTCCTTTGTCGAAAAGGCAAGTTGCTAACGACCCATTTCCGTCTAACTTTTCAGTACAGGTTTTTTAATTTTTAAATTTTTTTTTTTCCCTTCTTTTTAAAATTTTCTCCCTTCTTTTACAACATTTTATCGGTTAGCTATTAAAATTGGTAAAAATTCATTATTGGGAAGGTTTTTCCAAGCTCTTTCCCGAAAAGAACGAAGGGGGTTTTTTTCGTTTTTTTGGCCCTTTTAAATTTTTTTTTCAGTATATTATCCTAAATTTTAAGCGCCCACTTTTTTTATCTCAAAATGACGGTGTTTCCGCCGTCCGGCAAAACTTTGTAACCGGAGGGATTTTTGGGGTGTCCACGCAAACATTTTCTACTATTCATTTCCCTTTTCCAAAGCAGATGCCACAAACAAACCGGTAGGCCCCAAATTTTCCCATATGTTAACTCTTTATTTATGGAACCGGACTTACCATATTTTTAATATCTAAGAAATAAACAAACGGAAAAAAATTTAAGAAACCCCCTTTAAAACGCAAAAATAATATTGACCCCAAATTAAACCTTTTACTAAGAATAACCTTTTTATTAAAATTAATCAAAACCTCCTTCCCCTTTATCTTGCCAAGAATTTTTTGCTCAAAAAAGGGGAATTTGCAAACCAATTAAAAGAACTTCATTTTCCCCCCTCATGAAGGGAAAAACAAAGGTTTTCTTTTTAAAAAATAATTTTTTCCGATTGATAACAAAAATTCCCGAAAAGTGCCTTGAGCTTAATTTGACCAAAAAAAGGAACTAATACGTTTTTTTCGAGGGGTGCGACGCTTTGTTTTAACCCAAAAACGGAATTAAAACAGCCCCAACAGAAAGGTCCTTTTTAAAAAACCTTTATTTGGGAAACTTTTTTAAAACCGTCGTGGTTAAATTTCCTGGTACACACCTGCAAAAATTCTTAACTTCATAGAACCGGCCCAATTTTGTTTTAAAAACGCCAGATGATATAACTTACCCCTTAAACAAAAACTTGCTAAAAATGATACCCACGTGCGGAAATAACCCTTTTTTTAAACATTTAAATTACCTGGTAAAAACCCTATATTTTAAATAATTGTTTCACCTTGTTTTCACAGTTAGAACCAGGGTTTTGATTTTTTTAAATTTTTTTCCAAAAGTAAAGAAGAAGGATTTCTTTGATTTTTTAAAAGCCAATAATAGATTATGTTTTCAAAAAACTAGGATGGTTCAATATGCAAAAAAACAAGAACACGCAGCAAATATAGTTCAATAATAATGATAAACAAATTTTAAAACCCAAACAAAGCAAATGAAACCCCTTAACCCCCCGGAAAAAATTTAAGAAGAAAAATCAATTTAAACATAATGGAAACACAAATACAAGTTTTTCAACAGAGAATGCTACAAACCGTGGAAAGCATAAGCAATACTTTGGAAAAAATGGCTCAAATCTCGCAACCCAGTCCAACCCGCGCGAGGAAAATCGCGTCTACTGGGAGCTCAAACCTGGAAAAATTATCTAAAATGAATGTCAAAAACGTTAATCACGAAAATGAAATGGACACCTCTAACGTTCACCTCCCTTCCTCATCTGGCTCTTCTAACATGCCCTTTCCTGGGGGTTTTCTGCCGTCTGGTTTTTCGTAGGCTCGCTTTTTCTCGCGCCGGGCGCTTGTGTTTCCTTTTTTTGTTCTGGTTCTTGTCTCCCTTTTTCTCCCCCTTTTTTGGGTCTTTTTTGTGGGCTTGCCCTGGGGTTTTTTGTTTGCCAATGGAACTGCCGCAGTTTGCTTAACAAGCGCCTTTTCTTCCCTCTTTCGCCTTTTTACGATTGCAAAATTTTCGTTTTTCAAGAAACTTTCCTCAAAAGAGATGTTTTTTCTTTCCCCAACTCCATTATTTATCGCAGAGATCGTCTCAATAACGCAGGCGGTGGTCTTATGACCATTATCCCCCGCTCTCTTCCGTCGTCTGATATGAATCTGGATTTTCTCTGCACTCCTGAAACTGAAATTCTCGGCGTTAGCGTCTGGATTAATAACAAAAAAATTGATATCATCAACATTTATTCCCCTAGAGGTAACTTTAACAAAATTTGGCTTGAAAATTTAAAAAAAAAACTAAATTCTTCCTTTCTTATCCTCGGTGATTTTAACACTCACCATAGCTACTGGGGAAGCTCCTTCGATTCCATTAACTCTGATATCCTTGTCGACTGGATTCTTAATCAAAACATCGGGATTCTCAACAACAATAAACCCACTCATAGAGCACCTTCCGGCTCTCAGTCTCTCATAGATCTCTCGCTTTGCTCTCTGGATGTGTTTCCCCATATAAATTTCAACATTCACCCTGATCCCTTTGACTCGGACCATTTTCCTATTATCATTGATATCTCCTATTTTTTCAAAAATTTACCTCAACTCAATAATCCTAGCTCCAGAATAAGATACAACTGGAATAACATCGAACTCAAGTTAAATAACACCACTAGTATCCCCAATAACTTAGCAAATATCCAAACTTTTCTAAAAAACACCCTCAATCACAACAAAAGTATCCAAAACCTTCATACTCAAAACCTCCCAAACTGGTGGTCTAGCAAATGTAGCTACTATTTAGGCCAAAAGAGGAAACATCTCCGGAGAGCAAAGAGAGACATCAACAAAGATCATTGGATTAAATATAAATACTTTTCGGCCAAACTACGTAGAGAAATTAAAAATAAAAAAAAAAACTATTGGAACAATATCTGCTACAACTTAGGCTCAGGTAAGGGCGCCTTTGGAATTATCAAATCCATCATTTCCAAAAATACCCCGGATGACAAAACCAATCTCCTCCTCAGGATAGGCACAAACACCATCACATCAGCTACTGCTCAAGCCAACGCTTTTGCTCTAAACCTTAGTTCCCGTATTCCTCCCCATCATCTTCCTATTGACTTCAATTCTAATTTAAACTCCAAACTAGATAGTCCTTTTTCTCTAGACGAATTTAACAAAGCAGTCAAATCCACCAAAAATACCTCCCCAGGCGAAGATGGTATCCCTGCTCGTATGTACAAAAGCCTTCCCGATAATTTTAGAGACGCCTTACTTGAACAACTTAATCTTATCTGGGAGAGAACAGAAATCCCTGCTTCCTGGAAAACTGCTATTATTATACCAATCAAGAAACCTCACAAACCAGCAGCCGACATTCATGCCTACAGGCCAATTGCCCTTACTCCCGTCATCTCCAAGATATTAGAAAGAATGATTCTCTCTCGTTTGATTACTTGGTCTCTTGAGAATGACATTTTCAACAAAAACCAATTCGGTTTTTTTCCTTTCCGCGACTGCAATGCAGCCATCTCGTCCTTTTTCGAAGAGATTCAAACCTTACGAAAACAGAAACTTTTTGTCCTTTGTGTCAAACTCGACCTTCAATCTGCATATGATCGAGTTTGGATTGACGGCCTGGCCCTGAAGCTTATCAATTGTGGCATAAGCGGTAAAGTCGCCCACTGGATTCATAACCTTTTCTCTGACAGGAAAATTAAAGTACGATGGAGGAACGCTTTTTCTATCACCAGCTCCCTCAAGACGGGGATAGCACAAGGCTCAGTCCTAGCCCCCTTCTTGTTTATGGTCTACATGTACGATTTCTTTGAAACCACCATACCTGGAGTCACCACAATTATCTATGCAGACGACATCATTGTCTATGCCTCCGGTGTAAATCCTTTAGAAGTTCACAACAAATTAGCTCGAACCCTCCAACTAATAGAAAAATGGTGTGATCATTGGAAGATGTCGATAGCCCCCGAGAAAAGCTCCATTATCAACCTCTCTAGGAAAAGAACCACTCCGGATATAATTCTTACGCTTCAGGGCCAGGCCATCCCCTGGTCACAGGAAATGAAATGGCTCGGGATTCATTTTACCTCAAACTTCCTTTTCAACAACCACATAAACTACATAAAAAAAAAAGCTTTCAAACGAATCAACTTCCTCAAATTTATCGCCAATTGCAATAGAGGAGCAAGCTCAAAAAATCTTCTAATCATAGCAAATTCTTTAATCAGAAGCATCATTGAATATGGATCAATTTTCTACAGTTCTGCTAGCCACTCCGCGTTAAAGAAACTGGACGTTGTTTACCACAGTGCTCTTCGTTGGGCCCTCGGACTACCCCGCTGGACTCCCATTCCACTCCTCTTCAGAGAAGCAGGCGTCTCCAATCTCTGGGATCGCCGTAACTCTTCCGTTCTCAAATTTGGACTACGCCATCTTGCCCTTGGCAAACTATCTCCCCTTTCTTCAAAAACCGACCAAAGACAAAAAACTTCTGAGAAAAAGAGAGACAACCACTATATCTTTCCTATCATCTATAACTATCTTTTTACCAACCAAATCCAACCTACCAAAATTATTATCAAAAAACTAAAAGAAAACCCAAGCAACCTCTGTAACGTCAATATCATTACCGACGGACTAAATTTTCAAAGCAAAGCTAATAACCCAACCACTGCTAACTTCCTGTTTAATGAATACGTTAATCTACACCTGGAAAATAATATCCTCATCAGCACAGATGCATCGAAAAGTAAAACCATTACTAGCATATCAGCCTACAACCACAGCTCACAAGAAGGGAAAGCCGCTATCATCAACAAAAACACCTCCGTTTTTACCGCCGAAGCTATAGCCATCGCATTTGCAATTTCTGAATACATCTCTGAAAATAAAAACTACACCATATTCTCGGACAGCAAATCTAATCTTATAGCCCTCGATCACTTTACAGTCAAATCCAGTTCTGCTACCTTTCTTATCCTTGATTCAATCACAGAAGCACTCTCTAAAGCTAGCTCGATAAAGCTAATATGGTGCCCAGGACACCAAGGCATCCTCATCAATGAAAAAGCTGACATGCTTGCTAAAAAAGGACCCTTTAACTATTCTTATCACCACGATATCTCCACCGAAGACATCATTTCAACCATCAAGAAAGAATCACTTAAGAAAATAGAGGAAGACTGGCTAAATTGTAAATATTATCAAAATTTTAGTTATTTATCTTCCATCCACAATTATTCCAATTGGACACCTAATCGTAAAATGAACGTTCTACTATCCCGTCTCCGCACCAAAACGTTGCTTCTCAACACCACTCTCCATCGCATCAACAAGAACATCTCTCCTATGTGCTTCTCCTGCAATCAACTCGAAACCTTGGAACATTTTCTCCTGTCTTGTTCTCGCTTTGCTCTCCTCAGACGTTCTCTGTTTTCCTCGCTCGGTCTTCCCTGCTCTGGCAGTTCGGTCTCTGATGTGATCAAAGCTATCTTTGCTTGTCGCTCGTCTACTCGAGCTTTTTGTGCTTTTCTCGCCCGCTCAGGGCGTTTTTGAGGGTCTTCCCTCGTTTTTTTTTTTTTTTTTTTTTTTTTTTTTTTTTTTTTTTTTTCCCTCGGCTTCCCTTGCTCCCCTCCGGAACGGCCGCCGCCATTGTAATCTCGCCTAGTCCTTTCTGCCGGGATATAAGCCGCCCTCTCGGGAAAGGCAAAAATCTCCAAAAACACTTTCAATTCAATTCAATTCAATTCAATTCAATCTTTCATGTATTGTCCTGTGCTATCTGTCATATTGGACGACAGTTCATAAGCGAGTCCCGAGACTAAGCACACGAACTGGAAAATAAATGTACTTTTAATTCAATTCAATTCAATGCTTAAGTTTTTTAATAATAATGCAGTGGCGGATCACCGCTCAGGCGCAGGAGGCATGAGCCTGGGGCTCGAAAAGCAGGGGCTCAATGCTAAAGATGTACTTATTTTCAGGTAAAAAGGTTGATCGTTCTTATAACTTGGTGATGTTGAAATCTTAAATCGTCTATGACAACAGTGCTGTTATCGACAGGTAGCATTTTATCTTATTTTTTCAAGAAACTTTTGAAGATTTTTATCCGAAATCCTTGTCTACGCAGTAAGAACCGTTATACAGTATTTTTCTAACCTCAATGGCTTCGTGATGGAATTTGTCGCGTACGATGCTGATTTATAGTTGGCTATCCAACAGGTAAGAATTTCAAATGCTCCCAGGTATTTTTCTGGTCGTATTCATACATTTGTCTGAAAACCGTTGATCACATTGTGTGGTGAACGAGCCACATTCTCGCGTCTAACATCGTGTACGATACAGTAACAGGTAAGTATTATATAGGATAATTCCTAAAGAGGCTCCACGATGTTTTTTTTTCCAGGTGAACTGACTTTGTTTCGAGGGAGAACTGTTTCTCCCTATTGCTTTGTACAACATTTATGTGCGGTAGCTATTAAACAGGTAAGCAATTCATTATTTGGGATATGGGTTCTGCAAGCACATTTCCCAGACAAACTGAACAGGAAGGGTCAGCATATATCATATCTGTTTTTGGCACGTTATGTAAATTGTAGCTCTTTTAACGAGTATATTATACCAGTAATATTTTACAGCTGCTCTTGCATGCATTTTTATGTGGAGTACTGCAAAATGAGGTGTTTATGTGCATTAACTAACAGGCAAAACTAGTAAACCCAGTGGCATCGTTTAGTGGGGGCCACTGCTAAAGTTTTACTACTATTCATTTCCCCATTTACCAATGCAGAGTGACCACAAACTAAACCTGGTAGTTTGTCCTGCACTCGTGAATTTCCCATATGTTTCTCTATGATTTATTAACCAGTGCTTACTTATCCATATTTTTAATATCTGGAAATGATTATTATTGTGTGTGCAGGGAAAATAATCATGAGAAAGCCCCTAGTTAAAACGCAAAATATAATATAAATGACCATCATTACATTGAAATTCCTAATGTTCATCTGGAACATACCACTTGCATTTCTATTAAATTAATTTCAAACCTCCCCTTCCCTTCACTACTTGTAATTTGCTTTTTTGTCTCTAAAATAAGTGATGAAATCAGGCACAGATCCAGGATTTTTTGAGGAGAGAGAGATTTCTATGATTTCACCTTTCATCGAGAAAAGTTATTCAGGTTTAGTTTGTTTTTCATATAATATTTAATAATTCTTGATGTCTTGTTATCTGCACCTGAACATAAATTCCCTGTTTAAAAGTGCCAATTGCAGCAATTAAGGTTTTAAAAAGAGCAGGCTAATTATATAAGAGTATGAATGTTTCGTAATATCAAATGTTTTTACTTTCTTTGCAGGAGTTCTTGACAAAAGCTTTGTTTTAAACAACAAGACTATTTTTGGAGAGTTATGTGTAACACTGCCCGGTGAAGCAGCTTCAAAGATTGTCCATATTTTGAAAAAGTATGGCTCTCTTTTGGAAGCTTTTTTCCAGGCAAAACCAAGTTGTGGTCTATTCTCCCTGGATGAGAGATCCTGCAAATTTTTTAACTTGCATGAGAATCTACTCCGCAATTTTGTTACCTATATACGCCTAGATGCATATTTCTTTACCTTTAAAAAAATACTTAAAGCTTACCTTTCAGATCAGATGATGGACCGTTCCTTATGTTCACAATTATAAAACCCTTTTTTTTTAAATCATTGATAATTATTGGCATAAAAACCAATATATCTTTGAAATGTAATTGTTTTCACCATATGTATTGAATATGTTAGCATACCAGGGTTCGTGATTTTTTAAATTTTTTTTTTAAAAATAAAAAAAATCGGATTTTTTTTATTTTTTTAAAAAGACCTTAAATATTTTGGATATTGATTATGTTACATTCATATAAACAATATGGTATGGTAATCAATATGCAAAAATACACTTTAAGATATTTTCACAGCAGTAAATATTTTTCAATAATAATGATAAGCAAATTTTAATACAAATGCATGACTCAAATGAAACTTAACCCTACCAGGAATAATAGTATACTCATAAGTACAGATAAAATGAACTAATTTAATCCGAATTATTTTGCTGTTGAAAGCTGAAAAAAAGTAACAATTGTGTGTTCTTAATTTTTTCATTGTGAGTGTACTTTAAAATCATTTTTCTATTTTATAAATAAAACAGCCTGAAATATTTTTACCCATTTAGTAAAATCATGTGCTCATACCATTACTAAAATCTGAAACTTTTTATTTCAATCAAATATCTTTATTAAAATCTTCTAATATTAAAAAATATTTTAGAAGGAAAAAAACCTTAAGGGACATGAATGAAAGAATACATATTCTAAATTCTATCAATTGTTGTTTTAAATATTATCATTCTGAATTTATTGTGTAGCATTTATTAAATCGATCTAAAATACTATTTTTAAGATAAAAAACACAGAATGTTTCCTGATTATTATGAATTCTAATTTGAATGATTGAATGAATTATGCTTTGCTCTAAGATGCTTGAAGAATAAGAGTAATATTGTAAAATTAACAAAACAGTAATTAGTTCTAAACTAATGAAATATGTTATACACACAGACAGATGGACCTAGGAAGTTTTGTTTGAAATAGTGGTTGTAATTGCAACATATTTCATTTTTACAACACTTTCTAACATTGTAAAATCAATGATTTTTTTGAAAAAAAATCACTCGATTTAAATCAATGATTTTTTTAAAAAAATCACTTTATTTAAATCACGATTTAAATCATGATTTAAATCAAGCTGATTTAAATCAACGAACCCTGTAGCATACTGAGTGATGCAAAATGCTTTATAAAATATCTTGGGTATGGAAAAATATCTGTTTATCCTGCTTCAAACATATTAAAAAGCTTTTTACTGTTGATTTTGTTTTCTCTTCTATAGCATTCAAACTCGATTTGCATGCCTGATAGTCTGTATACTTCATTGAAGACTAACAATTCCATTATATTTGGCCATTATATTATTATAAAGGGTTAAAAACTTATTTATAGGCATTATGTAATGGATTTTATGATCATATAACGATTAAAAATATTTTGTTAATGCAGGATTTTATAAAATTTCCTGAAGTAAATTTGCGAGCATAATTTTTCAAAAAGTTGACGCTGAAATCCATTCCAAGAAAATGAAATGTTTTTTTTTTCTTTAGTTTAAAAAGTGGCATTCTTTGACATAGATTAAATTGCCCTTTTCCACCCTCCCCTAAAGGATACATCTATTATGACTGCTATGACAAAGAACACCAAAACTTATTTGAAAATAAGAGCCTAATTTTAAACTTAAGAAATTTCACTTGAGCACATTCAGTAAGATTCAATAGACACTGAAATAATAGGAAGAAACACCTTACTACCAAAATGGATTATGTATCATGCATATTCTGTTTCTAGATGAGGGGGAAGGATTTTCAATACCCATTGTGCTTTATTTCAGGTTAAATTAAATCATTGAAGTATTTAATTAAAAAAGTAGAAACATTTGCACACACCTAATTAAAACTTAATAATTAAGATGAGTAATGATTTGTCTTATTTACTAGCAGCAGTATCTAGTTGTGATAAACTGATTTAGTTGGTATGTAAAGTAATTATAGAGTAGCAGTTAAACATTCTCTGGCAGACATTTTTTTAAAATCTACTTTAATTCCATCTTTGCTTTACTAATCTTTAAAAAAAATAATTGATACTTCCTGCTCAATTACATTTTATTTGCCAATATGATGAATGAATTATGTATATTTTAATAGAATTTAATTAAATAATTTTATTTGAAGTTGATTTTTTTGTGATTTTTTTTATTAAGTTTAAAAGTTACTGTAATTAATTTTAAAAATGTATATGATGGTTGTTGTTACATCAGTTATTTTAAAAAGAAGAAAAATACATGATTAAATAGTAAGTGGAGTGGAAAGACTAAGATGGAAGATTTGTACATTTTTCTTTTTTACTTTTGTAATAAAGTTTTTTCTGGATTTGCTTTTAATGACAATTATTAAAGAATGATTCCACCAGTATTTACTCCAATGTTAAGATTATTTTCAGTTAAAAATTTAATATTTTTTTTGCAAGAAGTATTCAGTTTCAGTATAAATGAGTATTTGAAATGAAGACTGTGCTTTAACTACATTCTGATTAATACTTTTGGAGATAAAATACAGCTCAAATGAAATTTTTCTTAAAAAAAGGGCCTAGTGCCACAAGGCCAGAATTACACCAACATCTGAAAAAGAAAAAATATGGTACATTTTTAGTCTTTAAATGATGAAAAATGTTTTTCTTCAAATTTCATAATACTTTTTGACAAGAATTAGTGTTGAGATTACTTTCTATTGCATTCATAGCACCCCCTCCCCCTCCTGCACTTGGCTTTTACGCTGATGAACTAGACGTTTTTCAGAAAAGGAAGACCCGAATTCTGCCTACTTTGAATTTTGTGAAAGCTACTTTAGTGTTTGACCAAGATTCTTAATTCCCAGAGCATAAGTTAGGCACTTGAAACCAAAGGGGTGTAAGTGATAAAATTGAAAATTTGGAGATAACTAATGCAAATAATAGAGAAAGCATTATTTTATATTGTGGCAAGAGAGTTAGTGATAGCTGTAACTGGTGCATGGTGCTCCACCCCAACGTGATTTAGAAAAAAATGACATTAAATTTCCCATAAGATCCAAACTTTAAACGCGTTTTACTCAGAATCATTTTTAGTCACTTACATCATTTTGCTTTCCACTGCCGCAATTCGCCTACAGGGGCCTTAATAAAAGTAGGGCCTTAGCGTCAACTTTTACCCACGTTAACATAGCACACCTAACATCTAATTCGAAACAAAGACAATCACGCGTAGGCGAGAAGTCGGACGCTAAAATGTATAGAAATACGAAGAATGAAGCGAAAACGTACGCTAATTGCTCCCGATACAATCTATTAAAAAAGTACAATAGTACTATTGCTTTTTGGTGCCAACTCTCCAGACCCGTCATTTCAAAAATTTTTAGCGGGAAGGGGGCAAAGGGTATATTTTTGATGTATATTATAGGTAAAAAGCAACAAAATACATAAAAAACATGTATAACTTCAATGTACAATGAAACCTGTGCAATTTGGCCACTTGTGGTTCAATATATATATATATGTGTGTGTGTGTGTGATTTCAGGCCGATTCGGTAAAATGGAACGGGACATTTGGCTAACAACCAAGCCAGTTTAGAAAGACTGTGCTGATATAATCAATCTTACTTCAGAAAGCGCGTACATGTATAATGTCAAAAAACAGCCACGTGGATAACGAAGTGATACAGTGTCATGTTTTCAGACTCAGATGAGTCATATATGCTTGTTGGTTTCTCGAATGGTGGTCCCCACGTAAGAAATCTGTTGATGACTGCAATGATTCTATAGGTGTTCTATCATCACATCAGCAATTGCTAAATAAGAGCACTACATCATGCGGGACACAATGCTCTGTGTCATATGATTTGGGGCGCCTTTGCTGGCGAGGCCATCGCTATAGGGTCCTTTTATATATTCTGTCAATGAAGACCCATCAAACCATATGGGATCATTCCTAAATGATGTCACGCTTCGAGGGTGGAGGGGTTCGTGAAATCGGCAAATATATGGGAAAAGAGTGTGACATCATTTATGAACGGCCCCTATGCTGCATTTCGGTGACACGACCCTTCCCTTCAGGTGTTACCTATTGCCGTTCACGTCACCAGCCGAAAAACAGTTGCCCCCGCATACATACACGAAACATACTACAGCAAAATCATGCCTAAAATCTCACAGGACTAAACATTGTTGTTGTTGCTTATGCCACTTGGAAATCCAAGCTCCCCTTCGCAGAGCGACTAGGAATTAAGGCAGTAATGAGCACCTTCCGTTACAACATGATCACCAATGGTGGAAGTACGACTTGGCTCATAATGTACTTGGATGACACCAGATGGCGCCACCCTCCTTTTTAGACCTGTGGGTGAAGGGAAGGGAAAACCTCCACGTATTGGTACCTTCGGAACTGCTTCGGGACTTCAAGGTCCACGAAGTTTATATGCACGTATCCCCAAGTGTACATGGTGGGTCTTCAGCCGCCCGGGTATCGAACCCTAGATCCTCCGTTCCGAAGCTCGACATCCTGACCACTAGGCTACCACGGCCACAACACTAAACGAAGTACAGTTGATGAACTTTCAAAGTTTAAAAGGGACTCAGTTGTTGTACACTTACACTTGGTCACAACAGTCTCCCTGGCCTTTCACCAACTGGGCAAGTGAGCAGCATGGTTGGGTAGATAATTGTACCTCATTATTACTTGTTTAGTGCTGTCACTGTCGCGTTCAGCAAACAAAAACGCCAGCAAATACTCAAGTAAAAAGCAAATGGGTGGTTAATCCATCCTACAAATGTAACTACTAGCATGTTTTTTGTTTTCTGTACTTTGCTGACGATATAATGTCCGTCGACGCAAGCCCGTCATTTCAAAATTTTCCAAAGGGGAGGGGGGAGCAAATGGTATACATTCAATACATATGTGTAAAAAGCAACAAAACACATAAACACATGTACAAATGCAATGTATCTCTAAAAGTCAGGGGGCAAAGGGCAAAGGACAGGCCTGCCAACGGTGGTAATAGCTCTCGTAGGCCTGTCCTTTTGGGAATCAGGAAAGGGCTATGCCCCCGCTAACCCAAAATTGATTTTAGAAACAATCCATTACACATGTCTGCATCTATTTTATTTTTTTTCACCCAACAACTAATATGCATTTTCATATGCACCTGTATAAAGCTTTGACCCAGTATTTGGAAAATTTCGTAATGACAGACCTGAGCTTGCATTTCCACTGGGCATTCGATTATCAGTATTGCTGTCGCAGTCACGAGCTGGGGTGAGTGGTTGTGTGGGAAGGGTACTTTTTATTTTAACTTCGTACTTTTTAATTTAACATTATTAGCATTCCGTCTTTTAAAAATTTTAATACATTAAAAAGCAGTGAGGTGTGTCACATCTCACAGAAAATAAATTTCCCGAAAGTCTTATTAAAAGAGTTCGACATGAAAAGGGGGGGGGGGGAGAAAGTTATTATACACAAATACATTACCCAGGGGGGACATCAATTTTGGGAGATTCCTTAATTTGCAGGGGGTGTACATCGTTCTGAGGGGGGGGGGGCGGCAACCTTGCAATATCCATTTAGTCTATCCTTACATTTCTGAGATGACATTTCAAAATTTTAACTATTTGGGTCACATATTCCAACCTCATATGCGTCTAAACTCTGATATCGAAGTTCCTTAACAAATTAATCGCGCACCCTATGACCTCCGAGAACAAAGAAGCAACCAAGGTTACACAAACGATAGCTATCATTGTCAATAAATTGGAATTTGTTACGAATTAAAATATATTTAAAGGATTTACCTCCGGTTAAAGCAGTCCAATCACACACATATAATTTACAAAGAGAGGGGGAGGGGATAGGGTCCGATCAATATCCCTGCGTTTATCAAAAGTACAGTTCATTATATACGACTGCAACATGAATAAGAAAGCTATAGAATGGTATTTAAAAGGGGGGTTTTAAAATGTAAAGTGGCTTTGCGGCAGCAACCCTACCACGAATAAGTCAGGGGCCCCACCAGGGTTTGAACGTTTTAGGGGAATTTTTTTTTTTGGGGGGGGGGGGTGGCTTTGCCTATTTGAGTGGTTCTAATAATAATTTTAGATTATTATTATAATTATTTATCAATGATGAGATCAACTATTTTCCTTGAAGTTCAGTTTCCCAAATAAGCAGGAGATATACAATATAATACATATATGTATGCGCTTTTTCTTTGTATAATATTTCGAGTGAATTGCCTTTGAAAAATTATTTCAAATGATGTCTCTTCTAGTCAGCTTTACTACATCCGAATATTCGATCTGCTATTCACAGACAAATCAAACATGCTTCAAAATTTCAGTAGAATAACAAATAGCCATTGCATCTCTAGTTGATATTTTGAAATTATCATTTATCGGTTTGGGGGAGGTTCCGAGCTTTTTAGGGGGTGCGCCATCCCCCTAAAGGGGGGGGGGGGACATCCCTGCTAGCGATATTTCCCATCAACAAATACTTAACGAACATGCAAGACAGAAATAGTTTTTAAATTTAATCTTCGACCCGTCTCCTTCCCCAGTATTTTCGTAGGTTGAGTGCCCCACCCACACACGGGTTTTCAAAGCTTGGAACCTCAAGCCTCCTGATGCGTTGGAAAAAATTCATCACATTGAAAGCCTTCATTCACGGGTGGATTATTGATCATGTGCTTTTAAATGGAAACTTAATAAAAACATCCACAGTATAAAAACATAGATAAAAACCTATTTTAACGGACATCCCTCAAATGCAGACATTTCTCTCAAATAAAACATTTTTTTTTTTTGGTACCTCTGTTTGCGGACATCATTTCTTGATCATAAAATCATAATTTCAGACTTAATTTTATTAAATATCGGGTTTCCGTGGCGGACTAGTCCTTGCGAGGAAATGGGTAAAATATTTTTCCAGGATTACCTAGACCCCCATATCCCCCCCTTAACTTATTCTTAATTACAAGTCAATAAAATGAGTCGGCGCGGGGCCCCGCCTGCCGATCACCCGGATCCGCCCCTGCTGATTGAAATTATTTCGTTCTGCTCAAAGATCGTTGTTTTTGTCGTTAAGTTGCTAACGTACTATTTTGCTCCATGTTTGATTGAATTGTATTGTTTAGTGGAAAAATGGTGCTTTTTTCGTCGCTTTATTAGTTGACCAACACATTTTTCTCTTTACATTGATTTATTTCATTTCAGTATTTGGTCCGTTTCAATACCGATTGATAATTTTATTTAAAATTTCAAATGTTCAAAAGCTTTATCCTACGCTAGGTGTATGTTTTAATTTACTAAATAAAGTGTCAATCCATATAATTTCATGGGATTATAAAGAAACGTGCTGTTCGACCATGTTTTTTTCTCTTGATACTCCCGTCCCTGATAGCTACATACGTACAAAAGATGTTTAGAACAATTCAAATTTTTTTCTTTACTTATGAGCTTGGAATTTATAGAGGTCATCAAAAGTCGTTCTCGTGGGTAAAATTGGGATTATTAGACTTTTTACAATTTGTCCCAAATCTATATGAAGTGAATTTATGGCTGCTAATTTTGCAGATTGGTATTAAAGTATATTAGGTAATAGAGTTGCAGGACGAATTCGACTGCTGTAAGTTAACTATTTAAATAACGACAACAGGGGTCAAAGTTTAAGGCCAATATCAAATTTTTGCTAACTTCCAAAGGGGACAAAAATACAGAATGAAGTACCACAAAAATTAATCACAAGAATCACACTAAGGAGCACTAATCACATACAGATGCACTAAGTGTAATTGTGACCCCTTTACAGCGTACAGTCACTCAAAATGTTGGAAAAAGAACAAAAATGACTATTTGGGGCCCCTATAAACCAAGAGTTGATGAAATTAAAAAAAAAAAAAAATATGCATGTGTGTATTGTTTTGTGGTTTTGATAGCTGTAATGAGTTATCAAAGGTACATGTTAGACAGAAGTCATTTAAAAATTATTTTCCAGTCACAGAATTTTTGCTATATAATCTTAGCATTAAAACAACTGTAATAGTTAAAGTTAGTAAAGGTAAAAAAAGAAATGCAGAGTTTCAGTGAATAAGAAACCATACACATTTCATATTGCTTGAGCTTATGTAATACATTTTATCTCATAGGTTTTAAATAAAATATATTTTAAGGATTTATACATCTGGAGAGAGAGAAATAATAAAATATTACAAACAAATATGTGCTTGTTATTCAAAATAAACCATACAATCTATAAACTCATGAGTATTTTCATTATTTTATCAAAAATCTACAACCAATTGCTTTGTGATGCTTTGAGCAAAGCCTACAGCATTTTCTTCTTGTGCCTGGAAATGTCACCTCACAGAATGCCACTATTTTTAAAACTGTGGACAATTCACTGAAGATGAATTACCGGGCAATTTTCAGTATAGAAATGCTGCCAATTACTTACTTAAAAGATATTCATCTCAGAGCATTTCCATTAAAACTGTCTTGCATGTAACTTCTGATATTTATACTCTTGGTGAACTGATTTAATGCTTAGAGAATTAATCAAATATGAAAAGGACACAATAAAGAAAAAAGAAGAATTTTATGGAAATTTAAAATAATTGTTTCTAACTTCTTTTGAAACATATAAATAAAATTATACACTATAGAAAACTACTTAATATAAATGTAGAAATGTGTGTGCAGGAAGTATATCATGAAACCAATTGCCTCAACATAGCATTAGTTAAATTTACTTCTTTTCTTGCAGTAACCTCATCATAAAAATATGCAATAAAAGAATAGGTTAAAAATACGATATCAATACAAATCAGCTTAAAATAAATAGATTGAGCATAAACTACTTGATAGTCTATTATACAAATATAGCAAATTTGTTTTTTGCAGACTTAACTTTGTATGGAGTTAATTTTAGTTTTAGGGATCATTCACTTAAGTATCTCCAAGAAACTTCTTCATAAACAATTAATAAATAATTAAAAAGTAAAGCAAAATAAAAGACACACAGATATGTATTTTATACCTGAAATCGATAATTGAAGTATATTTTCTCTCTTCTCTTATGAATCGAAGCATGAATTGATCATTTTCAATGTGTACTCAAGAGAGTACTCACCAAAAATGATCTGATGAATTTCAATATTTATCATAACACTCTTTTCCCACAATTAATAGATATCTAAGGCAACAGATGATTTTTTTTACACATAAGAGAAACTTAATCACTTTTTCAAAGCATAAAATAAGATTTCTGTTTATTTTTGCTTGTTCAAAACATTTTCCATTTGAAGCAGTTAAACTAGCTAGACAACCATCAAATTTCTCAGATGCATCAAGATCTGGACATAAATATGAAGTAAAACACTGTATAAAAATTATGATATAGCATTAAGAATTTTAGATTATTATTATATTTATTTATCAATGATGAGATCAACTATTTTCCTTGAAGTTCAGTTTCCCAAATAAGCAGGAGGGCTGTGAGATATACAATATAATACACATATGTATACGCTTTTTCTTTGTATAATATTTCGAGTGCATTGCCTTTGAAAAATTATTTCAAATGATGTCTCTTCTAGTCAGCTTTACTACATTCGTATATTCGATCTGCTATTCCCAGACAAATCAAACATTCTTAAAAATTTCAGTAGAATAACAAATAGCCATTGCATCTCCAGTTGATATTTTGAAATTATCATTAATGGTTCTAAAAGGTAGGTTTACATTCATACTTAACTTTACAATGAAACACGAAGATGTAACAAATTTAATTCATTAAGAACTGAAAATTTGACAAAAACTAGTTTGGAGTTAAAAAATTTTTTAGCATATCCACTACTTTATAAACTTACCGTTAACAACGTATTTATAATGAATACCAAGTTAAATTCGAAAAAAAACATCTCACTACACAATAATTTAAATACCAATTAGCGAATTGAATTGAATTGAAGTACATTTATTTTCCAGTTCGTGTGCTTAGTCTCGGGACTCGCTTATGAACTGTCGTCCAATATGACAGATAGCACAGGACAATACATGAAAGATTTTATTACTTCACAAAGAGGGGAAATAACAGAAATACACCCAGGGCAAGGTGGGAATCGAACCCACGACCTCGGTACTGCGCGCAAGCAGCGGGCGGAAACTGGTACTGAGACCGCTCGGCCACCGAGGCCCCCAATTAGCGAATTATGCGCAACAAAAAAACACCGTATACATAACATTCATGATTTTCACCATTATCCGTCAATGCTTAGTGAAGTCAACCGTTTCAAAACACATTTTTCTTTCGAGCACTAGGCACTCGGGAATTCCCTGTGTTATTCTTCGCATAAAAATTTAAGTTGAAGCGATAACAGTTCAAACTAGGCAACCCCTTATCAATAACAAATAACTTCTTAAACCGTACCACGTGATACGAACTAGCCAATCGGATATGTTTATTTCAGAATTCCTAGTGAAGTCTAACGTCTCGTGGCTTCTCAAACAGCCAGCGCTGTTGCCATCCTCGTAGGCTACGCCTGTTGCTACGATTGGAACTTGGAACACAACGAGAACAACTTTGTTGGCTACTGGTATCGCATCGCCGTTGGGATTTTAAATGCTCGCTCATAGTCAGCATATCTAATTTTTTATAAATAAATTTGAATTTTGTTACCAAACCTGACAATGATAAATTCTGGGTAATTATGAACTTTTCCAGACAATCCGATTGAAGCCTTTACTATAAACACATGATAGTTAGATGAATTGATTGGGTTTCTATTTTGTTTTTTAGAATTGAATTCCACCTTTTCCATTTCACTTCAACTTTTTATTTGAGCAAATTATAATTTTATTAATATTTTTTTAGATTTCTTATGTAATTATGCTCTTGATTTGTGCTACATTCTTGTTTAAACATTTTTCTTTTTGCGGTGTTCAGTTTCCTCATATCTCCATTTTCCTCCTCCTTGATAAGAAAACTAAATATAAGTTGAATATCAATTCTATTTCTTTAAATTTATATAATGCTTTAAGCATGTTAGAATTTGAAATTATTGATTTTTGATATCTTTTGAGCGAAAGATTAGTAGCTTTGGTGCATTATTATTATTATTATGTATCTTGCCATAATTACAGCATGGTCTGACAACCTGCCTTGTACCGGTTTATCTCGAATTTCACTGGAAGGAACAAAAATTTGAGGCACAAAGGTTTAGATAAAGTTATAATAATGGATAATTGAAATAAAAACAAGAGTTAATTGACTCTTCATTAAAGTTATGATATATTAATATTGTTGAAGATTATTCTGGGCTATTAATTGTTACATTTTCTGCATACAAATTTTTAGCAGGATGTTGTGCATGTTATGAAAAATTTCAGAAATACAGTCGGACCTTGATATAAGGTCACCTTTCTGAAGTCCTGATTATGTTATGGATTATCGGATGTACGGTCAGGTCTTAAATGCTCAAATCGCTTATAAGGTTGCTTTTAACTGACTTGCATTAGGAAATTTCAGTGCTACACTGATTCAATTCCAAGAAATTTTTGTGGTATTGCTACCTTTGCTCTTCAGAAGCTTTGATTTCCGAAGTTGTTTCGCAAGCTTTAGATTCCATTGCAGAAAATAGTAAGGATAATCACAGTGCTATTGACACAATCAGAAGTGCTCAGAGTATTACATGTTGTGAGATATTAGATTAGTGAGATTATTATTAAAATTTAGAAAACACTCTACAAAAAATGAAACCAAAATGACAGTTATTGTGAATTATTTTAAGTAACAAGTATAAAGTTTCTCATCAATCAAGCTAATACATACTTTGCTTGAGTATATTCGTAGACAACTTCATTCCAAAATAAGATTTTAAAGAATTAATTTCATAATTTCTGATTAATTACATTAATTTAAATTGGTTAAGAGCAGAATTAAAAAATTCTAACCTAATAAACTTATGTTTTTAACATATTAACTTTTACAAAGAATTATACTCTTCAAACCCATGTTTATTTATTAACAAATGTGTATAAACTGGTTATAAGATTATTCCCCTTATTTGGTCACTTTCCCGAAGTCCTGAGGGGTGACCTTATATCAAGGTCCGATTGTACATAGATTTAGGGCTAAATGTAATCAACTGAAATTTTTAAAAATATTGTATGTTTAAATCTATTTACTGGCAATATCCTTACCATAAAATGTATCTAAATATCAAATAGAAGCTAAAAAAAAATATTGTTAATATAATTTTGAAAGTCGTCTCGGTGTACCACACCTTGTACATACAAAGCGATATTGCTAATTTTTGTATTTAAAAAGTAAAATAAATAAAAATAAAACTATTATAAACACAAACAATGCTTCATTACACTCATTGTTATATGAAACATTGAATTTTCAACCTTTAAAAAATCACTAAACATTTATAAGGTAAAACAGATCACTTTGAAATGGTCACATCCTAAGACTTGTGTTTTCGTTGGCATTGACTGATTCATCTGCAACTTCTATTTACTGGCTTTAAAGTTTTCATTGAAAAGTACAAAAAGAAAGAAAAACTACATTTTATTGATTGGATAGGAAATTTTGAAGATTGCACATCCTCCAAAATATTCATGCACTTAAAATTTGACTGTTCATTTTTTGTCAGCTGTACTCATTATGAAGTTGATGCAGCTTGACCTGGTATTCATTAACAGCATGAAAGCTCCTTACAGAAAATCTTTAATTAGGAAACCTTTTAAAAAGTACAAAAACAATGAGAAAAACTCTGTTGGTTACAACTAGGTCTTTTTGTAACCGGGGCAAGTCCAGCTTTAGTGACCTTCCCCCCCTTATATACACAAAAAGTATATATATTTATGTAAACACACACATTTAGTCAATTTAGTGCCCCTAAAATAATCTGGCGCCCTGTCTGCCCCCCCTCTAGTTACGTCCCTGGTTAGATAGAATATTTTGAAGATTGCACATCCTCCAAAATATTCATGTACTTAAAATTTGACTGTTCATTTTTTGTCAGCTGTACTCATTATGGAGTTGATGCAGCTTGACCTGGTATTCATTAATAGCATGAACGTTCCTTACAGAAAATCTTTAATTAGGAAACCTTTTAACAAGTTCCTAAGATTCAATTGAATAGAAAATACATATTTGAATTTTCATACTGGAAACATTACTCCTGAAGAAGGAGAAAAGTGTGTTGATAATAATGTATTGCATTGCAAGAGTTGTATAATTGTGGCAAATATGTATTGACAACAAATATTAGAAATGTATTTTAAAATATTTTGACAATCCTAAGTTTGAAAAGTGGAGGGAAACTTTTTTTTAAAAATTTGTTTCTTCTAAGATTCACTTTAAAGAGTTGCTCTTCTAAAGGAATAGTTTTTGCCTCCCTTCAAAGTTTTTGAATTTTGTATTTATTTATTGATTTGGGGTTTTTTTTTGGACAAAAAAAGAAATAAGTACTAAATAAACAAAAACGAAAATAAATAAAATCTGAAAGAAAAAGGCAAGCAAAATGTTATATTAAAACTGAGAATTATAATTTTATTCAAGTTTAATGAAAAAATTTCAGTATTTCATTCTAATATACCAAATTGAGTATTTTACATTGTTTCGACATTTATAAATCAATCATTTCTTACTTAATGACTCTCAGGGCTGGCATGATTAAATTCAACTGATTTAAATCATGATTTAAATCTTGATTTAAATCAATTGATTTTTTTAAAAAATCATTGATTTAAATCAATTTTTTTATTTTTTTCATTTCTAAATAAGGCTGACTTCATTCCTGACTTACAGGAGAATTGGGAATCAGTCAGCAGAGAAATACCAAGAAGTAAGTGTAAATAGGTAGCAAGTGTTTCCAGGAATTTTGGGAGTTATCAGAAAGAATGTGACAGGGGCAGGTGTTAGGTAATAAAAAATAGAAAAACTATTAAATGGCAAGAAGCAGAAATTTAAGTAAAGGAATTTAAAATTACTTTTTTTATGTACTATCTTTTAATAATTTAAATATTTCAATCCTAAATTTTAATTTCCAGAAATAATAAAATAGATCGAATTGTGTTAACTTTAAAATTATAAAATTTATTTTCTTTAAAACTTAAATACTTTAATTTATTTAACTAAAGCCTAACAAAAAAAAATGTTTGCTATAAAGAAAATATTTGGGCTTGTTTAAAACCTACTTATCTAAACATAAACTTTTATTGTGGAAATGAACAAAGCCAAAAAAAAAAAAAAAAAAAAGCTTTAATATCAAAGTGAAAATTTTGGGTAAAAATTTAGAAAAAGTGTTAGATAAAGATGGAATAACAATAAATAAATATAAAGCAAGATATGAACAAGCAATTAATGCATGCCATTTTGCAGGAGTTTTATTAAGTCCCTCTGTCTTAAATCAAGATGAAATTTCAGTTAGTGTGGATGAAAATAATCAAGGTTTAGAATTCATTAAAGAAAAGTGTCCTAGTCTTGTCAGCACTGTAGCCAATTTCCAAGCAAAAAGAGGCACATTTCAAAAATCACCATTGATTGATAAAAAAGTGACAGATACAATGACTGATTATGACTGGTGGAATTCATTTTATGTAATGGGAGGTAAAGAGAGTATCACAGAACTTGAAATCCAGTTTATCTACCAAATAACAACAGCCGTGGAGTCATCTGCTGGAATAGAAAGACAGTTTTCTTCTTTTGGTATTGTTCATTCTAGCCTTAGTAATTTAGGAGTGGACAAAGCATCAAAACTAGTGTTTTTATTAAAACGATTGAATCCATAATTCATTTGCTTAAAAAATATCTGTATAAATTGTGATTGTGGTTTTTTTTAAATAAAAGGTTTGTATTAAATAAATGAATATTTAATTTGTTCTTTAAATTTATCTCTTATTTAGTTTGCACTATCCAATTACAAAATAATAGAATGTCTTTAGGTTAAAACTCGGATATTTAATTTTAGGTAATTAGTGAGTATCTGGGGGGGAGTCCGCTTAAGTGGGACAAAGGGGGGAGGGGGTGTCAAATCTATGGTAAAAAAGCGTGACATCTTTTATGAACGGCCCCTTATTTGTCAAACGTATGTATGAGACGAATTCCGTACAGTTATGTTACTATTCAGTAGCGCGTCTAATTATTGTGAGACATTGGCTCGCACGGTGTCGAATTTCGGTTCAAATTGTACTGAACCGTTATCAAAAACTATTCCCCCTTCCAGCCGTCCTGAAAAGAGTATTCATCTTGTGCAGCATAACAAATAACATTATTATAAAGTAGTTGTATGATTCTAGGTCGATTGGTTCATTTAATGTCAATAAAATGAGTTTCAAATTACGCTCTATGAATGTATGTAAGCACCTTTTATAACATGCTAAAGGGATTTCAGAAAAACAACTATATACACTATTTTCAAAAAGCCGGTATTGTTAGATAGATATTTGCGATCTGTATGTGTGATAAAATTTTCATAAAGCTATCTGAATATTTATTATGTGTAATTATTGTGCTAACTTTGCACTTACGGAGTCGAATTTGCATTGCAATTATGCAGAATCGTTACTAGAGACCATTTGGCATATTCACCTGACCTCAAAAGTGGATTAATCTTGTGCAGAATATCGAACTACATATTAGTAGACTTGTTTTGAAGTTTCAGGACCATTACCTCATTTATTGTCAATTCCTTGCGGTTTAATTTTCGCTGTGTGCCATACAATACAATAAGTATAGTTACAGTATAGTTAAGAAGTTATTTCTTATGACAAACTGTTTCATGTATAATGCAAAAAATATTAAAAAAAATGATAATGAAAAATAGAATTCTAAAAAAATCAAATAAATCTGATTTAAATAAAAAAAATCTGATTTTTTTTGATTTTTTAAAAAAATCATGATTTTTTTTGATTTTTTAAAAAAAATCATGATTTTTTCCCAACCCTGATGACTCTTATCAAAAGAATTTTGATATCTATTCATGCATTTTTTCTCTTTCGTAAAATACAAAGCTTAAAATATATTATGATCTAATTTTCTCACTTTTTGTTGGTGAATTTTTTTTTTGTTCTTATGCCTCTATTTAAAAAGGTTTGAATTTCTCTTGTTTCAACCCTCCAATGTAAAAAAAGTTTTGCTTGTCCAAAAAGTTTTCCTGAATTAAGCAAATGCTCTATATCTCTAAGCACTTCTTTATTTAGGGATTATTTTGTAGTGTTAAATGACAAATATTATCTTATAAAGATTTTATTGAAGTTATGTTTTTGCTTTTCTTTTTAAAAGGGATATTTTTTATTTTGAATCACTTCTTATTAACTTCATTTTATGCCTTAGTGTCAGTGGTGTAATCGAGGGGGGGGGGGAACAGGTGGACACCGTCCCCCTACCTTTTTATTTTAATACAAGCGTCCTCCCAAACTTTGTACATTTTAGGGGGGGGGGGCATGGGCCCGCCACCCGAAATCCCAAAAATTTTCGCAATGTAGTATATATTCCTCCCTAATATTTTCCTCAACATAAGCGTTTCATAGTCAGGGCCACCCCCGAAAAAAATTTCTGGCTATGGCCTTGTTAGTAAGCAGTTAATCTACAGATTATCTATTTCCTAAAGATTATCTATTTTTATGCGACATGTGTGTTGTAATCATAGCTTTCTTTCTCTCATTTTTAATTTATAAATACTATTTTTTTACGTATGTTTTGATACAGAAAACTAGCTGGGAAAACCGTGTTTATCACAGGTGCCAGTCGAGGCATAGGCAAGGCTATAGGTCTCAAAGCAGCTAAGGATGGGGCTAATATTGTTATTGCTGCCAAAACTGCAGAACCTCATCCTAAACTACCTGGAACTGTTTACACAGCTGCAAAAGAAAGTAAGTCTTTAAAAGTTTTTGAAGTTTTCAGAATGTAAAATGTTTTTGTCCTAAGTAATTGTAAAAACTTTTATACTTGTCCTTCTTTTTATGCTATAGTTAACTCTATAATTATTTTGATGTTATTATATTTAATTATAAAATAAGGGTTCCTTGAAAGGAAAAAAGAAACTTTAATCTGATATTTTACTGTTTTGCGTAACTTCATAAATATGCAGTCTAATTATAACAATATAAACAACTTGGCTTCCTTGATTTGGTTGTGTTTATTGGAGAAAGCATGTGCTTTTGGCAACTTTTCAGAATGTACAGCTTTGTGTTGCTGTTTCCAATAAACTGAATGGATTTACAATGCACTGCGTAAGATTTATTCATACAATCAAGTAGAAATTCTAGTGCAAAGTCTCATATATGCGGTCAAACTTGGTTATTGGGAGCTTGGATTTAACGAGAACCCATCAACCAACATCTTAACAAAATGAAACAGTTCAGAAAAAGCGGATCTAATTTCTTGCACCATCTAGAAAAATGGTTTTGAAAACAGTAAAGTTTCTTAACATTTTAAATCTATCACTTTCTGAACTCTTCTGGGCTACATAACAAATTCGAACCATAATGGCAATAAAAAATAGTGATTGCAATGCCGGTATTTCATCCCATTCTTTCATACTAGTCATTCTTAAGTTTTTCTTATATCAAATTAATTGTAAATGATTCTTTTGCTTCATTGGCATGTGCATACATATGATTCTTCTGCTAATGAACAGAATTTTGTGAATTAACTTCTTCAGATTCGCAGAATTCCGCTTTTATGAATACATTTTTTTCTTTAAATAAAAAGGAATCCATGTGTTCTATTGGTTTTTCAAGCTTTCTGCATCCGTTACAAAACTCAAACTTGAACATATATTACATAATACAGGTGATTGAAAGCAGCAAAAAACTTTGTGCTCTTATTGCTGAGTTGTCAATAAACAAGGTCATTTAAACAAAAATTTCCGTTATACATACACATATACAGTAAAACTCCCCTCAATAGACACCCCTCTTAGGCAGACAGTTTAATTCCCCAGCAGCAAATCATTGAGCCCAAAAAACCTCTTTTGCAGACACCTTTCCATTGCAGAAAAATATTTTTGTCCTGCTGGTGTCCGCTGTAGAGGAGTTTTACCGTAGTATATAATTGCATAGAAAATAAAGAGACATTTTGTAATTATTAGTTTTATTTTCCTTTCAAAAATATTTTATGTTTACTGATGTGCAATTTGGATTTTTAGTTTAATGCTATGAATATGGAACAAGCTTATTTGAATTATGGGTACTTCTCCGTTTAGCCAGGCGCAAATGTCGCCAATTGTGAACCAAACGCGAGCCAAGTCGCCAAGCAAAGCGAATGACAAAACTGAAATTTGGCTAAATTCTACATTATTTGGCGGTTTTTCGCTTGCGCCCGGCTAACGGAAAAGTACCAAATTATGTAGCTAGCATTTCATTAGAGAACATGAATTTAAATTGAGTTAAAATATTTGAATTTTCATTTACAGTGGAAGATGCTGGAGGCAAGTGTTTACCATGTATAGTAGATGTTAGAAATGAAGAAGAGGTATTGAATGCAGTTAATGCAGCTGTTCAAAAATTTGGAGGAATCGACATATTAGTCAACAATGCAAGTGCAATCCACCTTACGGGTACTGTGGACACTCCCATGAAACGTTACGATCTTATGCATGGCATAAATACAAGAGGAACATTTTTAGTGTAGGTATATTCTCTCACTTTTGAATGCATTAATTTTTAAGATTTTTTTTTTCATCAAGTAGTAGTAATATTATTTTTCAACATTTTTGTTTTCTTGAAAGACAAAATTGATTTTGAGAAATATTTTAAGTTATAACGGTTCAGTATAAAACAATAATTTCATACATAATTGCTTCTTGTGTTAGAATAAAACTAAAGTGAACTCTCTATTCTAGAAAAAGATCTTTTTCTTGAAGAATATAAAGAAAGAAAGAAAAAAGTGTTGGGCGTTTCTAATAAAAAGGAACTGAATCCGTTTAACTTATAATTCACATTTATTTGGTCAGAGACATGGCTAAAAATAACAACAGTAAATATATGAACAAGAATATAAAATTAAAAGAACATAACGAAAAAGACGGCGAGTGCTCACAAGAGCCCCGTAAGAAAAAGGATCTGCTTTAGGAGTTCCTGTATGCAGCTTTTATGCTGCCAAAATGGCTCCCACGCATGTGCAGAATCGGCACTCCTACGCATGTGCAGAATGCTCCAAGAACTATTTTACATCCGAGCATGCACATTATGCAAATTATTATTAAAAAAGAAGATAACTTTCTTCAAAATAATATATAATTAAATGATAAGAAAAATCCTTTAAAAATAGACATTTATGGCTATCACGGCCTCCCCTCTTATCATTTAAAGATTTTAAATTAACTCAAACTAAAAAAAAATTCAACTTATAAAAAAATTTTTAGCCTTAGGTTAGTTACAATTTCCTTTCTACAAACAATTGTTAATTTAACAAACATACAAAACTTCTTTCAGATATTGCCCTAATTTCCATAAGATGATACATTTTTTTTTTTTTTAGAAGCAATCTGAAAAACAAACACATATACAATTGAAAAACATTTAACAGTCACAAAAGTTCCACTCAATGACACTTGAGTCCATGATCCTTCTTACAAGACTTCAAATCTTCAAAAAGATAACACTTTTTTTTTTTTCAAAAACAGCAGTTCCAAAAACTAATCTTCAAAAGGTGTCTTACACTTTCTATAATCTTCTAATATCTCTTTATAACATCAGACAAATCTGAAACACCAAAAACAAAATGCAAGTAAACTGTTCAAATCAGCATTAAAAATAATCTATATAATCTTAAGTTGCAAACAGTATTAATATAGTGAACATTTTAACAAAGAAAAATAAGCTCTTTTACAATTTAACAATTTCCTTTTAAAAAATGATTAACACTTATTATAGCAGCCAAATTTAAAAATATGACTTGAGAATAGAGCACTGTTATACATTATACAAGGATATTCATGCTGTATAAGTTACAATAAAAATTAATTTAAATATTTTTATCAGAAAAAATATTTTATTTAAAAATAATATAGTTGCATTAATATAATACTTTAAATTTACAAAAATATAAACATCTTATGATACATTGGTTGAACAGAAAAAAAAAAAGGTGAACACAAGTTCCCAAGTTAAATCTTATACAAAAAAAATTTCTACAAAAATTTGCAATTCCTGACTGGAAAGTAGTTTCGTGAAGATGTCAGCCATATTCTCCTTACTGCTAACATGGCTCACATTGAAAATATTCTTATAAACTAGATCGCGAACAAAAAATAATTTTACGTCAATGTGTTTACTTCGATGATTTTCTATTGGAGACTTAACAAAATCTAACGTAGCCTGGTTATCTACGTAGAGGATTAAATTTTACCTTTTTCAAAAATTCTATTTTCGATGCATTCGTTAACTATTCGGTCAGACCATACTAGTTCTTTTGCTGATTCGGCCATCACGATACACTCTGCTTCCATAGTAGAAAAGCTGACAGATCTTTTCTTAAAAGTACGCCACTCTATGGGCGCGTTATCTAGCAACACGAGTTGACCACCTAGCGAAGTCCTATCATCTCGGTTTGACGCATAGTCGGCATCAGAAAAAGTTATAATTTGAATTTTGTTGCATTTTAATTTTAATTTCAGCTCTAGTATGCGAAACATATCCTAACAATTTTAAAAAGACGTTCCAGTGAACAATGCCTGGATTATTCTGGAATTGGCTAAAAATGTTCACAGCATACACGATATCAGGCCGCGTTCTGTTCGCTATAAAAGCTAGGCAACCTAACAGATTTCTGGAGGGGTATTTTGACATTTCTGAAATTTCATTTTCGGTTTTTGGACAGTTGTCCTTAGAATAAATAATGCCTTTACTTATTGGTAGAGATGTTATGGGAATTTTAAAATTGCAAAATCTATCGCATACTTCTTGAATATAATAGAGTTGATTCAATCTCAAATCCTCCCCTCTCTCGTCAAATTCGACTCCTAGTAATGTCTTAGTCTTTCCGAGAATTTTGAGGTCAAAGTATTTACAAAGTAAATTTATCGCACTATTTATATCTTTTTCTTATCTCCCAAAAATGACAATGTCGTCTACATATACAAGTAATACAACCATAGAATTGAAATAAACACAATTACAAGATAAAAATTTGGTAAAACCACATTGAAGCAAAACTTTATCCAATTCGTAAAACCAAAGACGACCACTTTGGTGCAACCCATAAAGAGCTTTATTTAGTTTACAAAAATAATTTTCTTTTCTTTTTACTGAGAATCCCGGGGGCTGTTTCATAAAAATAACTTCATCTATCGGGGCATAAAGATACGCGCTTTTGATATCACACTGAACATTAAGCCATTTTCCGAAAACTACCAGCAAAGCGAAGAAAAAGCGTATTACCGCAAAATTAACTACAGGGCTGAAAGTTTCGTCATAGTTAAGACCCCGTACTTGAGTATAACCTTGAGCTACGAGTCTGGCTTTAAAACTCAAAATTTCGCCTTTCTCGCCTTTCTTTATTGTATATACCCATCTCGAACTGATAGGAGTTATATTTTTATTTTCCGGTAGTTTAGCTAATGTCCAGACATTTCTTTCTCGCATAATCTTATATTCTGTTTCCATGGCTTTCCACCAATTATACTTTTCATTTGATTTTAAAACTTGCTTAAAGGTTTGCGGAATCTTAATGTCCCTGTCTAGTCATGAAAAATTTCCCTTTACACTAGAACATGAAGGTTGACTAGAAGTTTCCCCTCTTGATTCATTTTTAGCTCTGAAATTAAATGTTTCGGGATCATATGCTATATTATTTCTTTCACAATACTTTTGCACATCGTGCCGCGATCTAAGTCTTTTATTTTTACCTTCTTCGAAATAATAAACATCCACCCTAGAACCATCCTTCCTAGGAACCACTTTTCGAGTCCATGAAACTTCTCGCAAAGGTTTCCTATCACTTTCTGATACCCCCTCCCCAGCGTCTGTTGCGTCGGAATCTGACGAAGATAAAATTTGTTCTTTCTCAAGATCCGAATCGCTTTCAGACTCTGCTGGGTTTTCTGCGAGAGGCCAGAAAAGGGTGCTTTTATCTTTTTCGCATGATTTAGAATTCGTTTTTGAAGAATGAGTTTTCTTTGAATGAAACATTTATGGATTCGATAATTTTGTTACTTTTGGGAATATATATTCGGTAGCCTTTCCTTTTAAATGCATATCCTATTAGAATACCCTTTTGAGCTTTTAAATCAAGTTTATTTCTTAGTTGCTTTGGGATTCATACGAAAGTTACCATACCAAACGGTCTTAAATGCCGTACCGATGGTTTTCGGCCCCCATATAATTCAAACGGCGTTTTCTCCTGCTTCGAATGGCAAACTCTGTTTCAGGTGTAAGTAAAATAGAGTATTGCTTCTGGCCAAAATTCTTGTGGCAAACCGCTCTCCTCCAAAATTATCCTGGTGTTATCAGCAGCTGTACGATTGAAATTCTCAGCAATTCCGTTTTGCTCTGGGCTATAAATATTCGTCAATTCATGTCTTATCCCCTTTTCTTTACAAAAACTATCCAGTTCATGATTCACAAATTCGGTCCCATTATCTGTTCTTATAGCTTTTACTGATTTCCCGAGAAACTTTTCTGCCTGGGATAAATTGAACTTCTCCTAGAATAGTCATCTATTATTGATAAATAGTATCTTTCCCCGTTTTTACCTTCCACGTTGCATTTCCCCCATACGTCTGCATAGAGCAACTCCAGGGGTTGACTAGATCTTATTTTCTCAATAGGCTTGAAACTAACACATTTAAACTTGCCCAATTTACAATTATCACATGTAATTTTAATATTTTTGAACTTAGGTAATCCTTTTATAGCAGATAAATCCCGGTTTTATGTATACACTCGGTATTTACGTGCCCTAACCGCCTATGCGAAGTTTCAATATTTACATGACTATTTTCAGTAAAAGTACTCATATTTGCATGACTAGATTTTAAAGGTAATTGATTAGATTTTTCAGAATTTACAACATATACACCATTTTTTAACTAAGCTTTTAAAAGAACATTGTCATTTCTATCTGAAATCTTTTCGAAACCACCTCCCCCGCGAAATTTGGCACCACCTTGGTCGATTTTCGGACCAGACAAAATATTCCGCCGCAGGCGGGGAGAATACAATACATCAAGCAGTACAATATGTCTCTTTCCAAATTTAAGCTTGATTTCCCCCTTTCCTATTAATTGGAAGCGTTTGATTTTTAACAGCTACAGACATCCTAACATCTTTTACAGGAACAAATGTCCTAAACCAGTCCCGGTTGGAACAGAAATGATGGTCCGCTGCGGTATCAAAAAGCCACACGGAGGATTTTTCCCACATTTCACTATTATTTGCTTGAGTGAGAAGAAACGACTGTTACTCACAATGTTCGGCTGGTGAAGGGGACCTTCTCCTGCCCGGGAATTCCATCTCCTTCGAGGACTCCATCGGCGATTTCGATGTTGGCTCACACCTCCGCGATTTCGGAAATTTCTCGGCTGTCGTTGATTCGCAAAGTTTGGTCCGGCCTTTTTGCTAAAAGAAGTCAACTGGCTTGGCTCTTGAGTAAACTTGGGGCAATTTGATTTCAGGTGTCCCAACTGGTGGCAATTCCGACAGTGAATATTGCTCGGTATTGAAAAAACTTCAGCTCCATTTCTGCTAGTTTCCCTCAAGTTTTGCCGATTTTCTTCAATAATTAGATCGACGATTATTTTCTCAAATTTAAACTCACTATTTGGCCTCGTAATGGTGGTTTGTACCACGTGATCATAATCTTTTGGTAAATTTTTCAAAATCTGAAAAGAAACGCAGTCTTCAGGAAAATCCGGATATGCTACTTTAATCTTGTCATATATTCTCTGCAAACGGGCCGCGTATAAGTTCAGCTTTTCATTCTTCTCTGGTTTACAGTTGTTCAGTTCTGCAAACATCTGCATACTTACGCAACGATTTTCTGGATAGAAGTGAGTCTTCAGCTTTTTCCAAGAATCCGCGGGCTCCGTGCAATTTTCTATTATTTTTGTGAGATTCTGTTTTACATTTAAAACAATTATCGAAAGGGCCGCTCGTTTACGTTCTTTAAAGTCCTTTATTTCCTTGTCTGTAATTTCTGATTCAGCACTTTTAACCGGCTCCAGTTCAGTTCCTTCAGTAATATCCCAACCATTTCTGTCCAGAAGCAAAAATTTTACTTTCGTAGCCCACTCAACGTAGTTTGTATTGTTTAATTTATCAATCTGCAACGTCTGAGTGGCCATTTTCTCTTTCTTTTAATGCAAAAATAATGCACTGTTCCAACAAAAGAATTCGGCAAAAAGCATATAAATCCGATCTATAAAAAATCGGCCTCCCGACGAAAATATTCAGCCAGCTTCGTTTGCACAAGGGAAGGGCGTTCCTGGGCCCATAACCCTTCCTGTTGGGCGTTTCTAATAAAAAGGAACTGAATCCGTTTAACTTATAATTCACATTTATTTGGTCAGAGACATGGCTAAAAATAACAGCAGTAAAAATATGAACATGAATATAAAATTAAAAGAACATAACGAAAAGACGGCGAGTGCTCACAAGAGCCCCGTAAAAAAAAGGATCTGCTTTAGGAGTTCCTGCACGCAGCTTTTATGCTGCCAAAAGGGCTCCCACATATGTGCAGAATCGGCACTCCTACGCATGTGCAGAATGCTCCAAGAACTATTTTACATCCGAGCGTGCACATTATGCAAATTATTATTAAAAAAGAAGATAACTTTCTTCAAAATAATATATAGTTAAATGATAAGAAAAATCCTTTAAAAAATAGACATTCATGGCTATCAAAAAGTACTGTAGATCAAAAGCGAGATAAACTTCATGAAATATTATATAGTGATTACATTATAGACATTGCAGTAGTAAAAAATTTTTGCAACTCATTTTTACTGAAAATTAATAGTATTCCCATAGAATTAACCATCAAATGATTTTTAACTGATGGTATCAAAAAGCAGAGATTTCAACTGTGAAAAATAATGCCTATGGTTTGCATTAATTTGTACTAGACTTCGTACAATCGTTACCGGTTTTGTTTGCAACTCTTGCAAAAAATTATTTACCTAGAAACCAAATTATTTAGTTGAATTACTCGATTGGTTTTTTCATATTTGCTGATATAAGAATTTCCAGATTTATAAAAAAATCTTGTGGATATTTTATTATTGATTGTTTCTGGCAAAATTTTTATTGCTCAAATTAATTTTAACACGGTTAATGTCGAAAAATTTTCTAATTTGGTGTTTACGCATGTGGACTATAGCTAACTTCAATGAAAACATGACATTGCTGTCATATCACATGTATTAATGCTGGCATAAACAGGGATTATGCGTCTAGCTACAACACATCCTGCTTCTGCATCCCTCCACTTTTTTATTTAAACTCGAGAGTCCCTGCACTTGTTTCTTTCTTTTAACTCAAGTATAGCCATCCATTCCTCCAGTACTACACCACGGGTTATGATCTTTATGTTTCTGTTTTTACTATCTACAGTAGAACTTGGAGAAATCGAACGTCGTTAATTCGAACGTTTCTTTAATTCGCAGATTTCGCTTGTTCCCTTGAACTTTGTATTCAAATTAATGTTAAAATTTTTGGATAATTCGAAGTTCAACTTCTTTAATTCGAAGGTTTTTCTCATCCGAAATTGACAAAAGTACGTTAAAATATTTTTTTGTCTGCTAAAATTTTACCCTACTTGTTTGTCCGAAAGGAAATGGTAGATTAGCGGTATTTCTGTCTAGCTTTCTTTTGGGGAAAGATTCTTCCAGTGCCCATGCTATCATCCACTTGTTGGGAACATGGCAATATCATTAGTTGCTCGAATGGTCAGATCATACCGCTTATAGAAATGAACAGTGTCATATCTGCAAAAAATTGTTTTTTTGGTTTTTATATCAAAATGTTCAGATTTTTGCGCTCTTTATATTGGGAATACTGTTGTAAGTAAATGTTCAAAAATTAAGGCTAGAGAACACTAGTGTCACTATGCGTTTTGGCTGGAACCGCTAATTCTCCCATGTCAACACCGCCTTATTGCAGAATAATTCGGTTGGTTATAGAATTTCAACGGGATATCATCGCAATTTTTGCAAGTACAATGTTTTATCAGCTTTAATTTCAAAATCCATGTATTTTATATACTCGTAACAGATGGAACTACTAGCGTAACATCCAATACGACAGTATTCATTTCAATTTTTCATTTTTTTAACGTCCTTCATTAAGATGAATACCGTCGGGTTGGTAGATACAAATACAAATACAAATACAAAAGTCACGACCAGCAACAGGCTCAGGGCCCAGCTAGGCTGGTCCTAGTTAATTTACAGGGTTCGCACGGTCCTCACAAGTCCTTATAAACTCCTTACATTCTGGTACTCCTTAATAAGGACCAGGCTTGGAGTCGATTACAAAGAAACGTAATCGATTACGATTACGATTACAAAGGGAGAAATTGAGAGATTATGATTACGATTACGATTGTAATCCTTTGCCAAAAAGTAATTACGATTACGGCAGCGATTACAGTCGTGGAAAAATGTAATCGATTACGATTATGACATCCGATTACGATTTTGATTACGATTAGATTAGCATAAAATTATCCGATATTATGCATACAACTCTCATTTTTACAATAGTGTCATAAATCAAAAAGTTATGATTTTTAATTAAATTTTTGATTTAATTAGAGATAACTGAAATGATGATGAATGCAATTATAATGAAATAATTTCAACTTCACAGTTCTGGAATTATGATGTCGTTGCGGAAATGAAAATTTGTAATATCTCCATATATTATAATTTCTCCATTGTATTTATTTTCTAGTTTAAATTGTGCAAATATTTCACATAACACCAATTAGTTTACTGAAAATAATAATTTTGTATGATTTTTTATAAAATCACTTATAAGATGTGTATGAATTGCACGGGATAACAAAGTATTCAGATAGTGTAAGAGATAAATAATCTTTTGAAAAAAAAAAGCTGCATTTTAGAATAATTTCAAAAAATTTGAACATGAACATTCAAATAACTCTTAGCAAAATTAGTAATCGTTAAAAAGTAATATGAAGAATAATTATAATACGAATGACTATAATATTTTAATATGATTTTTGTGGTATTTTTTTTTAACATGCACGAGCATATAATTTTTTTCCATGTACTAACTGTTTTAATAAAAAATAAAGTGCAAGTAATTTTACAACACAAATTTAACGTACAAGATTAAAAGGGAAATACAAAATTCTGTTGAGGTAATTCTAAGAAGAAAAAAATAATTAACTTTTAAAAATAATTCCTAAATATTAATTCATGCATGTAGAAAACAATTGGGAGAATGTCTAAACATAAATCGCTTTTTCTTTTACATACCTATTAATTAAAAAGAATATTAGCATTAAAATATAAATAAATTTAAGATTTAAATGTATTTACTTTTTTAAATATTCGAAGAACATATTTAAAAAAAAATAATAATCACACGTACCAGGGTTAAGATTTCATGCTTCTTAAGCATAGCGCATCATGTAACGCCAGCTCCTAAATTGCTAAAGTGTAAATGTGCTATTCTTTAGAAAAATTCTTCACTTCTGCCGTTAAAGAAAGGCGAAAACGCAAAAGGCATTTCGTGTCTCTTTTTTATGTGTGTAGGTGATAGTACTCTTTCCACTAGATTTTCAGGGGGCAGCCTGCTTCGATTATTGAACGGGACCCCGCGGAGAGAAGAAAGGGGGAACTCTCTTTTACTCGCGGCGATCCCGTCCAGACTTTCGCCTATTGCCCAACCGTTTGAATATGTTTTGAAGGGGTAATTAAGGAAGCAAAATGACCAATGCATTTGGTCCTTAGACACCTTCCCCTTTCTTATCTACCCCGAAATCTTTGACTTGCAGACAGATTACCGCTCTTTTACCGAAACTGGACGACACGAGGACACCGGAGACCCCCCCCCCCCCCCCCGAGAGCCCCAAGGCGATGCGAGTGACTATCCAGACCAGACTCTCTTTCTTCTCGGGCTCTCCAGCCATTCCCCGTGGAGAGTGGAGCCGCAATTAAGAATTCTGAGAGACCGCAACAAGTAGGACAACAAGCGTCTCTAGCAGACTATTATATCGTCCTGCCATCAAGGCTCTGCGACCGCCACACAGAACCTTTTATATTATGATCGCCCGTAGGTTACAGACCGCTTAGGATAGGACTTCAGTACACAGATTGAATCCTTTTTCTTGTAATCTTATCTCTTCTATCCAATGGTAGAGCTAAAAATTTCAGCTTTCAGCAGGTCAAGATTACACGATTGCAGGACCAGCAGATTACGGATTTTTTCCTTAAGATTACGATTAAAATTACAGGAGAAAAAGGATTACGGGATTACACAATTTTGATTATGATTATGAGAATATGCCATCGTCAGATTACGATTACGATTTTTTCAAAATGTAATCGATTACACCTGATTACGATTACGTAATCGCGATTACTCCAAGCATGATAAGGACCCTTATAGTCCTTATTTTTCATTTACAGTCCTTTTTTTTCGTAAAAGTTCATCGTCATTGCAGCAAAAAATACGTAATCCTAATTTCCACGTGCAAAGCAAAGAAACGAATGCGTTCCTTTCTTTGCGTAATCGTTTTGCATCCTTTACAAGAATCATATTGTTTTCCTTTCAATTATTTTTTAAGTTTAATTATGAAGTAAACAAATAAAATTTTTTAATTTTACGAAAATCTTACCGTATATACTTGCGTATTATCCATTCGCATGTAAACCGAACCCCTAACTTTCAGACAAACAAACGGAAACCCGCGTGTAAGTAGACTTCCCTACTTTCAAAGAAAAATAGGGAACGTTTTTGCAGCAGATTTTTAGATATTACAATGTTTTAAAAAGAAGAGAAATGAAATGTAATTACAATCGAAAACGTATAGTTTGATTTTTGCCATCGCGATTTTTGTAAAGGGTCCGTTTTTCAGTTATGTTTTTTGTTAATGGTTGCTTTTATTCTGAAATAGTCAAAATAAGTTTTTGCGCTTCAACTTCTTCAGACATGTGATTTTTTTCGTATTTTGACTGAATTCCGTATTTTCGATAATTTTGGAGATTAAGAATTTAGTTTCTGCGAAAAATCCATAATTTTGGAAAACTATCTTCTTTTTTTGCTATGCAAATCTTTGAAAGAAACGCGCTAACATACATACCCAACAACTTTTACAAATTAGGAGTAAAATTTACGCATTTTGTCAGTTTTTTGCACTTTCAAGTTTCGGTCCCGATTTTTTATGCATTTCGAAATCCGATGTCATCGGCTTCGGTGAAACGTCCTAGTTCTCATTTACTGTCCGATTCTGCCTCGTGGGTATCAATAACTTTGCGCTGACCATTATTTTTTATCTTTATTAAGTTCTAGTTTCTGTCGTAAAGAGCTTGCAAAATTGAAAATTTTGCCACGCCCACTTAAAAATTTTCCCGAAAATATAAGAGTTTTTTCGAAAGTTATTTTACGTATTAGTGATTATATCTGTTAATTGTAATTATTATATATTACAACCTTATTAATAATCTAGTTAACAAAATGTTGTTGTCTAAAATGTCCCCCACCCCTTTGTATGTAATTTTATAAGTTTTTTTTTTAAATTTTTTGCGGTGTTTAGCATTAGAGGTTTTTCCTTTCAAGTACTCATTATAATATTGTTGCAAAATAAATTGGCAGTTCTTTCTGCTTTCATTCATAATTAAAAAGCATGAAAAAAAATCAGCAAACTTCTGTTTGGAGATTTTTTCAATATTATAAAATAATTGTTAAGTTTGAGAAAAAATAAGACTAAGGTTTTTGATAGTGCTTCTTCTTGATCTTAGAAGTTCATTAATCCAGTTACAATTTTCTGCGCTTTTTGTATAGTTAGGTGATAATAGGTGAAGGAAGGAAGACTACAAGCAGGATTTTAAAAAAAATTATTCTATTTATTGAAGTAACAAAACCCATAACTGATGCAGAAAATAACTACTTTTATCCATTTCTGTCTTATTCAAATATTTTTCGTAAATTCCAACCTAGTAAATCATATTTCAAAGTTGGAAGAAAATTGATCTCCTACATGAAGTGGTTATAACTGAGGAAAGGAGGTCAGTGGCGTCCTCCAGAATAAAATATGAGCAGCATCTAACAGAACAAAGGCAGTAGTAACAGTCTGCCTCTGCCAAAATGAAACCAAAAAGAACAATTGATGACATACATTTTTAAAGCAAAAGAAAAGGTGTATTCAAAAGGAGAAATCAGAGTTAGAAAATATGGCAGAGGATTTGGTCGAAAAAGCAGAAGCAGCAAAAGATGTTCAATTGTTTATAAAATCTAATAGTTACAGAAAAAGATCAGAGGAAAAAAGGCAGGAAATTAATTTATGTAGGAAAATAGATGAAAAGAAGAAAAAGATTGACTCTTAATTGAAAAGTTTTTGTTCAATCCTTATGCTTTCATTAATTTTCATTTTTAGTTTTTCAATTTGTAAACGCCTTAAAGTTAGTGATATTTCATATGGGATAGAAGTAATTAGCTATTGATTTCACTTCCTTTAACACTAGATTTACCGGGCCATTTTCAACCATTTCTAAACTTTCATTTTACATCAAGTTGCTACTAATTATAATAAAACTTTCAGTCACCTTAACATGTCCTACATTAGGAAAGGCCAATGCCATTGAAATTTGCACTATAATTAGTAACAAATTATGTTAAATAGAAGCTTCGAAACAGTCAAAATGATTGGTTTGGTAAATCTAGTAACAAAATTATTTTGACATTATAGCAATTATGTCTTGTAATTAATGTTGGGAAATGTGATGTTTATATGAATATTTGCTTTTTATGATAAATATCACTAAAACATTTACATAAACTTTATTTTGCTAGTGCAAATTTACTTCTGCTAAAATTATAACAGCAATGGTATCAATATCTTTTCACAAATAACAAAGTTTTCTTTTCACTCAAGCTAAAACGTTTTCATAGTACAATGAGAGTCAAATATTATATTTTTTCATAATTTTGATTTGTTCATGATCATGAGAAAATGGCAATCTTAACATCCCACAAATTAAAAAATGTAATGGATAAAAATGTATTGTTTATAAGTATCATACTTAATTTTACAAAATTATAAATTACTCTTAATTCTGTGATTTTCATTACTTGCCTGTCAGCTCAAAAGAAAGGATCTCGCTATCATTTACAACACAATTAAAACCTACACACTTGTATTTTTTAAATAGTTTTCAAGTAACATTAATGTAAGTATTTTTAATAATACTACTATAAATTTTATGTAATATTGCAGGGTTCACGCTGGGGATAAATACAAGGTGGGATTTTCCTTCTTGACCAAAATTTTAAGTGGGATTTTTAAAGTTTAAGCCCAAAAAAATTTTTTTTTGAGTGGGATTTCAAAAAATATTGCGGGGATCGCCCGGCCTAGCGCGAACCCTGTATTGTTTCCATTTGTATGTAAAGAAGAAATATATGATTGTAAGGAGAAGGAAGATTTTCTCATTATTTTTGTTTTTAAATTCTTTATAGTCATAATTCTTTTTCCCATTTGTTTAACTGGTTTATGCATATTTTTTTTGTAGAATAATCAGTTTTAAATTTTTCAATATTTTGCATTTACCACAAGCTTTTTAGAAGTGAGTCAAGGGAGTGTCTAAGATACATTTAATAAGAATTCTATGCAGAGTTCATAGCTTGGTAAAAATAAATCATGATAAGTTTATAAATGTCACGATATATGTTCGCTAACACTGCTTATTTTCTACCTTGACAAAGTTCTTACAAAGTCCTTATAAAGTCCTTATTTTTTATTAAGCAAATCTTGTATGAACCCTGATTTAGCAGTCCCCAATGAACATCAAGAGCTTTCTTAAAAGTTTTTACCCCACTGCAATTAACAGTCGCTTCCGGTAAACTATTCCAACTGCCTACAACCCTATTGAAGTAGTAGTTTTTCCTAATTTCAAGATTAGCCTGAGATTTGAAAAGTTTAAAACAATGACCTCTGGTTCTACTTTCAGCACATAGCTGTAGTCCATCAACATTTCCCTTTTTAATGAATTTAAACAACTGAATCATGTCCCCTCTGACTCTCCTTTGCTCAAGACTATACATATTGAGCCTTTTAAGCCTAACCTCATAATCTAAGTCTGAAAGACCACTTACCAATCTTGTAGCCCTCCTTTGAATCCTTTCCAATAAGGTAATATCCTTTTTTAGGTACGGAGACCAAAACTGAACCGCATACTCCAAATGAGATCTTACCAAACTTCTGTATAATGGCAATACAACTTCCCTAGACCTGTTCGAAATAGCCTTATTGATAAACCCAAGCATCCTGTTAGCTTTGTTACTTACCATGCTACACTGCTGACTGGACTTGAAGTCATGACTAATCAATACTCCTAGATCAGCAACTGCTTCTGCTTCCCTAATGACAGAACCTTGTAAATAATAGGTTGCATGTTTATTCCCATGACCAAAATGAAGCACTTGACATTTCCCAATATTAAAGGACATACCCCACTTAATTGCCCACCTAGAAATTTGATTCAAATCCTCTTGAAACTGATTGACTTGTTCCTCCGTGTCCACAATTCCCATGATTTTGACATCATCAGCAAAAATATTGATGTTCCCAGAAATACTCTGAGTAATATCATTAATAAAAATAATAAATAAAATTGGCCCTAGAACTGAACCTTGTGGAACCCCACTCAAAACATCAATCCACTGAGAATAATTGCCCTTCACTACTACTCTTTGTTTCCTCCCAGTCAGCCAATTTTTAACCCAAATTAAAGTTTTTCCACCAATACCAATATAAGCAAGTTTGCTAACAAGAGCTTCATGCGGTACTTTATCAAACGCTTTCTGAAAGTCAATGTAAACAACATCTACGCACTTTTTATTATCTAATGCCATTGTAACCTTGTCATAGAAATGCAACAAATTAGTTGTACAGGACCTACCCTTTCTAAAACCATACTGAAAATCAGCCAACATTCCATTTGCCTCCAGGAAATTCACTATTTTGATTTTTATCAGAGTTTCAAAAATTTTACAAAGAACGGAAGTAAGACTCAAAGGCCTATAATTTCCTGCCTTAGTTTTAGACCCTTTCTTGAAGAGCGGCATTATGTTTGCCAGCTTCCAATCCACTGGCACAGTCCCCGAGCTATATGAAGATATGAAAATAGTCAAGACAACATCCACTAATTCCTCTGCACATTCTACTAAAATTTTTGGATAAACATTATCAGGTCCTGGAGCCTTATTTGCTTTAATCTTTTTCAAATGACACAACACATCATCCCTAGAAAATACAAAATCCTCAAGCTGTGTATTAGCTTGCGTCTCGTTTATGTCAACTGTTGAGATACAGTTTCTGTTAAATACACTGGAAAAAAAATTGTTTAGAATATCAGCAATATCTCCCTCATTTTGAATCAAGTTCCCGTTCTCATCCACTAGTGGTCCTACCTGAGTATTACGAGCTTTCCCTGAATTAGCATAAGCAAAAAATTTCTTAGGATTCCTTTCGATGTTATCTGCAAGCTTTTGCTCCAATTCCCTTTTCTTACTCCGTACCAAATACTTGAAAGTACGTCTAGCTTCACAATACAAAATCCTGTCCGCATGGCACCCAGTCTCTTTAAGTCGCCGAAAAGTGGCCTGCTTATAATTGAGAGCTTCTTTCACCTCCCTAGAGAACCACATGGGCCAAATTTTTGTGAAATCCCCTTTCTTTCTAAAAGGAACATAATCCATCACTGTTTTCTCCAATTTCCCCTTGAACTCTTCCCACTGAAGATCAGCTTCACTGTTCTCCAACCCAGAAGAAAAAACCTCTTTCAAGCTTTGCCTAAGTGCAACATAATCAACATTCCTCAAGTTAGGTACAAATCTGAAATGCTCACCTTTGTGAGCATCGAAGCTGGCCCAAAACCTAATAGTATTGTGATCACTATCTCCAATATGTTCCCCTATACTCAACCCCTGAACAGAACTTCCGACATAAAAAAAAACTAGATTCAAAACAGCACCATGCCTAGTCCCCTGGGTAACAACTTGATCCAAAAAACAGTCCCCAATCACTTTCAGAAAATCGTCTTCCCTACCATTGCTAGTGTAAAAACTATTCTAGTCTATGCCCGGGAAATTGAAATCCCCCATCATGATGACCGAGCCCTTACCAGACATGTCCCTAATAACACTATACATCTCCTCGTCTTGATCCTGACTAACATTAGGCGGCCTGTAAACATTTCCCAAATGTAACTTCTTCCCCTTATTGCTCACCAGCTCCACCCAGACCATTTCAATATCATTAGGCTTATTATTAATGACCAATTCATTGCAAATAAAAGTGTCCTTAATATAGAATAAAACCCCTCCACCTTTCTTACCCAGCCTGTCTTGCCTAAACAAATTGTATCCAATGCTCACTAAATCCTTATCATCATCAGTAACCCATGTTTCCGTAATTCCAATAATATCCAACTCCTCACCTGCGATAACACTATTTAACTTGTCCATCTTATTCCTGATACTGCGAGCATTAGTATATAGAAATCTGAGCATGCCCATTTTGCTTGTCTTAAACATTTTATGATGCCTCAAATCACTACTATTAATGTTACTATTGATTAATATTTTACCCTCATTTTTAAAACCACCAGAACAGAAGTCAACACCATGACATTCTCCAATCCCCCCGTCCAAAATTAGTTTTTTGATTCTGAAGCTTCTAAAATCATATCGCTAACTTTAACTACACCCCTAGAACTAAGATGCAGACCATCCCTCGCAACCCAATCACGCTGACAAGAACTCCAAACATCAATGAACCTGATTGAATGCTTTATGCAAAGTTTCTTAAGAATCAGGTTCATGCTCCTAGCCCGCTGATTTAACCAGCTCCTATGCACCCCATACCTGGGAAGCAAACCAACTACCTGGACATCTGTCGAAAAGTTAGTTGCTTTATCCAACAGGTTCTCCCAATCCTTAACAAACTCCTCGTTTGTGCTGTTACCGACGTCGTTAGTCCCCACCCACAGAGTAACTGAATCTCCCTTTTTAAACATTCCCTTTTTTTCCACAACCTTATTAACATCCTTCACCCGAGCCCCTGGTAAACAGCACCTAGCCACCTTGCGCCTAGTTCTCCCGACCACATTACCTATCCCGCGTACCATAGAATCCCCTATAATGACACCCTCTGTTTTTAGGTCTACAGTTCTAAATTTCCCCATACTAGATCCTTCTCCTGCAACCTCACTCTCCCCAACAAGCCCATCACAAGAAGTTCCCACCTCTTTTATAGAATTTTTACCCAAGTTATTTCTAACTAATTGGGCTTCCAATGCTACCACCTTGACATGTAACTCTAATAATTCAGCACATTTTGTGCAAATATATTCCTGCTCTGTAGCTGTATTAGTGTTTCCCCCCAACTTACAAAACATCTCACACCTATCACAACAAATCCACCAACTCCCATTACCATTTTTAATTTCCTTCATTAAACATATAACTCCCATTGCTGAATAAATCTAATGCAAACAATCAAAAAAGCAAAATAATACACAAATCAGCAAATTTAAGCTATTACTCTGATTAAAAACACAAATTACATAGAAAAATGCAAACAACTTGAATTTAAACACAAATCACTACAGTAAACAACAAAACCAGGCTGTTCCCCAAGACTTACAAAATGTACACAATTAACACATGGTTAGGCTTAACTGATAAAATTGAATTATATCCCAAAAAAGCAAATAAAATGAGTTTCAGTCTCACAAAATTAAAACATACTAATTACATAATAAATTGCAACAAATATACAAGTAATTAAACAGAAAATATCCAAAAATACATAAAAGATACTTAATTTCAGTAGGAGCAGAAACACTGGCATGCAACCTAAAATGCATTTTGCCCCTGCCAGGAATCGATCCGACGACCCTTGGATTCGCAGGCAAGCGCGCTAACCACTAGACCACGAAGTACATACGGCAGTTTCCATTTCTGATTTATCTGAACTTTCAGTAGTTTTGTAGAATAAACTTAAGGTTGATTGGTGCATAAGGCAGTATTAATTTCAATGTTTTTATTTATTTGGTTGTTTTGTTAATGGTGCTATAGCACAACTATCACAATAATGTGCATTTCATAAAAAATAATTAGAATTGCTTTCCTATTTTAAGTTTTAAATTGTAAGAATTGCTTTCCTATTTTAAGTTCTAAATTTCAAGAATTACGTTCCTATTTTAAGTTCTAAATTTCAAGAATTACGTTCCTATTTCCTAAGTAAATAAACTTTTATATTTTTATAAAAACTACGGAATTCCATCAAAATACGGAAAAATCACATGTCTGCAGGTAGGAATCTGAAGAAAGGTGAATTTTCCTGTTGATAAGTTGCAAAGTAATATTTACTTTTCCTTTTAAATACTCTTTAGCTTGCTTTTTTTTTCAGATAACTTATAGGTAGTATGAAGACCTAATTAAAGCTTATATTGATCAAATAATATAAACATGTTCCAATGGGAAAAGTCTAAATAAAAAAATAATAAAAATCTTAATCAGAGAAAGTAGTTTTTAATGAATTGGACACTGTAACGAAAAATACTTAGTCACTGTACTACTTTCTAATAACTTCCAAACTGTATTTTTTTTTTTTTTGTGTGTAATACTGTCATAACTGCATTTTTTACAGTTATTTCTAACTTTTTGACATCTTTTAGCATCCATCATGTGAAAGAAACAAGCAATAATTATTTTCCAAACAAAATCGATTGTAATAATCATTAAAACTAATAAGATAATTAAATAAAACAAATTGTAAAAAGTTTAAACTCCTCTCCTCAAAAATGTGCATTTTGCAGATATGACACTGTTCGTTTCTATAGGCGATACGTAGAAAATATTTTTCGCATTTGTTAAAATCAAAAGACTCAATTCAGCGAAGCAATCTAAAATTTCTCAATTTTTTAAAAACTAGCAGGTATTTTTTATATAATTATAGTACTTAATGAAAGAATAATTCGTAAAAGTAATACTATACTTATATATTCCTATTTTTGTATGTATATGTTATAGTTTTATCTTTTATACTACGTACAAAATTATTTTTATTTTGTTGACAAATAGTACAATGTTTAATTATTTTATATATATTAATGCCTTGACATTTTCCATAAAAAGATTATTGACGTTGTTTTTGACGGAATAAACATCGTGCATTTATGGGCCTTAAACTAAGCTACAAAAATTAAGACTTCTGGAATTCGAAGTTTTGGATAATTCGAAGTTTAGCTGCGGTCCCTTCAGCTTCGAATTATCCATGTTCGACTGTATGATGTTTCCTCTATATAGGGGAATGTGGGGCAAAGTGAAATAGTGGATCAAAGTAGGGATGTACCGAGTACAGGGTTGCCACAGGCGACTAAAAAGCAACTATTTTCAGCATCAGGCGACTATGGCAACTATTTTCTTCGAAATCGGGCGAAAAAGCAACTAATTTTTCCAAGAGGCAACTATTAGGCGACTTTTTATTTGCCTCTTTTGAAATTCTTTTATTCAAATGCACCAAAAAATATTTTTGAGAAAAAAATTTTCTTTTATTTCACGGAAAATTGTGCCATAATTTTTCAAACTTTCATCTTGGCCCAAGCGACTGCCTACACTTCATATTGACCTTGAAGCAATTGCCAATGAAGCTGACACTGCTGCCAATGATAGGGGTTAGTTTGCGTTTTTCATGGATGATTTGGTAGTCAACACAGAAGCTGTGCCGTGTGCATGCGATATGCGCCTTTTCTCTTTATTTTTCTCTAACCCTTACCTTTTCTCTCGAACACTGGCAACCAATGGCAGTGCTGCTCGACCACAATACCCACGGTGTTGCACGGCGAAGGATTGCAACGATATGTCCGAAACACCCAATCATCACATAGACAGACATGTGTTTTTTTCTGTATTTTTGGAAAGTAAGAATTTTGTTTCCACTACAATCCCTTCTTTCTTTTCAATGAAAAGTTTTGAAAGTAGCCTAGCCTGCCAACTTTTACAAACTTCGAGTAAAATTTACGCATTTTTTCTGTTTTTCGCTCTTTAAAGGCTTGGTCTTGATTTTTTACGCATTTCGAATTACGATTGCATAGGCTTCGGAAAAACTTTCTAGTGCTCATTTACTATCAGATTCTGCATCTTGGAGCTCAATAACTTTGAACTTATCATAATTTTTAATCTTTGTTACATTACAACTTCTGTAGTACAAACTTGCACGGGTGTCATTTTGTCACGCCCACTTGAAAAATTCGGCCGAGAATAATATAATTTGTGTCAAAATTCTTGTAAGTTTTAGTGATCATACAAGTTAATTACAAGAATTAAATATTTCAGCCTAGTTAATAATCTAGTTTTAAAAAATATTTTTCCAAAAAATATTTTTTTTTCTTTGCTATGTAATTTCAAATTGATTTTTTCAAATTTTTGATTATCTCTAGCAATTGTCTATTGGGTGATTTTTCCAATATTATAAAATAATTGTTAAATTTGTGAAAAAAAGTAAACTTAATGTTTTTGATATTGTCTCCTCTTGGTCTTAGAATTTCATTAATCAAGTAGCTCAATATTATACACGTATCTAAATAAGAGATCAGCTATTGTGTGTTTAAATCTCAAGTATGTTTATTTTCCATTAATAACCTTGCTCTTCTCTCTCATATTGCAATCTTTTTTTTTTACTTCACTCCTTATTTATTGATATTTTTAATCTTTGGTAGATATGAAATACTTATTTCAGTTTAAAAAGTTAATGCTCGGAAACGTGTTTATTTCATATAAAAATGCAATTGCTTTTTTATAAATTACACTGTATTCATAGCAACTCTTTATGTAGAAATATAAGATCCGAATGTAATAAGTAAGTACCCATCACTGAATAAGTTAATTAAGACTTGTTTGTCATTGAGCCAAGGCTACTATTAGGCTACTATTTTCGTGCTTTTATGCTACTAAAGCAACTATTTTTATTCCATTTCTTCTGTGGCAACCCTGCGAGTAGCACTTTGGCCGAGTGCTGAGTATTCGGCCATTTACTACTCGGCCGAGTACCGAGTATTCGGCCATTTACTACTCGGCCGAGTACCGAGTATTCGGCCATTTACTACTCGGCGAAGTACTGAGTATTCGGCCATTTACTACTCGGCCGAGTACCGAGTACTGAGTAGTTGTGAATAAAAAAAGTATTGATGTGCACATGAAGAATTTTGTATATATTGAAATGAAAACACATTTTAACTACATGATATATATAAACTAATAAATAAACTAATGAAAGAAATTGAATGTAAGAATTCCAAAATAGAATTCTTTAAACCATTATAACTCTTTATAAAAATCAGTTTATCAAAAATGATTATTGATTGCGGTAAAAATTCATTCAATAATGTAAAATGCCTCATAATCTTCTCCTCCCCCCTCCCTCCCCGCACCCAAGGAAAAAAAGTCTATATTGACACTGTATATTTTTATTTACTTTCTTTTTATTTTTAATTTTTTCTAGTTAATAATAAAGTGATATTTTTTATATGTAATTCTATTTTTAAAACTTAAGATACAAAATTATTAATGTCAAAAAAAACACAAGTTTCTATGTACTATGACATAATTTAAGATACATTGATTTAAAATTGAAACACATTACTCCTCAGATACAAAATCAATCGGTTCAAAATTGTTCACTAGATGGCACTGCCTGAATGAATTGATTCTGCCCTCTAAGTAATTTGATATTAATTATTAAAATATTTGTATTTGATAGAATTTTGTGTATTTCCTTTTTCTTGCTGATAATTTCTTTACTTTAAAGTCATTTTTTTCCACTTTTACAATTGGAGCTTTTATGTAGCTAGATTTTGATTTTCATTTAGAATTGTATATATATATGTATGTAATATATTCAGTTACCCAAAGAGAAATCATATTTAATGCAAATAGTTACCACAAATTAATCCATTTAAAAGGTTTAGATGAAAATACAATCTTTTCTTCATCAGGCATCCAAAAAGATTGCCAGGACAACATACGAGTTTCTGACATGTTTCACTGATTTGTTAAATCAAACATGTTGGACGCTACTCGTACAGCTAAAAAGGTGACAAATAAAGTATAGAAAGTGGAAAAAATAGTCAAATTAGCATATGAACTTTACCAATATATAAGCTGTGTAAAAAAAATATTTTATATACTTCATAATTTTTTTAAATTATTGCATATTACATATTTATATTTGCATATTATTGTACTAATCAGTTACAAATTTATCAACTATTAGTAAACTTTTAAAAAATGACAAAACTTATTTGTTTTAACATTGCAAACACGAACTCTGCCATCCTTTCCCAGAAAGACCGTCACGATTCTGCCTATTGGCCAATTACACATAGCTAAATTATCTTCCTTTAGTATAACCATGTCTCCAGTTTTAATATTTTGTTTATTGAAACACCATTTTGACCGTTGGTTTAAAGTAGACAAATAGTTCTTGTGCCACTTTCTCCAGATCAATTGAACAAATTTAGTGGTTTTCTGCCACATACTCAATCTATTATCAGAAACATTGGCTACATCAGGTTCAACAATTGAAGTGAACGGTCTTCCGATCAAGAAATGGCCTGGAGTGAGAACGCTCAAATCATTGGCATCTGAAGACATCGGGGTTAGAGGTCTTGAATTTAGAACAGACTCGATTTGATTGATCACGGTTAAAAAATCTTCATATGTCAATTTATGATTACCAACTACTCTCTTCAGATGATATTTGAAGGATCTCACCCCAGCTTCTCAGAGCCCTCCCATATTTTGGACTGCTCGGGGGCAAAAATTTCCATTTGACACCTTCTTGACTCATATAATTACACAAACTCATATCAGGCCTTTTAACTAAGTTAAACAATCGTTGTAACTCATTATTACTTCCAACGAAATTGGTCGCATTATTAGAATATAAAATGCTGCACTTTCCTCTTCGCGAAAAAAATCTCTTTAAGGTGGCAATAAATGCTTGAGTACTCAATTCTGTCACAAGCTCCAAATGAATCGCTTTTGTGACAAAACATACAAAAATCGAAACATAAATTTTTTGAAAGGTGCCTTTCCGTTGGTCCTTGTATTTAATTGGAAATGGACCACAAAAGTCCACTCCAGAAATGGCAAATGAAAAGTTTGGACTTACACGAGTTTTGGGTAAATCACCCATAAGCTGATCACAAGTTATTGGCTTAGCTTTAAAACATGTCAAACATTCACGTACTATTTTTCTACAAGTAGATCGACCATTTATGGGCCAGAATCTTTGCCTTAAAATAAACAATAATGTTTGAGGCCCTACATGTAAATGCTTAATATGATAACTTATAATTATCAAATGTGTTAATTTATGGTTATCTGGTAACAAAAATGGGAATTTTTTATCAAAGCTTCAATCACTATTTAATAATCGTCCTCCACATCTCATCAAACCTTCTTTATCAATAAAAGGACATAAACTTCTTACCTTACTTTGCTCTGAAATTTCACCTGAATTCTCTAAATCTCTTATTTCTTTGCTGAACTCTTTTCTTTGCACCAAACTTACCAGTTTCATCTCTGCACTTTTGAGTTCATCAGACGACAAAGACCCAGTTGATTTATCATCTTTCCTACAACAGTTTCTGATGAACCTAAATACAAAACTTAATACACGGATAAGTTTACTATAGTTATTACTAACCTCAAGAAAATTATCAAGGAAATTACTATTATCCTTAATAAAACAATTAAAGTCACTAGATGGTTTAAATTCATTAGAAAAGTCCTCCTCAATTACTCTAGATGGAATTTCTCTATTAGGATATTCACTGTTACACAAAAATTTCGGTCCTTCAAACCAGTCTTAAATGTAGAAGTCTATCTGGATCGAGACCTCTTGAAATAAGGTCCGCAGGGATTTCAGTTGATGGTACATATCTCCACGTGTCAATGCCAGTCAAGTTTTGAATCTGCGATACACGGTTTGCAACGAAAGTCTTAAGAAGAAATGGCTCCTTGCGTATCCAAGAAAGTGCAATCATGCTATCACTCCACAAGTAGACGTTGGAAATTGGCAAATCTAGGGCATGAATCACTTTTTTCAGCTCTTGCTAGCAATTAACCCGATTGAAACTGCTTGGTCATTTTTAACACACTTACAGTACACAACAGCACCATAAGCAGCTTCTGATGCATCAGCGAATCCATGTATTTCAATCACATTAACTCCTTCAGATAGTAAATCGAACTCCATGTTATTGACACTCTGTAAGGATTCCACAAATTTTATCCACTCGTGTTTTTTTTCTCAGGTAGCTCTTCGTGCCAGTCCAACTTCAAACACCATAGTTGCTGCAGAAATATTTTTGCTTTCGACACTACAGGTCCAAGCAATCCTAGGGGGTCATAGAGTCATGCTATTGTGGATAAGACACAGTGTTTCGTGATCTTAAAATCCTTTCTATGAGATGCACTACAGGAAACGTTGAAATAAAGACTATCTGTCTTGGGACTCCAAGAAACTCCCAATACTTGTGTTTCCTCAGAATTGGCAAAATTATATGTTTCTTCACTATCTGAAACTAACCCTGCACAGTTACTATGCCATTTATGAAGTTGCATCCCAGCCTTTCCCAAAATTTCAATTAACTGATTCTTAAGTTCTATGGCAGTTGCTAAATTATCAGAACCGGTTAGCACATCATCAATGTAAAAATCATTTTCAACCACTGGCGCAGCAAGAGGATAATTTTCTCCTTCATCAACAGCTATTTGTTTTAGTGTACGAGTTGCTAGGAATGGTGCGCATACAGTGCCATAAGTTACGGTGTTCAACTCGTAGGTCTTGACGGGTCCATTCTTTTCTTCTTTCCAAAGATTCTTTGGCTAGGGTGGATCAAAATACACCTAAACATTTTCTGAACATCCGCCGTGAAGGCATAGACATACTTACGGAATCTTGTCATAATAGAAAACAAATCGCTTTGCGCCATTCCTCCATTAAGTTGAAGGGAATTTAAAGATTTACCTGTTGAGGTGGGATAACTTGCATTAAAAACAACTCTTGGCACAGTTGATGAATTATCAGGGCGGTAGACTCCCAAATGGGGAATGTAGTAAGTGCCTTCACTCTCCTCATCATCTGAAATTTCGGACATATGTCCCATCTCTGAATATTCACGAAGGAAATCTTTATACAGAGATAAATAATTTGGATCTTTAATTAGATGTTTCCATAATAAATTTAATTTCTCCAATGCTAATTCCTTAGATTTCCCTAAATTTTTAGGATCTTCCTTTAAAGGCATTTTTACTATATATCGTCCCCCAGAATTTCTAGTAAAGTTATTTTTAAAATGTTCTTCACAAATTATATTTTCTTTACTCTTAGTTATTTCAGTTTCGATATTCTCTATCTCCCAAAAACTTTTAACAGTCTGTTCTAGATCAACATTTTCTTTAACTAACCCACAATGGATTTTATTTTCCTCCATATTTGAAATGCTTCCACTCACTAGATAACCAAACACTGAATTTTGTAAAATTAAATTCGTGTTAGGGGGGCAAACTTGTCCAGGTTTTATAAGCTCAAAAAATGATTCTGCACCAATTAATAAATCAACTCTTTGCGGAATGTTAAAATACTGATCAGCTAACTTAATGTTTTCCAACCCTTCCATGCACTTGTTTATTTTTTTCGAGGGCATGAGATCAGTTATTCTAGGAACAACTAATAAATTCAAATCAGTCTTAAAGCTTTGATCTTTATTTATTATTGTAGCAGATACTTTAGACCTAATGGAAATAGGTGAATCATTCAACCCAGACACCTCTATGTTTATTTTATTTTTTCTCAATTGAAGTCGATCTGCACATTCTCTGCTTATAAAATTAGACATAGATCCAGAATCTAATAAAACACGAACTTCACTTTCATTACCAAAAGAATCACATAAATAACAAATTGCTGTACTCAAAAGAACTGTTTTGTTTTCATTGAAGACACAACTACTGGTAGCTGAAAATATATTGGCGCCACTGGTTTCCTTTTCGCAGACTGCAGGTGAGAATTCATTAGCTAGTGGAGACAGGGGGAATGATTTCCTCTTTCGACTATATTTTTATTCGAATTAGAATTTATAATGATATCATCTTTTGTTTTCGATTCCGTACCATAATTAGGATCTCGATTAAAATGTAATGAAATATGATGCCTTTTACCACATTTCGCACAAGAGTAATTTGACTTACAAAAATTAAATCTATGTTTCCCAAGACAATTAAAGCATAATGAATTATCCTACACGAATTGCATTCTATCTGACAGAAAATTTTTTATAAGTAGGACACATAATAAAATATGATTTTCACTACATAAATAGCACTTCGAACTCTTGACATTAGACAAAAAAGTTTTAGATGCATTTCTTTCAATATGATTTTTATTATAAGAACCGGAATTCTTAGTTATTGTTTTTCCACGAGATGTCATAAATAAATCTATTTCTTTTCCCAGTTTAATAGGTTCAAACCATGTGTCTGATTGTTTCACGCTTATATAAGTAGCAGTTTCTTTATCCAAAGTTTGGAAAAGTTTATCAGAAATTATAAGCTGATTTAGTGTTTTGAAATCCTTCACGTCCCTTAATTGTAAATAGTACTCCCAGCTAGTGGTTAAACGTGAAGCAAGCTGAACGTATGTTTCATTTAACTGCCGTGTTGTTGTTCTGAAATTGTCCAGACAAGATTGAGCCGTTGGCTGAAATTCTCTGAGAACTATTTCTTTCACTTTATCATAATTACTAAAATCATCGTCACTTATATATGTGATTATATTTGATGATTTTTCACCAAGCAAATTGAGAAGAATTTCAGATTTATATTTATCAGGAACATTTAACAACAAATGCTTGTTCTAAAGATGAAAAAAAGAAACCCCAGTTTTCGGGTTTGTTAAGCACTTTAATAGTTAATGTTCTAATACTCTTTACCAAAGAATCTAAAGAATTATTAGATTCAGGTGTTTCTATATTATTTTCTTTTGGCTCGGCACAAATACGTGCAATTTCAAGTTCCGTTTTTGCTCTTTCGAGCTTCAAACTATCTAATTCTAATTGTTTTTTCTCTTCACTTTTACGCCCTTCAACTATTAAATTTACAAGATCACTAACAGTTTCACAGTCATTTTTATATTTTTCAATTTTTAATTGTGTCAATAAAGTTTATCACAGTCATTTTTTCATTAATTTCTAGACCAAGTTCACTGGCAATAAGCCTTAAATCATCCTTTTTACAGTTTTTAAACATTGTAAATATTTAAATCAAAGTACCATATAAAACCAAAACAATCCTACTTTGAAAAAGAAAGCATGTATCCAAATCACACAGTCAGCTCGTAACACAGTCACATTAATCGTAGAAATTCACTTCACAAATATATTTTTTGAAACATGCTGATTATTTCTCCCGGAGAGCGGACCACTTATGTCGACGCTCAGTAAATATAGACACTTAATAAATTCAGTGGACTGTAAACACAAGATTCTTTATTTGAATTTGGAAGAGAGCTTTGCTTTTTACACTCATCACGGCTCTCTTCGTTCACACACACTGACTACCTACACTTCACTCCACAAGATGGCGCTACAGCAGTGCAGATACAGTTATTATTATTATTATTATTTAGTGAATGTTATTTTATTATTTAAATTTAGGAATTGGGAAATGTTTTGTTATGATATGAAAATGAAGGAATATTCAAAACTGAAGTAAAAATGGTCAAACTAAATTTTTTAATTTTTAGCACCAAGTTGGAATGAAATTCAGTATTTTTTGTTGAAATAAAGCTGAAATGTTTTAATAACAGAAAACATGAATAGTTTTGTTGAGCCACACAAAAAATTTAGTATAAAATATACTTTTTGAGATGAAAAATTTTCCACCCCACATCTCTAGCCATGTGCATGCAAGGCAAAGTGAAATACGCAGCTAATTTCACTTTGTCTCTAAATGAGTCAGGTAACTAAATTTGTTGTTCCTTTACTCATTCATTTAATTAATAATTCATGTATTTGTTTATTTATTAAGTAGATTTTTGATTTGTTCATTTAATTAATCATCTTTTTTTTGACATTAATTAATTTCTTTATTCATTTGCTCATTTTATCAATCATTCGTTCATTTAGTCATTCATCTTTAATAAAAAGTATTTATAATCCTCTGTACTCATTAATATAAATCATTACATGTTATTTGGACTACCATAAAGTGACATACGAATGCCAAAGGTTAATTATTCCATTAAAAACTATTTCATTAGAAAAATATGATGCAGTGAGAAGCAAAGGGATGTAAGTGACCAAAAAACGATTCTGAGAAAAACGCGTTTAAAGTTTGAATCTTATGGGACCTTCAATTGAATTTTTTTCAAAATCTTATTAAAGCGGAGCACCTGTTAGAGCTACCACTAACATTTCTTGTCACAATATAGAACTTTACTTTAGCTATCATTTGTACCAGTTATCTCAAAAAGTTTCAATCTTGTCACTTACATCTCTTTACTTCTGGATGCCTTAAATTTCAATTTTTCACTTTGCCCCATACGTGATGCAAAGTGATAATCTTCGACTTTTACTTTAATGTACAAATTTACTGCCTAAAGTGAAAAATAATATATCAATGCAAGTTCTATTATAAAGTTCACAGTTCCCTCTTTATGTACTGTTATTTTCAAAATAAATTTGTTTATTTTGAAAAATGTAATTTATCTTAACTATTTCACTTTGCCTCACATTCCGCTATATCATGAAGATAAATTACAGTTAAACCTCGATATCTCGAATTTCAAGGGAACAGTAAAAAAATTCGAGTTAGCGAAAATTCGAGTTATCAAAGTTAATTTATTTTTAATAGGTGGAGAATTAAAAAGAAACCAGTGCGATAAAACTACATGCCTCTTTGAAAATAAAAGTAGGTTACATAAGTCAAGCATTTACTTACATATATTCCCTCTTCCATCATTTGAAAAATGAATCTATGCTGGTTTGCTTTAAATTTGACTCTTTTTCGGATTCCGCAACACTTTCTATATGAGAAAGAGCTTTGAAGGTCTCTGGTGTCATATTCGTACGAGATTCAATAAACCTTCTCAAAACATCGGCAGCTAATACAGCTTCTTTGTTCGTTGGTTTTTCCTGAATCTTGCAAATATATTCCTCCTCATCGTCTTCAGAAATTACATCACTAGCTGTAACTTGCGAAAGAATATCCTGGTCTTCCCACTGCCCACAAACTGCAACTTCTTCATCAATATTCAATAAGTCTCCGAATTCCATTTCTTTTAGATTTATTTTTTCTGCAAGTCGTTCCCAATCTTTCGCTGGCATGCTATTTTCAATATCATCATTGTTTGTTTCACACACGGTGTCATTCTGTTCATTTTTTGCAAATCCTGCTTTCTAAAGCAGTTTGAAATGGTCGACGAAGTGACCCATTCCATGCTTTATCTGCCATTCTCATGGCTTCCAAAATGCTCAGACTCCAGATGGCTTAGTTCCGTCTTCAATTTCAGCCAAAAGTTTTTTTTACCACTTGATGGCGATATTTGACTTTGAGACTTTGAATGATTCCTTGATCAAGAGGTTGAAGTCTAGATGTCGTGTTCGGGGGAAGAAATTCCACTTAAATATGATTCAATTTTGGTATGATACTGTGATCTTTGCAGTTATTAATAAAATGCACGATTTTACGCTTTTCTCTTTTCATTTTCCTTTCTAACTCCTTCAGCCAATTTTCAAAAATTTCAGAAGTCATCCAAGCTTTTTGATTGGAATCATACGTAAAAGGGAAAGACTTCACTCCAGAAAAGCACCTTGGTTTTGCTGATTTTCCAAACATTAAGGGCTTTAATTTTTCAGTTCCATCCATGTTTGCGCAAAGCAACAAAGTTAAGCATTCTTTACTCTTTTTGCCTCTTTTGCAGGCTTCTCCTTTAATGGGCATGCTTTTATCCGGAGTGCATTTTTAAAAAAATCCGGTTTCGTCCGCATTAAACGAATTTTTTCATCGTATTTTTTGAGTATCGAACTTAGTGTCTCTTTGAATTGAATACAGACTACTTCATTAACGCTTGCACTTTCGCCTCACATTTTAAGAAATTTAATGTTGTTTCGGTTTTTAAAATTTTTGAACCATCCATTACTTTTTTTGAAACTAACATGACCCAATTCCTTGGCAAATGCTTCGGCTTTATCTTTTATCCAATTTCCGTTGATTGGGATGTTTTGCACTCTACATTGTGTAATCCACACCATTAGGCATTTTTCCATATCACTTGGAAAATGAAGTTAGTGAATATCCATTGGAAATTCACTAACTCTAATTTTCTTTCTTTTACCGAATCCATCCTCACACTTTTCCTGAATAGCTTCTCTATTTTTTAAAATTGTCGATAATGTGCTGCTTGGTATTCCAAATTCTTTCGCAATTTCATTTTTCTTTTTGGAACCTTTTTCGACTTCTTCAATAACTTTTCTTTTCCTGAATGGAAAGCGTGTTTAACTTTCGTTTAGTTGCCATTGCTAACAAGTTCGTCGTATAACTCAACTGCTGTGAAAATTTCCTGGCCGGAGTTCTTTCCACCGTACAAGACAAGGAGATGACAGGAATGAGATAGCCCTGGTACAATGTAGCAAGCAGCGGCTAATTCTTCCTCCCTCCCACTTCTCTCCCACCAACATTTACCCTGCAGGTGTGACCTTGAATGGTTCAATGACTAAAGGGTTTAGAAAGAGGGTGAAAATTACAAAAGGACAGGAATGTCGAAAATTCCTGAGCCCCACTGAACAGAATGGAAATAAAGAATGCACGTTTGCTCACGTTTTGGAACAAGGAAATACTAGTAGTTGAACAAAGAATATGGAATTTGAGAGAACTACCAAAGAAGAAAAATTCGAGTTATCGAGGGTCTAAAATTGAAAAATTCGACTAAACAAGGTTGTTTTAACATTGACAGCATAGGATAAACGAAGGGAAATAATTTTATTTCGAGATATCGAAAAATTCGAGATATCAAGGTTCGAGTTATCGAGGGTTGACTGTATATAATAAGGGTACAATGAAATAAAATTATAATTCTTTCAAGGGTGCCATGGCTTCGAAAAGTTTGAGAACCCCTGCTCTAATGTATTTAAAATGCTTTTAAAAAATATGTGAAACATAATTCAGGTTTATTGTTTGCGATGGCATTATATTAAAATAAAAATAAACACCTAACGTAAGTGAGAGTAAATCTAGTCCAGATGTCCAACCTTATTTAGCAGGCAAGGGATGATAGGTATCCAGCATCTGGGAAGATAACTATCTAATGTAATCCTAGTTAAATCACCATCACTTATTGCTTCTTACTCTAAGTGTATATAAAGAGATGAACTTTCTTAACCCATTAACCACCAAAAGTCGAAATCGTTATTTGTTTCCGATACAATTAACAAAAGTTGTTATTTAGGTCACATACAATAGTAATATGCTGCAAAAAGAAGAAAATTGTAACTATCTTTAGAAACAGGGGCTGTTGCGTTGATGCAACGTCAGCGGAAAAGGAGTACGGAAGCGAAGAATTCTCGTCAGAAACTATGCTGCGATTTCAATGTGTTTTAAAAATTGGAAAATTTTATGAGCACTATTATAGTTTTAGAACATGCATTACACCTTATAGGATACTAAAATTTATTAAACATGAGGGTATATGCGCACTTGAGAAATTACACATTTGAGAAAATAATCAGTAACTATTTTCCATACATGTTTTGCTTCACTGCAGTCATGTTGTAAAGCAACATTACAAATACTGCAGCGATAAATTTTTTGGTTGTGGCAATACTTGCAGTGTATTCTTTTCTTGTCGGTTAAATTTACAATGAAATGTTTCCCAGTTACTGGCTTTGGAAAGTTGAATTCACTTGGCCGTCCCATCGCTGTTTTTTCCTGATTTACATCACTATCAAAGGGGGGTCTGCAAAAGATATTACAACCTCCCTTTTAAAATCACAGCAGTGCCTTCTTATTTCCTTCTTCAAATAATCTTAAACGTTTCCAAGCATTTGTCAATGCAACATAGATATAATTTGTAAATATTTACCACCACTATTTTTTACCTCGAACTCTAATTCTGTAATCTGAAACCACGTTGTCACACAAATAAACAACAGACCTTCCCCATTTTCAGGTTACATTGCTCAATGGTACGTGGCAGGGGAACTAACACCTTTCTCTTCCGGATTTTGGAGTAGCGAGAAACATTTTTTACAGGTTCAATATTTCCAAAATCCTACTCTTCATTCGCATCGTCATCGGAGTTTTCATCTAAAATCCGAGATAATGCTTCTTCTAAATGTAAGATACTTTGTTGTAGGCATTTTTACAAAAATTAAAAGAGAATCAAATTCACACATTCAAATTGCACAGAATAGAAACGAAATGTTTTTACCTGGAAACGAGTAGAAACATTTCACCCCTTTTCCGCTGACGTTGCGCGAGCGCAACACCTGTATTTGCTTCCCCCTCCACCCCCATACAAACTGTTGATTTGCAGAATATACTGATAAGCTGTGACCTTGAACCAAAGTATTGTACTTCCAAGCCCTATTTTGTGTTTTTTAACAATCTTTCTAGAAAATGCCGAGATCTCAAATTTGGACAAAAAAAATTAGCAAAAATTGCGCTTGTTTTTAGAAGTAAAAAAAAAATTTTTTTGAATCATTGTTTTTTGTTGTGGCATTTCTATTGATAGTACTAAATCGAAAACTGCAATCGATACAAAAATAACTTTATTAGTGAATTTTGTATGATTTTTCATAATAGCCGTTGCGTCAACGCAACACCAGGGCTAATGGGTTAATATGAAATCACGGCTAAAACGAACATTCTGTTCATTAAGTAGTTTGCTTTACTATTCAATTACACTAAATATCTCACGCATAGTACGAAGGCTAAAATAAAAAATTTCGGCTAAGACAAACAAAATTTCTGACCTATTCACAAACAATTTTCTCGATTGCATATAATGTTTTTTTTTTTAATTTTAGAAATTGTTTTTTATTTTGAGTCTTTGTAAAACACCAAGTATGTATTTCAAATCATATGTTGAATCTTTCTGGGTAGAGAATAAAGCTCATGCATGTGTTGGCTTTCGGACAGGTCAGTCTGCTCAGGGACACAAATCCTCTGTTCTTCAGCAGGTGTCGTTGAAAAAGATTCGCACAATGAAAATGACTGCCCCATCTCCCTATTTTGGGGTCCCTTTTCTATAACATCGATAAGGCACGTTATTTCACTTTGTAAATCAGTTTCAGTTTTCTCGGGTTCATGCAAGAAAAAATTCGCTAGTGTCTTCAGTGGTGATCATATGTTTCTTACAAGTCGAACGTTGCTTTTTTTGTAATTGTTTTGCATTTTGTGCCGAGATATGCGTATGATAAAATTTAATACCTCATAAAAAACAACTAACCATTAATGGTTTTTCCAAACTTGTTAAGTTTTAAAGGGCAAGTTCACTTTTTCTCAATGTACTAGTAAGATTTAAGAGGGTATATTAGTAAAAATAAATCATTTGTTTTAAGTATTTATTAAAATTTTTATTATAAATAATAGTAATTACAGTGAAACCTCTCTAACCGACCACCTCTCTAACCGACCACCTCTCTAACCGACCACCTCTCTATACGACCAAAAATTGCTTTAACAGAATTTCCCCACTAATTTAATACTAACTTGACCTCCATTAAGCGACCACATTTAATCAGTCACCCTCTTGAAACAACCACATTTTCTTCCAGAAAAAAAAAAAAAAAAAATCTGCCACTTTTATTTCTGAATCATTTAATTGCTACAATAAGTAAAAAACGGTGCTGCAATTTTTGTGTAGTTGTTTACACCCCTGGGGGGGGGGGGGGAATTGTACCCCTCCAATTCAGATGTCAAGTGGCTATTTTTCCAGGAATTTCTCGAGGAAGTTAGCTTTCGGCGTCCATTGAATAACTCCTTCCGGGCAAAAACACATTAGCCCGAAACAAACAGCCCTGCCACATTGTCCCCTTGATGAGATAAAGATAGAGGGATATCCCCGTATTTTTACTGACACCCCCTGGGGTGTGTCGTTCTTACCCCATCTTCGAGAACATCTCACTCCTTCTCGGAGCCTTTTAAGTGTTTCACTTTTGTAAACAATTAAGAAACTGACCAACTGATGTTGATAGAGGGGTGGGAACACGGGCCTTTTCTGTCAGTAGAAAATTTATTTTGATTACCAATAACTGATACTGAGAGAACATTTTTTCAACGTTTTTATAAATGGCATCTAACAAAAGTGTGATTCTTTAGTTACAAAGATAGGAGTACAAAAATGTTAAATTCGTAAGAAAATCGGCAGAAAAGTTTAAATGTGGGAAAACTCAAATCCATGACAATTTAAAAAACAAGGAAATGCTTACCAAAGGGTGGAAAGAACACGGTCAAAAAGTAGAGATCAGAAAATATTATTTATTATGTGAATGAAGTTTCAATGGATTGGTTCAGAGCTGTGAGGTCAAAGAAAATTTCTATTAGTTGAACACTAATAAAAGAAAGAGGAACTCAAATTTCTGAAGCCATTGGAATTAACAGATTTTGCAGTGAGCAATGGCTGGCTTGAAACAATATTGTTTTCAAAACACTGTAGAGAAAGTGCTGACGTGGATGAAAGCTTATGCCAGGACCATAATATGCGCATGCGGTGGGTACCTTTTCAGGGGGTTATGATGAAAACGGCATTTATAGTCTTCATGAATATGGAATATTTTCTCGTGCTTTAACCAACAAAAAGTTTGAGGATGTAAAAAGGGGGCGGGGATCGAAAGAACGCTTTACTTTACTGTACTGTACTTTTAATTTTTTGTGCATTAGGAAAGAAAGAAAATGCTCTTGTAATTGCAAAATCTTTAAAACCATGTTTATGTTTACTATTTGTTTAATTAATTATTATTTATTTTGTACACTTCTGCACATGTTTAACATTATTATTGAATATTTTCAAACAACCTCCATTGAGCGACCACCTCCCTGAACAACCGCACTTTAGAGAGGTTTCACTGTATTTTTAAAATTAAAACATGCATTTTCTAATGCTTTTTTTAACACAATTTTACTTATTCACGGCTGTTACGAATAACAGCTAATACAAACTAATTCTCAAATTTTTTTGCATTTCATATTAAGCGAGTTCAACTGTATATGCATCATAACTGTAAAATTAAGAATTATAAGAAAATGAATGTATGGCTTTTTTATGTGCAATTATTTTATTTATTCTTAGTTCTAAGCTTTGCATTCCACATCTAAAAAAATCATCAAATGCTCATATATTGAACATTAGTCCTCCTTTACTGATGGAGCCTCGGTGGTTCAAAAATCATGTAGGTGAGTTGAACTTTCTGTAACAATTACAAAAGTATATTGTGCATAATTTCTTTAAATCTTGTTAGTTTTCTCACCATTTTCTCCAAATAATTGAAAATACATGTTCCTAAAATACTTAATTTCTTTTCTTTTTTCCAGTCTTATTTATTTGTTTTTAATGACTATACTTTCGAAAAAAATTTTATGTTCTAAAACACAAGTTTGAATAGCAAGTATTTATTTTCAAACTTCATAAATATGAAATCTACACGTATGAAATTTAGTAGTATTATACATATTTAAAATATTAAATATTTATACTCAAGTTTTTTTAAGCATGTTAAGTTTTTTATGTTTGTTCTTAAAGTTATGCTTTAGTCTTCGTATTCTTTTTAAGCATATACAATGGCCAAATTCGGGATGTCAATGTGTGTACTGGGGATGGCTGAAGAATTGAAACCTAATAACATAGCAGTTAATGCATTATGGCCTAAAACTGGTAAGTATTTTGTTTTCACTTGAATAACTATATTTCATATAATATAACTTATGTTTTCTTTGCTTATTCATATATTAGCAGGTACCTGTGATTAACTGATTGAATATTGAAAGTGCTTGACTTTTTAATCTGCTGAAAATTATCTTTGTGTAGTATGGTGTTTTGAAGCAGTTCAATCCATGTTGTTAAAAATTGCCTAAATATGCTTTCAAGTCAGTCAATAATCGCAAACCTATAGTTATAGTTTAAAAAATTGTTGCAATTGTATTAAAGCTCTTAAAACTTCGGAAATAACAACTGATTTGATAGTTATTATTTATGTATTTTCTGTTCATTTTACCTTATATATTAATAGCTTCTCCAAAGTATAAAGAGTCGGCAATTATGATACACTGTATCACAGGGATGGGCAGACTTTTCCAAGGTACAGGCTACTCCTATTTTTTTCAAGGTATTGTAGTCCACACAGTGGTGTAGGTGTGGTGAGCTAAAAAAAGGGTTCACAATATTTATAATAACTTAATAATAAATATAGCATATGTAATTACCTATCTATCCCTAACCCTAACTAAAACCTATCTAACCATAACTAAAAAAATTTTGCAATGAAATGTTGAATTTTTTTTTGAAGGTGAAGATATCCACAGTTTTCTGTCAATATTTTTAAAATTTCATCTTACTTGCACTTTTCCTCTGACCAACCAGTATTGCCCTTGTTTTTTAACTAATTTTGTCACTAGCAGCTCCCACTTTGGCAATAACTTCTACTTTGGCAGGTATGATGTAGAGCAGTGATTCCCAACCTTTTGTTAATCATGAACCCCCTCTAAGATCCCGAAGAAAATGGCAAACCCCCTACTGTAGTCGTTTGTAACAAGTAACAAAAGTGTAAAATGTGCTAGAACATTTATTTTCCATGTTTCACAATAGTTCATAACAAGAAATGAAAAAGAAATTGCAAAAAATCTGTTTGAATAAAAAATAAAATACAGCTACAGGAAAACGAAAACATATTTTTAATTATTACTTTTTGTTATTTGTTCTTTGTGAATTATTAAAAGAGCAGTAAACATATGTGTATGCAAAAAACATCTTCAAAAATTATTTTCCCGATAGCGCGAAAAGGTTGTGGAAGGGTATGAGAAATATACATACACAATTTTAAATCAATAAATATCTTTCGGTTCCACTTTCGACTTGAAGTATACAAAATTCGCAAAAGTTGTGGAAATTTACTGAATATTAAAATGTACATGTTTTCAAATTTCTCATTGCGATAATGCAGAAAAGTTGGAATTAAGTGTTATAAATGTGAGCATAAAATTTAAAATTAATCAATAAAAATCTTCAGGTTCCGCTTTGGTGTCTACACCTGAGAAAATAGCCAAAAATAATGCAAAATTTTATATTTATATAATTTAATTTTCGTATTTCCAACTCTTTCTTCGCGCTATCATAAAAAACGTAAGAAATGGCAGGAGGATCAATCATACGTCCAATTTAAAATAAATCAATGAATGTCTTTTGAAACCCACTGCTTTGAGATTCAAATTGTCGAAATCAGGTAACAGTAGAAATATGTGCATTTCAAATTTTGATACGAGAATTTTCAAATTCTCGTATACTTCTTATGCCACTTCACAACTTTTACGTATTATCGGGAAAGCAATTCATTAAAAAAAGAATCATTTTTGCACTCCCTCTTAATACTTATACAAGTTTATTATTTCGTATTTTTTCTGTCACATCAAAAATGGAAAATTCCGCCATTGCAATATTATTTTTGCGAACCCCTTTTCTACACCACATGAACCCCTGGGGGTTCGCAAACCACCGGTTGGGAAACGCTGATGTAGATCATGCTCTGGATATCTTAGAAAGCTTGAACTTTCTTCCATTGTTCAGAGTCTTTTAATTCACTTTCAAGAACACAGAACTTTGCCATTTTCAATATATCTTTCGCACATTTTACAACTCTGAAGCTGTTCCCACTATTGCTGATTTTCTAAGAATAACTGTAACGACAAATTTCTTTACACATGCCTAAAACAGGTACATGTCACACCTGCAACGTAAAATAACCATACTTATATATATAAATTCTTCATGCAGTTAAATACATCTGACTAAACTACCTTTAGATCTGAAGTCTCATTACAAATAATTCTGTCATTTTCTTGTAAAATATATAAACATCTCTTTTTTTTTTTTTTTTTGTCACGGGCGTGACATAATAATTTATCGTAATTAAATTTAAGTTTTGTACTAATGAAAAGCACTAAATGTGCTCTATATGATAGGTTCTTTTCATTATACTTTTCCTTTTATGTATATGAAGTCTGCGCCATACAAAATAATTTTTTTACTCTATACAAGACATGAAACATGAAAGAATTTTAGAGAAATTTTTCTTTTGTACATGTTATCATTTCTTAACTGAACTAAGAATATTATTGAAGAAATTTTGTTTTTTGTTACCAAACATTAAAACATAGGCTTTTAAGAATTAGAATTTTGAAGAATTTGTTTTTCCAAGCAAATGTTCACTTTTCTTGGATTGAGCATCTTCTGCGTTCAAAGCAAAACACAAGATACTAGCAAAGTAATAATAGCCACAAATATAATGATTTCAAATGATACATTTATTATAAGAAATAATCAAAAAATGCTTTATGCTAAAATAGTAGTGAGGTTCACTCACAACTTTCTTGTTGTGTCAAGCACTTTTCCTTCCTGTACTGATGAAGAGGTTCCATTGTAGCCTCGGAATAGCTATTTGCATTATTGATTTGGACAATTTGTGCTTTTAATTATGTTGTTTTTCCTTGTACATGCATTTATTATCAAACAGTTCAAAATACTTTAAAAAATCATTTTCATCTACAGTTAATTCTGTTTTCTTTAGCCGAAGACTTAGTCTGCCTATTGTCCGCCAATCTTGAATATCTCGGATTATAATTACTAACCGTTAATCTTGCACTGGATTTTAAGTGGTGATATTTAAAATGTGAACTATATGTTGTCTTAATTATATTCATGTTTAAAAATGCCGATTCACACAGGTAGGTAGAGCCAAAAAGCAATGAAATACAACATTTTTTTTAGATAGGTGCGATTGAAACTGGCGTTACGACCGCTTGTTTCTTTTAGTATTGTTGGGTAAAAACCGGTTATTTTTAATATTTTCAGGCACACTAGTGAACTATGAAGTGTTTTTTTTAATTACCTACCTTCCCTCAGTGAACGACTTATGGGAATTCAAGTCTCAGGGCTTTCTTCGAGCGTTCAAAGCTCACGTGCCATGTTTCAATGGCGGATTGAAAAGTGAAAACATTTGCCGTGTTGCAAGTCCAGTGTTGCCCAACCGGGTGAACCAGTGGTGATTCCACCTCTAGCTCATCACTATTCCATCACTAGTTTCACGTGGCTTGCGTGGAGCGAAGATTGATTTCAACGTTTACGTTAAAGAAGTTGAAGTTAAAGTATCTATTAATGATTTTACGATTGCGTAAGCCAATCAGACGTGCATAAAAGGAGGAAGCAAGTGCTTGCTCATTCTCTCTCTCACCACTCACCTCTCAGCTCTGATGCTTATGCTCTCTCAGTAGGCTCCCAGTCCTAGCCTTGTTTGCCACTCGGCACATCTGTGTCAACTTTTTTTGGAAGTGCCTTCGCTCCCCGCGGGCCACATTCAAGTAATTTAGCAGTTCACTGCTTGTTGAGAACCGAGCATGTTATTTAATATCTAAATGTTTTTACAAGAGAGAGTCAATGTTTTAAAGTTTTTTCAAAATGTTTTTAAAAGGGTTTTTAGTCATTTAAAAGTTGGCCGCTAAAATGTTTTAAAAGTTTTTCAATTTCATAATTTTTCCCGGTGTTTAACAACCGGTGATTGTTTGCTAAAGTCTTCATAGATTCATTTATTTATCGAATTACATCAGTGATCAAGCATACTGATGACCCTACAAGGCAGGAGCCTGGTACCCTTTTCATGTGGAAACCTAGTGGAGCACAACCGTAAGATATAATCAAGTGATCATTTATTGATGGACTTGTAAGACTGCAAAAATCTAATTGAATGATCTACAATGAATTTTCAGTCAAGTCAACTTGATGACTAAATATTGTGAATGTGGAATTTAAGTCTTTAATTGGATATCCTGTGCGTGTGGTAATGTATTTTGTTTTAAATTGTTAACTGTTTAAATAAACCCATTTTTTTTCGTTAAACTGTTTCCTGTATCTCTCCTTCTGACACCACCTCTACAACTCATATTGGGTCTTAATTTAGATTTGAATTTCTTTAAATTTTAATTCTAAATTTAAAAATTAATTTTTTTAGCCCAACAAGTATGCATCTTAGGTATTAATAAAGGCGGTCATCCCAAAATGTCTTGGTGATCCCCCAAAATGTCTTGGTGATCCACGGTTGATTGTGATCAACTTAAATGCCCACCCCTACTGTAGCATATGAAGCATATGCGCTTTTTTCTGTGGGAACATTGATAGCTTATTATTTGAATAAATGATTTTTTATTTTTTTGTTAATTTTCGTATTTGAAGATAAATTTTTTTTGATAAGTTGTTGCATGTTGCCATTTAAAACATTTCGACTGGTTAAATATACAAACAGAACAATAATGACCAGCAACAGGCTCTTATCCCAGCTAGTCTGCTTCTAGTAAAAAATAGTAAGCCTTTCAAGTACAGCTCTTTAGTATATGTTTGTATGTTTACAATTAGAAAAAAAAATTTGAAAATTGTCAAAGGGATCATTCATAAATGATGTCACGCTTAGAGGGGGGAGGGGGGGTTCTTGAAATTGTGACAAAGTGTGACAAGGGGAGGGGAGGGGGTAACAAGAAGTGTGACATCATGCATTATGCAACATAGCGTGAAGCGTGACAAAGGAGGGGAGGGGGTCCGCTGAAGTGTGACATATTGTGACAAGGGGGGGGAGGGGGTCAAATATATGGGAAAAAAGCGTGACACCCCAAATCCCTTAAGAATAATATTTGAATAATTGATTGAGAGCAAGCAAAGAAGTAATTTACTGATTTTTGTAATTTTTAGAAAGCTATGCATGAAAAATGAAAAATATTTTAAATTTTAGCTATTGCAACTGCTGCCATGGAGATGCTTGGTGGGGAAGATATTACTAAAAACTGCCGTAAGCCAGATATAATGGCTGATGCAGCCTATGCAATATTAACAGGGTTTTTTAGAAGAACGGGAGAATTCTTAATTGATGAACGTGTTTTATCTGAACATGGAGTGACTAACTTCGAGCAGTATGCTGTTGACCCAAGTGAGTTTTTGACTTTCATGTTTTATTGCATTTTATTTTATAGCATTATATTTTATTTTATGGCATTGTCTTTATGCTATTCATCTGTTTTTATGTTTCCTATTTATTTTTATGTTATAAAAATGTTTGGACCTACACATAACCAGATTTTTGAGAAAAACTTCTCAATGTGTGTTAAAATTTTACAGATGTGTACTTAAGAGCCATTTCTTTATAAGTTGGTCAATTTGTGACAGTTGATGTTTTCATTTTTCCTCAAACTTTCAGCTTATGTTAATAGTACTGTGATTCAAAAAAAAGTGAAGCCTGCACCTTTTTAACACGTTGACTGCCAACCTACGAGATAACTCGTAGTAGGTGAACTTGTTGAGAGACCAAATTACAAGTTGTCTTGTTATTGCTGACTTTTTTTCATTTTTCAATACATTTATAGAAAGTTAGTAATTTTTTACTTAATAAAATGTTTTGTACATTATGCTTTAATTAAATTAAACTATCATCTGGAGATCCACAAACTACAAACAGTGCTGGCAGTCAGCGTGTCGGCAGTCAACGTGCTAAATTCGACTTGTTTTCCCTTGAATAGAAGTCAGATTTTATACTCCTAAATGCATGTTGTAAAGCAGTGGTCGATCACGACAGCATTTTGGACAGTTTCTAGTTAAAAAAAAATATATATAAAATAACTTTTGAATTGGATGGCAAATTTATCATTCATTTTTTCACTTCAGAAAATGTTTATTAGCTTGTCGGACCATTCACCGCCCCTAAAAAAGCTTCCAATAATATGGAGTGCCAGTCGTCACATTAACTATGCTCTCGGTGAGAGTTAATTCAAGAATGTAACTGAATTTCACATGTGTGTTGTAGTTAAAAAACAAAACAAAAACAAACTTTTTTTTAAATCAAATTCAAAGAAAATAATATATTTGTATTGTTTTGATGCGAGTTAACGGTGTTAACAAACCATTATTTTCGAAATTTTAAAGTAGGTATTTTAATAAGCATAAAAACTTGTTCTGACAAGAATTTACCTACAATTTGAAGACAAGCACAATTCCAACATGCCCTATTGACTGTATAAACCCCACCCCCTGGCCCTCTGAGTCGATCTTGGTGTTCGCCGAACTTGGAAAGTAGATCTTCAGTCAATTTAGGTTGCCGATCGCTGGTGTAAAGCATATCCAGGGGTTGTGCCAGAGGAAATTCAAATCGTTTTTTAGACCCTTAACAAAATTCTAATTAATCAACTCGACTAATAAATCAACCCTTCACAAAATTCCAGTCAATCAAAACGGATCCTTCACAAAATTCTGAGCAACCAAATTTTACTTTTGCAGAATTATTTATTAAATAAGCTGCAAAAAATAATAAAAAAACTACAGAGTGTTTCAATTTTGAATTTTCCCAAAATTATTTGATTTTTCACAAAAATCTTTTTAAAATTCTGAAAAACTGGACCCTATTAAAGAATGCTGGATGGACTCTTGATATCATCATTCTACTTCTAAAGCCATGAGTGACAAATGATAATTTTTAAAATATGGATATTACTTGACACCAAGTACATATTAGTAGTGAAAATCTGATGGTTTACTCATGAAGTTCAGGACAATGATCGTTTGAGAATGTTTTTTGTGCTGTTTATTTGCCTGAGTATTTGCTAAGGCCATAAATGACCCATAGGAAAAACTATTTGATTAACTATAGTATAGTACTTGTGAAAATCAATGGTATCATTATCAACTTTTCCTCTACTTAAAATTTGAGAGAGATGAACACATTTTTCCTTTAAAAAAAAGAAAAAAAATTCTGACTAATAGTTAAACTTGAATCAAATATAGTTTAAGCTTAAATAATATTATAATTTACAAAGTAGTACTAGTAGTGTTTTCAGTATTTTTCACTTTGATTGTGATCATTACTACAAGTGTGGAGTTGCATCCATGAAATACAGTAGTCTCGGAATAAAACACAAAACAATTTACATCTTCTTCTGTGGTATTGCTGTTTTCTATTCTTTTAATTTGTATGTTTGTTTATGTATACCTATATACTACATATACAGTCGATTCCGGTTACTCGGATCACATCAGGACACAATCATTTTGGTTCCATTAACCAACTGGTCTTGTGACAAGAGCATGCTCTATGTTACAAAATGTGATGTGCTATACATATACTAAAATGTTACTATGGTTATTGAAGATATATATATAGTGAACATACAAGCAAGAAAAAATTTTGATTACCTTTATTTTTCAATGTTACTATTCAATGAAAAATAAACTTTAACAAATTCTTCGAAACAATATACACAATGCTCAGCAGACAAAGTATGATATCTATTTATCTATAAATGTATATCAAATTTCAATAGACTTTGGAAGAACATACTCAATGTGATTTGAGACATTCTTTTAACTGACTGCACTTGAACAAAATAATCAAATATCTAACACGTGGTAGTCCCTAATCGTGACTCAGGACTAGCTTCATTTCCTTCTGCATGAGATAGTGGTGCCATGTTTCAGTGCACCTCCTGGCATCTTGTGTTGTACTTTGCAAAAGCACATTTAAAGCATCATTGCTTTCCTGGTTTTCTGATTATATCATGTTTTTCAATGTAATTCAAGCAACAACTGCAGCTTTGTTTGATTATTATTTTCATCAGGCAATGAGATCTGTTGTGTCATGGTTCAAACATCCTTCTCAGCTTTCATCCTGTTGAAGTGCCTCATCATTTTCACTTTTAGTCAGCATGTCACTGCAATTATTATATTTCCTGGCTTTTTGATTTCACACTCCATTCATAGAATGCATTGGGATGCATCACATAATTGTACAGTAGGAGGAAGAAAAGAAAAAAAACCGATAACTTAAAATTACTCAGCCAGCCTACACTCTAGAAAAATATGCAAGGTGCTAATCGACATTGATTTCTGTCTGTCTTATAAATTGGGTATTAGAGTACAATTTCGATATGGGGTCGTATCATATTAAAATGAGTATCGGAAATAACTTCAGTGTACTCAAATTAGGCTGTATACCAAATTTGATCTCAAAATGTTTGAGGGGCTGTCACTACATTGAAGTTACTACTTTTAAGGCCCATGTTTATTAAGCAACGAAAATGAATCTAGTGTAATAAGTAAAATAATTTTTCATATTATTTTCAAAATAAACTGGGGGTTACATTTCATATTTTTATTTGTGGCACAAAGGTTTTTTACTTTATTTACAGTTTGTGTCATTTCAGTTTGCTATGCTGGTGGAGCTATATGGTCCCTTAACCTATTCAAGACGACGATGTTTTTTGAGCACAGTCCCCAGGAGCGAAATTTTTTATTCTTTATATTGTTCATTTTTAATTTAAAAAAAACATGTTTAGTATGGAATTTACCCAATTCATAAGTAAATTCAATGTAAATAAGATCACTGCACACCGTACAATTTTCCTGTACTTTACAGATTTCATTAGTTCAAGAAAAATCTTATTTCAACGACTAGTTTACTCAAAATAACTGATAATTGCACATTACTGTTATTGCACACACGGTGTGCAGGACGTCTAATAGCCTCAGAAATCAATTGCACACACAGTGTGCAATCGGTCTCAAATGGGTTAAACGGCAGTAAAATGAATTTTTAAGAGTAGCAAAAAAAAAAAAAAAAACTACTGCATATTTTGAGCTGAAATTTCGGATACCCTTACAAAAGCTCATTTAGTTTGCTTTTTCATTAAAATATAATATGGTTTCAGCTCATAATTTTTTCAAAAATAATTTCATTATTCATAAAAAATATCAAATTAATATTTTTGACTGAAAATCATGTTTTTATTGTTGGGTTAACTCATATTTTTATGTATAAAAAACAATCATTGGCATGGTAGTTTAGACCAGCGGTTCTCAAACTGTGTTCTGCGGAACCCTAGGGTTCCGCAGAAGGATGGCAGGGGTTCCGTTGGCAATTTATTATTATATAAAATTATGTTCAGTAAACCATGTTCAGAAAATGTTTCGCGATGAAATTTTGCTGAAAGTGGTAGTTAATTCCCTGTCTGAAAACAAAAGTGTATTTGGAGGAAGGAAAATAATAAAAAAGACTGTTCAGAGGGTTAATTAAATTACTTAATTAATGTAAAAATTGTAAAATGACTTGTTGCTCTGATTTAGAAGACTCTGAAACTCTATCAGGGTGGTTCAAAAAGACTATACATCGTTTGATGATGAACCGTTGACAATTACATGATAATGACCAATGATCAAAGAAGGGAATTTAGTTGGTTTTGTTGTACTTTTGACATGATCCTCGAAAGGAGTCGCAGAGTACGGTTCAGTAAACATTTTTTTTTCTTTCTACATGGATTACGTCATTAACTTTTGCATACCTAGTGCATTTCCCAGAAACTGGCATCTATTTTTTCAAGTAGCTTCATAATCGGCGGATGCCATTGTCACATGAGAATTTCGACGTCTAGTTACGTCACTAGAAGGTGAAGCACTTGCAATGCAAAACTGCACTAGGACTCTGATGATGCAAAACTGCACAAGGAATTTAATTTAGCCAAGAGTACCCAAGCAAAATAGATAGATACTTAAGGATTCTTTCTGTGCAGACACTATTCTGAATCTTGGAAATCCACCAACATGATCGGGATTGAAACCACGATCTGGGGCGTAAGAGGGCCGCGCCTTACACGTCGCTACCATGCCGGTTACATTTACTAAACAACAAACTAGTGTTTTGATGATGGCATTGGAAAAAATTGTTTTTATTGTCAAATGCCTCTTGTGCATATTAATGGTTCACAAAAGTTTGAAGTTTGTGTGCACAATAATGTCTCATTTGTTTCCTGTTTATGATTTTCACACTAAAAATTAATTTTTTTTTCTGCTGGACAATGCTTTATTAATTGAACTAAACTTTCACATGAACGTTTCAATGACATTGCTCGAACAGTGCATTAGTTTTTAATTTTTTTCGTTTTCAATCCGATATGAAAAATATACAGAACAATATTCTTAAACAATAATTTTATCAAAATAGTGAAAAGTCAATTGGGGAAATAAAACTGGCCATGCGGAAAGCTCGATTTGGACCAGAAATGGCTTAAAATATATGATTTTATCGGTGGAACACAGCATTTCATTTTACTAAGTTTAATTTATTAATTAGAAAAATCAATGATTGCTATTAAGTGTAATGGAAACATTAATTTTAAATAATTTATTGTTAGTATAGATAAAACATGAGTCATGTACTTTTCACCCTCTTTCAAAATATTAAGTTCAAATCAAGATTTCAACGTTATTTTGTTAAAACTGCAGTTTTTAATGGGTATAAAAATTATTAAAATAATAGAGTCACAAGGATAACTTTCATTTCACAGTTTACTTTTGCCATTCAGTGTAATAACTTGAAGTGGTTGCAATCATAAATACAAGAAAGCTCACCACGCTGAATAGTATGAATCACTAATAAGATTTTAGAGAGACTAACATAATTTTCGTGTTCAGCTTATTTCAAACAATCTTTTCATTATATTTCAATATTTCATGCAATGAATTTTTGTTTTAAATTAAGAAAAACAAAATGAAAACCCGTATTTAAGTAAGCAGGCTATATTAATAAATCTCCCCTTTGCAGTACTATACCGATGAAAAAAAATCAAGATATTTTGTCCTGTGCATATTTAAACACAAATTCAGATCTAGATTGAACGCTACTCCAGGGTTTATGTATTCAACTATCTGAGATAAAATCTCCTACCTTTACAGTTATTACTAACAATACAGTGACAGTTGTAATAATTTACAAAACTTTGCAATTAATTCTTATTTACAAAAGTGTATTTCATTGACAGCCTGATAACTTAAAAATAGGTCACAAAAGTAATTCAGAAGGATAACCAAAGTCCACCATTTTTGAGCTTTTTAGTTCACTTCGAAATCCAGGGACACTTACAGGCATTTTTTTTTCAGGGGGTGGAGGGGCAAAGGGGAGCGAGATAAACATGAAGGGAGCTTGCCGAATTAGAAGTTTACAATACTGAAAATCTTCATTTCGAATTAAATAGTTTTGAATTAATTTCTGGCGGGGCAAATAAATTTAACATTTTCAATCGGAACAAGGCTTTAAATAAGCCTTGTTCAGATTGCTAAATTTTATTTTCACTATGGACACTAATGGGGTTCCTCAAATTAAAAGGGAACCGTTAAGGGTTCGGTTGTCCAAAAAGATTGAGAACCGCTGGTTTAGACAATATAGGCAAAAATATCTGTCAACTTTTTCACAATTTAATTCTCAAGTACCGGGTGGAATTACACGAAAATTTGGTATACAAAGTTAAATTTTGATGCTCAATACAATTATGCCATAAAGAAAGGGGAGGTGTCATTCTAAATTTCAAAGTTGATGCTCATTTTAATATGAAAAGGACCCTTTAACAAAATTTTATAGACAGATTTTTATAGCGAACATTTTTCCTGATAAAATGACACATTTCATGTGTGTCTAGTGAAAATAGTGTCCAAATATGAGGGAGTTTTTCGTGTTTTACCATCCATTGTAAAAATGTATTTCACAATCATTGATAGAGATTAATCTTTATACAATCCCCAAATGAAAGTATAAGTTAGTGTTCATCTATATATATCAGGCTTGGAGTCTATTACAAAGAAACGTAATCGATTACGATTACGATTACAAAGGCAGAAATTGAGAGATTATGATTACGATTACGATTGTAATCCTTTGCCAAAAAGTAATTACGATTACGGCAGCGATTACAGTCGTTGAAAAATGTAATCGATTACGATTATGACATCCGATTACGATTTTGATTACGATTAGATTAGCATAAAATTATCCGATTTTATGCATACAACTCTCATTTTCACAATAGTGTCATAAATCAAAAAGTTATGATTTTTAATTAAATTTTTGATTTTATAAGAGATAACTGAAATGATGATGAATGCAATTATAATGAAACAATTTCATCATCACAGTTCTGGAATTATGACGTCGTTGCAGAAATGAAAAATTTGCATTATATATATATATATATATGTATAATCAGGAAAGGCACATTCAGTATTTTTCGAATATTTAAAACTCATGTGAGGGATAACTACATTGATCGTATTTTGTATATAAGCAAAGACGATGCACTAAATGTATATATAATGCATAAGTAATTTACCTGGTTCATTGTTATTTTGTGTGCATACAATCAAAATTTAGTTGGCCGCAATTTCTGAAAATGTATATTTCTCCATTGTATTTATTTTCTAGTTTAAATTGTGAAAATATTTCACATAACACCAATTAGTTTATTGAAAATAATAATTTTCTATGATTCTTTATGAAATCACTTATAAGATGTGCATGAATTGCACGGGATAACAAAATATTCAGATAGTGTAAGAGATAATTAATCTTTTGAAAATAAATGCTGCATTTTAGAATAATTTCAAAAAATTTGAACATGAACATTCAAATAACTCTTAGCAGAATTAGTAATCGTTAAAAAGTAATATGAAGAATAATTATAATACGAATGACTATAATATTTTAATATGATTTTTGTGTGTTTTTTTTTTTTTAACATGCACGAGCATATATTTTTTTCCATGTACTAACTGTTTTAATAAAAAAATAAAGTGCAAGTAATTTTACAACACAAATTTAACGTACAAGATTCAACTGAAATACAAAATTCTGTTGAGGTAATTCTAAGAAGAAAAAGATAATTAATTTTTAAAAATAATTCCTAAATATTAATTCATGCATGTAAAAAACAATTGGGAAAATGTCTGAACATATATCATTTTCTTTTACATACCTATTAATTAAAAAGAATATTAGCATTAAAATATAAATAAATTTAAGATTTAAATGTTTGTACTTTTTTAAATATTCGAAGAACATATTTTTAAAAAGAATAATAATCACACGTACCAGGGTTAAGATTTCATGCATCTTAAGCATAGAGCATCATTGCTGAAGTGTAAATGTGCTATTCTTTAGAAAAATTCTTCACTTCTGCCGTTAAAGAAAGGCGAAAACACAAAAGTCATTTCATGTCTCTTTATGTGTGTAGGTGATAATACCAACACTAGATTTTCAGGGGGGCAGTCTACTTCGATTATTGAAAGGGAAAATGGGGCACCCATTCTTAATGCCGGCTCCAAACCGGGACCCCCGCGGAGAGAAGAAAGGGGGAACTCTCTTTTACTCGCGGCGGTCCTGTCCAGACTCTCGCCTATTGCCCAACCGTTTGAATATGTTTTGAAGGGGTAATTAAGGAAGCAAAATGACCGATGCATTTGGTCCTTCTATAGACACTTTCCCCTTTCTTATCTACCCCGAAATCTGTGACTTGCGGACAGATTACCGCTCTTGTACCGAAACTGGACGACGCGAGGAGACCGGAGACACCCCCCCCCCCTGAGAGTCCCAAGGCGATGCGAGTGACATATCCAGACCAAACTCCCTTTCTTCTCGGGCTGCCATCAAGGCTCTGTGACCGCCACACAGAACCTTTTATATTATGATCGCCCATAGGTTACAGACCGCTTAGGATAGGACTTCAGTACACAGTTTGAATCCTTTTTCTTGTAATCTTATCTCTTCTATCCAAGGGTAGCGCTAAAAATTTCAGCTTTCAGCAGGTCAAGATTACACGATTGCAGGACTAGCAGATTACGGATTTTTTCCTTAAGATTACGATTAAAATTCCGGGAGAAAAAGGATTACGGGATAACACAACTTCGATTATGATTATGAGAATATGCCATCATCAGATTACGGTTACGATTACGATTTTGTCAAAATGTAATCGATTACAGCCGATTACGATTACGTAATCGCGATTACTCCAAGCCTGATATATATAAAATGAAAGTTTGATGAAATTTCGAGTTGGCAACGCCCTTGTATCTATACGCTCTAGAGCAAAATCTACGCAGCGTACGATTACGAAAACTGGCACAAAATTCTATTATATCTTGGTGGTTTGCACCTCAAAGCTATTTTTTTTTATTCGTTCTATATTCTTTAAATTTAACAGTTAAAATTTTCAACCTTCAGCATCCTCCAGCATTTTCTTTACTTCACACGAGTTCTTCATAGCGAATTGAAGTGAAGGGAGCTCTAGCAATCATTGTTGCTTTCGTCAGATCCCGGGATATTCGATGAGATTGATTTCAGTATATCCTTGCTTGAAATTTATTTCTATGTATTTCCATTAATTTGATTTATTTTGTTTCTATGTATTTCCATTAATTTGATTTATTTTATGTATGTCTATGCCTAACGATTAATTAATTTTGAGATATTCTGTTACGTTCCCTTCCTCTCGACTGATTTCTTTTTTAGTTTCAGCTGTTCTTTCAATTTATGATTGTTCTTTATCGCTAATCGTGTAGTTTATAATAATGTTTTTCAATTCATGATTGTTCTTTATCGCTAATTGTGTAGTTTAGGATGATGTTTACTTAGGTTTAATTTTATTGCTCTTTGTTGATCGCTAATCGTGTAGTTTTTTCATTTCAGCTCAGCTTTACCGTGTTGTTTTTCTTTTGCATTAATTGTATACATTTGTTTTGTTAAATTTATTTATTTATGTGAGGATTAATTGGATCCAAAATCATTTTTGGCCTAAATTTATTGCATATTGGAGAAAATCATTTTATTTCCTGCAAAAATTAAACACAAACAAGCTTCAGAAGCTCCAATTATGGGTTCGTTCATTTGCAAACAGTTCGGTAATCCAATGAATGGGTTTCTATTTAGTAACCACTGCTTAGGCCACTTTTTTTAATTCTTTTTTTTTGTAGACATGCAGATTTGAACTAATAAATATTTTGATATTGTTTGGAAGGGGGGATTGTTAACCTAAATATATAGTTTTATATTTTAAATTGTTGGCGCATACTTTTTCTGAGAATTTTGTGTGAAGCTCTGATTTTTTTTTTTTCCCGCTAAGAATCAACCATGGTTTACTGGAAAGGTGAAAAATTTGATTTCCTTTTTTAGAATGTTGCTGCTAGATTTTGATCATTTATTGAAATGTTCGATATTTTTTTCATTCAGCATTATTTTTTTAATTTGCAACCTCCCGTGGAAACACACATTCAAAATAAAATTAGTACGTTATTTTTAAATAAAGAATTTAAAATATAGTTGGTATTTATGCATTTTGATGAATTTTGGTCATTGATTAATATGTTCGATTTTCTTTTCTTTCAGTATTATTTTTTAAATTTACTTTTTATTATGCAGAAATGTCAATCGCTTCCGCTCTTTATTGTGTTGAACCTAGAATGTTCTTGGAACTGCTTAAGCAATTTATATCGAATTCAACCATTATTACTCAATTAAGTGACTCGACCAACCAGTTTAATTCATCTGAGCTTTTCATAAAATTAATAATCATTCATTACAAAAAACAAGCGGCAAACAACTTTCACTCGAGTGGTGAAGAATTTATTTTTTCTTTTGAAAGGGCACTGCTTCAGTGACGTTATGGGGGGGGGGGGGTGTCCCTCAAATGATGCACATATTTAAAATAATATAAGTACATTGTTTTTAAATAAATGATTTACAAAATAATGAAGATAATTTTAGAAATCCCACAAATGAATGTAAACAGCATTGGGGTCTCAGGTTGTTTCGAAACGATTCAATGTCTGCCGATTGAATTTTTTCATTCTAGATGTTTGCCTTATTACGAATAATCCTGTTAAAATTTGATGCTCCATGTATTGGAATAATTGTTTTTTTCTCAAATGCTGCTGGATTTGGATCATTTACTGAAATGTTCGATATTTTTTTCTATCAGCATTTTTTAAAAAAATTTACCTTTTTATACAGAATAATAATTTGTTTCATATTCATTTTGTGTTGTTTTTGTTGTACGCTTTTGTTTTTCTAGAAAGACTTCTAGGAATCAATGCTTTATTCTTTGGAATAATAATATTCTTTTTTCCCTTTTGGCGTTTTTTTCTGTTAATTTGCTTTCTATTGGGAAAGTGCATAAAATCAGCTTACAACTTATTTGAAGGATAGACCCTCAATTTTCAAAACAATGAAAAGCTGTATATTTGTAGCGTAACAACATTGTGTGTGTACACAGATGATGCAACGTTAAAATTTGCAGTTTAATCCTTATTTTTAGCAATTATTTATCAATTTTGCTTTGATTCCTAAAAAGTGCATTATTACCACAATTTCATGTTAACTGCAGGGGTCAAGGATTTATTTATCTTTTTAAAAGCACTGTCGGTCACATGTAAACAGGTCCGGAGCAAGTATAAGCTTTGCCATGAAGCAGCAACATATTCTGTGCCCCTATTTTATGTATTTTGTTGAGAATAGCGATTAAAAATATTGTCATTAATATGTATTTCTGTATTTAAATATTAAATAGTCACAGGAAAGACTTTTATTCAAATATAATATAAGTATGTTGTTTTTAAATAAATCATTTAAAAAATAGTTGAGGTATTTAGGCATGTTAATTATGTAAACTTCAAATGTTTGCTTAATATTTCATGATTACTTACATATTCATTATTAGTTCTAAATATTTCCACTTGATTAGGAACTGGAGAATTTGAAGAAACCAGGAAGCCTCCTTCGATACCATGAACAATGCCAAATATAGAGGGGCAAGCTTAAGTGTGAAGCCTAAGCATGAATCAAAACGGGGATCATGACCCCTCTTAATGTGACCAAAGGTAGCCTGAAATTAAATTTCTGGAACTTTCACGTCAAAAAGTTTTCTGGAAAGCTCACAACTCCTCCCTCTTCTCTTAGCCCCGAAACATTGTTCAAAAGTGTGTTTTAGGACTTGAATAAAAGCTTCCAAATCCCTTTTCCTTCCCTTAATGTCACCAAAGGCAGTGTAAATCCAACTTTAGTTACGAAAACGATTTTAGAATAGAACCTGAACACCTCTTCTTTTTGCAAATTTCATAAAATGTTGTGCAGAGAGCCGCTGAATCTCCTAATGTTCTTAAGATGGCCTAAAGTTGTGTTTTGAAGATTTCGAATTTAAAAAGTTCTTTTGAAAATGACCAAACTATCCTCTCTTCCGTCACCAAAGTTCGAGTAAAATGTTTTCTTAAGAACCTCAATTCCAAAAAATTTTGGGTGGAGACTTTTTGGTCATTTTCCTGTCTCCTAGAAATAGATTAAAAAATTATCTTCAAATTTCAATGGCAAAAATTTTCTGGCAGTTTGAACCTTCCCCTTATGTCGATAATATACCTAGCTTAAATAAGTATATGCTTTTAGTATTTCAATTTGTAAGAAATACAGGAAGAGAGCTAGGACCGTCCACCTTTCGCTAAACGCCTCGAATGACAGCCTATGCAAGTAATTTTAGAACTTCGATTTCAACTTATTTTCGAGGAAGAGCCCCCTTTCCCTTCCCCTAATCTTACCAAACATAGTGTAAAATTGAGTTTTTTGAATTTCAATTTCGAAAAACTTCTATGGAAGAGCTGTTGTCGTCTTTCTTCCTATTACATAACTAAAGATAACCCAAAATTGTTTTTTTACTACTTCAATATTGAAAACCATTTCATTTGGAGGGGGCAAGAGGCACGATTTTCAACCACTGCCCCCTTGACAGGACTGTAAATCCGCTTTGCCATAATACAAATATCAATGGTTACAATCAGTATTATGCAGTTAAGTGTTGTATTTGATTGTGGAGGGAAATTTAATACTTTAGTATATTAATTAACCTTTCTTCATTTTTTGAGATCTAATGAGAATTTTTAATGCGTTAACGTCCACTTGCTTGAAAAATAATGGAAGAAAGTAGGTTGTCAGCATAAAACAAGAAATAACTTGATGCCGCTGCTAAAGTACACATGTTGAGAAATTTGTTCATCTTCAAAAAGTAGTTTCAAGGTATCTTAGATAAAAAGATATTTTTTGCATTATATGGGGCTATTCTATTATCAAGCGGAGAGTGAACAGTGTCTGTAGGAAAATTTTTAGTTTTAATCTTATACACAGGATATTCCAATATCCGCTACCAAAGAAATGTCTATTTGACTTTAGAGGTGATACCCAGCCAGGACGGAGAAAAAAATGGAACCTTTAAAAGCTCCATAGAATAAAACAAAAACTTTAAATTGGATACTTTTTTTTCTCTTTTGAATGAAGGAAAGCGTTTTCTTAAAACAATATATTTGCAATGTTTTTTAACTGCTAATCCTAACTTTCGCCACCAACATATACTTTAAATATTATGAGGCTCATGATACAAATGGTTTTTTTATTTTTCAATCTGCAATTTTTAAAAAATATATTTATTATATTTCCTTAAAACTCATACTTCAGGCTTACATGATTTTTTTCTTGGAGGGGATAATCTTTTCCACGGGGGTGACACCTATCACTACCCGCCCCGTGTGTCACCCATTGCTAGCTACAACACTGCATTCCATATAATTTTCACTATCAATATACTTCACATCAAGCCTTCACTTTTTTTTAAATTTCATCAAACTGTTTACATATACAGTCCAGCATCTCTTCACCGCAGCTTTTGCTTTTCTTGAATAGGTTAAGGGTGATCAGAAACTGTTTCATTTTTCAGATGATCTTTACTAGATGGCATTGTCTGATCAATTTATCAATTCCAGGGTGCGTAGCGGTTTTTAAAAGTGCTTGTTTTTGCTTTTGTTTTTAAAAGCTTTTAAAAGTGCTTATTTTTCATCCACGTTTGTATTATTTGGTGGTATAAGAGCATATGGTCCTCTAAAGTTCAAGATTCACGGTCGGCACTCGCCACGTAGCGACCTTGTTTGAAAAAGTAGCGATTAAAAAAAATTAGGAGCGATCGCCACCTTTCGTTTTTTTTTTTCTTCTTAATTTCTAAAGTAAATCCTTCCTTTTCAAATACATCTATTGAATTTACAACTCTTGCTTCTTTCATTCACATAGACAGTAAAAACGCATCAATTTGGTATTCAAACAACCAAATTTCGGCCGATAAACTTAATTTCCCCTTTCACAAAAAAAAAAATTGCGAAAATTTTTCCCGATTGTGCTGTTTTTTTTTTCTTTTCTTTAATTCCTTCTCTCTGCCATATAAATCTTTTACATATAGTAGGAAACAATCTTAATTGTGATTTTTTTTTTCATAGCCGCGACACTTTCATTTCAGATCGGCCATTTTCGCTTATTAAACATATAAAATCGGTATGAAGTGTTGCGCCATTTTGAAAATGGTGTGAAAGTTTTTAAAAAATGTTTTGAAAAGAATGAAGATAAAATGTACTGAACAAAATTAGAACTGGAAATTATTTTTTTTATACTTGTGTTCGAATATTTGTGACCGCGGTCTTTTGTAAAAGGTTCGTTTCTGTAATTGGGAGTTTTATTATCTGTTGCTTCTATTATTAACACAGGGTTCGCGCTAGGCTGCGCGATTCCCGCAATATTTTTTGAAATCCCACTCAAAAAAAAAAAAAATTTTTAGGCTTAAACCTAAAAAATCCCACTTAAAATTTTGGTCAAGGAGGAAAATCCCACCTTGTAGTTTTCCCCAGTGTGAACCCTGTAACAATTAAAATTTTGCATTTTAATCTTTTGTACTCTAACAAAAGATTAAAATGACGCAAAAGAAAAATATTTTGCAAAAATTCGTACTTCCTTAATTTACCATAGCTAATGAAGCTAGTTTTTTTTACAATTTGAAAGTCATGTAGATTTTTTTTTTTTTTTGAAGAATTAATAGTTTTGACAAATATTATGTTTTCTGCACTGAAAATAAGATACATAAGGCATTGTAGTGCACTGATGCACCATTCACCCCCCCCCCCCCTGCTTTTCACTTTTGTTTTATGACGCATAGGTGGCCAACAAGTTAATTAAGTTAAGTTTAGTGGGCACTGGCCCCTTCCAAAATTTCTGAGTCTTGAACTTTATGGTCCTGGTAAATGACCCCCATAAAAAAGGCCAAGCAAGCCTTGAGGCAAGAAGAACTGATGTGATTACGGAAATTCAGACAAGCTTATCGAAACGAAAGCATGTGTTCAACGTTTTTCGTGGGTAACCACTGATGAAGTCAATTTCTGTCCAATCCCGTCCCTTCCAGGACTAGAGCAAGGCCGTCTCGAGAACAAGGCCCTGACTCGGAAGTATGACTCATCATAGAAGTCCTACGATTCCTCTGCTTCGAAAACGAACTTGCTTTCCGAACTTTTAATTTAACCAATAGATAAAAATAATTTGCAACAGGATGAATTTTGTTCAAATATTTTTTATCACGTTTGAAGTTTCGTTGTTTGTTTTACTTAGTTAATCATACAAGTGATTAATAATAACATAAACAAAGAAAAAGTGGTTTAAAATCGTATTTTATGATGAAAGACTGGATGGTTGTGTGAAGATGCAATATATTTTAAGTAGCATAATATAGATTCAAAAGTGAAAAAAGTTGTTTTTAATAGATGAGTTGTAAATAATAGACAAAAGAAGTTTTTTTTTCCTTTTCACTAAAACAGATAAATAATCAATAAAAAACAATAGCACAATTTAGGCTTACTGTGTTGTTTGTGGAAATAGACAGCATACACAGATAATGATTTATTCATCTTTTATTCAGCTACACCATTTGAAATAAAGTAGTTATTTAAAGTGAAAAATAATAAGAAGAAAAATAACTTTCTAGTGTTTCAGTTTTTTTCTGGTATAAATTAATAATTATTATTATTCATCGAACAATTTTATACTCAATTCTAAACAAGTGTCAAGAAGAAAAATTGCAAGATGATATTAGTTCTATCTGTTATACTTTTATTAAATGTTTACTTCATTAAATTTAATGAATTGTACATTACAAAATGAATATTTTAGACATCAGTTTGATAACCTTGATCTTTTTGAAGCTTTATGAAATAACATAAAAACAAATTTTGTTAAAGAGATAAAAACACAAATATTTTTAACTATTGAGAAAAAACAAAAACAATACTAAATCAGATATTAAATATTAAAAGAGAGTAAGTCTTATTTTAGATAAAAGTTTCAGTCACAACATTTAATTGTAAACCTAAAAGACACGGACAAAAATTTAAATAAAGTTAGAACCAACAAGTACCAACTAATATTATTTAATTTTATAAAACCATGTATTTTTGGAATAGTATGCAACTGAACTTGTAAACTGCAAAAGCTATGCTAAAGATACAACTAATACAATACAACAGAATTATAGTGCCATTAGTCATTCCAATAAATTAAATAAACTTCAATACAGGTATGTTATTAAGAGTAACAAATTTTAAGAGAGCAAAGTTACAAAGAGTATTTTACACAACTTTTTCATGATTTTTTGAATTTTTTCAACTTTCTTTCATTTAAAACTGACATTTTTTTCATTCATTTTCGTGCAATAATTTTTTAAGCAAATGTTAGCAAAAGTTTTCATTAAATGTTCAAACTTCTCGAATAAATCTACTTCACAAACAAAACATGTATAATTGTCAAAATTAGAACTATTTCTCAAAAAAAGTTTAAATAATCCTAAAAGTATGTCATACTGGCTAGATGCTTTGAGAAAATTTTTTTCATACCTTTCACTAACAACAGTTTTAAAAATACAAAAACAATTTATCAGCAAATTTACAACTGTCCGAGATGGCTTTTTAAGTCCACCCCTATTTAATAAGCTTAAATAGTCAGTCGAATCAAAACTTGATGGAAGGGGCACATTCTCATCAATTTCGACAGAAAGTGTCGAATCTTGCATGTAGTTGTTACGACACTCGTTACAAAATAAACCAAGTTTGAACACAATATCCCCCAATGTAATTTAAAATTTCGGTTTCATCAACTGATACACTTACCTTAAAATCGCATAATATTTCTTCAAAGAGTAAATCAGACAGCTCATTGGGAATTTTGGATGTCAACTCATCATTTACAGCTGAGGAGAGACTTTTAAACTTGACGACACCATATCCATCCAAGCTTACAGTCAACATACTTTTTATGTGAATTTTTCTTTCGCTCTCCACTATTTCTTGCACACTTACATGATATATGCCACCAGACATTTGTCTGTACATTCCAAAGCGAGATTCCAAAGCATCCGTTTGAAATTTTCCAGTCAGCACGTAAGAAAATCCATTGGATAATAAATCTTCTATCAACAATTTCATACATTTAGTAGTATGAATTAAAGCGAAGAATGTTTCTTCACTTAAACATCCTTCACGAGGCTTTTGCTTCAATCTTTTCCATGCTTCCAGCCAATCTCCAAACATATTTAGGAATTCTAGTCTTTCATCTCTTGTGGAAGAAAATACTACACTATTTTCATTTCTAAGGTGAACACCTTTTTTAGGGTGATTGACATTCATGATATCCCACCACTTCTTCACAAGAGAAAGGAAATCTGCAGTTGGTTTCCAAGGCAAAACAAATTTGTCACTCTCTCCATATTTTTTCAAGGCAGCTACATTTGTTGGATCGAACACTTTAAGCGCAAGATTGACATTTTGCTTTTCAATACTTGTTGGATATACAGCTTTGAAATTTAGTTTCGGAGCATATTTTATCAATGCTTCTTTCTCAAAGTTGTACAATTTTCTCAAGAGAGAAAAGCTGCCACATTCTACCGAAGTTAAATCATCAAATTTAGGACAGATGAAATTTTTTTCAGAATCCTTCTGGTTAATCCAGTTATTCCTAATTGATTTCATCAGATGAACTGAATCAAATAGAAGATAAATAAATTTTGATTTATCAAGAGGGTTTTCGAGTTTAGGTACACTTGCTTTTACGCCATATAAATTGTGGAACATGTTACGGTTTATTCTATTATTGTCTGAAATAATGTAAAAAACTGTGAACCCTGCCTTATGCAGCCATTCTAGTGCTTGTTTTGTCAAAATTAAAAGATGAGCTGCATCTAAATGTGTAACTGGAATTAACCCAATGATTTCTTTATATTTAGACTTCAAAGAGGAAATCATAAAGGCTTGAATTGAGGTCGCACCTATGTTTTCTTCTTTATTGTCAGCGAAGCCACATACTTGCTTCCCTTTGTATTCCACACTATGCCGTACATGAATTTCATCAAGGAGTAAAACTATAACTTTTTCATAATCTTGCAGTTTATTTGCTTTTGGTTTTAGGTAGCATAGGTTTTCTTCATTATTATTTGCATGCTTCAGGGATAGAGACGCAGATAATCTCTTCAGATGTCGAGCACAGGGCAAATGAAGCAACTTGCTTTCACATAATTCTGCATATGATGTGGAAGATTTCATAAATAAAGAATATGCAAAAGCAGTTAATTTGCAGCCATATCGTTTACCTTTACTTTTCCAAATGCACAGTTTCATTTGATCGTAAAGGAAATGTTTGTCCATGTAGTCGGGAACATCAGCATTCTCATCTTCATCATTAAGAATTTTTCCCCAACATTCAATTGCTTTTTCATACAAAGTTTTTTCGGTATCTTTTTCTTGCAGGCATTTAATATAAGTAACTAGATTTTCTAACTCACTCCATAGTTTTACAGATGGTGAAGAAATAATATGTTTCACATTGGAAATAGGGAGCTCCAAGTCCCTATAATACATGGTGATGTTGAGACTGTCATCAATAGCTAAGCTCTTGATAACTTTTGGTGACGGTAATAGTTGTAAAAAGAGAATGTACACACAAGAGCTTGTACTATGTATTATATAATCCACACTGTGGAGCAAATGTGACACATGATCTTGAAAGGAATTTGGTAATGTCACAAAATTTTCAATGTTATCCAAATCAAAAAATTGATTTAAATTTTCTTCGTTTATTTTTTCTATTTTTTTCTCATGACTTAGTCGAATAACAGGAGATCTTTCAGTTAAATAAGATGGACATCCTTCAAATATGCAGGGATATGCATCTTCCGCTAACTTGGGCCTTTGACGAGGTATTCTTATCAGCTTTCCATCTTTGTCGGGTAATATATCCTCCCGAATGATCATTTCAGGTCGAAAGTGCTTTTCACAAACCACCAATCTCTGTGACGGCATAAAATTGGCTCTCGGAATTTTAGAGCACCACAGTTTCTTTCTCTGCTCATCTTTCGGGAAAAAGAACACACTTACATAAGAAGATTCTTTCTGATAGTTCCCCGAACATCCAGGAACAACGCAATGGTTTGGCATGTCTGTTGCAGAGGACCACTACAGCATAGGCCTAACAACGCTCACATTTAAAACAAAAGATTAAAGCTGTTATCAAAATATCTGATAACAATATTAACAACAAACGACAATAAAAACTATGTAAAACTAACGTAAATTAACAAGTAAAGGAGTAGAATAGACGATGGCTAAGCAAATTGTGCGAGCACAGTAGCGAAGGTAAACAATATCCCATAAAGCGTTTCGTAGGACTTCTAGCATGACTCATCGCAAGCGGTGGCGAAGAGAGTCGGGGCCTTATTCTCGAGACGGCCTTGACTAGAGCCCTGGTCCCCTCCCTGGGTAATGGGAAAAGCATTGTTTGTTTAATCTCTGCAATTCCCAGGAAATTTTAAAATCCCTTGGTCCTTTGGTCTGGGATCAAAGCGTTTGGTCTGCTGATAATGGAAGGCATGAGCTTCTCTTGGTCATCGCAAGGAGAATCCAAATTGGGGGGGGGGGGGGGCGGCGCTTATTCAGTATTTTCACAGAAAGGAAATCACGGTACTTTATGGCAGGGTTGGGGTTTTGGACGTCCAAAACTAGTTTTGGACAGGACAGGTGGTTTTTACCGTCTTAAACTGTCCGAAAGTGTCCAAAACTCCCAAATTGGGTACTTTGAAAATCTTTCTATTTTTAATTCTGCACACTTTATAAACAATGTTAACAAATATTATTTTTCAATTAAATTTTATTATTACTTTTATTTATACTATGTTAAAATATTAAATTTAGCCAATAGTTCTGATGTGTGAAAACTCATTTTTACTATGTTAAAAGAAATTAAATTTAGCCAATAGTTCTGTTGTGTGAAAACTATTATTTTTACTATGTTAAAAAATTTAACTTTAGTCAATTCTGTTGAGTGAAACTATTTTTTCAAGCACTTTTAAAAAATTACCAAATAAAAGAGAAATGCATGATAATGTACCACAAAAATAAAACATGCCAATAACTAAGAGATTTTTGAGATTTTAGAAACATGATATGTATTAGCTTTTTTTTTTAAAATTAAACATATTCTTTTAAAAACTATTCACATCCAGTAAATAAAGCTTTAATAAAAATAAAATATTATATTTCAATTAATATTTATTTGCATTAATTTGTTAATTATTGCATTCCTTTAATTAAATACAATTTTATTGAAAAATAAAGTTTTGGACAGGACGGTAAAAACCATGGTTTTTACCGTGGATTTTACCATAGTGTGCAAAACTTTGCCAACCCTGCTTTACGGTAAGGAAGTAGTGCATACAGTTATTTTAAATTATACTGTAATTGTTTCTATGGTGGTTTGTAAAACAAAGAATTGAGCTCTTTGTCAGAAACCAGTTTTTTCTTTATTGTATTATGCAGTTATGTATTTACATCTTCTTTTCTTTTTTTTTTGCTGTTATGTTGCAATATAAATTGTATATTATTTGTATTGAGGAGGTTTGGCAATTTGGGGGGGGGGGGGGGAGATGTAATGTGCATAGCTTAAAATGATCTTTTTTTTTTGAGTGCTTAAAATTTTTTTTAGTGCTTAAAAAGTGCTTAAAAGTGCTTATTTTTCATTGAAAGAATTTGCTACACACCCTGAATTCTCCATTTAGCCTACTTTAATTTGTAGCAGCTAAAATTTCATATTTAAAATTATATAGATTCATTTTTCTGATTTGATTTCAAAATATATGTTTATGTATAAAACTACTAATATACTTATTTTTTAATTTTTGTATCACAATTTATTCTTTTTATTGGTTGAAATAAACATTTATGAAATAACATTTATATTTTTGAATTCAGACTCGGAAAGAATGTACTGCTTGCTATCTATCAGACGCGGAGTAAAAAAACCTATGTAAAAGTTTTGATGATGTAATAAAGATAACTCTGTCACATGATACAAATATATATCAATAAATATAGGTTATTAGTGATAGATTGAAATAATTTTATAGCTAAGTCAAAGTAGCTATACATTTGTGGAAAAAGACTGGCTGAAATAAGTTTTTTATCGGCTCAGAAGTGACTTAAGAGGTCGCCTTCGGTGTCTTGCTTGGGGGAAAAAACAAGTTGCGCCGCTATTTTAATTATTTATAATTTCAGAACATAACATGTAAGCTTATATTAATTCTTGTTTACTTTGCAGCTCAGCCATTATCACCCGACTTTTTCCTTCCGCAGAAAGAACTTGACTCTTTCTCACCAGATAGTTTAGGCCAGTTGTATAGCAATGATGGTGGGGCAGCATCAAGCGAAAGTTCAACTGATATGGTTTTTGGTAAAATAAAATCTGTCTTGAATGAAGAATTAGTGAAGCGGACTTCTGGTGTTTATGCATTTCACATTACTGGTAATAACAAAATTGTAATGCATTTTAATGTTTAGTACCCTCACAGCATTGTAATGTTATAATATTCAAGTTATAATTACATAATATTCATGAGATTAAATATATTTAAATTAGCATCACTTATATTTAGGAGAACCAAAATTAATTTTATTAGGGTAAGTCAAAAATTAGCCACACTTTTCGTTCTACACTTTTATTAATTAAAGATGGGTGCTGGCATGGGCATGCGTTGAATTAGTGCCCCTGCGGTCATGCATGCACAGTGTAATCACGATCGCATCAATTGTCGTCTAGCTAGAAACAGCATAAGCATGTCATCTCTGCTATCAGATTGCACCAAAGAGGAGCCAGGAGAATTAATAATATTTTTGCTATAAGATGGTGCAAAAGGTAGTGAAATTTACCGGAGAAATTTCTCACAATGCGGGGAAAATGCTTAAGCTCGTAAAAGTGTTTTTTTGTGTATCGAAAAGTTAAAAAGTGGCCGGACGAGCGTAGCAAAAAAGAGGGAGATGGGCAAACCTTGACCAATGAAAACAATATTCAGCAAGCTTGAGAGATGGTTACAGCGGATAGGCGAGTTACCGAAGATGAGATCGTATCTTATAACATCAGTCATGATTTTGCCTCTCAGATTATCCACGACAAACTCAAATTCAGGAAGAGTGTGCACAATGGGTTTCACAAATGCTTACCACAGAAAACACAGCCTGTAACACCAGAGAAAAATCAAAAGGTTGGGCTTTGAGACCCTGGAACACCCTCCCTACACTCCAGATCTTGTTCCCTCAGACTTTCTTCTTTTTAGACCTCTCGAGGAAGCTTTGAGCGATCTTTGATTTGCTCAATCAGTTAGACATTCGGGATGTGGTGCAAAAGTGATTTCCCGACCAACTGAAAACATTCTACCGGGAAGGCAAATAGAAGTTTGTGGCTCACTAAAACAAATGCATTGCTCAAAGGGGAGACTATATCGAAAAATAATGTATTTGCTGTACACCCATCTTTGTTTAATAAAATTGCAAAAGAAAAGTGTAGGTAATTTTTGACTTACCTACATACTTCAATGCCAATAATTGCCCTAAAAGGGAAAGAAATCTGAAATTATAATGATTAGATTTCATACAAGACAAAGACACATAACTTAACAAAAGTGTTAATGAGAGTGAAATGTTTAAATTATTAGCCTAACTTAAAAACATTGGATGCAGGAATTTTAGTTTTTACTTTTGAAAATTTTCATTAAAAATAAGTTATCTCTGAAAAATTCTTTAGTAGTTTAAAAACGTCCTGTTAATGATATTTACTTGTATTTTATGTTGTTGCATTTATTATTTTACAGCACCCTGGATACCATACACAAGTAAGTGCAAAAATGTGATAAATAAAAAAATTCCTCAAATTTTTAAATTCATGGGCAACATCCCACTTTTCAGACTACCTTCATACCAAATCTTGAGGCCTTAAACACAATATTCATCACAGCATTGCAAATAGACTCTGCTCTTTATACAAATCTGCATGGTGTTGCCCATATCAGTATTAAGGATAGTAAATGGATATAAAATAGAAAAGTTACATTTAGCAAATATTTAATCAGATCAAAGTCATGTAAATTAGCAAAACTCAAATGAATACTGGTGGAAAGAAAAAACATGTATTTTTAATTTATTTATAATAATTTGATTCAATTTGTGGGAAGAAATTTTTGTCAATGCTTTAAAAAAATTTCTTAACTATTACATCGTACTCTTAGTGCAGGGATGCACAAACTTTTTTGGGTGAAGGGCCAAAAAATTAGAAAGTATCAGGTTGGGGGCCAAAGTAACGTAATGATTTAATCATAAAAATACAGGGTGTATTTCAGTTTTTATTTAGAGGTAACATGTACAAATTACATGTATTAATAATTACTGTACTCGGGAACAGATTATTAAATAAAAGTTTTTAAAAAATAATGTAAATGAATTTAAACAAAATGAGGTATAAGATTTCTAAACAATTAATTGCACAACATTTATATATATCGATGAAGTGATTGGTCAACTATCAAAAAAGAGGAATACTAAAATTTTTTACAAAAATGTGTGCAAATTATGAAAATGAAACAAATGGAAAATAAAAAGGAAATTGAAACTTAGAAAAACACAGCATTATTCTCTAAATTTTAACTTTCTTTATAATTTAGATAATTTTTCTTTGACATTTTATAATGTAAAATTTAAAATATATATTAAGAGTTAAAATGAGAAATTAAAAGTGCAAATATAAATACAGAAAAAATAAACACATATATTAAATAGCAAAATCCAAATGCTGCGAGTCTACATCACGTTAAACCCTCGCGATTCAGAATTACTTCTAGTCAATTTGGCTAGTAGAATTGTTTTTTTAACTAACCATTTACAAAATCTTATTAGTTAAATTGGCATAGTAATATTAAATTTATACATTGCTACATGGACAAAAAAAAAAAAAAAAGTTAAACTGATTCCTTTATCAAAAATCAACATATCATTATTTTGTTCCATGGCATATAATTAAATTTAAATCCTTTAATCACTAGTTTTTCTGCAGATTAGAAATTGATCTTTGTGAATTAATGCAAAAAATCGTTATTTATTCATTTCCTAAATACATATCAACAATAAAATTTTCCTAAATATATATCAACAATAAAATTTTTAAATTTTGATGATAAATTACACTTTATAAAGTAAAATAATTATTCAAATTGATATTAATTCTGAAAATTAATGTTTAATTAATAAATTTTTATTCATTCATTACTACTAGTCAATTTGGCTAGTAGAAATTGTTCTTTTAACTAAACATTTACAAAATCTTATTAGTTAAATTGGCATAGTAATACAGTACAGAACCTCTTATCCAGGAACCAAACAACCGGGAATTTTTTCGTGAATTTCCCGCCATTTTTGAAAAGTTCGCGTTTTTTTTTTGCCCATTTAGTAAAAATACGAATTTTTTAAAATGCCTTTAAAAATACGCATTTTTCCGTTACAAGTAACATATTCAGTGGTTATAAGTCGAACGATTTAGTCTAAAAACGATGTTTTTTTTAGGGGAGAGGGGCGTCAACTTACCTTGCAGATGAAAATTAAGAAAAAAAATCTCCAACGATACTTGAGAAAAATCAGACCTTTTCTCTATTTTATTTCAATAATTAAACATCAAAGAAATAAGTAATTAGATTCTTATACATTTATTTAATTGTCTCGTCAGTATTCGAAGACGAATTGCAACAAAAGTCGGACTAACGAACGCTCGGAAAATTTCTAATACGGCAGATTCGCGAATTTTCCGCAATAGCAGATCGTGTGAAAATTAAACCTCGTTTATTTTTGTTATATATATTTTTTAATTTATTTAAAAAATAATAAATAATAATTTAATAAGAATTTAAAATTGATATCAAGGCAACAAAAATTGCAACTGTGAAAATGAATCCTTTATTAAAATCGAGTTCGCAAAAGCGAAGTTGTTTTACATATGTATGAAATTTGCGAGTTTCTGCATGTAAACATGCTTTTTACATTTCGTTTTCCTCCTTTTTGAAATTATTTATTACTGTAAAAATGATTGATGATCAGATTTTAAATTTGATAAACAAGATGTCCGATTCGGAAAGCATCCAAATGGTGCTACACCCGAACGATGAAAAAGAGCAAGATAGCGATAAAGACGAAAATAATGACATTTTGCCTGCTATGTCATAGCTATCGTTGTTTTGAATAAACTAAAGAAATCATAGCAGGAATGCGACAAAATTCTTTTATAGACGAAATAACGCACATAATGGCTGTTCGAAAAATCCAGCAATCGAATTTTCGACCATTTCCCGATAAGCTAATGTTCTGAAACTTTACATATAGCTCAGAACCAGATGACAATGCAATATTCTACCACTTTTATCATGATTTGATTAGTTTCTGAAGTATTTCCAATAAAATTAAAATAAATATGGCGATTAGTTCCGAAAATTGCGAACGAAATTCAGTAGCGGCGTTGCGATCGTATTTTTTTACTGCGATTTTTCGTAAGCTTTATTTTACAATTATTTTTTCTTTCGTATTTTTTTAAATTTTATTATAATAATTCTTTTTTATCAAGTGTATTAGCGGGCCAATTCAAAAGGCTCGGCGGGTCAATTTTGGCCCGCGGGCCATAGTTTGTGCATCCCTGTCTTAGTGTCATGTTTTTCTCATTCTTCATTTTAGTTTTCTTATTAGTCACATATGCTCTTTCAGAAAATGTACTGTGTAGTTCAGAAAATGTTATTTTGCACAGAATCACCCTAGGTCATTAAATGCATGTATATTTATGCAAGATCAGTTGAAGAAAAGGCTTTGTTAAATTATAGATAAAACTTACAATGCAACTTCAATTAAAGTTAATAATTTACCACAACTTTTGGATATAGCAAAATAGCAAACTATACAAATATTGATTACACTGAAATTAAAACAATATATATTACCAATGTCAAATAAATGCTTGTGGAATGGGGAAGGGTAATGTAACATTCATAATATAACAATAATAATTTGCTCAAACTTTTGAAAACAATAGAAATTCAAAATTTTAAATATATGTAAGGTTTAAAAAAATGGGGGACGGGAAACTGTTCACCTGTCTGCTTTCAGACAAAAGAAAGCTATGCTAAAACTAATTAAGCATGCAGTGTTTATTTACAATTTATAGTAGAGAATCCACTTCAACTTTAAAACGTAACAAAATAGGAAGGAAGTAAATAAATGTTAGATTAATTAATAAAAATGTGTATATTAAAAGCAAAGTTAAAATGGCTATCCTATTTGGTATATTCTTTGCTCAGAAAATATAATAGCTTCAGATGTAAATTACAAGCTTGTGCAATAGGTTCCCTCTCCCGGTTATCTTTTAAAATCTTGTTAAGGCAAAAGATATTTCAACTAAAATAAAAATAACAAAAATACAGTCATTCAGGGTAACTTTGAACCATGTTATATCTTTTAGTATATTTGACTAAAAAAAAAAAAAACTAGAAGGTCCAGTGCTGCTCTCTGCTACATAGGTTATGAAATCAGTTTTCTACTCTTAATTTTTAAATTTAATTAAGTTGAATATACTAAAAAAGATGACATGGTTCAAAGTTATCCTGAATGACTAATTAAAAAGCAACTTTTGTCATTTTTTTCAACTAATAATTTTAAACACATTTTTCATTTAGGAGGCAAAAGTGAAGAAACATGGTATGTGGACCTAAAAACTGGATCCGGTTCTGTTGGAAAAGGAGAATCTCCTGGTGGAAAAGCAGATGTTACTTTTACGTTAGACATCAGCAGTTTTATTGATATGTTCAGTGGAAAGCTAAAACCTACAAGTGCTTTTATGGCAGGTAAGCTCAAGTTAAAGGGTGATATGGGGCTTGCAATGAAGCTTGAAAAACTTATGTCAAAGATGCAATCAAAGCTATAAACTTTGTTGAATAAGATCAGTTTTTGTAACATCTCATTTTTACACTCATGTTTTTATGAATGTAAAGCTATATTTTGAATATAACTTAAATTGTTTTGTATGATGTTAAATTTTTATAATTTACAAATTTATGAAACTTTCATGTTAATAAATAAAAATTTTACCCTTTTTCACTTTTAACTGATTAATAAATTTTAGCTTTGGGAGTTGCTTGAATTAAGTGAATCAGACTTCCAGTATTTGCAATATAAATTTAAAGCAGCATACGGGCCGTTCATAAATGATGTCATGCTTTCTTCCCATATATTTGATATTCCCATTAGTGTTCATATCCAAATACAGTAAACTTGGAAATAAACACCATAAAAAGGATTATACAGTTATGGTGTTTATAGAAATAAAGCATGATGAAAACCCAAGCACAAATTTGCACCACACACCACTGGAATTTTATGCAGTCATTGTGAAGGTAACCATTTGTATTTGTGTACCTCAGTCCCATTCAAAAAAGATTTCCATTCATGAGTTGGTGGGGAAACTAACAAATCATTCATTGCAACTGATGAAATTGAAAAAAAAAAAAATCATATGAAGTATATCAGTACCTCACCGTACTTTATTACAGTCACCCTTGGGGAAGGTTACAAAGAGATGCTTTACGAATCAAAGAGTTTTAACTTAATTTAAAAAATAAGAAAATGAATAGAAAGTATTGAAATATTTTAAAGTTTTCGACGAGCCAAAAAATTCTTAAGCAAGAAAAGATATAAAACTTCTTAAAAAGGTCACCTTAATGTAAGAAATAAGAACAAAATTGGGATCAGAAAAATAACTTAAGCAGGAATAGGTCTTAAACGGAACCTTCTTAATCATTAGATTTTTGCGGCACAGCAGATGTATTGCAGAAAAATTTGGCCTTCCTTATAACTGCAGTACAACATATATACCAGACCTTTCATCCCCTTCCTGAGCAGAAAAAAATTAGCAGGAGGTGAGAAAATTATTAAGCGTCCCGTCCTCACAAACAAGTCTTGGCGTTGATTTACGGTCTTGTGAATATTTGGAATGGTTCTGGTTTAGACACACATATACTCTGTCGGATAGCATTTATAGCAATATAAATAATCATTTAAACCAAGCCAATCACTTGGGTGATCAGGGGATGGGGGCAACACCCCCGAACTAGAAAGCCTCTGGACTGCCTCTCGGAGAAGCGATTCCCTTCTCTCCGTAGGCCGAAATCTATAGCTTCTGCTGCGCTGGAGCGCTGGCGATCAACTCACATTATTAATCACAGCTTGATTTTTGCAATCAAACCATCAAATAACGCCCACCGAAGAGTCCACTTGTAGAGCACACATTTCAGAGCAAATAAAATTAAGTTCTATACTAAAAATTCATAATAAAAAGTTATTGCTTTCCTATACTTTTTAAACTTTTTTTTTCTGTTTTGTGATTTCATAGACTTCATTTTGTGGCGAAAGCATCGATGCTGATTAAGGTTTAAATTAGCTTCTAGTTAAAGTTTAAATTTGAAAGAAAATCTTGGGCATTTACACTTTAAGACAAAACAGTGCGTTAATTTCTGCTAAATTCGAACGATTAATGTCTTTAACATTATATATTAATTACGTTTTTTCCTTGTAAACCTTAATCTCATGTTATACAAATTAAGCACACACATAATCATTGTTATCGTTATGCTCAGAAATGTCATTAAAAGTTCAAGATAAAATTGGAAAAGAGATCTATAACGTAGTGCTTTGTTTCTGAACTACAAATAAATATGCTTATGTAATATAGCGTGACATGTGACTGGAAAAGGGGTTACATTGAAGTGTGACATTTTGTGACAAAGGTGACTAAGGGGGGGGGGGGTCAAATACATTGAAAAACTGTGACATTATTAATTTGTAAATGATTCCAGTATCATAGCTTTTTGAATGTTTGAGACTTCTTATATTTCGAGAGAAATTAATGAATTACGCAAACGTAGCACGTACAAAAATCAAAGAAACATACGTCAACTTTTCTTTCAAAAAATTCCCAGTTTTAAAAGCTTGAGGTTTATATTTTTCAAGAAAATAAGACAAAGATTCTGTACAGACCCTTTAGAAATGGACCTGAAATGGATTCTGTTCAATTTATTTTTGACTTCTTTTTTAGTTCTTTTCCAAAAAAAAAAAAAAAATAGCTTAATAATTTAGTGTTGGAAATGATTTATCTCTATAGTTCTCTTTTTGCTTCGTAGTAACTCATTAATTTTTAATTTGAACTTCGCATCAGAGTAAAAAACATAATTCCGATTATCAATAATTTAAAACATTTCCTTTAATTCGTCACACAGTTTTTTTCTGCAGCCTTCAGAAGGAAAGATCATGGCGTAACACAAAGATGCCCTTAAAACATCTTTTATTTTCTAGTAAAAGGGAATCTTCCTAATTTCTTTAATTCTGAGATGAGAGAGTCAGAAGCTTTTGTCCAGCGGACATTTTATCTTTTCAATAGCCCTTTTCAATCACAGTCATAAAAGACCACCGGAACAGAAAACGTAATTGTTGGAATCTGATAAGAACATTATGCAAATACTTTTTCTTCACTTTTGTTGTTTTTCTTTACGAATATGGCGTGCAAGACTATTTTCAAGTGGTCATATAGCGTTGTTCCAGAAGTGACCAGGTTTCTACAAAATTATTTTTACATTAACAATTTAAAATCTACAGAAAGCTTTCCGTTATTGCTTGCTTTTTAATATTTTGCCCTAATTTATCATTTTATTTCAATTTGATTTTTAAAGTTTTAGTATCTAAACAACTTTAATCAAGATTTGCACTTATCACACACGTGTGACATAAATAACTTCATAAATTTCAGGAATATTATTAAAAACTATATGAAAATGGATTTTTTTCCTTGAACAAACATTAGTGTTAAAATATTGAGATTAAATAAAATAAAATCCTTCAACATGTCTTGATAAGTATTTATGTATCAAAAATAACACCTCTAAAATGTTTAAAATTGCAGTTCTACTGCAGCAATCATGTTTCGTGAAGAGTAGAGGATAATTATCTGAATGCAGGAAATTATTTTCGAAGTGGAAATATTAACTTTTTTTCATACTGAGTAAGTATATAAATGTGTTGAACTCATTCTGCAATTTATGATGGCATCTTTTTATTTTTATGCAAAGATTTCCTGCCGAAATCCAGTATAATGTCCCGATTACGAATGCTATCGGCTGATGAGCGGGGTGAAAATCGGCCTACGGACGTTGTGCAATAGTTTCAGTCCAGAGGCTTTCTAGTTCAGGGGGTGTTGGTGGGGGGGGGGGGAGTATTTAGCCATGCCCACCTGACTTTTAGAAACATAATATACATGTGTTTATGCATTCTGTTGCTTTTTACCTATAGTATGAGGTGCATACAGTAGAACCCTGGTTATCCGAAAAGCATGGGAACGTAACGTTTTCGGTTAATCGAGGTAACATAAAAATTTTCAGATAAGCGAGAATTATAGGCAAAGGCCATGTTTATAACCAACATGTTCCCCCTGCGCATAGAACTTCTTCCAACTGTAGAATACAATGGATTGCCAAGCAGATTAACCGGTTCTGAACTTGAATGTAACCTAGTTGTTGCAATAAATTCTATACAAAATATTAATATTTTACGTTTGTCATTTAGTATTATACATTTTATCATGTACGGACAATATTTTTGATAGTTATGTAAAAAACGGAACATTTGTCCGTTATTTGAAAAACAACATGACACATTTGCCCTTTCGGTTAAGCTTATTTTCGGATAAACGTGGTTCTACTGTATATACTTTTTATAGCGAAGTAGCATAAAGAGGAAGCAGATTTTACTATGTATAAACATATATTTATCTGCACCTGGTAGGTAAAGGGCACTAAGTCCCCCCAAAAAAAGCTTTCCAGGAGGTGTGTTTAAAGTTACATTTTTCATGATTCTTTATTCACTGGATTGACATTTATGGGGTTTTTTAAATGAAATGTTTATTATAATATTTGACTTTTACTATTTTATTATAGCAATTTTAAAAATTACTTATTTTTTCAAAATGTACATAATACCCTTTACCTCCCAGGTACATATATATATATATAATGATACACAATACAGTGCTCCCACCGGCCTCACAGAGTTTGTATCAGATTTTGGAGCAGATAAAAATGGGCTTTTATATCAGTTAGAGCAGAAGAAATCGACTTTTGTCTCAGTCTAGGAGCCAAATATATCAACTTTGTACCATTTTCGGAGTATATTTTTTTCTTTATTTTTTAAATATTAAATGGCTGTTTTAAAGCAATGTTATTTTCATACATCAAGGATAAGAGCAGTTTCAAGTCTTCAAAATGGTAGGAAATGTAAACATCAGCCATCTTTCAAAACTGGATTATTTTAATATTTTTTAAGAAATTATTCATAACCTATTCAAAACGTAAGACTAATTAAACCTATAACCCTTATAAAGGTGTTTTTCAATACTTTTCACAAAAAACAGATTATATTTAAAAAAAAGTTTTCTTGTTTTTTTTGTCTGCTAATAGTTAAGAATAGCTGGAAGAAAGCTCAAAACTTTCTTCTTTTTAAAAATTATTGCATTCTTCCTTTTTTGTTTAGTGGCTAAAACACTATTCTTTCAAGAAAAAAAAAGCAACAAACTAATATGAAAGGTTCAGTTCAACTATTTTAAACTATTTATCAATGAAAATTTGTTTTTAAATGGTACTTATTTAACTATTATTAAATGGTACTATTTTAACCATTGTGACTATAGTAACAGTAAAATTTTGCATGAATTAAATATGCTTTCAAATTCTATCCGATTTTCCACCTGCAATAATATTTATTATTTTTCTGATTAAGAAATATTCCTTTAAATTTCAGTCCTAAATAGTCCCTTAAATGCTTTGGAAGTAAATGGCACCAAAAGTAAATTGCTGAATGTCATAATTTTGCAGCAAAAAAATTCAAAAACCAAATTGTATTTTGCAGTTCTATAATAGAAAGGCAAAATGTATTTTTTATTATATGTTGATAATTTAATGTCTAATAATTTATTTATTTATTTCCAACAATTTAGTTTTACATCTTTTAAAAATTGTGTAATAGTTACAATTAAATTTTAAGAGCCCTAGGGCTACAGTTATTGAATTTTGAAAGCAACTATACTGAATTAAAAGAAAAAGGAAATGCAGGATAATTTCATAACTTTGAAATCCAATTGAAAAATTGGAACTTTAAGCAAGAGTACTTTTATTAGGTCGTTCATCCACACCAAAATTTCCATTTCTTCTTATAATATTGCTTAACATGTTTGCTAAAGATCATCAATTCATTAAGATATACATGCTTTCTTTTAATTATTTTTCTAACTTAACTGTAATTTTTTAATTATTTTGTTCTTTATAATTATGTCTTATGTTTTTTAATTGCTTGTGGTTATATGATATTGATTACAGAGCTTAAAGAGTAATGAGAAAAAAAACAAAAGCTGCAACTGAATGTTTAATTTTACAGCGTTTGAAAGCCCACCTTTAAACACTTTTGGGAACAAAGATATACTTTAAAACAATGTTTTTATTTAAAATAAAAATAAATTTTCTTTATTTACTTTGAGAAGAAACATTATAAATGCTTGAAATGAAAGAAATCCTATTTTTGTAGCGGATGCAAAGATTACAGAACGTATGTGCTCCTTTGCTTGCACGTGGAAAGTAGGCTTAAGGAATTTTAAAGAATTATTATAATGGAGCAGCACTCTTTTAAATAAAGGTTCTGTTATTGATTAGTATTTCCTAAACATTAGAAAACCCAAAGTGCACTGAGGAAAAACACTAAGTTTTTTCCCCCACGTTCCCTGAAATTGTAAACTTTTTAAACTATTTCAAGAAAAACTTACTAAATAAGATGAACGATTTTTCTCTCTATAATACGACAAAATATTAGAAATTGTCTCACTGTTTCTTCTTCAAGCGTCGGATACCATCACTCATTCTGCTCAGTTTTCTCATCCATATTTGAGGTTCTTAAGAGAGGGTAGAGCTAATATTCTTTAAAAAACTACTTCCAAGGTGAAAAATTAGTTGACTAAAGGAAAAATGTAACAACTGATGTCAATTTTAAGGTTTAAAAAGAAGAAAAATCGTTTCGTCGCAGTTTTGCGCAATTGGCGCAGCCGTGGGAGGACAATAATATTGTCAGTGTTTATGAAAAATACTATGATACGTTGATCTTCATTTCCTATACTTTTTGAAAAGATCACACATTTTTAAAATAGTAAAAATAGCTTTATTTTCCATCAAACATATGTCTGGTGCATATTACAACATTAAAATATTTAGAAAACAAGCTTAAAGTTATAAATGTACGTTAGTTATTTTCCGATACATTTTGTACTTTGCATAGTACTTGTTAAGGAACTTTCACTAATGTTTTTTAAATGCACTCAACTCGCAATAGCTAGAATTTTCCATAATCTCACAAAAAACAATTTTTCCAGGCCTTTAATCACTTTTTAAAATTCATTTTATCTTATAACTCAAAGTTTTTCTTCCTCATTCGCACAATAACTTAAAATTTTTCTTCCCTCAAATAATTTTCATGCTTTTATATGGCGCATTATTATTCCCAAACTTGCAGCACTACAGTTTTCAAAATGGAATCTTACTGAAAACTTGAAACAGTCCATTGCCACATTCAGGATTGTTACATAACTGGAAAGGAAACCTAACGACCGACCTTTGCTAAGAATGTGAGCAGAATTTATCAAATTACAACCAGACACAATTACCAAAGAAAAAGTAATGTCCATCAAACTGTTCCGAATAAATATTTAAATAAAATATAAATAAGCATTTATTTTGTATTCATATTTATGTGATGTACATAGTACTTAATGAATTTTCAATAACTGAAATGATTTCTTTCCTTCATTTTTTGCGGTATCAAGAGTTGACTGCATAAGTTTTTGAAACACTATCAGCATTATGAAAAATGGTAGAGTAGGTGTCCCAAACATCATTCACCGATATTCACTATCAGTCATAAGCAAAGAAAAAATAGAAATACATACTGTCTTAAATGTTGGAGGCTGTTAATGACATTTCTTAACTAAATCATAATTTGGTTCATATCACATGAAAGTTTCACCTGAGGATTTCAAAAGCATTATGTTGAAAAAAACTTTCACTGTCACATATGTTTGCTTATGGAGCTGTGTTGATTTACTATTTACATACCAATTTATCTCTGGAAACCAAAAGAGAATAGTTCTTTGTGGTATTCACTTAAGTTTTTAAACAATTTTTCAACATAGGAAGCTGCAATAAATTTAAAAAAAAAAGGTAGTAGATATTCAGACATATACTTTAAATCATTAATTATATAAACAACAATGATTAACTTGTATGTATGTATTCAACAAACAGAACTTAGTAACAAACAGAAACATAGGGTGAAAATATCCAAACCACCCACTTATAACTGATTTCCATATTCCAATTTAAGAAATGCAAGTGGCTATCTATTGGTATAAAAAGTTTCTTTAAATTATTAATGCTAAAATGTTTGAACAAAATTATAAAATAGTATTGGACTACATGATAGTTATGCAAAAGAAGCAAACTTCTTTTTGAATTATCTGTACATTTCTTTCAAAAGTTGAACAATTAAGCTATGAAAATTAAATGGAATGCATCAATTATTGAGACTATTTGAAGTATTTAATTGAGAAACTGGAATGATGATAAAGAACTTGTTGATCTTGCAGATGGGCTATAAGAAGAAAAACAAAAGTAATTAATTTGTAACAAACTTTTGATCTGACTTAAATTACATAAATTGTTGAGAAAATTTTGGTACTGCATAAAATAAATACACATACCTAGGAAGTGGTGGTGTACGTAGTGTTGGAGTCCTCGGAGGTGGTGTCGATCGTTTTCGAGACTTTAATGTGGAATACTAAAAGCAAAAACTAATTATTAATGCATAAATACACATTCTAGTCGAATTATGATACATTCGACAAGGTTTGCCCAATACATTCAACAAGATTCGCCCCACACAGATGTGTATGGGGCTTAGCAGAAACAATTTATATAATTTTCTATCATACATCTATGTATATAACACACAGTATAACCCTTATCTATGGACTGTAAAATGCTATAGTTAAATTAAGTACATCATTAAATTGGGGAAACATAAACATAAAATCAAATTTGGTACTTGAAAAATCTATCACTAATTTGAGGAAATCATTAAATCAAGTTTCGTTAAATGAAAGTGATACTGTATAGATGTATAATCACTTAGGTTTTAACTTGATTTCTCAGCTCAGGAAGAACCTCCCAATAAAGGATACTAAGGGATTTGGACCTTGGGCCCCTTAAATAGAGGTGTCCCTTTTTCAGGGGTATATGAGTTGATGTGTCATACATAATGTAATAGCTTAGTTTAGTAATGAACATATATTAACATCTAAACTTAAATACTGAAAATGAAAGCTTAATCTTAAATACTAAATAGAATAAATCTGTGTACTTAAATAAAATTCATTTTTTTAAATTTAAAGATTTTTTTACTAAAAAATTAACAATTTTTCAAGAATTAAGCAAGAGCAAAAATTTTTTAAATTGAAATATCTTTTCCATTAAAAAATTAATAATTTTTCAAAAATTAAGTAGGGTCAAAATTTTTAATTTACAGAAATTTATTTGAATTGTTACATGGGATAGTTTGGTCACATGTAATTTACAATGCAATAGTGTGTGCACTTTTGAAGTTTTTAATAGAAAACTTTTCAAGGGCCATGCACTGTTTGTCAAAACTGATCTCACTTGTATGCCATAGCAAGGAAAAGCATTCACAAGACTGTTATGGAGGGTATTTTAGAACACTTACTTATTTCTTTGTACAAGCATCTAAGACACAAAATCTTTCACCAAGTATTTTTTTTTATGAAAATTAAATATTGGATTTCAGTACATTTACTATGTAAATTTTTGTAATTCTTTTGTTTGTCCCTTAATCGGGAGATAAATACATTGAGGTCCGTATTCAAGGGTGTGGGACCAGGAAACCCACCGGTACCTTTAACTATGTGTCTCCTTTAAAGAAGGTGCTAATGCATATACATGAATAGTGATTTTTTTAACATTGAACCTCACCGTAGCTCATAATATTACAATAATTGGGTCATTCCACCTCAAGTAGACTAGTGGTCCCCACCGGACCATCATCAATCTTGAGGAAGCTTTATGCACAGCTTCTAGTATGTATGAAACTAGGTTTGATGAATATTAATCTTAAAACTGAAAGTCTCCAAATCTTAAAACTGAAACAGTAATATCTATCCAACTTTTGAGCTCAAAAAAGTTTGTGAGAGCCATGCAAATCAATTAGCTAGGCTGGTATGTTCCTGAAGAGCCAAATAAATAGGACTACCAACTCTGCCCAGTATTTTGTTTAGTAGACTTACAAAATTTGAAGGATATAAATTTAAATAATTTTTAACACATGTAGTCAATCAGTAGTACAGCAAAGTAATCACTTTGCTGTAATTATATACTACACAGTGTCTCCCAAAACAACTCTTCACGAGTTACTCTTGAAAGTCTATGGTGGCACATAAAAGGACCGATGACCCCAACTTGTCATTGTATGTCAAGGAGTTAAAACCCAAATCTTTTTTGGAAACCAACTATAATTTTTTTGGGAATACAATCAAGGAGTGTTTGCCAGTCTTTAAAGTTACAATACATTAACCTTGTGGTCTGTTCGGGTCTATTTGACCCGAAACATTTTTTAACTGTTCATAAAAAGTTACTGTGTCGAGATAATTGTTTGAAATTTAGTGACTTTGTAAGTAAGGTATTCTCTCATTCCTCAAAAAAGGATTTAATTTAATTATGTACTATGTGTTTTTAAATTTTGTATCAATGTACTGTTCGGGTCATAATGACCCAAACCCATTTTTTAAATAATTCTATGTAAAAAATGACTTGGTGTCATACTAATTCAATAGGAAGTGATAAGAGCAAGTACTATTAATTGGTCAAACGAGTTTCACAACAGGCGGCTAAACATAGGGCATCCACTTTTACTCATCTGACATTTTATTGGCTAAGGAACATGACGTCATGTTAAGGGCGGTATTATACGTTTAAGTGCGCGCAAATTTTGTTCTGTTACAAAATCTGAGTATTTAAAAGGCAAATAATGGAAATGTAGTGGAGATTGCTTCTGCGCTCTTGTATGGATGATTCTGATTTGAAATTCTCCGAATTTTCTAAACATTTTTAAAAACCGAAAATTAAAAAAAAAAGAAAAAAGTTTTTCGAAAATTTTTTAATTTATAATTCTTGATATTTCTTTGACAAATAATGTATTATCTGTATATATATGATTTATTTCCTTCTGTCTTGCGAGATGCAGAATATTTTGCGTTTTGAAAAACTCGGAGCAACGTTTCTGGAAAAAATGGACTTCTATAGTAGTGATATAACTGTCTGGTCATCACATCAAATTGCATGTTGTTTGTTTTCATTTAATCACTTGTAAGATCTTTCGAGCTAATAAATATATATATAGCACGTATGTATTATGTGTGTGTGTGGAGGAGGTTCACCTAATTATATAATTTTCATTAATATATACTTTTTCAAAAAAATTGCGAAAATATCAGTTTTTTTTTTAACTGAAAATTACCCTTGTATCTGATAAAACATTCCATGAAAAGCAATATTCAGATTTCCCCGAGGCTAATGTATGTTTTTAATTCTTAAACTAATTAACGTATTATTCTTCATAAGGGTCTTTTGCTACGCCCTTATACAGGGATGAGTATCGACCAACATAAACACTCAATTTATCTATTACAGAAAAAAAAAGCGGCCAACATGCAATTTGACAAAACTGATTGAAAGTGTGAAAAAAGTGTAATTAACAAAATAAAACCCATTAAACGCAAAAAAAAAAAAAAAAAAAAGCAATAGAAATTGCAGACACGTGTTTCCGGGGTACAAGGAACCCCTTTTTCAATTTTGACATATGCAATATCTTTTCGTCAGCAACACATTTTCATCCTTGAAAAAGTACTCCATATAAGCCCCGAAACACGTGTCTACCTTTTTTATTAGTACATTAGACCAGTGATCCCCAACCCGCGGATCGCTACCGGTCCGTGGATCAAAGGTACCGGGCCGCCCATTTCATTGAAACTGAATTTGAATTAATAGGTTTATACCCCAAATTAAAAACATCTCCCAGATGGAACCGTCTCATTGCAAAGAAACAAGCTCAGGGTTTTCATTGATTTAACGTTCTAGTAAGTGTTAAAGTAAAAAATAAAGAAATGAAATCACTTTATATATTTTGGTGTAACTCATTTTTATTATTTTGAAGGAATGTTTAAATACAATTAAATAAAAATTAATAAATCAAAATAAACTAAAATATACACAATGAATGTCCCCCCCCCCCCCCCCAGTGGGCCGTGGTAAAATTCTCAAGCGCTGACCGGTCCGCGGTGATAAAAAGGTTGGGGAACACTGCATTAGACTACGCGTTGAATGCTGAAAATCTGTAGTGGTTGTTTTATGCGTGCCTAAAAGTTTTTGGAAACCAAGAACGTTATTATATCTCGAAATATTTTATTTTACTGAACACCCAAAAGCAATATAAAAAAAGGAAGAAATTTAAAAAAAGAATAGAAGGAGGGGGGGGGGGGAGAAGGAAAAAATAACAAGAAGTGGTTCGCTCAAGCGCCGCGGAATAAAAACAGACGCTAATTATATAGAAATAAAAGAAAGACATAAACACAATTAATTGCCTAACATTGAGTAAATAAATAAATTAATTAATTGAATAGAGTAAAAAAAAGAGTAATAATAAAATTACTCTCTTGAGCAGTAAAAGATTGCACCATCTATGACTGAATTTATCTCATTTTTGGTGTTTGTTGAATGAAACTAAAAAAAAAAAAAAAAAAAAAAAAAAAAGGGGTCATACGATTGCTTTGCTGGTTCATGAATCCATTTATCCTATCTAAAAGTACTGTTCCCATCTTCCACAGTAATTTAATCTTTCCTGTTCATTTTGTTTAGTTGTAGAATTATATGCATTGTAAAAGAGTTTAAAAAATCAATATGTATATAGCTAGCTACCTTCTCTATAACTTCCATAATAACATATAATTATCCATTCAAATATAGAAGAGTCAAGTGTATTGAGAGATAGCAGTAAAAAAAAGAAAAAGAAACTATTACCAGAAAAAAAATGCAGAATTACATACATTTCTAGGTCTTAAATAGTCCAATTTAAAAATCATGGGGGGGGGGGGGGGGGGGCGACTCAAACACTTCAAATTGCGCAATTTTTTTTCAAAAAAAATTTAATAAAATAAACAATTAAAAAGTAATTAACATTCACTCATTATTAATATTAATTACAAAAAATCACTAATAAATGAATACATTTATAGATCATTAAAGTAAATTCATAGTTTTCACAAAGTAACCGAAATCCTTATGCAGTATCGTTGATTTAACTATACATTTATTAAACGTGATTAATGTAAAACAAACAATAGCACTTTTTTGTTTTAAATCTATCTGTTTATAAAAGGAAAATTACACAATTAAATATTTTTGTAGTCGGTAAATTTCTATAGTTGATTGAGGAAAAGGGAAGTGCATTTTCAAACACACTTCTTATGTATTTCAGAGTAATTTTTCATATTTAAAATATAATAAGACTTATAAGTTCTTAAATTTGAAATTTTAGTGCAAGAAGTCGTTAAATTTTGGTTTTTATTTTAAAATTTTCTCTTCAAAAGCAGTTTTTCTCATTTAGCATTGAAATAAAAAATTTCCTCATTTCTAATAGAGGGGCTAAAGCCCCTGATCCCCCCCCCCCCCTCCTTTCCTATGCACCTGCCAGTTTAGTATCTTGCAACGAAAAACACGCTCATTCCGAAACTGTTTCGATTCTCTTCATTTGCGCTGACGTCATAAGATTTGTGACGAGTTAGAGCTTAACCAATGAAATGGCAGATGAGTAAAAGTGGATGCCCTATGTTTAGCCGCCTGTGTTTCACACAGGATCAAAGGTCAGTCAAGGTTAAATGATGTGGCTCTTCAGATCAGTTGACTTGACTCGTAGTAGCTAGATCACGTGACTCAATTTAGGTAACGGTATGAGGCAACTGTCCACTTTGACTATTATGTATCGAATTACATGAGAGCATGATTCAGTGCTATTATGAAAATACCAAAAATGACGAATAAAAATTTTAGCGAAGAAAGGAGCCTGTGGGGAAAATCTGATAGTGGCGTTGCAGACCCTTGTGAGGATGGAAACCATTACTAGTGAGCAGGCTTGGAGTCGATTACAAAGAAACGTAATCGATTACGATTACGATTACAAAGGGAGAAATTGAGAGATTATGATTACGATTACGATTGTAATCCTTTGTCAAAAAGTAATTACGATTACGGCAGCGATTACAGTCGTTGAAAAATGTAATCGATTACGAATATGACATCCGATTACGATTTTGATTACGATTAGATTAGCATAAAATTATCCGATTTTATGCATACAACTCTCATTTTCACAAAACTGTCATAAATCAAAAAGTTATGATTTTTAATTAAATTTTTAATTTTATAAGAGAAAACTGAAATGATGATGAATGCAATTATAATGAAACAATTTCAACATCACAGTTCTGCAATTATGACGTCGTTGCAGAAATGAAAAATTTGCATTATATATATATATATATATGTATAATCAGGAAAGGCACATTCAGTATTTTTCGAATATTTAAAACTCATGTGAGGAATAACTACATTGATCGTATTTTGTATATAAGCAAAGACTATGCGCTAAATGTATATATAATGCATAAGTGATTTACCTGGTTCATTGTTATTTTGTGTGCATACAATCAAAATTTAGTTGGCCGCAATTTCTGAAAATGTATATTTCTCCATTGTATTTATTTTCTAGTTTGAATTGTGCAAATATTTCACATAACACCAATTAGTTTACTGAAAATAATAATTTTCTATGATTCTTTATGAAATCACTTATAAGATGTGCATGAATTGCACGTGATAACAAAATGTTCAGATAGTGTAAGAGATAAATAATCTTTTGAAAATAAATGCTGCATTTTAGAATAATTTCAAAAAATTTGAACATGAACATTCAAATAACTCTTAGCAAAATTAGTAATCGTTAAAAAGTAATATGAAGAATAATTATAATACGAATGACTATAATATTTTAATATGATTTGTGGTTTTTTTTTAACATGCACGAGCATATATTTTTTCCCATGTACTAACTGTTTTAATAAAAAAATGAAGTGCAAGTAATTTTACAACACAAATTTAACGTACAAGATTCAACTGAAATACAAATTTCTGTTGAGGTAATTCTAAGAAGAAAAAGATAATTAATTTTTTAAAATAATTCCTAAATATTAATTCATGCATGTAAAAAACAATTGGGAAAATGTCTGAACATATATCATTTTCTTTTACATACCTATTAATTAAAAAGAATATTAGCATTAAAATATAAATAAATTTAAGATTTAAATGTATGTGTACTTTTTTAAATATTCAAAGAACATATTTTTAAAAATAATAATAATCACACATACCAGGGTTAAGATTTCATGCATCTTAAGCATAGAGCATCATGTAACGCCTGCTCTTAAATTGCTGAAGTGTAAATGTGCTATTCTTTAGAAAAATTCTTCACTTCTGCCATTAAAGAAAGGCGAAAACACAAAAGTCATTTCATGTCTCTTTATGTGTGTAGGTGATAGTACCAACACTAGATTTTCAGGGGGGCAGTCTATTTCGATTATTGAAAGGGAAAATGGGTCGCCCATTCTTAATGCCGGCTCCAAACCGGGACCCCCGCGGAGAGAAGAAAGGGAGAACTCTCTTTTTTACTCGCGGCGGTCCCGTCCAGACTCTCGCCTATTGCCCAACCGTTTGAATATGTTTTGAAGGGGTAATTAAAGAAGCAAAATGACCGATGCATTTGGTCCTTATAGACACCTTCCCCTTTCTTATCTACCCCGAAATCTGTGACTTGCGGACAGATTACCGCTCTTGTACCGAAACCTTACGACGCAAGGAGACCGGAGACCCCCCGCCCCCCCAACTGAGAGCCCCAAGGCGATGCGAGTGACATATCCAGACCAGACTCCCTTTCTTCTCGGGCTCTCCAGCCATTCCCCGTAGAGAGTGGAGCCGCAATTAAGGATTCTGAGAGACCGCAACAAGTAGGACAACAAGCTTCTCTAGCAGACTATTATATGGTCCTGCCATCAAGGCTCTGCGACCGCCACACAGAACCTTTTATATTATGATCGCCCGTAGGTTACAGACCGCTTAGGATAGGACTTCAGTACACAGTTTGAATCCTTTTTCTTGTAATCTTATCTCTTCTATCCAAGGGTAGCACTAAAAATTTCAGCTTTCAGCAGGTCAAGATTACACGATTGCAGGACTAGCAGATTACGGATTTTTTCCTTAAGATTACGATTAAAATTTACGGGAGAAAAAGGATTACGGGATTACACAACTTCGATTATGATTACGAGAATATCCCATCATCAGATTACGATTACGATTTTGTCAAAATGTAATCGATTACAGCCGATTACGATTACGTAATCGCGATTACTCCAAGCCTGCTAGTGAGGAAAATATTTTTTTTTTCTTTTATACTGACGGTAGTAATATCATTACTCATTCAATTCATAGTTCACTCAAAAGACCACCTGCAATCGTTGGCTGCCTAAATTCTGAGAATGTAATAAAAATAACTCCAGATATTACTAGGTATTCAACATCATGTGAATCTCAGAAATAATGATAAAACAGCACATTTGTATGCATATTCAATTCCACTATTCAGAATAAAGTGATTACAATGACAAATACTGAAAGAGCAAAGGATTATGGAGAAGAAAGAAAATATTTTTATGGTACACCTTTTCAAGCTATATTCAAGTTCATTTTAGATTGTAACGCCAGTATAGAAATTGGGCTTACTTTGGATCAACTTTACAGTTCATAATATACTTGCTAAAGAAAAAGAAATTGAGAGAAGGCTTACGTTTTATAACATGCCGGACTTTTGGGCATGCAGCGCATTTATTCTCTGGAAATTTATAAACAACATATGGAAGGAAAACAAATAGGCAAAAAAGAAAAAGGTTCTTTTTGCTAAAACCTTGCAAGTAATTATTTTCTCTACACTTTCAAACAATGTAACATCCCTATAGAATGAGATATCCCCTGAGGAATCTCGCAATATAGTAGAACGCAAAAGAAAAATTGAATTGCCACTTTTAATTTACTGCTGAGTAATAAGTCCCATACAAGTTCAGACAATCAAGTGAAAATAATAAACAAATATATTGTGGCAAAATTGTAAAAACATCTTCAAAGTACATATAATCATATTATTGCCCATACTGTGAATAAAAAAAAGGTTCAATGTAGAAATTTTCGTTCATTTAATGTTTTCCAAAGTAATTATCATATTTATACTTACAATAGTACCTCAGGATATGTATTTTTAACTTTAAATCAAGTGAATTCTGTTAAAATATGTTTATTTTATTTAGATATAAGGTATTATTAAAAAACTGGAAAAATATACCATCTCTGTAGTGAGTATTCATTCTTTGGGTCATATTGACCTGAACGGTACATGTGCGTTGTAACTGCGAACAGACCAGCAGGGTTAAATAACCAAGCTTAAACAATATCATGCTGACATAAAAAAGTATGCAATCCTGATATAAATGAAAAAATTGCTAAAACTAATACTTACAGGAGAATTACCACGTGAAAAGTTCATATTAGTGTAAATTAAGAGTCCAATGTCTTTATGTCCTGCTTCCATAGCAATAGTTAAAGCATTACAGCCATCCTGAGTAAAATTGGAATAAAATATTTGGAATTCTTATACTAAATCACATTTGCACAATATTTTTTAATGATAATACTTTTGAAAACTCAGTAGAGTACATAATAAAAGCAAACAATATTTAAATTATTGATAATCCCTAATTTTACTATGGTGGAGACAATATAAATTACACTAGTCGACAAAATTATTTTTTTTTTTCGCCTAACACAGATGAAATTGGCTATTTTCACCTAATTCATAGCATAGAATTTGAATATAATTGTAATAAAGCTGTAACACGTACAGTTTTTTTGGTATGACTATCTTAGTGCTAGAAGGAACTCACAAATGCATTTAAATCAATTTTTATCATGACTGATCTTCTTAATTTACAATGGAATTCTATTTCAATTGAGAAAATATACATATTTTAGTCTAAAAAAAACAATACTATCAAACTTTTATATATGTGATGAAATGTTATCATTTTTTTTCTTATGTGGCGCTTAATCTTCTCCCTTTAGAAACCACCAGTAGCCGCTGTGAAAGGGTTTCCATAATCCTAATGTCCTGAAATCTTTCCCTTTGTTTGTTGCTAAGTTCATCAAGATTTTCTGGCAAAAAATCCAACTGTGAATGTAAAAAGGGAATTTTGAGTGACATCCGACACCCCATGGCTTGGAAGGACCTAAGAAGCTCTTCAATTAGGATTTGATAATTTCTATGATTCTTGTATCCTAAAAATATTTTCACCACCTTCACAAACGGTTTCCAAGCTGCTAACTCTTTTTGATTTAGCTTTCTTTTGAAAGCAGTGTTGTAAATTACACCTTCTTTAGCTTTGGCTTCACTCAATTGTGCAAAAAGTTTTGTTAATTTAAATCTGTCTCCTTCTTTGTCCATGGCCTTCGCAAAGTTTTTCATTAGTCCTAATTTAATGTGAATTGGAGGGAGCAGAATTCTTATCGGTTCAATAAGAGGGGTGTTTTTAATATTACTAATTCAATGCTGAAGATATTTTCTGGGTGGCCATTCCATTTTTATGAAATGCTATTCTGCTGCTCGACTATCCCACAAACATAAGAAGCAACAAAACTTAGTAAATCCACCCTGAAGACCCATTAATATAGCTACAACCTTTTAGTCTCCACATATTTGCAAATTGAACTGTTTATACTTAATTGTGGTTAGAATAGTCACCATGTTAGTATAAGTTTCTTTCGTGGAAGCTAAATAGCAACTGGTTCGCATACTAAATTATTCAGTTTATTTTGATGAATAAAATGGGGTTTACTGTTTGGGTCCCAAGTATCTTAGCAATATCTGTTTTAGATGTGGCTTCTATGTCACTCCCCTCTTCAATGTTAATATCTTTTCAATTCAAGGGTGCACATGGGATATTCGGATACTCAATTTTATGTATTTGTTTTTTGGAATATCGTTCTGTGTTTGTAAAACAAAAGTAATAATCATCAAAATGATTTGAAGGTTCTCGCGACACCATTGGGACAGCAAATCATTAAGAGCTCTTTTTGCCTTTCATTCTCTGACCAAGAACCACATTGCAACTTACGCAACACACGTGAGGGGCCTAACATTTATCTTGGTCACTAACTTGGCACCCAAAGTGCAAGAAACAAGCCTTATTTACTTATTCTACCTTGAGATTTTAAAATAAACCTTACACAAAGGGTAACAAAACTTATTGGGCATAGTTTTACAACATATATGCTCAAAATTTGCCATTTTCAACATGAACTATAATGCAAAAACAGTAATATATTCAACAAGGAGTGTTTACATAATGGGACGCCAGAAATAACTAGATACGGTGGGACTGTAAGGTACCAGAAAACAAAGTTGCCACATGCAACACAAAAGTCATGAAAAATAGTAGAAAGCTCCATTTTTTGTTACAGAAAATTGTGGTGGAACGTTTTTAATTGCTGGTATTTAAATAACACTATGAATTAGTAATAAAAATAATAATTTAGATGCTGTTAGCGAAACACTGTAGACCAGCGTTATTTAGGTTTCCTAATTTTTTTGTGATAGAGACAGAATATAAGATATCTGGCATGACATCAAGTGCTTTGATTTTTTAAAGTTTCAGCTGCCTCTTTACTGGCATGCTTTCTATTCATAACAATCTATATGTGATATTTTCAAGCCTAGTGCATATATATATACACACACTCTCCCAAAACAGATTTTAGAGTTTCCACTTTTGAGTAATGCCAACATTATTACTAATCAACAAGATTTTAGTTCTGCATTTTAAAAAGTTTAATATAGATATTTGAATACAGTCATCTCACACTATAATGAACCCATCTGGACCTTAATATTTGGGTCATATCAAATGGTGACTGCATCAAATCATTCAATAACAACATTCAAATATTTCCTTCTTGTTTAAATTTTGTTAAAACATTATTTTCAAATGGCACAATAAACATACAATATGAAATGTATGATTTTTTAAAATATCAAATAAAATTAAAATGCATTAAAAATGATCATTAATTAGATATGATTATAATCTACTTTAAATTTAATGAAAGAAGTTAATTTCCAGTGACAATTTCAAACAGTTTTAGCATTAAATACATTCTACAACATAAATTAAACAATGAGAGTTTATAAATGAAGTATAATTTCAAATAACCTTAATTTCGAAAAAAAAGAACCCCTGCGAACAATTTACATCAGTATCGTATAAAAACCTCGAATGTATTTTATTCTTAAGAAAAGGTATTCATCGCACATACACAGGGAACTATTCCATTTCTCAAAGAGAGGTTGTTTAGGGGCTTTTTTTAAATGGGGTTAACTTATTTCTTTTCTTTGCACCAGAGAAACAGATTGAACATCCCACAATTTCAGATTGAAAAAACCCATATTCACCTGGGTCTGAGCTGTTATGTCGGTTGTTAGATCAATAGTTATGTTCCTTCACATTTGTGATAGCAAGTGTGAAATAACATTATCTGAAATGGAAGTTGACTGGTTCTTTTTCAAAAATCATTGTAACATACTGGGTAGTTGTAATGTATTGTCAATGCAACACAAGTCAACTGTAGCTCAAAATTTTAGATTGAAACCATGCTAAGTTTGTATAGGGGCAAAAAAAATATTAATTTTATATATTGCACTTTTATGCACTCACCCATAAGATATAATAGTTTTAAATAGCAAAAATCATACATTTTACTCCTAAAATATGTACATTTTATTTCAAAATTTGAATGTAGAAAATATACTTTAGCTTTAGTTCAAAAATGGATAAATTTCTAACAAATTAATTGGAATTTCAGAAGTTATATAACTCGGAATTTAATAGTGTGAGCTCAAGTGAGTAAAAAAATAATGAAATAAATAAAATAAGCTTATGTAAGCAAAATAACTTCACATGAAAAGTAACATTTAGCTAACTACAAGCAAAACACACAAGATAATTTAAATCCATCAGTGCTTGCAAAAAAAAGTTGCATTGAAAAAGGGATTCCAAGCAATACTGAATCATATGTCTGCATTTTAATGCTCATTTGTGCTTTAAATTAACGTGAAATTATATTTTTATACGAGTACCTATTTAACAGGTGTGGCCAGCACTCAATTTGGTCAAATCTCATTTTTTGGCAATAAAGACATAATTATAATAAAAAATCTGTAAAAGATCTAGAAATTACCAGAGAGTAGGTTCAGGCATGGAACATATTTATTAATACATATGGGGGGGGGGGGGGACAACCCTCAAATATTTGAAATTTTCAAATATAAATTAGGTCTCTTATATTATGTTGTTTCTCTGCTTTAAACTCAAGTTTAAGAAATGTAGATTTTAAAATACGAGCCGGCATTGTTACAAAAATTTATGAAATAGAAGCATGTCCCTTTCCATGTATTTTTCAACTTAAAAAAATGCACACTCACATATCAGTAGCTTATTGAGGATTTGCTTATGTTGCATAATAGATAATATTTATGGAATTCAACAAAGGACAAAACACTTAAATTGTTTAACTGGTATTTCAGTAGCATAACATAGGGTATAAATATGTATGTGTGTGTGTGTGTTGGAAAGTTTCTAAAATACTCACACTATCTACCATGGTGGGGTCACAATCAGGATGTGAAAGCAGAAGCTTTACAATTTCAATCTGGTCATGTTCAGCAGCACACATTAATGCAGTGGATCCATCTTTGTCTTGCAGATTCACTTCTGCCCCGACATCAAGTAAAATTTTTACTATGTCTTTCTTACCATGACTAACAGCTAACATGAGGGCAGTTTGTCCATTCTATACGAAAATCATTACAATAAAATCATTTCAATGAAAATCTCATCAATAATAAATAAAATGAAATTTCTACAAATGAATGTGTTTAAATAGCAAATGTTTAAGATATTATTTTGAGGAAATCATGCATGGTCTTTTAAACAGAAAATTTCATCATAACTATTTTATAAGCAATTACATTGCTTCCCTTAATATAATACTGTAATGTTTCTTTCTTTTCTTTTTAGATTTATAAATAAAGAAATAATAAACATTTTAAGTAAATGCAAAACATAATTGAAAATCACTTTCGAAATTTTAAAGAGGGATTGAAATTATACTTAACCCTTTCGCATTGAATAACGAGGTAACTCGCATAAGTTGTTGTATGAAGAGTTCAGTTGGCAAATTAGCAATGTACTATACAATGGCATTTAGTTAAACTTTTAACTAATAGAATGCTTTAAAATGTATTATAAAAATAAAGCACTAACCATAATTAAAATATAAAAATGATAATTTGTACATTTATCTTTTCTGGTTATTTTTTTTTTTTTAATATCTTGCTTACCTCAACCACTGGAAATTATTTAAATTCTATTTCATAGCAACAAGTTGAATATTTAAATGCTCATATCACCCACTGAAGGGTATTTAAATATGATGCAATTGGGTAAAACTTCCAATGATTATTAATAAATTATGACTTTTGAATATATTAATAACTGCAATTTTCATATTTAGAGCTTTAAGATACACTATAAAAAAACAGCACTCAACTCTCATAGATAGAATTGTTAATCATTCACAAGGCTAAGACAATTTTACTTGTTCTTTTGGAAATACAGGTATCAGGGTTTGTTCACAATAACTTTGCAAATGTATGTAGGTGCAGTTGGGGTAAATGTAAACAACCTTCATAACTACACTTGTGGTGGTTTTGGAGAATTTAATTTCAGGAAATAGGTAATACATTGAAAGAGTTTCATATGTTTCGAAAAAATTGTGGAGGCATCTCCATTCTTTGAAAATGACATTGCGAAAAAAGTTGTTTAACGAAATTTAGTGATCTTACATTTTCCTCTCCAGCTCATTTACAAACACAAAGTAAACAGTTTCAACCATTTTTATTTGCCATAGAGAATTTTGTTAAAAAATTTAGCTATGAATTTCATCCTCTATTATTTTCATGTGCAAGTTAGGTGTTTACAATTACCCCATACATTTTGTACTCTGGGGTAATTGTAAACACTTAAGTTTATCATATTTCTAATCTTTTGCGAAGACAATAAATATCATATTTTTGTATAAGTTATATGTTTCTGTTTATTTACACTGGCGTAGATAAGGGGGTAGTTTTGGGGATAAACCCCGCTGAAATGGTAAAGATCGTCTAGAATTTGATCAATTTTTCTTGTAAAACAATGAAATTAGGTCACTTCTCCCTAAGAACCCCCCCCCCCCCCGCCCCTAATCCAGGTCTAGCTACGACATTGTCTATTTAACATAAATGTTGTTGTTGTTGCTAATACCACTTGGAATTCCAAGCTCCCCTTGTGACCAGGAGTTTAAGCAGAAAAGAGAGCACCTTCTGTTTATTAATGAGCTCCGCTAGGGTGGAAGTACGACTTGGCTCAGAGAAGCAAATTTTGAACAAGCTCCCAGATAAGAGATCATCAACTAGTTTGGCACCCCCAGAGATACTATTTCAAACATGGAAGACATTTGCACTACGATGGATTTTACATGCACAGCGCTCATTAGCATACACGGTCCTGGAGCAATCAGCCACAAGTGGTGGCCACCACCCCTAGCATTGACTCCGGCCAATGCTGCTTCACTTTCAGGGTTCTGTGTGAACCAAGCTTAAACGACTGATCCACTACGGGATACATTTTACATAAATTCACCCATTATTTGATCTTTTTAAAGATGTTTCTCATTAAATGATCTCGGCTGGTTTAAAAATAGCTCAGCCGACCACATGCAGCCCGTAGATCACAGATTGAGAATTATTGCTCCAGAGCTGCTTAAGCTTCTAAGCAAACTTTGTATGCCAGTTTCAATTTGCATCAACTTTATGGGAAAATAAATCCATGTTTATATTTACCCCAGAGACTCTGGGGTAAATGTAAATAGGAGTTCACTTATTAACAAATAATTCTAAAGTCAAAATTTTTTTACACATTTACTCACAAGAAAATCTACACACTGGCTACAATGTTCACAATTTTCTCAATTTATTCAAGAGGACCAAAATTAAGCCATTGGAAAAGCATTTACCCTGACTGACCCTATCATGCATGTTGCTTATCTCGAGTATATAACGAGTAAATACCTAATAATCTTTTTTTAACTGGTGCATATATTTTATTAAGCTAGTTGCACACGTAAAAAGTGTAAAGTTAAGTAAAAAATTTTTAATATTGAGAAAAGCTTCAAACTGCTGTACAAAACTGTCAACAGTAAGATCTTCTAGTAGATTTTTTTTGTTGCACATTTTTAAAATTAAAATAAGTAAACTCTCAAGTAAACTGTTTTCCCTTGAGAAGATAAATTCCATACATGCATTTGTAACATTTAATATACTACAAAATATATTCTCTACAATTCCAATCAAGCTGCCCTATAACCTTTACAAGCCTCCACATATTGATATTTTTTGATGTGCTGCATGTAGAAAGAAAATAAGTTTTTGCCTTAAAGAAGCTGTTACGCCATTTTTTGCATAGTTCTATAATGTTGATATTTTTCTTTATGTCCTTATTTTGAAAAATTTGTATGAGGGTGTATGTCTGTGAAACTTTGTATGATAGCCCAAGTTCTCAGCAGCACAGGAAGCACACAGACTTTACACAACCATGTGTAAAAACTGACATGCTAGTCCTCATATTAATGACTGAAAGAATTAGAATTTTATTCAACAGTATTTGTAATATAATGTTAACCATTTGCATACTGAGGTGATTACTTACACTTACCTTTTTGCATCCTTGCATTAAAAACAGCATTAAGCTGCCAGTCAGATGCATGTAATAATAATAATAATAATAATGCTAATTAGATTCATGAGACAAAATTAACATACTTTATCAAAGTGATAAAATTAATGTAAATGAATGCTTTCTGGTTCTTTGTGTGTCATCAATACCCGGGTAAATCTAAACAAATAGGCAATATTGTTGTAACTGAAGGATTATTTCAAATTTCTTAATAGAAAAAAAATAAAATATTTACATTCAGTATGAAATGGCTTTATTATTAGCTCATAAAACTAAAGCATTAAACAAAACAAGCATTTACTTTTTAAACCTATGAAACATCCCAAACATAATATTTTCCAGGCTAATAGGTTGGATTATTTTATTTTATATTACTTGGAAGATTTTTAATGTCATGGCTCGCAGCATGTGGTCAATTACAAGATAATACTTCTGCTAAGTTTTCCCCTGCCAATCAATTTCCATCTTTTGAAAATATGATTTAGTAGAGGGAAAAAAAGATTTTCACACGAGTAAGTAGATAACAAAATTGTTAATGATACAATTGCTTGGTTTTAAACTGAAGAAAAGGCACAGTTCCAGTCTTGTATTGACTTTTCAACACAGAAATCCTACTTTCCATTTTTGGGGACTTTATTGCACTCCGATTTTTTTTTGCACATCGACAAGTTTCTTTATGTGCAAATAAGATCAGAAATGCAGTCTATAGATCTTTGCCACCAGCCTCGCACACACACAATCTTAAGGCTTCATCTGAAAGGTAGGGGTCTGGTGGAGAAAAGAAAAGTTTATAGATGTGCACTGTAAAGTTCTTAATTTTATCAAATTATTAAGGTTCTTCTAAATCCTTCATATCAAAAGGTCCTACATAATTTAGCTTTTTCTAGACGTTCAGTTGTTGTGAAATGTATAAATCAGTTTGGAAGTTGTTCTTTAATAAAATTTTTAAAACTTCATATATGAAATTAAAATTTGTTTCTTTGAAATAAAGTGCAGTTTCATTTGAAAACGTTTTAAGTTTTGGAAAGTTGTTCAGTTTTCAGATTCAATACACCTAGTAAAAAATTGATAATGTACATTCAAAAATGAATATCTTTTTGCCTAAATAACTAAACACAATTAACTTATAAAACTAACTTTTATGGTTTGAATGTGTCTACAAAACTTTCAGCTGTTATTTTTGTTCAGGCATTGATTTTCCTGTGCATATTCGATAAAATTTATATATTTGGGATTTTGCTGAAAACATTTCATTTTCTATAACAAGAAGGATTCCAAAGCAAAAAAAAAAAAAAGCAAATTTGTAAATTTTATTCTGTTCCACAAAAAGATAATTGAATAGTGAAAGATATTTTTTAATAATTTACTGTAAAATATTTTTAACTTGTTCTTCTATTGCTTATAACTGTGACTTTAACCAGCCATGATGTTCTGTTGTTGTGAAATGATGCACGGCTGTGGCTTACGATAACTGATGATGTTATAATTTACTTCTTCGCATAAGATATGCTATGTAAATATATTTGTATATAATTTATTCAAGTGATCAATAAATAAGCTATAATATGCCACCCGATCTTCAAATTGGTAGCAGAATCGTGGTTGAAAGAAGCGAAGTAAGCAGAAAACCGTGTTAAGCCTAACAGCTAACCGCAAGAAAGAATTTCTTTTCCTGCTTATTTAAAAACAACGAAAAAATGGATCACCTGAATTCTGCAAGAATCGAACAGCTGCATGAAAGCAATTATGCTATATGGAGTATGAAAATTGAAGCAATATTGGATGCAAAAGAATTATTCGAAGAAGTTATACTAAAAGACGAACCAGCCCAAACCGACACGGATGCAAATAGCGTACGGAATCACAAAGATTGGTTGAAGAAAAATAAAGAAGCACTAGGTATAATTATCCTAAGCCTAACAGCAGAACAAGCGATAATGTACAAAGGTATAAAAAAAGCCAAGGATATCTGGGAGGCGATTAAAGTTCGTTTCGAAGGTGCAATTGAAGATGGAAGGACTGATCTATTACTAGATTTAACAAGATTAAAAAAGACCGAAAATGAAAGTGTTGATGAATATCTTACAAGATCGCAAGGACTTTCACAGCAAATAAATGAATTGGGAAAACAAGTAACCAAAAGAGAATTAGTACGATACATTGTGGAAGGTTTACCAACGAAGTTTGAAAATATTACACTGGCTTTATCGGCTAATCGAGGAATTAAATTTGTGGATTTACGACAAACCTTATTAAATTTTGAAAAAAAGAACAAGATAGAAAAAATGTTTTTAGCAAAGCTTACAGAACTCAAGATAAAAATAAACCGAAACCAAAACGATGTTTTGTCTGCTCGAAGCTTGGACATTTACAAAAAGATTGTTGGTTTGCAAAGAATAACAAAAGAAAAAATCCTGGAAAACAAAACACAGGTATGAAGAATTTAAATTACAGAAATGAATATGCAAAAATTTCTACAGAGACATCAACATCTGGGAAAGAATCAGCTTTAACAACTTATGAAACTGTGATCACTGAAGAAAATATTAGTGAATGGCATCTAGACTCTGCTTGTACATCACACATGACCCCTACTGAAACCTGGATGGAAAATATTAAGGAAGGAAGCAAAATCATCAGTGTGGCCGAAGAAGGAAGGAATATTGAATCTACTTACAGAGGTGAAATTAGAGCTGCTACAGCAGAAGACATGAAAAATGTTAGATTAAAGAATGTTTTATGTGTTCCACAGCTGAGATGTAATTTGATGTCAGTACCAAGCATTGTGAAAAATGGAAATGAAGTAATACTCAATAAGCAAGGTGCATATATTTATGATGGAGATGGTGAATTAATATGTAAAGGGAAACTAAAAGAAAATATGTTCATTGTGAAATTAATACCCCAGAAGACTGAAACTGAAAACGAAGCATGCTTTAAAATAAAAGAAAACTCCTATGAACTATGGCACAAGAGACTTGGACATCTTAATCCAGAATATTTGAAAATGATGCTGACTAAGAATATGGTACGAGGACTAGAAAAATTGGAAGGTGAAATGAAGATCTGTGATTCATGTATAAAAGGAAAGATGACAAGTTGCTCTCATGAAGACACATATTCAGAAACATCAAATGAACCCCTCGAAGCTTTACATGTTGATTTGTGTGGCCCATTTAGAGTTGCGTCTTTAAATGACAGAAAATATATGCTGACAGTAGTGGACCAGTTTTCAAGAAGATATTTCATTGAATTTTTGAAAACCAAGAATGAAGCAATTAGAGCTTTGCAAAACCTCATAACAAGAAGAGAGAATGAGTTAAATATCAAGCTTAAAAGAATTCGATCTGATAATGGTTTAGACTTTGTCCATGAAGAAAAGCAATATTTTAATCAAAAAGGTATAAAGCATGAACAAACAACATACTATTCCCCGAGAAGCAACGGAGTCGCAGAGAGGGCGAACAGAACATTGCTTGATAAAGCAAGAACACTTCTGATAGACAGCGAACTACCATTACACTTTTGGGCTGAAGCAGTTGCAACCGCAGAATACATGCACAATATTACACTGACTAAGAATCGAAAGGACAAAACACCAATGGAACTATGGAATTCCAGGAAACCTTCTGTTCGACATTTGAAGCGATTTGGATGCACAGCATATTACAAAGTTCATAACAACAAAAGGCACAAGCTAGAACCAAAAGCAAAAAAGGGTGTTTTCATTGGATATTCAAGAGAAAGGAGGGCATACAGAATATATGACATGGAAGACAGAAAAGTATATGAAACATCTGATGTAATATTTGATGAATCAACAAACGGTTATGCTCTAAATGAATCACCAAAGAAACAAGTAAATTATATGGAACTTGACTACTGCCTAGGAGATCAAGAAAATTGTGCAAGGGATGATTCATCAATTGAAGATTGAAGTATCAGATTCAGAAGAACAAATGGACACGACAGTGAATAATGATGAACAAAATACCAATGACTCTGATGAAGAAAGTGAGGAAGATCAAAATGAACCTCAAAAGCCTGTTAGAAATAGAAGAATGCCTGCAAGATACAGTGATTATGAAGTATATACAGTGACAGAATTGACACCTGATTCATATAAAAGTGCTATAACATCAAATGAGAAAGATCAGTGGATAAGTGCAATGAACGAAGAAATTAACTCTTTAGAAATGCATCATGTATGGGAGCCAGTAGAAAGACAAAAAAATAAGAAAGTAAATAAAAGTCGTTGGGTTTACAAGATTAAGAAAACAGGAGATGAAAAGCATTACAAGGCAAGACTTGTTGCAGTAGGTTGTGGGCAGAAACAAGGAATTGATTTTGAAGAAAGTTTTAGTCCAGTAATGAAATGGGATTCATTAAGGGTCCTTCTGGCACTTGCAGCAACGAAGAATTCTATTATGAAATTTTATGATGTGAAAACAGCTTACCTGAATGGAATGTTAAATGAAGAAATTTACATGGAAGCACCAAATGGTTATGAGTTGCCTGATGACAAAGTTTACCTAATCAAGAGAAGCATTTATGGTCTACCACAGTCAGGAAGATGTTGGTATGACAGATTCAGTAAAATATTACAAGAGGCAGGTTTAGAGAGACTCAAGTCAGATCCATCACTGTACACCAGGAAAGAAGGAAATGATTACATTCATGTTGGAATATATGTAGATGATTTCCTAGTTGTGGCAAGCACAGAAGAAATGATTGATAAATTAATAAGTATTGTGAAGAAAAATATTGATGTCAAGGAAACTACAGATACAAATATGTTCCTGGGAGTTCAGATAAATAAGACAAGTGAAGAAATAGTTTTGTCACAAAGAAATTATGTGATGAGGATCTTAGAAAAATTTAAAATGCAAGATTGTAACCCAGTAAGAACTCCAGGGGTAGCTGGAGATAAACAACTTGATGATTATGAAAAATCAAAACCTTTCCCTCAGAAATCATATCAAGAAGCAATCGGGTCTGTAATGTATTTAGCTACTGGAACTCGTCCAGACATAGCCTACACTGTGAGTAGACTCTCACAATATAACAGAGATCCAAAAGAAGTGCATTGGACTGCAGTCAAACGACTTTTTCGATACCTGAAAGGGACTATGGATTACTGCCTAAAGTTCAAATCAACAAGTGGAAAGCTTCACGCATGTACAGATGCTAGTTGGAGCACAACACCAGATGCTGAGTCATATAGTGGATATTTACTGAAAATAGGAGAATCGCTTGTAGGATGGAAAAGTGGCAAACAAAAGCTAGTACCGTAATTTCCGGTAGATAAGCCGCGGCTTATACGTGTTTAAAAGTTGAAATTTTAAGCATGCGGCTTATCTTCCAGGGCGGCGTATCTGAAGGAAAAAATTTTCCTCACGTAGCCGAAGCGAATGGCAAACCTAGAATTCATTCAGACGCGTGTACACAGATCTTACATTGCGCTCTGAAACGGCAACCACGACAGGGTGCGCTACGATAGGATTTCACTTTCGCCGCCTTTGTTGCTCTTTTCAACGTTGCCAGTTGAATGGTGGAAAAAATTCTTGATTGCACGTTTCACACTAAATTTAAAAAAAAAAAAAAAAAAAAATAGACGAATGCGCATTTTTTAAAAAATTTTGATATTGTTAATATGATGATGTAGCTTAAAATAATATAATAGCGTAAGTATGTCTTCTGAAAAGAACGCAATTATGATAAATTTTTAAATAAACAATAAATTAAAATTAATAATTTTGCAATGTATGACATGATGATTTGAAATATATTTTATTCATGATGTTCAGTTGTTAATTTTGTCTTTTATTGATTTACTTTTTTCTCCCAACCAAATTTTAAAAAGATAATATCCATTGTAAGCATATGCATGCTTTTCAGAAGTGGCAACACTAGTTCATTGCATTTGCATAGCCGTAGCGTTTTTTCGAGCACGTGTATTTACCGCATTGTGGATCAATTATATCTCCGTTCGTGCACTGTTCTGAAGTTTTTCCCTTCTTTTGGATATGGCTCCTACTCGTAGAAAAAGTTATACAGCAGCGTTTAAGCTTTCGGCTGTGAAGAAAGCTTTGGAAATTGGAAATCGTGCTGCCGCCAGGCTATTCGAAGTCGACGAGAAGTGCATTCGGCGGTGGAAGTCCGAGCAAAGTGTGCTTGCAAAAATGCCAAAAAATAAAAGGTCTCGTAGGACTGGTACTGTTGCTTGGCCTGCTCTCGAGAATAATTTGGAGAAGTGGATCGTGGAGCAGAGAGAGAAAGGGCTCCCCGTGTCCACGGTGCGTATTTGGCTCCAAGCAAAAACAATAGCTCAACAAATGGGCATTATGAACTTTGTTGGGGGGCCTAACTGGTGCTTTCGGTTTATGCAGCGAAAACAACTGTCTGTCAGGGCGAAAACAACTGCTGGACAAAAGCTGCCGGATGATTGGGAACAAAAAAAGGCATCTTTTTTGCAGTATACCTGCAAAAAAATTAAAGAACTTAATTTGAGTAGAGGACAGATAATAAATATGGACGAAGTGCCCGTCACCTTTGACTGCCCTCCTAGCAAAACCGTCCATCCAACGGGTGAAAAGACTGTTTCCGTGTTGACCACAGGAAATGAAAAATCTTCGTTCACCTGTGTGTTAAGTTGCGCCGCAGATGGGGAAAAACTTGCACCGTTGCTTATATTTAAGCGAAAGACTGTCCCCAAAGGTAACTTCTCCAGAGGAGTTGTGATTGCCGCCAACAAAAAGGGTTGGATGAACGAAGAAATAATGCTCTTTTGGCTGACGGAAGTGTACCGTAAAAGAAAAGGCGCATTCTTCCAGCCGCGAGGACTCGTTGTGTTGGACTCCATGTGATCCCACCTGGTACAAAGTGTACGATCGGAGATCAAAATGTTGAACTCCGAACTTTCTGTAATACCAGGTGGACTCACGAAAATATTACAGCCGTTAGACTTGTCCGTAAATCGCGTGTTTAAACACGAACTACGGAAACAGTGGGAGGAGTGGATGCGAAGCGGCCTGCACTCCTTCACAAATTCCGGAAAAATGAAGAAGGCTTCGTGTGAGGAGGTTGCCGTTTGGGTCCATAAAGCATCGCAAGCAGTCCGACCCTCTACGATAGTTTCCGCTTTCATAAAAGCAGAAATAATTGCTGATGAAAATGAAGCGAGCGATAATGAAGGAAGTGAAAATGAACTTGATGAAAATGAACTTGATGACAATTTGTTGGCTTTGTTTGAGTCCGATATTGATGAGTCAGATTTCGAAGGGTTTGACTGAGTTCATTTGTTTTTTTTATTATTATGTTTAATTGCCTTGTTTATTTATTTATTAATTTTGATATTAAAATATGTAAAAAAATAAAAATGTTTACCGAACATGTGCATTACTGTTGATTTTAAAATTCGGCGAAGTTTGTTTTCGGCAAGTCGCAAGGTAAGTGTTTTTTTTATTTTTAATTTATATAATAATGCCTATACATCTATGTAGTAAATGTTATAAGTGATAATTGTATATATATATAAAAGAATAGTTGACTAGATGAACGGGAGGGCGCCATGTTTTTAAATGCTCTCCTGCGGCGTATACGGCAGGGCGGCTTATACGATGAACGTTTATTTTTATTTCGTCGATTATTGCATATGGGGCCTATACGATAGGGCGGCTTATCTACCCGAAATTACGGTAGCATTATCTACAATGGAGGCAGAATTGATTGCAGCTTGTGATTGTGTTGGTGCAGTGAGTTGGATTAGTGATTTACTTGATGAACTACAAGAAAATGACCGGATAATTATACCTATAGATGTAATGACTGACAGTAAAGCTTTAATAGACTGGGTGAACAACCACAAGGTAAGTTGTCGTACTAGACACATAAACCGAAAATTTCATTTCATTAAAGATGATAAAGAGAAAGGGCTTATACAGCTTATTCATCAAAATACTAATGATTTAGAAGCAGATGCAATGACAAAACACTTAGCAAGTGACATTTTAAATAATCATATGGCCAAAGTTGGACTTGAGCCAAGTGTATTGGACTGTGATTGAACTTTACAAAGAACTCTGATTGACTTTTTGTTTTTATTGTGAACTCTTAATTGATTGATATTTTATAACTGATGTTTAACTTTTGTTAATTGAAGAACTGTAAATGATAAAAAATATTGGGGGGAATTGAAAGATATTTTTTAATAATTTACTGTAAAATATTTTTAACTTGTTCTTCTATTCTTTAATAAAATTTTTAAAACTTCATATATGAAATTAAAATTTGTTTCTTTGAAATAAAGTGCAGTTTCATTTGAAAACGTTTTAAGTTTTGGAAAGTTGTTCAGTTTTCAGATTCAATACACCTAGTAAAAAATTGATAATGTACATTCAAAAATGAATATCTTTTTGCCTAAATAACTAAACACAATTAACTTATAAAACTAACTTTTATGGTTTGAATGTGTCTACAAAACTTTCAGCTGTTATTTTTGTTCAGGCATTGATTTTCCTGTGCATATTCGATAAAATTTATATATTTGGGATTTTGCTGAAAACATTTCATTTTCTATAACAAGAAGGATTCCAAAGCAAAAAAAAAAAAAAAGCAAATTTGTAAATTTTATTCTGTTCCACAAAAAGATAATTGAATAGTGAAAGATATTTTTTAATAATTTACTGTAAAATATTTTTAACTTGTTCTTCTATTGCTTATAACTGTGACTTTAACCAGCCATGATGTTCTGTTGTTGTGAAATGATGCACGGCTGTGGCTTACGATAACTGATGATGTTATAATTTACTTCTTCGCATAAGATATGCTATGTAAATATATTTGTATATAATTTATTCAAGTGATCAATAAATAAGCTATAATATGCCACCCGATCTTCAAATAGATTTAAAAAAGACTTGTCTCAATTCTTTTTCCTTGTGAAATATATTTTTTAATGGGTAGTTCTATTGTGTGGATATGAGATTGACTGATATTTGGCTTTCTTTTTGTTGTAAGAATGACGATAAGACATATAATACCAAGAATATAATAGGTTCATTAAAAACATATTTTACTGAAGGTGGAGGAGGGATAAAACTGGAAATTCCAGATAACCCCTTTTCAACGAGACTGAGTCAATTACAGTATTAGCAATTTCAACACATTAGTTATTTTCATTGCCTTTACAGAAATTACAGCTGAGTGAAAAGCACAATGAGAAAAGTAAAAAGTTTACACACTTTCTTTACTCAACATGCAATTGAAGATAACATTCCTCCACTCACCTGTGTTGCTTTTTCATTTATATCTCCTATACTAAAAAGTCTTTGCACAACATAATGATGTGTGTCACTTCTCATGTCTGCTAAAGCAACGAGCATTATGCTTGTGTAACCAGCCTAAAAAAAATATACATATATATGTAACATGAAGCTTACACCAGCACTTCATTTTAGTAGAGTGTCTGTTCGAAAATCAATCATACGAAGCAGTCATGAACAAAATCCATCAATTAGTTGTCTATTTGCAGCGTCAACAATGGAAAATACACACATTCAAAATAACACGAAGACGGACACAAAACATCACATGCTATAAAGTATTTACATATCACGAATAATCACGAAATCCTTGCAAAATCGCTTTAAATAATCTTTAAGCTATCCGGTCACCTGATGAAGCAACTGTTTTGTGATTTGTGATTCTGCAAATGCAGCTAGAGCTCAAGTTACGTAATTTCTTTCCCGAGTGAGAAAAAGAGAGCGGTTTAAGGGAATGTATATAAAGTGCCTACAATTGTCTGCAGGTCACTTTAGTTTTTTATTTTAAAATCAAAACTGAATTTAAAAAGGGGTTTAAAAGAGTTATTTATTTTTTAATGTTATATATATATATATATATATCAATTTCAAAGTGAAGTGTTACTAATGGTTCAATATTTTCTCTTAAGAAATTACAGCTTCAGTTGTTTAAATTTAATAGCCTCTTAAAGCTATTATGCATGTGATAAGCTTAGACATGTGGAGTGGAATATTTTCCATCTCAAAAAGTATATTTTACACTAAATTTTTTGTATGGCTCAATAAAACTATTCATGTTTTCTGTTATTAACAAATTTCAGCTTTATTTCAACAAAAAATACTGAATTTCATTCTAACCTGGTACTAAAAATTAAAAAATTTAGTTTGACCGTTTTTAATTCAGTTTTGAATATTCCTCCATTTTCATGTCATAACAAAAAATTTCCCAATTCCTAAATTTAAATAATAAAATAACATTCGCTGAACAATAATAATAACCTTTGCTCGTGGTGTGTGTAAAAGCTAATCCGTGAGGCGATATTAAAATCCAACAGATGGAGCTATTTGTAGCTTCGGACATAATCTATCTTATTAATAGAAATAAGTTTTGATTTCAGAAGCGCTTTACTATGCTTTATCTCTCTCAGCAATAATGCCAAACCAGAAAAAAGCAAGTGTGTGGAAGCACTTTGTTGAAGTTCAGAAAGATAGTAAAATTATTGGTAAGTGTAAATATTGTGCCAAAACATATGCTAATAATGCAACAAGGATGAAAAGACACTTGAGCCGATGTCAGAAATGCCAGAGAGAATACAGTCTAGATTTAATAAGTTCATGCGATCGCGACACCTGATCCTATATTTTTAAAAGCGGTACAGTCATACTGGGGAATACATAGTCATACTGGGGAATACATAGCCGAAGTTTTAGCAGCAGAGATTGAAAGAGTAGGTCCTTCAAAAGTATTGGCTCTTACAACCGATAACGCAAGTAATATGAAATCAGCAGATACTGCACAAAAAAAAAAAAAAAAAATCCTCATTTAACCATATTTGGTTGTCTTGCACATGGTTCGAATCTTCTCGCAAAGGATGTAATATACTTGAACTCTATTCAAACCGTATTAACAAAATGCAAGATTATTGTTAAATTATTTAAAAATCACCACATGGCAAATCAAACTCTAAAAGCAATTCAAAAAGAGAAACATGGAAGAGAAGTTGCTCTCATTTTGCCAGGTGAAACAATATGGGGTTCAGTAACAAAATGTTTTGACAGTTAGTTGTGAACTGTCAAAACTGACTGCATATAACTTACTGGTACGGATTTCTACAGCTAAACAACAGATAGAGGGAGATGCGCCAACAGTTTGAGAAGACCCTGTTACATTTTAAAAAATGACGAAAAAATAAAATTAGCTAATGTCTATTTCACCGCTTACAAAAAAAGAAAAAAAAATCTGTTGAAGATCTTTTTAACTAACTGATACAATTTTTGTTTTCATCCAGTACATTCAGCAGCAAATTTTCTTGACCCACGATACGGTGGACAAAGTCTGTCAGAAGATGAATTAATATTGGCAATGGAAACCATAATTGAAGTTTCTAAAAGCGCCCTTGGTACAAATGAGGCTACAATAAGGCAGATATAGCAGAATAAAGTGCAAAACAAAATATTTGGAGCAAAGATATTCTATGGAAAGCTACAACCAATGTATCTCCAACAAATTGGTGGAAACGCTATTGCGGTACAAGGGAATTATCAAGGGTTGCTGCAAGATTTTTAATATTTCCCCAACAGCTGCTTCCTGTGAATGCAACTGGAAGGCATTCAGCAACATAAAGACAAAAATGAAGAACAGATTAACAAATGAACGCACATAGCTAAACTTGCATCTGTTTCTCAAAATCTACATTTGATGAGCAATACAGTGGTACATTCAAACTGTGAGCAAAATGTACTAGAGCAACACGCTGACGTTGAAACAGGTTCTTTGAGTAGTTGCCATTCTAACCTGGTTCTGTACATGTTCTCTGTACCTGAGAGTGATCTCGAAAGTTTGGATGTTATGGAACCTTTGTGATCCTGCTGTTTAAGGCCGGAGCCTGCTTTAGAAGGCTCAAAAAAACGAAATTTTTTTTATTGCTTAAATCGATTCCTAATATATCTGAGAATATGCATGTAAAGTTATAGAGACTAATTCTCAATATTTTTAAAAATATAGCCCTAAACGTGGCCAGATGTCGAGCAGGTGTACGAGCACTCGGGCAGCTGGAGCGCGTCGAACAGCTCTGAACTATGTATGTGAAAAGGTTCAAAGGTCGTTCGAAATAATATTTTGAATTCATAGAAGTACCGACTCAAGTTGTAATACAGATATATTCGATTATAACGATTTGGTATATGGCGCAGGAATAGCTGATTAGCGTATCATCACTGCAAGTAATAGAAAATTAACATTTTTCCGATCATAAACTTTCAAGCGCGTTTTCTCGAGTTTTTGTTTTTATGTTTTTTCTAAACTGACGGGCGTGATTGCGAGAAAACTAGACGACCAAACAAAACGAAACAAAACTTGTCAGCTTCAGTTTTGTATTCTCTTCTATTTGAACTAAAAAAAATTCATGAAAAAAAATTCTGAACAACTTGTTTAGCAAGTTGAAACGATTTTTTTTGTTGTAAAAAAGACACTTTTTTTTTTTCAAACCTGAGAAAAATTTTTTATTTTTCAAATTTTCGGGTTTTTTTTAGTTTAAATAGAAGATAAATATATAAAAATGAAAAACATTTTTGTTTTTTTTTGTTTCAGAAGAAAATTACGAGCGCCATCTTTACCGCCAATCGGAGACTGCAATTGCAAAGTTTTGCACAAATGTGTATAAAAATCGGCTGCATTTGAATATTTTTGTCTTTTTTTTTTGTTTACTTGTTCAAATATGTAATAAAATGATCTGAAATCTTCGCTAGACTTGCTTTTTTTTTCTGTCCTGAAAAAATTCCTCAAAAAAACGCTTCTTTTTGGCCTTCTAAAGCAGGCTACTGCCTTAAGCGTCGATTGTCAGTACTAAAAATTTTGTTCATGAAATAATTTTAAAACGTAATAGTATTGTGAATGTTAATAGAGTGGAACCTTGCTATTCGTACACAATTCATTCAAGGAGGCAGTTCGAATGGCGATTTATTTTATCACATTAGATACAATGTAAATTGGATTAATCCGTTCCAGTCCCACAGATGGTTGCTTATTTAAACCTATGAAAAACAAATGTACAGAAATACTGTACATGAAATTATACATAAATAAAAATTTAACTGCACTTTGCTTGTACTGAGGTAAGCTGATGGCACAAGTGAAATGTTGATAGGAGGAAGAGAAAGGTTGATGTTACTGTTTGGAAGAAGAGAGTCACCTTCCATAAAAACATCAGGTAACATCCCTTCAGGTGTTTTCTCTCCTCCTGATGTTCTTTCTTTTTGCACTAGCTGAATCTTAGTTTCTTTCTCTAAAAACCTGCCCAATGGTGTCTGCCTTTGACGATTGTTCAGAATTTTTCTAAAATGGCCAATAACATTGTCGTTGAACAAGGTAATGCTCCTGTTGACCATAGCAGTGTTAGGATGCCATTTTTTCACCACTCTCTATGTTTTCCCTCAGTGGTAACACAGCTCTTTGATTTCTGCAAAGGAAAAGCTTTCCTTACTACTTTCCTCCCCTGAAGAAGAAAGTTCTTCAACCACTTCCTCTTGCTTTCCCTCCCCTTTAGAAAGTAAAAATTGTTAGTAAAATCTCGACAAGTATTAAAATTTTTTAAAAAATACAAAACGCCAAACAAATTATTTAAAAGCGAGTTCAAAAGGAGCATAATTTCTCAAATTTTTTTTCTTTAAAAATCCAAACTGGCAACTCCATTCCCTGGAGCCGTCTGAATTGTGGGGCAAGCGTACGAATGGCGAGTTGAATTTTACTTGAAGTTGGATGAATAACAAGTTGTACGAATAGCGAGGCAGAAGAATGGCGGGGTTCCACTGTATTGAAAAAATGTCGCGACCCCATAAGGAATGCCATTTGGAGTCGAGAGTCGTGAGCCATAGGTTGGGAACCACTGATATCGTACATAAGAATTTAAAGATTAAAAATATTCACAATTTATTGAGTGGAAAAATTTCTGGAAAATTTCCCAGAAAACCCACATTTCTAGATAAGCCAAACACACACACACAAAAAACTGCAAGGTGTTTTTATCCTTTAATTAGTTTATATCTTTAATTTATTCAAGTTTTGCACACATTAAGACATTTTTTCTTGTCACTTAAAATCAGAACTAAAATGTTTCAAAAGAAAATATTTTAATGATTGCCTGTTAAGAGATGCTTTCACTTGCTTTATTAATGGTTGTACCGATGATTTAGTAACTTTGCTTGCCTTCATGTTCTTAAACTAAGTTTAAATTTTAGATTTATATTTTCAAAAAAAGATTTTCATGAAAATAAAAAGAAATTTTATTTATTTACTAGGTCACAAAACTTAATAAATAGTTGAACCAAAAGATGTTTGATTTTCGCCCAGGATGCAGAAAGATTGAAAAAATGAATACAGCTGCTTTCTTTTTTTATTTTAAGAAAAAATACTTGTAAAAGCGGATCTCTACAAATCCGAAGAATTGAATTGATAGAATTCCGCTTATTAGCAGAAAAATCACAGGTATGGATATAGTATTTCAAAACAGAATTTCTTAAAAATTATTGAAATTAATAAAAGAATTAATCTCTGAAAATAAGATGGAAATTTTCATTACTTGATCTGCAGAACACTAAATATGGAACTAAAGAAGAGCTTTTGAAACAATCAGAGGGAGCAAAGCATTCATGTCTGGAGAAGAGGGTTTTAATCATTATGGTCACTTAATCAAATGCATTTCACATATAAAAACATTATTACATATTAAAAAGGTGACCTAAATGCATTTCCTTCTTGTTGAAATACATGGATTTTTTGCATAAGAAATTCTTATTCTACTTGACATAAATAATTGATATGAAGTTATAAATTGATTTTATTAATCTTATTGTACAATATTAAACTCTGCAAGTATTCTTAGTTTCTTCAAAAATTTACATTAGAAATATAGAATGTAATAAAGTTGGAAATAAAAAATATTCAGAAAATTTTAGATTACTTACCTTATTTTTCTTATTAACATCACATACTTTTGAATCTATTAAAATGCTTACTACATCAAAATTTCCATAAGAAACAGCATAATGAAGAGCTGTATTGCCCTACCAAAATAAAGATTCCTCAGTATCAAAAGAATAGACAAATCCAAAAATGATATATTCAGAAAATACTTAAGTATAAAATCAATACATGTACAAAATTATACACAATGGAATCCTATTACAAAGTAAAAATCCCATCATGTGAAACTTTTACTTTTTGATTTGTTTTCGAGTTCAAACATACAAGGGCAACTAATAAGCTATCATGCAAACTTTTTTGAAATATGATTAGGGTAGTGTTAAAAGAATGTAAATACAGGTGAAACTATCATTTAGGGTCAGTTGGGGTAATTGTAAACATGGGGTAATTGTAAACAAGCTTCATAACTACACTTGTGGGGGTTTTGAAAACTTAACTGCTGGTGTGTGATGAATTGGCAACATAAGAAAGATATTTAAAGAGTTTTGTAAGTTTCGGAACAACTGTGGAGGCGTCACCATTGTTTGAAAATGACACAGTCAAAAATGTTGTTTAACAAACTTTAGTGATCTTACATTTTCCTCTCCATCTCATCTACAAAAGCGATGTAAGCGGTTTCATCCATTTTTATTTGTCATATGGAATGCTGCGAAAAACATTTAGTTATGAATTTAATCTTTCCTGTTATTTTTCATGTGCAAGTTAGGTGTTTACAATTACCCCATATATTTCGTACTCTGGGGTAATTGTGAACACTTAAATTTATCCAATTTCCAATATTTTGGCGGACAATAAGTATTATATTTTGATGTAAATTTCACTTTTGTGTCTGTTTTACATAACTGTTGTCGTTGTTGCTAATACCACTTGGAAATCCAAGCAGACGACCATGAATTAAGTAAACTCCTACTGATTAATAATGAGCTCCGCTAGAATGAAGTACACTTCGCTAAGAGTTGCTTAATGATTTTGAACCAGCTCCCAGATGAGAGATCGTCACCTAGGTTGCTCCCTCAGCGGAAATTATTTCTAACTTGGTAGCCATTTGAAGCGACGATGTATTTTATGTTCACAGCTCCCTTATCCGCACTCGGTCTCAGAGTAATCAGTCGCGGGAGGTGGTCACCCTTCCAAAGGTTGATCACGGCCAGTTGTGCTGCACTTTCGGTGTTTTGTGGGATCCAAGCTTAACCAACTGATCCACTGCGGGACAATTTTTTTCATACATTTGTCGCAAGACTTGATTTTTTGCAAGATATTTCTCGTTAAGTGATCTCAGCCGACTCAACATAACTGAGCGGACCACATGCTGCCTGTTGGCCGCAGATTGAGAACCATTGCTCCGGAACTTCTTAAGCCTTCAAGCAGACTGTGTATGAAACAATTTTAAATTTGCATCTACCTTATTCGAAAATAAATCACTGTTTACAATTACCCCAGATCTCTGGGGTAATTGTAAACACGAGCTCATTCGCTAACAAATAGTCATAAAGTCAAAATTTTTGTGCACCTTTACTCACAAGAAGTACAGTAGTGACTACAATGCTCACAATTTTATCTCTGAATTCATTCAAGAGGTAGGGAAGAATCAAAAGTTAAAACATTGAAAAAGCGTTTACAATTACCCCAACTGACCCTACACCTTTTGTTACTACGAAAATTAAAGCAAGCTTAGATTTTCTTCCATCCATTTTTTCCCATTAATATATCAAATGATATGCTGTGTTTTTCATTTTCTTTTTTCAAGATACTGTCAAGTTGGTTTTTTTTTTTTTTTGGAAAATATAAAAACTTATTTTATCATTGAAATATTGTTCATTGCTGAAGAACAATGCATCATAAATCAAATTTGCAATAATTATGTATACATTTCGAACTAGGAATAAATTCATTCTCCCGTTAACAGAAATTGAGTCGCTGGCAAATAACCTTAAATGCATTGTTTTCGGGGCAAAACCATATTTTTGTGATTTAACAGACTAGATAGTAAATGAATAACAAACAATTTGGATACATAGTACAGTACAAGTGGAAAAATGTTTAGTAAATGGACACAAATCATGTTTCCTTTCTATAAAAGAGTCATTTTCATTGATATAAATGTTACAGAAATTTCTTAATTATTTTGAAAATATATGAATTTTTATTTGCTTTTTTAGGGTTTAATTTATCTGTTCTTGCAAAATTAAAAATTAAGTAGAAACTCTTTATAACATAAAACACCTAATTTTGTTTTTACACAAAGATTTTTTCACAAATTTAATTAATTCAGCATGAAGTTAAAATAAATATTTCTTTCTCTTTTTATGCATATCAGTTAGATTTAACACCAGCCGTATAAAAAACGAAAATTGTGTACATCTAGCAGCTTGCAGCTTTTTATCATATTTTTAGAATTAAATATATTTAACGTACATTACAATCGGAAAGATTCACTATGCGATGCAATAGCAACTTGGAAAATTCTTCAAATGCATCCAAATAATCTTCTATTAGCAAAGGATCAGCATTCTTCTGATTTGCAATTTTAAACCATTCTTTTTGGATGATGCTCAAGCTTGACAGCTATAGAAAATATTGAACAATTTAACTATGCAAAATATTTTTTTTTACACATAACTTACACCATTTTATTTACTGTTAACTGGAAAATTCCAACAGTAATGCTATAGACAAAAAAAAAGTAAAATATCTGCTTGAATTGCTGCATCCATTATTTTAAGAACAATCATTAAGATTTATGAATCAATAAGTGATTAAAAATCAGTCACATTTCTAAGCTTTATGAGGAGGAACACATTGACCTGTTGATTTTTCAAAATAAGAAATTTTAATCAGTATAGTTAGAGAAAGCACACTGAACAATTGTTTTTAAAATTATTGAATAATTTTCAGCCAGTCCAAATAAAAAACGATTTTAGAAACTACTGACAAATAATCACTTTCTCCCAACAATCGGGGATCTGAACATTGTATATATAGTCTGAAACTATACCACCTAAATAGTATAAATGAATAGGTGGCTGGAGCAACGTTTTTATTGGAATAGGATGTCATTTTCTGCCTCTGAATCGACTTTGAAGAACTCATAATTACGGAAAAGCTTTCTTTTTATTGAAAAATGGAAAAACACGTTTACAAATACAATATGTATAGATAATATAGTATACAATAAATTAAACATGTAAGTGAATCCTTTATTTATTACAAACGTGTCTGTAATTATTACTTCCACAAAGATAATTAAATATCTTGAAAATCCTCCTTACTATCAAATTTCAGCATGACTTTTTAAGACTCTATTTGGTTTTTTTAATGAGTGTTCTCTTTCTTTTTTTTGCACAATGTGGCAGGAGCTTCCATTAGTTTTGATTGCCCTTTCAACAACTAGTGTGACAATATTGCAAACATAGCAAGGCCAATTCCTTTTTTATATAGAACATATATGTAGTTGAAGAAATCGAAACTACAAAATCATCTGCATGTAATAAAATTTTACCCATGATAGCTTGGGATCATTCAGCCCCTTTTTAATCCTGTGCCCTCTAGTAAAGAAGAAAAAAAAAATGAAATGAGCCACCCGAATACAGATCATGTTCAGATGCCCGATTGTTTTAAGAGAACATTTACTTGTGAGTAACTATTTTTGTTTCTCTACAAATCATTACTTACTGTATGTAATCAATCATCAAAATAAATAAAAAATTTTATATCTAAAAACCTGCAAAGCAACTTAATTTTTTCAACATCCTGTTAAAATTCAATGAATGCATTTTAGCTAATTATATTTATAAATGCCAATAACTTTTGAAGTTTTTTTTTAAGTTACCTGTTGACCTTTAAAATATTTTTTCTCATTATAAAAAGTACATCAATTCTCTTTTTTTGTAAGTGAAAAAATAATGAATAAAATTTCAGCATCATTTAATAATTAGCTATACTTATAAGCAGTTATTAAAGACTAACTTCATTCTTCCATAAAAGAAACTCAGTCTTCAACATCTTCAAGCTTTTCATGATACGAAGCCTACAACATTTAAAGGCTCGACTTCAAATCTTTTCAGCTTACAGAAGGCGGAAGATATGTATGTGTTGTTTAAATTGAGTCATTCTGTTTAAACAATTACTTTTCCGAACACCAAAATTACTGATGAATTTGATGGCTTTATCTATGAATCTAATCGGGCACGTTACCATTTTCTCTCATCATATGGTTAGAAATGTACTTATCAAAAAACTTCATTATACATTCATATATTGCACACCTACAGAGAACTTTTAAACTGAAATAAGGAAATTTTTAAAAAGTGGAGCTAATGAATTTCACTCGTGAAAGGCTCTGAGAGGATCCTGAGCCCCTGGCCTGTATGAGCTGGTTTTCAGACTCAGGATTCAAACCTTTCTCATTGGAGTTCTAATACTGGAAAATTTATGAGTGCAACCATGCCAACTAGTCTACATTGATTGTGATTCAGGAAAAAGCCTACATGGATGAAATGTGTATTTTAATTACTGTTTAGTTAATTTATTAAACATTAATTAAAAGAATCATTAATAAAAATGCAGCATGCATTCCCCTTCAAAGTAGGACACAGCCTTTAGACCTTTTATCAAAATATTAAAAAAACCTTTAATAGATAAGAACAAAAATGCATCTATATTTTTTTCATAAAACCAAATGATATTGGTTTAGTCATAATTTAATACTCTCTACCATTTGATATTTGAAATAAACACAATTTTTAGGGGAAAGGGCATATTGCTGCATTTCTATTAAAACAAAGCATGCATTTGGAAACTACTTTCAAGAAGTTGCAATTTACCAGAGTTTGACATAAAATTAATATTTTTGCTACTTTGCAATAAAACAAAGCTTTCTTCTCCTCTTAATGCTGAAAATATTTTCAAACAAACCACAAATTTAACTTTCTCATTTTTATCTATAAAAATTGAAATTAATTTTGTTACAAGCATTCCTTCCTACTTTTTTGAATACATAAAATTTTGAACCTTTTTTATCCTGTATTTTAAAACTTATGGCATACATTAAGATTGACTGTTATATATCTATACTAATATTATAAAGCTGAAGAGTTTGTTTGCTTGCTAATCTCAGGAACTACTGGTCCGATTTGAAAAATTCTTTCAGTGTTAGATAGCCCATTTATCAAGGAAGGCTATAGGCTATATATCGTCACGCCAAGACCAATAGGAGCAGAGCATCAATGAAGAATGTATCAAACTTGGGGTTTTTTTCATTTTGAGAGCATATGTTTATAAATAGGGGCAAACATTTAAGCACGTAGGAATATATTTACGCCAAGAGTGTTTTTCGCACAGGTAACTATAGGTTGCCCTATCGAGATCTGGTTCTGGTGAAAATCAAAATCTACTTCTGCCGGAAGAAAACAGAACTAAAAATATCGTATACGCAGAAGTACTTTAAAATAACATTTGTTTTGAGTTTTCTTTTGAATAACCTACAATCTACATGATATAAGATTATAAGACCTAGTACTTTATATGGGTATTTTTAATGGAATATGATAAGCTTTTCATAGAAATACGTGCCATCACTTTTTGTCCTCCGCCAGAAAATGAGCATTATTTAAGATACCGTCGCAGCTAGTGCAATATGAACACACATATATTTAAAGGGATCATATGCTAAAGAATTGACTAACAGAAATTCTTACTGTTTTTTTCACACTTCCACCTTCTGGTTTCTGAAGATTATCATTCAAAACTTTACATGCAGCAAGAACTTCTTTGCCCAACTGCACTCTAAAAAATATTTAAAGCATCAGTATTTATAAATCTAATCAATATATTATAAAGGAAAATAAAAATCTGGAAAAGTACTTTTTTCGTGGAACAGCAGGTAAGTCTGTAAAATCAGGCAGTATATCGGTTACAGGTGAGGTCAATTCCATTTCACTGTTGTCTTCATTTGAACTTTCATTGGCATATCTTTTTTGACTAAGTCTAAATGAGCAAAAATATCTTTTATATAATCAATTTGAACCAGAAATCTTATTTATAAGTAAAAATATATTTAAATGTTATGACAACCCTTATTTAAAGCTCCATTTATCTAGATTTTGCACTTTTCACCCCCCCCCCCCCAAAACACATTTATACTAATTTAAACTGACATTCAACAAGGAAAATTTTTAATTGAAATTTAAAAAGTAATGATTTCTATAAAATTCATGAAGTTCATTGTCAATTTGCGATGTACGATTATCTTTATACTAAAGGAATTGGAGAAACACACCCGTTGTTTTCAAACCAAAAAAAACTTTATACATTAAAAATATGAATTTTTTTCAATGATAAAAAAAAGCACAGAAAGTGAAGATTTGCATAATTTTATCCAAATACTAAGTGAAATTAAAAATAGATACTTGGGATTTTGAACTGAGCACAGCAGGTTGTTTGTTATCAACTGTACACTGAAAGCACGAACTATTACATTACTTCACAAAACAGTGCTTTAAAAAGCACATAAACACAACACCTTGTTGAAAATTTAAAAATTCTTATTTTAATCTATACTTTAAATTTATGAAACTTCCTCCCAGAGCATTTCTGCAAGAACCTGCTTATTTTTTACGCATACATACATACATACATACATACATAGGTGAAAATTCAAATTTTCAAGTGATCCGAGCTTTATATCTGGAGAAGACTGCAACTTTTTGGAAGAGAGAAAAGAATAGCAATATTATTTGACAATTTTATCCTTTTGTGTATTTCCACATTGCAAAGATTTTTTAATCCAAGTCGAGTTTAAATTCTATTTTTGATAAAATGGTATACAGTGGCCCAGCCAGAGGGTTCATAATAGTACAGTAGAGCGCCGATTATCCGGACTGCAGTGATGGAACAGAAGGAACTTGGTTTTGGAGCAGCAAAATATTCATTTTGGAGCAGCAGAAACCCATTTTGGAGCAGCAAAATATCAGGTTCAGAGTGAAAAAAACACATTTTGGAACAGCAAAACAGCAAATTTGCACACAATTTTTGGGACAGTAAAGGACAAGTTTTGCAGCAAGTAAAAAAAAAAAAACTGCAACAACTTCACTTCGTAGGAGAAAAGAGAGTAGTCTTGGAGCACACGTCTCTCAAAATGTAAATCTTTTGCAAATATGTGCATTAAAATAATGTTTTTAACAACTCATATGATGACAACAGTAAATTTTTATATATGAACTGCAACATACATACAATACATACACAAAAAAATTCAGTAACTTTTGCTGAATTTCAGATTTGTTTCCTAACCTTTTTAAAATTAATTTCCAAATTTCAGACTTGTTTCCTAAGCTTTTTAAAATATAACCTTAATTTAAATATCTGAAACAAAAATAAAATTAAGCCTGCCATGAAGTATTAAGTTTTGAATTTCTATTCGGAATGAACATGGAATTCAATTCAAAAATTTTTGAGTAAAGAACTTTAAGAAAATAAAAAGAAATTTTATTTATTTACTATTTAAGAAGTTTTATAAGCAAAAAAAAAGCCAAAAACAATCAAACTTCCTTAGCAGATGCAAAATGATCTTATTTTGTTTCAAAATTAAAGCATCAAATTATAAAAACGCAAATAATAGTTTCTTTTTGTAAATAATTTCAGAATTACACTTTAAGATATACACGATAATTAATATCAATAATTACCAACAATATTGGCGATTTTTTTAAAAGCTACGTTAAAACAAAGCCTAAGAAAATACCTTAAAAAAAGGATGTAGAATAAATTAATTGATGTGGGAAATCAAAATTTAATTACGCTCGACAAAAGAAACTTACAAAAAAAAAGTACCAAGTCTTTGAAACATTAATGAAACTACTACGCTCAAAAATAAAATTTAATGGAGTACAACTCTTATCTGAATTTGCCATGGTTGTTTCCACTTTTCTTGCCAAGGTAGTACTTTAACCAGAGGCTGGAAAGTAAAAAAGGGTACAAAGTTGTCCCCACGTTCATGGAGCCTGGCCAATGCAATACAGAGGTAATTGTACGTTCAAGGAAAAATACCTGAAATTTTTAAGAGTAATATGGAGGGGCAGGAAGGTCTTGCCATTTTCATTACTTTAAAAAACTGATTTATATTTCCCAGCCCTTAATATAGCCTTAAAAACCCTGTATTTTTAATAATAGCAGGCATCAAGTTCCAAAATCGGATTTGAATAATTTTGAAAAAAAGACTTTTGTTCTCAAAAACTGCATGTTTTGAAATTAATGAAAACTGCATTTGCTACTAAATATAAAAGAGAACTTAATAGGATGGACTAAGCAAATGTCCTAAACTATACAATGAGAACTAATTTCAGGATTTTCTTATTAATAAAGATGTGCGTTACATGAAATCCTTTTTGTTTTGACATGAGTTTAAGATCATTATTCTTACTTTACATGATCTATTCATAAATTGTCATGAATATATGCTTTTTTAAAAATTTTTGAAAAAAAAAAAAAAAAAAAATGCTATTATGAAATTGCCACATGAGCGACTCATCAATTTTTGTTCTCAGATTTTTCAAATGCTGTTTAATTTTTTTCAGTTTTATTCCTGCATTTATTTATTTTAATTTTTTGAACCATTGCAAACATTTTATGTATCTCTTACAAAAGTTTAAATAATTGACCCAAAAAAAAAAAAAAAAAAAAAAAAAAAACTGAATTCAGCAGTTAACTTTTTGACATTTGAGAAATCACACTCCTAACAAATACAGAATTTCGTTTAAAAATTTTCAAATCAAGACTTTACTGAAAATAAAAGCGAATTGTATTTATTTGCCTTTCAATAAAACTAAATAAACATCAATAGTGAAAAAATTCCGATTCTAACAGCGGATGCAAAAGGATTGTATCTTTTTAAAATAACACGGAAAATAAAAGAATTTCTATGAGTAGAATAATTTTACTATTGCCTTTTAGTAGGATTATAATGATCAAGAGTATAAATTAACGGCATTATCGTCGGAAATTTACAGTAAATTAAAAATTAATGAAAAAAAATCGCCGATATTTTCGGTAATTTAAAATTTTTGAAATTGAGAAAATATCAAATTTCCAGATTTCCTGAAGCTGTGAGCTGTGATTGGGTACCAGTAAATCTTTTCCGAGCTTCCCCACACAGGGTTGCCAAGAGCCGATCTCTCCCGACGATCAGCAGTTTGGCGGTATTTTGTTGAATTGGCGCAGCAGGCGCAGTTTTCTTGAAAAATCGCTATTTTGGCGCAAGAAGGCGCAGAATTTTCGTTTAGGCGCAGCTGTTCCATCACTGGGACTGGTCGAGACCGAGGTAGATCCGGTTAAAGAAAAATCCGGATAATTGGACTGATAACTTTAAAGCACAAATAGGGCTAGGTTTTTTAGACAGATCCCCTTCACACGTTTTCAGTAGTGCATATTTTATCACATTCCAAATGGCGGGTTTAGAATTTTTTTCTGTTCTTTTTTCCTCATTTAATTTTTTTAAAAATATTTACAAAAAGTGATACAGAAGTAGCACTATACATAAAAATGATTTCTACACTGTATTTGACAGTATAAAAAAATCATTGTGGAGTGAAATAATTATTGATAACCATCTGCTACAAAAAGGGTGTTCTTTTGATCGTTTTCCTTTCAGTGCTGTCTTCTTGTTCGTAAAAAACCCATGCAAATGCGAAGCTTAAAACTGCATCGCTGTTTATTTTTAATATCCAACACAGTTGATGTGCCATTGCCATATTCAAGGGCTATGTAGTTTCCATTTCCTCCCGTTTTCAATCTTATAACAATTTCTTATTTTTTTGATCAAAAGATAACACTACTCTTTTGCGTTTCCCAGCCATGTTTAAAAAACACGTTCTACACTTACAGATCGCAATCAGAAAAATGTGGGTTCCTTTAACTTTGTGTAACAAGTGTCCAATATGAAAGCGCACAACTACATGATCAATTTCCTGAGGTGCACGATCTATCTTTTAGTCAAGTGAGTTTCTCAACAACAGCTTTCCTGGAAGTTTAGTTAAGCATAAATAATTTAACTTGACCCCTTGACCTTGAATGCAGTACTTCCACTATTTTTATTCTGTTAGTTTCAATACTTTATTTCTGCTTTAATGCCTCTAAAAAGAATCTTAATCCTTTTATTCAGTTCCTTCTACTCCTCATGCTAATTGTAACTGAATCGAACATACCTGAGCGGAGCTAAGGAGCGAAGGGGGGGGGGGGGGTAATCCCTCTTTCTTAGAATGCCAAAAGGCAAAGGAAGGTGGGTTTCGACCTCCAATCTGAAGGTCAGGACCTTTAGTGTTTATATATATATTTTTTTTTTCAGAGTGCAGGGAGAAAAAAAATCGAGTGGTCCCTGAATGATCCGGTTGTTGGACATCCGGTTAAGCGGCGCTCTACTGTACTTACATGCATACTCAATACCATACTAGCAGGTCTGCCATTTCAAAATTTTCCAGGTAAAGGGTATATATTCAATGCATATTATAGGTTAAAAAATGCAACAAAATACATAAACATATGTGCAAATACAATGAATTTCTAAAAGTCAGGTGGGGTCCCTGATCGCCCACATGATAGGCCTGCATACTAGGATTTTCCAATGTGGTTTAAAACCAAGGATTCATAATGAAGTTAACCATTCAAGCCTCCCTAGTTGGCAACGGCGGATCTAAGGGGGGGGGGGCGATGGGGCGATCGCCCCCCTTGGGCTGATTCAAGTGGATACTACAACGACACTCCTAAGTGAGTTTTTACTCTTTGTGCCCCGGGACCAGCCATTTTTTTATGTTCTTGGAATCCCAGCCTAAACGCCCTTCAAGTTCTATGCTTTCCCCCTGTTCCTTTGTCCTTTAGTATTGCTGAGTTGCTAATCCTCGGAGTAATGGGAAAGAGATTCCCTGCTCTTTTCTTCTACCTGCCAAACTGGTGACAGCTAGCCAACCCTTAGCACGTGGTGTAAATTCCTGCAGCATTTACGCTAAAACCTGGAGTCTGAAACATTTCATTGAACATTCATAATTACAGATGTTTATATAAATTGCACATACCCGTTGATGGTTTTTTTTAGTACATATTTAGTATTACATTTTGAAAATTTTAGAAAATATATTACTAATAATTGCTATTATTTTGTAATTTAGACATATCAACTCAAATTTAGAAAATGTATTTACAAGCCTACATTTTTCTTGAGAAAGCTTGAAGGAAATCCTAACTCGGTTAAAACTTGGCTAAGAAGCAGAATGAAGGATGATAGACTCACTGAATTAGCGTTATTGCATATCCATAAAGATATTACATTGGACGTTGAAAAAATTATAGACAGATTTGCGAAAGCAAAAAAACGTCAGCTTGTGTTCCTTTTATAAGAAGGGCTTTGAATAAATGTATATGCATTGAAAAAATGCTAGTAAAATTTTAAATAGCACTACACTAGCATTTTTTTTTTTGTTGTTCCTGCTGTTTGAAAAAAAGGGGGGGGGGGCGAGGGGACTGTTGAAAAAGAATGAAGAATATCCTCCATCCATCCTTACATTGAACCCCGAGATTTCCAAAATCGCCCCCCCCCCCCCCCTTGAAGATTTTCTAGATCCGCCCTTGCTAGTTGGTATAAAAAGTGTAAATTGGTATTTGTAATGTTTTGGATCATCTGTTTCAGTAAGCATAAATAAAGTGCTGATAAAATTAAATATATCTGAATAGTATCGAAAAATGCTCATCCACACTTTAGAAACTGGGTCGATCCAGCATTTTTAATAGGGCCTGTTTTTTGTGAATTTCAAAAACATTTTTGTGAAAATCCAAAATTTGAACTTACAGTGAACTTACAAATGTTTCATTGTTTGTTGCTGCTCATTCAATAAATAATTCTGTAAAAAGAATGATTTGGTAACTTGGAATTTTGTGAACGGTCCATTTTGATTAATTGGAATTTTGTGAAAGGGCCGTTTTGCTTAATTGGAATTTTGTGAAAGGTCTGTTTTGATTAATTGGAATTTTGTGAAGGGTCCGAAAACGGACCTAAATTTCCTCTGGCGCTACCCCTGAGAGATTAACGTTAAGTATTTTCAAAGAGAAAATTCTAATTCCTGTTGAGGATGCAAAATGGCTGAACATTTCACTTTGTAGGTGTTGTAGTAGAAAAAATGTCATTTGATCAGTCAAGACCACAGTAAAAATATTTCACTTAATTAAGAGTACAAGTAATAGTTTTGTAAACATTTTGTCGGAGAGATCTTAGCTTGAGAGATAGAGAGACAAAACTTACTCCAGAGGTTTTTCAACTTCAACTGGTAATTTATTCTCTGTAGTATTTGTCTGAAATGTTTCCTCTACATTTGTCCTTATTTGTAATGGTTTCACTGACTGAGTTTTGGGTTTAGACTGAGACACTTTAATCACATTTTTAGATGATGAAAAGCTTAAATTCAGTTTTGGAATTTTGGAGTCCACTGTATCAGCAGCAAGATCCTTAGCAACACACTGAATAGTAGCAGTACATTTATCACAAATTTGAATATCATTGTTTATAATATTTAAATTAGTAGGAAGTTCCACATTAGTATTAATACCAATCGTCTTAAATTTTGCTTCACTTTGGTGTTGGACGGATTTTTCTCGTTGACATTTATCACAGTAAGTAATAATTGAAACATTATAAGAATGATTAGGTCCAGATGCAGTAGAAGTTGTTTGAATAGATGTACATTTATCACATAAAACATTTCTTACATCATAGTCCCCAACTGCAGTTGATGCTTTAGTTTTTTCACATCTGAGACAACTACTATTAATACGTAAGTCGCCTACACCAATACTAGAGTGAGACAAAGTACATAGATCTCCACTTGTATTACTTCTGTTTATTCTTTCCTCTAAAATGACTTGAATACCAATGTTTTTACTGAATTTTACTTCTGATACTTGTACAGATTTGGCACACATATATGGAACTGCAAGTACACTTTTATTTTTAGATGTCATACTATTTCTCAAATCTTTCAATTTTAACTCAGCATTATCTGTGTTAATACTTTTGTTGAGACATTTTACATCTGTATTTGTGGCTGAATCAATAAAACATTTTAAGGGGGCAACTGTAGCTGATGGTTTAAGAGTAGCAAGTGGTACTATTATTTGTCCATTTACAGAAGTTCCATTATACTTGGGAACAGAAGGTTTGATGTCACATACTTCTCCAAGAGAATCTAAATCACTGTCCAATGACTCAGAAGACACACTAATACTTTTTTCTAAACATTGTGATTTGTAATATTTTAAATTATCACTAAGTGAAAAATCACTACCTGCAGCGACAGACTTAAATTTGCAGGGAACATATCCAACACCAATATCTCTAGTTAGAACAGAGCATGAAGTGCCTACACTTTTTAACTGCTTTGAATTTATTGGAATGCTTTCATGGGCAATTTCAGATTTTAGAGTAGAATTTCTGTCTGAATTTTGATTAGACAAAGTGGCATCTAAAGATGAAGCAATTGCAGGAGAAGATAAATCATCTAAGCTATGACTAGTCATTAGAAACTTTCTAGACATGGTTGGAGACATAATGCCTTGATTTTCTAATTTCTTCAGCTGCATGCCCAAGTCAAGTTTGAATTTTAAAGTCTTGCTTTTGGAATTTATACTTTCATTTAAATTTAGCTGCTTCAAAAGGGCTTTCTTTTCTTCTTTTAAAGCTGATAATTTTACCTGTAATAAAGAGCAATAACAAAATAATGATTATTTTTTAAAAATTGCATATATTTGATAAATATTGCCATCCAAAATCTGTAAATACAAACCAAAATCTAGCTAAAAATACTAAACAGTAAGTTACATTATCCTTTTAACAATATTTAAACACTAAAGATTCAAAAAAAAAAAAAGATTGGTATTCCAGTATTTAAGCCAAACTTATGGAATGTATTAAATTTGTAACAAAATTTCAGCAATTTTACTGAAGTTAGTTGCTGAAAATTAAATTTGAATACTATCTACCTAGATTTAACACGCAAGAAATAAATTATTTTGAGTATATTTGCTATTGCAATAGATTTGGAGCAAATGAACAAAACCAGGCTCAAATTTTATTTTAAAAATGTAATAATAATCTAAGTGTCAATAAGCATTTATATTTCCATGTACAACAACAGCACACTTCACTCCAATAAATATCTTTTAAATGTCCCGTCAGATGTCTGTGTAGAATGGTGCCGAATTCAGAGATTCAAGCATGTATGCAAAAAAAAGGAAAATATGTATTTGTATTTATAGATATATCCACCAAATTTTGTATTTACCTGATCAATAGATTCCTGAAAAATTTGGTCAGCCACATAAAAACACTTGACTATTTACATCTCATGTTTTAAAGGAATTTTCCAAGTAAATGAAAAAAATAACAATAACATGAAAAATAAAAAAATAAAAATTAAAGTGAAAAACATTAAATGAACTAAATAATTAGATAAATTAAAATTGAAACTGCAAACTAAAAATTAAAGCAATTGCCTCCCTTGAAATGCTTATAAAGGTCCCCACACATGCTCAAGTTTGCTTTACAAGCATGCTTGTATAAGGAGGTTCTCAGGTCATCATATAATGAAATACATATATTCCATTAGGGCTCTTCACTACCAAATCGGAAACTCGGCGCTGACAAAATCTCCGAAATAGTGGCAACAATATGGGAGTGTCTTATTCAATCTCTTTGCGCTGGTAATTGGCCTATTCTTGTGATGGACAGCGTCAATCACTATGTCTCTCAATGGACAGCTATAAATCTTTTGAAGGGGATCCACGTGACACCCCTGCTGGTAGTTGCAGTCAGACGTGGGCACACGAGCGGTGCCAAAACATCTACCCTTTTCCTAGAAAAAGACACTTCTCCTGACCCCCGGGGCTCTGTTTCTTTTCTCAACCTCGGAAAAATCTTTGACTCTCCTTGGAACGCACAAATTGTTCCTTGAAACTAGCACTCTGTTGAAGCCGACTTCTTTCTTTCTTCCTTTCTTTTTATTTAAAAATTCAGGTTCACATGATCACATGAGTTATCGTAAAATACAATGTTTATATTTTTTGAAGTACATTTTTTTTCTTTCAATCTACTGCTAGAATTAGTAACTGTTACTGTTAGCGATTTTAGAATATGATTTTATCTTGTAAGACATCGAAATCTTAATGACGGGTATATATCCTTGGTTTTTTTATATATTTAAGCAAACCAAAAAAAGAAAAAGCCATTCAGAAATAAAAACAATGTTGTTTTTTAAAATTTGGTTTAAATTAATAGAAAATGCAAGGATATATGGGTAATTGAACAAAAGTGGTAAAGAGTGTGTTCCATATAGATGTTTTAGTTACGTTTCATTTCTTAAAGAATATCTAGACACACGGCAGTGTGTCCGCCAAGTTTAAAGACGCAGGGCCCGACTAACAAGTTTTCCTGCCCAGGGCACCGTCAACTTTTCCTGCCCTTTTGGAATGGTTCACTTACATGTATGCTAACCATGTGTACGTGTATTACGGTCAACGTGCAATTTGTTATTATTAAGAATAACCTCTTATTATGAAGAATTGCCAGTGGTTATTATTAATTAAACTAATTACTTTATGTTGCAATTTTTAAAAAGGAATTTAAATGATATTATGAAAAAAATTCCTGCCCCTTGGAGAGTTCCTGTCCAGGGCATGGGCCCTGGGTGCCCGTGCGATAATCAGGGCCTGCAAAGACGGCGACACCGGCCAATGTGTATTTTTACCCGAACCATTTCAAGCTACTCTCGACATCATTACTCAAAAACTATTAGGCCTACATACTTGAAATTTTGTGCTTCAAATAGGGGCCCCTTGAACCCCTAGAATATTAAATTTCATCGATGTAACTCTTATAGTTATAGAATCATTAAGGTCTAAAAAGTGTAATGCTTATCATTGTCTGACTGACTCGCTCATCAAAAACAAAAACTACTAATAATAAGTGACTTAGAAACTTGAAACTTGGCATCAAGGTTGACAATTAAGCTTTTATAAAAGAAAAAATCCGAACCTTGGGAAAAAATACATGATCTTTTATTTCTTGTAACGGAACTACAGTGTTCTCAGTGGCGTAACTAGCGGGGGGCGTGGGGGCGGCACTGTTTCAGGGCGCGGCAAAAAGTCTGAAACGCTTATCCCAACAAAACGCAATCTTGTTTTTCACATTTTTTTTTTTGCAAACAGGGCGAACTTATTTTTTTCCCTCGAAAAGTTACCGACAGTTGCATAGCTCCAAAAGATTATGAGAACATTAAGGGGCGGGGAGGGGGGCGGACAGTAGCCACAGGTTGACGTCCGGTTTCGGCTTTTTCTGAACCCCCTAGGTATACTTTTTGTTTTGCTTCCTTGCTATTATTCTTAATAGCCTATGTAATAAAGTCATTTCCGCATCGAAAAACATCGAAAACGATATATAAATGTTTTGCAATGGGATGTCAAGACATACCTTCTGTATAATACCCAACAATACATAATCCATGTGATGTCTTAAAAAAAATTATCTTGAAATGTTGATGAAACTTTTAAGCATCTTCTTTTTATTGAAATGTGGAGTAAAATATTTCCCATATTTGTATAATTCGACAACAATTTTAAATAGGCAACAAGACTTCTAGTAAGCTATTCGAGAAATTTATGGCCATACCCAGAATCTTCTAATGTCTGAAAATATAGGCTAAAATTGCATTTTTGGCACTAATATTGATGAATTTTCAGCGAAATTCCTCGATAGGGAGGGGTGAAGTGCCTGAACCCCTCCTTTTCCCCCAAGGGCAGTGTCACTAAATATAGCCTAGAAATGCGTGTTTTAGACTTCAATTTCTAAAATTTTCAGGGGGAGAGCCCCCGAACCCCCTATTTGTGCACAAATGTTACCTTCTGGATTTTTATATAGCTTTTCCGAATACCCTGACGCAATTATCCAAAAAAAAAAAAAAGAATGCCGGATGGAAAAATTAGTTGAAATTTATTCAACCTAATGTCTCTGAAAAATATAAATGGCACATTAATTTTAAAATGTCCCTTGGATGTGCGTGTACATAATATAAATATTATATAAATCTGGAATTACCCGATCGAAAAAGATGTGGTGGTCACCAAACTCCTAAGCCCCCCCCCCCCTCCCCCCGTTTTTTGACTTCGGGGCTGCTCTGTTGTCAGCACGGCTTTGGGGCGGTATTCTCAAATTTCGCCCCGGGCGCCACTAAGTCTAATTACGCCACTGAGTGTTCTACTGCTAAATTGGAATCAGGTACATTCAAAGATGGCATAAAATTGTTTTCTTTTGTCCCTCTTTGTTTTTCTCTTATATCAAAACAAAATAGTTCAAAATTCGACTTCAAATGAAGAGCACTTTCAATTTTACTACCCTGGCTAATAATACAAAAAATAAGTAGATCATTAAGATAAGTTACGTTCAAGAGCACGATAAGAAGACAATTAACTATTATAGCTTGCTACATGATTTTACTAACTGCTTGTTAGAAATGTTTCTATTTGGGGGAGTTTTTTTAATATAATGTATCGACATTTAAAACTTGCCAGGTTAGAAATCGGATACCAGAGAAGGGACCGTTCATAAATGATGCCACGCTTTTTTCTGATATTTAACCCCCCTCCCCCCTTTGTCACAAAATTTCACACTCATCAGACCCCCTCCCTCCCTTTGTCACACGTCATACTATGTTGTATAAGCCTGATGTCACACTTCTTGTTACCCCTACCCTCCCCTTGCCACACTTTGTCACAATTTCCCGAACCCCATCCCCCCCTCGAAGCGTGACATCATTTATGAATGATCCAGAAAGTAACAAGTTGTTTTTAAATGAATTGAAGAACATTGCACTCTCCTACAGATATGATTAAAATATCTGCTATGGAAGTTGGCACCTCTCATATTTCAACTCTTTTATCGGTGACACCGACTACTCCGAAGATTGCTTGTTCTACCGAACTTGGCCCCTTTTTCATTTATGTTTTTGTTCAATATATATATACATATTGCATAATTTTAAACTTTGTTTATTACAGTAATTCTCATATTTAACTACGCCAAAATTAAAATTTTTACTCCACTAAAAATATTTTTTTTCAGTGAAATATCATCCACGGGTATTATCCTACAGCAATAGTTTTTCTTTTCTAAAAATTCTGGACATGAAATGGTTAGTGATTGAGGCTTCATTTTTTTCTATGATTAAATAGGTGTCCCTCGACATTTAAACCACCCTTTAACATTGTCATTTAAAGGTTTTCCTTATTTACCATTGTAAATAAAGCCAGCCCGAGCACACAAATATCTAGCCAAAGAGCTGCCATCCCTCCACAACACAAACACGTAAAGCACAACACACAATGGTGATAGTCCTGATGCACACCTTTTTCATGCTTTTTCTGTCTTTCAACCAAGAGTAGCTTGATTTCAAAATTGGGTACAATCGCCCTGACTGTATCTGACTTGTTTCTCTTCACATGTGGGGGGGGGGGGGGGCTCAATCTGTCAGGAACTGTTCAGTTCATTGCTTAACTATCTTCTATTTTCAGAAGTTTACCTTTGTATTCCAGATCCTTAGCGTTCCTTGTTAAATAAAAAAAGTAACAGAGTCCGATAACATTGGTTTTATTGTAAGTATTAGTAGAAAACATGCATAATTGCACTGCACTGACAACACGCTACGAACCTATTCCAGAAAGAACACAAAACAAACGTGTTGCCAAAGACACATTAGAAAAAGTTAACAGTTACGGTTACGTCATAATGAATACAAAATAGGATAAAATGAATAACAATTAATAAATATTAAAATAACAATTATTACAATAAATATAAATTGTGATTAACTTCCAATACCCACCCTTAATCACATATTAGACCACAATTTTTAATCAACTTATATAATCTGGGTTTTGGTAAACTTTTCGTAAACAAGTCTGCCAGCTGATCTTCAGTAGGTATATATTCTACACTAATGGCATTTAATTTTATAATTTCCCTTATATATTTTAACTTAATGTCTAAATGCTTTAACCTAGCACAATTGTTTTCGTTAAGAGCAGCTTTTATAGCAGATTGGTTATCTTCATAAATGACCATTTTTATTTCTTCACAACCTAAAATTTCTTTAGTCAAGTTATACACTAACATTAAATTTTGAATAGCTTTGGCTAGGGCCAAAATTTCAGCTTCAGTAGAAGACAGAGCTATTGACGTTTGCTTTTTAAAATTCCAAATTATTGGACAATTGTTTAGCATTAAAATATAACCTGTAATAGATTTTCTATCACGTAAATTAGCCCCCCAATCAGCATCAACATACAAAGAAATAACAATATCATTATTACTACATTTAGGAAAAAATAATTTCAGTTCAAGAGTCCCTTTGAGATAACGCAACACCCTTTTTAAACCAGTCCAAGCAGCAATTGTAAGTTGCTCTTGAAGTTGACCAAAACAATTTACAGAATACAAAATGTCTGGTCTAGTTGTCATGGCCAAATATAGTAGAGCACCAATAAGTTCACGATAGGGACCTTCAAATTGTTCACTAGTGTCAAAATTTTATACAGTTGATTTAGGTACAATGGGTGTATCACAGTGCTTACACTCAGTCATTTTGAATTTTTCTAAAATTTTTAACACATAAGACTTTTGGCTCAGATAAAGATGGTTAGTAGATTGTTCAAGACATATGCCCAAAAATTCACTAGCAAACTCAGATTTTGACATCTCAAACTTTTGCTGAAGAAGCTGAATTACCACTTTAACTTCTGATATATTAGAACCGGAGATCAGCAAGTCATCAACATACAGAATAATTATTATTTCACTGTGGTCAGACCTTTTCACGAATATACATGGCTCATTATTAAGTTGTTGAAATTTCAGATGAATTATGAAGTCTGTAAACTTTTCGAACCACTGCCTCGGTGCTTGTTTCAGTCCATATAGACTTTTTAAAAGTCTGCATACCCTGCCACTGATGTCATTATATCCCATGGGTTGTTCCATAAAGATATTTTCATTAAGTTCACCGTTTAGAAAAGCAGCTTTAACATCAAGTGCAAACATTTTCATTTCTTTCTGAAGTATGATGGCCAGAACAAGTCTCAGGGAGGATGTACTAACAACAGGAGCATAAGTTTCAAAGAAATCAACACCTGCTTTCTGTTCGAAGCCTCGAGCAACTAGTCTTGCTTTGTAGACATCATTGCGCTTTATTCTAAATACCCATTTGCAGGATATTGTCTTCGCATCTTTTGGTAATGCCACAAGTTCCCACACCTTGTTCTGATTCAAGGCTTTCATCTCTTGATCCATAGCATTACGCCACAAGTTCTGCTCATTGATTGGTAATTTTTCTAAATCTTCAAACAAAATTGGATCAGGATTTGCTACCAGTGCACTGTATAGGTAATAATCATTTAGTCTAGCAGGTGGCTTTGTGTTTCTTTTTGAGGATCTGATTTCATTTTCTTCAGGGCTATCTATTTTAACATCACTTGATTCAAGCAAAACTTCAGGTTGAGAATTAACTTCTGAAGGAACATTTTCTTGATTTAAGTCGGATATAGCAATTCTTTTCTTTTCTTCATTAAACTTAACGTTGCAAGAAATAGTAACTCTATTTGTTTCAGGATCCAGCAAACGGTAACCCATGCTTGAGTAACCAACAAATATCATTTTTCTTGATTTGGGATCTAATTTCTTCCTCAGATTATTTGGGATCCTCATGTATGCCTCACATCCGAACACCTTTATTGCGCTCAAGTTAGGAGGTTTTCCATATTTCAGCTCAAATGGTGTGAAATTATTAATACTTTGACCAGGAGTCCTATTTTTAAGATAAGCTGCAGTCTGTATCGCAAAACCCCAGAAACTTTTTGGTAACTTTGCTTCATACATTAATGCACGAGCTTTTTCTAACAGGTATCGATTCGCTCTTTCAGCAACACCATTTAAATATGCAGAATATGGTGGAGCAGGATCTAACAGTATACCAGCTTCCTTACAACACTTGGCCAATTCACCAGACACATACTCTTTTGCGTTGTCACATCTGATCTTATACACATTAGGATTTTGCTTTAAGAAAAATTTAAACACTGGAACTATATCATTTTTATGCTTCAATAGATGTACTTCACTAAATCTTGAGTGATCATCAATTATTGTCACAAAATAATTTTCACCAGAAGGGGTAGGGGGTGAAATCGGGCCACACATGTCGGTATGAACCACTCTCGTAGGCGAGGTTTCTCGAGTTCTGGGACCTTTTCCAGCTGGTTTATTTGAATGCTTATCAAGGACACATTCTTCACAGAAATTATCTGAACTAGGAAGGCCCATCTGCTCTAAAACTTTGTTGGATGAGTGTCCCATTCGTCTGTGCCAAAGATCTGAAGAATGTTCAGCGACACTAGCTACAGCTTTAATAGGTGTAAATTCACTTACATAGTACCCTTTATCATTAAGCTGAGCCATTATAAAGCTCTCTTTACCCTTTTGCACTTATGCTTTATCATCCTTAAATATAATGCTGTAACCTGCCTTTTGAATGTTTTTAACTGATATTAGTTCAGCATTTAAATCAGGCACATAGAGTACATCTCTAAGAGTAATTTTCTTTCCATGCAAGACCCCTGAAATTCTTCCTATTCCTTCTATTTTTAAAATGTCATTTTTGGATGCACAGGCTACTGAACCAGAAAAACTTTTGAAGTCATCAAACCATTCACTTTTGCTGCACATGTGTGCTGAAGCTCCAGAGTCCAAAAGAAAAAGATTGTCATTAGATTCCCCCATCATGAACGTCACTGCCGCAGCTGTTTCTTTATTATCAGTCTTAGGTTTCATTCTACAGTCCCTTTTGTAATGTCCAGATCGACCACAATTAAAACAGGTTATTATACTTTTACAAGTCCTTGCTGTATGACCTTTCAATTTGCACCGATAACAAAATACGTTATATTTATTCACACGGAAAGCTACATTGTCACGTGATCCAGGATTACGCATCTGCTCATTGTTTTTGTCACCCTTCAAGGCTTCGGCACTTAAAAGTCTCTGTGTAACAAAACTTAAGGTGAGATTGTTGCTCGGTTGATTTTCAATTGTAGCTTTAACAACATCATATTCTGGCGGAAGGGACATCATAAGATAAATCACCACATCCATGTCTTGCACAGCCGCACCGGACATTCTTAAATCATTTACAGTGCCAAGCATTTCGTTGATATGCTGCTGCATACTGCTATTGGATCGCTTCTTCATAGTGGCTAATTTCTTTCGAGCCAATATTTGACTGACAGCACTTGTTTTTGCATATTTCGACTTTAACGTCGTCCAAATTTTACAAGATGATTTCTCGTCGGCTAAAGCGGCCAGAATTGCGTCATCCAGTAGAGTAAGTAATAAAGCGTAAGCCTTCTTTGCAGCACGAACTTCAACTTCTTTTGTTTCATCACATTCTCTTTCTAAATAAACTTCTAAATCTTTCGCTGCGAATACTGCTTCGACACGACGACTCCATAACGAGAAATTTTTGCCGTTGAACTGTTCAACGCTAAACTTAGTTTCTTCAGCTGCCATTATCACACGTGACACACGCTTCGAAGAACTAATAGAATACTTTCCCAAAAGGCTTAAAGCTTCCAACAGCTGTCGAACCACGCTCTGCTGTTAAATAAAAAAAAGTAACAGAGTCCGATAACATTGGTTTTATTGTAAGTATTAGTAGAAAACATGCATAACTGCACTGCACTGACAACAGGCTACGAACCTATTCCAGAAAGAACACAAAACAAAAGTGTTGCCAAAGACACATTAGAAAAAGTTAACAGTTACGGTTACGTCATAATGAATACAAAATAGGATAAAATGAATAACAATTAATAAATATTAAAATAACAATTATTACAATAAATATAAATTGTGATTAACTTCCAATATTCCTGAAAAGTAAATATATTTTCCAGTCCGAGTGTCTGAGTGTGTATGCTGGCTTAAAACATTGTTTCTTTGAGAAGTGCTTTCCTCTCTTTCCAAATCTATTTTTTTTCTTAGGACCTCTTCACAATCCCATATTAATAACGTAAAGATATTTTAAAACCCCCTTTTTCTCGGAACAGAGTTGGTTTATAACCTATCGCTCGATAGACTGATTGCGCAGTTGAGATGAGTGCTTCGTGCACAGCAATTACAGTAAATAAAATAGCAGCAAAAAAGAAATGAAAATAATACAGTATAGAAGAGAAGAAAAGTTACGGGTGATTGATAAAGTTAAAAATGATGCAACGAAAACGAGTATTATTTTGTAATATGGTTCTGCGGTATAGTTTCACTATACCGCGGTTATGTTATAACGCGGGTGCCAAACATGTCCCCCGACTCCCGCATTTTAACGGGGCTTTACTGTAGTAGAAAAATCTTATAATAAATTGATCGAAGTTGGAACAAAACAAACATTTATTTTTTTAGCTTAATTGTTGCTTAGTTGAACAACTCTTGGGATCATTCATAAATGATGTCACTCTTCGAGGGGGAGGGGAGTTCGTGAAATTGTGACAAATTATGACAAGGGGAGGGAGTAGCAAGAAGTGTGACATCATGCTTATGCAACAGAGTGACATGTGGCAAAGAGGGGAGGGAGGTCAAATATATGGGAAAAAAGCAAGACCACATTTACGAAGGTACTAATTCGACCCTTGTATTAATTTTCCCTGTAAAGTCTGTGATTAAATCTCCCTAATCAATTCTGGCTGGAGATATTCAAGAATTTATGTACGCTTGTAATGTCATTTAAGAAATATTTCTTTCATTTTCGCTGTTTCAAACATGCAAATAAAAACGAAATAGACATGTACTTTTTTTTGCAGGATTGAGATAAGGGGCCGTTCATAAATGATGTCACGCTTTTTTCCCATATATTTGACCCCATCCCCCCCCTTTGTCACATATGTCACTCTTCAGTGGACCCCCCCCTCCCCCCTTTGTCACATGTCACGCTATGTTGCACAATGCATGATGTCACACTTCTTGTTACCCCCCTCCCCCGTCACATTTTGTCACAATTTCACGAACCCCCCCTCCCCCTCGAAGCGTGACATCATTTATGAATGATCCCTAAGACAGAAAGACTCAATGTTTTATATGAGTCGTCAAGATTCAAAACCAGATACAGCCACTTTTTTTCGATTTCAACTTTTTTACACTTTCTAATAGTTTAAAGTAATCTTTATATGGTGTTAATTTTTTAAGTTTCTAAAGCAGCTACATCATGCTAAAAAGGGGGTTGAAATGTGCCACTTAATTACAACCCCCCTCCCCCCATTGACCATGCTTGTCAGCTCTTCTTTTTTCCCTCCAAATATCTTCCGAGGATAAATTGTTTTTGTGTCAAAATTTCAGCACGTTAAAAGTTAATCCCAATGCTCTCAGCTAGAAATTCGAATTTCTTAGATATTAGATTTTTGCCCGCAGAGAAAAATTTCATTTTTTATATGTAGCTGGTTTTGAAACTAGACGACTCATATAAAGAACTCATTCATTTTATCCTAAAATTTGAAAATTTTTACAAATTAAATTAATTTAACAATTAAAATAGACAATAAAAATTTCCTGAGGTGGCCCTCATTTTCTTGGTGCCTTAAGAAAGTACTAATTTTGCTTACGGGTTACTACAGCACTCGACATTGCTCAGAGAGGGATGGGCATCCGGCATCCGTCCCTTTGGTAACATACAAAGACCAAAATCTTTAAATTATTCTCTCGGTCTCGGTTTAGGATGCGTAGAGTATGGATTAAAAGGCGCACTTGCATGTAATGCCATACATCTCTACTAATAATAAACCAGCAAGTACGTCTGTGTGTGTGTTGATTCCAATGCCTTATAATCGTGCTCTTTGTGTGGGTACCTGAATTAAACAAATATAATGCGTTTTTTCATAGTTTCTTTTTGCATTTTTTATGTGTGCGTCTTTCTCACAAGAAAATAAAGTTCCTTAAATATGTAGGATCACCGATTGATTGCCGTGGGAGGCTAATTTTTAATTCTGTGGAAGGCTATACATCTTAATAGAATAATGTAATACATACATATTTTAAAAAATACCAGTGTATATATATAATGGCGAACCAACTGGCCCTTTCACTTCTGAACAAGGGCAGGGCAGTGCGGGTACCGCTAGTATTATATATTGTTGTATAGATATTTCGCTGGTTCTTTTGTGGAAATATGTTCAATGTTCATTCATAGCAGAAAATATTTGGTCTATTATTTAATATTTAATATCATTATGCTATTAAATTACAATTTTATAAGCACTAATAATGAGTTTCTTAACCTTTTTGTATTTTTGTGAGATAATTATATTACTTTTAACACCCCAAATTACTTTTGGAACACACATAAATACATAAATGAAAATATGTTTTTCATCTTCACTTACAATATATCGATATTTCTTTAACATACTCTTCAGCATTTAATTTTCAAATTGAAAATAATATTAATGAACATAAAATTTTGATTCATAGTAGTGTAATGTAAAAATGGTGTAATGTTTATTGATCGAACTGCATTTTTATAGTACTCTTTACGACGGTTTCTGCTATGTTAAAGAAGCAGTATTCGATTTTATCATAGAACGATTTTCTTCATCAAGCATCAAGGAAAATAGAATGTAATGCAAAAACTTCTTTTCCTCTTGAACTCAGAACCGAAAACCGAACGGGTATCACAAAACATACAAAGCGATAGGTAAAGAATGGATGGACCTCCTGGGCAGCTTGTGAACAAAGGAGACTGATTGCTTGTCACTTTAGCGAGAGGGGAATAGGTCCCTCGAATGGGCGGGCCAAGGTGTGGTTTGCTACGGGGCGTGAATTTTCGTAGTTTTTCAAACTTTTTCAAAAACAACACTTTTACTCCTACTAATAACAGGTACACAAATTGTCTCAGATTAAACTTAAAATATGGTTTTAAAGAGAAATATTCAAGCTTGGTTTGCAACTTTTCCGTTTTCCCGTATCTTTTTTCAAAGTTTTAAAAATAATGAATTGAAATTTAAAAATGTTATAAAAAAATTTTGAAGTTCACTACAGAAAAAATGAAAAGTAGCAAACCATTAACTAGGTCTACTCTATAGTTTAAAAGAAACCGCATGAAAATATTCAAATAACTTCTCGAGTTATGAGTAGGAGTTTTTGCAGATTTTCCCGTAGAGATAGCATTAGCGCCGAAAAACAAGATGGACGGTAGCGAAGAGCCTTAAAAAAAAAGTACTTTTAGCATTTAGATTTCTGAATATTATCAATAAATACCTGCAAAATAGGAATACATTTAACTTGTTCTTCTAACTCTTTCATTCGGCACAAACTTGAAGCCATTTGTTCTCGTATATTTGTGAGCGTTGATTTATGTATTCCCTTTGCATGTGGTAATGTTGCAGAAGGTTTTGACAAAGATACACTAGCATTATTCCATCGATCTAATTCAGATGTTGTAGAAAAACCCTGCAAATAATAAATTTAGTCAATGAAGAAGTGAGTAAAACAAAAAGTGCAATAAAAATTAGGAAATTGATAACAAGGGATTAAAAAATATTTAATCTCATTTTACTTGAAAAAGTTTTTTTTTCTGATCATATTCTTGTAAATTATTTCAATATATTTTGAAAAGAATGAACGCATATATGCACATTGAATTTCTAAATAATAGCAATAAATGATTAAAGAAACATATATAATAATTTTTGAAACCTAATCTGTATAGTACACTTTTGTCATCAAAAAATGCATATCTTGCAACAATATTGAAAGTAACAATCTTAGTTCAATAAGATATTATTCTGTATATGCTAATGACCTTTTTTTTATCAAAACTGCTACTGGCAGCACTAATAATATAAGACTTATGTATTTACTTACATTAATATTTACATAAAAATGTAGCACTAACCATGCTACAACTTTCTAATACATTGGCACTGCAGAGACCACTATATACCAACTATACTATGGTTTAACAGTTTAAGATACCCGGGGTAATACCAGAGTAAATTAGGTCCCTGAAGACAAAGTTGCAGTTGATACTCCTGAAGCAAAATAACTTGCAAATTTTTAATAAAGAACTTGCAAGAATAGTATTATATTCCCAGGTAAACGAGGTATCAAGACAGTGCCGGCTCTAGCCCTTGATCAGGGTAGAGCGAGATTGTCTTTCGACACCCTTTGGACGACGCTTTCACTTCTCTCACGTAAATTCTACTTTGGTTTTATGTTAAATAAATAATAGTTCACAAATTTTAAAAAATCAACTTTTATTGCAAATATCAACATTTATTGACACTTTATTATTAAGAAAGCTTTTACTGCTATTTATAAATAAATTAGTTTTTGGTGTGAATTTCAATCAGTCACTAAATAAATCTGTCACCTATGTAGGTATTGAAATAACTAATTAAAAGAAAGCATTCCTTATGTCAATCTAGATTTACATTAATCTATACAAAGTTTACCTTTCTTGATTTTCACTGGCAAATTTTTCAATTAAATTATCTGTAGGTATGGATTGAGCAATATTATTTCCAATTGGTAAAATTGCCAGGTTTGACAATTTTTCCTGAGCTAGGGTCGATCTCACAGGTAGGGTTTTATCAGTTTAAGTTTACTAAAACTCTGCTCACCTTTTGCGACACTTACTGGAATAGTTTGGAGTATCGGAAGGGCGGTCCAAGTGTCTGGAAACAAATCGCACCAATTATTTTTGTTCAAGACATTAAGAACATCTTTCGGTTGACCTTGGTCTGTGTCTAAGAATTGCTTCAGGCTTAGTATTTCTTGAGCCAGATCTGCTCCAGAAATATCGCTATGTGAATCATATGTCAAAACATTTTGCAAATTTAAACAGGATTGCTGCAATTCAGGCTTATCGATCGGTCGCTTTATATTATATAAGAAAATCCAACTTACATTTAAAATTAGACAGCTGTTTGAAACGTATTTCCAGCGAATTTAGAATTGTATCTATCAAAGGATAGAACACAATGGTCTTAAAATGTTGTTCCGAGTCTATTAGCGTTTAATCTTGAGATTCATCGTCAAACATTCTTTTTTCTTTTTCGGTCTCTTGTTTTTTGAAATACAGGTGGGATTTCAGCTTTTTCGGCAATTTCTTTTGCTATGATTACAGCGTGATGTAACCAGTATCCCTATACTGCTTAACAAATTGGCAACATTTGTGTAAAAGATTCGTTGCATTTAACAAGTCTGCCGACTCTGATTGCATGTATTTGCTAACAACATTTATTTGGTACAGTAAATCATACCAAATTACAAGAACGAGCAAAAATTCATATTGATCCATGTGGTGGGCGAGAGACTCTGCTTCTGAAGCAGCAACGCGGTCGGTACTATCCTCGTATTCTTCTTGTAGTGCATCTTTCACTTCCTTATATTGATACTCAATAGTTTGAAGGCTTGAGACTCTGCTTTCCCAATGTGTCTCACAGATTTTTTTTAATGTCGGGCTTCTGTATGTTTTGAGATTACTTCCCATCTCTTTGTGGAGGAGGAGAAAAAAACAAACAGCAGTTGGATAACCCCGAACAACGACACTGATTTAACTGAAGTTTTAGCAGCGTCACAAAAATAACCAAGTTCAAGCTGTGACAGCCGCAAGGATTTAAAAAAGTCTTTGGAAATTTTCTAATAATACGACTTTGGACGCCTTTCTGTTTCCCCACCATATTGGCGCTATTGTCATGGCCTTGGCCCCTACAGTCATGCATGTCTAAATCATGTTTCATTATCACCTCATCCAGAAATAAATCTGATACCCTGGCCAGTGGAGTCCGATATTTGTGTATATGTAACAAAACATTCACGTATGCAATTGTTATTCAATATCAAAGTGACACTTAACTGCTCAGTGCAGCTGATATCAGGTGTACAGTCTAAAATGATTGAAAAATACTTACATTTCTTTATTTTCATGATAATAGTATTTCTTACTTCATTTCCAAGTAATTAAATGAATTCATCTTGAATGTTTTTGCTGAAATAATAGTTTTTTGTTTCCTTAGTAGAGATACCTAGGACTAGCCGCTCCAAATAGTTAGATTTAGCTTAAAAAAAGGCAGGGATTCATCTGATCTGGCAACACTGTTCCAGCGCCTCTCAAAAGGCGACATCATTTTTTTTTTTTTTTGCGCTGGAAATTGTTTTTCGCATTTGGCTTTTTGGCGCCCCTTGCCATCTGGCACCTAGAGCGGCCGCTCCACTCGCTCTACCCCAGATCCGGCACTGTATCAAGACTGCAAGATTTTGCTCCAAAGCAAGTAAATTTTTACTACTAAATTTAAACATTGAAAGGATTTCAAAACATTGATAAGAAAGTTTCTCTTAAATAGATTTAAAAAGTAAATTTCAAATAAATTTTCTCAGCCAAAAAAGAAAATTTACCTTAAAAAAAAAAAAAAATGAAAAGGATTAAAGATTTATATGAATTTGATTTTTGAAAAGTACACAGACAGTTGAAAATTATCAATCTACAAAATCAGGGCTGCACAGTTTTGTATATTGAGAATTTTAATTACCAATACTTTTAGTAGATATTAAAAAAAATCTATGAACAAGAGAACATTTTTTTTTTATTATTGTTATTATAATTTCTCTATTTCTTTTTTTTTTTTTTTTTGTTATGTATACTCACAGCTTTGTTGTTGTGTGTTGAAGGTCATTATACTAAAGAAAAGGTTTCATCTAAATCAACTGAAAGCCAAAAATTTCAATCTTTTGTTGTAGCTTTTTTTATAGATTGAAAATATTATTAAACTATACTCACATCAATGTAAGCAAGTGCACTAGGATTTGATACTGCAGTGGAATGTGATGAAATTGAGCTTGTTGAACTACTTCTGGATTTTACACAAGGTACAAAATGCAATTCTTTGTTTTCTTCTGAAGATTGAACAGGGAATAAACTCTTCCCTTCAGTAGCATTTTCAACTCTTGTTTTGTAGTAATTACTTTTATCATTAACAATCAAAGAAATGGGATTTTTTCTTAATGTTTTCTGCCAAGTATCTTCAAAATCGACTACAGCATCTTTCAAACCATCACTGTGCAAATAGAAATTTTGAGTTGAAGCAGTAGCATTTGGCAAAACCTAAATGGAAACAAATTAAAGGTTAATTATTGCTTAGTTAATGAATCATGTAATTCATTTAGCTTTTACTTTTTGAAGAAGTTGAGAATTTTTTTTAAAACAATAGCAGTACCCACACAGCATCTGAGCTAAAAAGTTAAAAGAAGCCGCCTGTAAAATAATAAATTAATTAAATAAAATTATTTTGCTTGCAGCTTGTTGTTTGGCTTAAATTGTTAAAAGAAGTCACCTCGGGGAGCTTTAGCAGAATTTGAAATAAGTTGCCTAGGGTGACCAGTACTCCCATCACGGCGTTATTCATGGTAAAACTGTAAAAGAAATTACTTTGCCGACCTTGCAGCAGCTTTTTTCAGAAAAAAGAGTACTATAATAATAAAATTAATTATATAAATTCATCTGCCTACAACAAACAATTGGTTAACTTACATGTGTAGAAAACTTATTCCAGCAACAGCGTTTACTGTAAAAAATTTAAAAGAATTCATATACAGTGACTAGTGTTCGGCAGTAGTTAACTACTAGTGACAACTACTAGTTAACTACTAGTTGTAACTACTTTTGTTTTGAACTAGTTAACTATTAGTGAAACTACTTTTCCCCCAACTACTAGTTACAGCTACTTTCGAATTTTTTTTCTAATCTATTTTTTGGAAAGAAAAAACTATTTTTAAATATTAAATTATTTATAGTTTTAGCTTATGAATATTACTCGCACAAATGTATTTTTTTATATTATGTTATATAACGTAAAAGTGCTCATAAAAAACCATAATATTTATTGCAGTATTAACGCAAATTAGAAAAAGATTTTTAATGTAATCAATAAATGGTGCCTGCAACCAGCACATGCACAATGAAGTTTCATTTAAAGACTAAATCTTCATTATAAGGAAGCTTTACCTCTACTCTAATACCAAGCCTGAGTTTGGGATACCATAGAACACAAGCTTTCAACACAATTTGAAAGAATATAATCTAAAGCATGCGCATTACAAAGATATGTTGTTAATGAACGGGGGTTGGGCAGAGGGAGATTTTTAAATTGATATTAAGGGTAAACCCCTTTATTTTACAACAAACTTAACAAATAAAAAATAGAGACGTACCAACTTTATTTCTTCATGCCTCAAAAAATATCGAGTTGAATTATTAGGATTAAATATTTAAGAACAAGCATAAAAATGGAAATTCAAATGAATTTATACTTAAAAGTAGTTAACTAGTAGTTAACTGCTTTTGGAGAACAGTTAACTACTAGTTACAACTAGTCTTGAAAAAAGTAGTTAACTACTAGTTGCAACTAGTTTTGTTTTGACCAGTTAGTAGTTGGTAGTTAACTACTTTTTGACGAGTAGTTGCCGAACATTACCAGTGACCCCTCTCCAGCCGTATTTAAAATCAGTTAAAGAAAAAATAAATAAATAAACCATCTTGTGTAATCCAATGGTAGTTATTTTTTTGAAAGCTGAGGAGTCTCTTTTTTAGGAATAAAATCTATTTCTATGCAGATGTGCAACTTTTTGAAGTAGAAGAGAGGTACAGTGAGGGAAAGAAAAACAAAGCACTTCTAAATAAAATAAATGAACTTTATGCACTAATAAAACTGAAAAACAATTACTCACATAAAGAAAGCACAAAATGTTCATTTGTGTTTTCCTTACGTGAATAATTGTTTTAAAACATTTCTAATTACTCAGCCATCTTGCACTCTAGAAATAAAAGAGGAAAGGTGTCCATTGTCTTCTTTTAAATTACTGAAATAAAATTTCCGTAAGGGGCCGTACACGTATTAAAAAACACTAACATCCAAAATCCATAAGTTTCAGGTAACTACATAATACTGCGGTTTTGTTAGGATTTTTTAATTTTTTCTAATAGGTAGAATTTTAAACATTTTTAAGCACAGCAAAAAAAATATTCCTTATTTTTAGTTGAAATTTTGAATATCTATTTATCCCTATGAAATCTTCGCTAGATTACTTTTTTCGTCAAATGTAACATTGTTTCAGATTTAAAAAAAATTCAAATATTATCATGATTCATAAAAAATATTTAATTAATATTTTCAGCCACATAAAATATGTTTTTATTGTTGGGTTTGTTCATAGTTTCATATAAAAAAAAAGTTCCGTAACCATGTTAGTTTAGATGTTTATAGGCAAACATATCAGAAAACGCTTTAACATTACTAGATGGAATTTTCTTACTTTAACTGTGAAGTCTGAACCAAATTTGCATACATCATTATATTTATACATGCTGATTACAAATCTGTGATTAAAAAAAAAAAGGGAGTTCCCATTTGCAATTTTAACCTCTTCAGACCCCAGAACTAGGCACAAACAATTTTGACACAATTGTTTGGTTCTCTGATTTGAAAAATGAGTACAAAACAAAATAACTAAAAAAAATTTTTTTAATTAATAATTAGTGTAAATAATAATTAATGCCCAATTTCCATGTTTAAAACAAAGTAAACTATCTGTTGATTAATTAAAAAAAAATTGGGTGTTTTAGCTTTCAAATTGCACAAACAGTAGTTAATAAACAGTATTTTAAAATGTATCCAATTGGGTTAAAGTTGATGTTTATTTTAATATGAAGACAACTTCTTAACAAAATTTTACAATTGGCCACTTATATTGTACTTTATTCCTGATAAATTGATACATTTAATCTATTGCTAGTGTAAATAGCATTCAAATGAGAAGGAATGTTTCCTCCCCCCTCCAATGTACATCAGCTGCATGCTTCATTAATTCAACGTATCTTTAAAAGAAAAAAAGTGCACTTATCTGATTTTTAGCTTGGCTTCAGAAATATTGCATTTACATTGTTATTCAGTTTTTAATGACATGGAAATGATAAAGGAAATTTGTAGAATCATAGATTTTACAAATCTGCATAAGTGTCTCGTTTGTGCAGTTATATGGAGTGCACTTAAATGGTATCTACCATTATTTCTTTTGGTGCTTCATAAACATTATAATTTTTGTACATCTTATATGTGGAAACTGTCAGAAAGCTTCACATATATTCTCCCCTTCGCATATACTCTCAAACATTTATAAATTACAACATGATTATCTCTTTTATCATGGCGAATAATTTTGAAAATCAGAACAAATCTTTATGTGATTATATGTATTGGAAACATCTTTGTGTATACTTACTATAGGTTGATGATGATTTTTATTATTTTGCGCAAATGGTGATATGCGCCCTAGGCCCAAATAAGATTCCACAGATTTCTTTTCCTTTCTTCTTTCTCTTTTATGCTGGCGTAATTTATCCAGTTGAGTACTGTTATAAAGTGAATCACAGTATCTAACAAAATCTCTATCAATGTGAAATCCATATGGACAACAAGAGCATTCTGTTGAAGGTGTCATCTTAAGTCTGGTGCCCACACCAGGCAAAGAAATAATCTGAAATTGAAACACAAAATCATAATTAAACTTTAGGTTGACTAAACAACACTTTGTTAACATTACACATGGCAAAGTAGTAACAGAAATTCTAGATTTTTGGTGACAATAAAGATAGCATACCAAAATAATAACAACATTTGTTTTTAAGGATTACAAAAACAGAATAACAATTCATTGATAAAAATCTACAACAACTCTTTGATATAAATCTATCGCACTTTAAAATTTTGAAATTATGACATCTCTCTCAAGTTGTAATCTTCTTACAGAGCATTGTGAACTTTTCTAACAAAACTGCTAGAACTAAACACATGATTTTTACATTCATGCAATGTTAACAATATTTCTATGCTAATGTTATGTTGCTGTGTTTATGTTATTCAGTAAATAAATATGATATGAATTTGCATCATCTTTCCTTGAAGAAAATATTATAGCATCTTGTACAAGTTCAGAGAATGTAACAAATTTTAAGATGAATACAGATATCCTATTTATCGACTCTTTAAAAAAAAAAAAAAAAAAAAAACAGAAAAGGTAGGTCAACATTTGATTGAATGGAAATCTTAGAGAGCAAGAGGAAAAGTGTTCTTTTGGAGTAGAAAAATACCAATTTTGGAACAGCTGAAGAGCACCCGCTTAAGAAAACCAGACTTAAAGAAGTTTCTAATGGCTCAAGTGAATAAAAAGGCTAGAGATTAATTACTTTTAAGAGTTAAAATCTACAATATTTTTATATTACAGTAAACTCTCAATTATTAGCAGATCTGAGTAGCACAGGTACTGCATATAGTAAAAATTGTAAATAACTCCCAGAAAGGCTAAAAGTGAGGGGTAAATAAGATAAAAATTGTTCTTGCTTAAAAATTTCATTGCATTATACATGAAATGGGATACACACAATGATAACATGTACTGTAGTAAAAAGTATTTATTTTATGCACTAAACAATACTAAAACAATAACAAAATATACTTCAGATGAAGCCAAGGTAAGATAATTTACAGCTCCGCCGAGCTAGAGACCCTTTATAGAAGCTACGCTTCATAGTCTCGCAATACGAGGGGAATTTCTTCCAAGGTGGGTTGCTGCCGGTGAGGCATCAATACAGCGCGAATTAATAATAGAATTGGCGCGTAATCGCTCACTTCATTCTTCTGTTTTTAGCTTGCTTACCAACAAACCATACGATACGTATTTGTTCTTTCTTTGAACAAACGTATCTTCAAACTAGGCTATAAAGCTTCACTTGATTGTACTTCTGCAGCTGGTTTTTTTTTTTGTGTGTGATTTTGATGAACGACAAAAAAAAAAGAGTCTTATTTTTTAAAATCTCGGTAAATATGCATGAGAAACAAGTTCCTCATGTTTTAGATGATAAAAAAAGATAATTTTGTTCACTTTTTTAAACCCCGCCCCCCTTTTAATAGCGGAAATTCTATTGTGTAGATACACACACATAACACCCTTCTAAATTAATATGATATTTAGTCATTTAAAAAATCTGTAAACTGATTTATATTTTAATGTAAAGCACTATTCTAAGCAATAAAAAAAGCAAGTGTATAAATAAAGCATTATAAATAGTTTTTTATGAAGTTCATAAAAACATCAATGGGTGGACAAAGCACAAAACTAGACCTTTCAGTTGTCATAAAATACTTAAAATGGTGCTTATTTAAAATGCACTAAAATTCGTGGAAGTATAGTTATGAAATAAAATAGATGATAATTTTATATAGTTCAGAACTTAACCTGCTTTAATACTGTATATTTTAGTGTCTAATTATTAAAGACCAATTAATAAAATTTTTATTTTGAATTATCTTTTAGAAGAAGAGAACTAAAAAATTCAGCACCCTATAAAAGTAATTATGAGCTTTAACTCAAAATTAAGCAATTTAAATTTTTCTTTGTATCAGGTCACGGAAATTAAGAAAGCGCTCTGAATATTCTGTAGGAACCCTGTCAGTAACTCAGTGATGCCTCGGACGCGCTACAGCACGTCAAATACGCAAAAATCGGAGGTGGGGACGCGAAAAAAAAATTCTTACGCGTCCCCCGGGACGTGTAATTTTCAATGCGACGAAAAAAACGAGTAAAATATGTATATAAAAAATCGATACTCAAGAATATTTTGCGCGCACTTCACCAACATTTTTCATTCAGCTTTTTTATTATACTAGGCGTGCCGCCCGGCGTTGCTCGGGCTAAAATAATAGATTGGGGGCGCCAGGACGCCCGGCGCTGCGCGAGCTTAAATACAACACGGCATTGAAATTCTTTGATTATCTACTATCCATACACAGACATACAGACCCGGACCGATATTAATGAGCAATGGTCTTCGCGCGAGCCTAAATAAGAGCAACAGTCCCTAAAAACCATAGATTAATCAAGTACAATGCTCGTAAAAAGTATTTTTTTTTTTTTCTGGCGTTCGATTTTTGTTAAGAAACCGTTGTACGCCCGGCGCTGCGCGCGAGATTAAATACAACACGGCATTGAAAAACTTTATTATCTATACATGCACAGACATACAGACCCGGACCGATATTAATAATAGAGAAATTTAAAAAATTCGCATAAGAATAAGCACAATTAATCGTCCCTTTCAATCCTTTTTCGATTTTACGCCGTTTTCCTCTCATGCATTCAGAATAATTGACACAATCTTTTAAAAGTCCCCGTTAAATTACGAAAAATAGTTTTTATTAAATGGCAAACGATAAATAAATTAAAAAGAAAGCAGGATTAAATTTATTATTGCAAATACAGCGAAGCCTCACTCAAAATGCTAGAGAAACATTGATTATTAGTATTGTTGATTTGTTACCAAAATGGCAACAACTGTATTTATTTTAATTCACACGGCAACTGTATTATATATTGTTGGAACGATGCAACAATGAAAAAGTAAACTAAAACTTGCAAAAACTAACGTTTTTAATTGATATCTCCGCTAATTAAAGCCGGACACGAATGAGACCGGGCGATATGGCTTCCCCGGAATATTTCGAATCCGACGGTACCCGCCGCGACGTCGCACCTCCGCCCGTTCTCGAGGAGATGAGGTGACAGACACACACACAGACAGACGCGGACAGATTTTAATAGTATAGACTAGGCGTGCCACCCGGCGTTGCCCGAGCTAAAATAATAGATTGAGGGCGCCGGGCTAAGCCCGGCGCTGCGCGTGCTTACATACAACACGGCGTTGAAATTCTTTATTATCTATCCATACACAGACATACAGACCCGGACCGATATTAATAAGCAATGGCCGTCGCGCGAGCCTAAATAAAAGTAACAGTCCCTAAAAATCATAGATTAATTAAGTACATTGCTCCCAAAAAAGTAGTTTTTCTTTTGGCGTTCGATTTTTGTTAAGAAACCGTTGTACGCCCTGCGCTGCGCGAGCTTAAATACAACACGGCATTGAAATTCTTTATTATATACTATCCATACACAGACATACAGACCCGGACTGATATTAATGAGAAATGGCCTTCGCGCGATCCTAAATAGGAGCAACAGTCCCTAAAAATCATAGATTAATTGATTATAATGCTCGTATTTTTTTTTTTTTTTTTTTTTTTGCGTTTGATTTTTGTTAAGAAACCGTTGTACGCCCGGCGCTGCGCGAGCTTAAATACAACACGGCATCGAAAAATTTTATTATCTATCCATACACAGCCATACAGACCCGGACCGATATTAATAATAGATAAATTCAAAAGAGTTGCATTAGAATAAGGACAATTAATTTAAAAGTCCCCGTTAAAATACGAAAAATAGTTTTTGTTAGATAGCAGTTGATAAATAAATTAAAAAGAAAGAAGGATTAAATTTATTATTGCAAATACTTTTCTCCACCAGACCCCTACCTGTTAGCCGAGGGCTTAGGACGCACGGGGAGAGGTAGTGGGGTCTACGGATTTTACATGCACATATTCCCAGTATACAAGGTGGTCTTCAGTGGGTATCGAACGCGCGATATTCCAGGTGGAAGTCCGACGTGCTAACCTAGGCTACCACGGCCCTTATTATTGCAAATACTAAATTGAATCAGTATACTATATATATCAAATACTAAATTGATATTTATCAGATTCAGGCTGTAAATAAATGTCGAAAAACTAAATGCACATAAAGTCGAAAAAATATTTAACAGGTAGTAAAATAAAGTTTACTGTAAATAATCTGTAAAATAATCTTATAATAATCTGCAAAATAAAAATATTATTTACTATATAATCAAAATGTAAAAGCTCAAAGTAACTAACTGCACATAAAAAGAAAAATATATTTATCCGATTCAGAATGTAAATAAATGTCGAAAAATTAAATGCACATAAAGTCAAAAAGATATTTAGAAGGTAGTAAAATAAAGTTTACTGTAAATAATCTGTAAAATAATCTTATTATAATCTGTAAAATAAAAATATTATTTACTATATTATCAAAATATATATTAATATCCAAGTACTATATCATCAAAATATGTATCAATATCCAAGATAAGAAATTTCAAAATTTTATGCTTATCAAAGCAAAAGTTTTAACGAAATTTCAAAACTAACACATATATAATTTCGGGATATAGTCTTACCAATCTGTAAAACAAAGTTATAATAATCTGTAAAATAGAAATATTAATTACTATATCATCAAAATATATATTAATATCCAAGATAAGAACTTTCAAAGTTTAATGCTTTTCAAAGCAAAAGTTCTGACGAAATTTCAAAACAATAATTTTATCGAAACTGGAACCGTACATTAATTGTTCAGATTGCAAATACAGCGAGCCTCACGAAAAATAGTTTTTATTAAATAGCAGACGATAAATAAATGAAAAAGAAAGAAGGATTAAATTTATTATTGCAAATGCAGCGAAGCCTCACTCAAAATGCTAGAGAAACATTGATTATTAGTATTGTTGATTTGTTACAAAAATGGCAACAACTGCATTGATTTTAATTCACACGGCAACTGTATTATATATTGTTGGAACGATGCCAGCAATGCAAAAATAAAATGAAACTTGCAAAAACGCGCGTTTTTAATGAATTAATATCTCCGCTAATTAAAGCCGGACACGGATGAGACCGGGCGATATGGCTTCCCCGGAAAATTCCGAATCCGACGATACCCGTCCCGACGTCGGGCAACCTGCCGTTCTCGAGGAGATGAGGTGACAGACACACGCACACACAGAACAGACGCGGGCAGATTTTAATAGTATAGACTAGGCGTGCCGTCCGGCGTTGCACGGGCCATCTCAAATACTGCGTCGTTTCCATGCGTCGCCCGGCGTTGCACGGGCTTATCTCGATAATTGAAAACGTTTTCTCATAGATTAATTAAAGATTGTTGATTAGATAGATCCGCGTTGCACGGGCTAAGCCCGGCGCTGCGCGAACTTAAATACAACACGGCATTGAAATTCTTTATTATCTATCCATACACATACATACAGACCCGGACCGATATTAATAAGCAATGGAATTCGCGCGAGCCTAAATAAGAGCAACAGTCCCTAAAAATCATAGATTAATTAAGTACAATGCTCGCAAAAATTTTTTTTTTGGCGTTCGATTTTTGTTAAGAAATCGTTGTACGCCCGGTGCTGCTCGAGCTTAAATACAACACTGCATTGAAATTCCTTATTATCTATCCATACACAGACATACAGGACACGGGCGGATATTAATAATAGAGAAATGCAAAACATTCGCATTAGAATAAGGACAATTAGTTATCCCTTTCAATCCTTTTTCAACTTTACGTCATTTTCGTTTCATGCATTCAGAATAATTGCCACAATTTTTAAAAGTCCCCGTTAAAATACGAAAAGTAGTTTTTATTGGATAGCAGACGATAAATAAATTAAAAAGAAAGAAGGATTAAATTTATTATTGCAAATACAGCGAAGCCTCACTCAAAATGCTAGAGAAACATTGATTATTAGTATTGTTGATTTGTTACAAAAATGGCAACAACTGCATTGATTTTAATTCACACGGCAACTGTATTATATATTGTTGGAACGATGCCAACAATGCAAAAATAAAATAAAACTTGCAAAAATTTGCGTTTTTAATTAATATCTCTGCTAATTAAAGCCCCACACGGATGAGACCGGGCGATATTGCTTCCCCGTAAAATTCCGAATCCGACGGTACCCGGCTCGACGTCGCACAGTCCGCCGTTCTCGAGGAGATGAGGTGACAGACACACACACAGACAGACGCGGACAGGTTTTAATAGTATAGATGACGAGCGAGTGGAGAAACAGCGCCAACTCACATTGTCCCCTGTTTCCTCCCCCTGTACTTTCCCGATACTGCGGCCAAGGAGACAGGTGGCTCTAAACAGAACTGATTTCTACTGAACAATATGTACACTGGTGTAAGAAATTAAGATAATTTTCATATTTGATCTACGATCTCCAAAACTACTGGACAGATTTTACTAAAATTTGTTGAGAACATAGGTTGATATAATACAAACAAAATAAACATACAACAGTTATAATAGACACACATGTTTGTGCGTAACACTCATGGGAGTCTGAAGGTCTGAAACAGTGGTTGCAGAATACACAAAAGAAATGGGTTAATAGCAGAATTCGAAATTAGGATCTAAAAGTTAGGCGTCATTGGCACTAGAGATGTAACGAATAGTGGTTTGGTCGAATACCGAATATTCGGCCATTCCTTCCAGGCCGAAGCCGAATATTCGGCCATTTCTTCGAGGCCGAATACCGAATATTCGGCTTCCGAATACTAAAATCTCTACAAAATCGTTGTAATAGAAAGTATTTGTCAAATTTAAAAGTATGCACAAAGTCAAACACCAATTCCACACATAAATCTATGATGAATGATTTAATTCTGTTTGTTAAGAATCTAAAACTATCTAAAATGAAAGTATTTGAATGTATTGTTTTGAATGCAATAAAATTGAGAATTTAACCTGCACGTGGAACCGAAACAGGTTTTAATGTATGTGTAAATCATGTTTTACATGCTTCACATTTTCTCCCGCAAGAGGGCAGTACGATTGACAATTTGTCTACTTCCTGTTGCACTACGTGATAGCACGTGACTAACACGTTATAGCGTGGAACTTCGAAATCTTTTTTGACTCTCCCCGATTCGTTGTGTGGTGTGAAGGGGTGAAAATGGCATCTTCTCCTAATTTTGCGAGGAAGAGACGCAGGAAGAAATGTTTTTAGAAGATAATTTTTCATTAAAAAAATGTCTCAACGACTGAAATAAGTATGAAATGTGAAACATCCTGTTTGAATCTACTATAAATCAACATTGTGTCACCTCGATGATTTGAAACATATTTGATGGAAAAAGATGAATTTTGAGGAAATATGAACGTCCCACGTGCAGCAGGCCAATAGGCCACTACATAATTTTCGCATTTTAATCATCATGTGTGGCCTCTAAAATTTAATGGAAGTCTCGTTAGCGAAATGTGTCATGTGCACGCGATTTTAAAAATATGTGTGAAAGAATTGCGATTCTACGACTTTCAAAATAATCTTCTTGTTTCTTGAACTCCACGATTTACGATCAAAGATGATGGTGCTGAAATGTAATCAAGTATCTATTTTAATATATCCATGTATTAACATGCTGTGCACAGTATTCTTTTTATATTTAATATGATAAGCTTGGCCAGGTGAATTGATTATGCTATATTTATGGAAATAAATCTATTCGGTAAGTCATGAAAATTTATGTATTTTTTTTATTGTATATCCAATGCATGTTTATATATAACCATTTCATGGACACCATTTTAGTTATTTTAACATTTTAAATTAATTGGTGTATTTTCCATTTTAAAGGTGCCATTTCATTATCGAATTTTAATTATTTTAACAAAACTATTTTTAACATTTTTAAAAGCACCAACCAAATCAAAATTTTAACAGTATGCATTAGCATTATTTTTCTACCTATTTAATTCAAATCAAAGAACTACTATTACTTAGTGAACTTTTACCTTACTCAAAACAGTTTTATGAAGATATTTAAAAAATTGTAAAAGTTAATATTTTTATTTTATGGATTTTTTTACATACTTATTTTTAAAAGATCTATTAAAATTTAATGCACTTAACTGGAACTTATTTTTACTTTCAAAAACCCCAATAAATATCTTAATATTTATGATATATTCCAGGCTTTTTCCCTTTCTCTCTTACCCAATATTCACAAGAAATCAGTCTACCCAAACAAAGTCTGGCTTCCACTGTGGACTGTGTTAATAATAACAAAAAAATGTCCCATATTCTCCATCATAATTTACTATTGCCAGCTTTTAGGAAAATGCTAAGTATAAAATACAATATTACAACTTTAAAATCTGTTTTTGATCAGCTAAGCCTAAAACAAGGTTTAAAAAAAGTAGTTTTTTTCTAAATTATTTTTTATTAAAACTATATACTAATTTTGCAATAATTGTAATACAATTTTAGAGGTTTAAAATCTACTAATTTCTTTATTTTTTTACATTTCTACTGCAGCAGAACTATTCGGCCAGGCCGAATTTGATCTTACCTGGTATTCAGCCATGCCTAATATTCGGCTAGGTCAAGAAGTGACTATTCGGCTAGGCCGAATATTCTGCCAAAGGGCCGAATACCGAATATTCGTTACATCCCTAATTGGCACCTAGCTGTTTTATTTTAGTTGCCATAAATGTTCCGCTAGGCGTAATTTTAAAATAATTCAAATTGCTTGGGCAGAAATAACAACAAAAATCAATTTCTATTAGAAACTTTTAAGAAAGTTGCTAGTTTTACTTAAATTTATGAATCAATGTAAACGTCTCTTTTAATCAGTGCCTAATTAAATGAAATATGACTTAATTGGCTTAACTTACAGTCTTGTGTTACTTACTTCATTTGTAAGTAAAAATTCACAATTCCAAATTTGGAGATCAAGAAGTTACGATAGTCTTCATAGGTGCCGTAAAAACTCAAAATATTGAAGAGTAGATGAATGAAATATATATATATATGTAACTGTATATAATTGTGCTAGATTTAAAAAATAAAAAATAAAAATTGTGGTTGTTAAACTAAAAGTTTTTGAAAGGTTAGGCGTCAAAAGGGACGACTGGATGTGAAATCGCAGCCGTCAAACGGGAATTTTTAGCTGCAAAATACGACTAATGACCGCTAATTTCGAACCCTGGTTAATATGGGGTATGGTCCCCTCTTACAGCTATACACGCTTTGCAACGTGATGTCATACTGGAAATAAGGCAGTTTATCAGTGCCTGTGGCGATCGGTCCACTTCATTCCCCAAAGCTGCTTTCAGTTCCTGGATGGTTCTCGGAGGGGGGTGGCGATTTGCAATTGTCCTCCCCAGAGCATCCCAGAGATGTTCTACAGGGTTGAGGTCTCGAGACCTGGCTGGCCAATCCATCCGGCGAATATCCCCACTCTCGAGAAAGTCCTCGACCAGCAGAAGAGCTCTATGTGGCCTCGCGTTATCGTCCATGAGATGAACTCGGGGCCTACTGCACCCCGGAAAAGGCGAACATAGGGCTCCAAGACTTCATCCTATACCTCACACCAATCACAGAGCCTCTGTCAAAGATGTGAAGAGGTGTGCGGCCATCCAACATGGTGCCTACCCACACCATTGCACCGCCACCGCCATAATTGTCGAATTTGAGGACATTGGAGGGTAGATAGCGGGTCCCGGCTCTCTCTATATGAAAGTACGGCGAGAATCGGTATTTAGACTACAACGGGACTTGTCGGTGGACAGAACGGTCGCCCATTGCTCCATACTCCAATCACTATGCTGCCGGACTTTTCTGTTCCAGGGTTCGTACGCTTTTGGCAAAACCAAAAATAAGGACTTTTTAAGGACCTACAAAAAAATTTAAGGACCTCACAATTTTTTCGAAATATACAAACTTATGTTTATTTCAGAAGGATTATTGAAAGAGGAAATTGATTTAACATCGTATTTTTATTAGGAACAAACCACAAACACTTTTATGGAGCTCTCTTTGACTTGTTGCTCTTCTAACATCCAATACAGTCAGGGAGTTAAATAATTATTGGAGATAGTAATAAGAAGCACACAACACAAGTATTAATCATATATAAGCAAATTATAATGATATGAAAAATTATCAAAAATGGTTAGTGCTATAAAATACAAGTTAGATGAAAAACAATTTAAATAACAAAAATTGTTAGAGAAAACGCTGCACTTTGTCTTGAGAATTTGTGTTTAATGTATTTTTTTTTTTTTTTTCATTTTACTTAACTTATCTTGCCAGCATCTCAATTTAGGCTTACTTAAATCTTTATCTTTACCATAAATATTTTTTAAAAATTATTTAGAAGAGCTCGCAAAAACTCAGAAAAAACTTTTTCAACTTGAGAAAAATATTTCATTTTGGCAACAACATACAAATAAAAAATGGAGCTTCTTAGCATAAAACTTCGTACATTACCCTCAAATAGTAACTACCAAAATTTAACTAAAATAAAGTTTCAAAAAATTAAACAATTTTTTGAAATAAAAAATTTTATTTCCAATGGGGCTGCATTGGTTCTCAACCATTGCAAACCTAGTGCGTTCCCCAGCAATTGGTACCATCTCTTTCAGCGGCAACACAATGAGTGTGGTACCTTCGCCGCATGAGAATATTGACGTTCAGTTACCACTAGATGGCGGTACCTGAGCTCTCGTTGATGCAATATGCACTAGGAATTTAATTTAGCCGAGAGCATCCAAGCCAAATGTCTACTCAAGGGATCTTTTACATGCCGCATAATCATACGACATGGGCGCAGACGATTTTCTGCATGAAATAAAAAATAAAACTGTCAACTTTCTAAATAATTGATATATTTACAGGATGCAAAAAGATAGAAGTCTCAAAAGCTGCGTGCAATTTTCGGCAAAGCACATCCTAGATGTTAGCAAGTTTCCGAAAAATAGGATTCTACATTTTCGCGTTATAAAATATGAAAATTCATCTAAATTAATACGCCGAATTTAAATTTCGCGAATGTTCTGTATCGCGCGAAAATTGGAGCTCATAAAAAAAAATAAATATAATAAAACTACAAGAAATAAAAAAACAAAATTTAATGGTATTAGAATTAAAGCAACAATTAATAAAAACTTTAATCGCAAAAACGAACCCTTTTCAGAAAATCGCGAAATAACTTTTTTGAAAACTGCACATTTCCGATCTTAAACATGTTCATTACATTTTATTTCCCTTCTTTTTAAAATGCCTATTTCCAAAAAAAAAAAAAAAAAAAGGTACAAAATATTTCCCGATTTTTCTTCAAAAAACAAAAGTTGGGGTTTTTTTAGCTGCCGAATTTTTTTTTTTTTGAAAAAGTTCCGGATTTTTGGTCTTTCGGATTTCGGGATTCCGAATTTGGGATCCCATACTGTATAACTGAATAAAGGGTGTTTTTTAGTTTTTCTTTTAATTTCCTTTCTTTTTTTTTTAATATGCATATTTTATTTTCCTGCCTGATGTTAGTTGAGTAACGTTGCCCCCCCCTTAACGGGAATCCTGGCTACGCCCTTGCCCTCTCCCCATCAAAGACAGACAGTGGCAGGTAATGCGTTAATAGACTACCCTGAAATTTGGCCATTTTTTCAGATACAGTACACTTCTAATTACACTGTGCAACAAATTTCAACATTTTTTTTTTGTCCTTTAGATGAAACTATGTGATTCTATATAAACAAAAGGTGCTTGGTTCAAATATCCAAACCAAAATGGTCCATCACGTACCGCTTTTGCAGGAAACCCACTTCTCCTATTTATACAATTTGGTTATATACGAATGTAACTGAGGCTTACTTGTTGAAAATACAAATACTAAAATGATTTTTTTTTTGGCCGTTTCATCTTGTGGGTATCTGTTGGTGTGCCCTGGTAACAGATTAGCAATATTTAATTCATATACGTCCATTCCATCGACTGCTGAAACGCTTTTCAAGCACGGAAATGTCCTGATGAAACCTTTCCCTATGCTCATCATAAATTGCACCAAGATTTTGAGGAAAGAAGTCCATATGGGAGTCCAAAAAGTGTAATTTTAATGAGATATATCAACCTAATAATACAAAAGCGTTTTATCATGTCACCAACAAGATTTTCGTAGTTTTCAGCTTTCTCATTTCCAAGGAAACTTGAGCAGACTGATTTAAAGGCCAGGCCTGCGGATTTTTCGTTTTCTGACTTTGTTTTCATACTCTTCATCATGAAAGGACTTCCTTAAGCTGTGGGGCAATAAAAATCCTTTCTTTTGCTTTTGCCTAGCTTCAATTTTTGAATTTTTCCTGACCGCAAGAAAGCCACTCCTTCTCTGTCCAGAGCTTTTACAAATATTTCGATAAACCATGTTTAATGTGCAATTGTGGAAAAAAGACACATTGTAGATTTACAAGTGGCTCATTTGATATGCTTTTGCCACTCATAATTTTGAAATTTCCTTTGTGTGTGCAGAACATGCCACAGAAATAAATAGGGAAAAAATACTTAGATGGAGGAGCACTGATAAACAAGCGCCACTCTGCTGATTTGTGCTCATGTCCTAATGCTTGAAATAGTACATTCACATCACAGCAGCATACTGTTTTTTCTTTCTCCGCAAAATAGACTACAAAATACCTTTGTCGTCTTGCAAAAACTCAAAACTTCGAGAAATAGTTTAAGCTTTCGTTGCCAAAAATGTCGCTAAAGTAACCCAAGTTCATTAAAATGGTCTCTAGAATGACAACGATCTCACTGTCAATGAGAAAGATATAATTTATAAAAAATTAAGTCAAGAAATTATGAAAATCTTCACATTTATTCCAAAAATACGTAAAAAGCTAAAATGTGGAATTTTGGGAAAAAGGTACGTGGTAGGCAAAAAACACTTGCAGATTCGTAATTTTCAGCCAAAAATACATAAGAAACAGACATTTTCATCTAAAGGACATTTTTCGTGTTGCACAGTGTTATCTGCTGAGTCGAATGTCACAAGACTGTTGAAAATCTGAAAAAATAGTGGAAAATGGACAAAAACGAATACAAAAATACATTTAAATCATTTCAATTCAGTTTAATATTTCCACATTATGCTATGGCTTAGGAGTATTTTTAATTTTTTAACGTGGTCATTTGACCTCTCTGGTAGGTTTAGTATTAAGCCGCGTCCAGACTAGTGCACGCTCAGAGTGAGCATGGCGTCACGAAGCCAAAAAAACAGCTTCTGCGCATGACCTGAGCACGCGAGCACCCATTCGGGTGAGCCGCTGGCCGCCGCTCAGGTTGAGCGTTGCTCAAGTGTAGAAGCACCATTATTAAAATGTTATTCGGGAAAACAAAAGACTAATACGTACGTATAAATACATTATTGTTTCTAAAAGCGGGAAGGAGGGAGAGGGGGGCGGATTGCTTTCTCCTGATCGCCAAAATATCGCCCCTGCCGCTGCATTTGGTCTCTTGGAGGAAATGAGATGATTGATGGCTAATATTGATGTTGTGTTGAGCAGTAAAGTACGAAATGTTCTTCAATTTTTCAGTTATTTATTTCTTATTTTTAGAGTTTGTTAACATGTTATTGTAAAATGACAAAGCAATTTTCAAACTAAACGAATAAAAATACCAAAAACATGGGAAATTCAGAATTCTCCAGGTATTTTTTAAAGAGGTCTGAAGTTCCTTGCAGTTTTACAGGTCGTTTCCTACCACGCAGCAACTTTATTGTGTTCGACTGTAATGTTGACACAAAATAAACTTTAAAAATATATTTGAATCAATTATTAAGATGATGGGGGGAAAATCTGGACATCCAAGTGCATTCCCTTAAGCAAATGGAATTCCGTGTCGCAAGTTACACAATGTCGCCGCAGCAGAATTACCACATTTCAAGAAAATATGTCACATTTTTCTCTCGACTCATTGCCCGTACCTCCTTATTACTCTCTAATTTCACTGGCGTGTCGCGACGAATGAATACGTGGGCTATTTAAAAACCAACAGCTGAAATATTCAACGCCCACAACTATTTCCCACATGCAATGCTTTTTAGAGCAAACATTTCTTGTTTTGCAGAAAGTTTGTTTGCAGGAAAATGGACGATCGTTAAAAGGATATACTTTGAAAAATGAATAAAATACTTATAAGACTGATAAAAATCACACGAATGCAAGAATTTCAAAAACGATATAAGTGTAAAAAAGTGAAAAAGAGAGAGAGAAAGAAATCCTGGGTTGGTATAAAAGCAATTATTCAAACGGTAGTAGATACTTACTATAATGATTCCCTATTAATAAATGAATCCCCCATGCAACATATTATTACTAACTGAAGAAAAAAATGTTCAAGGGGCATGGAATATGTACGTAATTTGATATATATATATATAATTATAAATAGGCAACGACAAAACAGTTAATTACTATTTTCTCCTTTGTTTGTCAACCGATTTTCTTAGTTTTTTTTCAGTAGATACTGATGAGTAGTTACTGTTGTCAATAAAAAATGGAAATAATTAGTTATTCCCCTCGACGTAGATTCAAAGCCTTTTTATAGAATTCTTCATACGTCGTACTTTCATACTTCTCCTTACATCTACAATCTACAGTATTTGTACAATACCTTAATACATTTTTTACTATTTATAATTCAAAGAAGAAATGTCAAGAACAATACAAATACAAAAGAGAAAATGTAATCTATTAAATGAATGTCAAAGCAAAATAATTATCGTCTTAAGGTGTCAGATAATCAATTTCCAATGTTATATTTTATATACATATATATATATATATATATATATATATATATAAAATGAACTTTTGACGTTGTGGCTGCGCGCTCTACAGCAAAATCTACGCAACGTACGATTACACAAATTTGCACAAAATTCTATTATAGCCTGACGCTTTGCAAGACGAAGCCGTTTTTTTTTTTTGAAATTCGACCTAATATTTTTAAATTTAATAATTAAACTGTTAATTTTCCAGTATTTTCTTCACTCCTTACGAGTTGTTCGAAGAATTGAAGTGAAATGGATTAGAAATTCCGCGGTTGAATGTAAACATCGTTTGAGCCATGAGGCGAGGGCGAGTGCCCTGCATGTAACGAAAATCTGTGTTTTAACTGACCCATTTTTGAAAAGTATTTTGAGATTTTATCAATTATTTTAATGAAATTTATTTTTTAATGATGAATAGTACAATCCATTAAAAATTGCAGTTACCAAAGGTTTCCATCAGTAGCAAATAATGTTAACTGCATCCATGCAGTCCATGGGTGATTCTGATCCGAAATTCGGGTGAATAACGGTTTTCCGAAAAATTTTTAATGTATTAATCTTGAGATTTCTTTTACAATTAATATCTGCTTTTCTTTCTACTTTCAGACAAGCAAAATAGTTTGTACTACTTTTAAAAAATTTCAATACAATTTTTACCAGAAAAAAAAAAGCTTTTGGAACTGACTTTTCATTTAATTACTTGAAGAATTATTTTTGAGCTTATTTATGTATGCATATGTACTGTTGTGTTGAGAGGGGAGGGGATTATTAACCTATATACTTTGTTTTAAATTGATGGTGCATACTTTTTCCCAAAATTTTGTCTGAAGTTCCGATTTTTTTTTTGCTTAGAATCACCCATGGTTTACTGGAGAGGCGAAAAATTTCTTTTTGAGAGGTGATTTTCTTTCTTAGAATGGTTGTTGGGCCTACTTAAACTATATATCGATTTCAACTGTTATTATTCAATTAAGTGACTCGCCCAACCAGTTTAATTCAACTAGGCTAAAAAATTTAATATATTAAGAGATTATCGAACTTATTAGTATCATAGTATCTATTCATAAAAATAATATTCATTAAATACAAAAAACAATTAGCAAACAACTTTCCCTCGATTGATGAAGAATTTAATTTTCCTTTTGAAGATGTTGACGGGGGCATTGCTTCAGTGATGCATTTATAGGGACGGAAGGTTGCAACCTCCCATGATACACACACTCAAAATAAAATAAGTACATTGTTTTTGAATAAAGAATTAAAAAAATTGTTGAGGCATTATGTAAATTTGTAATGTTTGCTTAATGTTTTGTGATTACTTAAACATTCATTATTATTTCCAAATATACTCACTCACTTGAATAAATGTGCAGCGTTCACATAATTTTTAAGACTTCGCCTTTCATCATTTGTATTCAAAAAGTATAACTTTACAACAATTTCAAGAATTCATCATTTATCGTTATTCTAGCATATTATATGTGAAAAGTTTTCATATCTAAAGTAAAACCCCGATGTAACATTCCACTAATCTACGTTTTACCTGCATTTTACGTTTTTTTCATCAGGTCCCAGTTTTTCTGTATCCTAATTGATGTTAAAATATCCCGAATTCTAAGTTTGTTATATTTACCGAATTCCACGTGTTTTATGTTTTCCCTCGAAAGTGAAAAAAGAAAAAAGTGTTCTAAAATTAGCCATATTTTTCCTTTTGTGCTTTTTTAGAGCTTTATGCATATTGCTAAAAGAAGTGGTGTAGTCGAGGGGGGACGGCGTCCCCCTACCTTTTTATTTGAATACAAGCGTCCCCTCAAACTTTTTACATTTTAGCATAAGCGTCCCCCCACTTTTGATTTCAATTGCTTATCTTCTTCTGATAAGCGTCCCCCTGACTTTTTTTTCAGGACTACACCGCTGGTTAAAAGTTAATTATTACTCTCTCACAAAATAAATTACAATCAAGGATTGTTTTTGGTTTCAAGAGTTTTTAAAAAGGAGCTATTCGAGTTTATCAAGGTTGCGAGAAAGTTCGTTTGCTTCCAGTATTGAACTGGAGAAGTTCGTTCTTTTTGTCATTTTATAAACCAACAAAGCTCCAACACTTTGAGTCTAAAAAATATTTTGTTAGCAGTCACCATTATGTGCTACACTGTACTCTTATTGGACAGAACAGCTTACTTATAGTGGACATTTTAAATAGTGGAAAGCTATTTTCTTTCCCATAAGGGATAGGGAAAACGCTTACTATGTATTTCAATCCTCAAGATGCAGCATTCACTTTGAACTCCATGACTAAAAAACAATCCACTGTTATGGATTATTTTCAAACTAAATGCTCGGATTCGTAATTAAATGCGTTAAAATGGTATGTAATTTTCTTTTCGAAAATATAGATATAATATTTTTAAAAAGAGTTCAAATCTGTCATTCATCATTTGTTACATAAAAGGATAATGTTAACGACAATTTCAAGAATTCATAATTTGTAACAAATAAATTGCTACAGTTCCATTGAAAATGCCTCGCCCACCTATCATGAGGTGTTGTTTACAGAGTCGAAATCAGAGCCAGTGAGAAAACTTTCACCACTGAATTAACTGAGAGACACCACTAGAAAAACAAATACAACTTGAGTGTAGGAGAATCTTTTCCGGAAAAAAACGTATGTTTGAGTCAGAACATCACATTGATTACCATTTTTGTGGCACTGAATGCTGTAAAAAAAGCAATATTCCGCGTTCTGCTCATAACTAAGAATCCTATACATCCCATTCACATTAGGAACTGTAGGTAGGATTCTGTGATAAGAATTGAATTTTCCTTGCATTTTTAGCGTATTAATTTAGTAACATTCTTTTTCAGCTTTGAACTATAAAATTTCCCTTTTCAGCATTCACATGCACTTTCGAATTTGCTTTTGTCAAGATATGTCTCTTAAGCGATTTATATCAGAAATTGGCGTCATACTCCAAAAGCAAATTTGAAAAAACAAGCTGTCAATTTCAAAGAATTACATCAAATCTTCATCCTCACTGCACAGAAAAAGTGCATAATGCACAAAGAGCAATTTACAATGTCTTACATTTTCAAGAATTACTCAAAATCTTAATCTCTGTAGCACAGAAAATGTGGGTGACACAAAAATCGATTTACAAATGAATATTCTACATTTTTAAGAATAACATAAAATTTTCAACTTTGCTGCACGGAAAATCTGTAACGACTGAAATCAATTTACAAATAAAAGTCACACATTTTCAAGAATTACACAGCGTGGAAGCAGAACCAGGAAATCAGGGAAATTTATATTCTGGAAAATATTAGGGGATATTTAAAGTTTTCTGAAATATCAGGGAAAATTATAGTTTTCAATATCCAAACCGGCAAGTGTCTTGAGTTTCGTTTGCGGAATTTCCTTTCGTTGCGCATGTTCAGAATATGGGGCTATTCTATTATCAAACGGGGAGTGAAGTGTGTCTGTGGGGAAAATTTTAGTTTCAGAAGGTGGGCATATATAATGTGGTATCTTATAAGCAGGATATTCCATTATCCGCTACCAAAGAAATGTCTATTTGCCCACTGTTCTTTATTCCATCAGTGGCATAGCTGAATGGGGGCGGTCCGCCCCGGTTGTCACCCATATAGGTGTGACACCCCGCCACGACGGAGAAAAAGAATGAACCTTTAAAAGCTCCATAGAATAAAAAATACTTAAAAATGGGAGAAAAAAATATCCAATTTAACTTCTACTTTGATCTGAGCAAAGTGTTTCCTTTACAAAATATATTCACAATGTTTTTTAACCGCTAATCATAACCATTGCCCTCAAGAAATACTTTAAATATTTGATGCAAATGGTGTTCTTTTTTTTTTTTTTAAATTGCAGCATTGAAAAAGAATTCATTATATTTCATTAAAACGCATACTTCAGTGCTTACATTATTATTTTATTTATTTTTTTTTTGGATAGGGAGAGCGTAATCTTTTCCATGGGGTGACACTATTACTAACCTCCCCGGGTGTTACCCATGCTAGCTGCGCCATTGTTTTTTTTTATACTTCATCAAATTGATTACATATATATAGTCCAGTATCTCTTTGCCGCAGCTTTTGCTTTTCTTGAATAGGCTAAGGATGATCAGTAACTGTTAGATTTTTCAGACAATCTTTACTAAACTTTGTCTGATCAATTTATCAATTCCACATTTTCTGATCAATCTCCCCAGATTACTTTAATTTGTGACAATTAAAATTTCATATTTTGAAATAAGTTCATTTCTCCTATTTTATTTCAAAATGTATGTTTATGTATAAAGCTAATAATACACTTTATTTTTTACTTTTTGTATCACAATTTACTCTTTTAATTGGTTTAAATAAACCTTTATGAAATAATATTTATATTTTAAAATTCAGCCTCAGAAAGAATGTACTGCTATCTATCAGAGTAAAAAAATGTTATGTAATAGATTTGATGACATGATAGAGATAAATATGCCACAGGATATAAATATAGATCAATAAATGTAGGTTATTAGTGATAGATTGAAATAATTTTATACCTTTATACATTTATGGAAAAAGACATAGGCTGAAATAAGTTTTTTATCAGCTCAAAACTGACTTAAAAGGTCGCCTTCGGCATTTTGTTTGAGAAAAAAAAATAACATGTTGCGCCGCAGGCGCCGCTATTTTAGCCCTTTGCACGGGCAACGCCGTTGCGGGTACCGCTAGTATATATATATAATAAGCCAGTCAGATTGCTTATCAAGTACAATGTCAAACAAAACGGAATACAATTGCAGCTAACGATGTCTAATACAATGTCTAATGTAAAGTGAAATAGTAAGTGTGGGGGCGCGTTATTTTGCTTCGAATCAACGTTTCGTAAGTTTGTTGATCTGTGTTATCGTTTTGAAATCTAGATTGAATTCAAAGTGAATGTTTATATTTTTGACTTATTCAATTATAATAGAGTGGTATGGAACTATTTTTTCCTTTTTTTTTTACAGGAAAAGAAGCGCAGAAAGATAAAATTTATGTATAATATGTGTTACCAATGCATTGAATTAAATAACTAACTCCGGGTCAATCAGTTGCAATGAGGAGACATTATCGCTGATTGAAATATTTCAACAAAACAAACTGTTGTCAAACAGAAAAATTAAAATTTCTAAATGTTGTTTAAACGTTTAATGCTGAACTTGAAAAATGTACGGCCTTTTTCAACTGCTGTCTAACTGCCACTCGAAACGGTTGGTAAATAAGGTTGTTAATGAATTACGGTCGCATGACCGCTGGGCGAACTCTAATATATATATATATAGATATATTTGTATATATAATATTAATTTATTTTATAATGCAACATTCGATACATTTTGAGCACAAACGGAACAGGCTAGGTGTTCAATACCTGCTTCTCCGTTTTTTTGGACTATCACCATAAAAAAAGCCTTTATATTCTTGGTCATTAGTTCATAAATCAACTGACAAACGTAGGTTATATTTCAAAAATTCCAACTCACGACTGCTAGGGACACGCGGTTTTCGCTTCAAATAATCCCGTAACTTCCTCTCAGTCATGTTCACTTGTAACCTTCACAAATGAATCTTTCTCAAGGATGATTTTTGTTTAGTCCGCAGTTCGGCATAGTACAAATCAAAAACGTCGAATGCTTTACGTAGCCACAATATTTGTTTTCTTTTAGTTTTGCAGCGACCGGAAATTGCGATTGTGTTATCTGCACGTACGTGAGAACTGGTCAATCAAGTCATCTAAGCGAGCCCGCCTGTTATTGAAAAGTCTATTTCTTCTCTTTACACTGAAAAAGTGCTATTCAAGACATTTTCGAGTTTGGTGCATTGAAGCTATAGAAATATTATTTCACCGATTCCATAATTCAAAGTCGTTAGCTAAACGCTCAGCAACATTAGAGTTTCAACAAAACAAAATTCGACAAATCAAAGCAGATAGTTTCAACAGTAACTTAAGATAGATATGTGATCAAACTTCTATATTGAATTGTTTATAAAACGATTTTAAACCAACGTAAGATCATGTCAAGGAAAATGCACCGCACACGACATTAAAATCAAATTACATTTTAGAACTAACAACGCGAACTTAAATCTGAATAAAGATATTCAACCAATAAAAAGGCGACACCGATTCAACAATTTCCGCTACGAAACAGTTCTATAATACACTAATGGCAAGGGTACCCATCAGGGCATGGCGCAGATTGCGCCACTGTGTGGGGGTGTTTTCGGGGTACTTTGTGGGGGGAGATTGGCCGATTAGTGGGGGGGGGGGGTCAGTTGATTTTTAAGGGGTGCTCCATCACTCTAAAGGGGCCTCCCGGTAATGGAGGCAAACAATTTGGGACCAATACTTGAGGAGGACACAAGAAATATTTACTGCATTAATTGCTTTTTAGGCCTTTCTCTTTCAATCATCTTCACAGGTATTAACCTCAAAAGTATGCTCCAACCCCAAACACATCTGCGTAAATTTTTTCCCCTTTAAATCTTTCCCTGCGACTCCTTTGAAGCTTTATCGCCTATTTTTCGGGCCTATGACATTTCCGGAAGGAATGTTCAAAAGAAGAGCACCAAACAGTTATTAAACAATCCGTTTCTTACGGTTTTGTAAAATTTTTAATTTCTTATTTTACAAACCAGATTATTTATAATGAAATTAGAGATAGCTGGTGGGGGTATTTTACAATTTTTGTGAAAAAAAAAAAAAAATAGTTCTTTGTTACTGTTTTCTTGAAAATTATGCGATCGTGAAGGGGTTGATTTCTATTTGAAGTTATTGTTTTAAAACTAATTTCCCCCCAAAATATATTTCCCACTATAATTTCTGTGAATTTGGATAAAATACTATAGGGAAAAAGATTGATGACGTACTAATTTTGAAATCAGCAGAACAAACACAACAAAAATCTAATCGATTAACGTCATATTGATAGGCTGTAGGCTTTTTCTCCCACAAACATTGCAAAGGTGAGCCCAAACCTGGTCCGGGAAAGATACACTGACCTGTGTGTACGTACACATGAAGCTGGTTTTTCAAGGCAGTGGGAAGAAGTAGGTAGTTTGTGATAGCAATAGAAATATCCCTGACCTATTGCGCAGATCAACATATGAATGGGTGCGGGTTTATATATTTATGAAGATAAATTCTTAAACTTTTTTACTATGGTTGAACTCAAAATAAGAAAATAATACTGGTAATTTTTCAACAGCAATTAAATTGAGTCCACGGATTTCCAAAAAAATCATTGGGCTTGTTTTTTATTACAAGGTTTTATTTAACTTGATTTGTCACGGAAGTTTGTTATGCGGTTTTCGACCACTATTACTGCATAAATTATTTTCAAACTTTGCACACAAGCTTATCTTCCGATGACATTACAATATTCCATCCATTTTATAATACATTATAACCAGGGTTCAGTGCCAGCAGCAAGGCCAAAAAAATATATAGGACATTATCATTAAAAATATAGGACAAATTTAAAACTACTTTAATGCATAAAAAAAAGGCCCATTAAACTAAAGTAAGACTTAGTGCATTCATGCTAAGTATATTTATGGCAAACTCAAATAAAAAAAAAATATAAATGAGACGGAGAAATGCAAATTTAGACAAACAGCAGAGTGTCTTTAACCTACTAGAAAGGTTAGAGACAGTTAGCTACCTGCTGCTGAAAGCAAAAAAAAAAAAAATGTGTAGAAAATAAGTAACTTACTTTGTTTTAATTTTGCATACATAATGCTAAATTACTGGTGTTTTCAGTCATTACAGATTTTTTCCCCATCAATGAATGTACATTACCAATTTTCAAATTATTAAATATACATTATTTATAAGAAATTGTATTTTGGAGACTATTTGCTTAAAAATTAAGGAGTGGAAAACATCTCTGAAGATATAAGTTGAAAGAAGGTTTATTTTACTTTTTTTCCCTATGAAATATTTTTATTTCACCAATTGAAAACATAAAGAAATTCTAAAATGTCAGCACAGACATACATTTATATACATGCATACTTGCTAACCTAGGAGAGGGAAAAAAAATTCCAATGATTCCAACCTCCACCCACACACACACACAATGAACAACTAAAATGACATACACAATTTTTTTTAATGTTCATTACAGCAGTATTTGATAAAAATTTCTTTGAATGCTTGAACAAAATATTTTTTTGCAAAAATATTTTTTTATGATAAATATATATTCTCTAGATTTTCATTTGACAGCATTGGACGAAACTCGGTTTCACTTTACAGAAAACGCATTACTTAGCCGATTGCACAAAATCCCCAGCATTACATTAGTTAAATTAAAAAAACAAAAACAATTCTCCCAAATACTAGCTTACATCTACACCACAACAACTGAAACAAAATATCATGACCACTTCTAGCGTACACTTAAGAAACAAATTATTCTAAAATAGTAAAACAAAAATTTCGCCATTTTTTAATTATATATTGAATGAAAATAGGAAGTAACTTTTTCACTTTATTTTTCAGAAACATATAAGGAGTAAATAACGGGGGGGGGGGGGACACTAACCATAAGACTGTGGAGAAGGAGAATGCATTTGAAATTCCATGCAAAAAACATTTTTGAAAAAAATATTTTTTAAACAAGGTTATTAATAAGGATGCAATATCAATAATTATAATTAACTCATTTGATCACCAAATCTTTAAAAAAAGGGCTAAAATTTGTCTTTGCAATTTATTAAAAAAACAGTTTATTTAAAATTAAACAATTTAGTATAGTGCAAATTCTCTACTAAAGAGGCTGAATCGAAAAAATATCAAAATTAATGGTAAACCAAAAGTTATTGATGTCCAAGAGGTAGAATCAGATAGTAAACAAGAACTAGGAAGCTTTACTGAAGCGGATGCTGTCGGATTTCAAAAAAAAAAAAAAGTGGACTGACCCTTAAAAGCATCTAAAAAACAAAATGCGGAAATTTAACTGCTAATTTGTAAAAGTTTTGCAAATCAAGTATGTACGCATGCCGCTTCGAAATTTTGTCATTAAAAAGAAAAAATTAAATCTTCCAAAATTACGAATTTTCGCGGAACCGAAATTTTAACTTTTCAAAATTTCCAAAAATACGGAACTTCGCCAAAATACAAGAAAAATCACATTTCTGCTACTAACATCGGCAAGTAACTACGATCACACGCGCCATCAATTGAGAAAAAATGAGGCTTTACTTATTTATTTTAAAAGGAGAAAATTACTAAAATCGGGGTAAAATTACGATTAAACAGAAGATCGGGAGGGAAACGGAGCACGAAGCCAACACCCCCTGAACTAGAAAAGAAAGCCTCAGCTGGACTGCCTCTCGGAGAAGCGATTCCCTTCTCGAAATCTACTGCTCCTGTTGCGCTGGCGATTAACTCACATTATTAATCAGCCTGTTTTTGCAATCAAGCCATCAAATAACGTCCACTGAAAAGTCCACTTGTAGAGCACACATTTCAGAACAAATAAAATTAAGTTCTATACTAAAAATTGATAATAAAAAATTATTGCTTTCCTATACTTTAAAAAAAAAAAAACACTTTATTAGTATAGGAAAATATTTTTGTTACTTATGAAATTTTTTTTTCTGGTTTGTATTCTCATTGACTTTATTTTGTGGCGAATTTTGTGCTCAGAAATGTCATCAAAAGTTCAAGATAAAATTGGAGATCAGATCTATAACCTAGTGCTTTGTTTCTGAACTACAAATAAATATGCTTATGTAATATAGCGTGACATGTGAGTGGGAAAGGGAGTACATTGAAGTGTGACATTTTGTGACAAAGGGCGAAGGTCAAATACATTGAAAAACTGTGGCATCACTAATTTATACATGATTCCAGTGTTATAGCTTTTTCAATGTTTGAGACTTCTTCTTATATTTAGGAGGGAAATTTATGAATTACGCAAACATAACACGTACAAAAATCAAAGAAACAATGCATCAACTTTTCTTTCAAAAACTTCCCTGTTTAAAAAGTTTGAGGTTTATTACAAGAAAATAAGACAAAGATTCTGTGCAGACCTTTTAGAAATGGATTTAATTCTGTTCAATTTATTTTTGACCTTTTTTAATTCTTTTCCAAAAATAACTTAATAATTTAGCGTTGGAAATGATTTACCTCTGCAGTTCGCTTTAACTTGAACTTCACGTCAGATTGAAAAACGTAATTCCGATTTTCAATAATTTGAAACATTTCTTTTACTCGTCAGTTTTTTCTGTAGCCTTCAGAAAGAAAGACCATAGCGTAATGTCACAAAGATGCCCTTAAAACATCTTTTATTTTCTAGTAAAAGGGAATCTTTCTAATCTCTAGAATTTTGAGATGAGAGTGTCATAAAATGTCCGCCGGGCAAAAACTTCTCTTTTCAATAGCCTTTTTCCCGTCGCACAGTCATAAAAGACCACCGGAATAGAAAACGTAATCGTGGGAACTTGATAAGAACACTATGCAAATACTTTTTCTTAACTTTTGTTGGTTTCTTTTACGAATGTGGCGTACAAGACTATTTTCAAGTGGTCGTATAGCGTTGTTCAGAAGTGACCAGGCTCATAGAAAATTATTTTGACATTAACAATTTAAAACCTACAGAAGGCTTTCCGTTATTGCTTGCTTTTAAATTGCCCTACTTTATTATTTCATTTCAATTTGATTTTTAAAGTCGTAATATCTAAACAACCTTAGTCGAGATTTGCATTTATTACGCAAGTGTGACATAAATAACTTCGTAAATTTCAGGAATATTATTAAAAACTGAAAATGGATTTTTTTCTGATATGGAAATGAACAAACATTAGTGTTAAAATATTGAGCTTAAATAAAATATAATCCTTCAATATAACTTGATAAGTATCTATGTATCAAAATAACACCTCTAAAATGTTTAAAAATTGCAATTCTACTGTAGCAATGATGTTTCGTGAAAAGTAGAGGTTAATTATCTGAATGCAGTAAATTATTTTCGAAGTAGAAATATTAACTTTTTTTTTCCATACTGAGTAAGTATATAAATGTGTTGAACTCAATCTGCAATTTCTGATGGCATCCTTTTGTTTTTATGCAAAAGATTTTCTGCCGAAATCCAGTAATATCCCAATTACGAATGCTACCGGCTGACGAGCGGGGTGAAAATCGGCCAACGGACGTTGCGCAATAGTTTCAGTCCGGAGGCTTTCTAGTTCAGGGGGTGTTGACGAAGCGCGCGCACGTGGGGAAGTCGCAACGATGGGCAGGGTTGCCAGCTTTTCCAGAAAGCAAGCATCCAACTCTTTGTCTCTATGTTTTTCTTTTATTTAATACATAAATATATATAGTATAACTTTAGTTCTTCTTGAACGTTATTTTAAAAGAATCTATGAATATTTGTTTACGAAGTTCAAAAATAAGAAAAATAATACTTAAGCAAACAGTCGATTCGCTCAAAAAAGTAGCCTACATTGGGGATGTCTTGCCAAATCTGGCAGTAAATGGTTATTAGTCTTCTGTTGAGCGTGCTTGGCTTACTGCCAAAAATAGGTGTTTCTATTTTTTTTTTGCATCGTCAGTGTTTATCTGTTGCCGCGATCCATAGCTTTTTTTGTTTGGAAATTTTCGGGCTGCATTTCCAAATCGCGCATTCAATTGTCAGAAAAATAGGACATGTTATAGCTTTTAGTAAATATAGGACAAAATAGGACAATTTTGGAGGAATTTCTCAAAATATAGGAAATATAGGACGGCTGCGAGCACTGAGGGTTGGGGTTTTGGACGTCCGAAAGTGTCCGAAACTGTCCAAAACTCCCAAATTGGGTATTTTGAAAATCTTTCTGTTTTTAATTGTTGCACACTTTATAAACAATGTTAATAAATATTATTTTTCACTTATATTTTATTATTACTTTTATTTATTCTATGTTAAAGTATTAAATTTAGCCAATAGTTCTGATGTGTGAAAACTATCATTTTTACTATGTTAAAAGAAATTAAATTTAACCAATAGTTCTGTTGTGTGAAAACTATTATTTTTACTGTGTTAAAAAATTTAACTTTAGCCAATTCTGTCGAGTGAAACTATTTTTTCAAGCACTTTTAAAAAGTTACCAATTAAAAGAGAAATTCATGATAATGTACCGCAAAAATGAAACATGCCAATAACTAAGAGATTTTTGAGATTTTAGAACCATGGTATATATTAGTTTTTTTTCTTTAAATTAAACATATATTTTTTTTTAACTATTCACATTCAATAAATAAAGCTTTAATAAAAATAAAATATTATATTTTATTTAATATTTATTGCATTAATTTGTTAATTATTGCATACCTTTAATTAAATACAATTTTATTGAAAAATATAGTTTTGGACAGTTTTGGACACATGGGTTTTGGACAGGACGGTAAAAACCATGGTTTTTACCATGGATTTTACCATAGTGTCCAAAACTTTGCCAACCCTGATTATAACGTTAATTAGGAAAAAATAATTATGGCTCTGAGAAAATTATCAGAATTATTATTTGTCGAATGGCAACGATAGCTTTGTTTGGATAATGCAACGATGTTTCTATTTAACTTGATATGTCATGGAAGTTTGTTATGCTGTTTTCGACCACTATTACTCGGGTTTCGTTGATTTAAATCAAGTGATTTAAAAAAAAAAAATCATCGATTTAAACAAGTGATTTTTTTTTTAAATCATTGATTTTACAATGTTAGAAAGTGTTGTAAAAAGAAAATATGCTGCAATTACAACCACTGTTTCAAACAAAACTTCCTAGGTCCATCTGTGTGCATAAATTTAGAACTAATTACTATTTTTTTTAATTTTACAATTGCTCTTATTCTTCAAGCATCTTAACAGCAAAGCATAATTCATTCAATCATTCAAATTAGAATTCATAATAATCATGAACCATTCTGTGTTTTTTATCTTAAAAATAGTATTTTAGGTCCATTTAATAAATGCCACACAATAAATAATTCAAAATGATAGTGTTTAATACAATTGCTAGAATTTAGAATATGTATCCTTCAAAGTTTCATCCATGTCACCTGACCGCTTAAGGGTTTTTTTTTTCCTTCTAAAATATTTTTTGATCATAGAAGTTTTTAAAGAAGATATTTGATTAAAACAAAAAGTTTCACTTTTTAGTAATGGTGTGAGCATATGATTTTACTAAATAGGTAAAAATATTTCAGGCTTTTTCATTTATAAAGAAGAAAAATGATTAAAGTACACTCAATGTAAAAATTAAGTACACACAATTGTTACTTTTTTTCAGCTTTTAACAGCAAAATAATTCAGATTAAATTTGTTCCTTTTCTCTGTTCTTATGAGTGTACTATTATTCCTGGTAGGGTTAAACTTAACCCTACTTAACCCCATTTGAGTCATTCATTTATACTAAAATTTGTTTATTATTATTATTATTATTAAAAAATATTTAGCGCGATGAAAACTTAAAGTGTGTTTTTGTATATTGATTAACATGCCATATTGTTTTTATGAATACAGTCGACGCTCGATATAACGACCATCTGCGTCCCACTGAAAAAGGTCTTTATAACGAGTGGTCGCTATAAGAGGTAGAATTTTCTAAAAAAGATATACATGCATCATGCACGTTCCGTAGTTCCATTAAAATTGGTAATTTTTCAAAGATTCGAACTAAATGGTAATTTTTTTTAATCATTGGAACTTTTAAAAAATATCAGTGCAAAATATTAAACATATTTTAACCTAGAAAATATAGGAAGAAAATAATACATGCTTATTTCTGGAAGCAAAACTTCTGGTCTTACATGACACCTGGCACTGACAGTGTGGCCCCTCTTATTTCAGAGAATCGACCCTTGCAAAACTATTCGATTCAAACGACAAACTACCAATATGGTCCTGCCATACATTTGTCAACCCCTTTTCCCGGAAATTCCCCCGTTTGCTCCCCCTCTATTCTTTCCCTACCATGATAAGTGGTATTCCACCCCCCTGACAAAGTCTTAGACCATAAACTAGATAGACAAGGTCTGAGGGCGTGGTCGGTAAGCAGGAGTCTTTCCCCGGAAAACAGGTGACGGAGTCCTTCGGTGAGAGAGGGCTTCGTCGTGCCATGTTAATTCTCGTAGAGATTTGAAGAGTGATTTATTTTAATTTCTTATTGTATGACAGACACATTTTAGCACAATTATTTTCTATCACACGCAAGGAAACAGTTCATAGATTAATGGACAAGTGTTTTTTTATTGGTATTATCAATAATTAATTAGTAATAGTGATTTGAAAATGATCTTATATATTGAGCTCATTGAGAGTAGGAGTTAGTTTCTTGCCCCCTTTTGTGAAACTTAATGTCATACAGTAAAGCTCTTTGCAATGAATACAATTCGTATTGCTTTTACAAGGTTTTTAACTGACTTCAACCTCATTATGTCTTGCCCTTGAGATATCAATGCGAAAAGTAAAAACATTTGTAATATTACGTTAATAAGCCAAACATCAAATATACCTATTCTTTTCTTTTTCAGTTCATTGAAAAATAAGGAAGGAAAAACAAAAGCGTTTAGCTGTTTTTCTTTTCAAAATCTGAAATAAATTTAAAGAAAGCAACAGTATGAAGAAAAAATTTTATTTTTGAAAATAGTTTTTTAAATTTTTTAAGTTCAAAAAATTATTTTCTTTAGAAAATTGTCAGTTAAAACTTTAATGTTGCTCCGATACAGTTCGTAAATCTAAAATTAATAGTCATGTGACATTAGCTTGTAGGACTGAAAACATCGGATTGGGATCATTCATAAATGATGTCACGCTTCGAGGGGGAGGGGGGTTCGTGAAATTGTGACAAGGGGTGGGGAGGGGGTATGTTGAAGTGTGACACTTTGTGACAAAGGGGGGAGGGAGTCAAATAACTGGGAAAAAAGCGTGACATCATTTATGGACGGTCCCATTGTACCGTTAATTAAAATGCGATTGTTTTTTTAATGAATTACAGATGAAGTTTGTTCTAAGATTGCAAACAAACGGAATAAATTAATTTATTATCTAAGTGTTGTGCAATACAATCAGAAATACAATATATATGTAATATATTGGTAAGGGGGAAGCATGAAATGCATTTTAAACATAATTCTGAAAATTTAACAATTTTACTTACATTATTAAAAGTAGAGAATAAAAAATAAACTGGAGCGAACACAGACATATGTATACTTGGTGATGCAACGAACGTTCGGCCTTTCTGCGAGTATATTTCAAGCATCGTTCATGTCTTTTAAGATTTAATATTATTGAAATGTTAATTTCAACGTTGCATTTATTATTTAGGGGGCGGGCATTATTAATAAAGCAGAATGGAATTTAACTACTGGAAAAAATAGTTTAATTTCTATTGAAAATTGCTCTTGATTTTTAAATAAAATTAATTTTGTGTATTTGTTACGCATTTTTGGTATTCTTTGATATTATTTTAGAAATGGTGTAGTCATATTTTAAAGTATTTCTCAACAATTGCTTTAGTTAATTTATATATATGATTTTCTTGTTCTTCATAATCAAGAATACGATACTCCAAAAATTTAAAAATAAAATTAAAATTTACGCTTTTCATTGTTAATATTGCTATTATGTTTAATAAATCAGGTTAGTGCTTTTGTGCACAGAATGGGTCTTGATCGTTTGCCTGAAAGCAATCTCAGCTCTTTTACAGATCAGAAGCAAGTTCAGAAATTGAGAAGACTCACCCACGTGGTATAGGACGGCGAAAAGCTTTGATCTCCGACCCCTGTCAGTCAAACTGGTCCCCACTATTCCTGCTTAGGAACTAACAATGGCGAGTGAATAGAAGGGCTCGTCTAGATACTATATGGTCTAAGGACAAAGTTGGACTGAACACTGAAACTCCATGCAGCTCTCCGCAAACTATAATCAAGCTACAAATTTGGAAACATGCTCTATTTGAAAAAACACCAGAAATACTGTTCGCTGAATTTGGTCGCTGTATTGGATTGGACGATATAGAACGGTCGTTATACCGAAAGCACATTAACATAGAATTCATAGGGATAAAGTTGGGACTTATACCACTGGTCGTTATAATGGAAGGGTCTTTATAATGTGTGGTCGTTATAACGAGCGTCGACGACTGTATAACATAATAAATATCCAAAATATTTAAGGTCTTTAAAATTAAAAAAATACGTTTAAATTTTAAAAAAATCCGAATTTTTTAATTAAAAAAAATAATAAATAATCACGAACCCTGCTATTACTGCATTTTAGTGTTTTTAAAAAATAAAACCGAGTAACTTAAAACATTTTTTGGAGATTTAATATTATAATGCTTTAAAGACGTTAAAAGTCTAGCCTCAATTTGTGCCAAGGGTACACTGTTAAAAACTTCCGCAAAGAAATAGTAAAATAACCATTTTATTGTTATTTTACCATACTTAATTACAACAGTTGAGTAACCATTAAAAAGATGGTACTCAAACCGCTGATTGCGAAAAAAATCGTTTATTCTCTGTTTATCCTAAAGATCGCTTAACTAACCGTTTTTCTCAAGCGCTCAATAAGAATCGGGCGTCCAGCTTGGTTGCGAAACCTTACCGGACGTACGTTGTTGTTAAAATATGAAGAAATATTTATCAGTTCAAATCTGCATGTGTATATAAAAAAAGAAAAAAAAGTCACTTAAGCAGTGGTTACTAAATAGAAACACATACACACTTAAAATCAAAAATTGGAGACATCGGATTCCCGAACTGTTTGCGAATGAGCGAACCCATGATTTCAGCTGCTGAAGCTTATTTGTATTTTAATTTTTGCAGAAAAATAAAATGATTTTCGTCAATATACAGTAAATTTAGACAAAAATGACTTGGGATCCAATCAAAAACTGAAATCTTAATTTTAAGGCAGTTTGCCTGTTGTAAAAGATTTATTGATAAATAAACGGCCGATTTACGTGGTGTAGATGGCCGAATGGCTAGAGCGCAAGGCTGGTATACCATACACACGGGTTCGATTCCCGCAGGCTTCGTTTACGGTATCTACGCCTCGAAGATTTTATGCCTCGAAATAGTTCAAAAACGGTAAAAATTTTGTTTTGAAACTATTTTTAAATGGTTATAAAACCGTAAGCTTTTGTATTTACGGCTTTTTAACCAAGTTGATTGGAAATGGTTAGGTCCCGTAAAGACAGAAAAATGTTCCAAACCGTAAACTTACGGTGAATAAGATGGACAGACTGCTGCCGGTTATTTAACCGTAATTTCATGATGAAATTTCTAACAGTGTAGTATATCGTTTGCACCAGAAGCATTTTGTAATCGGAAGAAAAATTAACCGTATTTTTTGATGATATAGTAATATATTAAGTGATAACTCTAGGTCAGATTATGATGCCTGCTTCCACAGAAAAAAAAAATATTTATCGTCAAATCTGTACCCCCAGGGGGAGACTAACTTAAGTCCAAAAGTGGGGATTTACAGATAGTGTTTAATTGTACGAAAATTAACCTAGAAGGGATAACGTATACATATTGTTTTGATGTTAGCAATCATGTTTTGTAGCCTAATTCATACAACAGCTTTGTTACAAGGCAATGAAATAATTATTTTCAGTTTTTTAAGTAGTGATAATGTGACCTTTTTTAGTCTGGCCTTGAGGTACAGAAATATTTATTTCTAAAATTTAAAAGTCTAATATTATTATTTTAATTTTGTTCATTTAATACATAAACTGAAAACGAAATGTTAATTAATTTCATTAAATTACATAAGAAAATAGGAGCTATATTAAATCCCCTGCCACAAATACTTAAAAGAAAAAAAAGTTTCATTTACTGAATGCAATTGATCAGATACTACTATAGAATCCACTAATTTTCTGTTTTATTTCTTAGAGAATTAGAAAATTCATTGCAAACAAATGAAACATGAAAACTATAGAGCAACTGGAACGTAAAAAAGATTAACAAACGAAAAGCAATGCATAATTATAAGTAACGCAAGAATTCAAATTAACAAGTTCTGTAGGAGATATTTGTTACTAACAAAATCATCACTAAACTCCCCCCTCCCCCTCTCTCTCCACACACACATATAGAAATATATATATATATATATATACTATCAACTTTTTAAAAAATTCTATCAAAACTGAATCCATTATACGATTTCATATCTTTAAATGCAGTTTTCGAAAGAATCATCAAATGAGTTCCTGGTTTCTTTGAGCGAAACTTCAGCGAACGAATATGTAAAGAAAAATTCGAGATTAGCGAGATAATTGAGTTGACATTTGTGCAAGATAGTGAAATTTTGTGATTTAACAACGCTCGCCTTAAAATACTTTTGTCGTCCACGAAATTTATACCAAAGATTAATTTTAAGATAAAGCCGATCGCCACTCCCATGTAGGGATTAAATTTTAAACAGGTAGAAGTGAAAAATAACGTTGCGAGTTGTTAAGAATTGAAAAAAAGAAAGAAAACTCATGTTAAGATTGTCAAGTAGAAAGGAGTTTTTCTTCATGTTTGGATTTGCGATGATTTTGAAACAAGGGTCAAAATAATAATACAAAAATCAACAAAACATGTTCATGATCAAACAAAAAAAAAAAGGTTACAAATTTATTTTAAAAATATTTATTAATAATAGAATTTCAGGTTAATCCGAATTTTCGGTAATTCGAACAAGCAACGACACCAATTACTTCGGATTAGCAGTATCCCAGTGTTTTATGTGAATAATTAAGTTCTAACTAGAAAAAGGAGCGATAACTCAACATAACATGAAGAAATGAATTTTTAATTATGCCTACGTACATACATGAAATTAAAAAGGGATTTCCTGATTACCGAAGGCAGATGTGTATGAATGTGGGCGTGAGTAATTAGTAATTAGAATAATGTTACAAGAGCAGGAAAAAACGCCCGTTAAATTAATTACCACTTTCATTCATTAAATCAACACGTAATTATGCTGACTGAACTTTCGAAATGGATATAAGAAATGTTTACTTAAATCTTTCTTATAGTAAACACATTTCTTTGTCCACAGAAGAAATGCTTGATTTGTACTAACCAACTTTCTTCACATGCAACAATCATCACTCCGTTTAATGCCGTTAGCAGAATATTAAACCAAAGATAGTATAAACTATCGTTTCTAAAGTACAGTTCGACCACGAACTTTTTGATAGTTAGACGCTTCTGCGCATGGCAGAAAAGAAGGAATCCATTCGAGT